>OU026114.1:2500000-3750000 GCA_907269095.1 Blastobasis adustella | reverse complement strand
ATTATCTCTGAAACCGCTAGGAAAACCGTAATATCCTTACAGATGGTTATAAAACTAATTATTCATGATTTTTTGACATACTCCATATAACGGTTACTGCTGCAGAATTTTTTTTAAAAATCGTCGAAATATTTTATTTATTTATTTATACACGGTTCCTTTCGGTGAGAATTTAGCAACACGTTAAATCATATAGTATTAGACTTGGTTCCTAGAAATAGTAGGTAGATGTAGGTAGGGTAAATTCTCACCGAAAGGAACCGTTTATAAATAAATAAATAAAATATTTCGAAGATTTTTAAAAAAAAATCTGCAGCAGTAACCGTTATATGGAGTATGTCAAAAAATCATGAATAATTAGTTTTATAACCATCTGTAAGAATATTACGAAAAAAATGTATGGAGCCAATATGAAAAATCAAATTATCTCTGAAACAGCAAGGAAAACCGTATACCCGTAACCTAAGCGAGACATAACTGCACCAAACAATACTTTATAGTCAAATGAAGTACTTTCACTTTTTAGAAGAACAAACAAGTCTAAATTAGTTATTAAACTTTCCATTCTAACACTTTTCAGTCGCAGGACAAATGTAATGTTAACGGTTACAAAGTTTTGTAAATACTAAATTATAACACAAAATTTTAGTCCTTTTATTGTAGTGGTCGCTCATTAAGGGTAGTTAACTAATGATCATCATTAAGGGTAGTTAACTAATGATCATTAGGTAACTACCCTTAATGAGGGTAGTAATTAACTAATGAGCGACCACTACAATAAAAGGACTAAAATTTTGTGTTATAATTTAGTATTTACAAAACTTTGTAACCGTTAACATTACATTTGTCCTGCGACTGAAAAGTGTTAGAATGGAAAGTTTAATAACTAATTTAGACTTGTTTGTTCTTCTAAAAAGTGAAAGTACTTCATTTGACTATAAAGTATTGTTTGGTGCAGTTATGTCTCGCTTAGGCGATTGCATTGGTGCCGAAGATTGTGTGACTTTAAAAGAATTTTGTCGGAAATTCACACGAGCTGCATCACAGAGATGGCAGAGATCTCACCGAATTAAAGATACATTCAGAAAACAGTACGATAATTGGCTACAAGCAAATATCGATTGGCCAAGTTGCGTACAAACAATGTTAAACACTCAAGAAGCAACTGTTGATGAACGACCAGTCTCACCAGAGCCATCGACATCATCCTCTGTTGGAACAATGACCAAGATACTTCGAAAACCTTTTGAAGATCTAGGAAGCAAACAGAAAAAGAGAAGATCTGATGATCATAAAGACGAAGACCCAAGTGAATTGGCATATACAGCTGCACTACGTTTAAAAGAGAAAGGCCACGAGGATATCGCATCTGTCATCGAATATATATTAAAAAATCCTGAAGCAGCTGGTCAAATTAAGGAATCAATAAAAAAAACTGTGAAAACTGATATATTTACCCCAGAAAAAGCGCTTGGATTATTGCTCTCTTTAAAACTATCGAAGTGGCAATATATCACATTGCGAGAGACGGCCATTAGAGAAGGTGCTAAGGACATTTATCCATCGTACTATAAAGTGCAACAAGCGAAGCTTGAATGCTATCCGCCAAAGCAAGCAGTGTCGGTGACGGATTCATCAGCCAGGATTACACTTCAAAGTTTACTTGACATCACAGTGAAGAGAATCCTCCACACTCTTTCTAACAATGTGCAAAATAAACATTTGAAACTGATATCAAAGTGGGGATTTGATGGTGCTTCAAACCAAAGCCGATACAAGCAGAAAATGGAGGGTGAGCAAGATGATTCCAGCATTTTTATGACGTCCTTAGTGCCACTTAAACTGACTGATGGAGACAACACTTTATGGACGAACCCGAAACCGTGCTCAGCGGTGTATTGTCGCCCAGTTCAGTTTACTTTTGTGAAGGAGAGCGAAGCAGTCGTCATTGATAATAAAAGACACATGGATGATGAAATCAAGGCTCTTATTCCCACAGAGTGCAATAATGGAAATAAGGTGAACCATCAACTGATGATGACAATGATCGATGCTAAAGTCTGCACGTACCTATCTGATGCCAGATCAAATTCATCATGCTATCTGTGTTTAGCAAAACCAACTGAAATGAACCGTTTGGATGCTGTGACGTCAAAGACCGTGTCCGCTGCCGTTTACGAATTTGGGTTGTCATCTCTACACGCCCGTATTAATTGTATGGAATGTTTGTTACATATTTCGTACAGACTTGATTTCAAAGAGTGGGCAGCGAGAGGAAATGAGCACAAAGAAATGTTAAAAAGAAGAAAAAAGATTATCCAGGA
Source organism: Blastobasis adustella (assembly GCA_907269095.1). Classification (NCBI taxonomy): domain Eukaryota; kingdom Metazoa; phylum Arthropoda; class Insecta; order Lepidoptera; family Blastobasidae; genus Blastobasis; species Blastobasis adustella. Next base: position 3,747,676 of record OU026114.1, on the reverse strand, counting down.
TAAGTTCAAACATGAACTCAATCTTTTGATTGACATCGTAAAACAAGGCTCGGGAACTACCAATGACGGAAATACAGCAAGAAGGTTCTTTGAATTCCCAAATAAAACTGCAGCCATTACCGGGTTGGATGAAGAACTTGTAAGAAGATTTGCTGTAATTTTGCAAACAATCACTTCGGGTGAGAACATCGATGTCAGTAAGTTCAAAGATTATGCTCGCCAAACCGCAGAAAAGTACGTGGAGTTATATGACTGGTATTATATGTCTTCAACCGTCCATAAAATACTTATACACGGGGCAGATATAATCCAAAATAATGATATTGTACCGATTGGAAGTCTCTCAGAAGAAGCATCAGAAGCTCGAAATAAAGATTTTAGAAGGTTTCGAGAACATCATTCGCGGAAAAAGAACAGGCAAGATAGTAATCAAGATATCCTTAATATGCTTATTATTTCTTCAGATCCTATAATAAGTGCACAAAGGCCCAAGTTAGATACCAAGAAAAGGCAGCAGTATTTTTCTGAAACTCTCGAGATAATTCAGTTTCGAGAAACTGACTTTGAGTTTCTAGATGTTTCCAATGTGCATTATGACTCAGAAATGGATACCCAAGACGACGAGAGTGATAAGGAAAATGAATAAACTGAATAATGTGTTTTAGATTAAGTCATATTTAATTATTTTTTGTTATTTTTTTTATTTCAATAATATTATTGCATGCTATTGTTATTCCTTATTTCTTATTACTTGTACATAATAATAAAAAGTGAAGAAGTTAAGTTTCTTCTTATCAATAGTTTGTAAGATATTATAAATTACTATCTTTTTATTATCAATACATATTATATTAATAAAAACCACATTTTTGTAACCCACCATTTTATATAAATGTAAATTATCAATATAAACAATTATCAATTTGATTAAACGGTTTTTATATACATATACCTATTATATATATACCTACTAAACATTTGAGCAAATATATTTGCCTACCATTTAAAATTTGAAAATACTTTTTTTCAATAATTTAAAAAAAAAATCTGCAGCTGTAACCGTTATATGGAGTATGTCAAAAAATCATGAATAATTAGTTTTATAACCAAGCAAAATATTTCAGAGATAATTTGATTTTTCATATTGGCTCCATACATTTTTTTCGTAATATTCTTATAGATGGTTATAAAACTAATTATTCATGATTTTTTGACATACTCCATATAACGGTTACTGCTGCAGATTTTTTTTTTAAAATCTTCTAAATATTTTATTTATTTATTTATAAACGGTTCCTTTCGGTGAGAATTTACCCTACCTACATCTACCTACTATTTCTAGGAACCAAGCCTAATACTATATGATTTAACGTGTTGCTAAATTCTCACCGAAAGGAACCGTGTATAAATAAATAAATAAAATATTTCGACGATTTTTAAAAAAAATTCTGCAGCAGTAACCGTTATATGGAGTATGTCAAAAAATCATGAATAATTAGTTTTATAACCATCTGTAAGGATATTACGGTTTTCCTAGCGGTTTCAGAGATAATTGGATTTTTCATATTGGCTCCATACATTTTTTTCGTAAAAAAAATATAATTCATTTGTTTTTGCGCAGAGTTAACTCGGATAACATTTTTATGTATAGTTATAGCTCATGGAAGCAATTCCCGCCAAAAAAACGACACATTAAAAGTTGAGTTGCCTATGTCTATGAAGCTCGATTTTCAGCCCACTGTGCGGCGGACCGGGGCACACCACGTCAAACATGGGTAGAGAGGCACTACCAACCTTAAGTTGATCTATATGTCTTTTAATTAGTGGTCCGTTTTCTCTTGCGACTAAGTAATTACGTCAACCTAATCTTTTGACAACCCCTCCCTCACACCATTTCTTGTCAGTACCAAAACCCCGATACAACACCTTATCGCCTTCTTCGAAATGGCGTTCTGTGCCTCCTGCGTTCTGTGTCTGTTTCCTTTGCACCTCCTGCACCCTTTGTTGCAGTTCTCGTGCAGCGTCACCCCGTAGACAATCTAGGCGCGAGCGGAGATTGCGGCGTTGCAACAGCATTGCCGGAGACTGCCCCGTGGTACTGTGTTCAACGTTCCTATAGGCTAGCAAGTATGATTGCAACGCTACTTCCAAATCTCTGCCCTCTTCCATTGCCTTACGCACAGCCCTTTTACATAGTTTGACAGCGTTTTCAGCGGCGCCATTTGATATGTTCGGTATTTAGGTAGCCGTTCACAGAGAATTAGCGGAGCGCAATTAAACACGTCTTCTTGGTACAATCGTATAATGCAAGACTGCGAATGGCGGTACATACAAATAATAACTTTGGTATCTACCCCAAACATCACAGTCAGGACTATACCGCGGATGCATTAACACCTCCCAGCCAAACTCTCTTAATTTTTGCTGAGTGGTTAAAGATGTGTAAGGTCTAGCGTTATCATGATGAAAAACCACACCCCTTCTGTTGATTAATTCCGGCCGCTTAATCTCAACTTCTTGCTTTAATCTTATCAGTTGTTCGCAGTAGAGTTCTGAATCGATGGTCCTGCCTGGTGGTAACAGCTCATAATGAATAATGCCCTTCCAATTCCATGACACACACAGCATCACCTTGTTGCGAGTTAACCCGGGATTTGCCACAGTCTGTGAAGCCTGACCGGCCTTTGACCATGACCTTTTTCGCACGTTCTTGTCGTACGTGATCTACTTTTCATCACCAGTTATCAATTTCTTCAAAAATGGTTCGGTTTCATTACGTCGTAAACAAGGATCACAAATGAGTACACGGTTCATTAGGTTTCTTTCAGAGAGCTCGTGAGGTACCCAAATATCGAGCTCTTTTGTGTACCCATTTTTTTTCAAATGCGCCAAAACTGTTTTGTGGTTAATTCCCAGTTCTTCAGCTACGTCGTAACTACTGATATGCCGAACTTGCTCCACTTTTTCAAAAATAGCATCCATTTTTCCGTAACAGGGCGACCAGAGCGACGTGCATCTTTGACATCAAAATTTCCAGATTGAAAACGCTTAAATCAAATTTGTGCTACTCTCACAGACACTGCATTAGGTCCATAAACATCGCAAATTTTTTGGCGGCTTGCGTTGCATTTTTACCGTTTTTGTAGTAAAATTTTAAAATGTATCTAATTTTTTCATTAGATTCACTCATTTTGACGGTAAGAAAAACAAATGAAGATCACGCATTTTCATAATTTGAATTTGGAATTATCTTCTTTAAAATTTAAACTTTTAAATGATACCAAAACCAGCCAGGTACAAATAGTATAGCCAAAGAGGTTTTATTACAAGTTCATACATACTATATGCGAAAAGACTTTTTCCCCAACCTAATGTATCCTTGGCTGCCAAGTCCAAAAATTATTATCGACCACTTCGGGAACTGGCTGGTTGACTATAAGTACTGGCCATCTAGACTATATGTAGGTATTCTTTACTTACTCCAGCACAATTCAAGCAAACGAAAAAAACAGAATGGAAGGAAGGTGAAGAAGAATGTCATGTCAATGTCGTGTCAATGTCAGGTCGTTATAAGGAGATCCCCACATCACTACCCCCCAGAGACCGGGTCACGGGCGATAGTAATCTGGGAACCGGACTGTGCGTCCTGATCGAGTTTTCGTTTCTACAGTTTGATCTTGCTTTTGTGCATCAGTTGCCTTCTGTGGGTCGTTCTCGATCAGTGTATAGGCTGGTTTAAGTCTATCGATGGACACTGTAACGATCTTCCCTTTTCGTTTAATTTTGAAAATTTTGTTGCCTCTTTCAATTACAGGGTGTGGTCCTGTGTAAGCTGGTTGCAGGCTTGCACGTAAAGCGTCTTCACGAAGAAAGACATGGCTTGTGGTAAGTAGGTCTTTGAAGATGAAAATGGAGTCCTTCCTATGTCTTGAAACGGATGTTGGTTTTAGGTTCTCGGCGAATTTCCGAAGACGCGTGGTGTATTCCGTTATATCCGAAGAACCAGTGGAAGATGGAGAGAAGAATTCTCCTGGTAACCTTAGCGTCTCACCATCAACGAGTTCAGCCGAGGATGTTCTCAAATCTTCTTTGTAGGCGCAACGAATGCCCAAGAGTACTAATGGTAAGGACTCTGTCCAATTTTCGTGCATGTGGCACATCAATGCTGCTTTCAATTGTCTGTGGAATCTTTCCACGAGCCCATTACACGATGGGTGATAGGCAGTTGTTCTTCTGTGTTGAAAACCTGATATTTTGGCGAGGTGTTGAAACAAGTGTGACTCGAACTGTCTCCCACGGTCGGTGACTATAATTTGAGGGCATCCAAACCGGGAAATCCATCCATTAAGCAGTGTCGTTGCCACGGTTTCGGCGGTAGCATCCATTATTGGTATCACTTCTGGCAACCTTTGGAGAGTGGTAATGGGCCAATCAGATCTATATGAATATGCGTAAATCTGACTCGTGGTATCTCATAGTTGCCCGTTGGAGAAGTCACGTGTCTTGTAATCTTTGCTCGTTGACATGGTATGCAAGAGCGAGCCCATTCTCGGGTATCTTTACGCATGCCTGGTCATACAAAACGCTCTCCGATTAACCTAGCTGATGCATTGGTGCCGGGATGATTGAATGAGTGCAGGTTGTCAAAAATCTGCTTGCGAAATGTCTTTGGCACATACGGTCTTGGTATTGATGTGCTGGTATCACAGTATAGTTTCGTTGTAGCATCAGGCATTATTATTTTCGACAATGCAAGTAATGATCCTACTCGAAGAAGTTCTTTCAATTCGTCGTCTGCATTCTGTGCTTTAGCGATAGCTATGATATCCACCGGTGAAATATGTATTTCTTCGATTCTTGACAAGGTATCCGCGACGACGTTGTCTCTCCCCGAGATATGTCTAATATCTGTCGAGAACCTGTGCGATAAAATCAAGGTGACGGTACTGCCTGGGTGAACATTTATCTTTCCTATTGTGAAAAGAAAACGTCAACGGCTTGTGGTCTGTGAAGATGGTGAAGTCACGGGCCTCGATCATGTGACGGAAATACTTGATGGCTTCGTAAATCGCCAATAGCTCCCTGTCGTACGGTGAATACTTTTGCTGAGCGGGACTGAGCTTCTCAGAGAAAAAGGCTAACGGTTGCCAATTACCATTTTGGTATTGCTGTAAAACCGCACCTACGGCCACATCAGAAGCGTCACTCGCAAGGGATAGCTTGCAGTCGCAGTCAGGGTAAGCCAGTAATGTGGCTCGGCATAAGCTATCTTTGCATGCTTGGAATGCCTCCAGACATACATTGGACATCTTCACAGGATGATTACCCTTAACCGATCCGGTTAATAATGAATTAAGGGGACTCTGCTGTTGGACGGCGTTAGGTATAAAATGCCGGTAGAAATAAAGCATGCCCATAAATCTTCTCAACTCCTTCACTGTTCTGGGCGTGGGGAAGTTCTGGATTGCTTGCACCTTGGTGTCAAGCGGTTTGATTCCACTGGCATCGATGCTGTATCATTATCATGCTCCAAAAATACATTTGCCGGTGTTTATAACCATTCTGTATTCCCTCAATCGGTTGAAGACTTGGCGTAGGTGTTCCTCGTGTTCTCTATGATCTCGAGAGAAAATGAGGAAGTCGTCGAGAAAGGCGTAACAAAAATCTAACCCCCTGGTAAGCTCGTCTACGAATCGCTGGAATGTTTGGGCTGCGTTTCGCAGACCGAACTCGTAAAGACCAAATGGTGTAGTGATTGCGGCCTTCGGAATATCTGCTGGGTTTACAGGGATCTGATTGTAAGCTTTTACTAAGTCAAGCTTCGAAAACACATTGCAGTTGGAAATGGAGTGAGTGAAGTCGTGGATATGCCGTATAGGGTAGCGGTCCGGAATTGTTCGAGCATTGTAACCCCTGTAATCCCTGCAGGGTCTCAACCCATTTTCTTTTTTAGGCACAAGATGAAGAGGTGAAGACTAGGTGCTCTCCGATGGTCTTGCTGTACCGCTTTTCAGCATAGCTTCAAATTCGACCTTTGCTATCTTGAGTTTATCTGGTGGGAGGCGTCTGGGAGAACAGCTGACCGGTGGTCCTGGAGTGGTTCTGATGTGATGCATTGTGTTATGCTTCGGTGTTCCCAGAACTCCTGCTGGACTTGTTATCTCCGGATACTCCTTGAGGATCTTGTGATATGTAGACTCACCCAAGGATATCTTGATTGATGATATGGCATTGTAGGTAGCTGCTGATCCTCCTGTCGCGATTGACGTCACGCTGCCTGTTGTTGCGGATGTCGACCATGAGATTGTAATACTTCAAGAAGTCCACCCCAATAATGGGCTTGGTTACGTCAGCGACGACAAAACGCCAAGAAAAGGCACGACGAAGTCCAAAGTCTAGTTCCAGCTGTGCGTAGCCATACGTATTGATTGTTCAATTCAATTCAATTCAAATACTTTATTGTGACACACAGGTTGGTATACATAATTATAAATAATATACAGATCTTAAGTAAATACAGAGAGCTCTGTGGTCTGCCCACGGACATACTATAATTACGTCTATGATATTATATTTAAGATTACTTTTCACCAGAATATATATATATATATTGTGGTCCCATTTGCTGCGCATAGCTGGTAATCTGTTTTTGGTCGGCGCTGTTTAAGTTTCGAACGAGGGTAAACGCAGAGATCGCTTCCCGTATCGATCTAAAATCTCATTTGACTTGCTCGGTCAGTAATGAACAGGCGACAGAAATATAAGGACAGCCGTTTGTCGCCATGATCGACCGTTCTAGGAGTTTTTAGGCTTGTAGTCGCACGGCTTTATACAACTCCTCGCATTCTTGCCAAATTTGTGATGGTACCAGCAAACCGAAAATCTTCGATGTTCGCTGTCTGTACGAGTCCTAGACGAACTGCGAGCACGTTGTCTACCTCTGGATTGTGATCGGGATCTGGGACGTCGGTTATGAAACAGTTTTGTCAGATCGTGCATCTGCTTGCGTAGCTCCGCGATTTCTCTTGCCATGGCATCCATTGAAGACCCTGGCGCCGATGTAGACGTTGCTGCGACTTGTGGTGATGTTGGCGCGATGTCCTGCACCCGATCTGCCAAATCCATGAGGACGCTGATGGGGGAGTCGAATTGCGCGGCGATGAAAAATTGGATGTTTCTAGGCAATCTGTTACCAAATGAAATTTCAAAAATTCGTCCGGGACTTTCACACCTGCCAACCCTTGGAGATGTCTTAAGAACTGGGAAGGCTTCCGGTTACCCAGCTCTTCGTGCATCAACAGTTGTTTCAATATTTTTTCGTTGGAAGATGTGAGACGTTTTATTAATTCACTCTTCAATTTGAGAAATTTGTTTGTTGGTGGCGGAGAAATAATTATATATCTTACTTCTTTCGCGTATTGTGGATCCAGTTGTGCCGTGACGTAGTAAAACTTTGTGGTTTCGCTGGATATTCCCGATAACACAAACTGGTATTCTATTTGTGCAAACCATAACTCAGGATCGTCCGGTGAGAACGGCGGAATCCGAATGCCGACCTTGTTGACTTCCGCGGAAGGGACAGTGGAACCGCGTACTTCGCTGTCCGTTGCATCGCTGTATAACGCTGAATTTTTTCCTTTGTCCACCGACATTTTATAATTTTTCGGACACGGTACACTCTTGTTATCTTCTTCCAGATGTTCCTACGGGGTCACCAGTGTAGGTATTCTTTCCTTACTCCAGCACAATTCAAATAAAGGAAAAAAACAAAATGGAAGGAAGGTGAAGAAGAATGTCTTGTCAATGTCGTGTCAATGTCAGGTCGTTATAAGGAGATCCCCACATATATCTTCTTTTGTGTGTTAAAGAAAAGACCCGAGCCTGCGATAGAGAGTGCAGCTGATGAGTGGGGAGAGTTCTCCCAGCCTTCGAACTAGAAGGTGGATCAGTATCATAGCTAGAAGAAGCTATCTTCAGAAACTAAACGAAATACAAGTGACCGGTCAAAGTATGCACGTGGCTGCATAAATCATTATCGTTGAAATTCTCTAACTAATCAGTCTGTCGGGTCAATCTGCAATCTGTACTTCTTCGGCCAGCAGTGAACTCAGTGATCCAGCCTGGACATAGGTTGTGTGGAGTGGACTTTCGTAGGAAGTATCGTGCTTAACCTTTTAAATTCCTTTTATAAATTTCTTGTTGTTGTAGTTTGTAGTTTCTGGACTGATCGTATATGGGTTTACCATTACCCTGAATATTTGTTGTTTCCTTATTAACTGAACCTGGCACTGTCCGTAGGACAGTGTTACGTTACATAGTACAATAGTTGAAGAGAGCACAACCGGGACTTTTGACTTAGCGTTTCTGCAAATTTTTGCTCCTACTTGCGGAGTCGGAATCTTTCACAATTACAACAAAAATGTAATTCATTCAATGTCATAGATAAAAGTTTGCTTCGAATTCTTAGTAAAATGACACGCGCGATACCAATTAAGACTTAGGTAGTACCTATACTATAAATAAACGTCATACCTACCAATATTTAAGACTACAAACTGGGTAAAACACAGTTCATGTGTGAGAATATCAAATGAGTTTGAACATTACTGGTAACTTCCGGTCCACATGAGTTTACTTACTTTCCTTTCATATGCAAACACAAAGTGCAAAGTTCAGAATGCTTCCGTCAGAGGATTTCACACCACATTGTATACCAAAATAAACTAAAAGCTGAAACGCCGAAATGTGCTCTCAGCCAGACATTCTCGACGTTAAACATCGTATGCTCTTAATCTTTCATGACTGGCGTATATTTTATTCAGGACATAATCTGGCATATCAATTTCCATTACCCTAGCTAGTCCACTTGAAGAAAAGCGGCAACTGTCACAACTTTAATGTATGCATTTTCGGAAACAAATTTCAGAACCGCTGTCGGGCTATAAGAGGATCCCACAATAACCCCGACCATCATCATTACCGAAGTTAGGTCTTTGTCGGTTAAATTCGTCATAACACAAAAGTAGGTACGGTAAGTACCTTAGAACCTAAAGATAATGAAAAACTTTTCAGTTGACCCTAATGATGACTATTTATGCACCGTTACATCATTCGTGACGGCACCCATTCTCTTCGTCCTTGGTTACGGGTCCAGAGAGGTACGGGAAAGAGGTACTTTTATCGTCGTAAGGAAATCATTCAGCGTTAGCGATTAAAGAAACAAAGTTGGCATATACTGAACTTATCAACCTTACATTTTTTTTATCACGAAAAGAAATTGTGGTGCCTTAGTCTCGCTAAAAACTCGAAAACGAAAACGCTGGACCGATTTGAATACTTGTTTTTTTGTTCTGTTAGTTATAATAGAGGGGTTGTCTAACGCAAAGAAAAAAATGTAGGTAGGGGTAAAGTAGGTATAGGTAGGTGCAGATGTAGGGTAGATATAAGTAGGTGCAGATGTAGGACAGGCATAGGGTTGGAGTAGGGTAGGTGTAGGATAGGTGTAGGTAGGGTAGGGGTTGAGCAGTGGTGGGACGCCATGCGAACGAAGTCGTGCCGTGCCCACTAGGACTTTTATAAAACTTAAGTCTATGCTTAAATTTGGTTGAGCTTTGGCTAAGTCCATGAAGTAAACAAAAATAGTAAATAAACTACGTTAAAAAACAAATGTAACAATTACGTGCTCTATAGTAGGTATAAGTACAGTTAATTAAAAAAAAAAAAAAAAAAACAGACTTAAGTAATTTTGGTATTCGACCAATTTTATTTTGTTACACTATTCCGTACGGTAACATACTTCTAAAACTAATAAGTACTTTATGAATATGGGAGGTAGAAAGTTAACGTATCATTACTTGGCGGTTTGAGCGTTCGTGGCAATTTACATATCACAACACCCACAATACATTTCCATACATAACACGGTTAAAACTTGGTTAGCTTGAAGTGGGTTAAGTTACCTAAATATCAGCCACGGGCATCAACTAGTTGGGTGCTCAAAGGGAAACTCATTTAAATATCTTGTGCCATAAAATCTAGCAGAAGGTTGGGAATTATTGAAAAGAGCAGGTAAATATTATAGTTATCGTAAGACTATGCCACTAAGGCTTCGTCCTCCGTTTCCTCATCCGCTCCTCAAACAGGGAAATGCGGTTGTGATTTTCAAGGGAAAATTCGAATCGAATGTGTCCGTACGAATCTATGTACATGGTGTATGTACATGATCTACAGAACTGTCTTCGTTGCTAAAAATGCTTAGGTAACCGGCCCTTAGGTATGATTAACGTTTGTGGACTATGAGAAAACCTTCGATACGATCGAAACCGAGTGTACTCCAGTCTCTTGAACGAAAATACCACCATGTCAGTACGTGTCCAGTACAAGAGTTCAAAGCCTGTTCTGCTGCAGCGAGAAGTTAGACAAGGTGATGTCATATCACGATGTTCACCCGTGCGTTGACTATGTCTTCAGGCTTCTGCGACGGACTTGGCATCAATATCGACGGCGAGTACCTCACTCACTGATTTGTCAACGTTATAGTAGTTACTGAAATCCTGGAAGACTTAAGCAAAAGACTCGATGAGTCTGTAGTGCCTGACAATAACAATGAACATGGACATGTCGAAATGGACATGTCGTTTCACTTAAAGTTGTCGACGACAGTACATTCGGACAAGTAGGTAGCTAGGTAGGTCCAATTTCGAGAAAGAGGTCAATGGACCAATTCAGCTCGGTTGGGCAGCGTTCGGAAAGCTATGCCATATATTTTCGTCCTTATTACCGCAGTGTCTCAAGACGACAAGGTCTTTGACCAGTGTGTGTTGCCAGTGATGACCTACGGAACTCTCGGCGCTCAGAAAAAATCATAGCGGATGTATATAGAGTCAAGTTTGGTGTCGTTATCAGGTAAATCGATGATGCCCAGTTCTTTAGTCATACCAGTTTTGTAGGGTTCCGTAGTAAAATATGAAGCAAACCGGCTTTTCCTGGGAGATGGTTTGGTCTGGTTAGAGCTCCCACTGCTGCTTGGGCTTCATTCAACCATACAGGCATCGCAAATCTCAATGACAAATATGCTCCGAGACAGTTGTGGATATGTACAATGTCCATGGAGCTCTTGTAGATGCCGTTAACAACATAGCCGACAAGATTTCAGAGAGAATCGGCACGTGTGTTCCTCTTACCGGCTTCCAGTCGGCTCTAAGACAGGGTGCAGACCTAGAAATCGTGATTCATACTGACTGAAGTAGCCAGACTCTTAGGGTTGCATGCAATTAAAATCAGTCACCAGGAATTCAGGCTGCCTCCCCCGGTTGTCCAGCTAAGACTGTCATTTTTTCAGCCCTCTACGGCGGTTCTTCCCGAAAAATCAAGAAGGGGAGCAAAGAGGGGCCCTACCATTTGGTAATGGACGCCCAGCGCAAAACCTAACAATGGGGTTAAGAACGAATTATCTTAAAAACACATGTTAATTATTAAATCATCATTATTATCAAAGACATTGTAATTTTGTAAATGAGATTTAGAAATCAATAAATTATGTCTGCGGTTAGATTTCGTTAAAATATAATGTTTCATAATTGCACGGGATTTAATATATCTTAAAACGATATTAACCAAAATCTGACAAACTACAGATATTGGTTTCTAAATCGCGTTTACTAAACTTTGTTTGAATGGAGCGTGCTCGGGGCTAGATTGTTTCGCGCCAATTTGCAGAGCGGCTCATTCCAGACCCGCTGAGAAAAGGGATCTGTTCGGAACTCTGCCTCCAGACAGAACATCTTCCAGACGTTTTTGGTTTCGAACAAATAAGTTACTGAAATTATTTCTTTTTGTCCGTGCACATCAACTCTGGATGATTTGTGGTCTGACTTCAGGGTAAACAAGGTATAACTAAATTTAAAATAATATTATCACTACCTAGTGTTTACTGCGGAAAAAAGGCCCACGTAGACATTTCTTAAAAGTCAATGTAACAACTAACAGCGGAAAAAAACGATCGAGCATGTTTTAATTAGCCAAATACACTACTCTAAACAAATGCTTTGTTGCAGCCTGCCAACACTGCGGGACGGTGCAGCGGTATGAAGTACTGGCTACTAATACTGGCAATGATGGTCATGGGTATCGCGCCTCAGTCGTCACGTACAGGTATAAAATCATCTTTTTATATACAGGTTGTCCGGTAATGAATGGATAACCTTGAAATGTCTTATAGTATAACTTATGGCCTTTTAGAAAAAAATACGAAACAAAGTATATCATAAGTATTACCTAAGTTATGATTTTTTTAAAGAAAAGTCAATTTGTTTTATTTAGCAGCCCCAATAAAAAAAAATCCAATGGATTTAGGTCCGGTGAACGTGGAGGCCACAAAATTGGCCCTAGCCGACGATCCATCTATCCGGGAACGTGTAAAATGCACGAACAGATACAGTATAATGCGCAGGACAGCCGTCATTTTGCAACGAATATGACTCCCTCAGCTCCTTAGGTACTTATGATATATTTTGCTTAAATTTTTTTTCTGATTTTTATAATCGGACAACCGATATATAATAATATTAGAGGAGGGTAAACGAGCAAGCAGTGTTAAGTCATAACCGCAGCCTGTAAACATCCGGGACACCAGGGGGAGGGGGGGGTCGAGAAAGAATTGCCTGCCTGGTCAAAAAGGCGTAGGCTCGTTTTATCCACAAAATTAAGATAGTTCCGAACAAAGAATGCGCGGCATTAAGTTTCTTGAAGAGTCTCTCATCCAGATTTACGGATGGAACTTTGGATGAAATTTGTAGCTGGTAGTACGATGGTGAAACTCGGCAGCAGGTACTAGTCCAAAGAACTCTTCAGAACTCTCCCCGTGATACAAGCGGTATAAGATGCACGGAGACGCAACATCACTCTGCAGTGGTCTAAGTGGCGGGTGAGAATTTCGGTGGTGAGAATTTCGGTGGCGACAATTCTGAGCGCCCGATGTTGAACGCGTTCAAACAGAACAAGCTGATATTGAGGTGCCCCGGCCTAGATATGGGAACAGTATTCCATATGCGTCTACTGTTCCGATCCGTGATAAAGCTGTAGGCGATACACACAGGTGAAATTTATGTAAAAGTTGGCCAACATTAATAAAAGTAAAGGTACTCTGATTAAAAAGCAGTAATTGGAGTTAGCAATAAGATATGACGCCACCTATTTAGTAACCTGTAAAACCAAAGACTTCTTCGGTATACTAGCGTATGAACAGGTTCATTAAACAAAGGAAATGGCACCACTTCATGGGTGCTAAAACTGCAATGGAGCACATATTACGTATTACTTGTTAAACTTATGTTTATAGCATTTATAGTTTTAGTGTTTTTTGCTAAATTAACCGGCCATTATTAGTTGATATGTCCAATCAAATTGAATGCACTCCATCTGCTTGTTTTTTATTTGGCTGTCTTACATAATATATGCGCACGATGTGACTTCTTTTGAAATGGCGGCATAATGACGTTGATTTTATTTTCGTGGAACTGATATAATTATAGATGAAAATAGCTATTAGATGAGTAACCTATACCTACATATATTAATTTGTAAAATTTATAATATATAATGATTAAGCCCGGCTTAAAATATATATAATATCTTTTAGTTTCTAAAACTTGTATGTCACCAACATCCGCTAAGCAACATAATGCGTCTGGCAACCACTGGAAGGGACTTAAGATTCCTGTCTGTGTGTGTTTGGTACTACTGGCTGTACGATGGGAAATGTTCTGAGGAAGTTTTTGACCTGGTGCCCACTGCACAATGCCGCCATCACACCACCCGCCGCGGGCTGGGTACTCATCCTGAATATGTAGACCCTCTGCTGGTGTCCACGCAAAGGTTCGAAAGGCGGTACTCGCTTGTAACATCCTCGTACTATATGTATGTGGAATGAGCTTCCAGCCACAGTTATTAATTTGGACTATGACATGGGATAATTCACGAGGTATCTTAGAGTCGTATCGATAGGTAACGCATTGGATACCCCTGGTGTGTTATGAATAAATGTTAAACATCGTACAAACTAAAACTGTGTAAGTGGCAAGCGAGAGGAATAGAGGATAAATCTAAAGTAGAATTGGGGAAAACAAGAGTCTAACATGAATTAAAAAGCTAAACTGAGAATGTTAGTAGACTAGTCTAAACATGGATAGGTACCTGAGTATCAATGATGGCAATTCGGCGTGATGATTTTTAGTAATTATGAAATATCAGCTAAAATATCTGTAAAACTCTGATAAGTATTACTATGTACAATTTTGATGACAATGTCAAGTGGGCTAGCAATAAATGAGGAAAAATTATAAACTAAGAAAACTGCTGTCGTCTATTTGAAATGGTACCAACGGTATAGGGGTTCAGGTTACTTTGACTGATTGCGGGAAATTGAGCTTAACTAAATTTATTTTACTGGCAATAATAAACTATATAGAGGAAATATAACTTGACGCTGTTAAGTAGTATAACCTTAATGAGCCGCTTTAAAATTAGTCGATTTATACTGTCTAAGTTTGGTGTCAATGTTTACTTCGTCAAATATATTTGACGAGAATCATAATTTCATGAAGGAGGGCGCTAGGTCTTTTTCTGAAACTTCATTATTCTAATGTCACAATCGGGATATGTTAGTTTCTTTTTCCGTCATGTTCCTATTAATCCATATCCCATTGTCGGCGACATTCGAATTCTGTCACAGAATACTAAATCCTTCCGGTGTTGCTACATAAAACGCAATATTAGCGCAACAATTGACAGGTCATTTCCAGATTGTTTTTCAGAAAACACATTATGGTAGATTTGTTTCACCAACTTTTAATATCACCAGATCCTCACATTACAAATCTTAGAAAACTACAGTAATGAATCTGAATAAGGAATTCAATGAGGAACGCAGTTGATGTTAATTCAATTGTGTAATATGTATAAAGCAGAAAAGCAACTACTACAATCAGCAGATACAAATAAATACCGTACCAAGCTTACAGAAAAAATGTAATACAAAGACTACAAGCTTATAATACATATAATAAAGCCGTAAATTTTGAAAGAACGTTTCTCGCTCGTACGATTCGGATGTGGAATGAGCTCCCAGCGTGTTTCCTTTTGACATATTAGAGGTCTCTTCTGAGGCGGGTAACGCATTGGTGATTGCCCTGGTGTTGCTGATGTCCATAGGCGGCGGTGACCATTTTCCATCAGATGGCCCGCTTGCCTGTTTGTCAGCCGTATAACATAAAAAAACGTAAATTAAAAATTTAAGAAACTGCACATAAACTAACTAAGTTAGAGACATGATTTCCTATTCCATTAACTGAGTTAACCAAATTAACAAATGAAACGCTAAACTGCTATGATCGACTGTACCTACCCATTTAACAAAATATAGAGAACTAATAAATCTTCCAATACACGGAACCCAGGACTGTTTAGCGCTCCATGTATCATGAATGAACACCGTAGATAGTTGGGGGTCCAAGTAGCTGGTTAGCCAACAGTGAAAGGCTGCCCCGCCATCTTACGAAAACTGCTCTACCTTTCCGGTTGGCAACCGGATGGGAGGGCCAGGTAGCCAATCGGGAGGGGTTCGGGCGTCCCCGCGGTCTCCGCGTCAGGCACCTTCCCGTGCAGTATTGGTGAGCATGTTTGCTGGTGGGCGGAGCACCACCTCGTCTAACTGTCATCCTCCTAAAACAACCTTTTCACTCTAAAAATGACAATGCACACCAAAAAGAAAAACGTTAAACAGCGTCTGCACGCCCTCCCACTCAAAGTGCACCTCACTAACATCCGAGGCCTGCACTCAAATCTCGATGCAGTCCACTACCACCTTGAGACTGAAAAACCGCAGCTGCTGTTCCTCACTGAGATGCAGATCAGATGTCCGGCTGACGCGACGTACCTCAGCTACCCAGGGTATACTCTCGAGCACAGGTTTGTACCTCGTGCCGGAGTCTGTGTGTACGCTCGCGAAGACATCTGCATTCGGCGTCTAAGGAGCTTTGAGGGGTCTAGTTTATCTATTTTATGGTTGCTGTGGGATACAGGTCAAGTGCAATTCCTGTATGCCTGCATTTACCGCTACCAAAGCGGGGATCAGGAGACAACTCGTTTATGTGACCATCTCATAGAAGTGGCGAATGAAGCGAGGGAACGTTACCCCGCGGCGCAGTTAGTCATTCTGGGGGATTTTAATGCCTACCACCAAGAATGGCTTTTCCCATACCAGACGGATCATGCTGGGAGAGAGGCGCGTAAATTAGCTCTGTCGCTAGATCTCACCCAGCTGGTAAACTGTGCCACGAGGGTACCTGATGTTGACTTCCATACCGCCAATTGCTTAGACCTTCTGCTGACAACAGATCCGGACAGGCACTCAGTATCAGTTTCTGCACCGCTGGGTACATTCGATCACTGTCTGGTGAAATCTGTATCCGTTTATTCCCCACCCGAGCAAACCCCATGCAACCCCCGACGGGTGTGGCGATACAAGTCAGCAGATTGGGATGAGATGCGCCACTTCTTTTCGTCCTATCCTTGGCGGGTGGCATGCTTTTCTTCGGGCGATCCGTCAAATTGTGCTGAAGCCGTTGCCGCGGTTATAGGAGTGTGTGTAGTACTTTATTCCGTATTTCGACGTAGCGATAAACGACAGGTCTCGTCCATGGTTTAGTGCTGAGTGCAGTCGCGCTGAAGTACAGAAGAGAGCCTTTAACCTCGCCGCCAAGTCGCTACGCACTGGTTTTGAAATAAAGAAACTCGCATTGGAATCGATAAGTCAATTTAGGAGCTACGATGCCAAGCATCCCTTTTTAGCCAAAGATTTGAGCTCTCTATTTGAGGAAAGATTTGTCTGTTCGCCGGTTTACCTCTCTCTCAAACTCAAAAACTATTTAACCGATTTTAAAAATTCTTTCACCAATAATATAAAATTAATGTTGAGGTCCACTAAAACTAGCAGGGTTGATTTAGTTTGCAGTACATTTATATTCAGCAATGCATATCGAATGTCACAATTTAGAGAAATAGGAAAGAAATTATAAATCACTAATGAAATAAATTCGAAATGAAAAGATTCCTCTGAGCAAAGATTTGGGACTGTACAAAACTCAATTTGAAAATGAACAGCAATTTTGGTGCAACCAGCTTGCTGCTGCATACTGTCCGCGACGCTACCTCATTCAATTGCGTTCTTCAATATAGTTCTACGCGGTCTGCAGATCAAAACAGCTCTTGAAATAAGTGATGGCCCAAGACGTCTGCGCTAAATGTTAGCTTTGATTCAGATGTTCCGTGGCCTCTCGAACTCTAAGTAAAAAGACCATCTCGTCTAAGATGCCCTTTGTGCCCAAAGGAACACACATGGAAGTATCTGATGGAGGGGTAGCAAAGCGTAGCCTAACTATGCTCCAAGATGTTGTCATATCGATCAGCAACTATACGCTGTAAGCGAGCATGCTTCGAAAGGAACTTACTTACTAATTAATAAATGCAGCTAAAAATTTCAAGATGGTAAGTAACAACGTCCCATGACTCATGTTTGATCAAAGAAAAGTCTTCGACAAAGTTTTAAATCGTAGCCTAACTGTGCTCCAATATTCTGTCTATAGATCGGCAACTATAAGCTGTAAGCTTTTAAATTTTAAATTACTTACCTATTAATTAATTGGTGCAGCTGAAATGTTCGCGATGGTAAGAAATACCGTCCCAAGACGTGTGCGTCTTCAGTGTAAATATATTTCCTTGATAGGAATACCAAGACGTATCAGGAAAATGTTTTTGAGCGTGTGAGCGTAAATTTTACATACCATAAAATACAATAATAGTACAGTACAAATCGACAAGTTTAAAAAAATCTGAATCTCAAATTAAAAAGAAAAATAGCAAATCTTAATGTCTGACCTCTTTATCCTCCTGGGAGTAAGCCGTTTTGGTCTTTGGCGAATCTAATTTCAGTCAATCTTCGTTGTTACCGTTGCTGAAGCCAGTCGGAGCATTGGCCCATGCTGCTGAAGAGAAAGGTAATTTGCTTGCTTCTATTTTCGCGGCGAATTCACGTTTGGATACTGCAGAAAAAACACCACCTATCTCACCCCGTGCTGACTGCGCTTTGGCAGAGGTGCGAATACATCAGAGAGAGATTTTAAAAATCCTGCGGAGTCTGGACGTGAACAAGGCTAATGGAGCTGATGGTATACCGGCAATATACGACGTTCAATCCGTGTAGTTATCGATGGCTACTCGTCTAATCTCGAGTCTTTCGACGCGGGAGTTCCTCAGGTATCTGTACTGTCCGCGACTTTATTTCTGTTGCATATTAACAATCTGCTTGTACCAGGTACCTTTGGGTACGCAGATGACAGCACAGTAACGGATAGATATTTGTCAGATGCAAAAGCCAACAGAGACGATATTCATTCTTGTCGAGAGGCCATGGTTGATCCTTTGGACAAAGCTCTCAAGGCAGTTTCTGATTTGGGCGAAGCCAATCGGGTGGCGTTCAACGCAACCAAAACTCAGGCGTGTTTGTTTTCCACCAAAAGGAGTCCATTCCATCTAACTCCAACTTTTCGGGATGTTCCTGTGGAAACTACCGACAGCCTACAGCTTCTTGGTGTTGAGCTATCTTCAAATCTCAACTTCGGTCAGTACATCGAATCCAAAGCAAAGACTGCAGAAAAAAGCATGGTATCCTCTCGAAGGTTATGCGGTACTTCACTTCAAAGCAGTTGCTTCAGTTATATCAAGCACAAGTGCGATCCTGCATGGAGTACTGCTGCCACCTCTGGGATGGATCAGCCAAATATCAACTGGCGGCTTTGGATTCGGTGGAAAAACGTGCAAAATAGATAATTTGTGACCCGCGGTTGGTTAAGGCTAGGCTGCAGAGCCTCAAACATCGGCGTAGGGTTGCGCGTCTGTCGGTCTTCTACAGATTACATTACGGAAAGTGTGCGAAGCAGCTGCACGACCTTATTCGGCCGGCCCCTTTCCGCCATCGGGAGACTCAATCCAGGCGAGCGCTTCATCCTTATGTCGTAGATCTTCCAGCTATCCGCACGAACCGCTTTGGTCGACCTTTATAATGCGTACGGTTAATGAATGGAATGCGTTGCCTGCGAGTGTGTTCCCTGATCAATATAATCTGGATGCCCTCAAGGCTAGAGTAAATGGGCTGTTCCAGGACGGGCATGCTTCATCTTCGGCCGCATCGTCACTTACCAACAGGTGAGATGGCGGTGAAATGCCTGTCTTGTATAATACACAAAAAAAAAAAAAATTAAGCTTCAGATTTACCCAATGCAGACTATCGCAGCTAATATTGACATGTTTTCAACAGTGGCTTGACTACTAACACGGTAATGGCGTGCCGGTAAGCTGTAAAAAGAAGTTTTTGATTGAACTTGTGCAACTGGCTTTAACTAATTTTGAAATATTTACATACGAAACTACTACTACAAATAAAGCACTATTCTACAACTCACCCCATGTCAATTACAGAATACACCAAAATATTTATGAACGCATATGTATCTTGTCCGTTACATCGTAAATCTTAACCACATTCGACAATTTCATCACTTAATTATAAAATCAACATTCCCGGAGCTCGTCACACTATCACCGTCTGCTTTAACAACAGTTTATTTCACATAAAATACAATTGGCGGACCCACTAAACACTAGTTGTTAGTACTATATGATCATTAATAATGTGACGTTTTAGTGGTATGTAGCGGCATCAACCGGCGAGTAGAAAAATAAGAGCACTATAGTTGGAGATGGAAATAAAGATAAAAATTGTAAACATACAACTGTCAATGTTAAAGAGACTATTTAGGGGTATAAAACCTTTTGTTTGTATAACCAAATGGTTATGCATCATGCACAATTTTCAGTGTGCTTTACAATGGCTGGTAAACTTTCGAAAACGAAATAAGTCGATTTACCCACATTTATTCAATTTATTAAAAACGTAATAAGTAACTCGGAAACCATTAGTCAAAGAACACTAGTTAGAAAACTCCAATATTAGAAAGAAATGGCCGCCATTTTGAATTTTATACTATTTTTTGTATTATTATTTGAGAGATTAATTAAATATGTCTTGGCGTCGGTTAATCCGTTACTTTCCAAGCCTTTGCAATAATGTACTGTAACAACGAACCAAATGTTTAGAATTTCTCACCATTACCAGTGGCATAAATAAAAACTACCCACATTTTATTGATACAGCACAAATATGTAACAAAAAAACATTGTTCCCTATTTAATTCAGTAAAATATTTACAATATTCGTATGATTTTATTTCATTTTGAATGTAATAATTTTGTATGTTAGAATGTAATATTTCAATGATTTTAAATAATCCGCAATTAGGGTTTTATTTTTTTATAATGGCAACCCATTTGTTTAAATTTTTGATCTTTAATTCGATCTCATACCTTACACTACCACAAAAATTATGTTAAGTCTGTTGAGAGAACAAGAAGTAATGATTTAAAATTATATACCTGTCTTTTGTGCACCGACTACCCGTCTCTCTTTAATTCTAACTTAGTCTCCAGAAATGGATGTCGGGAAGAAATTTCTTATGGCAATTACCATTTTAACATATGTATATATTCGCTGCATAATTTTGTTTATATAAATAATTCTATAATCATCAGAATACAGCTTTATTTTCCATAATCGACAAACTAAAGGCATAGGTATTTTTTTTAATTAAAACTATGCACTAAAGTACAGTGGCGGACTTAAAGCTAAAATAGCCATATCTACCAACCAACCGGGATAATCTAAGCCTGAGAAAGGTTGGCGGTGCAGGAAAAGAAAGAAAAAAAAGAACTACGTGAGTAAAAAGGAGGGATATACATTTATGCAACTATAGTCCGGAAGCACATACTAAATACAAATACAAACCATAAAATAAACAAAAACTAAAAACTGGATACAATATATAAATAAAACCTAAGGTAAAATAAAATCAAATTGGACAAAGTGAAGAGACAAGATTAAAGTGAAGTGGGTCGAACAGGGAGGTATATAGGCTATAGGAATTAGGTATATAGGCTCTTTGAGGCCAACTTGGCTTTATCGTCCAGTTGACCACGAAATTGTACCACTCAATATAGACGGTGAGGGCACCCCGCAGATTATCCTACGTCATCTAGTACAAGACATATGCTACTTTGTAATGATAGTAGAGGTTTACTTGGGGTACACTGAGAGTTTAGCGTAACTCATTAATTAAATAATTTACATGTAAAGTAATATATTTACTGCTTTACGAAGTATTCTCCATTACATAAACCCTTATTCATTCGGTCAATCATTTTTGAGAACATGACGCCCATTGGTCTGAGCTAAAGCTGGGCTAAGGTCTGGTTTAAAGCTATCACGGCCTCTTCCGGCCCCGTAAATGTCAATTCTCTCAAATCTTTGATTTAAAAAGAATAAAGAAATCGCATGGTGCCAGATCTTGACTATGTGTAGGATGGAATAGAATAGAATAGAGCTTTATTGTATGCTTCATGCATTTACAAATAACTTACGCTACTAAAGAACAAATTACAAAAATACATGAATGGGTCACTAGCTCAACTTTTTCGGAGGCCAAAGTGACTTTGTCTTGTCCACCGTGTGCGCCGAAGCATTCTTTGTCGTTTTTCCCTAACTTTTTAAAGTCTCTGGGCAAACGGTAATGTATGACTTAGTTTTAACTGTCTTTTGTTCTTCAAGCGCGATCATGCAGACAGGACCCGTCCGAGAAAAAAAAACGCAATCATTTTATGGCCCATGCTTCTCGTCTGCCTCAATTGATTACTTTGCTGTTGCCTTCGAACACCCATACAGAAGGCTGTTGCTCTCCTTACGGCATTTTACAATATATCCATGTTTCTTCTGCTTGCCAACGCCTTACGGAGCTCAAGGTGCTTCCCTTCCAAAAGACAGTAAACTTTTAAAATCATAAAAACCATCGCCCTAAAATATTTTTTTTTCGGCCCCATCTTCCGACTTCTTACTTATCCTTTTGTGTGGGTTGCAGTTATAGAAGTAAAGAACTGGTCTGCCTTACATTCTTTTGGCAGTTTAACTAGTCAGCCACACTAGTCACTAAAAAGTGACTTTAATGTGGCTGACAAAGAGGACGTAAGGCAGGACGGGTATTTCTACTTCTATAAGTAAGTTAAATATCCACGAAAAGTCGAAAGTTTGGGTCGCTAACATTTTGGAGTTAGAGAACGAAACGTAGTTTAACCATATTTTCAATAATACGCTATCAAAGCTAGTTAAATTTTGTAAACGTGATCCAGAAACCAATATCTATGCTTGTGGTTTGTCAGATTTTCGTTAAAACATGTTATACAATAATGCCACGATCCGTGAGAAAGCTAAAATCTCATTTGCACAATTTCTCAGGTCGCCCATGGGAAGTAAACTTAGAAAGAAGGGCTTTGTACCTGATTGAAATGACAAGAGTATTCTTAAGATTAAAACACTCAAAAGAATAATAATAGTCTAATAGTGATAGCATAATATCTAAAATTAATTCATATTCAAGATGGTAGAAAGCAAAAACCGACGGATTTACTGTATAAATACGTGTTGAATGAAAGTCCTATATCCCTAACACAAAATTTGCTAAGGAATAAGTAAAAATAGCTATTAAGACTCGATCCAATTTTAAAGAGAGAGGCCAAATACCTGGCGATAGCTGGCCTAAAGAACCAAAGCTAGGTAAAACAAGCTGAGCCGAAATTGCAGAACAGTGACTTGTGCTGAGTAAGGCACAGGATACAGTATACTTTTATAGGTAGGTATATCATATCGACGAACAATGATTCACCGAAAAGTAAAGAAGACACAAATTGTGCATAATCGTTGCGCTAACAGCGTCATACGACAACAAACGCTTTAGAAGGGCCGCATGAATTTTTTCGTTTAGGCACAACATTGTACGAAGCGTGAATGCTACTTTATTTAAAATAGGTACTTGCATATTTAAAACATATTTTAATGTAGGTACATAATTATTATGTAGTGAAATTACTTATAATGTAGTGAAATTACTAATTTTATGTTATATCTCTTTCAGTCGGCAAGTGCAAGTTATTGGTTTGGTTAGTGTATTAGGAATTAGTATTTCTCTTTTAACCTATACGTGATTTTTATATATTTTATTTATATTGATATATTATATTTATATCTATCAGTGATTCCAGTGATGAGGATTTCTTTTTATCGTGCACTTCAGATGCGTTTGGCAGTGCTTTGAGTGACTATGACACCTCTATTAATTCTAACTCTTCTCTCAACACAAAACTTGGTGTCTGTCTATCAGATGCATCTCATCTAAAACTTGTACACATTAATGCAAAAAGCGTTGTCAGCCACTACGCGGACTTGCTTGCGACTTTTGGTGATGGTCAGCTTGATGGAATACTGGTTTCGGAGTCTTGGCTGAAGCCCTCTCTTCCGTCAGGCCTCTGCTCCGTGCCTCATTACAACTTGTACCGTAAAGATCGTGTGGGTGCTGGTGGTGGTGGTGTCTGTATCTATTTGCGGGATAATATGCAGTGCTCCGTCATTCACTCCTCGCCTCCGGAGTATACTGCAGCCTTAGAGTATGTATTTCTCGAAATAGTGCTTAATCATAAAAAGATTGCACTGAGCGTGGTGTACTCTCCGAGTGACAAAATAAACTACTTCGGAGCTTTGGAGGCTTGTTTGTGTAACATAAGAACGCGTTATAACGATGTAATTGTAATGGGAGATTTGAACACTTGTTTGTTGAAAAACGACAATAGGTCACAAAAGTTAAGAGATCTAGCCTTCGGCTTGAATCTGAAGATCTTGCCTGCACAAGCTACTCATTACCAGCCTAACTCTCGCCCATCCTGGATATATGTATCCATTGTTTCTGATGCTGATTTGGTTCCTTCTCATGGTCAAATGACAGCACCATTTTCTTATCACGACCTCATTTATTTAAATTACGCGGTGTGTCTCCCTAAGCGTAAAAAGAAAACAGTGTATGGGCGGAATTTTAAAAACATCGATAGGGATAAGCTTATGAGGACTATTGAGGCGATGGACTGGTCGGAGTTATACCTTGCTGACACTATAGATGCTAAAATAAATATTTTCAATGCCGCGATTATTGGCGTGATGCATGGGATCGCTCCACTGAAACCAATTCGGATTAAACATGAACCAGCGCCATGGCTGACCCCTTGTATTAGAGGAGCAATGCGGAAAAGAGATCGTGCAAAGGCTAAGCTTAAAGGTAATCCTTCTGAAGCCAATTTGCTTGCTTATAAGGTTTTACGTAATAAGTGTAATAAATTGTGCAGAATGTCCAAACGGAAATATGTTCATGACACTTTGACAAATACTTCACCCAGTCAAACATGGAAATTTTTAACATCTCTTGGCGTAGGAAAACAGCCTACATCTATTGGTGCCGCGATGGACATTAATGGTCTTAACAAATTCTTTTCTAAACCGCCTGTAGTCCTAGATCCTGCCACTAAATCTGATACTCTTGAACAATTTATTAATTACCCGCTGCCTTCCTGCGCCCCTTTCAATTTCCAAGAGATTACCGAGACTCAGGTGGCGCACAGTATCCGATCCATTTCCACAAAGGCGACGGGCTGGGATGGCATAAGTCGTGATATGTTAATCTCACTTTTGGACGGTGTTGTAGGTGTCATAACACATATTCTTAACTTTTCTCTGACTTCCAACACTTT
Organism: Blastobasis adustella; assembly: GCA_907269095.1. Taxonomy (NCBI): domain Eukaryota; kingdom Metazoa; phylum Arthropoda; class Insecta; order Lepidoptera; family Blastobasidae; genus Blastobasis; species Blastobasis adustella. The sequence goes on along the minus strand of OU026114.1, from coordinate 3,722,884 downwards.
TCCTGACCTGTGGAAACGAGCTTATGTCATTTCCTTGCCAAAAACCGCAAGCCCTACATCCTATTCCCAATTTCGTCCAATTTCAATTCTTCCAGTCTTGTCGAAGGTCCTTGAATCTGCTATTCACAGGCAATTGTATACGTATCTCCTGACTAACAATCTAATAAGTCACCATCAGTCACGTTTTCGGCCATGTCACAGTACGGTGAGTGCGCTATTGAACGTCACTGAGGATATACGTCACGCCATGGACAACAAAAAATTTACTATTATGGTTCTTTTAGACTTCAGTAGCGCATTCAACTCTGTGGATTTTGATGTCTTTCTCGGCATTCTCCGTCATGTAAATGTTTCCCCTTCTGTGCTGCCATGGTTTGAATCCTACCTTACCGGACGTCAGCAATGTGTACAGATGAATGGCTGTTTCTCGGATTGGACTTTGCTTTCGGCTGTTGTACCGCAGGGTGGGGTTCTATCCCCACTTCTCTTTGCCATATTTATTGACCAAATTACTAAATGTATTGCCTCATCCTTTCATCTTTACGCCGACGACCTACAAATATACAGTCATTTTTCTTTGACTGAGGCTGCTGATGCAATTGCTTTAATTAATAGCGACCTTGTGAAAGTTAAAGAGTGGGCGGGCTCCTTTGGTCTTTTGGTGACTCCGTCCAAGTCCCAAGCCATAATAATAGGTAGCAGTAGATTGCGTTGCAGATTGGACCCAAATCTAACACCCGTACTTTACGACAGTACAGTTGTGGAATATTCCCTTAAATCGAAAAATTTGGGTCTTAGTATGGACGGTAACTTATCGTGGGCTCCCCATATAAATGATGTAAGCAGGCGGATGTTCTTCTCCTTCCACTCGCTTAAAAGACTTCAGTTTTTCTTACCTTTCAAAACTAAAATAATGCTTGCACAGACACTGTTGCTTCGGATCTTGGACTACGCCGACATATGTTATCTGGATGTAACTGTAGAACTCCTACATAAGCTCAAACGTTTACAAAATCTTGCGATACGATTTATATTCGGGTTACGAAAGTACGACCACGTCTCCGAGTATCGTCGACGCTTAAGGTGGCTACCTATACGTCAGCGTCGTAACGTAAATATATTGACCTTCTTATATAAGACCCTAAAGAATCCTTTTGCGCCCAGTATCTTCGTGGCAGATTTCAGTTGCTCCCTCCCCCTTCCCGTTCCCAGCGTCCTTGTATCACTAAAACCCTTCGGGTGCCATTATCAAAAACGCATTTCTTTTTCAAGTCATTTTCTGTTCACGCGGTCCGAATGTGGAATGATCTGCCATCTTCTATCCGTGACGCTCCATCTGCGTCATCATTTATGTATATGTATGTATAGTATTATATAGGTATGTATATTATATATATATATATATATAGGTATTTATTTCGTTTTGTATTGCATGTATTCAAATGTGTGTAGAAATATAGATATTACACATACTACTTAAATTAAAATTTCGTATGCACTTATTACACCCCGACATTATGGTCTTTCCACAGAATGTGAGGTTGGCTGGAAGAGATCTCTTTTAGGGATAAGCTCACCTTTGTACTTTGTATTGTAACTATGTTTCCAATGTGTTTTGTGCAATAAAGAGTATAATAATAATAACTTCTTATAATTATAATATCAATATTAATAAAATAAAATGTTGTCGAGGCTTTGAAGATGAGGAAGGTTGTAAATTTAAAAAGGTAATTTCTTTAATTATCATGACAATTTCGAGGTAACAACGACATGTCCATTTTTAGGTTTCCTACGAATTTTACCAAGCATGGTGTCCGCGGATCGTTTGGAGGTTGTGGCGACAGACATCGAAAGAGTGGAGACCACTACGAGGACTCGGCTCAGCTCGCGCACTACAGCCACGCCTCGGCAAAAGGGGAAAGTGGGTGCGAATATGCTGAACTACATATTTGATTCGCACGCGACCAACAGTCGACATTACCACGACATGTAAGTAATCGTACAAGTTTCTTTTACCTGTTTCAGGCTCCGCGGAGAAATTTCTTTCTCCACGTACATTATCCATACAGCTGTAAGAATTTCAAAATCTGGTCTGGCGGTTTATGCTGTTACATATATCAGAAGTCAGCGATATTTTAACGAATTTTGTTAAGAAAGCCTCCTCTATTGTAGTTAAAGTGCTTGACGGTTTGCTTAACTCACAGCTATATAAACACGTAGTGGTTGCATGATAATCGGTTCGGTCTCCAGTGTCTAAAGCATACCGTCAAATACTACACGGATCGCAAGACGCCAGTATACGTGTACTTCCTCGACTTGTCCAAAGTTTTTGATCGGGTGCAGTACACACTGTTGTGGGACAAGTTTAGGACTATCGACTTACAACACGAGCTCATCAGCGTGTTCCGATACTGATACGATACACCAGTATAATAGCGTCAGGTGGGCAAATGCAGTGTCAGACGCGTATCAGCTGGAGTGTGGTGTGATGCAGGGCGGATTAACATCACCAACCATGTTTAATTTGTACATCAGCGGGCTAATTGTTGCGCTTAGTGGACAGCATGTCGGCTCCTATATTGACGGTGTCTGTGTCAGTAACCTCTGAGTATGCGGACGACATGGTGCTGCTGAGCGCATCGATCTGTGGCCTACGGAAGCTGATGCGTATATGTGAGGAATATGCGTGTGGCCACGGTCTAACATACAATCAATGTTAATTATGTGATTGTTGTAATGTGGTGGTATCCTTGTTAATCAATAAATATCTTTCATTCATTCATTCATTAAATCCCGCAAGATTTTATCAATTCAGGTATTTGCGGGACTAAACCATCTTAGTCCCGCTGGATCCAGGTATTTGCGGGATCCAGCAGGTTGGACTTAGACCTCATAAATTAATCGTAATAAATACCTTATAGACCTCGTTTTCATGGATTTAATTTTAACCCAAATTACACAAGCTTTTTGGTACATTTAAAGTGGTTGTTTAGTATTTTTAGACATAAATTGAAATACTCTAGTCAACATCAACATAAATTTAAATAAATACGTACACACCACAGACAACATCGTAAGTAAATTAAACATTATTTTGGAAATACACTTGCAAGTTGCAAGCATAACTATCGAACCACTCTATATTCTTTCATTTACGTTCATACATTTCTGGCGTTTCAAATCAGTCTTTAACTTATAAACACTTAATCAATTTTAATTCTGTTTTCGCGGTTGACAACCTATGTATTTGATTACCTCTTAGATATGTTAATTAAATACAGAGGTAATCCCTGTCTTATTTGCAATCAAACCGTGAAAACCGTAAACTGATTTGTAACACCAGAAATGTGTGAGCGTATAGAAAAAAATATGGGGTGGTTCGATAGTTAAGCTCGCAAGTGTAGCTTCGTATCGCTAAGCCAGCGCCCAGCCAGCCAGTCCACGGCCCACGAGCCGCCGCGCGCACTGTTACACATAAAAACCACGCTTCTCTGTAATACCGCTACTCCAGCTGGATCCTGCAAAATTTTCGACCAGGATTAGTCCAGCAAAATGTATGCGGGATCCCGGTATTTCGGGATCCCGGTAACCTGGTATTGCATTCCCTACACGCAACTATGCGTAAACGTGCCACGTCTCTGGTGCGCAGGGTACGGGCCACATAATTAGGAAATGAGGTACATTATAATTTTTATTTCATTCTGACAGTTTCATATTCATAATTTTACTTTATTTTGACATTGATATTAATTCTGTACCCACTTATAATAAATTGATCTCCATATTTTAACATGCAATACACATTATTTAAAGGTTTTATTTTATTTCTGTTTTATGATTATGACATGAATTAATTCTAAAGTGACATTGTAATGCAGAAGATGAATGTATTTATTATTATAAACTATAATTATTAATGAAATGTAATTAGAATATGAGTCTGTGAAACTTGAAATACCTAAATGATGTATTTTTTTAATGTAATGACCGTAGACGTTAGCAACTGTTCAGGTCTGCGGTCAGGGATCGGCAATTATTTATTTAAATTTCACGTGTTGTGAGCCTTATATTTTATACAAAATCGTTCCACATTTCGACATATCAGTGATAAGTAAGTAATAGTTAATTATATAAAGTGCACCGGGAGATGGACGCATAATTTATCAATTCGCGAATCACGGCCAGGTACTTTCAAAAATGATCAATTACATATTAGGTATACGCAAGCTAACGAGTTTAAAAACATTTGTTTAGTATCGAATATTCGGCATTTAGAAGGCAAGAACGGCTTTTGATAAGACAGATATTAGATAGTTGATATCCGTCTACCTTTTAGGTACAAAATATCTTTTCACTAATACACAAACTGCTTTGAGTGACTCATAAACCAAACCTAAGTATTAAAAACTGGGTTCGAGTTCCCCTGATATTTGCAAGTAACTACTTTAGAACTTATAAATAATGCATGATCCGATATTCAATTGAGAATAAAACGGTTGTAACAGTAATTCGACAACTAACGACTGACAACTACGACCAGTACGTACTGTTGCATTGCATTATTTTGCTCAGATACGTGGTGCGGAGCGCCCATTTGTCAATGTCAAATTATACAGACACACAGCAGATGCCGCGACGCTCTTCTATCACATTCTTTTTTGAAATCTAGCTGATAGTAGGGGATAAGTGAATATTTGCCTTTATATATAATTTTACTGTTTCAATGTTGAGCCTAATAATACCTATTAGGCTGTTTTATTTAGAGTTAGTTTTTTTCCATTATTCCATTGACCTTGTTTAGAGACAAAGTCCATTGTCAAGAATTTAGACAATAATATTCTCTTGGATTTTTCATACATTAACAGGTTCCGGGCACCAACATTCGATGAGGACATCAACAAGCTACCGAATGGCTCAGCTGTCGAGGTTGACACTGGCGCAACGGTCCACATCGACTGCGGTATCGTGGGTCTCCGAGACAAGTTGGTACGTGTACGTATAGAATCACAATCAGGTCTGACACATTATGAAGATACAATACAAGAGCTTAAGTACATTACCGCCTTATGATTCAATAAAGTGGATAACCTTTTAAAGTAAAACGCAATAACAATCTCTTTTATTTATTTATAGGTAGTATAGTGTCTTTCTTAACTTAGTTTTAGTCAAAGATTAATTAAATGTAATAACTGAATATATTTGAATAAATTTCATTCATTTGAAAAAATTAAAATATATTTCTCAGTAACAACGAAACTTGGAGACAACCTCACTCGAAGGATGAACCTTCTATCCCTCTAGGCGCAAAATGTCCAAATCGCAAAATGCAAAGTGTCTAGTCTGTCTGTCTAAGTCGCAAAATGAACAAATTGCAAAAGGTTCAAAACGCAAAACGTCCAACATGCAAAATGTATAAAACGTTCTATAGGTACAATATTGAGTTAAATACTGAAAAATGTTTCCGAAGTATTTAGAAAAAGAAGGCTCCTATAATATGTACAATTTTCGATGGAACCCTTGGTTCTCTTATACAATTATTTGATATCATATTCATATATTTGTATAGTTCTCTAAAACAGTTGACACTTCAATTTATTTACCTCACTACCGACTGCGAAGGAAAGAGGGTTTTGTACACCCCATCTCTATGGAGTGTCGCATTTGAAGAAACCCTGAAAAGCCTTCCCGGCTATGGGTACTCTCAAGGCAGAGTTCAGCTCGCGACTTTCTAAAAGCGGGTAAAAACACCGGATGCCTTTTAGAGCTTTTTGGACCTTTTGCGATTTGGACATTTTGCGCCTAAAGACTTGAAGATGATGATGATTTAACAATTTACTATTATAATATACCTATTGTATTCACAGGTGTCATGGCTGAAATATACCGGTGATGATAAAATAGAACTTCTTACGCTTAATGTAACTAGGCACACCGCAGATTCTAGGTAAGATATTTTTTTATTAGATACACAACTATTGCTAAGTTGATAATAATATGTACTTCGTATGAGATTGAGACTTGTTTTGGATCTATTATTTTTATACAAATTGGGGATACTATATATCTACTATTTAAATAGATGTTTACGGTGATCAGTTTATTTCCCAACATTTTGCTTGGTTCAATGGCACAATAATGTTTTATTCAACAACATTTTAATGCATTGCGAATGCTTTCAATTTGTAATAATATTAACTAAATATCAAGTTACTTAAATATCACTGCTAATTTCTAACATACTCCGTAGGTACCGAATGCGTCTCGGCGGCGACAACTGGCAGTTAGAACTCGCTGGTGCCAGAGTACAAGACTCTGGCATGTACCGTTGCCATATTTCTACTTACCCACCCATGCTGCGGCAAATAAATCTTACCGTTTATCGTGAGTGAATTAACATTTATGATGAGATATGTATGAGAGATATAAAAGTAGATGTAACTATAGAAAATAACAGCAACAACAGAAGTAGGACAATAGTAATGGAAAAATGCTGGACTTTTGTTTCTGGTGTTATTCATATACAAATCGGACAGCGAAGCCGTAGTGGGCTAGCCATATCTGCCGAGGAACCGACAATGCTGGAGTAAAACGAGTTCTTGATTGGAGACCGCGCGTCGGTAAGCGTAGTGTACCTACACTACCTTCTAGATGGAATGATTATTTGCGAAATGCTACAGGTGGATGCTGAACACGGCAACCCGAGAACTGATGATTCATATTCAATCCATGCGCCTTATCGAGATCATTTACATTAGTTACACCAGAAATAAACTGTCATTGTCATGAAATTGACTGCTCGGCCGTTATGTTCTTCGGTGGCCAACGTCATTGATTTGCTAATCCCAGTGTTAATAACACTGTTCATTCTTTTATTATTACAATATAGGTATTAGTGTAAAACTAACGCAGTAATATCTTAAAAGATAAACAATGTATTACTGAATCGAGCAAAATTATATTTTCCTTACGTAAAAGTAGGATAAAAACAGTTAAATAATGCGCTCATGAACATTTTTCTTCCTAGCACCCGAGATCTCATTAACCAAAGAAGCGTTCCTGGAGACGAGCGAAACGTTGTCTCTGAAATGCATGATTCTCCACCTACATTCTGAGGACATTGAACCCAGGATTAGGTGGTATCGGAACAACAGTACGCAGTCAGTGGACGAGGTACGCGGCGGTGTATATGTGCTGACGGACCACCTGAACCTGACCTCACACCTACAGGTAGGATTTTATGTCTTACTCCATGCGTGACATACTATCTTATACTAGTAGCATAGTTATAAATCTCATTACAATAAGAACCTATTATTCGCAGTCCATAAATTATCCTCGACATTTCTGACGGACCATAGCCACCTTTCAATAGATACTTCATAAAAATATTATAAGAACGAAAAATGGTTATACAAATATCTAATGATTCACGTTCACAAAATCATAATTATTTTCTAAATTATATAAGATTTAGCATTTACGGTAGGGTTGTAACGAAAGCCACAGCAATGCGAATTTTGAAAGCGTGTTCGCCGAAGCGAAATTCAAGCACAGCGAAAGCGAATAATGTTGTTGGATTATGTGATAAACAAAATTTCAAATGTTATGGTGCACAGCCTACCCTGGCCGGAAGTCCTCGTTGAGCGGTACCGGAAAGTAGCGAAGCCGGCAAAAGAAGTACGTCAGTCCTGTTTATCTTTATACATTGCTGGTAATAAAATGTTTCGTCGAAACGAATTATGAGAATATACGAAGAGCCGAGTTAGTACGAGGGTGAATCAAAAAGTATTAAGACTCACAAAAATCGTCGTCAGAGAGTATAGGTTGTTGCCAAGACAGAAGCAATTAGAGATTACAATATGAACTTTATTAATTATATAAAATAATCATTCTCCTATAAAGCGAACCCAAATACCAAAGTTTGTAAGATGAAGGAGGTCCAAGGCCATCCAAAACGATGACCATAATTACAGCATAAAAGATTTACAATAATGTGCAATGTCAATATATGCCTAACAAGGCTTGAGCTTTTAAGAAATATTTGATCCGCCCTCGTATATGCGAAAGTCAATTTTCGTTACAACCCTATTAACCCGTAGACGAGTATAAGTGGTAAGGTATTTCGTAGAGGCATCTAAGAGGTGAATTAGTTGGTTTAATTTGAGCTTTATTTAAACAAACACAGCTCATGAGCTGCCAACCTGACGATTCTAGACGTGAACCGCTGGAACTAATCAGATTGTCACTTCTACAATATTCTATAAACTGTTTTATAATGAAATCGAGTCTGGAGTTGGAGTCTGGCAGAGTAGATTTGCATTAACCCTCCGACTGGGCGTCGCCTGCCAAGCGTGGTGGAGATTACGGCTTCTTAACAATAACAGGCAAAACAGAGGAGTATAACCGGCCACTGCTTAGGTTTGTGTAGACTATGAGAAAGCCTTCAATTAAATCGCAACTTGAAGCAAGCTTCAGTCTCTCCAGAGATGCCACATTGGCTATCGATTCGTCGAAGTTGAGAAGCCTATACGAAAACGCCACTATGTGCGTCCGATTTAAAGACCAATGCACGGGACCGACCGATAAAACTGCAGCGAGGCATGAGACAGGGAGATGCCATCTTTCAAAACTGTTTGGCGTTTTCAAGCTCTTTAGACTAGAAACGATCCGGCTTCAATGATCTTCGGAAACCTTCAGTTCGCTGACGATATTGTCATCATCATATCAGTCGAAAGACGCCCGGTGCTGGACATAAGGCTCTCTCAGAGATCTCCACAAAGACCGATCCTGTGCCTTCAGCGCCCAGCTGGTCTTTAACACGATATTGTAGTCATGGCAGAGTCTCTGGAACACCTCAAAGGTGAATTTTAATAATTTTAAAAGACAAGACGAAGCTTATGTCAAATTTGATAGAACACCCGCGGTACTACCACCCTAGCTGTGGTTGGGAGCTCAATTTTCGAAGTTGATCACGAATGTGAAACCTGAGACAAACGGTTCAGTTAGATCCAACTTCAAGAAAGAGGTCAATTGACGAATCCAGCTCGGTTGGACAGCGTTCGGGAAATTGCAGAAGAACTTCTTTTAAGACAAAAATCTTAGACTAGTAATATGTGTTGCCAGTGGTGACTAACAGATCAGTTCCCATCGTGATAAGAAGAATCCTTCCTTATAAAAAAGCTCAGGATCACTCAGCGAGCGATAGAGAGAGAGCTAAGCTCAGGATAGGTAGTCTTCTGAAATGAAAATATCCGTAGCAAAACTAAGGTCACGACATAGGTTCGAGAGTCGCAAATCTGAAGTGCCAATAGGCAGGCTACGTGGCTCGCAGAACCGATGGCCGATGGAGACCTATATTCAGCTGTGGCCGTCCTGCGGCTAAGATTATGAAGTGATAAAAGAGTACAATGAGATAAATAACTTAGTTTACCTGTGGTGTCTCGTAATTGGCTGGTAAAAGTTATGATATGTACATATTTTATTGTTGTAAGTATCAAATACAGGAGTTGTATTTACAGAATAAAAATAAAACGTTATGTTATAAAATGTAGTAAAACTTCTTAGGTTTATACTAACTAGGATTGAGTTAGGTCATTTAGTTAGTTGACCTCTCATTCGCAAGCAAACATAATTATGTTTGTGAACCTTTATTGTCAGAAGAGATAATACAAAGCGTTATAATATTTACCGTATGATAGCCACGGGGGTAGTACCGTGCTAGTTTGTGGTCATTCTGGGAGCGTGTATGGCAAATACACGCTTCTCTCTAGTGACTTCAGAGGCCCACACTCCCACAGTCAGAAGAAAACTTTAATTTACTTTCAAGCTGGCGAAATCAAAGCTACCTATTTGTAATCTTTCATCAAATTTTAATCTTTCCTCCAGCCTATGAAGCTAACCATAAACTCCAGATATCTGGAAAGGACAATTCACCAACGTTAAAAAGTTGATTTTAAATGGATTGAGATTTTATTCGTTGTTGAAAAGTATTAAAACAATTGAAAATAAATTACAAACATCTAAAACAATGTTAATTGTCGCGAACAGTTGGAACACACCTCAGCGTACTCTCTCTAGGCCCTGTAATTTTACCTTCGTTCAGACTAAATTGCCGTAATATATTTGAGGGGTAAAGTGTAAGTGGGAACTTAAATATTCTCTCCACTTACTGTTAAGGTCTACAAGAGATATACGAGTAGGTAGGCAGTTGTTTGTGAAACGCTGTGTATCGTACTTTGTACCACACACATGGTTACGAATAAATCTAGATGTTAAGTATTTTATACGGACGATCAATTGTTTTTATTATTATTATTACGATATCAATCTGCCAAATGTTAATGTTAGTTGATAAAATCTGATTAATCTAATGATAAATTTTGCTTAGAACGTTCACAACATTATTCTCTATACTCTTTGACTTGGACTAACAACGAGTGTATTTGCAGATGGCGTCCCTGAGGATGGTTGACGCAGGCAACTACACATGTGCACTGGAGGCTCCAATAGTCATGCGCGCCGTAGCCAGGGTTCACGTATTGAAAGGTTCGCAATTCTTTTTTTACGGGGTATCTAAGATATCCTGTACAATCAGCAGATACTGCAATTATTGCACATTCCGCAATATAAAAACAAAACGCGAAAAACTCGTTACAAAACATTGGAAATTTAACTTTTTTGCTATTGTTACAGGCTCAAGTTTGGCAGAGTTGCACAGTGGCGTGAAAACATCAGCCAGATCTTTGTGTCTTTTGCTTGCGCCATTCTTTTTCATGTGTTTGTATGGGGGAAATAGATGACCTATCTTAGAGAACTAACTAGTTGACTCCAATTGACGCCCCATTTACGAAAGACTTATTAATGATAATTATACTTTAAGTAGTTTTATGAACCCTACGACATTGGTTAGGTATTTTAGTTTATTATAGTTTTTTTCTATTTACTAATTATAATCTGCATTTATTCTTCTTTTGACATTGTTATTGGTAACTTTAGCGAAGCTATTTTATGGATTATTCTACCTATGTCTATTACCTAGGGATTATTGGATTGCTTTGTAATTAAGGTTTATATTTTTTAAATCGCTGGGTGTAAAACCGTTTGTGCAGTGAGGTTGCACGGTTTTCCACTGGTGACTGTAGACTGGGTGAAGTCTCGGAAGCCGATTGGCACCACATGGTGATAATATACCCTAAGGAGAAAAGGCGTGACGTTATGTATGTAGCGCCGCTCGAAGTGTTACCAATGAAATATTTATTTATTTATAAACATTAGTAAGTCGAAATACACATAAAATGTATAAAATAAATATGTGGTCATATTTATACACTCATCAAAACATTTACGATAAATTAACACGTAAGAGGATTCCATAAATTTAACACGAAAGTTGTTTCCAGTTCGGCCTTTACAGTGGTATACGTAAACTATAAATTAGATTTTCAATTGTTTATCGTTTTAATGAACATATACATTGTATTGGGACAAACGTGTGTTTAAAGTAGAATGTTTAGTTTTAGACTAAAGATGTAGGTAAATAAAAACACTACTATCAAAGTGATATTCCAATTGTCAAAAACATTTTGTCATTGTTATCGTTTTACCTGTTTAATTTACAGAGGATAGCAATCCTCGATTTTTTTTTGTACAGCTTCAATACATAAGTACATTATAAATGACAGTTGATCTGCGGCTTACTCGAAATATCAGTAAAAAAATATCTATCGGGGATAGGAGGAGTTAACATATGTACAGACAAACAAATAGACAGACACACGCAGAAAACTACTTTGTTGTATACTGTGCGAGGATAAGTCAAACAACAATATTGAATATATTTCAAAAGGCATCCGCGTGACATTTTTTTGCTTTACAGATTCGTTTAATTAAAGTTTAAACAAACCAAAAAAAATCCAAATATTATGAACCTTAAGCCTATTTATTTTCATAAGCATATTTTTTTCAACGTAAATTACTGTTTTCCTTTTAATTAAATGTATGTTACAGCTATTTACAAATTTGTAGACTCAGTATGTTTAGTTGTTAGAAAAGTTTTAAAACATAGATGAAAATAACTTTTAGGAGAACTATTTTTTATAACTAATCGTCGATTTTTTTTTTTTTTAATTTTTTTTATTAAGGAAAACACAGCTTTACATTCATAATATTACAAAGCTAGTACGAACACTTAAGCCAATTAAGTTTTCACTTACGAGTATATTACATACCTAACAAATAATTTTCTATAATGGTAACACCTTTATTTACATATTTGGCCTGAACTTAAAAATTTCAGTTTAAAGTTGTGGTACATATATCATGCAAACACAAAAATATAACCTTTAACGAACGTTAAATACAAAACGACCTTTAATATTTATTCCTAAGTATGCCCACACATTTTTTAGATAAATTTTACAAAACAAACTGGATTATAAATTTTATTGCTTGATCCCCACCCAATTCAATTGATGGTGGTGATTGCCACCTTTCAAGTGTCTACAGCGTCGAGTCTGACCGAGAAGGCTTCACATGCTGCAAGAACGTAAGTGCCTTGAAAATTTTGTCTTTTCCGGTGAAAAATATTTACGGTTCTGCAATATTCAAACAATTAAAACGATGGTGTAAGTTATAGTGCAAATCAAAAGACAAACAACAATGAAAGCAAACGTCAACATCAATGATGATTTCAGCCGCGGCAAATTCCACCACAGGACGCTCGCCACTCGTTATCATCGAACAGAGCGTCCAGAGACGAGTAAATCAACAAATCTACCATGATAAGATTTTTTAACGATGCTATATTACCTTGGGCACGCAAACAATTCGGTGAAAATTTGTGGTTGAACAAGACTTCCAGAAGTGGGAGCATCGTTCCATAACGCCCTAGTATCTCGTTGATTACAAAAAATGTTTTCAGCTTGATTTATTCACCGGACTTTGTTCTATAATATTGTAGCCCATTCTGGAGTCCAAAGTAAATTAACCAATATCAGCCGATCGATGCCTTAAAGATCGCTCTTCTTTACTATAAGACCACAATCGTGCAATGAATGATTCCTTCGGGACAGACTACATCGATCAATACAATTTTTTTTGTTTGTAACGTGGTTTCGATTCACTAGTATTTATTAGTATCACGCGAATAGACTGAACTTTATTAAAAAAAAAAATACCAAAAATTACGACATTTCAATATTACTATATGTAATTGGTAACACTTCCCAGGGACCTGTGTGTGATCTAGATCTACTTTGCTGCCCTCTTTTGCTCTATAATATTTTATTATTTGTTCTTTAAAAATAGTTGTTATCTGTTTGTTACTTTGAGATTATGGACCCAAATGTTATTCATAGGTATACCTATTTTTGGACCACTACTTTATATTAGGTATCTATAGATTACTTTGTGATTATTGATTTGCTTTATGTTAATTTATTATTTATGGTTCGATACCTTTGTGTCCCTTTTTTGCTTTATTTTTGGTCGCCTTATTTATACCTACGTATATACGTATTATAGATTAGTATGTAAATAATGTTAAAACTGTAGGTAATTTTTTATGTCACTCGGTAATAATAACAAACAGGCTAGCGGGTCACCTGATGATAAGTGGTCACCGCTGTTTATGGACATTAGCAACTACGTATCAACAATGCGTTGGCACTGCTTCGCTTCCGAAGACACGGTTCTACATGGAGGTCTTTTCTTATCTTTCCATTTTCTAACCTACAATATGTTCAACAAGAACGTAGCCAGTATTATTGTATTAAAATTTTTTTATTTTTTAAAGTATCCTACCTACTGAATAAAGTTATTGGCTAAAATGTTTCATGACAATTAAATTGGGATGTGCGTTAAAGCCGCTGACAGACCACTTTTCAAGTGTTGCGTATGAGTAGCTACGAAGCTGACTGCCCTGAGAGCAAAAAATCACAAAGCTGAGGCATAAAGCTTTCGGGCAAAGTTTCGTTTTGTATAGGTATCGAATATCATCATATCATCTCGTGCTTGGTCAACGGCCACGGAAACACCCAGTCAAGGTGCATGTTTGAGAGTGCTAAAGAGGTTTAGAAAAGTTACGAGAAAGGTCAAAATCTATGAAAAAGCTTTGTCACCTTAATCGCTTGTATTCAAGGCAAAATCGATAATAAATGTTGCAAGAGGTCAATAACTAGCAAAACACCGAAGTCGTCTGTGTACCGCCTGGAAAGCAGAAACAAATGTTGAGGTCTTGGAGTGGCCGTCACAATCACCAGACGCGAACCCAATTTGAAATGTTTGGGCGTTAATGAAGCTTAAGTTGTCGCTGAACCAACTCGCAATATTAGAAAAAAATTATGGAGGTCACATCGCGCGACTGCTAAAAAATTAAGGGAAAATATGCTGCACGGCAGCAAACATATCAGTCGATATTAGAACAACGGAGACAAACCGTATCAATAAAAATGCAGAAATGCAGTAAAATACACAGCATAAACGACTTCTAGTGTGACTTTCATTAATTAATAGTAGTTCATGCAACTGTCATATAAAAGGGGGTATTAAAACATGAGTGTCTGTTTATCATACGAGGCGTAGCCGAGTATGATAATAGTTTGACACGAGTGTTTTAATACCTAATTATATGCAGTTGCATACACTACTTTATCTACACTCATATTTTTATGTTAAAATATCGTACCTATAATTTTCTCAACTTTGCTGAAAGTAAGCTGCCAGTCAGTTCTGTTGTATCTACGCGTCGAGGATATCAAGCGAAATTTACTTCACTACTTTCACATTTATCTATTTATTTGCTTCAAACAAGAACAAACATTTACAAACACAAATTACAACAATTAGAAAAAATATTCTGTTTAGCGGGAAAATAATTCCAAATGTACACAATCACAACCACAGACTATGAACTGATCACAAATATAAACAGGAATTTTGAATTTGTTGAAGACATTTAGGTATTCAGCCAACATTTAGCCGTGTCCCGGCGCCCGACAAAAATTTAAAAAAGAAAAGTGTTGCATAATGATTAAAAAGTTATTTTTCGATACAGCTGTAATGAAAATAGTATGGGAAATGCTGTATCGAAAAGTAATTTTTTAATTTTTTATAGACTGGCGTGAAAAAAGTGTATCCTTAAACAACTGTTTTCGAATATGTAATTGGAACATTACGCTATGAGTGTAGATAAAATACATTATGAAATTGAATTTAGTCGTTTACACGTTTTGTTGAACATAGTGTAATGTATACTTTGCTTCCCTCTTTTGCTTTCCTTTGATGTCATTTTATTACTAAAGCTAATATTAAGTATTTTGTGGTTACTATTCGTATAATTTTTTGCTTTCTCTTTTACTGTATTCTTGGACGACTTCCGAATATTATAGATTAGTTTGTAATTAAGGTTATAGGTAAGTACCTAAGTAGGTATACTTTGCTGACCTCTTTTACTGTATCTTATTATTATAAACTGTATGTGTCCATTAGAAAAAGTTGAAATCTGTTAGGTATTTTGTGATATGGACCTAAATGTTGTTCGTAGGTATTCATTACTGTCTCTTTTGCTCTGTTTTTGGACTACTACTTTATAGTTTTTAGTTTTTAGTTTGGTTGGTATAAAAAGTTTTAAGGTTAAAATTATTTATTTTGGTGATATATTAGAAGTGTTATAAATTAAATTTTAAAACAATAACTTCCTTTAAAATCCTTTTAAATTTTCCGTCCCAGGAACTTAGGGTGTTTTAAATGGACTAAGGACCACAATGAAAAATGTATTTATAATAACTATATTGTGTTACATATTTTTATTAGATACATGTATATTTTGTTAAAAACCTTAATCCGACTAATTTTCTTTGCAATTATATAGTCTTACTGAATATACCCACTTTAGTGTGGATTAAGAAAATACTGTAGAAACAATCTTGATATCAGTGGCAAATTAGAAACTACCTAGTGTATACATTGGAGGTGATTATTTATGACGTTTTAGCTTTCATCAATTTTTATTTGATGACAATGTTTTGCATATTCTAATTATACCACAGTACGTAGACATATCATTCGTTAAAGAATGGTTCCATTTAACGTCGCACTTTATTGAATTGAAGCATTACCGGTATATTCATATTTATCAACATGTAACATATCTAATGTAATATTAATTAGCACATATCGATGTCAATATCAATAGATCTGTCTCGACTCTTGACGTATTATAAATATGAAATGTATTAACGTAAATACTTAACACTTAGAATACATAGACTAGTCGAAATACATAATAAACTACCATAATTGTAAAGGAAACAAAATAATCAAAAACCCAAAAATATACGTGTTAGTAAATAATATCTACATTTGTTTATAAACAATAAATTATCTAGGTATTTACTTTAATTTGACTGTATGCGAAATTTCGAAATTATACCTTCAATTGGCTAGGTGTTCATTCAAAATCAATTAAAACATATCGGTGCTTTGGTTAAATCTCACTGAGTGAAACTTTGTATGTAAGTAATGATGTTCATTATATATATATAAATATATATACTAAATATATTATTGTGATATCTTTATGGGACATTGAGTAATAAAATTAAAATAAAAACCAATTCGTTTTACTGAACCCTTGCAGTTACCCTAAATAAGGAGAACACCATTCCGCTTTTGTTTAAAAGTAAGAAAGGCTACTTAATTGACTTTTCTCTGATCTGAAAATTAAAATAAATAAAATCAATCCATAAATAAAAAACACGATTCCGACAGCACAAACTAAGAGGTTTTCCCCGGAGAGTACAACATGGAGTTCTTCAAGAAAGGGGTGAAAAGGTTTTTACGGGGTCAGCAACGCGTTGGTGAAACCCCTGGTATTGCAAACGTCCATAGGCTGCGGTGGCTGCTTACCATCAGGCGGGCCCCATAAGCTTGTTTGCCACCTTAGTGGTATAAAAAAATACTATACTCTTTCATGAATTTTTTATACCAAAACAAAGAGTATGAACCTTAAACAGCGGCAGCTGTTTTAATCCTACTAACATTACAAATGTCAATTTGTAAGGTTACATACGGTTGTTTGTTACTCCTTTTTTAAAGAAAACCTAGTCAACAGATTTTTTTAAATTTGGCATTAATAAAGCTTGTAGCCAATAGAAATTCAAGTTGTAGAAAATATAAATTCAATTTCGTTTGCATGAGAATGGATCCGGAACGTTATAGCCAAATTTTACGTGGACGAAGTCACGGGTAAAAGCTATTCTTATTATATTATTACAGTTATTGAACTTGACTGGTTTTTGTGGAACACATGTAGAAAGCAAAAATCATAGGGTCAGATTATTTTTGCTTTATTGGAGACATTTCAATTTAAATTAAAAAATTATTAAGCTTGGAGAGAGTCGGTGTTGTATCACAGCTGGTTTTCGTCATCAAGACTCAAGGGATGCTTGATTGAGACGTAATGCATGATTAAAAACCGACCCGTGTGAAATACGTAATCCATGTGAAGCTATTACAAATAATATACTTAGAGTAATACAGGTATACTTTGATATCCCTCTTTCGCTGGATCTAATAATATTATTTTATTAGTTAACTTGTATTTGTCTTTTATAAAGTTAAATTTAAATGTTTTTATTTTTTTTAGTACCTATGTACATATTAAATTTTTTTTCCCTTTATTGCTCTATCTTTTGAGTTTTCGGATGTGTCTACGGAGAGACGTTGGCTCTGTGTGTGCTCTAACGTCTGTATAACGAGGAATATTAAGAAGAACTGTTGAACTTGATGCCACCGTCACTTTTTCGCCAGCGCACCCTCCGACGAAGGGATCTATTTCATTCATACCATCTAAATATCTGGCATCCAACCAGCGTACGGGCACGGGACAACGGGAAGAAAATCCGTGGTATACTTATATATTGTGTATGGGCAACACCGAAATTAGAATTATTATAACAAATAATAGGTATATTTATAGTAATTCAACTGATTCCCTGCCGTCCCCCTATTCAGACACTTATTTTCCTTGTTGATAAATGTCTCGAAGGCAGAGGAAAGTAGAATAAGGAGTGCAGTTAACAACAAAAATGACAAAAATGAAAATGCTTAGCACAGTACACTACTCACTGTTGCACCAACCGCTATGTGTGCGAATGTGTATTTTTTTATCGATTGACGAAGCTATCAGATGCAACTAATCATATTAAAAGCTGTTACCGTCCGTTAGCAATTATAATAATAACATTTAACAAAGCAACGAAATTCAATTAAAAGCCAGATTTAAAAAAATAACCAATTATTTTATGAAGGTGACATCGCTGTTAAAGTTGATAAAGATAATCTGTGAGTTTTTTTACCAAGCCTCATTACCTTATTATTTTAGTGCTTGTACCACTATTTTAGTCTTTATACCATTACTGTATTATTTTGGTCTCTGTACTTAATTTTAGTCCAACTCCTGACCTGACAGAATATAAAGCCCACCCTGAGCTCTCTATTTGTACTTTTATTTTATTTTTTTATGCCATACAGCTGAGTTTATGCCACTCTTAAACGGCGTAATACCTTATCTAGCTCTTCAACCTATTAATCTTTAGTAGTTCCATCCTTATTACGAGAGCCTACGCCATTCTCCAACGACGTAATGTTTCATTTGCCTTTCTTAGCTGAACTTACGCCACCTTTACTTGGCAAAGCAATTCACTTCTACTCATTAGCTGAGCTTTCGTCATTCTTTTAAAAGGAGTAACGTCACAGTTTAACTCGGTTCTTTTAGGCCACGAACCACTTCTTATACCTTTTCACATGGAATTTAAATTTATTGTTTTAACTGTAACTGTCTGTCTGTTTTGTACGTACATTTATTATTTTGAGCTCTATTAATTTATCGTTGTTGGTTGACTAATAATATTTTTACTATAATCATATATATTAATATAACCTTTAATTATTTTGTTTTTCCGGGATATGGAAAGGGCCGTCCAGTATAAATAAGTCTTTCACTAGTGCGGGTTGCGACCCTTTGCTTTACCATTTCCCATGTCCCCTTATAATCATATTCTTGTCTTGTCCATAGTCTCTGCCTACCCCACCTGTGGGACACAGGCGTAAGCTTTATGTATGTTGTCTTAATATTTGTCATAACTTATTTATTAAAATTTTACGGACAGCACCAGATTTTTATAGTTCTGTTGTACATTTTTATTTGTACTTTTTTACTTAATTTACTTTTACTTTTTTTTTAAATAAAGGTCTGATTTATTATTTTGGCCCGTTTCTTTTTTAAATTTCTCTTTTGTTTTTTCTCACCTTCATACTTTTGTACTGTATTAATTTCGTTTCTTTTTTCTTTTCTTTGCCACTTTTGTATTTTGTTGTTTATAAAACTCTAAACTTTAACCCCTCTAAAGTTTTAGGGTTACGTCCAAGTTCACTCTTAAGGATCTTGGAACTCTATTGGGAGCGGATGACAACAATGTTTGAGTGTTCTCACTTTTACTTAGGATTATCCTTATTTGATTCCAGAAAATTTTCGCCACGTCGAAGTTTTCCGGGTTTTTGGGGTAATATGTAAAGTTCGCTTTTGAGCTTCATTCCACGCTGTATTCAGTTAGTTCTATTAGTTTCTTACTTAATAACCCCTAGTTAACCTCCTCTGCCTGATTGTTATTGTCTCTCCATGGTTCGAGCCCACGGTGAAAGTTGATCGAAAATACGTTGCTGTCATTAAAATACAGATTTGATTGACGGCTGCGGGTGTAAAATTTTAGACAGTGGCGGACTTTCTTTTAATCGGTATATGGTGAATAGTAAAATATTGGAAATATATATAATGCAACAATAATCACGAAGTGTATTTAGAAGGCATTTGCCACCTATCTAAAATAAATTATTATGTAAACAGATCGTTGCAGGTACGTAATATCGTAGTAGCAGAGAATCGCGACTCGAGATTCCTTCTACTCTACTTATTTAAAAGACAGGGGTCACCACTTACTGCAGCTGTGTGTACAAGCTTACTAAAACGTGCAAAATGGATGGCAAAAAAGACGACCTAGTTCAATCAGATGCAGGAGAGGAGAGTGCTAAGAATAAAACATAAAAAAAATAAGTAAGAGACCAAGTTACCTGTATAAAAGATCCAGCAGCAGTTAAAAAAGGGTGGAATAGACGTTGGACAGTGTTTGGAAAAGTTGCGTTAAGCAATGTATAAAAAGTAATAAATATTTTTATTTAATGGCAAGTACTTATTATTAATTATAAACTGTTTTAAAAATGGAATTTTCTCAACGGTAGAGATACATGATAAAATGCTACTAGAGTAAATTGCTACATGCATGTAAGTTTCATGCTTTCTGCCAGATGGGACCATACTCGAAGGTAAGCCGCTCAATATAGGATAAGGACAGGTACTATATCTACAATAGCAAGTCAATCACATCCATAGGCGTGTATTTTTCTTTCATTCACACACATAACATACATATGTATAAAAGAGATATACATAGGTATCTACGCGTACATGTGTAAGCTGTACAAAATTAGCAGGAGACTGACTTTTCTATCTTTGACCCACGTTTTAGAACCATTTCAACCATTTATGGAAACAAGTGGACTTGGCATTTGCTCCCGGAAGAAATCACATTGAATATTGGGATAAATTACAGCCTATGGCCTATTCTGGGTTATATGCTACATTACTACCAAATTTTATTAAATTCCGTTTAGTAGTTATCGTGAAGAAGCGACAAACATACCTATAATTATTAAAATTTACGGTTTTTTGGGACTTTGGGGATACCTTTAAATCAGGACACTATTCTCTACGTTTTCACAAATTTTCAGCTTGTTATTTCAAATGTCCGGATTTGGGCAGTTCTTGTCTCATTTTCCTGTATTATTAATGAAGTAAAGGTCTTTCGTTGGTTCCGGCAGCTACCCGGATGAGAGCGGATGCGCCCAGATCAATATGGCTAAAACTAATGTCATAGGATATTGTACTTATAATAACTTCCTATCTTCCATTACGGAATGCTCTATCGGTGCAGAAATCTTAACTTTTCTGTACGGAGAAACTTACGAGTAGTTGGAAAGTTGTGAGCTATTTCTAGACAGAGATTCCAGAAGCGTTTACCAGTAAGTGATATATTCCAACGGCGTAAAAAGTTTTCAGGTTTAACTCTGAGAATGCGCGGCCTAGATGGAAAATTTGCGAGATCATGCAAGGTATTACCTTTAAACAAAATAACGTTTATTTTAACTAGTAGGTACTGTGTTAAACGAGTCGATAGACATCTTCGTCCCTCATAGTACCTTTGCAAGTAACTCTTAAAGTGTCGCAAATAACACACAAACACATCAAATAAACATTCCCTTTGATGTAAGAAACTCGATTCTAGACAAAACAACACTGCCGATATTGCAAACGACCAGATCCAACAATTTTCAGTGCAAACGTCTCCCCAGGCACGACATGTCCCATGAAACGTAACAAAAATTATTAACAATAGAAATTAAATCGTGTTAGATAAAAAACTTCAAGGAGCTTTTGGTGAATACATAATAGGCAGAGGAGTGTGGAAAACATGGAGGGATGCATCGGTGGATGTGGTTTACTAGGAGCAATACAGTTCCAAAGGAAACAAGCTACCAGAAAAATACGTCGTCGATTTGTTACATTACTACATGGAGTACAAAGACTGCGCTGTCGAGTCAAATGAGAAAAACTTCCATTATATACCTACAGTCAAAGTAACAACTTCTGCAGTAAATCAACCAGCGTTTTATTTTACGGTAGGTGAAAATTAATTGACGACTATCATAGATAATAATTATCTTGGCGTTTATTTTATGCTTTACGCTCGAGGGCCCAGAGTCCGCATTGACCATGATCCAGGATTTGGCAGATCAGGTAATTACAGTGGAGCGACTGCCGTCTGACCTCCATGACCCTGCTTCCAGGGGAACCTGACCAGATCGGATCATTGGATCATGGTTACACATCCAGTCGCCTGAATGTGCAGATTTCATCACGATGTTTTCCCTCACCGTAAGAGCATAAGTTTGTATTCAAATAATGTACATAACTTAGAAAAGAGTCATTAGTACATGGCGGCAGTGGGATTCGAACCCGGGAATTTAAAAGTAACAACACCAATTAATTGGGCAAGTTCGCTATTCATGTAGCGCTATCTCTAGGTTGTAAGTATATTTAGTTAGTACCTACTTATGTTTGTACAACCGAGTGAATAAGTTCAGCAGTGGCGGTGGGAACTTTGTTTACGGAGCGTAATGAATGCGACCGAACTAGTTGTTTTCACTAACCTACGTACAGTATGCTTGGATTACTCGGAAAATTACTCTGCAACATAATCCATACATCACCTAGTTAAATTCATAGTGAACTGTTTAATACACTCTTATTTTCAGAGTTTAGAAAAAGAAAATTTACCTAAATTTTTAAATTAGGTACCTCGCTGCAGAAACAGCATCCCAGAATTAAACCAGCGATTCTTTCAAGCTCCAATTGTCACTTTAGTCACTTTAAAAGGCAAAGAGATATTCACGGATGATAAAAATAAACTTAAACATCTGAAAGGAAGTACAAAGACTTAAACATGAAGTTTGGTAGCCCACTACTTTTAATCCGACTGAGTACCTAAAGTTAAGGTTTGTGATTTAAATAATTGATTTTCTCCTCTAAAACCTTATTCACCTTAAAAGTTTATTTTATATCTCGATACAAGCAAAACATTAATGTTATCTACTGGTCTGGTAATAACATTGTATTGTTCATGCTTGCTTAACTAACAAGTTAGTATGACATATAGTAGTAGGAGTAACTATGTCATACCAAGTGCAAGGAAACTGAGAGAGAAACTAAGAAAATAAGCATATCTTCCTTATCATTCCCTGTATTTACATTTCGTTTAAATATTATGACAGGAAATAAAAGTTAACGAACAACCTAATTACAAATAAGATATTGTGTCAAACAGTTTACTTACATAAAAGCAATCAAGCAAAAATGATACGTGTTTCATGAAGAGGCGGAATGCGAGTTCATTGAACCACAATGATTAACCATACGATTCTCCCCCAAACGGCATTCGGAAGACCGTAAATCCACTTGCATGAAAGTCTGGATCAACATCACATTCGCAGAGAAGCCGCTGCTTACAAAAAGGAATTACCTACATCCTTGGAATCCTTAGAATTTCAATATGACTCCTCCATTTACATGCGAATAACTGTGGCTTCAGCTCACACTGTCGGTATGCAGTAATATAACGCAAAATTTCGTATTAAAGGAACACATGTGGTAACAAACACATGACATAAATAAGCGCCTTTATACGGTTGCAACTTCTTTAACCCTGGGTTATTCTTTAGGCATTATGTAAAATGGATATGTATGTATATGAAACAGAAAATAAAAATAAACGACCCCATAACCTCGAAATCAAAATAGGTACTAACACAGGCACGTGTTGAGTCGTTTATCTGTGAAGAATAAAATGAAACTGGCATGATAATCTGTTCACTACGTTCTGACAGACGGTCCTATAAAAACCGAGTAGGAGGAAATCCCAAAGGACTCGCGGGTTATGTGCAATCCGTCCCAACGTATATTCCTGCTTTTTATTTTCAAACTAAATGTTGGATACGGACTACTGTATTCAAAATATACGACGACAGAAAATTGAATTGCACCATTCTTGCGAGGAACACACGCTTCTGGAGCATTGTTCGAATATTTACTGGCGCCGTTGGCCCGTATCAACTTCATGGCTAAGAGAAACTTTGTGCACTTAATGTGTGTTTTGTTTCATTGTTATAAAACTATAATATTGGTATAAGTTAAAAAGAACTGCATCACAAAGGGAAACATCATGATTAGGCACATTATACATACACTCTGCAGTAGACTATCAAATTTTAACAAAAGCACATATTCAGTGCGTTTGTATACTTTTAAGATCTGATTGCACCCTGATCAATGTACATGATCTCGAAAGCATGCGGGCGAAGTCACGCACACAAACTGGTATAAAAAAAGAAAGCGTGCAGGTGTCATTACAAAAGTTAAAAATCACGTCACGACCTTCTCGAGCGGCCGTGGGATTAGAAAAATCGATACTCTTGAAAATTACCTACATTTTTCTCTTTTTGCATAATTCATAAGTTGGCCAAATATAGCAAATTGCGAAGGGCATCCTCGTCAAGTTTATTAGCGAAGACCCTTCAATTTAAAGAGATGCGAAAGCGACGTTAATAAACGTTGAAAATGTTGTAATGAATATCAAAGACAGTCTCATCCGAAGTGGTCGTGCATACTCAAAGTGAACGGTACATGTAGTATAGGTACCTATGCTAACAACAACAAAATAGGCAACAAGTGTTGCGTGAATGTTAATGTAGGTACCTTCTGGTATAATAAAACACTGTCAAGTAAGCAATTGAAATAATAGCCATCCATAAAAGTATCAGCCATTGATTTCAGTAGATAGCAAACAGTATGAAACTTTAACAGCAATTACAATGATTTGCTACTAAATCTTTGTTTGTATGAAGCTTAAATAGGTTGGTACTGATTCGCATGCTATTGAAAACATTTATCGTTTAGGAAAAAAGTTAAGCGCGACCTATAAGGTCAGATTTATTTAAGCAAATCCTCTGTTTGCTTAGGCCCGGCAATGTTTCAATAAAAGCCCTCGGGTTTGAAGCTTTACAGCCCAATGTAGGTTAGGTACCTAAATTGTAGATGTATCTCGAACATTATACTAAGTACGAAGGTACTCGTTATGAAGCGTGCAATATAGAATTAAGGTTACTTCAGTTATAATGTTTTGTTTGAAGTTCGTTTGTACCTAAACACATTAAATGAGTTTGTGATAACTTTAAAAATATTGTGACTGTTTCCTAAAGAAAGAAAGAAATAAATATTAAGAACCTATAGGTACTTTACGTTTATGTTTGCTTAGATCATGCAATCTAAAACGGTGGATCCATGTGACCCAGTTCCGAAGAAGCTACATAAAGTTTTTGTCTTACTTTTCAACAAAGTCCCTTGTAACACTAATACGTTTATTCCATTGGAGCATTTCAATAGCCTCCAGGAATAAATTTGGTTCGACCACTGAAAACCACTCTTACACAGTAGATATCATCAAGAGGTGATCAAGCGATGGTTTAAAAAACGATTCCCAAAAAATGTTCCTTCAACGGGAAAATGCTGTAATCAGAGCCCAGGTGCACGGTGTCTCCTTCATTATAGGCTGTTCCCAATCACTTGGGATACATTTTTCTGACAAGGTTCAAGTTTGGAATGATATCCAAGAGTGCAAGAGTGATTTTAACAGCGGCCAAGTTTAATTCTGGAGGCTATTGCAATGCTGGAGCTGCAACGGATAGAGTAACAAGGCAATAAGTTTAAAAAAGTTATGAAGCTTCATTAGAAGTAGTGGTCCAGGGTTGAAGCACATGGATCAACCCTCGTATATGAGCATATACGAGCTTTATGAGCATAAAGGGGCGTGCTTTTTGTTTACATTACCGCATACAGGCGGTAATATTTTTTGGTTGGGACTAATTTGAAGTACAAATTGTAGTTTGAAGTGTAGAAATATTTGTGAAGAAATGACGCTAGAATAGGCCATCTCGGTGGTTTGAAAAAAAGGCGACAGCGCTATTTTTATATTTTTACAGTAGAGCAGTTTTTTAGTTTCAACGACAGTAACTTCTTTTTGTGTTTATTATTTATTAAAGGGGTTATTCTAGTTGTTCAAATTTTTTATTTATTTTAAACTTCGTTGTTCTAACTGTAGGTATTTTGAACAATAAATATATATTTTTTAATCTAGATAACTGATGAACTACTTATACATACAATAATACAATAAATACCAGCATAATTTACATAGTCAAAATAAATACTTAAAACTAGATATCAGTATAACTTAGTTGTTGTTTACCGAATAATATTTTCGCTACTAATAATCTGTGTAAGAAGATTGCTAGACATAAAAACGTTTTTGCAACGCTCGAGACGCTGTTAATTAAAATATGCAAATGTCGTTCATTTAATTGAATTATTTGTATTTTTCAAACAGAATTGCTATAAATTTGTGAATTAACTACATGCTTAATGAACAGTTTTTGGTTGAAATGTTTGGCAGTTTTTGCTAGATCCTTAGCTTGCGCTATAAAAAAGGTTTGCCATTCGCCTACACAGTGCGTGTTCAGGTTGCACATCTTCGTCGTAATCTGTCTTCGGACTGAACGTCGTCGTGTGATATTCGTATGCAGTGACCATTACACTCTTGGTTCACTTATGCGCTGACCATTACACTTGCTTGATAATATAATGTTATATTATTCGACCTATTGCAAATCGTTTGCCATGAATGCACCTTTTCAGTCTTCTCTAACTTTCAGGATTGCAATGACTGCTTGATCTGTACCAGTGTCGCCGCAATTGAGTTCCTAAAACGTAGATATCTAGCGCTGAAATGGTACATTTTGTAGTAAAACGGAACATAAGATTTTTTTACTTAAACCTCTCACTACTGTTTATTTTGCTCTCTTGCAACTTGCTCTCTAGCACAAGTGCCCTTTTTTTGCTCTTCTAATCTCGTCTAGTCTAAGCTTAGTCTAGCCTTACTGACTTTTCTTTAATTGTGTCACTGGTCACATAAAAAATTGTCACGGTTTTTTCCCGAACTCCTTCACCGCGAATTTCGTTCCTTTCCGGATACCCAGCCGTAGTAAATCTCCCATTCTATTCACTGTAGGCATAGGCCAGCAAAGAATTATGTGTATACATCTGTTGATGTGTGAAAGGGATGCTTTAATATGGTGTACTACTAGAGTTGTAGAGATGTAACCTAACCTAACACAAAAATAAATGGCTTTATACTTTACGTTCTGAAACCTTCAAGATGAAGCTCAAAAGATACGTAAAATGGACCCAATTACTCATGGCACATGGGAGGCCTAAAAAGTACGTCAATTGTTTAAAATGTACGCTAACGGCAACACTGAATCTGTACGTACAATGAGGGTACTAGAGGGTGGAATCAGTTGTCATACCAATGCTACCAGCAGCGGTGTCCATAGCTGTCACAGTGAGGGGAGCTGATCTTCACTCTTTGCTTCTTAAGTTAAAAAATAATCTCTATGCCTCGAAAGTAAGAACGATTGTTGACAGTTGCTTTTGTGTAACCATTAGTAGCTAGATTAGCCTGCCAGCTCATCTGACTTAAATCCTTCCGAATACGCGAGGAATGCTCTTAAACGAGTTCTTTTGATTCCCTAGCCATCATGCCACATCTTTAAGAAATGAAAGAATCCGTTATTCAAGATTTGGAGCAGTATTTATACTTAGGTACTTAGAATAAAAGATCATAAAATGCTGATTGAATGAGACTATCGATGAGAGAATTGATGAACCATCGGTGAATGAGATTTACCGATGGTTTGATGAAGAAGAGTTTTGTGTTAATTTTGTGGCTAAGGTTAGATATAATTTTATAATGAATTGAGTTTAAATAGCTTTTTCTGTTTTTTAAGTATGATGCCATTACTTATTTTAAAATAACACAAACACAAAACTAAAGGAATTGGGCGCCTATTTAAAATTTTTGCAAGTCCATTAGAACATGAACTAAAGACAAGTAGTATAGCGAAAGCGCTCCAATGCGGGACGCCTGGTGTCCATTTATTTAAACATTTTGCTTGCGTTACACCTATACTTATACTAACTTAACTTAATACTTAACTTTACCTATGGTTCTGCCCGTTTCTTTTTTGCTTGTTCCTTTGTGCCAGAAAATTTCGTTTCAGGGGCTGCCAATGCTGATTATTCAGAAAAAAACAACAACAATGAGATACAGTTTAATTTCATTTTCGCAGTTTCGCACATTTAATTTTTTTTGTACAAATAAATATATGTTAATAGTACTCGTTCCCGGTCGCCGCCGCCTTTGGTCAGGCAGACGGGCTGGAAGGTTTTATTTTCACCATATTAAGGTTAAACTTTGATACTGTGTTTATTCTCCGTCCTTTCTTCTCGGGGTTTTTGGTCCCAATATAGAGACTTTAACCGTTGCAGCGCCACAGCGTAAAGCGGGGCGCGGCCTCCGGCCATAGAACCGGGCTCATGTAATCGCCGGTGCGCCAACGGCACCTGCATTGTCAGTCTGTACCACCCGTTACGTGGATGGAATGC
Source organism: Blastobasis adustella (assembly GCA_907269095.1). NCBI lineage: Eukaryota > Metazoa > Arthropoda > Insecta > Lepidoptera > Blastobasidae > Blastobasis > Blastobasis adustella. The sequence goes on along the minus strand of OU026114.1, from coordinate 3,694,656 downwards.
TGCAGTAAACTGAATTAAATCTAACTGGCACCCTCTGCTGAAAACAAATGGTGAAGCCACTTCCTAGACGCAGTTCGGCCCAAAGATTCTATCGAACGCGACGAGTACCTAGGATCTATCCTAAGATTTAAACCAAATTTTTTATAAGCCATCTTAGCTTATTTCACATCCACAACAGTGCAATAACGAGCTACGAGACTATTTAATATACACTAAGCCTCTGTAAATATGTAAAATCTTTCACCCTGAGTATGGGACCTTTCAGTGGCTTTCAAGTCTCCGCGGATTGACCGGCAAAAGCTTGTGTTAGGATACATCCTATTCTTTTCATAGGTTGTTTGTTCCGCAGTCGGATACTGCTCCGTAATTTATAATCTCCAGTAAAAAAAAATCCCTTTCGCACTGTATCCTAAAATTTATATTGCTTCACAATCGCACGTGACCAATACATATTGTACTTATTTCTGTTTGTTTATTACCTCAATCTTTCTGTCCCGTGTTGGCCTCTGCAGCCATCAGAGAAAGTGTCGTACCATTAATAGTGACGCTGTTTAAATCATCTATACCTAATAGATGTCAAAGGCCAATGATGATGATGATGATTACTTCAACCTTGTATGTGTTTAAAAGTTTCACCACAAGGTAAGTTTTAGGTTTTCCTCCTATTTTCATCTTACCTTGGGGACGTAGGAGAAATGGACCTAGTCTCTCATTATTTTTCATCCAATTTCCTTATAGTAAATAGCATCTTTATGATTGAGAAATAATCTGCGGCAACTTAAGTTGTTAATAACATCTCGACTTCCTCTTAGATACACTGTGAGCAAAATTAAGTAGTTACTTACATAAACTACCTTTTTACGTCTTACATAATGGCCTTTTTGAACTTTTTAGGTTCACAAAAAACGCATAAGAAATTTGGTATTCAGCATGCCGAACCGCCTTCAAGCTGTATTAAGTGCCCGCGAAGAGAATATATGATACTAAATAACATAAATTCTGTAACGATGTTTATTCTCGATAGATAAGAAAGTTTTGTACGAAATAGTCGCCTTGTCCATTTTCCTCTTTTTACCCTATAAATGTAAGTTTTTCATTACCAAATGCTGTTTTTCTTATGAGTTATTACATACACTTTAAATGTGAACACTTTTAGCACTTTCACGAGGGATGCGGGGGAGTAATTTACCAAAAAAACACGCGATAAAAGTTTGAACCGTATATTAGATACACATTGATAGACGTTGGTAGATAGGTAGGTAGGTTGACATAATGAAATTCTAAACACCTTATATACTTTCAACGCTACGAGACTATCCAGGGGTGTAAAACCTTTTTTATCAAATGTATTTATTTACCAAATGGTTATGCATCACGCACACTTTTTAGTGTGCTTTACAATGGCTGGTAAGCTTTCGAAAACGAAACAAATGGATTTACCCCCATTTATTAAATTGATTAAAAACGTAATAAGTAATTCAGAAACTATTAGTCCTAGAACACTAGTTAGAAAACATCAATATTAGAAAGGAATGACCGCCATTTTGAATCTTGTATTATTTTATGTATTATTATTTGAGAAAAGCAGTATATATGTCTCGGCGTCGGTCAATCCCTTACATTCCGAGTCTTTGCAATAATGTACTGTAACAACGAACCAAATGTTTAGAATTTCTCATAATTACCAGTGGCATAAATGAAAACTACACATATTTTATTGAAAGAGCACAAATACGTAACTAAAGAAACATTGCTCCCTATTTAATTCATTAAAATATTTTTAAATATTAATATGATTTGATTTCATTTTGAATGTAATAATTTTAATCAATATTTCAATGATTTTAAATAATCTACCATTTGGGTTATTTTTTTATAGTGGTAACCCATTTGTTTACATTTTTTATCTTTAATTTGATCTCATATCATGCATCTAATCAAGGATTTATAAAGAATTCTCTCTTTAGTCTTGAAAGCTCCAGAAATAGAAAACGCGGTAACACTTTCGTGTGCATGATAAACCTTATGACTCAAGACTGCGGTAAAATACTATGTTTAGACTGCTGTGTTTATCAATCCATTTCGAATGGAGCCACCGGTCCCCTTGGCCCGGTCCATGCATAGAAAGCAGTGCATTATCATACAGAAAACAACTTCTATTTGATAAAATGGCTGCTTATTCTAAAATTAAAATTTTAGAGTTGCCAGACATCATCTTGTTTTGCAAGCATTGAAATATTTCAAAATAACCAGTAGTCAGATTTCATTCCAATGCCATCTCATTCGCACACATGAGTTTAGGTACATCTACTAGGTATAACTATCAGGTATTTAGAAGAAATTTTAGGTAAGTTAATTCACAAAATAGAAGTACTTAGGTATTCGTAAATTAGTGCGCTCATCAGCAGAAGAGCGTCGGTGGCCGAGCGGTTACAGTATCCGACTCGTAGGCCAGAGGTCCCGGGTTCGAATCCCGCTCCGGCCATGTACCAATGACTGTTTTCTGAGTTATGTACATTAGTTACATACTAACCGATGTTCTTACGGTGAGGGAAAACATCGTGATGAAACCTGCACATTCAGGCGACTGGATGTGTAACCATGATCCAATCTGTCAGGTTCCCCTGGTAGCAGGGTTACGGAGGTCAGATGGCAATCGCTCCACTGTATTTACCTGACCTGCCAAATCCTGGATCATGGTCAAGGCGCACCCCGGGCCCTCGTTCTCGAGAGCACAACCGGGACATTAACGCCAAGATGATTATTATTTTTTATTTATCAAGATCAAATATCGAACATTTTGAGAAAGTATATTATTATCCTTTCTCAAAATGTTCGATCGTCCGAACATTTATGAAGAATAAAGTTCTTAAACCAAAAATGTTACCATGATATGCAGATATGTATGAACAAGAAGGTCGGCGAAGAAAACGAATGCAATACCGTACACAAATACACGAAAAATATTTAAACGTTCAAAAACAAATATTTATTCAAATCTACAAAGGTTAGACGGGGACGGTGCTGACTGGAAAAATTAATCTGGAGCAAATCGCAGGCAGTTCGAGACGAATGTTGTTTTTCTGTGGCACAATCACAGAACCAGGTACGCAGGCACAAGAGGTGACAGTAAGTTACCGCAATGCAGCAACTCTCCGCCATTGGGAATACGGTGGCGTTAAATCAAGGCAGACTTAACGCGCGGCCGCGGCCCGCGCAACGGCCGAATGATCATGCGGCTCAACCCATTTAACTACTGTACTCGGATAAATAGTAGTTCCAAATCTTTATTTTTTAAAGGTCATTACCCTTTACCCATTACCTATAAGGGCATTACCTACAGACATTGCGTTTTTCGTATATCGATTGAGAGGGTTTTATTATGTATCAAAAAACTTGTCTCCTATAACTTGAAACTACATAATATGAGCGAAATATTTTTGCACGTTCAAATAATTTCTGAGTCAATACAGTCGGCAAGCAAAAATTAGGGGCCTAACCTGGACCCCATTCCGATTTTATTGAAATTTTGGGAGTTTGTTGGAGAATAGTGTAGGGTGTGTAATTTAAGTTTTCGACCTCAAGGAGCCTTGTGCTATCTTGGGAAGGGGCAAAAACCCTTCGGACTTTTTACAGAATTTTGCTTATAACTCTATTACGGCGGCCTATAGCAAAAAATATCCTGATACTAAGGTAATCTACATAAAATTCTCTACAACTTTCGCTGGTGAAGCAATCTTATTAAAAATGTACTTTTTACTTTGAATTTGAAAACTCTCAGGTTGTATTTATCAAAAAACAATAAGTTAGCTTATTATGTGTAGCGTTAAATGTTAAAGTAAAGTGGTTAGTGCGAGTAGTCTTTATAATTTCGAATGTAAAACAGTGTCATTTCGCCGAGGCTCTCCTCGTTTGGTGGTGGAACGAAGATGGAGGTATTAGATTGGGCAGTTCTAATAATGAGTAATAATGAGGTGTACTTTTTGAACTACAACATAGATCACTTTGAAATTTTCCCCGACCAATCTTTAAAGTACCTTTCTAACAAAAAACGAATACACATTTTGAATTCCATGCCCTCCCAAGGGAACCTTGATGAATTTCGGTAAAAAGTATTCAATATCCTACCTCACTAGTATATACTCCAATATCAAGAACAAGTCCGATCTTGAATTGAGTACTGCTGGCACCTCTGGGATGGATCAGCCAAATACCAATTGGCCGCTTTGGATTCGGTGGAAAAACGTGCAAACGTGAAATTGTGATACGCAGTTGATTGAAGCTAAGCTGCAGAGCCTCGAGCATCGGTATAGGGTTGCGCGTTTGTCAGTCTTTTACAGGTTGCAATTCGGAGAGTATGCGAAGCAGTTGCACGACCTTATTCCGCCGGCAAATTCCGCGATCGGGAGACGCGATCCGGGCGAGCGCTTCATCCTTATGTTGTTGATCTTCCAGCAATGCGCACGAGCCGCTTACATCAACGTTTATAATGTGTACGGCCAAGGAATGGAACGCGTTACCTGCCAGTGTGTTCGCTAATCATTATAATCCAGACGTCTTCAAGGCAAGAGTGAACATCGTCACTTACCACCTTACCTAGGTGAGGTGGCGGTCAATACCTGGCTAGTCCACATACAAAAAAATTAACTTTTAGGGTACTTATCCATGACATTATCTAATTGTGAAATTCAGCAAAAAGCAAGGGTTTTACGGCATAATTAAAGGGGGGAAAGCAAAACTTGTTATTTGTATACATGTATCACATAAAAATATACGTAGGTATATTTTATACTATATTATTTTAATTGCCTATGCAAAGGGTATTTTACCTCCGGCCACAACCGAGTCTGTTGTGCTTGTATACGGTTGGGATTTGTAATATATACCTAAAGCGAAAGTTGTAGAGAGTATTATGTAGAACATTTTTACTATAGGCCGCCGTTTTCGAGTTATAAACAAAATTCTGGAAAGAGTACGAAAATTTCAAGGTATTTTGCCCCTTCCGAATAAAGCACAGGCTCCTCGAGGTCGAAACCTTAAATTACACACCACATTCCACACTATTCCCAAACAAACTCCCTAATTTCATTAAAATCGGAATTGTGTCCAGGTTGAAAGTATCTGCCGACTATATTATCTAATTATAGAATATGCTGATTTATGTATGTACCTATTATAGCTCAGTAGGTATGTTAGCATTTAGGTATTAATCGTATCTACGAGTGATTATTTGACTTAATTTGGAGGAATTGCATTACCATACGGGAATGATTATTTCTCTTCCTTTATTTCCACCCTCGTAGGGTCGGCCCCAAGGGTGACAATGGGATGGGGTCCGATGGGAACGCATTCAGCGTATGAACCCTCGAGAATAATTCGAAAATCGTAACTATGACATTACCTATTACAATTTTGTATAGAATATAAGAAATACGAGTAACAATTAACATGCGCTATCCCGCGCCATGCGCCATTCAAATTAATTATTTTTCAGTTTTAGAAATAAATCAAATCAAGTAATGATATAATAACAATAAACTAGCGGACACAAATATTGAAAGCACGCAAAATAACCACATCTCAAATAAAGGATATGGGTCTCACCACAATGGTCTCATTTGATCTACTCCTCTAAGGCTCGAACTACAGGCATCCGGCACGGGGCGGAACGGAAAAAACCGTGCTATCGACTGGGATTACACGCGTTTCGGTTTGAATCCGGAGATACATTTACTCAGTTACCGCTACCACTCGCACAATCGAAAATGGAAAGTTTAACTTTAGTTGAGGTTTTATGATTAGCTGTGGCCGTTAATAAAAAAAAGTCCGTCCAATATTTTATTTCTCCCAGTGGAGAAGTTTGATATATTGTAATTATCATTCCATAAAACCTACCTAGGTACCCATATAACTTATTTACGGGTCAACGCACGCGGTGACGCGGCCTAGGTATAGGAACTATCATCGAACTGCTACATACAAATTCATACGATATTGAAAGGCCGCGCCCCTGTGCCGAAATAAACCTTACGGGGGACACGGAGAAAAACGGCGCACGATCCGGTTGCTTCCGGAGGGAATTCCGTTCCGTTCCGCCCAGTGTCGCATGTCGTCGATGCAGTAAAATTTCATACGATACGGATTCAATCCGAGGACTTCTTTTTTTTCGTTTCGTCCCGTCCCAGATTCCGAGCCCAAAGGAACAATTCCTTCTAAAGAGCACGCACGCACAATCAGGCTTAATTGAAAGAAAATATAGGACAAGCGGATAGAGGCAGCGATCGAGCCACTGCACGGAATTTCCACGTTGTATAAAGCGTAGAGCGCACAGTGAAACACCGTCTAATTGCATTTCAAGAATTTTACTTTGAACTGGCTGTAACAAAACAGCAAGAAGTAAGATTTCAATTTTCTCTCTTTAAATTCTGGATGGAAACTCGATGTTAAAACATTTCTAATCGGTTATCAATTAAACCAACTTTATTTTCTCTATGTTTCATCAATAAATATCTACTAGTACATGGTTACATAAAGCATCACTCTTTTGGTCAAATTTGTTGAATACAGTAATCACCGTCAGCCAGAACACATATCTTTCACTATCAACATAAATCCCAAATGCAAAGAATTTTATGTTAGTCATGATCATCTTGGCGTCTTGGTTGTGCGACAGCACAACCGGGCCCTAGTACGCGACAGCATACTAGGGCCCGGTGTCCGCCATGACCATGATCCAGGATTTGGCAGGTCAGGTAATTACAGTGGAGCGACTGCCATCTGACCTCCATGACCCTGCTACAAGGGGAACCAGGCCAGGTTGGATCATGATTACACACCCAGTCGCCTGAATGTGCAGGTATCATCACGATATTTTCCCTCACCGTAAGAGCATCGGTTAGTATTCAACTAATGTACATAACTCAGAAAACAGTCAATGGTACATGGCCGGAGCGGAATTCGAACCCGGGACCTCCGGCTTACGAGTCGGATGCTGTAACCGCTCGGCCACCGACGCTCTATTCGATGAAGAATTTGATAATAGTAATGTTCGATATTCGAACGATTACTAGGTGCCTACGTCTTTTTAAATTATTCCACTTTGAAGGTGTATTTCCTTTAAATGGCGATTGTTACAGTGACCTTATAGAAAACACGAAAACTTCAGGAAAGAAACAATTCATAATTACAAGCTTGTCAGAGACGAAGAAGCTATGTTCTCATGAAATATTCTGAGAACTTATTGAAAGTTAATGTCGAAAATCTTACTACACCATGAACCATGTCACTATGTATCTACTAAAGTCTGTTAATCGTATTTTACACATTTATGAATTAAGAGCAGAGTTGCACATACCACCAAATGCTATCCTATGGCAATAGATAATATATAATAAGGTAACTAATATCCAAGAGACACTAGACAGGACATCCATAGACCAAAAAATGGATTGCAATGTTCTCCGATTTCGGTATTGTGATTACAGCATATCTCTCCTTATTAAAAGAAGGTTCTTGAGGGTCTAGTTCAGCAGAAGAATGTTATGGGCTGTGGATATACTTACTCACATTCCCCTATAAATAGATTACGTATTCAAGCTAAGCGAAAGTCGAAGGGACCGCCGAGCTATTAAATATAAACTATTATTAATACATGGTTGTGCTTCCATGACCTACAGCTATCCCCAGGGGATAAAGTAGTAATCGCATACGTACATGCCTAACCTAACCTAACCTGACAAGCATTTAATACAATTTTCTTTATTTTTCTCGCTCGTACGACTCGGATGCGGAATGAGCTCTCAGCCACAGTGTTGCCTTTAGACTATGACATGGTATCCTTCAAGAGGTATATTAGAGGTCTCCTCAGAGACGGGCAACGCATTGGTAGCACCCCTGGTATTGCTGATGTCCATAGGCGGCAGTAACTACTTTCCATCACGTGGCCCGCATGCCTGTTTGTCTGCCGTATCAAACAAAAATAACAATTTGAATATGGATTTTGAAAAATGTCAACATGAAAAAAGCTCGCTTTGGTTTTGTGGTCGAAGTTTTGATTTAGGAGAATGTTTCGTTTAGTATTTGATTAGAATCTTTAATATTTAATTTATAAAATAATGTTTGGTTAGCAAAAATATAGGTATATAATTAACTGTTATGTTTTTATGAGCAATAAAGTGTTTATCTATCTATATATCTACATATTAAACCTATGGGTAAGTAGCAGTGTACTACAAAATATAAATAAATACGAATAGCGGTGATATAAAGTTTCATGTACTAGTGATGTGCTTTAAATGACCGATTATAAATATGATGCAAATAAATATTTAGTGTAATAAAGGATTTATAATATAATAAAATAAATTTTTGACTAACCAGCTTTTAACTGTAGAGTAAAGACAGTTGTACACTGAATACCGGATCCCGAAAGATAGTGAAATTCACAACACATCCAAGAGGAAGAAAAATATTAAAATTTTACTTTCAGCTAAATATTTAGAATGTACACTGGATGGCAATGAAAGTGAAAAAGTTTATAAAGGGAAAGTTTATGTCAATATGAAAACTATATTATAAATGGCGAAACTGAAATGATGATACGCAAAAATGAATTTTATTTTATTTTATTTATTTTATTTATTAGGCACATACAACAAATTACAGCCATAAAACAATATTGTGCATAATTTCTTAAGTGTAAGTATCAGACTATAATTCTTTTACATTATGTGCACAGCATGGCATAAAGTATTTCTAAAATAGTGTTAGTAGTAGGTATTGGTTAATTAGAATAAAAATCAAAATTACAGTGGTGTTTGAACTAGAGAAGTTCAAACTCTCAAAAATCAAACATCAAACATATTTTAGTTAGTTATCAATAGAAGAATATCAAGCAAACACATTATTCTTAAACTTTGCTAAACTCGGATGAAAAATGTCAAGTGACGAGTGTCTCTGAACTGCTTCATTGTATTGGCGACAAATACGGACTACAGGATTATAATATGATGTATTATTCGAGTAAACTTGGAGGGCAAAAAGTCTCTGACTAGGATTACGTGATTTATAGCAGGTATTAAAGTTTAAAAAAGAGAGGAGCGCCGGAGAGTCATAACAGTTGTGGACAATTTTGTAAAGCGTGACCAAATCGTTGCAATTGCGACGTGTTTCCAAGGAATCTATACGAAACTTCAACAATCTATCGGCATAAGAGCGTAACTGTCTGCCTACGTGGCACCGGTAGCAAAGCATACCGAGAAGTTTCCGCTGTACTCCCTCAATACGCGCACTGTGAACCCCATAGAAAGGAGACCATACTACAGAATTATATTCAAGAATAGTCCTGACAAGCGCATTGTATACATATATTACAGAACGAGTGCTCTTAAATTCTTTGGTGGACCTGTAAATGAAACCTAGCGCACGCATGCTCTTGTTAACAATGTGTTCGTAATGGTCAACAAAGGATAGTTTGTTATCAAAATACACTCCCAAATCTTTTGCCACAAATTTACGCTGCAGGATAGTATTGGCGATAGTATAATTGTTAATGGCCATGTTTCTTTTGCGAGTAAAAGAGATCACAAAGCACTTCTCAGTATTTAACGACATCATATTACGTGCACACCAGTCAGCTACCAAGTCCAGGTCCTGTTGTAACTCAATAGCATCGTCGACGCTAGTGATCTTTCGAAATATTTTAAGATCATCAGCATAAAGCAGACAAGGGCTTTTGATGCTACCGGGAAGGTCGTTAATGAAAATCGCAAATAAAAGAGGACCCAAATGCGAGCCCTGTGGCACCCCAGAAGTTACAGTAACTGGTAAAGACTTATTTATTTATTTATTTATTTATTTAATACTTTATGCACAAAATAGTACAAAGATGGACTTAAAGCTTCGTAGCTTTATCAACCAGTCTACCCCGAAAACTTATGACCCCCTACAGAAACCAACTGACTCCTATTATGAAGATAAGATTCTATCCATCGAATTAAATTGCCGTGAATTCCGTAACCCATAAGTTTCTGTACCAGGATTGAGTGATTTACTTTATCGAACGCTTTACAAAAATCTGTGTAGACTAAGTCTACCTGACTTGACCCGGCGAAGGCACAGCATAAATAATTCTTGTATTCCAACAGGTTCGTAGTTGTCGAGCGACCCGTGACAAAACCATGCTGTTTATTGGACAAAAATTGTTTGAAATATAAATTAAAATCTTTGTATACCACAGCTTCGAACGCAACACGACAATTTACTAATAGGTCTGTAATTTTCACACTTAGATTTGTCTCCAGATTTGTGAATTGGAACTATAAATGCTGTTTTCCAATAATCGGGGAAAACTCCGGATCTTATAGACATACCAAACAGAATTGATAATGGGCCACATAGTTCTTCACCACATTTTTTTATAAAAGACGCTGGAATACCGTCCGGGCCGGCACCCTTATTAGCATCTAACTGCTTTATCTTAGTCAGTACATCAGCAGGAGAGACATCTAAAGTAGCAAGACTTGAGTAGTGGTCGACAATATTAGTTTCAATATTGATTGGTGTTTGGTTCTTCCCGTAGACCGAGTCAAAGTAACTTGAAAATAATTCGCAAACCTCCTCTGCACTACTCGATGAGACATTTCCGTACCTCACTGTCGAGGGTATACTGTTGTCTTCCTTTCTATTATGAACGTACCGCCAGAAATGTTTAATATTTGTCGCTAATGACTCCTCCACCGATGATAAGTATGTTTTGTGACACTGATCGAGAAGTAATTTACATCTTTTACGCAACAAGTTAAAAGTGTCATAGTCTCTTGGATTTTGAAACTGTTTATAACGTTTATGCCACTTTGACTTTTCTTTTATTGCACGGGTCAAGGGGGGCTAAACCATATCGGATAATCTTTATTACACTTAGAAGAGAGAGGCGTGTGCTTCAATATTATTTCATTAAGAACTGCATAAAGTTTTGGCACAGCCTCATTTACATTACAGTTAATTAAATCAGTTTCCCAATTTATATCCCGTAAGTCTTAACGAATCTTATCGAAATTGCATTTGTTGAAATTTATGCGTTTAATTAGTGCTTTTTTAAATGATTTACGATGACTAAAGTATTTAAATCAATTGATAGGGCAGGGTGATGTTCATCTACACGACTCAAGGGCACTGCTCCGCAGACTGTGTGGGAATCTATCGTAGTGAGCACAAGATCAAGACAACGAGAGTTCTTATTAGGAATATTATTAAATTGTTTTAAATTACACATGGACATTGTATCAAGAAGTAGTTGAGATTTAAAATCTTGTGATGCAATGGGTAACATTTCCAATGTGTCCGACGTCGTCCAATTCACATGTGGAGTGTTAAAATCACCAATACACAGGAAATGTTTGTTCCTGTCACTCCCTTGCATTATGACTTTTTGACAGTTAGCATAAAATTTACTCAAATTCTCTTTACTGAGATCTGGTGGTAAATAGCAAAGACAGATATGAATAGAGAGATCACCTGTGAGCCGTACACTCAGCCAGACATCCTCCACAGCACTCTCCCAGGAGGACTGGCGAGAAACTATGAGGTTCTTTTTCACGGCAACAGCGACAGCGACGCTACCTCCAATACTATTGGTACTATTGGAGGTAGAACGGTCCCGGCGAAATACCAAATAGCGTGAGTCCAGAAATTCAGCATCAAAAACACCAGTATTTAAATTAGTCTCAGTTAAACATATGATATCATAGTTACTGTTAGCAATTCCAAGGTATAATTCATTTAGTTTGCTTAATATGCGGTTGACATTTTGATAATAGAAATACAGATTGGCTTGAAGAAAGTTTTGCATAACATAGTAAATGTAAATGTTAGTAAATGGGTTAGAGCTTAGCTAATTGGTCTACATTTTTAATATTAATACAGTTTGATTCATCGTCCTTGCGTACATAAACCCGGCCATATTTCACCCAGACATATTTATATTGTTTTTCCTTTGCAATTTTTCTTGTAGCAGCATGGAGATTTTTACACTCGAGAGACAAATTTTCGGTGATATATATTTTCTTGGTTTCGCCAACAATTCCTAAATGTGAAGAGTTCAATGTATCATTGTTGTGTTCCTTGTTGTATCTGTGGGCGGAAGACAGCACGATGTCTCGTAGCCGCGGTGTAGCCAAAGTAACCAAAATATTTCTGGGGCGGTCAGAGGCTGAGTTCATTTTAGCCACACGACGGCAGGCATGAATAGATGAATCGTCAATTACTACATTCATTGTATCACATAGGTTCTTAAATATACCTAAAACATTTTCATTGCGTTTTTCGGGAACAGCTTGCAGTTCAACATTGCGACTGCGAGATATAATTTCGATAGAGGCCAGGCGCTTACCCAAATCGCTTAACTCATTTTGAAAAGATACTGTTTGGGATTCAAATTTTAAGATGTTATGATTTTTCTTTTCGATTTCGGTCCTCAATTCCTTTTGTTCGTCGCAAATGAAATCAGTAGTTTTAGAGAAACGTTTTTTATGTCCTGTATGACGAGCCTCATTTCGGCCTGAATCATTTTTTTTATATCCTCCTGCATTGCAGAACGAAAATTAACCATAAATGCAGTCAGTGAAGACTGGAGTTTAGTATCTAGTAGATGACTGATTTTATTCATTGTGACAGTCTCACCGTTGTCACTACTTCCGAGCAACGTAGTAAATGATGTATCCGATTTACTAATATCCAGAGACATATTAATATTGTCCTCGCTACAATTGCCTGTAGTGAGCACCTGCCGGAAGGGGTCAGGTACCGTTTTACTTAGTTTAGGACGTTGCGTGATATTCACGTTGCAAGACGGGCAGGTCCAAGCAGATAAATAGTCCTTAGAGAGTAACTTGTACGTGGCCATGTTTACATTCGAACATTCGGGATGGTAGAACCCATCGCAGAGATTACATTTCATTTGTTGTTTGCAGGTTTTGCATTTATTACATTTTGGTTCCATACTAATAATATCAGCAATAGATGATTTGTATACAATCGTAGGTAGTAAAATGTAGGGATAGTAGCGCTTTGCAGCGTACGGAGTCTAACAAGAGTTGCTTAAAGCGTTCCAGCAACAGGATTCAATCGCTTTACAGCGCTCGGCGGATAACTCACAATATGTTTTTTCAGCGCTAAATTTATAATTACTACGAGCTCTATATATACTAATATTGTACGAGCTACGCCCGTACAGAACATAAACGCAACGTCGGCGTTTACGCCAATCCAATAGTTTTGGCGCATCGCCACGTAAGTTCGCATTCGACCATTATATCATTTTATCATTACCTATCAATTTAGCATAACTTTATCAATAAATCTTCACTAAAGAAGTGTCTTGTCTTGTCTTGGGTTGATGATTTGATAGCCAGGATAGTGATCCCCAACATTGGTCCTTCGAGCATACGTTAAGCAGGATCATTACGCGAGTGCAGTGAACTTGTGAACTGTAATTGTGTCAGTGTTTCCGGCTTAGCGACCACGTGGATTTAACAACCCACCCCCAACAATTATAATAGCTGATTTAAGCAAAATTGAAAATATGATTACACTTACTAGAATTCGTTCGGTAGGATTCAAGGAATAATAAATTAAGTAAAAATTTTAGGGAGTTTACCGGATAGTATCAATAGATAGATGTAAAACTTTAAAACCACTTGGAAAGAAAAAATTAACAAATTTAAAATTTTAACGAGGTTAAAATGAAGGAAAAAAAAAAAATCTGATGTTTTAGCAACAACGATAATAAGAATAACGACAACAATTACAATGCAATTACGTTTACAGAATGTTTTAATATAAAAGGGCTCATTGCCAGATTTTGAGCAAATAAACAGAAAAATGTGCAAAAGAACAGGATAATACAATGTTTTAAGTGTTGAAAAAATCGACACAGGCATGAACGATGCGAATTAGGAGAAAACAATTGCAAAAACTGTAATAACGATACTCATTATACAAGATATTGTTTAAATAAAGACGTAGGAAAGGTTAGAATATATAGAAAAATATAATATGATGCAGAAGAAGTGGAATTCGTTTTAGATTCTGGTGCTTCATGTCACACAACAAACTCAAACAAATAAAGTAATTTAGAGAAATGTACATACACAATACTGACAGTAGATGGGAATTCACATATGGTAGACACCCTAGGTAAAGTAATTGGTCAAGAAGTAATTGTAAAGAATGCTTTTCTTGTCCTGAAATTAAAGAAGAATCTAATTGCGATACCGAAAATAACAGATTATAAAATTGTTTTTTTCAGAGAAAAATGCAAAAGAAAAATATTGATAACCATGGATGTATTTTAAATGGAGAGCGGCGCAGTGACGAATTGTTTTGTGCATACCTATTAGTAGCAAGGTACCATACACCGGAAACAAGGTCAGTCAATTTAACATTTAATGAAGAATGTTGACATCGCGTTTTTTTTTACACCTACCTATTCAAAAAACGAAAAACATTCAAATTCGAATAAAGAAGTGGATACCTGCGTGGTCTGCACGCGCACGAAATTGTGTAGGAGACCCTTTGAGACAACAAAGTCTTTAGAAATTGATCACAGCGATATTTGTGGATTTTTTAAATATTTTATACCTTTCTAGACAATTATACATACTATATAAAAAAAATTTTACTGAAAAACAAAGACGAAGCATTCAGTAAAATTGTTAACTTTCTGAAAATCCTTTTAGCACAAAACTTAAAATATTTAGATGTGACAACAGTGGTGAATACATAAGTAAAAAATTTAAAACATTTTGTGATAACAAGGGAATAAAATATATTGACTGCACCCTACCATTGCACTCTTTGGACTTGTGCCCTCGCCCTACTGCGAGTGTACTTCGCATGATACTTTATTTAGGCAATCTGCTCATAATATTTGATGGGAATGCGAACTGTGGCAACATGAGAGATGCTTAATGTTGGATTCTATTTCCAGTAGCTTGGGTGTAGTTTATTGGCGTCAATAGGTAACTTTAAAGCCTTTAAGCGCTTTTGTCATAATAATTATTGGTAACAATGTTAGATTAAATTTAATTAACTAGTGTATGTTGACATAACTTAATTATGTAGTATGTCTGTGGTGCGTTTCCCCTGATTTCTGGCATTAGCTTAGCCTATTTTGTTTTGCGCTGTCTCCGCTTTTTGAGGGAGGAGGTCGGGAACACTATATTTTCTATTCCAATCAGTTACTTTTTAGTTTAATTTGTAGCGGGTTCCAAGACAGTATTCGCTTGTCCTTGGGTGCGCCTTAGTGTCAACACTCAGGACTGTGTGGTAGCCGCTGTAGATCCTGGCTACAAAAGAGTTGCAGCGGTGGGAATGAGTGGTGGGCAAAGCCCGTTTTTACACCATACAATTGACTGCAACACAATGGAAAGGCTAAAAGGTTACATAGAACAATTATGGAAAGAACAAGAGCACTACTCTTGATTTAAATTTACCTAATTATTTATGGGGTGATGCTGTTCTTACCGTTGCATTTAACAAAGATATAAAGACAAAAATAATTACAGAACCACTACACTAAATTCCAGATATGTTAAAGGGCTGCTGATAGCATATACGAATAATGGATACACATGGAATGCTTTGGGCCCTCTGGAAGCAGCTCAATTCACTTTATTTGCTGTCAAAACACATTCTGCAGCTAAGCAAAACCAAAAATTTGCTGACCGATTAAATTATAGCCTCAATTATTTATTAAAATAAATGTAATTTTGAGAAGGGAACTTAAAATAGAAGAGATTCATAAATTAATAAAGAACGTTCGACTACAAGAAATAATATTAGAAAAGAATGACGTTTTTAAATATAGTATTAAAGGAGATATTTGTGATAGAACGTTGAATTAAATAAAAATAATATGAACGTTGAGATAAATGATTACAATAGAAAAAGAATTGTGGAGGCAAACGAGGATTTTGAAGATGCGATTGATTCAGTTGACGTGGAACAGCTGACGAGGAGAATTGTACCAGAAAGAAATAGAGGACTACCAAAGCTGCTGAAGGACTATGATATGGAAAGCTCGTTTCTAACGTTTAATGTAGCGGTTAACAGTAATGAAAGAGAGCTGGAACGACCGAAGAAAAAGCATCTTTGGCGAAAAATAATATCTGGGTAATTATTAACAGATCAGAAGCGAAAACATAATAGAAAAACAATAACGAGTAAATGGATTTCACGATTACGCCTGGAGGAAGATACAAGGCAAGGCTAGTTGCCAGAGAAATTTTACAGAAATACAATATTGACCATTGGTCATTGCTGCACAAAACGGTTTAAAATTAATGCAGTTTGATGTGAAGGTAGTTTTCGTACTGTGGAGAATTAAATGAGAATATTTTTATGGAAATACCTACGGGCTATTATGTAATTGATAAATAATTTTATATGGACTAAAACAAGCACAACTGATGTGGAATAAGAGACAACAGAAAATTTATAGAAATTAGGATTTACACATTTCTAGCAATCTATGTTGATGATGGTATTTTAATTGGAAAAGTCAATCTGGAATTAAGTTATATTATAACTGCGTTATAGAAAGAGTTCGAAATGAGAATTTTTTTTTAATAGGAATGTTTTCCAAAAACAAGGTACACATTAAGAGGGAGGTATATCGATAGAACAAAACAAGACATTTCTTTTCATGTAGGGAGTTAGAATAGACATCTAGAGTATGCTGACAAAAATTATTTTAGAAAAACCTAAAATGAGAGCATATTGTGATGCAGATTTCGCAGGTGACACAAATACCTACTAGGAAAAGCACGACAGGCTTTGTTATTTCACACAAAGATAGACTAGTGCATTAATTATTTGCTCAGAGCCTAATTGGAGAAATGACAGAAAATACACCTAAAACTGAATTATATGTGGACAATCTATCTACTGTAGTCCTGATTATAAAATGGATTCTAAATAAGCGGAGCAAATGTAAAATGTAAAATATCATTTTATAAAAGAGAAAATAGAACAAACCCAAACCAACTAGATCACCAAATAGTACAAAATGTACTTCGATTTGGGTAAACATTAAAAAATAAATTGTTTGGAGGCCATGAATTATAATTATAAAAGTTTTAAAGTAATTATTTTCTACTATAAATTTGAGTTCGGAGATATTATACCTTTGAGACCGTAAACAATTGGTTTTCAGGGTTTTATTTGTACAAAACGCGCTGACGTTCGGTGGTTTCAGGTAAAACTTCTTCCACTGTGGTCTACGCCCCATCCATATATCAACACAATAAGCCTACTCTACGCATTGGCCTGCTGGCCATAGCCACAAGGATACAATAGGAATGTGCATCGCTTACTCTAGTATGAATGCATCTCTGTCACTCCTTTGGCCATAATAGTCAAAGTGTACGCGAGCCGCGACTCCGTTTAGTTTCTTTACATTGATTACCAATTCAATGGACCCCAAAAGATAGTAAGATTCTAAGAAACAAGAATTCAGATTAGAGTTATTCTTTGACAATTACAATTTCTTGTCGACTGAGCTGCACCAATTTTTTATTTTAGCGTGTACTCCGCGCCATAAATTTATTTATTTAACAATTTATTGCACACAATAGAGAAATACAGAGACACTTACAGATTACTGTACATAACGGAAAATATCTTTACTCCACGCAGAAGGCGAAACGTTGGCTTCACCGTCACTCGTCCAACCTCTGGCATTCTCCTCATAGCGCTAACCTTGTGCGTATGTTGGTTGTTTACATAATACCAAAGGAAAGGATAAGTTTTATCAAATGAAACTGCGGCTTCCTTCGCGCCGAGAATTGGCCGTGGTCCACACGTTGGCTACTGACCAGCCAGCATTGGCACCGGATTTGGGGCCAGCGTGTAGAGCCGGCACGGCATTGTAATAGTAACCCTACCACGTTACTTTCGTGGCAAAAAGTGGTAGCTTTACTATTGGAATCTGTTTGCCAAAAATTTAGGTGAGGAAAGCAAATTCAATATATAATTTAATATACGCCGACGAAATCTTACGACAATATTCAACACAATATACCTTTCATTATAATTAAGTACCTAATTGAAAATGTGACTTAGTATAAGATGTAATTTATTTCAAGTTTCCACCAATAAATTACTGTGAAAAGCAAATATCATTGATATGAGTGACAACTGACAATGACTCATTGCGAGAACAAGGTGGCCATGCCTATGCAAAACCATAGACTTATTTCGACCAAAGAGTATTAATGTAAAAATAAAAATTATCATCTTTCCGTTCATGTCTCGGTTGTGCTCTCACACCCAAGGGCTCGGGGTCCGCCTTGACCATGATCCAGGATTTGGCAGATCAGGTAATTACAGTGGAGCGACACCTCCGTGACACTGCTACCAGGGGAGTCTGGCCAGATTGGATCATGGATCATTCAGTCGCCTAAATGTGCAGGTGGATCCCTCGCTGTAAGAGCATCGGTTAGTGTTCAATTAATGTACATAACACAGAAAAGAGTCATTGGTACATAGCCGCAGCGGGATTCGAACCCGGTACCTCTCGCTTACGAGTCGGATACCCTAATCTCTCGCCCACCGAGGCTCTCTGTGTTTATTAGTAAAGAGTATTAATGTAGGTACTTGTATATAAAACTCTATCATTTCGACCTTTTTTAATTATTTGATTAAGTACTTTTCGAAGACACAGATCACCATGGTTTGGTATTCTATTAATAATAGCCTTACCGCCCTATTAGTAAACTGTTAAACAGTTAATCCCATGTAAGTTTCCTTGACCAAGTGCTGACCAAACTCCGATATTTCCCAAGGTGGCGGCGTGATATGAATCAGTTTTATTTCGGAGCCGGGAAAAACTATTTCTCAGCTAATTGCTTTCACGCTGACTCGAGTTACTAAGACGCGCGTAGGGAATATAAAGTAGTCGTTGAGATATAGGGTAGGTACCTACTATGGTATAAAGACATCGCTAGTGATATGCCGGCAGGCAGTTTGATAATGTTCGTTTGGCTAAACATGTTCTATGATTATTATAATATTATGTTCGTTCTGAAAGTTATCATCGTTATTATACGGTCCCAATTTGAATACCGGTCAAATTACTTAATATTTCCTATGCAATGAATTGATGTTGTTAGTGACAAGTAGATATAAGACCATCCAAAACGAGAGATTCGTAAACCCGCTCTCAGTTCTTGAAAAGAAGCTCCTTACATTTAATATTAACAAGCTCTTTGGTAATTTGTTTATTAACGTATTTTATAAAAGTAATGTATCTACCACTACAGGGAGGAAGATATTATATATCATAGATCATATAGGCCCTGGACTAAAGCTTGATTGGAATATTAGTTACATTTTCGATCTTTCAACACGCGTTGAGAACAGAATGATTTTCAGTCGAGAGAATTCTGCACTGTGTACCATATCCATGCCCAACTAATTACTATGTTGGCCTCTTTGATCATCGCAAACCCTGATTGAGGCAACTGGGATTCCTGGAAAGCTTTGCGTCGGTTTCTGGATCGCTACGATCGTTTAATTGGTACACGTAGATGTCACAACATTCTAACTTTACACCTATGCTAAGTTTATGCATATATTTTTGGTGGAAATATTAAATAAACAACAAAAGTTTGTTTAATAAAAGCGCAAGTTAATTGTAAAGAGTTTTTATTTGTCACCAGTACCACTATTTTCCTTGTTCGGATTTGGTAAAAAGTAGACCATAGCGGCGACAGCTGAAACAAAAAAAACATCGTTACTTATAGCACCAATAATATTTTATATATTGTCAGTATTATATTGATACTGATCTACTACTTGTAATATTATACAGAGGAAAAGTTTAGTATGTTTGTAAGTATAAATGCAAGGGACTGTTGGGGTAATCTCCGAAACTACTGACCGAATTTGAAAATTCTTTCACTAAATGGAAGCTACATTATTTCCGAGCGTCATAGAGTTTATTCCGGAAAAATAATAGGTTGTTGCGGGATACTTAAACGTTTCTGTTTATGTTGTGTTGTGTGTGTTTGGTTATGTTGAATGTGTTGTAATTGATAACCGCGGGAACGGCTAGTTAAATATGAGTAGGTACCTAGAATCATGATTGACGAAAAAAGGACCAATGACGATAGTTAAAACAATATTATCCCATATTCATATGCAGCTTCGTAAGTTACATACCTAGTTTGTTGCGTTTAGGTATTATGTTGACGAATAAGTACTTACTAATGAGAAACAGATAGCACAATGTATGACAAGCGGTAATGGCCTATCCATAGATGACGAGCAGCAGCAACCGACGACGCTGTGGCATTCAGACTTCTCTGGCGTGACAGAGTCGTACCAAAGGAGTAAGGATGAACACGCTCACGTGGTATTGTAAATTATTTGGCATTTACCTAATGTAACAGCGCTCAGGGTTATGAACGGTACCATACATCCTTCTTGCAACATCCACGGGAACATAATGTTTCCTATTAACGAGCCAACTCTCCCCATCATCAGCACTAGTGATAATGTAAGTGTCCTGAAATTAAGACATTTCTATATTAGTAGTAATTGAAGACGGCAAAAAATCAAATGTTTTATTTTTATAAGAAAAATCAGCTATAAAATTATTTTAACAGCATAATAGGTGTGTTTTTGTCAGCTGTAAAATAAAAACACCAGCTGTACCTAGACAAGAACTAAATCAAGGATTGTTAGAAAATAAGTAGATATCTGGGTTGCTTGATGATGGTTGTGTTTGTAAAATAAATAGCTGAAATACAAAAATTATTATTTGGGCAGCAGAATTATATAATTGGTCAGCAGGATTATATAATTGGTAGCATAAAAATAGCATTAATATGATATAATATCTAAAGGTCTTTACAATTATGGTCAGCAAATAATTTAAAATTAGCGCGATATTATTGAAAAATTGGCAAAGAGCGTTATTAAGAGAGTTGCCATTCGATGGTTTGTCGCATTTAGAATTACTGATTTTCATGCGGTTTTACCATCAGTTAGAGAATTTCTTTTACCATCAGTTATAGAGAATTTCTTTTACCATCAGTTATAGAAGGTTTATATGTATAATATATGTATGTTGCAAATACAAGCCCCGAGAACACCACTGCGAAGCCGGGGCGGGGCGGAAACATCAGAGTCGGTGTCTTAGTGGTTAAGGTGTCCGACTCGTAAGCGAGAGTTACCGGGCTAAAATCCCACTGCCACCATGTACCAATGACTGTACAATGGATCCAGTGGAACACTATGCTCTTACGGTGGGAAAATATCGTGATGAAACCTTATAATTTAGGTGACTGAATGCGTAACCATGATCAAATCTAGTCAGGTTCTCCTGGTAGCAGGCTCACGGAGATCAGATGGCAGTCGCTCCAGTGTAATTACTTGACCTGCCATATCCTGGATCATGGTCAGGGCTGACTCTGGGCCCTTGAGCGCGAGAGCATAACCGGGTCGTTAACGCCAAAATGATTGTTTATTTTTTTATAGTGTTTGTCGCAAACATTTGTTTACGAAAAAGGACAGGCAGATAGAGAATTTCCCTCCTACACCGTGATACAACATACCTTGTTCCAGGGTCCAGACTCTCGTGCGCGAGAGCACAACCGGGACGTTAACGCCAAGATCATTATTATTGTAATCACACACAAGTCATCGGCCGATCGCCACACGGCATAGGTACTTGTAATCTTTGTTTACATAACTTGAACAGCCCACACACAACACTTACCTAACAGTAGTCGGGAACACCCGTACGAGTATATTGTGCTGCAGACTGAATGCGGTCTGCATGAACCCGCACGCGGCTGCGACCAGCAGCGCGATCTGCAGCGACGAGTTCGACCAATACATTGCGCCGGAGCAGGCGGCGCACAGCAGGAAGAACACGAACATGAGAGGCTTTTGCCCAAAAAAGTCAACCAGGTAACCGGTGACGCTGATGCAGCACAGCGACACGAGGCCTAGGATAACGCCGTTTGTATACGTCTCGGCGCCTGACAACACCTGCGAAGCGAAGACAAAGCAGTTTTTGGCTGATTTTTCACTAAGTACAACTTATCTTATTATAATAGTTGATAGAACCTAAGGTCGATTGGGCGGACAGTTTTTCAAATGGCAACCACGTACCGGCCATCAAAGCATAGGACCGGCCCCCACGTGATGCAACCTTTTAAATATCGTAGCTAGCCGATAAATGCGAGACGCACAAAGTCATTTAAGGTAGGTAAGCAAGTATACCAAGCAGTGGACGTCCTGCGACTGAGATAATGATGATAATGACCTACAAGTGACGAGCCCTCCAAGTGGGAAGGGTATTGAACTATCACCCACAATATCAACGACCGCATGCACTTAAATATTGCGGGCACAAATAATAGTAAAAAGACAATGTAAGTAAGCAATTATTTTAGTTAATTTTTAAGTCTATATACCGGCACACATTCCGGCTCCTCCGTCACGGCTCCTGTCGTATTCAAAACATGTCTAGTATTGTAATCGTTCATGATGACACAAAACTCCACTGTATCCGTGTTGTGGTTAGTTTTGTAGTTTTCTATTATTGTTGAAAGCTGAGGGTACCACAGCCGTAATGCGCTGTACCTGTTATGCAAAGGAAATTATTATTAGAATATTGACTTAGAAAATATAATTTTGGTAAAGTATATATTGGTTGACACTACAAACACATGCTTGATGTGTGTATTTGTATTGGGGCGTAGCGCGTCTGACATGTCGCTTATCACAGCGTGAATGACATCTACGCAGCAATGCGTCATGCCAGAGAACCTTCTTCGAGAAACGGGCTCGTAAGTCTCTGAATACAATAATTAGATCCATTTATTACAATTTATATTTTAATGACAATAATTACAACCAATATAGATAATAAATTAACGTGACAAAATCTTTAGAAATTAATAATTATTTTTAATTATTACCGATTATAAATGTATTAAATAAGAATTATACCTTGGTATACTTATTAGCTACTTATAATTAATTAATGTAATATTTCAATATTTTAAATTACGTTTACATGGGGCGCACACAGCCTGAAATTAAAAACTTATTATATTTATTTAGATGTTTGTTGCGAAAAGTTGCGAATGCGACAAATATGACTTTACTATGCCAAATCCCAAACAGTATCAAAAACTCAACTAAATAAAATATGCACGCATGAAGCATTACAAAGAGCAATGTCAGACGTGTTCGAGAGATTCTTAAACTCAATGTGTAGGTATATTGCCGCCGGGTAGTGTAAAGTAGGTAATGTGTGCGACAGATAAACTACTAAAACAAAGGTAGGAGTACGTATTGGAATATCATCCGAAAAGAGGTGTAGCACAGTTCGAATTTCGTGCACGATATTGGCACAGTTTACACTAACCATAGCCATCCTTATTCTGGCACCGTTTCCCGAAGCAATTTCCAAATTTATGTTAAAGGTTGGGTGAGCTGGCAATCTAATAATGTACGGGTGTATTCTAACTGCGAATACCAGATATATTGTCCTGTTTAAATTATGATAGAAGCGTCTAAAACGTATTTATGAAGTAATCCTATTATTATTTGTCAGTAGGTAGAGCAATTTGGATTTGGCAAAAACATGTGTAGAATGCACTCTGGGGAAGCATATAGGGTAGGAAGTAACTAACTATTTAAATTAATCTGAATGAATTGACGAAGATCAATTAAGGAACTGTGGCGTTGCACACTGCCGACTTCGGCAACACACACGCCACCAGAAGTCGTGGGACGTGGCCATTTATAGGCAGGTTGCGATGTCCACGGCTTCCAACCAACACAACGTTGTGCTCCGTGTCCAGAGTGCATACATCTTGTTTTGTAGCGACACGGATACGAACGCAATGTCCTTTTTACAATCGCTCGTGTGAAATTACATGTGAAAGATATTAAATATTGTGGACAAAATATTATCTTTTTTGAACGATGAAGACTCTCATCAACTCCACTACAAATAGTTATAGGACCCAACATCAGGTCCTAAATAACTTTTCTCAAGATAAGGATAAGAAATTGGTCGATAGGAACACGGTCATTGGTCTAGATATAAAATGTATCGCCTAATACATTTAAGCGTTGTAATAATGTAATATATTCGTCAATTACTTATTTCACGCAATAAAAAAAAAGGTTTTAAACCTTAACCATAAACCTAAACATATTATACAGAAAACCTCCTCCAGTGCATCCCCCCATCCCCACGCAGCATGGTTCCCAGAATGATGGCATCAATTTCCCTTTGATATCATGGTTTACATTCATCAAAATGGGAATCCGAATATTTAATACCAGGAAGGCTGTGGGTAGGTACTGGCCGGTTCCAATTTGTGGCGGAGTGCATTCATATATCAAATATAGAGCCATAAACATACGATCCGTCGCCAATTATTTGAGTGCTACAAACGATATGGTTTTAACCTGATAATCGTTGCATACTAACGCAATACGTTAGATGGCTTAGGATACGTCAAAATTTGTGAAATACAATACACTTTGGTGGTATTGATGTACAACAAATACAGTTTAGAGTAATATAGAAATTGATTCTAAATTAATATAATGGTAAGCCTACTGGCGGCAAACAAAGGCCAACTCATTTCGAAACGTTATATTTTGTTTAAATACGAAGGAATACTAACAGACATGATATTAGGACAATAAGTAGGTACTTTTTCGTTAGTCTATCAACACATGTACTATCATTGGTACATTTTTATTGAATTCAAACAAATATACCTGACTTTTTCTAAACCCTCTATCTGGTCCATATTAAATGCAGGCTTTGTACCTGGCCCATAAGATGCTGAGGTTAATTTTATTATCTATTATGAAATCAGACACGTATACCAAACACACATTACATTATAATTACTAGACAGATTACTAAAATTTATAAAACAGCGCGACCGACAAAAATACGTACTGCACTGACGCGAACATCAAGATCTAGTGTTCCTATTGGAGCTGCTATTTTATGTGCGTTGATTTAAAATTGTAATTTGTTGTTTCTCGTATATCAGCCATATGAATAAATAAATAATGTACGTTTATATGTCTTTGCGAAAGGTTGGATATGTGTTTTTACGATAGTGGCTGTGACGTTGCGAACTCCAATGTTATGTTTATTGTCGGCCCTTATTGTACCTTATAGAAACCAACATTGAAGCATTTCTGCATAATATTCTAACACAAATTTATTTAAGTATTTGCGAAAGGGTTTTCAAGAAAGCCAGAAACCATGGCAGGTGGAGTGCTAGTTAATGGCACGTACCTATGTAAACCAGCGAAAAAATCTGTATACGTACTTATATAAATTCGATAGCTGACTTTTACTGAATTGCGAATATTTCGTATATTCACGTAGTTTCGTTTTATTTTACACTTATATCAATTCATGCTCGGATAATTTGTTTCGAGAAATACTTACGCAAACAAACAGACGAATGTCAGTGTGGACATCAGTATGAGTCGAAAGAGGTTCGGCTGCCGGAGTAGCTCCATAGCGTCGAACAAGGCATTTACTATCTGTTTCTTCAAACTAGTCTTCAATGTTGGCGTGTGAACACCTGTCGCGTTCAGCGAAGTCACCTGGATAATAAATTACAGGTTATGTAGGTATGTAAAATATTTTTTATAGGTAAATATGTAAATGTAAATAAAATTATTTAACTTTTATGTTATCTATATTTTTGTGTAGGTACCTTAAATAATGAATACTGAAGAATATGATTGGTGGACTTCTTTCGTCTTTAAAACAATATTTTACTGAACTATCTTACAATGAAAGAAATTATAACGAAGCTAAACTAATTGATAGGAATACCAACTGAAAACAGTCCTAAAAGCGTATCACTATTACTAGCGGGAGCGGAAGTTGGAAGCAGTTTCCCCTACTACTTGTACATGATACAGTTCCCAAACATCTCACAATTAAGTGGGAGCAGTCCAGAAAGCAATATAATCTAGCCTCCATAGCATACACACTAAACATTTACCAAGCCTTATGTGTTGCGCGTAGGAACGTTTCAATAGCGCGATGTAAGTGACGCGCAGTGCCAACTAGTGACAACTTGTTGTACTACAATACTTAATTTCAATAACAAATATGAATTGCTTGGCTGATGAAATTACGGGTCTGACTTGTCTTATTTGGTTATAGAAATTATGTATCTAAATAGATAATTTGCAACAGTATTCGTTGCAATTCACATTCTATGTGTTTCTTATATAATTCCAGTACATAATATACGTAGCTTGATTGATACAGAAAGTCGTGATTTTGGGTTCGTTCAATAAGACAAGTCAATTTAGACAGATTGACTGGACACCTAACTGTAGGTGACCTTTTTAAGGATAGATATTACCTAATGTATACTAGGTACCTAGGTACCTACGACAATTGGTAGGCACATGTAAAAAGCACAAGCTTTTATAAGTATACTAATCACAAATACAGCAGATCGAAAATACTTTCTCATTTCCACGTACCGGAAGACGCAGCGTGGGTCTCCCACAACGTGGACCGACGGCCTGGTAAAGATCGCAGGTACCAGCTGGAAGCGGAAGGCACAGAACCTGCTCATTCGGATGTATATACCCAGCACTGGGCGTCTTTCGGCTGATATGATGATGATGATGACTTTCCCGTTTATTGTAAATTTTTATCGGCTATCGAAAACTATGGTCAATATTCGAGGAAGCGTGAACCAAAATGTAGTTAAAAACATAAAAAAATACGTGTATTTTCTGCTAAATATCACGACGTAGTCCGGTAATTAATCATACAAATTAGCATTGGCGGGTCGCCAGTCGCCACCCTTTGATGAACCTACACTCCAGCATAGGTAGCTATGTCATGATGAAAATGTTTTAACCACGTTGTAAGGGTATTTTATCCCGCATTGTTTGGGAGCACCAAAAGGCAATCTACCTAATGACGCCCCAAAATGTCCTCAAACACATTACTATAAAATTTACTCTGCCTATTATGACTCCCGTACTTTAATTTAGATTGTACATATTGATGTGGGACCGTAATTAATATCAACTTAAGTCATTATGAAGGACCACAGATTTGTGTTGGCGTCATTTACCTTGTTACTATGTAATGGTGAGTGACAATCACACCGTACGAAATGCGTTGCATGTTGAGTAGGAGCAGTAACGAACTTCAATGATATTTAAATTCAGCTAGGTAGGTAGTAGGTATCAATTTACACGTACAATTGGTTTTTTAATTTTGCGCAGGACCTACGCACTTGGTAGTACTTAGTCCAATGACAATCAAACTGATCACAGTGATCACACAATATTTTGCGTAGTTTTTGCCAGGGTTTAATGTTTCTGCGACCAAGCAATATGATGTTCTAGTAGTGAAACTATTTTCGACTTTAAAAACAATCACTTAGTACCTATTGAGAGATGTAAACAAACGATATGTCGCGGCGCGAGCTCTGTCACACTTGTGCTAGCCATGTAGGGTTCCTAATCATGTTCCTCCCATGTTTAGTCAAAAACGGTTCAGTAGTTTGGTTATTGTCACATCTAGCGTCTATGAAACTTCTCCGCAAAAAATAACTATGTAACCACCGAATTTGGCAACAGAGTTATTTTACAATATTTTACTAGGTATTATTGCTCTATAATCTGAGATACATTTCTTTTGCACCGGGCCTGGGTTTTTTTTTCTATGGGATTTACGAAACCCTATTTCTATTTTGCTTGGGTTACATTATTTCAAGTTTCGTAGGTCTCCATTTTTTTTTAAATATAATACATCTCATTTTATTTGCTGATAATGTAGCTTTACTTTATGAGTACTTACCCATAAATCTAAACTAATTACATTAGGATACCTACACAAAAAGATGAAATACATTTCATCTAGTCATCCACACCGCTTGCCCCCGGCGGGATTGTGCCCTGAAAGTACTGTCCGACCGAAGGTCAATTTCAAGCCGAAGCCGAGGCCGATTTATCAGCTATCGCCACAACCTCTAAGCTCTAAGTAAATTTGTTCAAGATTTACCACAAGCTACAATTAATTATAAAAATTATTTTAAAACTTTAATATTGTATAATATTGACTTTTATTGTCTTATATTGACTGTATAATATAGAAAGCTATTTAAATCATCTGTAGAAGTTGATGTACAAATGATAAAAGAATTACCTTGCAATAATATTTGTCAAAAATTATAAAACCTCGGCTTCGGCTTCGGTCGGTATTCGCCGAAGGTGGGTTTTTTGGCCGAAGGTGGCCGAAACCGAAGGCAAAGCCGAAGCTTCAGCCGGACTCTACAAGAAAGCAATCTGCGTAGCCTTGTTGGATAGCTAGGCTTATCTGTTGCCTGAGGAACGAACCAGCTTTCCGGACACCTGTGGTGTGGCTTTTTAGATAAGAAAGAGATCACTTGTCTAAAACCCATATTAAAAGCTTTGTTTAGTTTGGGGCTAGGTGGGCGCTGTGCAAATTGGTCCAAGATAATTTAATATTTATATTTCTAAGAAGTCACGTCGTTATCACATACCTATACGGTATAATACTCAGAATGAAAAAAGAAACTAACCGGAAACGTGTCTTTCGCTTGGCCCGTGTTAATCTTATAGATGCCCTTCAGCACGTCCAACGCTTCGTCCTCATGTCCGTGGGAGAACAGGAACTTGGGACTTTCAGGTAGCTGCCAGTACATAATGGCCGCTAACAGGCTGAAGCAGGAGCTTAAGTACAGGTACAGGTTCCATGAGTGGAGTTCTGCGAACGAGAGCAAACCAGGGTCAAGTATATAGAGTAGCCGGATGATGTCTACGTTTGTTTGTATGTTTTTGTCAACACAAAACAAACGAGATCAAACAGGAGGGATTTATCGTGTACAGTTCAGGAGTTCCCATAACCACCTTCTGTCTCCATAATCAGATCAGCTCTAGGGTACCATAACATTGCATTGTCACCAACATTCAACTTGTTCGGATGTCAAATAGTGGTCCTACACACGGCAAGTTTGTCTATATGGGGCAAAATCTGAAAGAAATCGTTTAGCCTATATGGATTCGATTGATTTATCAGTAAACCCGCGTACCCGATATGGAGATGGTGTAAAAATCGAAAAATTCTCGGGTTTCTAAGGATTTTTTGGCTGAGACGCTCGGGTCAACATGAAAAAAATTTTATGAGGTATTAATTAGTCTGTAAAACACTGAAATAGCAAACACGATACTTTACATAAAGAAACTTATTATTACAACTTGATGAATGTCATGATGAAGTGTACTCTTCTCGAAGAGGAAACCGCTGATAAGTATTTCATTAGGCAGCAAAGTGAACTTCGAGTACATGGCAACGTAAGCGCTAAAGAGTTTGCTCATGCAGAACAAACGGTAGAACCAAGTGACGTAGCTTGCCCTCCTAGTTGATGGTGGGTAGGGGGTGTGCTAATGAGTAACTTAGATCCTAGTATAAGTTTAAGTCAATAAATGGTGGAGCGCAGCGAACTCACATAAATTCGCGTGTTAATAATAAAAATAACTTTAATCACTGAATTCAGCGTAATTATTATTTTAAAACATTGCGCGATTTTAATAAAAATAACGTAAACGGACGACAGCGCCGGGCAATGTCGAAATTTTAGACATTCTGGTGTGACGAAATCGTATAATAAAATTAATTTCGCGAACAATCATTGAGCGAGCGTAGCGAGCTCGAAGTTTATAAAATTTTGGCTTACCTTCCATCATTACTTAGAAAACAGACCAATTTGAAGATTGAGGGCCAAGACGATTTTATTATAAGCCATCTGACCCATTGAGGAAAGAACGGAGTAAGGAGTCTGTAAAGTCTTTGGACCCTACCGATAATTATCTCTGAAGCGAAAGGCGAATGAAAACGGATTGTATCACTTGATTTGAATTGCTATTTTAGCTGAGTCTGGCTACCCTGGTCTGAAATTCTCTATTGAATAAATTTTTTAACCAAATAATAACAGTAACAACACGTAGAAACAAGTAACCTACACATGCACAAATTTAAGATCTATCGTAAACCACAGATCAAACGAAATAATCGTGAACAGCTCAATTCCGCAGAGTATATAGCGTGTTAGATGTAGGTGTTTTATTTGTGACAAACATAAACGACCTTCCTAAAACAGTAGACATCGACTGTGTACGTTTCGGTGATGATATTTACCTTACATTTCAAAGTAACAACACAATTAGATTTAAAGATAACATGCCACTTGCCTTATGTTGGAAAATCACAATCTCCACAAAGAAAACTTCAAAAAATCAAAATAATGGAAGTTAGACCCGAACACAACTGGTGTTGAAATTGCAAAGCCCCTTCTTTTTCCTTTACAATTTAGGAAGGTAATTTTTTTATTACTTGTAAAATAGCTGATTATTTCACATATTTGCATAGGCGTTCTGTACACCCTGCACCACACGTTCAGTGCGGGCCAGCAGACACGGACCATAGACAGTGTCAGCATAATTTAACTTGGACAGGACTAATGTCACACAACTGTACCCTGAGTCCAATCGAAAGATAATCACGGATACGGTACACAATTTTAAGATGGTAGAGACAATTACGAGCAACTTCTTGTAAATGACTTTCGAAATGTAAATTTTCATCAAAAATAAGGCCTAAGTTACGAGCTTCAGAAAGGCGCTCCACTTGTACTCCACATAACGTCATACAAGGGAAAACGTCACACAAAAGATAAAGAAGTGTATGCAACTGCAATAATTAGGTATTAAAACACTCGTGTCAAACTATAATCGTACTAATAATCAGACACTCGTGTTTTAATACCCTCTTTTATATGCGGGTTATATAAACTAAAATTTATTCGTACTTTTTATTCGTTATTACATCATAACTTTCTTCATTTTATTTCGTTAAAAACTTAAGATTTAAATTTAAATTAATTTTAATACTATTAAAATTAATTACTAATTTATATCTACATTATACATATATATACTAATTGATATCTATTTAAATAGGTACCTATTTAAATTATTTTAGGATTACCGAAGATTTTATGGCTCACGCACTTAAATATTTCTGAATAGAACATTTGAAACGGTCAACTGACCTTTAGAAAAACTAGTTTTCACAAAATTAGAATTCACAATAATGAGAAGTTTAGATAAAGAACATTACAATCGCCCACTTCACTATCCAGAAGTACAACAAATTTTTATTTTTTTATTGACAATAATTGAGAATAAAGAATATTAGTTCGTTGTGGCTCGCAGATGTTAGATAGCTTCAATCAAAATTTTGAAGCGTGTTAAGAACCTTCGGAGTAGTAAGCATATATTCGTCGAAAATAGAAAATATTGGATAGTTCAACAAAAAACTAATTTCCATCCATAATGAAAACAAACACTAGGAACAAGCGCCGCAATGGTTAAATATAATTAATTACTTTTGATTTTGACATCATAATTCCAATAGGTACAAAGTCTGTACAACATTACCTGCTTTATTATGGCGCCAAGAAATAGCAGAGAAAGTTTTACATTACGGTTTTGAATTTTCCACCCCAGTACCATATTTCCCTTTGGAACACCATTAAAGGATGTAAATAAAGCATTCGTGCTAAATTTAGGACGCCAATATAAGCCGCTACAAAACCAATATAAATCATGGGAAATTGCCAGGAGAGTCGAATGGAATGGAAATATACATACCGAAGAGCAAATTGTATATCGGGTCAAATTTCTTCCAAACTGGCTCTGGTTCCACCGCGACGAAATACGAACAATTGTCAAATTCACAAGACTATTTCTCATTGTACTCAAGATGCGAAAATAGGACAACGGATGGCATAAACAACGAAAATAAGATAGTGGTAATTGTTATGAAGGAACCTTAGGACCACAGAAATCTAAATGAATTATGTACTTTGGACAAAGGAAAAATACGGCTAAAAAAATTTTTAAAAGGTCAATTTAACTTAACATTCCCTATATAGGGAACTAGCCAAGCGCCTGGTCGACATTAGTAATGACCAGAGGCTGGCCTCTATTTGGGACAGCGTATAAGACCCCGCCATCCAGCGGGGCAACGCGGCCAGCCTTCTGGGCACATTTCCGCATTCAGGGGACGTGCGGCAAATATTTTACCTATTTAAGTAATTTTAAGGTTTTCATTTATAGGTAGTTTTAACATGTGATTATATATTATTTGTGTATTATGTTTAAGTTATATAATAAATTGTTACATAGAAAAGTAAAATAAATAAACCGACCCAACGGTCGGCAATTTGAAAATTTGCAAGAGTGGAGACGTATAATCGTCTCGAAACCTTGACCCGTCTGCTTTGTTAATCCTTATCGTTCATTTACAAATGACTCGTGAAATCCGCGATCAAAATCAGACGCCTACCAATCAAACTGCCACATTCAAACCATCAATAAGATTTTTCGAAATTATAAGGTCGATAAAAACATTCGGCTAAGTACGCGTCACTCGTGAAACACAGAGTTCAAGTCAATTATACGTTAACTAAACGTTATAGTCAATTAGCCGTTGTACGTAATAGCGAATTAAGTTTTAAATAAATTATGTTGTACTAGCTTTTGCTCGCGACTTCTTCTACGTAAAATTCGGTTTAAAATAACAAACAAATATTTGCTACTATAGTCCAAAAAAGACGAAGCTAGAGCAAGAAAAGAAAAGCAAGGTCCAAGAACGATTCCGAAAAGAGTTAGGGTTGATTTGTCTTTGTACCGGGAGATCTACGAGTAGTAGATGTTATGTTAATGTTAAGAAATATTTTTTACAATGCCTCTAATCCGATGTACAACTACTGGCGTACCTATTTGGATTTAACAGGACTTGTGCTCAAACACATTCGAGCTGAACGAGACGGGTTAGTACCTGCATATTGAGAAAGTGACGCAAATGTTACTATGGTTCTTTTTTATGACGACATCAATTATGCGCGACGGGGTACGGTATATTTAGTAGTTAAGAATGTTTATCTGCAACTGCAAAAGAGGTCTATGAAGAACTTACGAATCGAAATTTTGTAGTCAAACAAACAAAAATTCGTTTAATGAAAAGTCACCGGGCCCGGTTAAAGTTAGAGCATATGCATAGGACACACAAAGTAGTAAATTGTTGGCATTACCCGGACAGAAACAGCTCGTGACCGACGGTGTCTTACTTTTAACTATCGTTCTTGTATGTAGAGCATGATGATTATTTTGAAGATAAGTACTTTCAGTGAAGAAGAAGACGTCAAAAAATGCTGGCGTGCTGAAGAAATTAAAGATGTTTGAAGGAGACAATCTCAAGCTAAGTAATTAATATTTTCACTGATGAAACAGCGTCGGACAAAGAACATTTTACAGCTTTATAAAAAATCATATCAATCGTCAATCGCCGGGCACGGGAAGGAGAGGCCGGCCGAAGGAGCGATGGCTTGACGTAGTCAAGAATGTAACAAAAACATTCCAAGATCTGTATAAAGTTAAAATTACGAAAGCAGCAAAAATATATGCACTAGTAAGGCAAATGTTTTCTGTTGTAAAAATTTTACGGTATATATTTTACTATGACGGATTTCATCATCATCTTGGCGTTAAATCCCGGTTGCGCTCCCGCGCAACACGCGGGGGCCCGGAATCCGCCAGGACGGTATATTGATTTAACACAGGACAACGCCACGCTGCTGTCGCCGCAGGAACGAAACGTTGCCTGGATTGGAAGGTTTTATTGTTCTTGGACAAAGCACCATGAATAAAAGATTGACGTTAGTTAGTTCGAAGAAATGTTAGCCACGAAGCCCCAATATTCCAGTGTTTGCTTTGGTCCAAGACGCGCTTCTTCAACAATAGGAACATGGTCATGAGAAAGCCCAATCATTGTCATTCTATTAAAATGTCCAGCCAACAAATGTTCTCCTCCGTCTGGTTCAATACAAGACGAGATTCTTGTAAATAAAGTTGTTATACTGCTTTAAAGTGATTCTTTATAAATGTTGGATACGGGACACGAGTATAAAACATTAACCAATTAATCACTAATTGGTTGAAAGACTGGTTCCGTTGATCTACCTCGAATTAGTTCAAGCTTTCCAATACACTGATAAACACGGCAAGCTCTGTTCATTTGATCGACGAGGCTCAAATATAAGATACAATTAAACTCAAAACCAAAATTACGTGTTTACTTACTGATTTTACAGTGCCATTACGGCCATTGCAACATGTGAAACTGTACATCACAGCACTGGTAATACTACATAACGTTGTAATAGATATGGGAGAGGGCATAGAAGATATTAGCCATGGACAAGAAGCTAGGATGAGAGAACCACATGTTGCTGCCTTAAGAGAAAACCATCTCGGACAAACATCCAGAAGATTATTTAATAATCGTTACTGTCGAATTAGAAAATTCAACAAGAAAAATTAATGAATTTCTATAAGAACCCAACATTTAAGTTTTTTATTCTACGAAGTGACAAACGAGCAGATAGCTCACCTGATGGTAAGCGGTAACTATCCCCCTTATTACTAGTTTGACAGTGTTATTGCAATAGATATGGGAGGGCATAGAAGATATAACCAATGGACAAAAAACTAGGATGAGAAAACCACATGTTGCTGCTGGGTCATAAGACATGAAAACCAGCTCCGACAATTAGCCAGAAAATTATTTATTGATGAATTACAATATTATAATTCTATGTAATTCTTCCATATGTATTAGCATTGCAATAGATATGGAAGAGGGGTAGAAGATATTACCCATGGTGTAGAAGCTATGATGAGAGAACCACATGTTGCTGCCGTAAGACATGAAAACCAGCTCGGACCAACAGCCAGTATATTATTTATTAATGGTTACTTCTGAATTTAACTTAATTCAATTAATCAATTACGCTGAAATCTACCGTTGAGTCGATCGTCAACGTCTGCCTTGACGAATCGTAGTGGAGCCTAGCATCTCAACCAATTCGATATGTGGTCTCGGTGTGCGGCATATGCAGGATATAAACTTGGCGGCTTTCTTGGCGTCGCCGCACGGGGTTGCAAACCTTGCCGCTAGCATTCTTCGTTGCGCCGATGATAGGGCAAGCATACCCTATGCATTAGATGCTTTAATAGCGTGGTCAGCAATCCTGCCCCCATCAGTGCGTTTGGGATGACGTCAATGCAAAGCGGATAAATAAGCAGTTGCTTGACAATGCCACAGAAACAAACTTGGCCAGGCTCAGGGCGGTGTCGCAGTCGGAATACGGGGCGTGGTTGCATCCCGTCACCTCACCTGGGCGCTTTTCTTGATGACAACTCTTGAGTGGAGACAGCGACTCGGCAAGCGTAGTGTAGGACGCCCTCCGGCCAGATGGAGTGACGATTTGCGAAAGGCTGCGGGTGGATGCTGGATGCGGCAAGCTGAGGACAGGGTGCATTGGCGCTCATTGGGGGAGGCCTATGTCCTGATGATGATGACTCACCCAGGCGGACACCTCAGTCTTGTTTAGATAACTCGTATATCTCACTCACAGATTGAAGTTGATTGATTGAATAATTTATTATATTGGAACCAATACAAAATCGTTAAAACATCTGTTCACTGCTAAACCGTGTTATCTACGATCGGGCAACCTGTGGCTAGATTGGGCAACGATCTGTTTAAAACGGTTGGCATTAATGGATGCGCAAAACAGAGGATAAGCGTGGAGTTAGCTGATGATAACAATAGGTAAATAAACAACAAAACATAAAATACGATATAGGATACTGTGAGAACTCACGATATAAGTTCTATTCTATATGTATTCTATTCTAATGAGTAAACGCAGACTCCCTTGTCGTTGTCCATTTCTCTCTGTGGTACTGACACAGGATAGTTAAAAACTGTTTTATGGTGAAGAAACATTCGTAAAATTTAATTTTCAAGTAGGTCAAGATATTGTAAGTCTATGA
The DNA here is from genome assembly GCA_907269095.1 of Blastobasis adustella. Lineage (NCBI taxonomy): Eukaryota > Metazoa > Arthropoda > Insecta > Lepidoptera > Blastobasidae > Blastobasis > Blastobasis adustella. Next base: position 3,658,626 of record OU026114.1, on the reverse strand, counting down.
GGCCATGGCTATAAATATTACCTAACGTGCTAGGTAAAATCGAATCTGAAACGGTTTATCAACAATCGATAGATCTATGAATTGTTTCCCAAAAATCAATAGATCCATGAATTGTTCGACAGCGGATCAGTTAGTCAGTCAATGTTTTACCAACACAATCGTTGGACCATTAACTTTAAATCCACAGAATATTTGCACCATGAACCATTCGTCACATTAATTATTTGCCAAAGAACGTTTCGTCTACAATCATTTATTGGGACAAAACATTAAATATTATAGAAAAGTACGTCCAACGAAAGGAGAGAAAGATTGTAATCAAACAACTTCGTTACTGAATGCGTGTAGTTAAAAAAAATTCAATATATCATTCTCTCTTTTCGTTGGCCTTACTATAGTTTTGGGTAGGTCTTGATAATAATGGAAGCGCATCAAAGACAAGATATTTATATCTCACAACAACAAAACCGTCATAATGTGCTTGTTTTGTGGTGTCAGTAGTTTTGTTTTGATCATGTAGATTAGTGGGGCTTATACCCAATCTATAAAGAAAAGGGCAGTGTGCAGGAGTGCGGCAACTATCGAGGTAATAAACTCATAAGCCATGAAGCTACTCAAAAGTGTTATGGACCAGAGGCTTCGCCAGGAATGTGCCTTGTCGGAATGCCAATACGGCTTCAGGCCAGGCTGCAGCACCATGGATCCAATATTTACCCTCAGAGTCCTCCAGAAGTCTCACTGCAGTAAGAATCAACCTCTGCATTACGCATTTCTCGACCTGCAGAGGGCCTTCGACAGTGTCCCTCGGGAGATAATCTGGTGGGCTCTGAGAGCAAAGTCTGTGCCCGAAGCGTACATTAGTATTATACAGGATATATATGCCAAAACTGGAGCCGTCGTCGTAGGCCATACTAATCCCTTCCCGATTACTGTAAGTGTTCACCACAGTTCTGTGCTGAGCCCTTACTTGTTTTGTATTGTGCTCGATGCCCTCTCAGCGGAAATTCAGGACATGCCTCCCTGGCTTATGAAGTACGCTGACGACATTGTACTGGTAAGCAAGCTTAGGCAGGATCTTGAGACCAGAGTAAACACGTGGAAGAATGTGCTAGAAAACGGTGGTCTGAAGTTGAATGTCGCCAAAACGGAGTATATGGCCAGCTGCAGCGCAGATCCCGAAACCATCCTTGTAGGTAACGAAGCTGTTAATAGAACAGATAAATTCAAGTACCTCGGATCCGTGATGCACGAGTCCAGCGATATCGGCCCCGACGTCAAGTCCGAATCTCTGCAACTTCGGCAAAATGGCGGGAACTCACGGCAGTCACTTGTGACCCTAAAATCCCTTTAAAGCTCAAAGGGCTTATATACAAGAGAATAATTAGACCGGTGATGATATGGCTGGCTGGCTGAGACATGGCCAGCGCTGACGAAACACGTTCGCGAACTTCACACCAACGAAATGAAAATGCTGCGGTGGATGTGGGAGTTACGCGACTCGATCGAGTACGTAACGAGTACATCCGTGGCAGCCTTGGCGTGAGGGATATCGCGGATAAGATCGAGGAGGCTCGTCTGCACTGGTTTGGTCACGTGTTGCGTAAGCCTCAGGGATACGTGGGAAATAGATGCCTGAATCTGCCGGTATCAGGAAAAAGGCCCCGTAGGCGACCCAAGAAGCGATGGATTGACATCGCTGAGACGAATACGAGAGTCAACGGTTTACGACGAGAGGATGCCGAATACTGGGCGAAGTGGAGAAGATTAAGTAGGAAAGCGGACCTTGGCAGAGGCCGGGATGAGCGCTAGGACGATGATGATGATGACGATTAGTGTAGGCTTTATCCTATGCGGTGTCCTACGTTAGTGTTTTGACGCCACGGGGCGGAGCAAAACAGCAATGCCTTAGGTACTGATGCAACGAAACACACCGCGGCGCGTTTCAATTCACACGTCGTCGCTTCAGATCGTTTCACTATTGTACTCGCTTTAATTCACCCACGTAAGACGCCGCCTTTAATTCTGGTATGTGGTCAAGTCCGTTAGGGACCCGTTTAACAAGAGTCATGACGTGCAAAGCAAATCCCCCACCCCCTGACACTGTTTAGAATAATTAAACCCGATACATCCATAAAATAAACTGTAAGCTTCTAAATATACTAAGGAACTCTCACCTAGTTTACACATATGGGCACAGTTCTGGTAATGAGTTCTGCATCTCTTGCCGAGCCTCTGGCATCTGTTGTGGCCGGGTCAATTAACGTGTCGGGGATTCTTTCTTTCCTGCGTAATTTATTCATTTTAGGCACAATATAATTTTATTGAGAATAAAATGAAAGGTTATTTATACTCGTTTATGACTCGTCCCGCCCATAGAAAACATCACTACACAGGGAATCAGGTCCGGACCGGACGTGGACCACGCTCTTGATGAGTAGGATCGGGAAACTGATTTTGCTCCATGTATTTTGACGGTAATTTATTACCGTGGGTTTGCCACCTGATTTTGGAATGGCTCTGCCCCGTGTTCGCTTGAACACGTTGTGCTTTTAATGCTTTAATGACATTTAGTTCGCGGACATGGAAAATCGAGTTCGATCGAAGCTTTATTAAGCACCTTAAGTTTATTTGAAGCCAGCTTGGTTTTACCCGCCAAGTAATCCCGAAACTGGGCTTCGTTCGATATGTCGATGCCGAGGATCCCAATACTATCATAATAGACTAGATACAAGTCATAAATATTCCCTGTTCGCTCAAATAAATTGAGTAGGGTTACAATGATTTTGAATCTTTCTTCATGTGTCGCTTTCAGAAAGTGAATCGCGCAATGTTTTAAACGTTCGCCATATTGCTCAGACTCCAGAAGAATAAACATTTCTTTTAAAAAATCAGTGTACATATTACAATTTCATAATAAAATTTCAATCAAATCCTTTAAAAAGACGGTGTAATGTAGTGCTTATTTATGTGAAAGCGCAAATTATTGAAATACACCTGGATTATTCTTTCACCGGTAAATAAACATTCGTGGTCGCGGCGATCGGAAATTGAAATTCAGAAATTGTGATTGTGTTGGCCGTATGGTGTCCGACAGAGTAGAATAACATCAACCCCTTACATTCGTGGGTGACGTACAAGGCGACTAATGTTTTTGAGGCAAAAGATCTAGTTTTCGTAGGCTAGTTATATTTATAACCATGCGATCTCCAACCCACCGGCCAAGCATGGGCATGGGGATTATGTTAATAACCTCGTCTTTCGTGGGAGACAACCTTGCTAGTCAAAGACACGTATTCCAGCGCCCTCCACCAGCGCTTTTGGATTTGTTTTACAGTTTACCTAGCCGCAATTCGCAATTCATTTGACCCTCAACTTCCGTATCCAATGAGGCGTAAGGTCTGTTGTCAAAATACTGTCGTGCTATTGGACAGAAACAACTTATGTAAATTCAATATATTATACCAGACTCTTATTTCAATTTCCATATTATTCTTAATCTTCCACTATAATGTGTCAGCTGAAGTGGGTACTCAGTTTGACAGCAGGTAACTTATTGTTGCAAGAACAGTAGTTCCCAAAATGCAAAAGCTATACTATTTAATATTACCTACTCTTTATCATGATACTCTAAATTACAAGGGCAGATACAAGGGCTTTGTAACGAGATCTGTTGACATTTCTGATTAAAGATGGGTCTCATGTAAAAAACGTTCCTTTTTTTTCATCTTATTATCTTACATAGATCTGGCCTTATGTTAATCTTGATTTCACTATATATTACCAATCAGTGAGTGATAACATCGCGATGAAACTGACTGAATGGGTAACCATTCTCCAATCTTGTGTGTGTATGGGTAACCTAGTAACAGGGTCACGGAGGTCGGATGGCAGTCGCTCCATTGTAATTATCTGATCTGCCAAATCCTGGATCATGGTCAAGGCGTACCTCGGGCCCTTGTGCGCGAGAGTACAAACGGGACATTAACGCCAAGATGATAATATATTACCTTGGTATTCTAAACTAGCACTTTCGGCTGATGTGGTTTAAGCCCAGCATTGAACTGTTGCAGGTAGGTGGACGCGTTTTAGTCGTGCGATATGATATAAAATATTAACAAGTATCAAATTTTCTAGTGAAGTATACGAGACACAGACACAAAGAAATTGGACATAGAGGCAAAGCAAAGACGTGAAGATACCATTTTTTAATATTTTAAGTTCACAGACTGATACAGAACAATGATACCATGTAAACGATGGTGGCGCCCTCAATTTTTTTCACGACTTTCTTGCCAGACTATACCTACTACTCCTACCAGGATACCTACCTGGCGCAAATGTAAATGCGCTTCCTCTGATGTTTTCCGTTCTATTTTTGAATATATAGTTCTCTTTTATTTTCCAGCTAAAACCAAAACTTTTGTTGTAGGCTTCCAAATTAAAGAAACCACATAAAAAGGAGCTATGACGCCACAGACAGACACACAGATACACACGTTAAACTTAAATACCCGTTTCCGCTCCGGCGCTTGCAAGCCGCGCGCGTGCAGTTGCTGCAGCAGCGCGTGCGCGGCGCGGTGCGTTGCATCGAACGAAACAATTGTAGACGCAGCGCGCGAGCTGTTGCTGCAACAGCGCATTCGAAGCGACTTCGCGAAATCTAGACGCATCCGTGACTCAGATTTGGCTAGCAAAGTGTTGGACGAGCTCGCGAGCTGACCCGAGTTACATTTAGCAGGAAGTACGTACAGGTATGTTAACTTATTCGTCGCTTTTTCATTTTTTTTTTGTATATGTAAATACCTATGATTGTAGGTCAGCTGCAGAGAGAATGGACCCCCCTGGCATACACTAAATGTCAGTTGTCTCTGCAACTGACTGTACTAGTACTGCTGCACAAAATTAAAACGCAGTGACTGCATTTTTCTAGTTTTGAGAAAAACGCGTTTGCAGTACAGGTTTTTATTTTTATGTAACAAGTTTTGTTTTGACAAAAATAACGATTGAAATTACTTTTCTGGTAGAAAAAAACGAGCAGATTCTGATTTTAACATTAAAATAGAAGATTTTAAATTATTTAAGGGAGATATTACCGCAAAACAATTAGAGTAGTGGAAACGTCAAGTAAAATGTACACTTTCACAACCCATAAACGCAGTGAGTTCTGTTACTTACTGCGTTTATGCCAAGGAAACAGCCAATAGCCGCGGCAAAGCGCTGCAGTGGGATCACATACTGCAATATTAGTAAGGAACCAACGTAAATTTAGATATTTCACCTGAACTTTAGTATAGTAATTAAGATGAATATGTGCATTTTATTACAGCAGCTGTCTTTATTATAAACAAATGAATTTCTGACAAACTCTTCCAGGAAATGAATAATTAATATCGTCTGGTTTATTGAATCAATAGGTTTATGAGATTAAAACAAATTTTAGGCTTTAAAAATAATGTAGCTAGGTTTGTGCTTATTAGAAATAATAATCACATTGAAAAGACCAATGTAAATTGTTTAAGATCAATATAGACGCGCAGTCTTTCAAAGCTACTTAAAAAAGAAGTACCTATCTATTTTTAACAAATAAACGAAAAGTTTCGAGAAATTACAACTATGGTAAGCAATTTTAGCTTCTGTATATGTTTTGAGCATTTCAGTCTTCTTTTATGAGATTACATGAAAGGAATAAAAATTAAAATGCTGGACACAAATGCAATAGTTATAGAGATAATTAACTTTACACTTAACAAAGAACAAAACAGTCATATAGTCATGTTTAACAAAGCAACAAGTAAGTTTTAAAATGAAGAAATGTCTTAATTTTACTTCAAATAGGAACGTTTTTTATACCACTACGATGGCAAACAAGGTTGCGGCCTGCCCGATGGTAAGCAGTTACCTTAGCCTATGGACGTTTGCACTCACGTACTTCTTACCCTGTAAAAACCTTACACCTCTAAAAGGGAAGGTGTAGTTACTTAGGAATTGAGGACCTAATTAATGTTAACAAACAAACGAGTCGTTTAGAAAAATAGCAACTGCTGTAAGGTGTTTTAACTTCTGTATTTGTTTTGAGCATTTTAATCTTTACTCCTACTTCATGACCCTACATAAAAGGGGTGAAGACTGAAATGCTGAAACTTCACATTTAGTCATTCTATGTAAGTAGTAATTATACTTTGGACGAAGCATTATTGTGAATTACATTGTACTGTTATTTAATCGAGCGTCGGTAGCCAAGCGGTTTGGGTATCCGACTCGTAACCGAGAGGTACCGGATTCGAATCCCGCTCCGGCCATGTATCAATGTCTCTTTTCTGAGTTATGTACATTAGTTGAATACTAACCGATGCTCTTACAGTAAGGGAAAACATCGTGATAAAACCTGCACATTCAGGCTACTGGATGTGTAACCATGATCCGTAATCATGTCATGGAGGTGAGATGGTGGTCGCTCCACTGTAATTACCTGATCTGCCAAATCCTGGATCATGGTCAAGGCGGACCCCGAGCCCTGGTGCGCGAGAGCACAACCGAGACATTAACGCCAAGATGATTATTATAATATAGATTCAAATAGCAGGAAAGCGGACCCAGAAGAGAAAGCGGATGGCCGAAGCCGGGATTAATTAACCGCTTAGATGATAATGATAAACTATGCTACGTAATTCTAAAAAAGAACTTACCAGCACAAAGCTGAATCGTAGAATCATAATATTTATTTCTCCTAACATTAGGTTGTTCATTTTCTTTTTTAATTCGCTTAAAAATTGACCTCTTTGAGGCAGAGATTTTTTACTTTCTTCCATCCTTTTGAACTTTTCACACTTGTTGTCATGCAATACTTGCTTACGAATCGGATACTCAACCGCCCGGCCACCGACGCTCTTGCCCTTATTTTTAGTTATATTATTATAATTATTTCTTGTTGTTAAAGTGGCAATAGTAACACATACTCTGTGAAAAGTTCAAGTGTCTAGCTACTGCTGTTCCAAAGATATAGTCAACAAGATTACGAGTGTATGGGTAGCGCCATAGTGGCGGCCGGGCTACCGGCCTGGTGAAGTCACACCTAGATCGCGGCAGCAATAATTTCACGAAAAAATATGTAAACTTAAATATTGTATAACTCAGTCATTTATGCACGGATTTCAATTTTTTTTTCATTGGTAAGTTTTGGTCTATATTTTAACACTATGTCGTTAAATACGGCAATTTCCACATTAAAAAGTTCCTCATTCAAGAAAACTTCGATTTGTAACGGAAAATATAACCTATATGACCAATAACGTTAAGCGATATGTCATTGGAAAGGATTTTTCATTTTCTACAACTCTTACTATGGTAATAACTCTCGAACCGCGGTGAGAAAAAAGTTATGGGCAATTAAAGTGAACATCATTTTGTACTATTATGACCAATTGTATTGACCATACAATTGAAGGATCTAGCCTAGTTTTTTTTCCGTGATTGCGATAGAAGTCAAAATTGCAAGTTTTTTTTAATGACACGCATATAGAAACGAAGATTTTTTATTACAATCTGTCTCCTTTCGTTGGACGTACTTTTCTATAATATGTCCCAATAAATGATTGTGTGCGAAGCGTTCGTTGGCGAATAACTAATTTGACGAATAGTGCATTAGTCAAATGTTCTGTGGATTTAAAGTTAATGGTACAACGATGGTGTTGGTGAAACATTGACTGACTAACTGTTCCGCTGACAAACATTTCATGGATCTATCGATTGTTGATAAACCGTTTCAAATTCGGTAAATTCGGCCATCGAAAAGACACGCTATTGGAAATTATTGCACTTTGAATACAACTAAACAAATACAGATGTTGGGAAACGAGTCAATTTTACAAATAGTTGTATCATAATTATTTATCCCATATTAAGTTACAGGTTCTACATCTATAAATATATATTTCTTTTCTTTTATTTTGTATTATATATATATTAGTATTAATATAATTTCTGTATCAGCACGTCCTTCGCGTCGTGCGCGCATCGAGCTCTATTATGGGTCAGTCTGAAAACCAGCGCTGTGTTTGGCTGCTGCCATTCATAGCATTAAGCTGAGGCTGGTCCAATTTGGTCCGATGATGCATCGCCCTGCTTCCTTATTATGTACTTATTATGTCAGTTTTAAGTTTTTTTAATGTGTTATTGGACCAAATAAAGATACGTCTATGTCTATGTCTATGTATCACGAATGCAAATATGTACCTACCGACATACGTTCGTCAATTTGAAATATTTAACATATTTCGAAAAATATTTCACTGATAGAAGCCACTACAGTAGTATAAACATAGTCCCATTGAAATGTAATAATTCATCGGGGTAATAGAAACTTTATGTAGGCTTGAATTACACGCGTGGGTAACCGCGGGAAACAGCTAGTGAATTATGGGAGTGATCTGTCACAAAGATTACAGACATAGGCATAGATCATGCCGCCGTGCAACACCTCGGGTCATTTCTTCACAAATTCAAAATGCCGCAAGATCAAGCTATAAATGTATCTATATTATAGTGTTATTAATAATGCATTGACAAAACTACACATATAATTAGGTATATTGCAAAGTGCGGACGGTGGCTTACGTTATGTTGTCTAGATTCTAGGTAACAGTATGTTTGAGTTATCTGGATGGAAGGTATAGGTAACTGAGCTTGTAGAAAGAAATCGAAATCTCCTAATCCTATACTAACTACTAATATTATTAATGAAAAATGAAAGTTTGTAATGATGTATGGATGGATGGATATTTGTTAGGTACTCCTTTACTCGAAAAATACTGATTCGATTTCGACCAAATTTGGCCCAGAATAGTGTATAGGCTATAATTTGTCCGGTAAATCAATGTGGTTATGGAAACGGGTCCGGAACATAAGAACCGAATTGTACGCGGACAAAGTCGCAAGCAAGTAATACTATAAATGCGAAAGTTTGTAAGGATGTTTATTATTCTTTCACGTAATAACTACTGAAATGAAATTTACCAGCAATGTAATTTACAGCCTATAATAATCATGGGGTGCCAATAGGCATATGAGATACAATTTATCCCCAACAAAATTCCCGCGGGAGCGGTCTCGCAACGTACCTAATAGCGAATATCACGCTAACGAAGTCGCAGGCAAATATTATAATATTGAAAATTTACAACCCATTCTGATTTAAAGGTAGAAGAAATATTATTATCTACATAATTAATTTTCGATATTTACCAAAATATCCATTAACGACGACAAAATTGAGCGGTAGGGGTAATATCGCCCATGCCAGGAGAGCTAGCAGCATCACTGATATTGACATGAAGGAGGAGTACAGAAGCAACACTCTGTCGCGCACATTCTTGTGTGTGAACTCTGTCACCATAGACGCAGTGGCAGTGAATGTTAAACTCATCCTGAAAAGAAAAGAAATCGTACATCATCATATTTTTCGTGTTGTCTATGAATAGGCGATAATAGGTGGAGTTTTCCGCATCATACTGGATGATGTATCAGTGCGACAACAGTAACTATAGGTATATACGAACAACACTACGATTTTTTGATCTAATCCTAATCTTTATCAAAGAATTCAAAATGATTGGCTACGTTGTGTGTGGATGTTTACTTTGAACACTATGGTTGAAGAGAATAAATAAGTCAGTTTATTGTCTCAAATCGTGTTTCATCACATGGTGACAGCGGAAAATGCAATTGAAATTGAAATTTTCGGTTTGGTAATAACATAATAAGTTCTGAACAGTGGTCGAACAGGACATGGCGGAAATAAGTCGGAAGAGATTATTTTATATTTAAAATTTACGTTGTAAAACGAGTAGGTAGGTCTATTTGGTTTGGTTACTCGATAAGGTAAAACACACAAGAATACCGCGTGAACTGAACCTGGACCGGGGTCCGGAAAGTCGCGCCGAAATGTGGAGGGGATAGAGACTAGGGAATAAGCCAAGGGAATGAATGACGACGAATCTAGCCTCCAAGCTAGCCTTTTTGTAAACTCGATCGGCCAATAGGAAAGAATAGGCGACAGCTAACTACATGTGGAAAAAATTATAGAGGAGCAGAGACGCGGAGTTATTTAGTGCGGTGACGTGAGCCCGGGCTCGCCTCCTTTTTTTTACGAGCAATTAAGTACGAGGAAGTAGGTATGTCTAGAATGATTGCGTTGTGGGGGAATCGAATCTACGCTCATTAGAATTGGGGGTATATTCAACGTAGGTAAATAGGTACCGACTAGACTGAGCTATTGAATAAATATAGCTAAATCAGAGGATAGTTACGAAACCTTTGGTGAGACAAGGTAAGGCAAAAATGTTGGCGGAATTTCGGAGGTAGATATGTGAGTTTTGTAGGTAGTTGTGCGTAAATCGTCTGAGGGCGGTTATGAACGAGACGCTATCTCACAGTCTTAACTAGAATATTATCCAGATGTTAGGTAGGTTAGGTAGGCCTGACGTATGTACCTTTGCCTACTTGAATTATTTAGAAAGTCTTGTGTAGGTTGAAAAGGGATGTAAACTTGATTTATTTTACAACTATTTAATAAACCTCTTCCAAATAAATTGTAACTGTCGTACGTAAAATTGCAACTTCTCGCATTAGTCATCATTACAAGCATACATTTATTTACCTACCTACATCTTTTTCTTATCAACAACGTCTTTTATCAGAGGATTTAATCTGATGAATAAAACATTGAATGAGAGTACGATGACAGTGCCATTCCGTCATTAAAATAAGAATTTCATTCCTTTCAGTGCGAGTTCATTGTAAAGTGAACTAAAATAGTAAGTTACCCTTCGCCATTCTCGTTCGATTGAGATACAATTTTTGAGCGAGAAAAGCAATTTTACAGCGAGTCAAGTTAATATAACAAACATTATTTCTGTAATTTTATTTTGAAATTAGCGACTGGCCCTGGCTCGCACGGGTTTTCTCGTGGTTTCTCTACTATAATATGTATGTCTTCTACATATAGACCTTCAGGAATAAATTCTCTTACTGATGGTGAAATCCGCATGAAAATCCATTATTCTCAATGCGACAAAACATCGAAGGACAATACACACACGCAATTGGCCGCTCATGTTGTTAAACTCTGCCCACGTTAACCGATAGTTTCCGCTTTTTCAATAAAATCAAACTAATTTTAAATTATGCCGCATTTAAAAGCGCAAGAGATTTCATAGTATTTGAGTTTATCGCGAACAGACAGACGGACGCGGCGTGGGACTTTCGTTTTATATGTTCCCATTTCTACACAAACCGCGATTTTAGAAAAAGATATTCAGGATACCGGTTTAAGGATTAATTCTCTCTCACCTTTTATTTCACGTGGTCGTAATTGCATAAGACGATGCGTCCAAAATTAACACACACAAGACACTATATACATTAATCACATTAATATACGCATTAATGTGACTATTGGATTTAAAGATTAAAAATGACGATGACACTCACACAACACCCTCAGCTAGCTTTGCTACGACCAGCATCCAGTAGTTCTGGCTGGACGCGCCCAGGACACCGCAAGCGAAGAGGCACAGGTTCCCCGCCGCCAAGAACATTTTCCTTCCAAACGCATCAATGATGAACCCAGTGAAGAGAGCTGCGCAGAGTTGACCTAGAGGGCATACATGGTAATCGATTAGATACGTCATGACACGTCATGACACTGACATGTCATGAAACGGACTTAGACTACCTGTAAACTATACTACCTAAGATAAGTCTGCACTTAGGTATGGCGTCCCATGTCCCATCGTTTTTAATGGGAATTGTTCTTGTTGGCTGATTTTATAATATTATGTTTCATATTATACCGTTTCGGAAATTCTTCGTAAACTCTGTACTCCTAACCAATTTCGAAAATTATTTTGATTAATCGGAAGATACACGGAATCGGAATTTCCCATAGGATGTGAAACGACATTATGAATGGATCACACCGACGAAGGGGCGAGAAAAGCTCAATTCATAATATTTAATTAGATCCTTACTGTACCTATCGATATTTATCAAACTGTGTACCTATGTCAAAAGGAAAATAATATTTTATAGAGACAACGTTTTCATGTGATTGTGTTAGGAGTAATCTCCAACTATCGTCATCATCGTCCGATCGGTCAACCCCAGCTGCTCTAGTCTCTGCCTAGCGAGATTTTTCTTCCCGAAAAAAGAATAGGCATATTTGAATTTTGTTTAGGATTCGAATTGCACACTAGTGGAACCACGAGGACCACTATAAATAATAAATTATGCTAGTTATTCTACAAATATCAATTACCAAAGTTACATAAAATAACATGACCCACAAGAAACTGCCTAACATCGTAACCTTAGATCTTTTTGCGTCCAAAAACTTTACGGATGAACGGTCTCGACGTTCAGTTCTTAATATCGTCTCAATTTCCCTCTCACAACCAGGTAAAAGACATTATGTCCCGACGTCTAGTTACGACGTCTTATTAACTACTACAAAGTGGATGAAGCGAGCTGACAATAATTTTATTATCCTCAAAACTCAGTGAAATATATCAACGAAACGAACTGTGAGTTGATAAATGAAGATAAAGCGCGGGCCTTGCAGGAGCGGGGCACACGCACATTAATTCAGATATATGTTACGAGTAGGTGTACCTATATCGTGTGAACCAGTGTGCTGTGTTCATCGGTAGTTATTTTGGCACAAGTTATTCCTGAGCATTTTACGTGAACGTAGGGCTTCAACAGAAAAATAAGATAACATTTAGGAGAATAGCGATTTTTATCTCTAAATGTAAGTGTTGCGCTTATATCGCGCAGGAAGATTTTAGCTGCTTAGCAAAGGGTTGGGCCATAGGCCGATCGTCTTCAATGTAACCTAAACATATTGGCTCCTATGATTAGCTTGTGGAAAGCCAGCTATTTAGCCAGCTAAGTAGCATAAATAAGAAACAAACATTATATCTGGTATGACAAAGGATAAGAGTGAGGGATTTGTGAGGGCCCAAAAATAAATTAGGTACGCATTGCAATGGAAGACAAGGCATTTGGCAGGCGCGAAACTAAACGAACGCTGGCAATTTATTAACAAAACTTTAATTGTCGCATTTTCGCCATGAGAACTAGCAAAAAATCAATTATAACTTTATTCCTAGAAAGCTGTTATCGTCGATACCTATCTCCCACGAATTTTTAGTAGCGTGCACTTAATTGTGGCTTTAAAAATTGTTCTAAATTATAAATGGGGGATGATTATGATTGATGTAAGATGGTTGTCTTAATTATAACGGACTATCAAACGACAAAAGCTTACCAGTAGTTTGGAAAAAACCAAGTAGATTTTTGCTTTTTACCTACCTGGTTTCTGTACAATGTATATATATATTCAATTGTCATTTAATTTTCAATACATACTTAAGCAGTGCCGCCATAGGTACATAGGTATGCAACAGTCGCGGAAATAAAAAATTGTACCAAACAAAAAGATATTTCGTTACTTCGTAGCATAGAAAGTAATCGCAATCGCAAGTATGAAAACCAACTTCTAGCTTATCAATTACAGGTTAGTTTACGCACCGCTCCGCTTGCAAAAATGCGTGATACAACAATGACCCTTCTATAAGCCACGCGTTCCAGTGTGGTCTGTCGATGTAAATAAACAAAAGCTTGTGAACTGCCTCGCCTTAACTGTCTTGTTTAAAAACATTACTACATAGGTACTAAATTCTGCAAAAGTCAAAACGTTGGATAACTTTATTGAAAGACAGACTTACGACAAAATCAATTAGAAGGCAAATATTCTTACGCGAGCAAGCGAGCTGTTGCTTACCGAGAAACGGTATGGCGTTAGCCAATCCCTTTTGCATCATGGACAGGTTCAGGTCACATTCCGCGTTTGGCAGGACGTACGATGTGCAGGTAGTGACCGCTGTCGAGGCCAGCACCGATAACAGTGTCGTAGCCATCAGCTTCACATGGAAACGTCCAAATTTGCAAACCACCAACGCATCTTCCAGTATCGCCATAGGATTCTCGACTTCCACCTCCTTGTCATCTGAAAAGAGATAAAGCCAATAAAATATCAGTAAAAGAGTGAAGAGGCCCCAATCGACAAATAATTAGGGACTCCATCTTTCCTCGGATACAATTGATTTATTGGCAAGTCGAAAGAGACTTTTCTCGCCATTTGTGCTTTCAAATTTATTGGTTCTTGATCGTCTCAGTTTAATACAATGTAAGTGGGCGATTAATACCTATATTACGTAAATTATATTGACAAATTTAAGTAATTGTTTCTCATATCAAAGTGAAAGATATAAGTGTTTCTGTGCTAAAATGTCGAATAACGAAGAATGTCGATAATAAGAGATGTAACCTGCCTTTAGGTGTATCCGTGCCGTAACTCATTTTTTTACCTAATTATGTAAGTATCAAAAACCCATGAAATGTCGAAATCAAAATTAAATTTTCAAATTTGCTATCCAAATATCACGTCACAGTTAAATTCAATTATCACTGCATTTAAGAGCTTTGCAAAATTTGTTTGTTGCTATTAATATTAAAAATATTCCATTAATTTCTACTATTTATATATTGAAACATAAAATGTCGTGTTCGTCAGTAGCTAACTGACAATGATGGAAACGGCGTGCTCAATTACATTTTACACCCGGTTGTTTACATTATGATATTTCATATATTCATCTCATCACTTTGCGCAAATGAGATATGATACTTTCAAAAAGATAACGTATACGATAACATTTAAAATACTGTACATATTGCAAATGTTGATTAGAATATAAATTTCACTGAATTGTGAAACTTGGAGGCTGCAGGATTAGAAAATGATTAAATGTGAAAATTACATTTCTTTCATGGGGAAGCCGGCAATTCTCGCACCGAGATAGAAATGAACTAGGAGAGAACGCGGAGTGCTTTTTACACAGCGCCACGTCAAGAAAGTCGCGATTGGAAGAAAGACCATAACTAAAATAGGAAACGAGGAAGTTGGTGTGTGGTAGGTAGTGAAGGAAAAAAGTGTTAACTATTTTAGCTATTGAATCAAAATATACCTATTCTTATCTGTGTATCATTTTGATATACTTGCCAATAATTGTTGCGCCACTCAGGACGTCATTTGGACATTATACCTGAGGTAGCATTCGTGAATGATATTCCGGAAATATATTTTCAGAAAAGCTACTTCCGTGTCAAACTTTTTGTCAAAAAAGCAGCCTTTCGTGTCAAACTTTGGCTCTTTGGGTCGCAAGTGTAGATCCTGGCTAAATACGAGCTTGTAGCGCTAGGAATGAGCGGTAGGCTTAACTAGTAGGTATAACTGTTTGGTGCACTCATTACAGACACCTCTTCATTTTTGTTATCTATTTTTACAATACCGATTTTTGTCAAATCAACAGCACAAAGTGCGTTGAGATGTCAACGAGCCTTCTTGAAGAATTCGACACAAACAGCCATGACCTTGCACGTTATGGACTGACATTGAAAGTATTTAATACAAACAGAGTCAAATTTAAATATTTGCTTGTACTTTTAAACCTGTACTCATATAACTAACTTGTCGTTCAAACAGGAATACGACAATTCATGCATAGGTTACGTAAATTAGCGAAGTGGACCAAGTGGAGTATGAACGCTCCTTAAAATTGCCCCTCGCGTGCAGCAGCACAACCGGCATTTAACGCCAGGATAATGATGATGATGGTGATAATGTAAATTAATGAGACATAACATAACATAACGTAAATTGATAAGACGGATCTCTCATACGACGGAACTTGATAGAGCCCTCCCACTATGCTCTTACATTAGAAAATTATCATCCATTTAGGTGGTTTCGGCACAACATAACTCTCGCTTACACTAGTAGAAAATATTCGATAGAATATTCCACCATTTTTAAAGAATATTCTTCTGGAGCTAAATGCGAAATAGAATACAAATTTTATGAAAATTTCAATCTGCAACAGACGCCTTTCTTGGGTACCCTCCATTGTCTTCGGGATTTATGGATACTATTCCATCATTTATAATATTTCCCACATGGGCATTCTACGTACGTTAGGTCACCGCGAAGTGGACGCTGGAACAATTTGTCTCCTCAGTGTATTAGACGTGCCACGAAAACTAATTGCTTTTTTACCCGACTGCGCGACGACGCGGAGGGGAATGTGTTTATCAGCCTATGTATGTTTGTTCCTTTGTGGCACTGTATAGACCAAACGCGTGGGCCGATTTTGATGGTCCTTACGTCTATCGATTTGTCTTAATCGTGCGAGTGACACTGAAGACTTGATTGCTACTACAGTCGCCATTTTGTGAAATAAATATCGACAATGTCGACAAACCATGTCATGTGGGGTATCGTTGAATAGGTATTGAAAAATTAGGTTTCTTTACCATTTTTCATTTAGAATGATCGTTAAGGATATATAACGATTAAAGTTAGTTAGCAACTGTAGCGACATCTATCGCTCCAATAGGGAAACTCAACGGTACTCACATTACGAGTACACGAACACAAGGTTGGCAAGCATACGCACATAGATGGCGCTGACAATCCTAAATCGCGCTAACGGAATATGCCAACTTCGCGGCATATATACAACTTCCGACGATCCAATGTTGGACCCTTGGTCCCCTGGTCACAACACCCGGCCAGGTGGGTAATTACCCTTTCCCACTTTCTCGATCTTCGCTTGCCAACATTGGCGGCTACCATATCCTTCACTGCCAAACAACCATTCTAACTTTTTTCACTTTACTTACATTTCATGGTACCGATAATTAATATAAAAAGCAGAAAATAAAATAGTTGTACAAAAATAAAAAAACAACACACACATGTGTTTTACACATTTCCTGCTATCGGCAGGTTAAGGCATGCATTTTTCTCGAAACTGCCGGGTCCGATTTTGATGTTGTGCGGAATAAGAACACAGTTGAAGATGCTCTACCTGTACTCGATAACCATGTCGCTGCTGGTTCAACGAATACCGCACTCGTCATACAAATGTGTAAAACACATGAATTTTTCTCGAATCTGCCGGGGCCAATTTTTGTGTCAAGAATATACTTAAAGGTGTTCAACCTATATACTGTAAGTATACCACTATTGGTTCATAGTTTAGGGCACAAAAAAAATACTCCAATCAAATATCTGTTTTTTTTTCAGAACTGCCGGTCAGGTTTTGATGCCCTTCTCTATAAGGACGTATTTGAGGGTCCTAAACGTAAATTCTATAATGATGTCGTTATTTGGCCATAGTCCACTGTCCCTACATAAGTACCCAGTCTCCTTTAAAACGAAGTCTACATACTCAGGTATCACACAAAACAGTAGGTACCATTTTATCATTTACACCTACTTGGTAATAACTTTTGGCATACGAGTACCTACCTACAAGATCATGATAAAAAATCGGTTGTCTGTAAAGTCGGTTTACTGACGATAGTTGAACGAATGATGTCGAACGCTGCCGAACGCGGAGGCCGATTGTGCCTCTTTGTCGCTCGTTCCGCGCTCTCGCTTGCACTTCAAGCCTTAAATGGAACGCCTCAGAACGAGGTAACGCCGCATGTGTCATGTTTTTTCGTGCGTGCAGCCGGCTCCATCGAATTATAAGACGTTGTCACGTCAAAAATATTCATCATCATCATCACTGGTTGCGCTCCGGGTATGCAAGGGCCCGGGGTCCCTTCTCCTCTTGCTTGGTCTTCGGCATCCTTGATGGAGTGTGTTGGCACGCATATCGTTATTAACCACGTTCAGGCTACACGTCGCGACGTCTAGCCTGAATAAGAATAATATGCGTACCTATCTTGGTTTTTGGCCACGTCAAGCGCTGTATCTAGATCGGCATAAATTTTTTTATGGTACGTTTGAGTTAGGTCTAAGCCTATTTCGTTCCCCATTTCTGGCAGTCAATAACAAATAAATGCAATAACTGATTTGTAGAAAGCTATAAAGTTGCACTCTATTGTACTACTACAACGCGGTCAGTAAAATAACTGTTTATAGTGAGAAGTGAATGTTAATGAGTCATTTGAATATATGGCCGGGCTAAGTGCGCACCTTGGGGGAGGTTCATCAATAGCGATGGTATGGAGTTAAAATTGCTAACGTTTCGAAAGCGAAGAAAAGGTTTTTAATGGGTCGTAAACACGAGAGTAATAACATCCATTTTGGTAACTGTTTACCGTCAGGCAGGCCGGAAGCTTGTCTGCCACCTTAGTGGTATAACAAAATTTATAAAATAAAACTCGAAGTTATGTCGGACATAGGTATGATTGATAGAAAAAAAAAACAGCCAAGACCTTACATTCATAATACTCGTGTATTGTTAGCTTTACTTATCGAAGAAACGGTTGATTTTCGGCGGTAGGTGTCAAATAAGTAACATCTTCTAAATTTAGCTCCTGAATTTTTATTTAAAATAAATTACTATAACTCAACTTAAATACTTGAAGTGAGTGTAACTTAATGTAATAGTGCTACAATTACCTGTCACTGCCTGCTAGCGCCGGCGATGAGCGACATACAATCTAACCAGAAGGCTCTGGAAACACTGATTATCGAGAAGATGGCAGAGTTCCAGACACAGCTGAGGGTGGTATCTGCCAATGCAGTCACAATACCAGTCACAACACCGGTCACAACCCCAGTCACTACACCATCTGTTGAAAAACTCTCCAAGGACATTGACACCTTCAAGAACATAGCGTGGGGTATGTTTTCGGTCCTGCGACAGCAAATTGCAGAGTGCACAAAGGCTACTGACTCTATTGAGACCTATAATAGAAGAAAGTTTCTCTTATTTTATGGAATTGAGGAGACAACAGTAACATCAAGTCCACTATTCTGGAGGTCGTCGGCAGGATAATGTCAGTCCAAAATGTGAGTGAAACTTCCATTAAAAATTGTCACCGTCTTGGATCAACTGTTGCCGATCGGCCGAGGCCAGTCCTTGTTCGATTTCATGATTCGAGTGTAAAATCTCTGGTCTGGAGTAGTAAATCCAAACTTAAAAGCACGACCATCACCGTGGCGGAGTTTCTTACTCGTGCAAGACATTCTGTTTTTACTAAAGCTAGAAGCCACTTCAGCGTAAGGTCAGTTTGGAGTCTGGACGGAATGATATCAATAAAGCTGCCTGATGAAACTCTTAAGCGCGTGACCACTATGGCTGAGTTGGACGAATTAATTAATCGGTTCCCAAAGAATAACTTGCCTACGGCAGCGAATAGGGATACTGCCAAGAAATCTTCACCAACTAGCGGAGCGCAGCAGCCTGTAAAACAGGTCAAGATCGCTGCTGTATCCAAGACTACTGCAAGCGAAGATCGGTCGAAGTCAAATGCAACTCGTTCGAGACGCGTTGTAGCTAAGAAGTAACCTGGGTTTATCGCTTATTTGCTTATGTTAATAGTTGCTTTCATTTGGCTTTTTCTCGTCCGGATTGTGAGCACTTTGTAATCGCTACAATGTCATTGATTTGCATGTTCTTGTGTGCGTAGACTACCTGCTTCTTTTGCTTTATTTGCTTATAGAAACTGCTTTTTGCTTTTATTTGATTGTTTATTCAAGTAACCTCACTTTGTTTATTTTTATTTATGTTGGTTGACTTTTTTTTTATATTTAATGGCCTGGAAACTAGTCATTCAAGCCAAAATGCCAAATCCTACTATGGATTTTTAATGATTTTTTGTTATTGAGGTTTTTATCACCGTAACCACCGACTGTAAACCCAAGAACTGTCATCCCATGACATTGACATCAGTGACTTGAGGGGTGTTCACAAAGATATTGGAAATCGTCAAATTTCTTTGGGTATTCATGAAAACTGATGAAGGTGTTTCCATGGTTTTGTTTAGTTAACTTTTTTTTTGTATTATTGTTATGGCTTTGGCATCTGGGGTCATCAACCAATGTTATATATAGTTTGCTTTTGTATTTTAAGCCTATATAGTTCTAAGTTATTTTAATGCATATTTTTTACGGTAGCTGGCGGGCGGTGCAGTTAAGTGAACCAGTAGTTTTTCAAAAGTAGACTGGATCATTTATTTTAGAATAATATTATTTATTTTATAGGTAATTTTAATCATATTTATTTTTAATTTATTGGCCTAATTTAGTTTATTATAATTTTATGGACGTTAATATTAATGATTCTTACTTTTCAATTAATTCAAGCGATGACTATTTATCTTGTAATAGTTCTGGGAGTGATGATGGTCGTACGTTGGGCGAACTTCTGCGTGACACGTTTCAATCATCTTCACGTATGTTGAATATTTGTCATGTTAATGCCCAGAGCATTGCTGCGCATCATGCGGATTTACTTGAGACTTTTGCATCGGATGCGGTTCATGCGGTTCTTATTTCTGAGAGTCTCTTGAAGCCGCCTACTCTATGCCTGGATACACACTGGTGCGCAATGATCGTTTAGATAAAGGCTGGGGAGGGGTGGCGATATATTTGCGTAGTCACATCCCTTATAAGGTACTGACCATGTCACAGTCAAGCTATTCAGCCTCAGCTGAGTTTATATTCTTGGAGATTATTTGTTCCGGTGTGAGGGCTGTTCTTGGTGTCGTTTATTGTCCCCCTGCTACTGGCGCTTGAATCGCTATCGTCGGAGTACTCGCACATTATTATTATGGGAGATTTTAACACAGACTTGCTTGCTTCTGCCAGACAACCGGCACGAGCTCGCAAGCTGAGATCAATCGTGGAATCTTCATGCCTTAATCTCCTCCTGCTCAAACCAACCTATCATAATGTCGACACTGATGACACCGTAGTAGACCTTATCATTACTTCTTCTCCAGATCCGTTGATGCACATGGACAGTTCTCTGCTCCCGGTTTTTCGCATCACGATCTCATTTTTGCCTCGTAGAAAATTAAAGCCCCTCCACAGAAACCGAAGGCCCTGCTTCTGCGAAATTTTTCCAAGTTAGACATGGATGCTCTTCACAGGGATGCTTCACAAATCGACTTTGCACTGATAGCAGACGCATCATCAGCAGATGAAAAAGTCGATTTACTAAACTCAGCGGTGAATAGAATATTCGATACCCATGCTCCCGTTCGAAGGGTGAGAGTGAAGCGCCCTCCTGCTCCATGGATGACAAAGGAAGTACGCAATGCAATGAAGAGGCGTGATGGAGCATTCAGAAAATATAAGAGGGATCGTTCGGAGGCGAACTGGGGCAACTTTAGGGCAGCCAGGAATCGGTGTAATCAGATGGTACGGGCTGCTAAACGCCGCTTTTTCACGATAATATCTCTAATTTATCTTCGGCCAATCTGTGGAAATTCCTGATAGGAATAGGTAAGCCAGCTGATGACCAATCCATTCCTTCTGTGTCACTTAGTGAAATCAATAATCATTTCTCTACGGTAGAATCCTTCGACCCATCCCTGAAACTAGCTACTTTGCAGCATATTTCTGCATTGCCTTCGCTTGATTCTGAACCTTTCACATTTACTTATGTTAGTGAAGACGAGATTAAAAAGAGCATCTTATCCATTAAATCAAACGCTATGGGATGTGATAAAGTAAGGCGCGGAATGGTTTTATTGATTATTGATGATATCGTACCAGCCATTACCCATATTGTCAATTTCTGTTTGATTAACGGTCAATTCCCTACTTTATGGCGTAAAGCCTTTGTTCGTCCACTTCCTAAGGTCCCACTTCCTTCCCTTCCCAGTCATTTTCGCCCGATCTCTGTTCTTCCTTTCTTTTCCAAGATCCTAGAGGCTTGTGCGCACAAGCAGCTTTCGGCGTATGTTCATAAATATAACCTCCTCAGTCCATACCAGGCCGGATTTCGACCTGGGCATAGCACCACAACTGCCTTGCTGAAGGTCACTGATGACGTTAGAAGAGGGATGGAGGGTACTATGGTTACTATCCTTGTACTCATTGACTTCTCGAACGCGTTCAACACGGTGGACCATTATATCCTCCTGGCCATCCTATCCCATCTTCGTATATCGTCTTCGGCTTTGGAGTGGTTTTCGAATTATCTTCGCGGTCGCCAGCAATGTGTCCGGCTAGGGCAGACATGCTCTGACTGGTGCAACCTCACAGCTGGTGTTCCGCAGGGCGGTTTGCTTTCTCCTTTAATGTTTGCTATCTTCATAATTTTATAACCTGTCATATTTCATGCTCGTACCATCTTTACGCCGATGACCTCCAACTTTACATACAGTGCGATAGGAATGATTTAGCAAATGCCATAAGTAATTTGAATGCTGACTTGGCCAGAATTTACGACTGGTCTTGTAGCTTTGGCATTTCTGTTAACCCTAACAAGTGTCAGGCCATTATTTTGGGTAGCTCGCGTATTTTAGCGAAAGTGGATATGGGTACCTTGAATCCCATAATCTATAATGGTATTGCCATTCCTTACGCTTCTGACGTCAAGAACTTAGGTCTCCATATGGACCAATCGTTTACCTGGAACATTCAGGTGGCTGAGGTGGGCAGGAAGGTCACGGGCACACTGCGCACCTTGCATCGTTTTAAATTTTTCCTACCAATAAAGACTAAAATTCTCCTTATGCAAACTTTAGTTTTACCTATTTTAGACTACGCAGACGTGTGCTACCTTGACCTGAATGAAGCCTACCTCAATAAGCTTGAGCGCCTGCTGAATAACTGCATTCGATTCATCTTCGGCCTGAGGAAGTATGACCACATCTCTGAATACAGAGAACGGCTGGGCTGGTTAACCATCCGCGAGAAAAGGAAGTCACGTATTCTCTCCACACTTTTTTCCATTTTTGATAATCCTTCCTCGCCTGGTTATCTTAGAGACAATGTAGTCTTTTTGCATTCAACACATGAGCGTGAACTCCGATCTACAAATAGCACGTGTTTGGAATGAGATTCCTGAAGATGTGCGTAAAGCACCGAATCGCTTTATTTAAAAAAAACAAATTAAGAATTTTTTTATAGATAAAAGGCCAAAAACTTAATAGAAATAGTATAAAGAATCTTTATTTGTAGATCATGTATGTATGTATAGTATTTATTATATAATATAATATATGTTTATTCTATCTTGATGTAGTTAGTATTGTATTTAGGTTAATTACAAACTATCATCACGCTTTATAAAGCACCTACTACTCACTTTCTGCATGGTCTACTGGTTGACTGGAAGATAAAGATTTAATGGCTTTAAGTCCGCCAATTGTGTTATTGTGTAATAAAGTTTTAAATAAATAAAATAAATAAATAAACGATCCTTGGAATTTTTAATTATAGTTTATTGTTTTTTGCTGAAACGTCGACAAATATGAGTAAAGGTAACTAAGTAGGTACTTCATAAAAACAAATCTATTTTCGTAAAGAGAAAGGATTAAATTGCTTGTTAGTCGTAATAGATAAACTCATAATCGATTTAGCTTCTTTAATCTTGATTCTTTAATCGGTTTAGCTTTTACCCGAAGCTGGGGCGCGCGGGCGGTTCGCGAGCTTGTATTGTGTAAATACCTGTACAATAAACTTATTTATATGAAATTAAAGCGCCGTCCTGTTTAATGTAAATCGCTACAGTGAATTGCGTAATAGTTGGACCTGGTATCGGAAGCAAACGTCCTCCCCACAAGACCAGGGCAATCCTGGAATACTACAAAGACGGCTTAATTATCCGGCAGCCATCTGATTAATACATCTTCTTCAACCATCTTGTTCAACTCAATCCCTAATGTACAACCTTTGCGATCCGAGCACCTCGGCTTTTAAGTTTATTGAAAAACTTTCTGTATTTACCTGATAATGCTGCGATCGCTCCCTAACGGACCAGCGAAGTGAATGGCCGATACGACAATTACCCGTTGGCTATGTTCAAATCTAAAATGTAATCTTTAGCTCCTAAGGTATCACGCAATACTGTTTTTCTTTAATATTAGAAAGGAGGAAGTAAATTTTCCTTTCGCTTTTTTCTGTTAACAAAAACAGCATAATATTCCTGTTTGTATTCGTAGGAGGAGAGGGTTGGAAACTGTTTCCACAATGGATGTAGGTAAGTAAAGCTGATATGATTATAGTGGTGATTCTCAACTTTTAATATTAATTAGATATTATTAACGCTACTAGAAGACAGGACTTTGGTATGGATTCCAGGTAGGACTGATCACTAGGATGATATAAGGACAGTAAATAAACGAGGGCTAAATTGTAAGATAGAGCGCCTGCAGATCATTAACATGAAGAAAAGTTTACAACTAATAAAACTTTGCCTTATCTTAATTAGTAGGCGACATAAGGTAGTTTTTAATATACTTGCTCGTAAAGGATTGTATTTAACGGATGTTTTTTACAATGTACTCTACTTGTGAGGTAATAGTTATTTTACGTTGAGAAATACATACTGTTAAGGATTAGAAGTCAGAATTTATGGTGTTATACTTTGTGTTATAAAATTAATACAACTTTATCCATACTATCAAAGTAGGCGGGTGAAGAAGCAAGCGGCGAGTCGGGCCCATGGACTATTTGAAGCCTTCCCACTTTATGAAAGTTCTGGGAAGTGGGAGCGAAAAGGGGGTAGATGAGCCTAGTACTAGGGAAATTTGACGGTTGTAAGACCCTATGTCCTCGAGCGTCTCGATCGACCGTAGGGTGAGTGACACGCCCTTGACTAGCGCAAAGTCTAGCACGTCTGGGGTGTGTGTCCCACTACGTCGAGGTAGTGGGTGGGGAAGATGGGGCAATACACATCTAGGTCTAGAGACCTATTGATAGCCATTAACTGGATACCATTCGTGTTAGTGGAGACGCACCTCCAGTGTAGTTAAGAGTTGAAATCTACGAACATAATAACCGAGTTAACGAGTTCATAATGTAGTATTTTCAAACTGAATTAACAAAACGGTGCGACGCGAACCGGCCTTATTATTGATACTATCTCATTAACGACACCGCATCAGTAGGAGTACGCCCGCACCGATGCTTCCCCAGAGAGAAGCACAATGATATGGGATAATTTAACTTGACGGACACCTGTCACATTTCTGAATGCTTCAGATCTTATTATTAGTAACGAATTTACGTAGAAAATAGGTTTCCTTTGCGTAGCCTTATCTACCTATACTTACACATAAATGGCCGTACTTTTCCCAGTATCAGCCTTATGTCATACAAAATTACATGAGAATCGGTTCAGCAATACACAGGTACATTAGTAACATTAAGGATAGATAACGAATCTTGTAAATAACTTTTGTGACAACGTAACTTTCAATGTAGGCCATTGGCAAAAGGACAAGGTTCGCTCATCACTGAGCAGTGAACAACTGCGTATTTAGAAGGACTAGTTCGTTAAGACGCCTTATTGCTCATTCAGGCCGGCGGGTCTTGTGAAAGTTTGAGCCGCGGCTGAATTTCAAGCAGACCCTTTATTACCGTTAAGGGACGAGGTCAAAAATTATAATATAAACGCTCGCGCTTGTTCCGAACTTGTGGCGACGTGATTTATTGTTGCGTCAAAAAACAATATGGCGACACCGAAACTGATTCCCTTCCACGCATATTAGTGAGCCAGCGGACAAAATTATACGAAACTGACCGTGAACTAAATTCGACGATCTCCGTCTAACACATTTCAATTTATAAGAATACCTAGCTGCTGACTTTTGCATGCGACTTGTAACGCAGTGATAGGTAAGAAGTTAAAATAAAAAAACTCCAGCCGCCTAGCTTTAGCTCAACCAGGACTTCATCCACTTTCCTTTTTCATCATCTTTCCCACTTTGTCCTCTTTGTTAAACTTTCACATTCTGTCATGTCCTTAAAATTCAGAATTCCCCCACATATAGACTTATTTCTTTATTTAACAATTTATTGTGCACAATGAAAGTTAATTTAAAAAAATTATTATCTAGGGATAAGGAAAGCACTAAAGAGAGCGGATGCGGTGCCGGTCTTTGAGGAACCTGTAGACATGCCTTTTGAAGAACCCCATGTTTATCTGCAATATGCAGAATGAACAACGTGGGCGACAGCACAGAGCCTTGGGGAACTCCTGCATTTATAGGCAGAGTATCCGAGTATGACCCGTCAGTGACGACTTGAATACTCCGCACAGACAGGAAGCTTGCGACCCACTTGCATAACCCCTTAAGCTGTTACTTCAGTAGAAGTGCATTATGCCAGACCCGATCATATCGATGCGATGTCTAGGCTGACGGCCAATGCCTTCCCTTACTCTCTATGGCCGCTGCCCATCTCCGGTCACCAGCGCAGGGACCTTTGCGGAAACCGTATTGTCTTTGGAGAGTTGGAAGGGTCTGTGCGGTCACCTTTTTTAGGGTCTGGGATGACAGAGACTGTCTCAGAGGAATAAAAGTGTTTTACTTTACTTTACTTTACCTACTATCTTTCGCGCGGACGGCGCTTGCCCAGCAGAGTAAGAGGCTGAGAATAGGCTTTTTAAAACCGGAGCCAATTTAGAAGCACATGTTTTAAGCACAATTGCTGGAATACCGTCGAAACCGCCGAATTTCCCGACGTCGAGAAAAAAACAATGTACGTCGTATAGTGTACAAAGCAAATGTAGCTAGTGTTATTTTATATTGTAATAATTGCTGTTGGTTTTCCTTAAGTGATTAAAAAAAAATAAAAAAATATATTGATAGAAAACCGCAAATCAATGTACAGGATAGCCGTTTAGTACTCGAGTATTTTAGGTTAAAACAATCATTTTAAGCGGTAGTTCTTAAGAATATTCCCATGGGCTGAGCAGTAATGACGTCATAATTTATTTGTAAACGTATGATTTAATATACATTTTTTTCAGAAACCTGTCGTATTTGGTAGTATATGAAAGGGCTTCATAAGCCGGTACAAAAAAATATACTACAACAATACCAGTCGGCCGCCTGTTTTCTAAGAATCCAAGAAATATTTTCAAATCATACCAAGTTTGGGCTTCTCCAGGTAGGCGGCTTATTAAATTTTTGTAAAACATACGTTCAATGTCTCTCAATAAACTCATATCTAACGTCAAAAACACGTTTTTTTAATGTTGACATTTCATAATTTTTTATTTAAAAAGTTTGAGATCCTGAATTTTTTGAAACTTATCAAACGTACTATATTGTACAATTATTGTGTTTTATGGTATTATCTATGTTAAATTGATGCTCACACGCTTCCTATTCCCATAACCCTTCGCCCTTTCACTTCTTATCCTGCACCTGAGCGGATATGATGGCGTGAGCCGAGCCGTAGTCAGTCAATGGCGGTGTCTTCGCGCGACAATAGAAGATTAATGTGGCGAAGACAGAGTACATAGCCTGCAACAGTGCAGATCCCCTACCCGTGCGCATATGCGAAGATGAAGTCAAGCGCACAAATCAGACCACATATTTAGCGCAACCGGGTACACGGCGACGTCAAAGTCCGAATATCCGCAACTTGGACCAAATGGCCGGAGGTGACAGATGTAATATGTGACCCTAAAATGCCGATAAAGCTAAAAGGACAGGCCTATAAGACCATGATTAGACCTGCTTTCCTATCCGGTAGCGAGCTTTGCTCCCTACTAGAGCGACACAAGCAGGAGCTGCGCGTCACGGAAATGAAGATGCTGCGGTGGATGTGTGGAGTTTCACGGAAGGATCGCGTTCGAAACGCCTATATTAGGGGTAGCCTTCGCGTCCGTGACATCGCAGATAAGCTGCAAGAGTGCCTGCCTGGGGTCCCCCAGGCTCTCACGTACCACGATGATGATGATGATGATGATGATAGTACAGTTCGATGTTTGAAATTCTGAATCTCAAACATTTTAACAAAGAAAAAATATTTTTATTTATTTAATATTTCTATTGCGGAGTGTGCCAGCGAGTTTCTTTCTGATATCACAACGAAAAATTATGAATATAAATAAACCATATTGTATTTCTTTAAAGTTGACTATGCTCTACAAAACGAAACAAAAATATCTGCAAAAAATGTAATACTTAATTTTTATATGGGTATACAAAAATCAACAAAAAATATGCATAAGACCAGTCATTACAAGTTCTTATTCTGACTCGGTGGTTGTTATACAGCGACATTTGGTACTAAAACTAATCAAACAAAAGGTGCAGAAACACTTAGACTAAATAAAAAATAATCTTATACGCTTTTATTTAAAAAAAATCGTAATAAAAAGCTAACCGCCTAGACGAAATGAGTTAATCAAAAGGAGTGTATGCCCTTCAGCTCTTAGAAGCTTAACATCCAAACCTAATAAAATAAAATCGGCTGAATCGTTCACGTGTGAAAGCAGCTCGATCCAAAATATTCAGCTATAGGGACTCAATTAATCGCTTACATCCGTTCTATATTTAAACCACCTGATGGAAAGTGATCACCATTGCCTGATGGAAATGAATACACTGTTGGTGAAATGATGTCCCTTTCGAAGTCAGTATGTCCTTACTTACCTACAGTAATTTACTTACCTCACTGAAAGTTCTGGCCCCTAATAAATGTTAGAATTACGAAAGTAAGTTTTTAAAACATAAGAAATACAATAATTGATTTTTTAAATTGGCAGGAGTTTGCGTGTCATGATTAATGTGAAAAGATTTTAGGGCGATGATTGTTTTATGATCACTGTCTCCGCAACTATGCACTGCTCGTCTTGAAAATGCTTTTGGGAGGGAAGTACCTCATTTGAGCAGAATTTGATCGAGAAGGTCGGCCCTCATCGGATCACTGAGGAAAATGTAGCTACTGTCAAAAAACAAATTGAAGAAAACTGTAGGTGTACCACCTATAAGGAGATTCGAGGGCATTTGGGAATTGGTATGAGCCAATTTCAAAAATCTTACATCAACATATAAAAGTTAGGAAACTTTGTGACCGCTGGTTTGAACAGGACTGGTTTCCTCATGAACTCATCCCAATACAAAAATGGACTCGAGTTGATGGAGTAAAAAACTGTTGTTAAAGTACTTTCTCGGACGTTCAAATGCCGTGTTGATACACAAATGTCACATTGACATCATTGTTACAGGAGGTGAAACATGGATATGTTGCTACATACCGGAAAGAAAGCAACAGTCGTCTGTATGGGTGTTCGAAGGCAACAACAAATCAACAAAATTGAGGCGGGCGATAAGCGTAGACAACAACAAATTACGTGTTTTTTTCCGGACGGGTCCTGTCTGCACAATGTCACAGACATGCACTGAGAGAACTTTTACGGAGGAAATTGCGGAACCCTACACTGAACGTGGCCCGACTCGTCTTAGCCGTTTTTTTAAATCCATTAAAGCCTCAATTCGATTTATTTTTTGAGAAATTGTTGAATCAATGGCAAGGATAGATGTTACACATCAAAAATCATTTTGTGCCCAGATAAATTCAATGTGCGTACAACCTACTCGGGCAATTTTTACACAAAAAGTCAAGCTGGAAAATTCAATATTCACTTCATTAATTTGGAATTAGATAGAATGTGGGATTTAATAGAACTTTTTTACTAAATTTTAGAGGAAACAGCATTAATGTAGGTGTTATTGTTTAACAAATGATTAAATAATTTGAAGCATGTGGACGAGATCACAATTAAATATAAATTGCTTATATGTGCAATGGAAATAACATTTATTTCTTTATTAAATTAAAGGTGAACCGCGATCATTACAAATTTCATTTGTGTGAACTGAGAGATCAATGACAAAACGTTGTATTTTTTCAGACAAAACGCTGTTTAACATGTTTTATAGTTGATTCATTGTAAAGTTCTAAAGTTCTACTAAATATTCACAAGCTAAAATATTGTTTAATCTTAATATTTTCACAAATATAGAATTTGCTTTGTGAGAACTGGGGGAACACTTAGTTCGGGCTGTATCATTTCAACTATTTCTTTCTACAATTGTTTTACAACTTCTACAAAAGAATTCACGAATTTGCGAAGTGATCTCCCAGTGGCCAGCACACACACACAGTCTACACGATCCCACTTGAAGAACAAAAGGCAGTAAGCCAGACTATCTCGCGGAGGCAGTCGTATACATATACGCGGACGATGTGGCGGTGGTAGTTACGGCTTCATCTATTGACGCTCTAAAAGAAAAATAAACGCAGTAAGCCCATCGCCTAGTGACCAGGTTTCGCTCGAATGGGCTTATGTTGAACATTAGTAAAATGCAATTTCTTCATTTCGATCTTGCTGGGCGTGGGCAGTCACCTGTATGTATCAGTGTCGACGCGGTTACCATCGAGCAGGTCCAATCAGTTTCCCTGCTGGGTTTTCAAATGGATCAGGGTCTGACCTGGCAGCTACACATTGACAAGCTATGTGGAAAATTAGGCGGAGCATGTTTTGCGTTGAGTCGTCTCAGTTCGACCTTGCCGACTGAAGTGGTACGATCGTGCTACTTTTCCTCAGTCCAGTCTCTTACCCAGATAAAAGCGAATCGCCAGGATGGCAAGTGATGAGCCAGCGAAGGCTCTCTTCGTTAAGCTTGGGATCATGACAGTCCCTACTAATATTTGAAGTTGCCAAATATGTCAGGCTTAATATTGATAGTCTTGAGAAACATGTAGACCCTTCCCTTAACTGAAAAAAGATTCACTTCCGGAAACCAGCACTATCTTTTAGTATGGTTTTAAGTATGTTATTCTAAATAAAAGACAGCCGGGAGACCATTTCTAAACTGCTTAAC
This sequence comes from Blastobasis adustella, assembly GCA_907269095.1. Lineage (NCBI taxonomy): Eukaryota > Metazoa > Arthropoda > Insecta > Lepidoptera > Blastobasidae > Blastobasis > Blastobasis adustella. The sequence goes on along the minus strand of OU026114.1, from coordinate 3,627,906 downwards.
TGCTTGGTTGTCCAGCTGTGACGTCATAAACATTAAGGCCGCCGCGTTTTGAAACTTGCATTTAAAAACGAGTGCCAATTGGAATGATGTAGGTATCAAATGAAGCACAATAAAATGTGCTACATATTGTCCGTACATTCAACTATGACATGTAATTTAATAGTTACCAATAAATGAATATGAATATGAATATATGAATGCTGAGTGGTATATCACCATTTGTTTGCCCAGTGTCTGAAAAAGTTAGAAAAAACGACCAAGAAATCGCATCTTATTGGACCATGAACATCTTCTGCTTCGGCGCACACCGCGAATATGACAAAGTCTTATCAGGTGGTAGGACTCTGTCAAGCCTGAGGAGGCCGCCTGGGTGAGTACCACCGTCTTATCTATATCAGCCGCCAAGCAACAATGCTTGCATTGTTGTGGTCTGGTTTGAAGGATAAGGTATCTAGCGAAATTACAGGCATTAGACATTTTATCTTAGTCCTTACAGTAACAACGCACCTGCGCTTTCGCATTTTTGTTACCTGCTACCTAAATGTAAGAATTGTAGATGTTATGAGCTACAGTTACCATTTACCATCAGGCAGGCTGTCTGCTCGCTTGTCACTAAGTAGTATAGGAAAGTAATTTTTGGCCTCTGAAAAGGTAGAGCTAGTGACCCATCCCGCACATAGTCAAGACCTGGCACCATGCGATTTCTTTATTGTCCCAAAAATCAAAGATTTGATTAGAGGTTTGACATTTACGGAGCCAGAAAAGGCCGAGATAGGTTTATACCAGCACGTGTAAAATATGCCATCAGACCAATGGTCCTCATGTTTTCAAAAACGGTCTGTACGAATGAAAAAGTTGTATTGCAGAATACATGGCGAATACTTCCAATAGCAGTAAATATTTACTTTACATGTAAATTGTTTTAATAATGAGTTACGCAAAACTTTCAGTGTACCCCGCGTATGGTACGCGAAAATATAAGAAACAGAAATTTATGTCATTAAAGCTATACTAGTGGCAATAACGTTTTTGCCACAGCAGTCGACGAAACTTGGCCGTATTTCCGTCACGTGCCCACAGCCTGGTTCCACTGTAATGTAGGTTCTCCACGTCCCGGTTGCGTCAACAATATCAATGGAAACGCCTAGCCAATGCAGCAGATTCTTTCACATTGTACATTGTGGGACAATTGAAAGCGATATTCAAAGCATTGACAACACAGTGCCTGAGACGTCCCCTTTTGAACGGGAAAATCAAAGTTCATTGGTTGTTTCTCTCTTTAGCGCCAGGTGGTCCGGCTTTACGAGAGCATGTTGATTTAATTGGGAGGCCGGGCTAGTTCGTAACGCATCAGTTTCACTCAAAGCAATTAACCTGCAAGTGACAATCTAATGAGAATAAAACTTAGAAAACACCTGGGGATGTGTTTATACCTATATAACCTATAAGGTTTGTGGCGCAGCTGTACATTACATTGCTGTATATTACAATCAGAATTCTCACTAATACCTACCTATATCTTAAATTCTATACAAGACGAGTTATATCCGTGTTTACCTATATCCGATCTAAAAATATTTGTAGGTTTTAGATTTAGGTACCTTTTTTATGTCCACCTAAGATTTTTACTCCACTCTTATTGATGGCGATGTGGTTGGTGTCGGGCAGAAAGTCTTTTACATTTATAGTGAACAATATCTTCGAAGCATGCTTAGTACTTTTTGAACCGGAAAATGGGTAGCAGCGTTTTTCGCATCATCATTCGGGCGGTCCATCCCGGCTTCTGCACTTCGCCCGGTCTTCGGCATACTCAAGTTGTTAGCCGTTGGCTTTCGCAACCGACTCGGATATTAATCCATCACTTTTTGGGTCTCCCTGATAGCGGCATTTACATTTACTTTTTTATACTAATAAGCAAGTTAGTCCCACTGGCTGTTTAAACGGACTTTGGGCCCCTGTCTGTTCTACTGTGTTCTACCAGGTGAACAATGGGGAATCACTACGATCTCAATAGAATTTCCAAGGAGGCTTGACGTCAGGCAGGCGGTCGGTCATAAAACATGAAGAATATTTAAAGGCAGGGGGTGAGGGGTCTGGTAATCCGTACTGCCTTTAGTCGTATAGTTCTCCCATTTTAATCTATGGTTGCAGCGTATATCGGTCACGACTTAACCACTGTCAAGTAGGCTGTTTATCGCTGCATAGTAAAAGTTCCTTCGACATTGTCTGCAGCTCTTTATTTTTTTAATAGTGCATTAAATACCTAAAATTTCGTAATGTTTCTGAAAAAAAGAGTCTTGACTACTGCATATCTATCTGAATACGAAATTTATATATAGGAGTAGGTATACCATATTTCTCTAAAAGCAAAAAATAAGCTAGGGATAGTTTACAAAAAAATTCATTTCATATTTCCTCCAACAGGCGCTTGAAATACATTATTCATTCTTTCTTCATCTGAAAGATCTACTGAATGAATTTAAATTTCTATTTACTTGAGTTCGATCGTAGAAATGCAAACCGTAGACCCCAGTGGCTACACCACCTGAAAATGTGAGATTTTTATTTACCAAAACTTTTACCTTTAATCAAACTGAATACCTACTATGTAGGAATGTCAGATTGTTAGGAGAGTCGGTCGGTCTAATGGCTAACGGATCCAATTCGTAAGCGAGAGATACCGAGTTCGATTCCCAGTGCCGCCATGTACCAACGACTTTTACTAAGTACTAATGTACACCGTAAAAGTATCCGGTTAGTGTTCAACATTAGTTGAACACTAACCGGATACTTTTACGGTGAGAGCCAACATCGTGAGGAAACCTGGTCAACGAAAGCTCAACCGGGATATTGTCGCCTTATTATTCTTGTTAAACTGAATATGCAGGATGAATAATGTAACGTCCTGGGTTCTGGATCTGTTGTAATAAATGCTTGGCAATTCGCCCGTTAAGAAATACTAGCTTAGTGGAGTTGCACAGCAGAAGTTCCTTTGCTGTTTTACCTGAATGAAGAATCCGTTCAGGATCGGCATAAATGTAGTCGGAGGCCAAGACCCTCTGTGGATCGCTGAACCAACTAAACGCAGTAATATGTCCTGTTTTTACCAAACTAGCTGCAACGGTTGCCGTCGTTAGGAATTTCACCATTTTAGTGTCATTATATTGATTATAGTTTTGACAGCTATTTCTCACTGCGACCAAACCATGCCGAATGCTTTTCTCAGTACTGCCGTGTACATCGCTTGAATAGGAGTGGATTATTCCTCCTAATTAACAGTTATTTTCACCGCTCAAACACGAAAACGAAATATATGAAGCATGTAGTTGTATTAGTAACTTTGATGTAGCTCTCTGCGTAAAACAACAATCTCTGCGACGAAATAAATTATAGATACACTAATGCGTTAGGATTCGCTGTAGAAATAAAATCTTCCGCGTCAAATAAGCAAAAGAGGGACGGGAGACAAAAACAAATGCGCCGTCACTGTGTACCTAGCTTATCGCACAGACTACATCGTTATCGTAACAGGGTGAAATGACGTAAATTACAGTCGTTTCCGTATGTGCGTTTACTCAGCAATTCCAATTAAGCCTCTACAAATAACGTATGATTGTGAAATCAAAAACTCTGTTAACGAGTACCAATGGAACTTGATTTCGTAGACAGAATGGCCGCCTTCAGATCGATAATTCGGCGGTATTAATTATTCAAATGTTATGTGAGATGTGGAGTGACAAATTGCACAAGTCAGCTGACAGTGACGGGATTGACAAAGCTATGTCCAGCGTTATCCATGAATGCATTGCAAAAACGACGGTAAAAATATTCGTTAATTCGTAGAACGACTACCGGCCGTTTGCCTTTGATGTTCCTTACTCAAAGTAGAAATGAATAAAAATAACTACAAACTGGCCCTACAAAATATAAGCAGAAATTAAAATGAAAGCGGCTATAGAAATAACCGTTGGGTTTCAGACCGCTGCATTCAAGGCAGCTTGGCGGCGGATTCCAGATCGCATTGCCAAGAAGCTCGCAGTATTATCTCTTTATAAGTATAGCGGAGCTTAGTCGCATCCAACGTAAGAGACGTAACAACAAAAATAAGCAAAAGAATTCGATACTTACAGTTGCTGATTTTAGTAAGAATGAGATAAACAGGCCCAATGCATAGTACTTACAGCGGCTATGCATTTTTATATGCCATTAAATATAAATTAATTAGTAGAGCTTTCTACAAATAAATGATTATTTGGATGACGAAAATCCTTGGACAAAAATCAATAATTAATTACCTATCTACTTTTTAAAAGCTGATATTTTTTTTTTTATCAATATGATATTTTGTTATTTTATGCTATTATTTATTATTTTATGCTATTTTTTAACTGACTTTGTTGAATATAAGCTGGAACTGAATTTATGATTCCGAAGGCAAACCATGATGCTGTTATTTATTTATTTTTAATGTACCTAGTTTACTTTAATGTTCTTGTCATGTTTTAAATTTTAATAAAACCTTGATATGTTTTAAACTGATAAATTTAGTCCGCAATATTAATATTATTATTATTATTAATTAAGTATAGTTAGATATGTAAAAATTATGACATTATATTATTAATAATGATTCACCTTATCTTAATGTAATAGAACAATGGATACATTGCATTGAATATGTGTGTATAAATGTATGTAAACTCTTTATTGCAATTAAAAATAAATACAGTAATGAGAAAAATATCATTTTCCAAAGCAAAGGCGGGCTTATCCCACAATTGTTTACTTCCTTAATTTTTAGAAGAAAATTAATGTATTTAATTGTATGACATTCATAAGTGTTTTGTATAAAACTAAATTGAATAAAATTATTTGAATTTGAATTAGAATTATGTCATGAAAGCTAATCTATCCTTCAAACCAAGTTATTAGCAAAAGTAAATAAACGATTACCTATAGGTACGCGTTTGAGCTGCGTATGTATACGTACGTACACGTAATCCCCACCTACGCCCCCGCAAGGAACTTCAGCTAGAAATTCCTTCTTACAACTCGGCTGGTTATGGAAAGTCGTGCCGAGTATTTGCTGCGCGTCTGGAACGCACTACTGGAAAACGTTCAGAATGCCCGCACGTCGTGATCCTTCAAGGAACTTGTGCAGAAACACTTCCTCGGTAATGAATAGAGTTTTATTTTTATATATCATACATACTAGGTATATACATTTGTAGTATTTTATATTGTATAATGTAGGCGTAGTTATTCATATATTTGTATTTATGTAGGCTTCAATATATGTAAGTATACGTATAATAGATCGTATTTTGTATTACATAAAATTATTTAAAAGATTAAGTAACTTCACTTGGTATCGATGGTATAGTGTAATTCGAGGATAGATGGGCATAGTTTTATTAGAATGCCTTTTCTGAGAGTGTTTATAAAACAGGGTGTTTAATAATATTAGGTTGGGGAAAAAGCCTTATCGCATATAGTATGTATGAACTTTTAATAAAATCTCTTTGGCTATACTATTTGTACCTGGCTGGTTTTGGTATCATTTAAAAGTTTAAATTTCAAAGATGATAATTCCATACTTAAATTATGAAAATGCGTGATTTTCATTTGTTTTTCTTACCGTCAAGATGAGTGAATCGATTGAAGAAATTAGATACATTTTAAAATTTTACTACAAAAAAGGTAAAAATGCAACACAAGCCGCGAAAAAAATTTGCGATGTTTATGGACCTAATGCAGTGTCTGTGAGAGTAGCACAAATTTGGTTTAAGCGTTTTCAATCTGGAAATTTTGATGTCAAAGATGCACGTCGCTCTGGTCGCCCTGTTACGGATAAAATGGATGCTATTTTTGAAAAAGTTGAGCATAATCGGCATATCAGTAGTTACGACGTAGCTGAAGAACTGGCAATTAACCACAAAACAGTTTTGGCGCATTTGAAAAAAAATGGGTACACAAAAAAGCTCGATATTTGGGTACCTCACGAGCTCTTTGAAAGAATCCTAATGAAACGTAAAATCATTTCTGATTCTTTATTACGACGTAATGAAACCGAACCATTTTTGAAGAAATTGATAACTGGTGATGAAAAGTGGATCACGTACGACAAGAACGTGCGAAAAAGGTCATGGTCAAAAACCAGTCAGGCTTCACAGATTGTGGCGAAACCCGGGTTGACTCGCAACAAGGTGATGCTGTGTGTGTGGTGGGCTTGGAAGGGCATTATTCATTATGAGCTGTTACCACCAGGCAGCACCATCGATTCAGGATCTACTGCGAACAACTGATAAGATTAAAGCAAGAAGTTGAGATTAAGCGGCCGGAATTAATCAACAGAAGGGGTGTGGTTATTCATCATGATAATGCTAGACCTCACACATCTTTAACCACTCAGCAAAAATTAAGAGAGTTTGGCTGGGAGGTGTTAATGCATCCGCCGTATAGTCCTGACCTTGCACCTTCAGATTTCCACCTGTTTCGGTCTCTTCAGAATTGTTTAGGCAGTGTCAGGTTAACATCACGAGAGGACTGCCAAAACTACTTGACGCAGTTTTTTTATCAGAAGCCCCAAATTTTCTATAGCAATGGGATCATGTCCCTTCCATAAAATGGCAAACAGTTATCGAACACAATGGTACCTACATACTTTAGATAAATGTAAATAAACTATATTAATAAATGTTTTGAATTTTCATATGAAATGCGAAGAAACTTTCTCCCCAACCTATTATATGTATGAAGGCGTGAACTGGATGGATTGCTAAACGTATTAAAACGATATGTAGATACAACTATTTCCCGTACGAAAGAAATTTGCAATTTGCACTTTGAAATTTGTTATCAAACTGAGCATAAAATAATCTAACAGTCTTTTATCATTCTCTCATATTAAATATTTTTTCAAAAATGATATCTATGGCCATCTCTCCTACAGCTAATTATAAGATGGCCATAGAGGTTAAGGTAAGATGGCCATAATAATTAGGTCGCGCTTATTATCTTTTTGCCCTTTCCTTTACCTTTATTTGGCACATATTTTCTTCTTTAGGCCACATACATGACATTTACTATCGAATTTAGTAGTTTTCGTGTACCCACCTTTTGTAAATGACACAGTGAAAATTGTCTTGTTTTATTTTCTGTCCTGAACAAGGAAGAAGGATCCATGGGGCCATTAGAGAAATTTTTAGTTTTTATGCGCTTCTAAGGTTTTTCGCGGCACGCCCTACTGTAAGTAAGCTTGCCGAACTGACACATTTCTGGAAATAACACCTTCAATTGCTTGCGACAGATCGTGTTAATTCAAACGTAGGTACTGGTTATGCATCTGGAATAATAAAAACCGAAATACTTAATTATGCAGTAAAACCACATCACAAAAACTGGCCATCTCATATCAAAAAATATTGGCCATCACTCCTAAAATGTGTAGGAGAGATGGCCACTAGCAATTGTTGGACCAAAATAAACAATTTGTATTCAATTTTAAGCTTAGGATATAGGCCGGTTTCGTCACTTATTACATATATATTCGAACTCTGATGCGGCTGCCGAGGTTCTGCAGTGCCTCAGCCATGTTTTCGGAGGCAAGGGTGCCGGATTTTTATGCGATAGTGAGGGGACGCATAGCTTCCTTTTGAGAAAGACTGCGACAGTCTCGCAACGGTATACTGAGGGCTGTGTACCGTGACTCCGCAAATACTATACATAGGTATTGGCTCTCTGCGCACCAGAACAAAAATCTGAGGTAAATATATTGCAGGTATTGTATTGACGTTATACATAAATATAGTTCCGTTTAACTCGATCGAGTTCAGACTGCATCGTACTTATTCGTAGCTACTCGGAACTTCTCGTTGACATTTTAAGGGTTGTGTCGTTGACAAAACAATGACAATTGACAAAATCACTGATTATGAATCATAACTTTAAATTCTTATTGTGTGTAATGCATGGGTTTTGGTAAACTAGAATCTTTTCAGAAAAAATACCAATACTCTAGAGAGTCTCTATTTTCAATATTAGCCCCGGTTCTAGGCCACTCACTGTATAAGGGGTTGTTAGATTCATCAGCAACTGACGTGCCCTAATTTTAACAATTCTGCTGACGTGGTAGTATGCCAGACACCAAATTATGTTTGAATATATATTAAAACGTTAGATGCTCTTTAATATAAAATGTTATTAATTACATACAAATAAAAACCATAGCACTATTTACTAATGTGTCGATATCTTATCACAGTATGACCGACAACCTCGTCATTTTTAAAAATCGAAAATGAGTGTTACTGATTGTTTTTTAAGTAATATTAATTTTTTATCAAATGTATAATTTATTGTGACCATTAACTACTATTACTTTCTGCACTACATCACACAGGGTGACATAGAATATGTAACTTTGATTGAAAGTAGTTTTAAATTAAATGCATCAATCGTAGATGTTATGTGACAGTTAGCTCATTCCATAATATTAGCTCGTTTGTCACTGAGAAATATATTATACCTATATGTAAATAATACGGCAAAGTTTGATGACGATGATAATTTTGTCTTTCATCAGTTTTCTTTGTAATTTAGGTAAAGGATCATGCATGAGACTCTTCATTGCTGTCCAGATTTGTAGCAGAAGCATTTCCTTGACAATGTTTTCGCAATATTACGAGCCTACAAATATATGGAATCTATAGATCAACAGATGTACCAGTAGACATCAGAGTGGTTCCAAGAATATGAAGGGAGTAAGCCTATCTTGTCAATTTCAATGGTAACCGATGAACTCAAGACTGGAAAAAAAATGATGCGTAAGGCGACTCAAGATAACTCAATAAGTCTCAAGTTAGGGAAGATATTCCCTAAAAATGTATCGAGGTAAAATCAGACTTAGATGCAAATTGGAAGTCATACAATAGACTAATCGGAGAAACAGAACAAACAATTTTCCCGTTAGACTTAGTTGAGCCCAAAGTCGCTGTCAAGAGGCAAGACTAGCAGGCAGTCACAACTGTAAGACCAGAAGATGACTCCTGGATCATTGGACACCTCTTGGGCATTTATAGATTCGGGAATTTAAGCATCTGATAGCGGCGAAGATCTTGGGTGGATGAATGATAAGCAATATAATATGCTGGTAGCGATATATGACATGTTTTTAACAGATTCCCGCTCCATACCGATGCCGATCTGAGGATAGGAATCACCGGTTGCAGATATAGCGATTGATGTCATACGGGTACATGGTTAATTTCCTTGGTACGTATAAATTAACCGACTTACATGATTGGGTCTTCGTAGATCAGATCGGAAACGACATTGATAGGATGAAGAAGCCCGGTGAAGAACTTAACGACAATTTCTCTTGCCTTCCTTACCTATCTCACAAGTAGGTAGAGATTTGCAATTACAATCTAGCCCAAAGACTAATAAATAATTTAAATTTAACATAATTTTCTAAGTTCGAATAATATAAGAATGTATCCATTAATACGTTTTCTTATTGTCTCTATTAAGGGGAAGACACTTGTTATTGTGTTCTTTGCAGTAAGCGCTCATCGCACTATTTATCACTAATATTCTCTGCACTAACTCTTTCTAAATTTTTATATGACTCTAATTTCTACCGTCGTCTCTAAATTTTTATTTAAATAATATAATCTTCTCGTAATTAACCAAGGTGACCGAGATTGCCTTGATTGGAAAGTCTTGGGAAATTAAGAGGAAATCGTAAAAATGAATTAGAGAGCAACCCCAGTAAGGACTATGGTACTCACTTGCGCCCTTTTGATTTCTTTGAGTGTATCGAGTTCTGGATACGCTGTTGAACTGTAGCACACGTAGGTTCGGATCGCCGACGGCCGTGATCGATTCACTGACTCTATTTTCTCAGCAATCTTCTCGAACAAGTCTTTCGAATAGTTGCTGATCTGCGGGTGGAGGTGTTACGATCCCACATACCTACGGAAGGGCGCAAAGCGTTTCTAAATCGGCGAATATAGTTTAAAAGTGATTAAATTAATGATTAAGACAATTTTTGGTTTCTCTTGCATCCTTCGGCTATGGCTTTCGTAATTGGCTTTGCAACAATGCTCAATTTACTGGATTGAGCATTGTTGCAAAGTCGGCGTATTTAGCCACGGCTAATACACATTTTTTGAGTAGGCACATCTAACCTAACTGGGACCATATTGCGTTTACAACGATCAAGGAATGCCCAACACATCTTTGATGGGCAAGCAATGAATATCGTATTGCATACACCTATGCTCATACGTTTAGTATCACCAAGGTGTACTCCGTAACAGGCTTACGTAACAGAGCTTGGAGGAGCCTGAGAGTGAAGACGAAGAGCATCCTTTCCAAATTGCCATGAAATCAAGAGATCCCAGTGACTGGGTAATAATGCTCAAAACGTTTAAGAGTCTCCAGCAGTAAAACAGTAGTGTCAAGATCGTTACTAGGACTATCACCGATGCAAGAGAGGGGGCAATGGATAACTATCTCCTGAACCTCCTGAATATCCGAAACCATGCAGTAGTACACAGATATTAGTTCTATGAAAACAAAAACAACGCAACTACGTCTTATAAATTAAACAAATAGAAGACCAATATTAAAACTGTGCCCAGTAAATTGAATGAATGCACCTATTTCTAAATTGATGCGGCTGCCCGAAGTGGATAATTAACGTAGTATACCATCCGCAGGCACACCGACTCGAAATGAATCACTCCTACAACGGTGTTGATTAATGTCACGATTTATCAATTCTAATCAATTCAATATCTAACAGTTGAAAGATGCACCAATGTTTTCATTATGATTTACGTTTCTCGCTCAAGTTGTTTGTGGCGTTCGATGTAGATACATATCTTTGGTACTAAACGGAGCTTATCAAAGTTCTTCAATACCGGAGGTGACACACGTGCTCTACTAACTCAGTAAATAATTCTGGTGATATTGAAGAAGTTAAATTCTGTAGTCCTCCAGGGATACTTAACCTGTCCAGGGAATACAATTCCACTGAAACACAAAACAAGTTGCGAGAAAGAAGATTTTCTCCAGTGTGGTGTTACTTTCTTTGTATTTCTTACTTCGAAGTACAACTAACTTTCAGTTGAGATTGTTACAAAGGCTCTCTTTACACTTTGAGTGGACATTTCAAAATGAAGGAATGCCTAGCCGGCACTTTACGATCTAGTGCAAAGAAACAGTAGAACTTCTAAAATTAGTAATTGGAAAAACCTCCCACAGTGTCCATACGGCGACATACAACGATATCTAGGAACATAGGTAAAATCTTTGATTTTGGGATCAGTGGCCATTGATTGTAATTCTTTATTCTTTGATAGATAGTACTGCTCATTTATAAATCTAGCTATATATTTGTACCGGTAATTTTATACAAGTGATTGAAAATGAGCTCTCGTAAAAAAATCCAAATTTGCGCCTCTGGCCAGGTAGAGGACAAAATATGTGTAATATATAAACTTTTTTATAAAAATTCTCTATAGAACACCGAATCATCCTCGTTTCCTTCCGTTATAAAACTACATATGTAATGTATACATCCATGCATCTTATTCTGTTCGTATTATTTATACATCGATTGTTGTTATTTTCATCTTTCAAGATGTTACATCGATATTTTTTTTATACCGCATAAATTTGTCATTACCTACTTCTAAATCATAACGATAATAATTCGACGCTTTCTGTTGAATGACACAGAAATTGGGAAGATTTCATAACAAATCATAAGTTCAAAGTCGTTCGCATTAAAACTCCTTTTGACTTGCCGGCGACTGCAATAAAGTAGCTCCATTTAATATTCAGAGCGACTCGTCGTCTTTTTTAATTCAAGACGGGAATACAAATTATCTAAGTACTTAGATTTATGGACTTCATGATACAAATTCGTACGTAAAGCTCGTGCTTTTATGTTGGTATGAACTCGAGTGTGTACACAAGCTGTGAGGGCTTCAAAACGGGCTACAGAGCCAGTAAATCCTTCCAGCTTCAAGTAAAATATTCATTGTAACCGCAGCTCCGAAACATGACCACTGCTGGCAAACTATTGTCAACATTATGCGAACTATCACTGGCCACGTCGCAACAAACCAAGGAGATCGTGTAATTTGGCTCAAAGTGTTAATGGACCAATTAGCACAGACTGCCGACCATTTCCTTGCGAATTACTCTAATAAATTACGGGAATTGCCCGCATCGATGTGTGTATAATCGCTGTTGGATCGCCATTTGCCATTTCAATTTCATTATCTTAAAACTTGACCCAGAGTGTGCTTACAACTTGTTTGAGAGTTTTATCATACTATAGTCTGTAACAATTTAAAGGTCTCAGTATAAAATATTGAATCAAAAATATAATGGCAGTTTGTGTGGCCTATACATAAGATGTGTCATAGAACAGCTGGCTGTTATGGTAAACGTGTTATCTACTGGAGACTACTCATATTATAGGACGTCATGTGGTAATGGCAAGCTATAAAATGTACTTTTTGACTTCGTCTTATATTGACGAAAGCGACAATTGGCAGCGAGTTGTACTGTAGCGACGTTCTTGGTCCTACGTCTAAACTCTCAGAGGCGAGTTTGTGAAATAAATTATCACGATATCTCTTAGACCAAAGAAGATTATGTGCTGGAACTTTGTTATTTTGACATGAAAGATAACGTTATTTGGCACTCGGGAAACCTTCTTATCGTACTAATAAAGCGATTATTTCATTGCGCTTAACATTTTCTTCAAACCTTTATAACTTAGCATTTCAAAATGGATTACAAAAATTCTTTCACTGCGTTTCAATGCTATGAAAATGCATTGACATTTTATTGACCCAGCATAGCCCTGACGCCGCCACCACGGGTTTCAGTAATTACAATTCCACTGGGATTTTACTGGGACAGTAAAAACGAGAAAAAACGAAAGCTATAGAATAAGTTATTAATATAGGCTTGTTTGTGTAACTTTGTTTTATACAATACTGCAATGCCTGAAATAAATGTTATATTATTATTATTATTACTTGTATATTTATGTTTTATACATTCACAGCTTCAGCTGGTATGAAATTACACCTACGGGATACAACCAAGTACTGGGCAAGTACAGTTGTCTCGGCGCCCAATACGACTTTGTCGCATTTGGTGTCGAGACACTGGGTCCATGGGGCCCGGGCGTACACTCGCTCTTCAGGGAGCTTAGTAAGCGGCTCAGGGAGGCGACGGGTGACCCACGTGCCGGCGGCTTTCTCGCGCAGCGGATAAGTATCGCCATCCAGCGCGGGAATGCCGCCGCCATGATGGGCACCTTACCGCGGGGACCTGGTTTTGTACATATTTTTTAATTTAGTTATAAAGTTAATAAAATATTTATAAATATAAGGTTTTAGTTTAGTCAATTTTATATGTATTAGTGTATATATTTGGTATTTTAGATATAGGTATTAGTGTATTTTTTATTATAAATAAATATTATTTAAATAACCAAGTACTTGTAGATGCAACTTTAGATTAGTTTATGAGAGGGTTGTTAGGGCCAATTCGCAATATTTTTACGAAAGTGAAGTAAAACTATTATAAAATAATTATAATACAATATAATCCAATTAATTTGTATTTTATTTAACAGGTCACCATAGTAACAAAGTTCCATCAAAATCGGTTCCGCCGTTTCGGAGTCGAATGAGGAGAAATAAAGAACGAATCAATATTGACTTTTTTGCTTTTTTATATAAATAGAATCAAACTTCTCGTGCTATAGGTACTTACTATTATGGTACTTGATACATTGAGTATGTTATAATTATTATTACGATTAATAATAAATAATAATCATCTTAGCGTTAATGTCCCGGTTGTGCTCTCGAGGACGAGGGTCCGGGGTTCGCCTTAACCATGATCCAGGATTTGGCGATCAGGTAATTACAGTGGGGCGACTACCATTTGACCTACGGAAATCAGATAGTATCGATTCAGGCAACTGAATTATCGCGGGACCCTGCTACCAGGGGAACCTGACCAGATTGGATCATGGTTACAAATTCAGTTGCCTGAATTCGCAGGTTTCATCACGGTGTTTTTCCCTCACCGTAAGAGCATCGGTTAGAATTCAATTAATGTACATAACTCAGAAAAGAGTCATTGGTACATGGCCGCAGCGGGATTCGAACCCGGTACCTCTCGCTTACGAGTCGGATACTCAACCGCCCGGCCACGACGCACTTACTTTGGCTCTAAAAGAAAGCAACCAAAAGCCTTCTTCTTCAAAAATTAGATAATGTATATTTGTAATGAAAATACACACAAGCGGCTGGGTCTTAGTCTAACCCGCCGGACGTGCCGTTAGCGCGTTCTAACCATAGAGGAAAAAATTACATACAGAAGCAGAGAGTACATTTCGAGTTTAAATACGAGACAAAATGTCGCACATCTCTATTACTCACACACTAATGCAAATGCAGGGACGCAACAAGGCAGCCCATCTGTAAGTTATATTTTGCTACGACTTTCTACTCGTAACGAACACAAACAAATCTGACTTGTATTTAGCTCCAGACGACTACGCAATTTTTTTAATCTTGTCCTTATAATTTAATATTGTCATTATAATGAAAGGTAAGGTGTCTAGTGAATCAAACCCACGCCCTGATACCTACCACCGTCTTTTCGATCTCTCGATTCTACATATCGTGAATCGGCAGTGCTTGCTTTTGCAAAAAGGAGGGTTATGATTTTGACCGGTATTAATGTTTACTTGTTGCCTCATAACTTCTAAACTAAGTAGGTACCTACTAACTTATCGTTAGAAGCGTCTTCATTGTCCTCAGGTAGGCCTATGTGACTTCACAAAAAATTGAATATGATGTCCTCTAGAGGACAGTCATGAAAAAAAGACGATTAATGAAAAGGATAGGTACATTATAACATTAAACAGGCAGCATATTCTTTATTTTCAGTAAAAATTCATATAATGATGGTGCACCAGGACAGAAGGGACTTGCATTTAATTATTATCTTGTTCTTCAAAATGTTTACAACGCAGCACTTAAAATTTACAACCCAGACATCACCATGTCTGGTCTTTAGGAAACCTAGAAAAGCAAATAAATGTAAATAAACGTAAATACACGATTATTCTGTTGTTTCATAAAATGTCTGAACATTTAAAATGTCATTTAGGTATATTTTTGGTATGTAACCCTAATACGTATAAAATTGTGGACCGCTATTTACAAGATTTGAGTATTAAAATTCTATACAATAAATACTAAGTCCGACCCTGTTAGTATCAAAATATTTTCGTACCTATTTAGACACAGAGATATTGCTCAATCTGCCAATAATTTTAAATCTATCTCTAATGGCATGTTGTTTTAAGGTAAAGCATTTTAATTATTGCAAATTCACACTATTACGATGCATACTTTTGTCACAATTTCTAAAATTGATTCCCGATCGCCGCAACCACGAATGTTTACTTACCGGTGAAAGAATAATCCAGGTGTATTTCCATACTTTGCGCTTTCACATAAATGTGCACTAAATTACACCGTCTTTTAAATGGTTTGATTTAAATTTTATTTATAATAATTTCCTAAATTATAAAATTTACACCGATGTTTCAAAAAAACGTCAGGTCTAATGGAGCTTCAGCAAAATGTCGAACGTTCAAAACATTGCGCGCGTCATTTTTCGTGAACTTATTCCAATGGATGAAAAAACGGGATAGCAAGATTAACACTCATTGTAGAGCGAGCGAACAGGGAATATTTTTGATTTGTGTTTAGTCTGTTATGTCTGTGGTTCTAACAGACATACGGCGCCATCTCGCGAGTATGTAGTTCTCGTTGTTATTAGGCGTGGAATTCCCATTATTTTCCAAATACGTAGTCATGTCCCAAATGCGGGAAAAATAAATTACTTACCTACACATCAAGTAAACAGTGTTAAATAGGCAATAGACGTCAATAGGCAACATTGTGATGTGATGTGAAAGTTAAAATATTTTCAAAAACATTAAAACTAAAATATTTGCTCTACATACGAGTAAACTAGGAAAATGTTGTGGCGGACAGAGGAAAGTTTGTACCTAAAACAATGCACTAAAACTAAATAAAACAGATGGACTGTCTGACTAGGACACTTTACCTTTATGAATACCGGGCATGGAGCAAAAGAAAAAAAATTGCCAGTCTACGGCTTTTTACATACAACATGAATGCCGCTTCAGAGACAAAAAATAATGAAATCTCCTTCATTTTCTGTCAGCAGCAAATAAAAAGGGCTGTACAGTCTGTCGGTATTTTCTTTCGATGTATTGTGTATATTATCGATATCGATATAGTAAATATATTTTCGTCTCTATTACCGCAGTCTCAAGTCTTTGTCCAATGTGTGTTGCCAGTGATCGCCTACGGAACAGAAACGTGGCCGCTCATTATATGCCTTTTAAGAAAGCTTACTGTTACCCAAAGGGCAATGGAAAGAGCTATCCTCGGAGACTCGTTGCGCGATCGAATTAGAAATGAGGAGATCTGCAAGCGAACCAAGGTCGCCGACATAGCTCTAAGGATTGCCAGACTGAAGTGGCAGTGGGCAGGGCACATAGCTC
Source organism: Blastobasis adustella (assembly GCA_907269095.1). Taxonomy (NCBI): domain Eukaryota; kingdom Metazoa; phylum Arthropoda; class Insecta; order Lepidoptera; family Blastobasidae; genus Blastobasis; species Blastobasis adustella. The sequence goes on along the minus strand of OU026114.1, from coordinate 3,611,255 downwards.
AAAGAACAGATGGCCGATGAGGCAGTAAAGTTCTAGAGTGGCGACCACGTACCGGAAGACGCAGCGTGGGTAGGCCTCCCACAAGGTGGACCGACGACCTGGTAAAGATCGCAGGTACCAGCTGGATGCGGAAAACACAGGACCGGCCTTTGTGGAGATCTCTGGGGAGGCCTATGCCCAGCAGTGGGCGTCGTCTGGCTGATATGATGACGATGAATGTTTTCACAGTATATGAATTTAATAAGAACTTGTATTATTTGTTAAGAAATTGCTAGAACCTCGAGATATTCACACTTCCCTGGATGTAAGTTTTTTCAATCAAATTCTATAGGAAACGAGATCGATACGGAGTACACACCAACTGCAGAGGACAGGAGAATCGCAGGTGACATAGTAAACTATGATTCGGTAGACTGGGACATACACAGCTTCCAAACCTACAAAGCAGCCGGGCCTGATGATGTATTTCCTGGGCTGCTGCAATGGGCAGGTAAGCACACGTTCCACTTACTAGCCGATATACTGAAATCATGCTTAGCGCATAGATACATACCAAACAAATGGCGAAAGGTGCGAGTCACCTTTATCCCCAAACCAGGTAAAACCGACTACACGAATGCGAAGGCATTTAGACCAATCAGCCTTACCTCCTTCCTACTCAAAACACTGGAGCGCCTATGTGATAAAGAGATCAGAGATAAGGCTCTCACCGCACACCCTATTCATAAAAACCAACATGCATACTGCAAGGGTAAGTCAACTGAATCGGCACTACACGCAGTGGTAAGTAAAATTGAGGGTGCCCTTCAAACCAAATCAATTTGTCTAGGAACCTTCATAGACATCGAGGGTGCCTTTGATAAAACTAACTTCACAAGCATTAGAAACGTACTAAACAAGCACAAGGTACCCGAAACTATCTCGGGATAGATAGAAAACATGCTCAGTAAAAGAGTCATACAGCTCGAAAGCAATCCTAATAAACAAGTATCAGTAACAAGGGGCTGCCCACAGGGAGGAGTACTCTCGCCTCTCCTGTGGAATCTGGTAGCTAACACTCTGATAACACAACTTAACGAAAAGTACTTTTTTTGCAGCAGGGTACGCTGATGATTTAGCTATACTCACAACGGGAAACAACGCCGACACCGTGATGGGAGTAACGCAGATGGCGCTGAGAGAGGTGGAGAAATGGTGTAAAGACTATATGGCCTTTCAGTAAATCCAGCCAAAACTGAAATGGTAATGTTCACGAAAAAAAAGGGTACCTACTAGGGAACTATAGACTACCTAACCTATTTAACAAACAGCTTACTTTGTCATCTGAGGTAAAATATCTTGGCATAACTTTAGACAACAAACTGAATTGGAACAGCCACATTGAAACGAGGCTCAAAAAAGCAACTATTACATTCTGGCAATGTCGTAGAATGGTAGGCAAATCTTGGGGACTAAACCCAAAAATAACAATGTGGCTCTATAAAGCGGTAATAAGACCTATGTTCTGCTATGGGGCCGTAGTATGGTGTACTAAAACTAAACAAACAACAACAGTAAGTAAGCTTCATACTGCAAAGATTAGCGTGCATGGCTACAACGGGCTGCATGAGGACGACACCAACTACAGCCATGGAGGCCATGCTAAATCTTACACCACTACATCTGCACATAAGGCAGGAGGCGGCTCCAACTATGGTACGTCTAAAACACTCTAACTTATGGGGGCAAATAATTATCCCGCACGCTGAACTTCTGCAGGAAGCGGTAAAAGAAGCACCCATGCTAGAGGCAGTAAGTGACAAGATACTCAAACTAACAGTCTTTGATAAAAAATACAAGATACAACTTCATGAGGACCCACAGGAAGGTCAGAACTTGCGTGAGTTAAGGATCTTCACGGACGGGTCAAAACCCGACACAGGTACAGGCTGCGGAGTGTTTTCGGAAGATCTAAACATTCATATAAGCTCTCCACTTGGTAAGTATAACACGGTCTTCCAGACTGAATGTATGGGCATAATTTTGACCTGTCACGCTATACGTGACAAAAAAGTAACAGACCAACCAATCCGCATACTAACGGAAAGCAGAGCAGTACTGATGGCGCTGGAAAACAACAACATCACTTCGGGACTCATTCTCGACCGCTGTCAGTGCCTAAACGAGGTATGTAAAAGCAATCCTATTACACTGCAATGGATAAAGGGACACAGCGGCTCTCGGGGAAATGACGCGGCTGACGAACTGGCTAGACGAGGATCCGACACAATACCGATGGGTCCGGAACCGATTGCGCCTATACCATTAGCGTAACCCGTCAACACCTACGGGAGAAAACCAAGATAATACACAATCAGACATGGTCTTCACAGAAGGACTGCAAACAATCAAGGGAGGCCCTTCCCATGATACTCCCCTATCTATCCAACAAACTAATAAACCTAACAAAAAACAACTCCGAATGGTAACCGGGGTACTAACAGGACACGGCCCGTATAATAAACACCTTTTCACCATAGGTCTGACGGACAGCCCAGTATGCAGAGCATGCTTGGAGGAGGAGGAGACAGCTGCACATGTACTGCTAAAATGCAGCGACGTGGCTTCTTAAAGGTCAAAGTATTTAGACAACCAACCGCACTCTCGGGGATCTTCCGGAGACCGAAGGGTCTCCTAAGTTTTCTTGAGGAATTGGGTTGGCAGGAACATTAGTGTTACCCAAATAAAAAATTTCCACCCTCACGTAAAAAAGGCGCAAGGTCGTCGAGTTACGGTAAATGCCCGGGTATACCTAACCTCGAGATATTTAAAAAAAAGATCAAGCGCAAAATGTGTTTTTGACAACCAAATTGATTGACTAGACACGCATTTACCCAAGAGGGCCGCTCTACTTAGCCATGAAGGTCGCTAACTTTCCAATCTCGACACTACACTTCAAGGCTCAAAGTTTTGGAATCTATTTTCAATGATACTACTTTCAATGGATTAATCGCAGTTTTAGTTAATGATATAGAAAAAGACCGCTGCTCACATCATTTAATATATGGTTTGGCTAGATCAATGAATTTAATCAGCTTTTAGGGATATGCACAGCTGAACGTACGCCTATTTTAAGATATGGGTCAAACATTAGTGCTCATAATCCGTAGTGATATATTCCTTATAAAAATTGTTTACATGCATATCTATACACATTTTTAAGCAATAATTAACTATATATTATTATCGAACCTATAAAAATGCAATCGAAATACAGTCGCATAAGGACCCTTCACATCCTCGGCTTAGGGTACCACATCCTCGGCGGATTTAAATTATTCAAAATGTTTCACTTATCTCTTGACAAAGAATAGTCAGATTAAACAAATACCAGTAACTTTAATAGGTGTTTTTATTTTTAGAATAGACAACAAATACAAGGAAGTAGGGTAACCACGCAACGAAAATCAATGGACTATTACGGATTATAAAATTAATTGACCATTATTAAAGACTAACATTTGCTTATAATGTGTTCAATTTTAAAGTGACAGTTCGAACTGCAAGACAACCAAAATAAGCAATTTTTTGTACCAAAAAACAAACAAGTTCCTTCATTATAAACTTTTGTAACCATGGAAATCGTACCAATGATAACGCCAAACGTGGATTGACATTCTCTAAGTTAGCGAAGATGGCACTGCCAAACCGGAAACAAAATAGTACATATGTAGATAAGTACCATTCAGTAAAATTAAGTCTTTCTTTAATTTGAATTTAGTACGCCCAGTGCGGCTCCCGTGATCTTGTTGGTCATGCAATTCGAATCGCGTTTAACCGCGCACCCAAAATTTCATTCATGTCTCCGCCCCGCGCGCCCCTACTCCGCACTCGTCACACCGCAAGCGCCTTGTCTTTTGCGGCTAGTTTGCGCTTTGAAAGTTGAGTCAGTGAGTTTTCTAGAGATGGCACTTGGAGGTTTCTGTACAGTACGACCAACTTAAATATTCAGTTGACGGCGTCGGCAGTGGGAAAGTAATGGCCGTTTCAATCTGTTATCTTAGTACAATAATACCTTCGTTCCGAATTTGTTTGCTGAATAGATAAGTTTATGACACTGTAGAGAAGCCATTGGGTATTGCCATTTGTATAGGTGCTTGTATACATGAAGAGATAGCGTTTTCTGTGATAAAATGATTTAATACCTTCAAAATATGCAAGAGCGGGAGACGCTTGTCTCTTTAATACTAGTTTAGGTCAAGATGTGACCATGATGGGTGGTGGCGGGTCTTCAAGCCACCCAAGGGTTTGGTAGTCCCACATTACTTCTGCTACTGTAATTATTTGACGAGTAAGGGATAAGTAGCCGCCAATGTTGGCAAGCGAAGACGGAGAACGTGGAAGAGGTTAATTACCCACCTGGCCGAGTGTTGTGACTAGGGGACCAAGGGTCCAACAGGTGATCGTCGGAAGTAGTAACATCACCGCAAAAACTATGCAAAATTCATCCTATAATTTTATTGTTTGCAATTTTTATTGTAATGTCGCTTAATTATATTAATACACTGTTATAGAGAATGATATACTAAAGACAGCCAAGAAAACATCAAAACACCCGGTGACGTCGGCGTGGAGTAGGGGTAGCCGTGCGCTGTGTTGTACGGTAGAACAGAATTCACCAACCCCTTCGACAAGGTGCCGTAAACGGCGAATAGTATCTTAGAGGCTAACCAGGTCAGGGCCTCCGTAGACCAGTAGACCAGCAAATGGGCAGCAACTTTTTCTCTTGTGAATTTTAAATATAAAATTGTATAGTATATCCATGCCACAACTGGCAAAATCCTCTACTGATGTGGGTGGGGCTCAAGTCTGACAGTAGAATTTCGTAGGCTTTTGTTGAAAGTCGTGGGCAGTAGTTGACAAAAATAATCTAGAAATAAAATACAGAAACTGTGCATAGTAAGGGCGACAATAGGTTCACACCAAAAGTTTCTGTATAGAAATCTGGCAACCCTACAATCGCCGGTGGGTGGACATTATATTCCCGCCAGTGATGCCTCCGAGCATTCACGCTACCCAAGGTGCAGATTAAAATGTCACACCTTGTTAATGGCCTGTGTGGCTCGCTCGTGCTGTGGCAATAAGAGTCACGTGACCAGTAATTTGTTTGCGAACAGCTTTACGATTCGAACTATGTACTATTTTGTTGGAGTTGGGTTTGTGGAATTGATTATTACCATTATTAATTAAATGACGTGGGTACTAGAATATGGTCACAAAATACATTAACATGATTTAAAATATATATTGATTTTTAATTTTGATCGCACGTATAAATAGTAGATAGACTTCGGCGAGTCGGGACGATTATGTCGCCCCGTGTGTTGTTGGATCGGATGAGACCTCAGATTTCCAGGGGTTTCATCTCATTCAGCACGCCGAATTGATAGTGACGGGAATACACCTATTAACTCTGCATAGCCGCATAAACCCTGCAGGACTATGCGGCTCGTCGATGGGTCGACGATACGGGCGATGAGATCCTGCAAGTAGAGGTTCAACATGATATGTAGAAAAGGCCTCGGTCGAAACAGGGCATTCAGTAGGATTCCGATTCCGATGGTAGTGGCACTCGGCTTGGCCGAAGCGCAAAGAGAAGGGCTGGGGGCGCCCACCCACAATGGGCCATTACAGCAAAGGACGAGCTCATCCGATAAGAATGCGACGAGACGGAGACTCAGCTAGAGAAAGAGGTTGCGGAACTGTCTCAACGTGCAATGAGCACTAGACAGAACATGCAGGCGAAAGAGGGGCTATTTTAAGAGGAAGCTGGCTGACGCAAACAGTGTTGGCGGGGTACCGGAAGTATACTCACGTTTTCCCAGGTCTCCGCCACTGATGCACTGAGAAGGTTACCATGGGGTTTTAGCGGGTATGGGGCGCTGTGAGAGACCTGTGGGTACGTACGCCTTAACGAGTTTCCCCATTTAAAAAGGTAGGCTTTGGAAAAACAGCCAGCTTTAGTTACAGGTATCTTCTCCAGTGAATAGGACTGAGAAGTATAAGTAGATAGGGAAAAACTTAAAGAAAAATGGCTACCGTTATGAGCCTAGTAAGAAAACATCGGTCACCAAAAAGTTTTATGATTTGCTTCAAGAACTTCACTTTTAAAATTTTTTGTCCTGTCCATAGCAAAAAAAAATATTTTTCATTTACAAAACTTATTAAAGCTTTAACCAAAATTACTAATTCAACCTACATATAAAGGTTATTAGGAAAAAATGCGAAATCTTCTTATTATGAAACTAATATTATTATTATGCTTTGTTCGCTAATGTGTCCAATGAAGTGGTCTGTCCCTTAATCCATTTTGGCGGAGCAAGCCCTGCAATGTTTGATAAAGGTAATAAAATACCAACGCGAGCTTATTTTGTACCTTTTGACTACAGAACAAAAATGGCTTTTGGAAGTAAAAATATACAAACTAAAAAAGCATTGCTACTAAAATTAGATGTCTACGTAATCAATCACCGAATACCGTGTCGCTGCGAATAGGCACACACTCGTGTAATGTAGCACCGGGGCACCGGGGCACCGTGCAACTCCTTTTTGCTTTGTCGACAATCAAACCGCTGTAAATCACTGTCAGTCCACGTGAGTGTTTTGCAACTGCAAACATTTTTCCACTACAGAAAAATGGGCGAGCAAGCAGGAAATATCCCTTTTGGTCGGCTTCCACAGAGACCTAATCAGATTACGCAGTCATGGAGTGACCGTGTGCCCACCTACTATTTTTTTTTATGTTTTACGGCAGACAAACATGCAAACGGGCCACCTGATGGAAAGTGGTCACCACCGCCTATGGACATCAGCAACACCAGCGGAGTCACCAATGCGTTGCCCACCTACTAGTATGTTAAATCTAAGTACGACCTATAATATCGAGTCAGTAAGCTTTCCGCAAAGTTTCGGTAAAAGGTTTCGCAGGTTTAACGGAAAACGGGAGACGGTTTGTGTTTATTTACAAAAAATGAGGTCGCTTGACGAGAAAAAGTTGCGAAAAAGATCCTTGCGGCTGATGAGTGTTTTAAATAAATATAATAATTTGTTTTTATTTTCGCAGTCAGGGCTGGGTCTAGAGCCCATAGTTTTGAACCAGGCCGTGTGGTGTCCGGCAGAGTAGAAAAGCACCAACCCCTTACTTTCGTGGGTGTCGTATAAGGCGACTAATGTTTTCGAGGCAAAAGATCTAGTGTCTCCGTAGACTGGAAAATGGGCTGCAGCGTTTTCCATTGTTATTTATAACACTGCGATCTCCAACCCGCCTGCCAAGCGTGGAGATTATGGCAATAACCTCCCCTTTCGTGGGAGAGGCCCTAAGTCCTGCAGTGGACTGTTATGGGCTATTATGTGAGATGTTCTCTCTGTTTCACGGACTCTCTATAAGAAGCTATACGAACAGGGTTGAATTATAGTTGTACAATTGTTTATGTTTATAGTACCTATTGTTGGTTGGATGAGGTTTTGCAGAGATTTGAAAAAGTGAAATTAAGGATAGAGTCAAGTAAATATTTATATATGTAATATGAGAAAATTTGTAATTGTGCTCGGTTAAGAAATGCAAGATGCTATTAATTTTATTTTTAATATTCTTCTGTTTTGAGATATTCTACTCCGGAAGGGTGATCTTCGGTGATGGAATTAAGAAATGAATAGAAATTGTAAATAAAAAAATATTCACAAAAAACGTTATTTATCCATGTTAACGTTGTCCAGCATGATGGCGAGATCAACATTCTCCTTGGAATATAAATGTTACACCCCGTGCAGAAGAGCCCATAAAATAAAAGAGATGTTAAAGTAAAAATCCCTTACGGGTTATCTTTATAAATGTTCTGGGTTTACGTTCTGCGCCACCAAGATAACGCCGCTTGATATTTATACGTGTAAATTCGCATTTGAACATCGCGCTCCCGATGCTTGTGTGAGGGGATGTGTGCTTTTTATTTTAAACTAGCTTTAGCTTATTTTACTTTAAAGCGTAAACCAATTTATCATTGTATGGGAGGAAACTAAACATTGTAGAGGTCAGCGCACGAGCCCAATTGAGTCGAGAAAACTGTTTGACTCAGGTGTACTACATATCAAACCATAAGTAGAGGAAGGTGGGGCAGAACCGGGATCTTAATCTTTGATTGTCTCTAGAATTGCTCCAGTTGGACAAACTTCAATAAAAATTATTTAGGACTTCATACACTTATATTCTAACGAAATCGCAACGCAAAAACACGAGATACACAATTCACTATAAAAGCGATAGATACCAATAATAGTTTCCGAAATAATGAGGTACCCGGTTTGACCCGCATACCCGGCTTTATACAACTCTCCCCTACTTAAAAATATTTCTCTTAATAAAGGATGTTATAACGTCATCCTGCACACGCATTTATCTGGGAAGAATGCTTAGATTGTTATGATGCTCAATCAGTTAATCGTTGAAGCAAAGTAATAAACTTATTGAGCATCCTTCATATTCATATTCATTTATTTTAGTAAAATCTTACACCGTCACCGTTTTCTGACAAGTTGTGTGTTTAACCCTAATCATAAGACAAACTGGACTTAACTAACTGGTCATAAGAAATTGATGTACTTAAAACCTTGTTTGGTTATTATTAATAAGCATTAAAACTAATCCTTCTTTTGTATGAAAAAATTTTTTTCGTTTAAACCTATTGAGTAGAATAACACATAAAAGGGGCTTTATCAGCCGACTCCAAAAACATAGGTACCACATCCTTACTTTTAAGCGACCTTGTTACAAGAAAAACAATACCATTTTCAAAACATACCTACCAAGCTCGGGATTTGGGCTCAAGTGAATTATTTAAATATGAGAATTAAAAAAGATGTAACTTTGCATGGTGAGATCCAGCCTGGAAACAAAGCAGATTTATTAACAATTAATGAAAAGCTGCAACCATCACACAGTGTTAAGCACTGGCAGTCGTTGGTAGACTTGTGCATATAATTAATTGAACAGGTGCAGCAAAATACCTTCCTGAGCTGAAACAAACAGTTATGTCCAATCTTGTCACAAACAGCCCACACAACTTGAGTTTTGAGGATAGATAAGCCTGGGACCTGTACTCCACCCACTCTCCTATACTCGAGTATTAAAATAATAATACTTAATCGAAGCGGAGTGTGTCAAAAATAATCTATGAAATTATGACAATCTGGTCGTGATACTTTGATTCAGGAATCAGTGGGAAAGTATTTTAAAAATTCCATGTCTTGACAAATATTGACGCCATCATAGCATCATTGCCGAAATCTGCTTCGTCTGTAGTTTGTGTTTGGTAATGGTGCCATGAGTCGATATATTCCAATTCAAACAATTGTAGTGAAGCTTGAAAGGGAGGACGTTGTTTCCTAAAAAAATTATTATTTTCAAAATTGCTTTCTTGTGTTCCATTATGACAATTATACGTATCATTTGAGTTGCTCAATGCTCTTCAGTTCCTATTTTATTCCTTGTGCGCCTTTTCCATCCCTTTTCTTCAGTACTTTAATAATTTTCTGGGTCGGCAACGCGTGGGTGATACCCCTGGTATTGCAAACGTCCATAGGCTGCGGTGACTGCTAACCATCAGGCAGGCCGTAAGCTTGTTTGCCACTTGGTGGTAAAAAAAACTCTTTGTAAAACTCATGCACTTAATTTACCTACTAGTTTTCAAAATATCTGTTGCTAATTTTAACTATCAGTATCTATATTATGTAAATGGCTGTTGTTTGATTGTAGTTTAATAAGCTTAGGTGTAATCTTTGCTTGTAGTGTTTTTCGTAGATACCTATATGTATTTTCGTATTTAGCTTTTTCGAGCTTTAGGTCCGCAATTGTACTTTTAGTGCATGAAGTATAAAGAAATAAATATATTTTTCAAAAAATAATTCAGCTGAGTATATATCGTATGTGGAGGAGCCATAAGTGGCCCAAACGAGATTTGTTTTTAAATTGTTACATTGTTTGTTAAACTGTTAAAGTCCTAAGGTAAATAACTTTTAGAACTGCAGGTCAAAATGATTGTTTTGACAGCTAGTACATAAACATCGATTGCTAAAATTACAAAAAGTTGGTTGTGCAAATCGAATAACTAAATGTTAATATATGAATGTGTGGCGACATCTATCGCACTACCGCTCAAATAGGGAAGACTCAACGATACTCACATTACGAGTAACACGATCACAAGGTTGGCATGCATCTGCGCATAGATGGCGCTAACTTTCCTGCATCGCGCTAACGGAATATGCCAACTCCGCGGCATATATACAACTTCCGACGATCCAATGTCGGACCCTTGGTCCCCTGGTCACAACACCCGGCCAGGTGGGTAATTACCCTTTTCCACCTTCTCACCATCTTCGCTTGCCAACATTGGCGGCTACCTTAATTCCTTACCATCGCCAAAGTGGTGACCCCGACGTGATAGTTACGTCTTCCCTACCGAACTACCTACCCTACTACGACCATAGGCGGCACGGACGCGTGTTTCCTGTCACTACCCTCGACTGCACGGACGCGTGCTGCTACCTAATCGCACACTCTCACTGTCCCCACCCAGTCGCTACTCACTGCAGGCTTGGGAACAGACTCGCTACGGCACACAGCTCACGCTAGAGCTTCGCCACTACTCATCGCATCACTACACTGACTACGCTACTCTAGTCAGCTTCTACACTTCTCGCTTCAGTATCGACCTCCAGTCTCCGGGGGGAGTACTGTGGCGACATCTATCGCACTACCGCTCAAATAGGGAAGACTCAACGATACTCACATTACGAGTAACACGATCACAAGGTTGGCAAGCATCTGCGCGTAGATGGCGCTAACTTTCCTGCATCGCGCTAACGGAATATGCCAACTCCGCGGCATATATACAACTTCCGACGATCCAATGTCGGACCCTTGGTCCCCTGGTCACAATACCCGGCCAGGTGGGTAATTACCCTTTTCCACCTTCTCACCATCTTCGCTTGCCAACATTGGCGGCTACCTTAATTCCTTACCATCGCCAAAAATGCACTGGCCTTTAACACCCACTTCTTCAGTGTAGATTTTGATAAAGAAAACACTTATTCTATTAACCCCGAGGCCAGTAACAGTCGAGTAAAGGAACTGGATATATCTGCTGCAAATTAGACGAGCTTTTCCCATTTGCCAGATCGGAAGTGTAGTGTGAAAAAAGTAAAGGGAACACAGCTTCACGTTTAAAAGGAATGTGCTCCCAGCAACGGTGTTTCCTTTGGCCTATGACATGGGATCGTTCAAGAGGTATATTAGAGGTCTCCTTAGAGGCGGGCAACGCATTGGTAGCACCCCTGGTGATGCTGATGTCCATAGGCGGCGGTGACCACTTTCCATCAGGTGGCCCGCATGCCTGTTTGTCTGCCGGATAACATAAAAAAAAAAAAAAAAAAAAAAAAAAAGGAGTGTTCTAATACCTAATTATATGCTGTTGCATACACTTCTTTATCTACACTCATATTTTCATGTTAAAATTTCGTACCTATAATTTTTTCAACTTTGCTGGAAGTAACTGCGAGTCAGTTCTGTTGTATCTACGCGTCGAGGATATCAAGCGAAATTCGCTTCACTTTTTTCACATTTATCTATTTATTTGCTTCAAACAAGAAACAACATTCACAACACACAAATTACAACTATTAGAAAAAATATTCTGTTTAGCGGGAAAATAATTCCAAATGTACACAATCGCAACCACAGACTATGAACTGATCACAAATATAAACAGGAATTTTGAATTTGTTGAAGACATTTAGGTATTCAGCCTACATTTAGCCGTGTCCCGGCGCCCGACAAAAATTTAAAAAAGAAAAGTGTTGCATAATGATTAAAAAGTTATTTTTCGATACAGCTGTAATGAAAATAGTATGGGAAATGCTGTATCGAAAAGTAATTTTTTAAATTTTTATAGACTGGCGTGAAAAAAGTGTATCCTTAAACAACTGTTTTCAAATATGTAATTGGAACATTACGCTATGAGTGTAGATAAAACATATTACATATTCTTGTTGCGCATTTGCAAGTCTTTGTTTGTAGGAACAAGTGCCGTCAGCTATCTACGTTACGTTACATGTTTACTATCATTTTAGGAACAATCACATATTAGACCTTGAATTCCACATTTTCTAAATAGTCGAGACTTGGTTTGGTTTGCATCAATCAGGTAAACGGGTATTCTAACTACAAACTTACATCGAAAATCCTTGTTAACTTTAACACTAACAAGCGAGGTTAATTCAATAGGAGGACGCTCACACACAGGACGTCAAAACACTCCAAATGATAAAAGTTTCTGAAATTTCTGAATATTAATAATGATAATAGAGTGCTGTGTTGACTCGCATTATAACCTGATATAACGCGTTATGTTAGAAAGCTGCGGTGGCTTCCTATACGCCGCATTTTATCTCATTCCCTTTTGGCCCATAACTCATGTTAGCAGCCTTCCGAAGCTGTAAGGGTGGGGATAAGACCTATATCTTGTGGGTTCAATATTGATGTGTAGTGGTTTCAACATCTACTTTCTTACTTAGATAAGTGTGTGGTTTCACATTATGTATTTACAGGTTTATAACGTTTCTTATTGTAACATATGGAAAAGTTGGTATTGCGGCTCGAGGAAGTAAATGTAAACAAGACTGTATTTACTCCACTCTCAAGACCTGACTCTTTCTCTACAACGATTTGTTATTTATCCGATGCTATTGTACCGATCATCGATCACAGCATAGAAATTGAAAAAAGAAATATACCCTTGGATTGTAATTGCTAATGAAACCAGAAACATTGTTCTCGGGCCTTTATTTCTGCTATACATATCATCACATCATGTACCTACACGTCGTTACGATGTGGGTATCCATCATTTAGCAGCAACGTCCATATGGATTTAAACAGCGAACAAAGATTTCTTCTACAAAGCAACGGTGGAATTTGAAAGAAATCTCAAAGAAAAGGCGTTTCAACAAAAGTTTTGCGTTGGCCCCCGCACAATAGGCAGCGATTTGAAACCAACTCCAGATTCTAACAACTGATAAGGCTGCCCAACTGGAAGTATGAAAAGGAAAACGAATCGTTTATCAGATTAGTCCTCATTCGCAAACACGTTTGTATTAGATAACATAACACTCCTTAGGCGCATTTTTTTAAATTAAACACTGGCCTCCTATGTACCCATTTAAATTTTTTATTTGTAATGTAGGTTTTATTTTATTGCATTAGATGCGTTGCAAATTAATTTATTGTTCAGATAAAATTATTCGTTCTTAAATTTTTAAACTGTGAATTGCGATTTATAACGAAGGTAGGCCACTGGGCGCTCCTGCCCAGTTCTTATACCTAATAAATGTCTTTGTTTGTAAATGTTACACTATACTACTATGTGTGTAGACATACATAACATCCTTGTGCAAACGGATATAAATCAGCGAAATCTTACTATGTTCGCCACTCTACCCTATTAGATATTTTGTATTTAATTAGTTCATTACTCTGTTTGGTCATCTTGGCCTTAATGTACCGGTTGTGCTCACGCGCACTAGGGCCCGGGGTCCGCCTTGAAACAGATACAGGATTTGGCAGATCAGGTAATTACAGCGGAGCGACTGCCTTTTGACCTTCGTGACCCTGTTAGAAGAGGAACCTGACCGAACTGGACCATGGTTACACATTCACTCGCCTGAATACAGGTTTCATCACGATGTCTTTCCCTCACCGGAAGAGCATCGGTTAGTGTTAAACTAATGTACATAACTAAGAAAAGAGTCAATTGGTACATTGGCCCTGGAGTTCGAACCCGCTACCTCGGGATACGAGCCACACCCATTAACCACCTTGCCACCGACGCTCCTAGACCTCTCACCGACATTAACTGAGCTCATTGCTAGCTAGCTCATTGCTCTGTTTATGTTTAAAAAATAACATTTTCATTTCGTTTCGTAGACCTTGTTCTGGTTGGCATACGTCGCCTGTATTCCATAGATAATAGATTTCAAAATTGCGCAACCTTATTCAACAGCAGTATTCCCTGGCATACTTTTATTTCCCTAATCCTACACCCCATCTATTTATCGATCAATACTAAGTCGTACAAAAACAACACGACAGTTGCAAAATGGAAGGCAAGGGTGGAAATTTAAATATGTTTTGCTGCCTGATCCCTAGTCGTTACCGCAGGTTTGTTATGTAAATCTACTTTGGATTGCTTTTTCGATTCTTCGATTTGGTATAAATGGGATTTTGGAGAGATTATTTCTGTCCTACCTTTTGTTTCTGAAGTTATAATGGTATTTACATGTCGACTTTCGTTTATTTGTGAGGTAGGTACTTCTACAAAATACATAGACGCTTAAGCCCTATGCTTGTGCAATCCATTATTTAATTAAAAGATTGATTTCCATAACTAGGTAGTTAGTAAATATAGGTATATAACCTATATATACATATAATTTTTTTTTGGTACTAGTTATTTTATGTAAAAAAAAATATAATTTGATAAAATGTGCGTGTGTGTGCGTGTACGTGAGCATTTTTTTCGGTTACTAGATATACCTATCCACATAAGTGTAAACAAATATTTAATCGTTATTAAATTAAAGTAAGTTAATATTAAGATTTCTGTGGATAAGTTATTAAATTAAAGTAAGTTAATATTAAGATATCGTGTTATTTTTTTGTCTTTTCTATCGAAAGGTAGTTTATACGTACATTAGTGGACCCGGCGCGACTTCGTTTGCATGGCGTCCTACTCCTACCCCTACCCTACACCAACCCTACAACTACCCTACACCTATTGTATGAGGTGTAGGTCTTGCTAAACCTTCCTCTTGAATCACTCTATCTATTGTTGGAATCGCATTTAAATCCATTGCGTAGTTTAAAAGATCTAAGCGTACATAGATACCCAAAGACAGACGGCGGGTAGCGACTTTGTTTTATACTATGTACCTGTAGATTCGGCTAGTATCGGCGTTGTATTTATTCACACGCGTGCGACAGAGACGACACTCAAGAATACGAACTAGCCGATGGGCATTATTTACCGCCGACTAGTATATCTACAGTACCTGCAGAGAGTAAAACTTCCAAAGACCATACATTAAGAAGCTTTAATCAGCCCATCAACTGGACCCTAATAGACCGGTTTCCTTCCTCCGCAACACAGCTCTGACCCACATTGTTAACGACCGTGCCACGCCATTTGATCCACTCCGGGATTGGAACTAAAACTGTGGGAGAAAAGAGTTCGTTCCGAGACTTTCTTGGTCAATTTAAACTTGAGCCTCCATTGGAGCCTCAATTCATTCTGCTAAGCTAACTTCCTACCCTATATTAGAGCAGGGTGTTTATTTACGAGTGTTCATTTATATTAATGAGCCTTGCTGAAGCCTTTGGTTTATACACCTACAGCCTGTGCGACGAAGTGGTTACTGTTGTAGTATATGTGCTATTCCGGTGGCCGGTGGAAGCCGTGTGGTGTCCGGCAGAGTAGAATAGCACCAACCCCTTACACTGGTGGGTGTCATTCAAGGCGACCAATGTTTGGAAAATGGGCAACAGCGTTATCATTGTTATATTTATAACACTGCGATCTCCAACTCGCCTACTAAGGATGGACATTATGGCAATGATGTCCCCTCTCATGGAAGAGACCCTAAGTCCAGCAGTGAACTGTTATGGGCTGTTATGTTGATATGTACTATTCCGGACATCACATGAGTAATAACAACACATATTCAACACATAACACAATTTTCGAGGCAAAAGTTCTGGAGTCTCCGTAGGCTGAAAAATGGGCAGTAGCGTTTTCCATTTCTGTAATTACAACACTGCGATCTGCAACCCGCCTGCCAAGCGTGGAGATTATGGCAATACCCTTCCCTCTCATGGGAGAGGCTCTAAGTCCAACAGTGGACTGTTATGGGTTGTGATTATGAATACTGCAATGACAGGTTAGTAGTTAATATAAAACAACGTAAAACGAGTAGACATCTTACCTACCCCATCTGTATGGGGATTTTGGATTGTATGGGGTTCTATGTGCTTTTACTGTGTTGAATGCTTTAGTGATGGCCTCAGCCATTGTGTTTATCTCAATGCATTCTCTGAATATTTTGCATACCTCCCTTTGGATTCTGCATTAATTCAACAGAAAAGTTTCTAGCGAAATTCTGTGCTCGGTTTCATTGACAAACTAACCTAACTAAATCTGCATTGTGTGGTTTGTTTGAAGGACAATGCCAGAACAAGGGACCGTCCGCGGACAACAGGAGGATTTCAATGAGCGAAATTTTCTACTACTACAACTCCATCCCGCTCACACGCTTCCTGAAAAACACTGATGTTATATCCTTTTGAATAGGCGATACTCCATCAAAAGCTTGAATAAGAAGCGGGTAGCGAGAGGGCAAGGTGTAAGCCGATATTGTGGTGATATTTCCGACATTTATTGGAAAGACGTTCGGCTCGTCACTACAGTATTGCCGCAAATAATTATAGTTCTTGTATTGTAATATATATAAATATTTGTAATTTGTATTTATAGTATTTAATGTCGCCTGCGATGGTATAACTACGTCTTGCGCAAATCGGCAAGTTACGTAGGGAACAAGTGTCTGGCCGTGCCGCCCCCGCCGGGCACGGGAACGAGAGGCCGGCAGAGGAAGCGATGGCTTGACGTTGTCAAGAATGATATGTGTGTCAATAAGCTCACCACCAAGGATGCCGAAGAGCGAGCGAGGTGGGCCAGGAGTAACAGGAAGGTGGAGCACAGGCCCTCGAGTGCCGCAAGGGGGCGCAACCGAGACAACGCCAAGATGATGATGATTCTCTAAACATATTCATTTATGATGACGCGTTAGAATTTTTTTTTTATTTTTTTTCCCTTATCTGCTCTTGGGGTGTTAGAACACGGGTGCGAATGTCAAAAGCACGAATAACGATAGCGCGAAGACGATTGCCCGAAAGCTTGAATACGCGATGGTTCATTTGTGCGAAAAATCAATTTCGCGAAAGCGTCAAAGCATCGCGCAAGCGAAATCGATCGGGCAATCGTCTTCGCGCTATCGTTATTCATGCTTTTGGCATTCGCACCCGTGTTCTACACCCCTGCTCTTGCACTACTGTCATAACTTACCCTGTCTCAAAGGTTGTCTGCAAGAAATCGCTCAAAGCTATAAGGATTTAAAACAGCAAGGTCCGTAATCAAAACCTACGAGCTGTGTCAATGATAATTAGAGAGAATAAAAATAATATTTAATTTGGCTGATGAGACTTGTATTAACAATGAAGGCTGAAATGGTTGGAATACAATCCATGAATACTTTGTTAAAGGTCAATATTCACACCAATGTTTTTCGTACAATAAAGCTTTACACATGAAACACGGTATCCAATTACTTATTAACCACTAGTCACCAGATTTAGGTATATTTACGAGAATACAGCACCTATGACCTAGCTGTACAAAATCCTGTTACACAACCTGATTAGTGACACACTACGTTCATTGTACGAAAATAAAACATGGACAAAGTATATAATTGTATACGACATGATTGTCCACTGCCTAATTCAACGCGGAACAATTACATCCTTAAAGTTGTGGCCGAATTTTCAAGATATCCTTTTTCGTTTAAGATTTAAGCGCAGCAACTGGTATAAAGAAATTGATAGCATTATTTACCATGTCTACGTACGTGCACTCTGACCGAGGCACATCATTTTATGTGTGCGGAGCCAACAGACTTCCTTCAAAGCCAAAGGCTTTTCTACCAGTTATACTATGCCGTATAATCCTAGGGGAAAAGGTCAACCCGTACGCTATAATGGCATTATATGGAAAACCGTCCAACTGTCGTTAAAGACTTAATTTACGTATTATCTCATGGGTATCGGTATTGACGCAAAGTTTAGGTACACTTTATTCGCTCCTAGCTTTGTACAGCCGATGCACTCCTCACTGAGCAAATTTGACCCCATTGTTGAATAAGTAATAGGACAGGAGACGAACCCATTGTACTCCAGGCTGAGACTATGAGATCGCCGACAAGATGTGGTGTCTAATAGTCAGTTGGCCTCAATAGGATAAATTGAAAAGAGGGCGTGCTCCGAGAACCCTGAAATCGCTGTGAGAAAAACGTTATGGTCAATTAAAGTAAACTTCAGTAAGTACTATTATGACTAATTGTATGACCATAACCTTTTTCGCACAACAATTCGAGGGTTGTCGCCGTAGTAAAAGTTGTAAAAAATGAAAAATTCTTTTTAATGACATATGCCTCAACGTTATTGGTCATATAGGCTGGGGTCCATACATTTCTGCCGATCCTCCTTTGAAGCGGCCTCAAAAATAATTAATTAGGAAATTTTGAGATTTTTGACTTATCACGTTACTGCCTTACGGCGGGTTACGATCTTTCTGTAGTTCTATTATGTAAAATGGGGAAAACTTTAACCATATCACAATACTAAACATTATTACCTTGAC
Organism: Blastobasis adustella; assembly: GCA_907269095.1. Classification (NCBI taxonomy): domain Eukaryota; kingdom Metazoa; phylum Arthropoda; class Insecta; order Lepidoptera; family Blastobasidae; genus Blastobasis; species Blastobasis adustella. The sequence continues at coordinate 3,592,695 of OU026114.1, read as the reverse complement.
TTTTCACATTTCCTCTGGTTTTTTACTGTGATAAAACTTTCTCGGGGTATTATTAAGACCAAGGGAACATAAATATAGAATTTTTGAAGGTTCTGTCTGTCTGTTCCCTTTAGACTATAAAACATGTAAAAATTGCCTGTAAAATACAAACCAGGAACAAAGACCTCTAGTGCACCACAAGGATAGTATTTTTAGTAGAGGGCCACAAAAGCCAGCAAGTTTGATCGTACTCTCAGTAGGCACTTTTACAATAGCCAGAGAGCTCAACGTATTTTTGTAACAGGGCCGCATTTTAAGCTATGCAGATTTGTAGTTATTTGAAGGTGCTCCAACACTCTCCGATTTAACCCTAGATCAAAACCTAAACTATGACTGCGGTTTGGCTGTGAGGAGTTAAGTTTCTACGAGGCCATACTACTTCTAATATATATATATAGATAGATACGGTTAGGCTCCGACGAACAGGTTGTGGTTGGTGCGGACCTGAATGGTCATGTGGGCCAGAGGTGCGAGGAGTTCGGTCGGGTGCATGGTGGCTTTGGCTACGGCCAGCGAAACAGTGAGGGAGAAGATATTCTTCGAACCTCACTGGCCGCTGAATTGACCGTAGTAAACACCTTCTTCCAGAAAAGACAAGAACACATCATCACCTATAAAAGTGGCCCGCACCAATCACAAATCGATTATCTGCTGATCCGAAGACGTGACATCGGTCATGTATCCCAGTGCAAGATCATTCAGGAGGAATGCCTCACTGCACAGCACCGAGTCCTTGTCATGGACGTCCGGGTAATTAGTAGACAGCATACGGAAGTGGAGAAGAATGGGCAGGAAAGCGGACCTTGGCAGAGGCCGGGATAAGCGCTAGGACGATGATGATGATGACGGTTAGGCTCCGAGGAATTAAGTTTCCTCCGAATGTAATGATTGAAATTTTGTAGTATTGACTGACTGCGCTGGACAGAGGAGCTTTCTTAGTCCTATATAAAATAAGCGAAGAGGCCACCAACAACAGTCTATGTAACTTTATGAGATTCGAATTCGAACATTAAAATTGTAAAATTGCAGCAAGTCAAGCCTCGAAGTGAACCAAAAACAATCAGTCTTTGTCCCCCTTGATGGTCAGGAGTGATCCAAAGACAGGTAGGATTGCTTTGCTTGATATGGGCTTGTGGTGGTACCACGATGGAAGGTGTCGTTATTTTCTGATCCCCAGGTTCCCTAGGCTTGCCTGGCCCATCTAGATATACGGCTGTTAGTGAGCCATAGTTTTAATATACATAGAATGCATTCAATCTATACTGAATGGGTGATTTCCCTAAGTAGGAGTTCTTTAGACAGCTAGCGTCCCTACTTAATTACTAGATGAAGGATCCTTACAACTGTGGTGTCTCAATCTTACTGAATTTAAGAACCAACTAAGGTTTATAAATTATAATTATTACTTGTCCGTTATCTATTGTTGTAATTGTCAAAACTCGAATGCCATGCGTTAAATTGTAAGAAGTTATATGAATATTTATATTGAATTTCTCTAAAGCAAATGAGTTTATCTAGTTCAGAATGAAGTTACTTAGGCATCTCAATATCATATAAGATCATAGGTAGAATATAAAGTATAAATATAGGTTTCTTCACTTAATTGGGACTCTACGATTGAAACTCCACTCCATCTCAAAATAATAATGAATCCCATTACATCGGAACTCTAAAAATGGTTTAAATTTATATAAAGGCGTCTGCTAGAAAAGGACTGCGGGAATTGATTGAATAGATATTACGTTTGAAATGAACTGGAAACCGTAAAAGCGGTCTACGCGGGTGAAGTCGCGGGCAAAAGTTAGTTTGAAATAAAATAAACAGATCAGTAACCATTAATTCATAAAGCTCACTAAATCCTTTGAATTTCCCTTCATACAATATATTAGGCGCACTATCTCGTAATAATAGGATCTGTCACTTCATAAAACACACCTCGAACAATGTTTAGTTTATTATAATCTAGTGTTAGTTTAGGATGCAACTTGAAATAACCACTGACAGTGATAACGTTCCTCGCCAAATTCAAATATATTCTCTGACATTTATTAACTAGGTACGGCCAGTAGCGACACAGCTTCGTCCTCCGAACGCAATAGCTCATAGGTTGTTTCGATCCAATGGGTATATGTTAAATTAAGCAAAACACTCCATTTCGCTTTCGTAGAAAACCGACTGTACATACGTACGAATATAAACAGAATCACTACCAGCCAGGTGAAATGGAGTCGGATTGGGACTAAGATATTGCCATCAAAGCTGGTATTTGTAGCCGCCAACTACATCAAATAGGTCTAGGACATGGTCTTATATTAGAAATATTTTTTTTTACATAATTGACATTTGATTAGCTTTATTTATTTTATTATTCTTTTTCTTTTAGTTATATTAATTTAATGTATATCATTATGAGTAACATTTCATGCACAAATAAATATGAATGTTTATAACTTGCTGTGCCCGCGACTTCGTTCGCGTGGATTACAGGATATTTGGTATGTCCAATATTAAGCAACACTGTGGTCTAGCGAAGCACTCTTATCAAAAATGGAGCTTTTTGCTTTGGGTTTGAAAACTTCCAGGTTGTAGGTAGGTAGAGATATCCGTCGCGGTACGTCAAGAAATGTAAATGCAAGCAAAGTGGTTTGTACCAGTAGGTAGTCTTTGTAATTTCGACTGTAAACAGTGTCATTTCGCCGAGGCTCTCCTCGTTTGCTGGTGGAACGAAAGTGGTAGTATTAGATTGGGCAGTTCCATTGTAGCCTCCGAAATGCATCCGATAACAAAAAAAATTGACATACATACATACGCTCGAAAAACCTAACCCTCCTGTCACAGTCGGGTAAAAAAGATAATTTAGACAAAGAAAGACTGATTTTCCAGGTTTTAGATTAAGAGTTTTATCTAAGCGTAAGTAAGAGTCTTACTCCTCCCGCAACCCTACCCGCTTTCTTTATTCCTGATACCCGTTGGCGAGTAAGTTTAGAATAGAAGGAATAGGATTTTAATTGAAAAATTGCCATATTTGTCTTCTTTGGAGCGGTCATACTTTCAGTGATCGCTTCTGCCACTAAAATCTAAAAAGCCTATAAATTCTTTACCCCCAAATTCTATTTGGTACACTCTATAAGGTTTTATGATACCACGAATGTGTACAACACTGCTAACAGAAACGATGAACGATGGACGATGAAAAAAAAAACGCTGCGCCTCAAAATATATGCAAACTTGCCACCCTTCTTTGTTTGTCTGACGATTTGCCTTCTTTTAGCTTAGCTCAGAAGTGGGATGAATCACGAGCTATTGTTGTTTTCGTGTGAAACATAAAATGTACAAGTTGGTACACATTCGTTTGAACTTTTGAAAGACCGTACCTCTAAAAGTGAGACTGTGTCGTAGTCCTTGACCTTGCAAGATTCTGACTTTGTACAAACTATTGTATCTACACAATATTCCATGCTCGCTATTGCGGTTCTTTGCCCTGTATTTGGCTTGCGTAGGATCGTTATCACCAACAGCCCGTAACGTGCTTGACTATTGGTCTCCTCCACATTAGTGAAGGGTTTTGCCATGGTCTCCGCGCTTAGTAGGCGCGTGGAAGCTCGCAAAGCGCCGTTAAGGTTATATGTGGCTTCAGGCCTCGACTTTCAGGTGTTCTCGATGGGCCTTGGTGATGAGAATGGCGGAAAGAAAATCCTTTGGCCTAACCTAGTGACTGGTAAAATACCGGGCCATATAAACTCATGGCTGAGTTGCCTCATTAGGTTATTGCTTGCGCGAGATGAGATCTTCAAATGAAGAACGACATGGTTCAGGTGTTACTGTGTAGTTTATCTGTATAGACCATAGCAATAGTTGCTATGTGCTGCCAGACAAAGGTACAGAATACAATTAACTTATGTAGTTGATTGTTTCTTTCAAATCTAAATCTAGACGCTGAAGTTTTACGTAGGTCTGGTATTGATTACTTAGTTGGCCGATCTGATAACGAAGGACACCACTACGGGTGCGCTCATACTAGAGCGTGGCATGGTCTTTGATTGATGGTTGACTGACTTTTGTCTTTTCTCCAATTTGCCGATAAATAATAAATATATTTAAAGAATTTCCTTCTTTTACTTACTACTTTACAACAAATCGAACTGATTTTTTCAAATTTAGCTTAACTAGATTAACTATTAACTATTAGATTAACTATTAATATTAATAATTGTTTCTTAAGTTTTTGATGAATAAATACTATATTATACTAGGGCAGTGACGGTTCGAATTATAAAGATAGTTGCTTAGATAAACTATAGTTATTCCATTTCTCTCTTGGTTCAACGTACTGGAAATTGTGGACAAATACATAAAAGTACTTGGACAAGCCGTCATGTGTTTCAAATGTAAAAGAATTGTGAAAGCCATCTTAACTCGGCAGCGGTCGGGAAGCTAATGTTCTTCTCGTTTGTAGTTTAGTGTTTAGTTAATACGAGGGCAGTCCGATAAGTACTTAGCCACACCGCCCGATGGCACCACTATCGTAAGAGAAATTAACTATCGTGTAGTACATCCTCGTAGACGGCTACTGTCAAAATTTCAGTCATATTGGATTTATAGTTTTGTTTTGACCGCGTGTGGAAGCGGGCGTGTCCGCGGATTTTAGAAAAATGGAAAAAATCAACATCGGTCGGTGATTCGATTCTTGTTTTTGGAAGGGAAATCGCGCAGCGAAATCAAAGAGCGCTTGGATGCTGTGTACGGTGACTCTTCTCCTTCAATGGCGACCGTCAAAAATTGGTTTAACGAGTTTCAACGTGGTCGCACGTCAGTTTTTGATGAGTTACGCCCAGGTGCCCCAAAAACGGCTACCACGGAGGATAACGTGACAAAAGTCCACGATTTCGTATTGGCAGACCGCCGAGTGAAGGTGCGCGAGATAGCTGAGACAGTAGGCATCTCAAAAGACCGCGTGGGTCATATGCTGCATGAAATATTGGGCATGAGAAAGCTGTCGGCTCGATGGGTGCCGCGTTTGCTCACGCCGGACAACAAGCGCATCCGTGAGACCACTTCAGAGCAGTGTTTGACACTGTTTAAGCGCAATCCGAAGGAGTTTCTGCATCGTTTCGTGATCGTCGACGAAACATGGATTCACTGGTACACACCAGAGACCAAGGAACAGTCGAAACAGTGGACTTTACCCGGCGAATTTGCTCCGAAGAAGGCGAAAACTGTCCCATCGGCCGGAAAGGTGATGGGCACCGTTTTCTGGGATTCACAAGGTGTGATCTACATCGACTACCTGGAGAAGGGCAAAACGGTTACAGGCCTCTACTATGCCGAACTATTAAGCCGATTCGACGCCGAATTGCAGAAAAACGGCCCCATTTGTCGAAGAAAAAGTGCTCTTCCACCATGCCAACGCACCGGCTCACACCTCCGCCGTCGTCACGGCCAAATTGGTCGCATTAGGTTACGAACAGCTGCCCCATCCACCGTATTCTCCAGATTTGGCCCCGTGTGACTTCTTTTTGTTTCCAAACTTGAAAAAGTCACTCGCCGGGCAGAAATTTGAGTCGAATGAGGAGGTTATCGCCGCTACGGAGGCCTACTTTGCAGACCTCCAGAAAACGTATTTTTCAGACGGGTTAAAGAAGTTGGAGCATCGCTGGGTCAAGTGTATAGAGTTGAAAGGAGACTATGTTGAGAAATAAATCGCCACTTTTCCAAAATTTTCGTTTTTCTTTTGTAGGCTAAGTACTTATCGGACCACCCTCGTAGGTACTTATCGCAAATTTTCAAATAGTGACGAAATTAGTACAGAGGATAAGCAAAGTGAAAAACAAAACAACCAATAGCAATCAATACAGAAAATGATTGGAATTGAAATAAAAAATTCAGCCACAGCAATTCGCAATTCTGCGAGTAGCAAGCAAGAACTAAAAAAGCCAAAGTTAGTTAACATCAAAACAAGATCAAAGGACGAATACGAAATAACTAAAATTGGACATATAAAATGGTCGACAAATCGCCTGAAATCCCAGATAACATTCATTCTACATAGCATTGCAGTATATTGGCTTGCCCCTTATATTTTCTGTGACCCTAATAATGTTGCCGCCGAATACAATGTCTGTTTCTATTACGATACTCATAAAATACAAACTTTTGTATCTGCGTACGCACGTAGTTCTCAACTTGAATCGAGTTTTTGTTAGTCCGTTTAATATTCTATCTACATGCAATTTTGTAAGAAATTAGGAGTCGTCGGCGTGGCCTAAATAAAGACATAAATTAACTGAAATATAACGTATGTGTGTTTTTGGCTCTTCGACGTGATTTACTAACGATGTAAACACTATTAGACACAGATAACCAAATTTTAGTCGTATCTCTCGTAACTTTAACAAGTTTACTCGTAAGTCCCTATTTACAAATAGGGACTTACGAGTAAACATGCGAATATCACAAACCATATGTAACGTTTGCCACAGCATAAATATCGTGTACGTAACAGTGTGAACCTCGAAAAACAACCTTATAAAAAGGCGTCTCACCAAACCTGTGAGAATAAAGTAGGCGATGGCCGCACGCTCACTAATGCAGCTTGGGGGAGGATAATTCGCGCCGATGAATACCAAAACGGGCGAATCCCAGAGCGCAGCTAGTTTTTCAATAATGTATCACGGCTTCAACAATTCACTGGCGAGGCCCTTTCTGGGGTCCTGATTATTTATATGCTAAGGAGGGGCTGGCGCTGGCGGGACGTGGGGCCTCGCGTTATTATCTTCTCTCTTAACCTCCGCCCGACCGGCCATAACTTAAAGCGGATGGGTTATTCCCGATGTTCTATTTATCGGCGCCGTTACGCACACCTGATCTTATTCAAACAAATAAGACTTCTGTTATTTACGAGAAATGCAAGTCAGTATTTTTCTACCTATTTTAAGGTGTGCTTGTACACGGACGGCAGGTTGTCAACGCCAATGTCGGCTGCTGACGTCGTCAGTATTATACAACTGCTATAGTGATGCAGCCTTTGTAGCCCGGACAAAAACATGGAAAGAAGTTTTTGGTAATCGGTATTATTTTTACTAATTCGACCCCACTGAATCTAAAAATGCCGGTTACCAAATGTGCTTAAATTTTATCGATTAGATAAGGAGTTTTAGAAATACAGCATTTGATATTGTATAAAAAAGTGAAATAAATGTTTTTCTTTATCTCTTCTCAATTTGTAGGAAAGTGCCAGCAGTTGTTTTCAGACCAAGTGCGTGCTTTCCCAGATGCCCAATGTGATAACTGGCAAAATAAACTTTGATCTAGACAACAAGAATCTAACATTTTCGGATTCTGCTGTGTTTCTTGGGATGACACTAGACAATCAGGTTTGGAGTCCGTGCTATGCTATTTACAAGTCACGTATCGAGGCTATAGAAAATAAGTTTATGCGTTATTTATGCTATCGAGCGGGTCAGTATTATGAATCCGACAATAACTTACGCCTATGTAAGAAACACCACCTACCCCCACTTCTCAAACGAAGAGAAATAGCACACCTGAGATTACTTATCAGGCACTATACATTGGCATCACAGTATATTTATAATATTTAAATTTATACGTATAAATATGCTGATACTTATTGTAAAAACTCAGATACACATAGTCATAATACTAGGCACAAAGTCAAACTGGTAACGATGCGCCTTCGACTGTCCGAGGTTAAATCCTCCTTTGTTGGCCATAGTGTTCCACTCTTTAACAAGCTACCAGAGGAGATTTAGATTTTACCTTTCATCCGATTTAAGTCTTGCATTAAGAAACGTTGATACAGAAATCATATTATAAAATAAATCATTACATTCAAGACAATAATCCATGGACTTAACAATTGCGGGACATTGAGAAATCTGAAATAAATATTTTATTGTTATTTAATGTTAATGTATGAAATTAAAATTATTATTAGGTTATTTTAAATATAATTTAATTTTTGACTTGTAATTTAGCTGAAAGATTGACATGTAATGCCTAATAGATTAAAGGTATTTTAGTACCTAATAATTAGGGTAGGCATTAGTGACCAGACTGTTCATATTGCATCATGATTATATGTTGTATTGGTAAACTTGTAGTTTAGTGAACTGATTTGTATATATAGTAGGTACCTAATATAAAATGGGCATACTTACATAATACATCTGTAACCTCAACTGAGTCTGGGTTGTAGGTGCTTGTAGACACCGTATAAGTAAGAGAAACATCCTAATCTGCCATCATCATCATAAATGACCTATAAAGTGAAAGCACTGTTTACTGTATTGCAATGTTTAGTATTCAAAAATTTTGCAATGTTGCATAAATCGTAATGAAGTATGCACTTACCGGAGGGTAGTCATTATTTGTTTACAACCCATCCACTAATACGCTATACACTTAAACATTTGGGATCATAGCATTTTTTGCGGTTTCTTACTAGGCACATGCAAAATATGTATCTAACCTATTTACGAGAGAGCGGCATCATCCACTGACAGCCACTCACAGTGACATAGACGACCAGCGGCGCTAGCGTCGCGGAGTATCCTTTCTTTTTTTTTTTTATGGTCTGTGCCGCTGCGCCTGAGAATTTTATTTTATTTTTGTAAGACATTCATGAGCGTTTGTAAAAAACCTTAACTGAATAAACGTGATTGGATTTGATTCGATTTGGACATTTTAAAGCTTATGAATTCATCTAGAAAACGACGTCTTCTACGACGAAACGACTAATTCATAGTCGTCTGAACAATGGTTCTCGAGATACAGTTTCCCTCACGGATCATACCCTCTCCTGCTATAAGTTCTAGAAGCAATCATATTACTTATTGGTAAACGGTGTTTTCTTACTACTTCGACCCCGCTGGTTTAAAAAAATCCCCTCCCCTCTTCCCAATCTTCCGCCTTTATCCCTCTGAAGCGTGCCTCACCGTGACTTTTTTCATTTTACAGTATAAAGGATACAGATAGGAGCATATCCTCAAAAACATGTGAATCTACATTAAATTACCTAAACATCAATGTCAAATTTATAATGATACAATAAATAGTTTTTAAATACAGGCTTCCATATTCAATGTAAAAGTTGCCAAATAATATAGTGGCGGTGGTGTTGTTATTCTGAAAGTAGTTCATATTGCAGTGGAAATTACTTTAAAACATAATACAAATATGGTTACTAAGTAACTTTGTCGACGATACCTCAAACTATTTTTCTAAATATATTTCGACTTAGATTGGTTATTTATGAACGCAAAAACATGGCGTTGGGTATCAGAAATTTCATTATTGCTGCGATGTATTATTTTAAATTTTTTAGGTTATTGTATCAATCTTTGAATCTTTAATAAAGCCATAGAGTTTCAAACAATTCTGGAAAAACGTCAATCCACTTTGTTAAGAATGTAGAACAAATAAGACAATGGTCTTATTAAAAGGTTAAAAGAAGAAAGATTGCGGTGCGAAAACTTAAAAATCGACTGCTTCATCAGTGCCGAATGTGAACTTGGTAATTTATTTTCTTAAATTTTCTAAAACTTAACCTAATTTGGTACCTAACTAAAGCGCACAGGCGCCCGTAGTATTAAGTAATAAGTTTGTACTTATAGTACGTAGTTTGTACATTTGTAGTTTTTTGGATTTTTGTTATCTACAACCTAAATGTAAGAATCGTAGATGTTATGGGCGACAGTTACCATTTACTATCAGGTGGGCTGTCTGTGGGCTTTGTACCAAATAGAAGTTAGAATCGGTCCACAGGATTTAGTACAATATAGCTAGTACTAAATAGCAGTGAAGTTATTGTAATTCATCCTATTATGTCATGGTAGTATGATAACCACTATCGTGTTACTGCAGGACAAAAGCCCACGGTAAAGTATAACAATATTTACCCCTAAAAAGGGAAAAAGAACTCGGGAGGCGTCTTCGCTTTGCCTCAATAAATGGGACCATCAGACAGACAACTCACTAGAAACTTGTCTGACAACTGTGAAAAGTTGCTCATGCATAATTTATGAGTCACTTAGGCCCTTTTTTACAAATTTATCAAGTAGCCGCCCTTGTTCATACTGTTGGGAGGAAGGTTTCAGCGGTTGCCTCGATATACTGTGTCGTAGCTACTCGACAGATTATAATCAAAGTTAGAAATTGAGACGGGGCAATTTCTCGGAGCCATGTATCGTGCCCGATATTAATTAACAAGTTGTGTTAGGTGTAACAAAGAAGATCCGTGCCAAGAAAATTGCTAACAAAGTTTCACCGATTAATCGATCCTGTACCTAATTAATTTCTCTGGTGGTTACCGCGGATAACATAAATTTTTGGTCTGGCCGCAGTAGTTACAGTAGATTCCTCCTAGTATACCTAATACGTAGCTCTAGTCTAACGTGTTGTAATGAATAGGTAGTAAAATAAATTATACAATTTCTTTTTGAGAGGTGGACCATAATAAAGAAGGAAATACAAATATGCCTATGTACAACTAAGTACATATTATAGTATAGTATATTATAGTATATAGTATAGTGTACATATTAATAAAAATTTTGGTGTAAATTTGTACAAAATACAATATAAAATTTAATAATCCGATCCCGACAAATATATACCCGACAAATATATATGAATCCATACCATGTGTTTAAAAATATGTCATAAAAGAGGCCAACTAAATTTCACATTAAATCCGAAACGTTCTAGATAGCGCCATAAAAGTTTTACGTCAGTCTAAGTCAGGGATTTGTAGGTACGTTCGTAAACAGCCACCGAGGCCAAAATTTGAACTCGGTACTCGACTGTGCGTTATACATATCTATCAGCGATTGAAAAACATAAGTTTACAATGGCATTCATGTGTCGCTTAATAGTAGTTTTTGCAACTGGCATATAAAAGGGGGTATTAAAACATGAGTGTCTGTTTATCATACAAGGCGTAGCCGAGTGTTAATAGTTTGACACGAGTGTTTTAATACCAAATTTGCAGTTGCATACACTACTTTACCTACACTCATATTTCAATGTTAAAATTTCGTATCTAAAATTTTCTCAATTTTGCTGGAAGTAAGATGCGAGTCAGTTCCTGTTGTACCTACGCGTCGAGAATATCAAGCGGCGGGAAATTCACTTCACTACTTTCACATTTATTTATTTATTTACTTCAAACAAGAAAAAACATTCACAAATTACGACAATTAGAAAAAATATTCTGTTAAGGAAAATAATTCCAAACATACAATCACAAATATAAACAGAAAAATTTGAATTTTGAATTTGTTAGACATTTAGGTATTCCGCCTACATTTAGCCTTGACCAGGAGACCGACAAAAATAAAAAAAATAAAAGTGTTGCATAATGATTAAAAAGTTATTTTATGTTACAGCTGTAATGAAAATAGTATGGGAAATGCTGTATCATAATGAAATTGTTTAAAATTTTATAGACTGGTGTGAAAAAAGTGTACCCTTAAACGACTGTTTACGAATATTTAATTGGAACATTACGCTATGGGTGTAGATAAAATTATTTATAATATTTAATAGTATTTGTTATTTACAACTTAAACGTTAACTAAGCATTTAATTTTAAATGATATTAAGGTTGTAGTACACCGTTAATCTTTCGATTTTCGTTCGACTTTCGACTGTTTCGACGGAGTGTCAATTACAATTACCAGCGTCGATTGTAGAATTGTAGATAGCAATATAAAGGCGAGTAAGACGGGCTTCGCAATCACAAGGTAGTGATGTACGGCGTTCAGGTTAAAGTGAAGGCCCCTAATTCCACTAGTCCACTAGAAGTATGGAAAGGGATGGCTCTGAAAAAACCTCACTCTTATTTTTCCGACCTCGGCGCATCCTTTGATTAAACGCATAAAATATTCAATTAAACATTTTTTCAAAATTCAGAATTTCTTTATTGATTAGGACATTAAATATCTCTTTCAATCGTCAAGTAAAGAGGATAGGAAAGTAGGAAGGAAGCACACAGTGACACACTGGCCGCCCCATGGCCGCAGCAAACGTACCCCACGCCAACCACGACCGGAGGTAGTAACGAGGTATTAATGAGGTAACTTCCCCGATGTTGCTGATGTCCATAGGCGGCGATGACCACTTTGACAGGTGAACCGGTTGTCTGTTTGTCTACCGTATATAATAAAAAAAGTAGAAAAAATCATCTATAAAATTGTTTTGGCGACGAATAATTGATAAAAGCTAAAACCACGTGCGTTTATGTCACTCTGCCATGCATTTATTTTAATAATATTCCCCCATTTTTTATTATAATATTCCAATGAAAGTTACATTTATGTAATCCATATAAGTATAGCTTTCAGAATATATATGTTTCATACTGATATCTTTCATCGTTAAAATGAAAATTACGTTATTGCGTAAAAATATTGTTCAGGTTTTACGGGTTTTGTCAAATATTTTGTTATTTTTGTAGGAAAAGCCAAAACTTTTGTCCCAGAAATGAATTCGTCGTCCTTAAATTATCCGAAAATACCATCACACTTGCTCTAGTACCTACATTTAGAGAAATATAGGCCTCAAAGCAGAGCGCGGCAATTTCAAACTTTCCCCCCTCACCCCGGGCCACCTGCGGTGCCTCTCGACGCCTCCCGGACTATGGACTCCGCTCAGACCAACCTAATGAACAACTATGCTAATATGATTAACGGTATATCGCACTAAATTCCCTATTGATGGTCAGAATTTACCATTAGTACAAGTTGTTAAATATTAAGGCATGTGGTTAGATTTTAATTTAACTTGGCGTAAGCATATTTACGAAATAATTGAAAAATGTTTTAACATTGTTAATTTATTGAAATTGTTAGTGGTTCCAAGTTGGGGCATATAAGGATTATACCAAGCATATTAGGAGACTGTATATTGCGTTAATTAGAAGTAAATTTGACTATGGTTGTGTTTTATATGATAATGCGGCGCAAAGTCATCTTATTAAGTTGGACAGGTTACAAAATCAAGCTTTAAGAATTATAGGTAGTTTTGTCAAAAGTACTCCCATTCACGTAATCGAAAGTGAGTTGTGTTTGTCACCTTTGTACCTTAGAAGGTAATTGCTAGCATTCAAATTTGTTTAAAAGCATAATCATGATCAAATAGTATTACTGTTGATTGCATTAAAAGGTTAAGCTTACGCTTTTCCTGTGAAAGTCTTTGCTAAAACAGAAACAAAAATTGATCAATCATGTAATCCTTTGGGTATGTTTAGTTTAGATATTTATTGTTAATACTAATCTTGAAAGTATTACTCAACCCAAGAGATTGTATGTATCTAAATTAGTAATATTTATGTACCTAAATTAATAATATTAAGAAAGTAACATTAAGTTTGATGTAATCAGACAGTTTTACCTAAAGTTTCATGATTGGCATAAGATTTTCTCTGATAATTCCAAGAGCGGGAGCGGGAGTTCTTGTAGCGGCATATTATCATAGTAATTCTGGTTATGGCAAAAGTTTTATGATTAGAAATGATGTATCAGTTATGACGGCGGAACTTATTGTAATTTCAGAATCCCTCTCGTATATTACACGAAATAACTGGATGTAGTGCGTAATTTTTTCAGATTCCATGTCTGCACTAAGGCATATAGCTCGGTGTGTTGTGGGTCGCTGTAGAGACTAATCCGTTGCATATGATATAATAAGGAAGATTTTTGAGTTTACTGCATGAGGAGGGCAGTTGCGTTTGCAGTGGGTGCCGTTGCATGGGGTGTATTGTAATCAGACAGCTGATCGCCTCGCGAAGGTTGGAGTAACTTAAGGGGAAGAGCTTCCTGTTCTACCTAATTATTCTGAATGTCTTGTGGTGTTCCGGAAATTCAACTTTTAGAATCGGGAATCATATTTTCATGAGATATCAAAAGATAAGGGTATTTGGTGTATATATATTGGTGAACCGTTATTCTATTTCAAATAAATTATAATAAAGTTTCATGGCTCCCTACGCAGTTTTATACGGTGTTACCTGGTAAAACCCGTGGCAGTGCGTGCGCAGGGTTGTGGGTGGCTTCGGGAGCGCCATATCCAAGGCACAGTGCAGTATATCAAAATATTTACTATAAAAATTGATATGAGCTGACATGACGCCAAGCTATACGTTGCTTAGCTACGCCTAGACGTCTGCGCGCGCTGAAGTATTTCCTGGCCTGATTATGTCACCAGACAGGAGGTAAATACAATATGTCAAATGAAGAACGAAGTACAGTGAAAATTTTATTATTTGTAAATGTGAAGTGAAAACGGGTCTGAAAATACATTTTTTTAATAGATATAAGTGATTTTTTTTAGTGTTTTTATTCTTTTTTACGTATAGTATCTGTAAGTTACCCTTTTCCTTGAGGCAATTCCCATGCAACATTGTGCAGTATGTTTAAGATCATTCAATAGCATCATAGGACTCAACTCTTTTTCTTTAATGGCAGCAAGGCTGTGGAATGATCTTCCGGTCGATATCAGACGAAGCTCCAACAAACCTTCCTTCAAAAAAGCTGTCCGAGAGCATTTTCTAAATTCCTTGTAATGCCCGACTTTAACTTATTTCTTTTTTTTTTTCACCTGTTATTTTTGCGAATGATCTTGGTAGGTAGGCACTTGATTGAGATTTTTATTCAAGTACGTTGTGCTATCTTGTTGTTGTTGGTTTTTAGTATTAAATAGTTAATTAAATAAAATATCATTTTTGAGTTTCGGTATGTGAATACTAGTGGGTAGAATTGTGTTTGTTATTAGGTACGTAAGTGTAATGTTGTAAATTTTTGTGCACCGCCTGAATTTTTCTTTTTATACCCGTTTTCGGGGTAGACTGGTAGATAAAGCTACGAAGCTTTAAGTCCACCTTTGTACTATTTTGTGCATAAAGTATTAAATAAATAAATAAATAAATAAAAGGACTCCATATTCATCAATCGCGAGTTCATCACGGGCGCATCATTCCATGCGTACCATGTAGCCAAAACCCCGGCTCCCAGACCAACAACACACCACTCACGAACACATCTCCCCCTTACACTTACTCCTTAGTCAGTTAAAACATTCTACAGCCATTGTGAAACGCATACCTCGTGGTGCCCGATCCTGCGTAGCTTTCGCTCTAGCCGAATCCATCAAAGTATGCACAAGCGACAACAATTTCGCGTCCTGGCATGACCTCCTCACCTTCTCATACAAAACACTACACGCCTCACTTGAAAATAAGATCTCCCTCACACAGCAAATTAAAAACAACACTGCTCCAAACACACAATTACCCCAAGCGGCGCCCCAAAGGCCTCCGCGTAGCAGACATAATATTGCCATATTTCCTAAAGTCGAAGAGAAAGTGCAAGACGGAGACTTAAAGGGCGCCGCTCGACTACTATTCTCAAACGATACCATTGCACTTGACTCACCGGAGGCCGCTGCCGCACTACAATCAAAACACCCCCCAGGCCCTTCCTGCCCCGCTTTTGTAGACCCCCCATCTGACATCGCAACATGTCTCCGCGCCAAAGAGGAAGATGTTGTTGTCGCTATCGCTACCTTCCCGACAGGTTCGGCGTCCGGTTTGGATGGCATCTCCCCTCAACACCTCAAGGACCTCACCAGCCACGGTGTGTGCATGGCCGGCTACCACGTCATCTCAGCCCTAACCGGGCTGGTGAATGTCATGCTAGAGGGGAATGTGTGCCAGGAAGTGACACCGATCCTATACGGGGCCCTTAATAGCCCTGACTAAAAAAACGGTGGCGTACGACCGATCGCTGTAGGTTCCACCCTGCGGCGATTGGCTGCCAAAATTTGTGTTCGGCTAACTCGTTCTAAATTCCAGTCCCTCTTTCGAACCCGTACAGGTTGGCTTCGGAACCCGCGGAGGCTGCGAGGCAACTGTTCATGCCTTACGTACCTTTACGCAAGACGATCTGTGCGAGGTAATCTTTACACTAGATGTTAAAAATGCTTTTAATTCGGTAAACAGGGACACCCTCCTGAATAAAATTAAGCTACACGTTCCGGATATTTATAATTTTATGCTACTGTGTTATCACTGTCCTTCATAATTATTGCACAAAAATAATGAAATTCTTTCGGCTGTGGGGTGTCAGCAGGGTGATCCCCTCGGTCCAGCGGTCTTCAGTTTGGCCATAAGTTCGATAATCCACAGTGTCAATTCAAAATTAAACGTATGGTACCTGGACGACGGTACCATGGCCGGTGACGCTCAGACTGTCCTAACTGATTTAGAAATGATAATACACAATTTTGACCTCATTGGTTTGGAACTAAATTTTAACAAATGTGAACTCTACATTTCTGAGAAAATAGACACAACCTTGGCACAATCCATATTCCAAAATTTTAATAGCGTAGCCCCAAATATTAGAATACTCACAAAAGACAGTCTGAGCCTCCTTGGCTCCCCTATTTTCGACGAGGCCATTCCACCGCTCCTAACAAGTTCGGTTTCTAAATTTAATGAATTTTCGGACTGCCTCCTTAAAATTAGCAGCCATTCTGCCCTTTTCATTCTGAATACTTATCTGCTCCGCTGCTGCCCAGTGTGGAAATTCCCTGATCTAATCCAAGATTTAGATAATGTAATAAAATTCCAAATTGAATCAATCACAAACATCAGACTCAGCGAGCAGGCATGGACCCAGGCCTCCCTGCCAATTAGGTATGGTGGCCTGGGAACCCGTAAAATCTCTAGTGTAGCACTGCCGGCGATTCTGTCCTCTATCTCTATATATAGCTCGTCTGACCTCACAGGAAATATTCTTAAAGGCCCCGTGGCTACAAACTGTGAGGTCGCGTGCTTGGCGGAGGATGAAACTGCCTGGCTAGCTGGACCGAGCCCAAATTTTCCTCCCACACCCAAAATTCAAAAGGCCTGGGATAACATTTAATCTCAAGTCATATACGACACTCTCATCAATAACTCACCATCTTTAAAAGACCGCGCCAGGCTGGAAGCAGTTGCCAGACGAGAATCCGGGCACTGGCTCAACGCCTACCCATCCCCCAACACCGGCACTTTCATCGACCCGACCACTCTCCGTCTCGCCATCGGTCTCCGGCTGGGAGCCGAGGTTTGTATCGACCATAGTGGTGCTTCCTGTGGAGAGAGTGTTGACCGCCTCGGTCACCATACGCTTGCCTGTTGACATCCTGCGACGGTCTCTCGTCAGCGCCAACGTCCCCGCAATCCTGTAACCTCAACACATGGCACGGGACGATGGCAAGAGTGGAGAATGGGTCGCCCGCTGGTGTGGGACGCAACATGCGACACACTAGCTGCGACCTATCTTCCGGCAACCGCCAAACGGGCTGGCGCGGCGGATGAGATGCGTGAGCGCTCGAAGGAGGGCAAGTACAGTGGTCTCGGCGCCCAATACGACTTTGTCGCATTTGGTGTCGAGACACTGGGTCCGTGGGGCCCGGGCGCACACTCGCTCTTCAGGGAGCTTAGTAAGCGGCTCAGGGAGGCGACGGGTGACCCACGTGCCGGCGGCTTTCTCGCGCAGCGGATAAGTATCGCCATCCAGCGCGGGAATGCCGCCGCCATGATGGGCACCTTACCGCGGTGCCCTGGTATTTTTACATATTTTTTAATTTAGTTAGATAATAAAATATTTATTACTATAAGGTTTTAGTTTAGTCAATTTTATATGTATCAGTTGTATATATTTGGTATTTTAGATATAGGTATTAGTGTATTTTTTTATTACAACTGTAAATAAACTAGCTAAAGTTAACTCTGAATAAAAAACTAAAGTATGGAAATATAAAAAGGGTATTTGGTATAAATCTCTACAAGGTCATCTTGTGGACCGTAGTTTGATGGTTTGCAAATTTTTAGAATATACATTGAGTTGGCAATGAGATTGCGCTCCGGACATTACCCAAGTAATAAGTTTGCGTCCAAAATTAAAAAAAAATTATTGATTAGGACATTAAATATCTCTTTCAATCTTCGAAAAGGAAGGGGGTAGGAAAGTAGGAAGGAAGCACACAGTGACACACTGGCCGCCCCATTATGGGTAATCCCTTTCCTAATTGTGATACATGTGGTAGTATTGAGGACGTACAACATTTGTTAATGGAGTGCGTTCTGAATGAATGACTTTCATTGAGGAGACGATTAAAGCTGAATCTATACGATACTGGTATACCTGAAATCAAATCAATTTGATCCTGTGTAGTCCAGCTTCAGACGCTGCTCTGGATCTTTATAATCTCGTTTGTTTGCGTCAGTGAATTTATCTCTTTTATACCCACGAGTTCTATGGGACACTTGTGTACGTCATTTACCATAACTCCATGAGGAGAAGATTCCTTGCCCATCATTGACATCTGTTTGTTTAGTAATACCATCAGTAGTGGCCTTACGAGATCGGCGATCAGCTGTTTCATTGTTATAATTTTGTATTAGCGTACAATAGGGCTGGCATGTACATTATGTATTAAAGTCCTTAAAAAAACGATAAAAAAAGCGTCGTAGATAGCAACATAATTCTTGCAGTTAATGCGTTTAGTTCGTACGCTAAATACTTAGTGAGCCGGTTTAACTCGATCCATGCTGGCTTCTACTTTTTGCTTCTAATGTAGAGAATGACGGTATTATCTTTTTTTCCAATGATCGGGTAAGGACCACTGTATGGAGTAACCGGCCGACGAACGGTGTCATTTACGGTGTCACCTGTATTTAAAGAGGAACGTCGATGGGCAAGGATGGCGCGTGAGGCTGGAATTGTGGGTTTTCGCTCTTAGCTCTACCACGAAATCTGTCACGTCTTCTACACGACCTGTATGCGGTGATAGTGACAGCAGTTAGCCAGGTAAACGAAGGGACTCACCATACAGAAGTCTAGCGCACGAGGCTCCCATGTGTTCCTCCAGAGCTGTGCGCATGCCTAGCAGTATGAGCGGTAATGCAGACACGATTTTTCGTGACATGTTAGAGCCGCCTTTAGTTTGTAATAGATTCGCTCTCTCATGGCTTTTGCACACGGATGGTAGCTAGTTGTTCGCGTTCTCTTCGCACGCAGTGCAATAAGGAGTCGATTAAACAATTCAGACTCGAATTGGCGTCGTTTATCAGTAGGGATGGTCGATGGTCGCGGACGAATGTGTCTGCGACTTCCTCTGCTCAGATGCCAGCCATGGGTCATACCTCCGGCCAGCAGGTGTAACGGTCAATGGCGGTTAAGCAGTACGAAAATCCTTTGCAAGGGTCCAATTATGTCTATGTGGACTTGTCTCAATCGGGCGGAGGGACTGCTGAAGGGACCTAAAGGAGCAATAGTATGTCTTGTTACGTTACCTCATTCTTTTGGCATGGGACACACAAACAGGCCCAAGCATGGCAGTCTTCTTCATGAACAGCCACACGTATTTGTAGGACACTAGACGTTCGGTTGCCCGCGCGCCAGTATGACTGATGTTATGCAGCTTGGTGAAGACGGCGGGGTGACGTAAGGACTTGGCCTTGCGATCGCCATGTCCCGCGTCAGCCGCTGGTCGGTGCCTAATATTGGTACCATAGATGTACTGGACCGTAGTTGTTTCAATTCATCATCTAGCCCCTGAGACCTAGCGCGTGCTAGGTAATCCTTCTCTAGGGAAATCGTTTCAATGCGGGAGAGTGAGTCGGCCGCAATATTATCCACTCCTATAATGTACTTGACATCAGTCGTAAACTGACTGATGAAAAACATTTGATTTAGCACAGGGCGGGCGGCAGTTTCTCGCAGCGCTACTTGAATGCGTACAGGAGTGGTTTGTGGTCGGTGTAGATGGTGGCGTGTCGGGCTTCTTGTCAAAAGTGTCTGCTTGGTTGTTGAGGTTTTATGAACTACAACGACGAGCTTCAGGCCACTGTTTTATTGAATTTATGATCCTTTTACCCGCTGGTGGGGTAGATACGAAAAAAACAAATATATTTCAGAGGGCTCGCAGTACGCAGGTTAATGTTAATATTATTTGTTGGCTCTGGATTAAAAAGGAAGGAGACTGTGACAATTCGGGAACTAGAGATACGTCATCGTTGGTAACGAAATTGTTTCTATATAATTCTTTTAAAATTAAATCGTAATTAAAAGTTATTGTAAATTCTATTGTGAATTTGTCTTGAGGCTTAAGTTTTTTACGATGTGCTTTGAGCCTTGATTGAAAGTCACCATTACATAGGAATATGGGAAGTAAAGGGACCATCCAAACTATATTTGTAAGTGTTCACGAGTGGTCCATAACCATATCCATTTTTATTTACGTATCCAATAGGCGTACGTGTTTAATTTTATAAGGCTGTGTATTGTACGGTAGAATTGAATAGGTATGGCCTTGCTATTCACGGGGGCAGACCAGCTAAGACCTCGGTAGACCAGGCAATGGGCAGTATCATTTTCTAATGGGCCTTTTCAACACTGCCATCTTCAACCCGCCTGCCATGCGTGGAGATTCGAGTCCAGCTATGGACTGTTACAGGCTGTTGTTGATGATGGTGATTTTATTTTATCACTAATTGTGTCTGGCTCTATGCGCGCCACGTGGCCAAAATAGTTAAGATTCTTTGATAGCATATCGTCGAAAGTCTTGTCTTAACAACTAACAGCGTCGGTGGCCTAGTAGTAAGACCGACTCGTAAGTGAGAGGTCCCGGGTTTGAATGCCACCATGTACCAATGACTCTTATCTGAGTTAAGTACATTAGTTAAACACTAACCGATGCTCTTACGATGAGGGAAAACATCGTGATGAAACCTGCACATTTCAGGCAACTGAATGTGTAACCATGATCCAATCTGGTCAGGTTTCCCTATCAACAGGGTTACGGAGGCCAGATGGCAGTCGCTCCACTGTTATTACCTATCTACCAAATCTTGGATCATGGTCCAGGCGGACTCCGTGCCCTCGCGCGCGATAGCACAACCGGGACATTAACGGAAGAAGATGATGATGATGTGTCTAACAATATTTTTTTATATTATACGGTAGACAAACAGGCAAGCGGACGACCTGATGGTAAGTGGTCACCGCCGCCGTTGGACATCAGCAATACCCGGGGTATAACCCATTTATTGCCCGCCCATCTCTTAAGACCTCTACATCTACACATCTTGAAAATTCTCATTCTACACCCGAATAGCAAGAGCGAGAAACCCCCTAGCGAACCGTCGCGTGGACACCACGAGATGGTCTACGTAGTGTAGATTAGCACCCAGCCTGCAGCGGCTGGTATGGTGATGGAATTGTGCTAATAGCTTTAGATCAAAAAGAACATTAGGTACAGCCGGTAGAACATACCGACTTTTTTTTCATTCAAAGAGTATTAAGTACTAAATGAAACTAACGTTGTTTCATAATTTATTTTAAATACAGCCAAATAGAGTCCCAACGGAATTATAATTGCGTACTATTCTCTAAAATTTAAACGGTCCCCAGTGACATCTCTAGCGAGTAATAAAGTCGTGAAAATCCGGCATATTTCCGGGGTGCTTAGCCGGAATAAGCCCGGATAAACTGGCAAATAAAAGTCGCCGTTGAAAACGAATTTTTACAGTCCAGAGCTTAAGCAGCTTTTTCACCCACTTTTTATTCCTGTTGCTCCCGTGTCATTCGGCAGGATTCAGCCAACATTTATGTCCTCAAGATTACCGTAAATCGTATTTCGTTGTAGGTACATGAGAATATAGTCTGACAGAATGAGTACCTACTTAATGACTTTTTAATTAAAATTCGTTAGATTGCAATCATTCAGATAACTTCTGCTATTGACTAGTGGTTATACCACAGTATATAGTGATACAGTTGTCAGTGGTGGGGTAGAGGTCAGTGGCGGTTGATAGTGGTGGTGGTGGACCTTATGGACAACTCCGGAGGACCCAGGAAAATCTGCAATTAAAGATATATGATCCAAAAAAGATTGGATCCTTTAATCATTATCATCATCCTGTTGTCAATACCGGTTGTACTCTCACGCACCGCGCGAGGAACCGGGGGTCACGGTCCTACTTATCCAGAGACTCACATGGAGGCTACTCTTGGTGTGGCAGTAAATGACAATAGGGCTTAGGTAATTTCATGACACAAGTTTTACTTTTAAATCACTAGCAGATTGAAATCCTACAAGAGCACTTATTGCGAGAGAAAATGAAAAATCCTTTCGCTGCCTAGCTGAATGCATATTTCTAAGCCATATGAAGTTTAATTTCCTCCAGGGTTACCGCGACTGGACCCGTAGGAATATAATTTTTCATTTAAGTGCTAAGCCAGCGTCTTATTTTTACAGCTTCCTGCTCCCGGCGGCCGCTCCGGCGTGGGTGACGCATTTCACGTTTCATCCCATTCGCTAATAAAATGTGCTATCATTTTATTCCACTTAGGTACTTACAACGTTTACGTGACGGTTACGTTTGGGTCATGTCAAGTGTACTTACAAGTATATGTAGCATCGTCCTCCCAGAGGTACCGTCAGTAGGTAACGCGGTGGTCGCCATCAGTCATCGTGTTAATGATTATTAATATTATTGTTAATCATTATTATTTAATCATTTGGCAAAATATATATTACAAATCACGATAGACGTAAATAAAGTAGTACCCCTTGTATTTCAAACGTCCATAGGCTAAATGCTTACCGTACCATCAGGCGGGCCTTAAGGTTGTTTGCCACCTTACAATACAATACAATACAAAAGCTCTTTATTTGCACACTACAGGATACACATACTCGTATGGCATACAAAAATACTAGTTTGTACCTCGGACAATGCTTAAGACTGGCAATACAATTATGTAATGCCACTCCGCTAACCTCCCGAGAACACTCGCATGGCAGTGTCATGGATTACTAAGTATTTTTACTTTTATTTCACAGTCTTTATTATTATGTTGATCTAACGAACCCTCCCGGCTTCGTAAAGGTGTTCTCTATGATAATATTGTATATCCCTTCCGCAAGATATTCTTTAACTAAATGATAGTGAAATTCATATCCAATTACGTTGCGTGATTTAGGAGGAGTTAGCGGATATCGAAAATGAAAATGAAAATGAAAAGAATGTAATAATTGAATTAGGGTTACGTTAATTAATCTCTTTTCAAAAGTCAAATATCTAACGGAAAACATAGGGAAAGTTAAGTGAGCTCATCCAAGTAGGGGGCGACGCATGCAGACCGACCAGTGCGTACGAGGGCTTGCTCCGGTGAGACACCGGGCACCGATACACGCCGCGCACATAATCGCTTAGGCGAATCGTGTGCGGCACGTGCCCGGCCCCAACCAGCCCGCCGGCGCGAGCACCCGCACGCACCAGCCGGCCTACCTGCGTCGCCCCCTAAGCTCAGACAATGGGACATACTGCTGTTCATTTTCCACTTAAAGTTTTGTCTGGAAAACATTATTCGTCTTTGTACGAAACCCACGAGTGTATGAGGTTGGTGCTATTCTACTCTGCCGGATAATGATATACCGACAGATATTTTTATGCTATGTATGGAATATATAGTTACTTTTTATGCAGCTATATGTATAATACAAAATGGGAGCGTCGGTGGTCGGGCGGCTGAGTATCTGACTCGTAAGCGAGAGGTATCGGCTTCGAATTCCCCTGCGGCCATGTACCAATGATTCTTTTCTGAGATATGTACATTAGTTCAATTCTAACCGATGCTCTTACAGTGAGGGAAAACATCGTGATGAAACCTGCAAATTCAGGCAACTGAATGTGTAACCATGATCCAATCTTGTCAGGTTCCCCTGATAGCAGGGTCACGGAGGTCAGATGGCAGTCGTTTCACCTGATCGCCAAATCCTGGATTGAGTTTGGGATTGGCGGACCCCGGGCCCTCGTGCTCGAGGGCACAACCGGGAAATTAACGCCAAGATGATGATGATGATGTATAATGCAAAATCTAACTACAAATGTTTATTCGGTCGGGCCAATTTTACAATGTTACAAGCACACGCTTGCAACCATGCTAAGTCAGCTTAGACAACCAATAGCGTACTAACTCAATTCAAATGTTATTTCAGACAATGCCCGTACACAGTATGATTCAATCGCTATCTGCGCGAATCCGATAGCACATAGGTATAGGTATTTACTGGTACGTAACTTTCATGTGATTAAGAATATTGCTTTATGTTTGGCCGGGGCCTGAAATCCGCTAATTTACTAATGGTTCGATTGGATTGTAATTGGATCGCAATCGCAGCTCAACGGCAGTTTCTGTCGTAATATGTATCGATGCGAAGATAACTTTGGAGATTTGTCTGTTTTTAAATTTGAATTCCTTTTTGAGCTAAGTTACGTCCCAGAATCCTATATATAAGTTTAAAATGTATAGTACCTAATGTTTTTATAATTCTATATTTTTGTGTATTATATCTGTTACGGACCAACTGATAAATCCAGGCATTATTTATAATGCAACCGACAATATGAAATGACAAGTAAAATCGAACAATATAATTAATACTGCTACGTCACTGTTGGGCAAACTGATAAGTCAGATAGGTATATTAGGCAACCAACTGACCTGGTTGCACTCCAAAAACCAGGATTTGATGCGCCAGTTTTTAAAATTCTGCACCGAAAATTTTTAGTTTTGTTTCTGGCACTTGCCGGATGCTGCCGCGGCATTATAAATAATGCCCTGTGAATCACATCGTCCATACATATCTATGCGATTTCACCTGAAAAATAAAAGAAATGACGCGCTATAAATGATATGTGTGGATAAACGAATGTCTTCGTGTTTAAGAAAAGCTGAGATCGTGTCGGAAACGACGCAAAAAAGAACATGGCTGCAGCAGAATTGCTAAAAGAAATAATATATAGTAAGCCCTTTTACTTATTAGAGTCAATCGGCTTTACTCTATGTCATTCCCATAGTATTAGCAGAATACGACGGCAAAAAAAAAATTCTTTCGTTCGCCCGCTATTATCAATATCTAAATATTCTTCCTCACAATTATGCTGAATGAAGTCGTATGACAATAGTAGGTAATAATACATCAATGCCATGTCATAATAATTCATCAGCAGTTTTCCGATACCCACATATCGCTCATTTGGTGCAACAATGGCATAATTGTCATATTTGATATTTCACAGAGCGAGTTGAATTATGTGACAAGTTTAACGATTTATTAAATACAAGCCTTCATTTCGTGCTCAATCGGTGGCCACAATGTTGTAGTTTTGAGTGTAATTCAGTTTTATGAAATATACTTATTAGTATCACATAATGTTTTAAACTATCGCGGTTATTATCACACATTTTAAGGGTATGTTCCGGGTTTCCAGCCGTCCCGTGACCATGATGCATGCAACTGTGTCGAAATATCATGCTACTCGTCAACAAAGGTACGCGGTAGGAAACCCGGAACATACCCTTTAAATTTGTACTTTTTAGAATTTCTAAAAATTCAAAACAAGTTGAACAGGTGCAAGCTGACTACAATTGCGTCATTGCTGTTCCAAAAATCAGTCAAAAGTGCTGGTCATCCCCAAATATTATTTTAATAGGTTATTTAGGGGGTAAATGATACCCTTAAAAGGTCTCCTCTTTAAGCTTACTTCTTGAATGCAATAGTCCGTTTTTTAATAATAGTAGGTAATTCCTAACTTCATGGCCGCGTTACTGATTGTATTTAGTAGTGGACTAGCCTTAATTTCAGT
The DNA here is from genome assembly GCA_907269095.1 of Blastobasis adustella. Classification (NCBI taxonomy): domain Eukaryota; kingdom Metazoa; phylum Arthropoda; class Insecta; order Lepidoptera; family Blastobasidae; genus Blastobasis; species Blastobasis adustella. Next base: position 3,566,930 of record OU026114.1, on the reverse strand, counting down.
TCTTTTCCCGTACAGTAGTTCTTCTAACGATTGCGTAAGACTTATATGTTTTCAAACGGGTCGCCCGAGTTCACATCCAGAGTCTGAAGCCATATGACGATTACGTTGCTTTTCACAGCGTCTTTTTCCATGCCGCATATATGTTGCTTGGACTGTTCTTCTGAGGTCTTTATAATATTCTTGACACCATAGCGAGAAATACCTAAAAGACGGTTAGACAATTGGCATTCCATTGTGCTATTTCATCTTATGTACCATACCAAAGTTGGGTCCAAGTTAGGGTTAGGCGCTAGTAGCATACGTGGTTCAACTATAAGGCTTTATAATGTGTTAACAATCCTTGGCAAAACTCATTATGTTAATGGTAATTACAGTATCATATATTTGGACGCGTCAATAATGTGTATACCAACTTTTATAAAATATTTAATTAATTATGGGAATATGAAACAGCTGCTATGTACCTATGGCCTGAGATTTACTTTTCCTTAAATTGTAATAAAAGGTTGACACTTTAACATGATAAAAGTAATAACAAAATGCGCAAAACATTTAAAATTAATTAGTTAATTGTATTGCAAAATTATCGTATCCGTGGCGTCCTTTGTAATAAATGTTTTCTTTCTTTCTTTTAAAACTGATTAAAACCAAGTTACAATACAGAGGTAAAAGAGGTAGAGACCTCTTTTGCCATAATATATGTGATGAATCCCACAGATAAACTAAACCAAATCGTAGATTATATATCCATTGAGTCTTAATATGGATTACCGACAAGAATAGTGATAAGTTCATAAATATCTGGTGTGTATACTCGTATAAGGCAAAGTGCAGGACAACAAGTACCTACTCTTAAAAAACTCAAAGATTTTACCTCGGATCCGTGAAGCACTAGTCCGGCGATGTCGGCCCCGATGTCAAGGCCCGAAGTTCTGCAGCTTGGGCCAAATGACGGGAGCTCACGGCGGTCACCTGTGACCCTAAAATCCCGATCAAGCTCAAGGGGCTACTATATAAGAGCATGAGTAAGGAATACATCCGTGGCAGCTTTGGCGTGAGAGATATCGTGGATAAGATCGAAGAGGCATGGCTGCGCTGGTTTGGTCACGTATTGCGTCAGCCCCAGGGATACGTGGGAAATAGGTGCCTAAACCTGTCTGTATCATGAAAGAGATTCCGCGGGAGACCTATGGATTGACATCGCCGATGCCGAAGATCGAGCTAAGTGGAGAAAACAAATTAGGAAAGCGGACCCTGGCAGCAGCCGGGAGTGACCGCTCGAATGACGATGAAAAGAAATAAACTGAATGAGAAATATAAGGTAAAGAAACAACAAGTATATGTATAAACATTAATACGAATTCGAAAACATGAGGACTTTCCTGAAAAGTCACAGGAGAGCAAAAAATACGCAGTTTTGTTTATTTGGATGACATTATTATTTATGTTATTTTGATTTAAAAATCAAAATGCAGCAGCGGTTGTGATGACTTTCTATGGGACCAATCTGAAAGTGTATCCTTACAAGTAGAAAATGAGCATTCCAAATCTTTTTATAAGTGGCGAAGTTCGGAGGTAAAATATAAATAACAAAAACAACCGAATTAAGCCCTCCACATATTTTTGAAGAAGTTAAAAACTAGGTCCTCACATCGTTCTCCTCGTCAATTTAGCTGACTCAAAAAAAAATCGTGGATATTTTACGTGCCTATCACCAGATATTTTACTCAATGACCAGCAGGCTGATTACGTAACTCTGTTGCCGACAATTCTCGCGCTGTTGCAAGCAAAATGGTTGAGGTATTAATTAAAAGACACGACAAAGTCGATTCTGAAACAAAACATTGAATAACAAAAGAAACAAACACTATACCATTCCTGAAATATGAAAAAGGCTCCTAATGAATCAATCCATTACAAATAATAAATTCTTATTTACTGTTTTCAACGAATACTTCTTGAATAAAATGAATAAATATATCTTCTTAACAAGTCACCTTCTTTAATTCAGTTGTTGTGATGGAGACGAATATTTGTTACGTTTTATTTATACAGTGTGTGGCCTAGAACCGGGGCAAATATTAAAAACGGAGGCTCTATAGGTCACTAGTAATTAAATCATCATGGTCCCAATCCCAACTAAAGCCTACACCTAACGACCCCACCTGCATAACCTACTAAAGCCCCGGCCACAATGTCGGAACGCCAACCCATGCTGTGAGCCTATCTATCCTAGACCCCGACCTAACCTAAGGTCTGCCAGAGCACACATGCTAAAGTACCTATTTCCTACGTATACCGGGGGCTTACGCAATACGTGGCTAAACCAGGGCAGGCGTGTCTCTTCTATCTTCTCCGTGATGTTGCCAAGGCTGTTCTCCACATAACCAGAACAGTAACGCCCTACCTTCACCGCAGCATTTTAATGACGTTGGCATGAGTTAATGGATTTCCTTCATCAGCGCCAGCTAGGTTTCACAGGTCTAATTATGCTGTTATATACGGAGCTTAATTACGGAAGCCATCTTTTTTTTACTTTTCCTGTAGTTTAGCTACATCTACTAAGTTTCTTGCTTTCCTCAATCAATGGTATAGGTAATCAAAACACCTCGAGTTAAATTTGTGACATTGGTCGGAGCCTGGGAAATGGTTTTCACGGAACTATATTCTTCAAAAATCACAGTCCCAACTTATTACTTTCGTGTGAAACTTTTGTTTTTATTAGCCTACGTACGCGTTTTCGCAACACAAGAATGACGAAGTTCTTAACTTCATCAGTAATATGAAACTTCCTTCTAAAATTTGCGAAAATAAATTCTCACTCGCATGTAAAAGTTAAGTCGTTAAAATGAAATGTACGGGAGCTATAACATCACTGCCCGCACATTTAAAAAAATCAAAATTAGTATTTTAAAATGAATTCGATAGCAAAAAGGTATTAATTTATTAAGTTTCAAAAAGTATTCTTGAACTTCGGGCTTAGGCTTATATTAGGTATGTGATAGAATCATTAAGTCATTTCAACAAGTTAGGGGAAGGGGGCCGTGTCATTACAAACGTTCCACATTTTTTTGTAATTAATGATTTCGTATTTTGCCCTGTACTACGGGGTATGATGGGGCTATGGAAATGGTACAAGATGGTGCAAGCTAATTATTTCACAATAAACATAAACTGAATCTCTTTGGCATTTCTATCATACACACAAGACGCATACATTATTTTTGCGAGCCCATCGTTCACAAAGCCCTAGCCAACCTTTGGATAAATTCCGTCCATTTTTTATTCAAATCCGTCAAATTTCTTTCCCTAAAGGCTGCATTAGAAAAAAATATTTTGATAATAGCAAGATAAACTAAACCTTTATTCAATAATACCACAATAAAGTAACTAACACTATTAACATTATACCAGAAAATACATACATTTTATAGTCATACTCGTAATTAGGTACCTTATAATGAACACTTTTTAACTCAACAAACTTTGATCAACAAGACACTAAACATACTGTCCGGTTTAAAAAACGCGCGCTTCTAACTCTTTGTTTCTCTCGTACTGACCGTTGATCGAGAACGGCTTCTTATTGGTTTGTTTACTTTTACTTTTAGTTTCTTGTACTTCATATTATACGTAGGTGGTTACCCCGTGACCCCTTTATGCCTCCCTTTCCCCTATAGGGGTATTTTGGGGGCCTAGCACCATCCTCAGGACCTAAGCTAACCTCACTTGCACGGGCAGACTACACACAGATGGACGAAGCTCTGGCGAAAGGACATTTCCCGTGCGGGTCAGATTATAGAAGCCGCACGTAAAAAGCCAAACCACCACCAAGAGCTTTCCCAGTAGAAGAGCGGAATGGCTGGCATTGTCCGATTTACCGCTAGCCGCTGAGCCGGGATATATGAAACATAGATAATAAAGACACCTTTTTCTAGTTATAAACTATATCATTATATTAGAACGTATAAAAAGTTGTGCTCCACCATCTTATTTCGGAGAAGCAGGATACTAATCCCAAACTCTGAGAAGCGACTGGGTACTATTATTTATTTTTCACTTACTAGTCTATATTACAAAGGAGCCACTTCGTTATTCAGTTCATATACGCAAACACCCAGTTGGAAATTGAAGTTTGACTTTCAATTCTACGATTCCCAACTACATTTTACTGAAATATCAAAGAGGTTTATAATATAGCCCTTTCTCACCATTATGCTGAGACTGGTCCATTTCGGTTTCCGTTACATCACTGGCAGGTCTTACGTAATTTTCAATCATTACATTTTACTGTACTCACCTTAGGTTAAGGATGTAATGCGGAACCAAATAAAGTGCTGTATATGTCTATAATCTTAATATTATAGTATATAATATTATAATTAATAAGTATAATATTAACATCTGCACATATTAGCTCAGCCATTTCTAGTATAACGATTAAACCAATTGAAGCTACATGGACGCACAACACTCGTCGCTATATTGTTAATAATCGATGCTTAATATTATGTATTCTGACAGAATTAATTACGTCGCACAAACACGTGTAATTGAATCAGGATTGGGTTTGTTGTGCTTGGCATTGCAATCCGGAACTAATGCCTTGACCCTCGTTGGCTGGTTGTGGAGACACATTGCGGTTTCACGATTAACCCGCATCTAATGCGAGCGCATTACAAATAACAGGTACGGACACTTCGGTGGATCTAAGGAATTTCCTGTGCCGGTACTAATTAGTTGTTGAATTTCAGACTTGGGTCTCTAAACAATCACTAAGTGTAGCAATACAAAGAGAACCCGACCTTGCTTAACTCCTCACGCCGTAACGAGTGAAACTCAATTAGAAACTGAGGGCTTATCACGTAAAGCTCTACTAAAATTGTGAAAGCAAGACCGCATACCAACATGGGAACGTAGAGCATCTGCTTAAAATATGGGCAATATTACAATACACGTAGCATCAACCTTGCCATTTAGAAAACGCTGTTGGCTTTACGTTGGCTCTTTTCCAAGGGGCCGGCCCGCGCGGCAGTTTTGTCCAGATTAATTGTTACTACTTTTGCCAAATGCACTCTAAAGCTTAGATTTACGATGTGAATTTTATATGTTATTGCAAATATTAGACATAATTTTGTCGCTAACCATTCCCAATGTGATGGTGGTTACAGTGTATCAGCGGACTGTGCTGTAGGACCGGTGTTATCGTCAATAATTATGCCCCTTTTAAACGAGTATATTTCATACAAGTATTTATTACAAGAAATGTATGTAGTCCGTCATTATATATAATTCCTAAGAAGTATATACAATGCCTAAAATTGACCGGAAATGTGTAATAGAACTTTTATTCACATTTCCTAAACACGAGTCAGAAATGTGTTAATTGCATTGTTTTATTTGAAAATTGGTTAAAAAGCCGAATCTATCAATAACCTCGTTCTGTCACAGAAGGTTCGGTTGCAAGGAGAGAAGCGACGAGCATGTAATTTGTCATGAAACCACGACCAGACATCAAAAATGTAACGGACCCCTTCGTTAAATTTTAAAAACATACGCGCGTTTGTAAAATGACTTGCTGCTACGACTAGAGTGATTTTTGAGCGCCCGAGCAGTGGATTTTCCGGCGTTATAGTCAACAGACCCTTAAAATAAACATTTCCAACTACTATTTAGGAATTGTGTACAATACCTAGGAAATACATCGAACTTTCGATAAATCATTTTACACATTTTTTTTATTATCTCGCCGCTATAATCATTTCCTAGGAAATAATAAATAAACATAAATAAAGAATAAATACATGCATGCTTGGACAAATTCACACAGCGCCATCTAGCTCCAAAGTCAGCAAAGCTTGTATTATGGGTGTTAGAAATGTATACAATTCCTAGATTTCACACATTGCCGGTAACATATACAAACATACATAAACAAGACTATGCGTAATATGGCTGGCAAAAATGGCCCCAGCCTATATGATCATCAATTTAATGCTAAACGTCGCTGGAAAGTTTTTATAATATATTCTATAACAAGCCTCGCTCGAATGACTACGGGAAAAAGTTAAGCCCAATTAAAATGAAACTTCATATATCCATAATATTTTATATGATTTTGCATGTAATACCTATTGCAATTTACACAGTAATGTTTATTTAAATAAAAATGTTAACAATTATTAAAATTAAAAAGAACCTTACTCTAACCGTCCCCCGAATTTGGAAAAGTCCCCAGAAGGCTGGCCGCGTTGCCCCGCTGGATAGCGAGGCTTAAGCGTTGACCAAAAAAGAGGCCAGCCTTCTGGTGATTCGTAACTTCGACTTAGATAACTCCCTGTATAAGGAATGTGCGCCTGGTCCCCACGGCCCAAGAGTTTCAACGCCAAATGGCGCAAATATGTAATCGCCACTGAGATTAGAATATTTGCGCCGCTTGGCGTCCTCAGCTGAGGCAGCACCCATGGCAACATGGATCGCAAGATGGGACGGCGCAAGGGTATCGATGCGAGTAGCATCCCATACCAGAGGCCGTCCCAGTTTCAAGGGAGTGAGTGTCATTCTGTCGGGCCTCTTACCATCCTCGCGGGCTAACCCGCTCGGTTCCAGCATCGCGGGTGCTCCAGCAGGCCCGGCGGATGATATCGTTGAGTTCCGCATGACGAGGAAGGCGACCAGCGCTCCTGCCGCAAGACAAGCCGTGGTGGCCGAGCTGGTCTACAGGACAACCACAGCGGCATTGATGAGGAGCGCTACAGGATGCGCCAAGACGAAGGGCCGTGGCAAGCCTAAACGTGGCACTGTTGAGTAAAGTGCCGATGTTTTTAGAGGGTAATGCCTGTAGCCAGAGACCCGACTTCCACTCGCCAGCAGCCATGAGGCGAGCACGCTCTGTAGAATTAGTTGATGCGCTTAAAAGGTTGTATCGCACCAATCTGCAGAGCGGCTCGTCCCAAAGCCTCTGCGAGTAAGGATTAGCCGGGGGCTCCGACTCCGGGCAAGCCAACTGCCAAGCATTTTTGGCCTCGGTGGAGAATGCTAACTCAAAAGTCCCCAGTTTTGACAGTATCTTTTTTACTAGGGACTGTGAGCTATTCACCGAGGACAAAAAGGCTGGCAGGGAAACACTCGACACTTTCCGAATGCCCAGACCACCAAATCGAATAGGCAATTATGCCTGGTCCCAGGAAGAATTTGCCAGATTAATATTCAAAACCGAACAGAGGGTATGTTTCACGGTGTTGTCTAGGAGCTCTAAAAGAGCAGGATGTTTCCACAATTGACAACACCGCAAAACGTACATAAATTTTGGAACAAATAAACATTATATAATTATGACATAAGCCATGTGGCTGTTAAGTTGGAGTAGGCGGTCCGAAACATCATTAAATTTTTAATTTTTTGGTCTACAAAATCTTGAAGGGAATCATCGAAAATTGGGGAGCCTTAAAGGTGAAGTAAGGACTTGCCGACGACTGTGATATTAGGGGCTAAAGCACTAAAAGCAGCAGAAATAGCGCCAGGCGTCGGACAAGACTCAGAGATAAACAGCTCACACTTCGACAAATTCAGCTCCAGGCCTATGGCACTGAACTCTCGAATGAGGAGCTGCAGATCCCGTAGCACTGTGCTCGCTTCGCCTCCCAGAGTCCCATCGTCAAGATACTACACGTTAAATTTGGAATTTAATTTTTCGATAATGGGGTGGATCGCGAGACTAAAAATGGCCGGGCCGAGAGGGTCGCCTTGCTGGCAGCCGACCGCCGAGTGCAGGAGGTGGCCCTTGTGTAAAAGGTTGGTGGGCTCCTTGTAGCACTGCCACAAAAATTTACACGTGGCAGGCAACTTCTTACGAATTTGATCCAACAAGGCGCCCCTATCTACCGAATTGAACGCGTTCTTAACATCTACCTTCAGCAGAACTTCCTCGCCCTCATTCTGAAGGAAAGTCCTAAGGGCATGAACGGAGGATTCGTAACCACCGTTTGTGCCAAAACCGAGCTGGAGGGGCTGAAAATATTCTTTAAGATTTGGGGCGGAGAATCTACAGTAAAGTTTTGCTGTCAGGCGCCGGTAGGTGGTACCAACAGCAATGGGCCGAATGCCCCCATCCTTTTTATTTAAGGCAATTAGGTTGGCACCATAAAGAGTTTCTATGACCGAACTAACGACTGAGCCTGACAGCATAAGATTCACGAGCCCCGTAATAGCATTTAATAGAATATCTCCTGCCTCACCAGCGCAGCTTAAGAGGTCCTTCAGGTGCTGCGGGGTCAGGGCATCTATGCCACCCGCCGAGCCGTTAGGGAATGAAAAAACGGCTTGACGGACAGCATCGGCAGAAACTTGCAGCGCAGGATCCGCAGCACTAGAGGCGTCTGGTAAGTGAAGGTCTGCCGAAGGTAAAGGGTGTTTAGAACGTAGGCCGGCCAACGTCTCGGGCGTGTCGGGAGCAAAAGTGTCGCTGGAAAAGGATCCTGGCAGCCCCTACAATATCACCGTCGCTTATTTTATTTTCTACATATTGAGAGATACTTGTATAATTAAAAAAGCGGTGATCATTGATGGTGATGAGGGAGGCAGGATTAGAACAATTAATTTTAATGCATGAAGTCAGTGAATTTGTTTTGTTTGGGCAAGCAGTATCTTCAATATGTAGAATTCTGAACGGAAATGTAAGTAGGTGCTCCCAGCTCTGTTCGTCGTTTTTGGCGGTGGCACAAAGAATGTCTTTTGTGAGGGTCTGAGCTACAGCGACCCTCGCTCCGCGTGGAATTCTTTTTACAACGCGTTTTGTTGATTTTAAGTCGGACACCCGTTCCCTAGAAAAGCTTTATGGAGTCTGAGGCTGAGGCGTTGGGAACGGGGGCCGACGAAGGGGCAGAGGCGGTAAGTACGGAGCGGTCTTTGTGCGACTCACCTATGTGGATGTTCAAGCCCCTCTGTCCCTTACATAAATGAGGCTGGGGGCACCTGGGGCAACAGATCCAATTTGCCAGCGAACTCGACTGTGTGTTATTGGGAACCTGAGACATGCGTATGAAAGTAAACTGGTAAACTATATATACAAAAACACATAAAAAAAAAAACTTAAACATATCAAAATGACAACTGCTGCCTAGATGACTTTTAAAGACTTTCCGTATGAAGCACGTCATGCGCCAACTCCAAAGGCGCAGAGGAAAACAGCTTGATTTAGCCTTTTCACATGCGCAGCTCGGCGACCTCCTATGGCAACAGTCAAACAACAGACGCTGCTAAGGCAACGGTATGTTGAAAGGTACAACGGAGAGGTCAAGCTTTATCTCTAATTCTACCCAAACGAATTAGATGAAACATGGCCAAGATTTTAAGTTGGACCCCAAACTACCAAACTGTGAAAACCCGATCAAACCCATCAATTCGGCGCTATTTCCACAAATCTTGTAGTTTAACTGTCTATTATGATAATACATCAAGTGTTCCAGTTTCCAAAATCAATTATACCCAATATGTTTAGGCTTAATAGCTACACCAGGCTTAATAGCTACACAATAAAAAAAGTTTCATTGAAATCCGTCAAACAGACAAAACATTTTTTAAGTTCTTATTGTATTACTATTTGATGATAATCTAATGAGATATTAATCTCTTATTACATTTAACCCTATAAGTGCTTAGATATATGAAATGCAAAAATATTACAAACCATAAAGTGTTTATTTGTTAAGGAGTCATATACAATCACGTCACTAACGGGCAATAATATAATATTTATGTTAGGTTAGCTACCTATATTTTTATTAACTTGGACAAGGCAATATTATAATTGTAAATATCGCAGGTACCAGCTGGATGCAGTAGGCACAAAACTGGCCTTTGTGTGGAGATCTGTGGGGGAGGCGCCCAGTAGCGGGCGTCTTACGGCTGATATGATGATGAGGATAATCAAAAATAATTTAGATGTAAAGTCGCGTTGCTCCAAGCTTGCTCCAGACAGCGTTAAAGCACGCACATATATAAGCACAGAACACATTAAAATTGCTTCGGGCAAAACAGTCTAAAATCTCAGGAGAATATATGACGAAAATGTCTATAATAAATTATTTTATAAATGCGCCATACATTAGAACTAAATTCACATTTTACGGTATTCATAAGATTAAGTAGGTAAATCCCAAGTAATTTTCTGCTTATTCATAGGGAAAAGACATTTTTAAAAAGTACAGCGGGTAATATAAAGCCCCCTATTTCATGTACCGTCCCCGAGTTGAGACAGAAGGATAAAGCAACTAAGATTTATTGCTGCAAAGCATAGCTGAGCGTCTTGGTTGTAGCCGGGCGCGCTTTAACGTTTCCATATCAAGGTTGTCGCTCACCTGCGCTGATGTTAGCAACAAATCAATTAGAAGGTTCCTTAATAAATTGGAAATTTAAGCAAAGCGTTTTCCGCCTCTCTCAGTTTATAAGAAATTTTAAATAATAGGTGGGCTCTGGAAATCTGTTTGTTTGTCTCTGAAACAAAATAAAAATAAAAAACGCCACCTTTATGAAATAAACATTATTTTATTTTATTTTAAATGTCACTTTATGCATCATCATCTTGGCGTTAATGTCCCGGTTGTGCTGTCGCGCACGAGGGCCCGGGGTCCGCCTTGACCATGATCCAGGATTTGGCAGGTCAGGTATCTGACCTTCATGACTCTGCTACCAGGGGAACCTGACCAGATTGGATCATGGTTACACATCCAGTCGCCTGAATGTGCAGGTTTCATCACAACTTTCAGTTGTGAATTTCGGGTTAGAATTCAACTAATGTACATAACTCAGAAAACAGTCATTGCTACATGGCCGGAGCGGGATTCGAACCCGGGACCTCTGGCTGACCTCTAACCGCTCAGCCACCGACGCTCTGTAAATGTCACTTTATACATCGTTCACTGTTTGTTTATAAAGTTAAAAACCATTTGATTATTACGGTGCGCCCACACCAACTACCAAGTGCTACGGTTAGTGCTTGCCCTGAAGTGTGTGCCGTTCTGTATGAGTATTAGAGCGAAAAATCCGATTCACCGAAAATTATCGGCCGGGCTCATCTCTCGGGCAATGAGCTGATTGCGAGGCTGCACGCGCACTGCACACGAGCAGATACTGCAATTTGTTTGATGCGTTTTTAATAGGGCAATTCACGCAAGGCTAGCATATTGACCGGGCATACACAGCGCGGGCAGGTCGCGCGCAAAAGCAGCCTTAACTTTACACATCAAGTTCGGACCGCAGGAAATGCCTTATGCGATTCCTACACTCGTACCGAACCGTACGTATAAATGCAAGTACCTACGTGGCGCGTGGCGGTTGTCACTGTTACGTTCAACGTCAACGCATGCGCATGACCCGTAAGTTTTACGCGCGCGTCTCGTATCAAGGCAAAAAGCATGGCCGTTTGGAGCCTGGAAGCTTTTACTGGTCTGTGATGAACTTGTTGATGCAAGAAAATAGGATCTTCGAATCACGACCGTGTCCGTATTTTCAGCTTACCCAAACAGGGATCTATCTGATACGTATTATTTCTGGTCGTAAATGATTGCGTTACGCGCGAATCAAAAACCTCGATCCAAACTCCAAGAACCGTTTACACGCACATTTCGGACTGCAGGCATGCAGGCATCACAGTCTTAACCGCCATTCAAACCGTGGCCACCGTTGAACTTAATTAGAGCACGATAGTTTGATACGCGATGCAAGCATTGTTATTTGGCGGCAGAAATAGATAAGGCGGTAGTACTCACCCAGACGGACTCCTCAGGTTTGACAGAGTCCTACCACCCGATAAAATATGGATATGGGTTCATTTAAGATTTACTTATATACCCAGATTGAGCAGAAACGAAAATGCGATATCAAGCTTTATCTACAGCAAATACTTAGAAATTATACCGAAGAGCTGTGTGGTGTTCGGTTTTTCATCAGGTGGACTGTCTGCTCGTACTATGTCACCGTGATATATAAAAAGAAAGCCTTTGTTGCTATTGTTGACAGATTGGATCTCTATATTATAACAAAGGGAGGGAGGCGTCTGGAAAATCTTTCGGCACACGTTGCTCTGCTTCTGCTGCGAATGTGTTTCGCTGTGCCCAAAGTCAATTACTTCCTGCGTACGTGTCCCACGTGGTTGTACCCGGACAGCATTGCTACTTTTGACGAGGTGCTGAGAAATTCGGTTGAAAGGATTTTAAACGTCGCCCTCAACGCAGAGCAGTGGAGCCAGGCGTCCCTGCCTATCAGATGTGGGGGGTTAGGGGTGCGGCGTGTTCGGGATGTGAGCCTGCCGGCCTTCCTTGCGTCGTCGCATGGGGTTGTAAGTCTCGTCACTAACATTCTTACGGTAAATGGTGGCAGAACGAACATTCCCTATGTTAGTGACGCACTGACAGCTTGGGGGGCTCTCAACCCGACTTCGCCCTTACCGGAGGGCCCGGAATGTCAGCGGTCTTGGGATGGTGTTGGCGTCAAGAGGACCCTGGAGCAGCTTGAGAGTGTGGCGATGGGTGTGGACCTCGCAAGGCTGAAGGCGGTGTCGCGGCCGGAGTCAGGTGCATGGTTGCACGCTTTGCCATCACCTCACCTGGGCACTCTTTTAGATAGCAACTCATTGCGGGTGGCTGTGTCTCTTCGCTTGGGCTGCGATGTTTGTGGACCCCATCAATGCATCTGCAGTTCAAGGGTGGAGGCCAATGGTCACCACGCTTTGAGTTGCTGTCGGTGCTCAGGGAGATTTCCTCGTCACCACGCTCACAACGACATTGTCCGGAGGGCATTGGTTGCGGCCAACATCCCCTGCACCCTGGAGCCTCCTGGACTTTGTAGATCGGATGGCAAGAGGCCTGATGGGCTGACTTTGGTGCCGTGGCAGAGGGGCAAGTGCCTTCTGTGGGACGCGACATGCGTTAGTACCTTTGCGGCATCGCATCTGGCTCGCACCGTTAGAGCGGCTGGGGCAGCGGCGGAGTTGGCGGCCCTTAGGAAAAGGGACAAATACTCCGAGCTGGAAAACAACTATTTGTTTGTCCCACTCGCTGCGGAACGACCGGGTGTTGGTGTGAGGAGGCGAGGGGTTTCATTAAAGATGTGGGCCGTCGCATGAGGGAGAGGGGGGGCGACCCTCGCTCTGGGTCATTCCTGTTACAGAGGTTGTCCATCGCCATACAGCGTGGCAATGCCGCTAGTGTCATGGGCACATTTGGACCAGGAATGGCAAAGAGTGGGGCCTCTAGTTTAAGTTAAGACGATGTGATGCAATTACAGATACCCATTTAGTTTTAGTTTTAGTTTTAATTTTGACATGGATTTTATTAAATTGACGTTGTATTTTATGTAATCTTATATAATAAAATAAAACCTTTATAACAAAACGTGCGAAAGAAAATAAGTAAAAATAAAACCATATATACAAAAGGATTTTCGAACCGTCACACAATACTACATTCCTTTACATTACAAGCGATTAAAATTTGGTAAAATCATGGACACTTCCCACAAGTACATTTAATAATGATTAAAGTGAGATAACTCCGAATTCACGATTTTTTAAACCAGTTTTAATGGGCAAATATCATAGCCTCCTTCATTTGACAAGCCATGCTGTAGCACGGAACGGCAACGTCGCTGTGAATCGATTTAGTCATTGTTTACATGTCAATAAGCGGGTAAAATTTGAAGTTTAAGCTAATAAATTTAAAATACATTATTAAAACTATAAATGAACGCGTTTGTGTGGGCCATCTACATTATTTTATCATTCAAATTCTGGTTTAAAATAGTAATTTTTCTCTAACAGATGCCTAGGATTTGTTGCATAGAAAATGTAGGTCAAACTACGAGGCTACGCTTAAAAACGGGCAAGAATCTGTGCCGACTTTTTCGTTTCTAAAGGATGAATATCTTTTAAAAAATTGACTTTTGCTATTCCCCGAGAGAACTGGAGTCCCACCGTAGGTTCCTTCGTATGTAGTAAACATTTTAGCGCAGGGGAAGTTATCACAACAACTAAAATCTATCTCGGTGATGGCAGCGTCGAATACGTACCAGTGGAACGCGCTCGACTAGTGGCTGGTGCGATACCCCGCATATTCCCTAGTTTGCCCAAACGTTCAGATAAAGGATGCCCCAAGACCAGAACTGATCCAGAAGAACGACGACAAAAATGGATTCAAAGGCAACAAGAAGAAGACAATTAAAAGTTAAAAAGTGATGAGATTAAGAGCTTTAGTGAGCTACAGGAAGGTCTTAAATTAAAAAACAGAATTGTATTGTGGGTGGCGTTTAGGATATGGTGACCAGTTCATGTATTTTTATACTTTAAATAATGGTACCTGTCAAAGTGTTCAACAATATTATTGTATTTTCTAATTTAAAAGTTAAAGTATTTTTAGGTAAAAATGAACTGTCCGAACATGATGTGAAACCGATGTTGACCCATACTTTGCTGCTTTCTAAATGGGGTCCCAACTGGAAAATCTATGAGGTCGGTACAAATGTTCCCACGAGCCACCAAAAAAAAGATAAAATCATTGCATTGAGAAGGCACTGGAATACTTGGAAAAAGCAATCGATCATACAGACGAGGGTGGTAGTGAGGTACAAAAACAGGTAGATATAATGAAAGACCAGTTGTTATTACTTTTGAAAAATCTCTTTTACTTTTGAAAAGATACTCTATATCGACTAAAATATTTGCATTTCTTATTTACTTTCAGTCGCCTTCTTGTTATGAGCTACTGCTAAAATTTATATTTCTTCCCTATAAAAGATATCTTCAACATTTATCGTCATCATTAAATGTAGGGCCCGAACAAGAGACGAACAATTTTAATTATCTCAGTAACATATTTAATACCCTAACAAATTGTGAAAAATATGAAAATCTTGTAACAGATGAAATTTATGTTAATAGTAAAGCTGAGTCTAAGTCTAAAAAAATAGATGAATATTCGAACAATCCGGCTGTGTTGGCCAAAACAGTGCAGAGTTTTATGATTACATCTCCATTCGGTGGGTTCAAAGAAATAGTGAGGCTATATCCAACATGTTCTATGACAGGTGCACAACTAATTGCACTGAAAGATTTAACTGTCGAAGTGATACACTTTATACAATCTATTAGGTTCAAAGTGCTTTCTATAATCACTGACAACAATCAAATCAATCAGTCTATGTTCAAACTACTGTTAGGTGACCAATTATACTGTAAAAATATTGGTCAAAGTGGAGATAAATTGTTTGCGATGTATGATACAGTGCATATTTTTAAAAACAAAGAAATAATTGGTTAAATTTAAGTGTCCTGGAAAAACATGCACATATCCTTCTTTTGAAACAGGTGAAACCAAAACTGCTGCGTTCGAAGATTTGAGAAATATATACAAAGAAGAACAAAACCAGCTACTAATAAAGTTTACAAGCTTAACTCAAAGATCTTGGTATCCATCAAGCTTTGAGCTCCAAAGTGTAAGTTTAGTAGATAACTTATTTCATGACAGTACAATAGCTGCCTTGAAGAGACTTGCTGTAATTTGTGCAATAAAGTTTTTAAATAAATAAATAAATAAATAATAAGAGCCACGAAATATATGTATCTACTGGAGAATTCCTAGCAATTATTAGGAAATGGTGGAAGACTGTAAATGTAAAAAATCCGATCAAATCATTACTGAAACGTGACTTGACATGTTAAGCAATAAGAGCAGCTGCAAGTCCTGAAATAACTTTTTTAAAATAATTTTTAGTTTGTCTACAGAAATGGAAAGCTCTTCCACGGGGGTCAATTTTATCAAAAGATACTTTCCAAGCTTTATTTCATACTACTTCTGTCCTAATTGAAATAACTGAAACAGCATTTGGTAAATATCCAATTAAATATATTTTGCTGGGAAAGTTTCAGTCGGACTGCTTGGTGAGACGTTTTGGCCAAAATAAACTATCAGGCTGCAATTTCCATGTCTCATGTACACAAATTTAGGAATCAGATAAAAAGATTCGCATTAAAAAAATTATGAAAATTGAAGGCAGATGCCAAATTTAAACAAACTCAGGAAATATCAAATACTACAGACACAGATGAATTTAAATTTATATTATCCACAGATCTTGAGTGTTGCGATATTGATGTACAATTTCAAATTTATGTTTGTGGATATGCATGCAGTCCATTCTGTTTGCAAAAAAAATTTGTTGTTCTCATTGCATTGCATTAATAAGAGAAAATAAAGGTGATACTGTTAATGCGCCGTACTTCGATTTCTTGCAAAGAGATGGTCTAAGTGTACCAGCTGATTTCGTAAGGTTTCTATGTTTCCACCTATATGCTATCTTCGGATATATAATAAATGATTATCAGATGAGAGGAAACCTACTTAAATATTTCGATGTAAGGTGTTATGTGATTTAACGCTTTCAAGTTTGCAATCGGACACTTTTTATATTGATATAGATGGCTGCTGTGATTTAGGCCACTCAACCTAACAAATATATTTTTCAGTTTGTAAAGTAATTGCCAACATTATATTAAATAATTACACGAAAAATGTTAATGGCTTGACCAACAGTTCAAAAAAAAAGACAGATCAAATAAAAGGAAGCTGAATGAGTATACTAAAAGTTCGTAATAATAGTAGTAGGTAATGTCTGAAACTCTGATGTTTCCTTTTTGTAAGTCATGGCTGAAACCATGAAAGACTTGAATATCCTCGACCACTTCGGTAGCGGCCTCTCAAGACAACTAGATTTTAAAATGAAAATGGACATTACGAAAATTATATCAAATGTCCGTGGTGTGCCTAATCCACCGACAGTTGGAGACGCTTCACTTGAAATTGTTGACGACTATACATACCTAGGACAAATAGTCCAGCACGGTAGGTACCAATTTCGAGAAAGAGTTCGAAGAATTCAACTCGGTTGGGCAGCGTTCGGGAAGCTACGCTGTATATTTTCGTCCCAATTGCAGCAGTGTCTCAAGACGGAGATCTTTGACCAGTGTGTTGCTAGTGTTGACCTACGGAACAGAGACGTGGCCGCAGCGTTCTGATCAAATAAGAAAACTCACTGTTACTTAATGAGCAGTGCTCGGAGTCTTAATTCGCGATCGAATCAGAAATGTATAAAATGTATTATATTAATGAAAAAAATTACTAAAATTAGGCAATATTTTGTCTAGCTTTATTTCCTAATAGCTTTTGTCATACAGTAGGCAAACAGGCAAGCGTGCCACCTGTTGAAAAGCGCTCAGCGCTGCCTATAGACATTAAATAGAAAGTAGCCTATGTTTAAATCAAGGCTGTAACTTAGCTACCTACCAAATTTCATCCAAATCCGTTCATCCATTTCGGCGTGAAGAGGTAACAAACATACCCACAAACTTTCGCATTTATAGTATTAGTAGGAGTACGTTCCGGGCTCGCGCCCACGGGAACCACCATGAATTTTGGCATTAATTGTAGCCTATATACTGTTCTGGGTTATATGCTACATTACTGTCAAATTTCATAAAAATCCGTTCAGTTGTTTCTGCATGACGAAGTAACATTCATCCATCCAAACTTCCATCAAGCCTCAAACTTTCGCACTTATATTATTAATAGGGTAATAGGATATAATCCAAGTATGTAGATAGGTAAATATTACAGGTACTTAACCAATTTAATATTATCTAATGTATATACTCATTTACTCAATCAATTATTGAAGTTATTGACATTGAGCGACGACCACAAATGTTGAAAAGTAAATGTCATATTCACTAAAAATTAAAATTGCGACGTCAAACTTCTGCGCATGGCTTGTAAGATGAAGGAGGCTATGGAAAATATCGATTATTTTCGATCGTCTATTTCTGTTTGTTTTTCCAGTTTCATTCACAATCTAACAAATATTGTGATTTATATTACACATTTATCATCGTTTTACTGATTAGGAGGGAAATGATTAAATAGATTTTTTAATAAATGCATTTTTTTTGTCGACGATGTCAGAAGTGTCAGTTGGGCGTCGTCGACCCGTGTCGCTTTTTCCGCAACACGTACTTCAATTAAAAAATTCACGATACGTCAAAACGTTGTAGTGTGACCGAACTTGAACCAATATTGACTGATTTTAAAGACGGACGAAGATTGTCCGTCGGTCCGTTTGTTGGTTCCTATCCAGGGGTATTTTTAAAACTTTTTGTATTATTTATTTAGTTGTAAACTTGTAATTAGTGTTATGTTAGGTTCGTATTTATTTTATAATTGATACTACTCTTTACGTTCAATAAAGTTACCTAAGTGCATTTTAAAACTGATTTGGTTGTTTTAAATATTCAAATTTATCTTTTGTTTATACTCTTGAGATAATTGTGAACATTGGTGTGGGTGTCACGTTTCCATAATTTACTCCGGTGTTTGCTTATGACTAAGCCTAAGATCTTGAACTGAAGTAGTTTTTGAAATGATACACTCCTGAGGGGGGTCACGTTTACACCAGGTTCGTGGCACGTTTGGCATCCCTACAGGTAGCGTGGTCTTCGAAAGATCTTGTCACTTGACTTTTCCAGCTCTCCTTGTCAAGCCTGCGTTTGGCCCTTGAAAAACACTGGTACCGACCCCACTCACCTTGCTCGACCTGCAGTAGTCTTGACTACTGCAGGTCGAGCGAGGTCGGAAGGCGGACTCTGGGCCCTCGAAGACGTTTCATTTTTAAGAATCTACTTTTGGCTATTTTTTAAAGCAGACCTCATGAGGTCGCATAATACATTTTCCAATGGTCCCCTACTAAGTATGGATCGTTATGTCGCCTGCATAGCTAACTATATGTGATCATTCAACCTGCTTATGGGCTCGATGATAACTACATCTATTCCATAGAAGCGGGGATAACTCCTCCACTTTTAGCGACAACTGCTCTGGTTGCGTTCGTACTGTGACTCAGCAATGAGTCGATCCATACGGCTATGGATTATTTGGTCTATACTTAGTCAGGGCATGGTATCATTCCGTTGATTCTCAGGGTATCCGTCTTCAAATCCTTACCTAAATGGGATCACCTCAAAAGTAAGTATACAGCCTTATCATGCATAAAAGAAATTAATATATCGTATATATCGTTGAACATAAGTACAAATAAATATATCCTTTTTGAAGTCCGTTCATAATTCAAAAGTTGCATAACGCATCACATCATAAATATCACATTAGTTAAATTATTATGAAGTGTGTCTAGTTTACCTACTGCATACATAAGCGGTACAAGTATTTACGCCAGTCTCAACGATGACTATATTTGCAAAACACTTGGGCTGCGGGAAAGGCGAAACGGCTGGCCCCTACTTGGGTCAGCGTATTAGCTTTTATGTAAATATGGGCCAACTTTTTAATCTTTAGTAAATTTAAAGTATTTTCTGTTGTTTTTAAAACGTGTAATAAATAATTCAATTGCTAGATAGTATTTTCTACAAAATGCTTCAATTTTTTCCAAATAGCAAAGAGCAATATGTAAACAAAACTAAGAACGAGTTCAATTATGAAATAGGTACAAGATACCCTTTTAAAGGAAAACGAAAGTAGGATACCAAAGTTTAATTTCAAAAGTAATACCAAAATTCAATTTGTTTCTTGTTCTCGACAAATTATTTCCTTTTCACCGAGTTAGACTTAAATATAAAAATAAGTTATCCAGTTTAATTACAAAATTTGGTTTGTCTTTCTGTAACAAGGCAAGGGTTGAGCCTATGGCGCATTGTTGAGTGACAAATCACTGTCACCCCAACCCATAAGCGAATTATGAAACAATTTACTCGTAAAACATAGTTTGCCCAGCGTCATGAGGGTAGAACGTGCGACGTGCGGGTAGGATATCATCGTATTTTCTAATGGAATTATATTAGGTCCTTACCTATGAAATTTGCATTTTGTATCGTGAAAATGACACATACATACATACATACATAAAGCTCACGCCTGTGTCCCACAGGTGGGGTAGGCAGAGACTATGGACCGCCACTTTGCTCACGAAAATGACGGTAACTGGAATTTTAAAAAACGCAATTTTTTTTATATGCGTGACAATGCCAAATTCTAGTACGACGATAGTGTGATTCCGATTAGATTATATAATTAAGCTATTTTCATAAAATTATATCTGCACAACTGACGACAAATGAAAAGGGGTATTTTCAAACCCTTACAAAAACTTCAGAAAATATTTTTTACTCTATTTTAGGGACTTACCGGCTCCCAAAAATACTGTATTTTTGAAGTCAAGTATTGATTTTGATATGTTAAGTACAACTTCCTATAAACTTTGTTGGATGCGGTCCGGCTCTGCTTGGCATTACCGGGCGCTGCCCGGCTCTGTCTGGTATTGTTCGGCACGGTCCGGCCGTAGTCGGCCTGGGCGCTGTGTGTTTCCTTCCTACCCTTCCATCTTTTTTGAGGATAGAAAGAGATATTTAATGTAATCAATTAAGAAATTTTGACAGGCGGACCCTGGGCCCTAGCGTGCAGCGGGGGCGCGTCCGGGACATAATGCCACGATGATGATGATGATGATGAATAAAGAAATTTCGAGAGTTGAGAGTTAAGCTACGCTGATTACTTGAAGAAAGGTAAGGCCGTCAATCTTCTAAAGAATACTTCTGTCTATGTGTAAGTTTTACGTGGAGGCACATGTCATGAGGATACAAACTACTAATGGAGTAGAGTGGTACCCATCATCAGCTCGTGACCTTAAGCGCTAATAAAACTAAAGTAATTTGTGAAACTAGCCAACAATATTTGACCAATAGGAATGAAAATCCTACCTGTAAAATGCCTATGTTAAAATTTTACCAATAAATTATTTGAATTTGAATAAAATTCGTTTTTAAATGCAATCAAGGTAACAGTATGTTACAAAAAATTTTTACTACAATTTGACTAAGTTACAAAAACATTGTATGGTAGTAGGTGATAAAATCCAAATACAAGTAGGTAGCCTGGCACCCAACCAACATTTCCATGATAAAAACACTCTACACTAAAATACACTAAATAATTTGTAGAATCAGATCACAGTACGGCAGTCACAGTTCAGGTGGCAAATAGCAGAGGGTTAGTTGGACGTTTTCCGCGGCCTGCGCACAACATTCCACCACCACTAGTTCAGCCAGAAACGCGGTTAAATACCGCTACTACCGGTTAAATAATACTTTAACACTTTCCGGTCTCCTTTGGTCGAGTAGTAATATCATGTTACTTGTAGCTCGACAGTTCCAAAGAGGTTCGAGGAAATCGCCTTAAGATGTTCCCTTCCCAACATTATAATGATAAAGATTTTGGCATTAATGTCCCGGTTGTGCTCTCGCATACGACGGCTCAGAGTCCGCCTTGACCATGATCCAGTAAATTATTAGACATATATTTATAAACGTTGTATGCGTCGCCGAATACTGGGCGAATAAAGTATAAGTCAGAGTTTAGTCCATCGACTCGATCAGAAGAAGATATATTTATGAATTCTATGGAAAGTGGAGTAATACACGTTAAGGAAGTTTAACTAAAACGAAGTCATATATTTGAAAATGCTACGTATATTTACTGCGTTGCTCGGAGTTGTATTTGCCTTACAACGGAAATCGGATCTCGTTAAAATTTTCGCTGAATTTATTCTGTCGAATTTTCGTTAGTTCATTTTGTAACCTTTTGTGGGTACTTGAAATTTTCAGTAGACTTTAACTGAAAATTTAAAGCGGTTCCTTCTGTTTAAATAATAAACGGTTAAATAAATAAACGTTTTAATAAACGTAACACGTGCAAAACTAATGAAAAGTCATAGCGGCTCTTTTGTAAGTTTTAATAAAATGTCAAAGTTGACGTTTGACATTACATTGTTTTGTCTGCAAAATTATTTTAATAAATTAATATTTGAATATAGTTTTCGTAGCTAAATTATGAGCCAGGAGCCGGCAGATGAGTTGGAAGAATAGCTGGATATTCATGGGGAAGCTGATAACTCAGAGACTAGATTAATGTTTCTATTTCTACCAAAACAGATTGCTCTCGCGAAGTTGTTAACGGAGAATAAATATCTGATATGCGTCAAATGAAATATGTGAATGCTATTAAGGTAATGGATAGGTTTACTAATGAACAAAGTTCCGAAAAGCTAGTTACATGCCAGAAGATGTTGGACTGTAGATGGAGGATTCACAAATTTAGTAAATTGAAACTACATGAACAAAGATGCGTCGGACAGCTAGTTAACTATCTTAGTTTTATTTTCATAAATACTTTAAAGATAACAGAAAATTATATCGTGGCTGCACCCAAACTTGGGAAGTTAATGTATCCAATGGCATTATAAAGGATGTAGACCTTTTATTGTCTAATGAAGATATTCTGAAATGTATAAAGCGTTATAACGAGACTGAGATTATATCCGCATTACTGTGCCTATTTAAGACGGAAATCAGATAGTTCTGGTTTGACGTGAAGTGAAACTGTACGTCTTGGTTTTAAAGAAGTTATGCTTCCAAAGTATATTTACATATATTTTGTAATAGTACTATAATGAAAACTACTATATTCTATTATGAATCTCGAAGTCTTTTATAGAATTATTTATATTAGAAGCCCTTTCGTACATAGAATTTTTGGACGGAGACAAATTTATTGTATTTCCTGACTAGAAGTTGCCTTCAGCACCTAGCTTAATGCACCTCTGGGGCTAGAGGTATGCCGTTTGCATACACGATTATTAAACTGATTTTGTCGCTGTTGTCGAAATCAAAAGTTGTGCTCCAATGGATTCCATCTCACGTTGGTATTATTGGCAATAACCGAGTCGATGTTTTGGCTAAGTAAGCTGCAAGTGATGGTGCCTTTTGGTCTATTCCTCCTTATAATTGTTTTCATATGTGGACAGTTTACTAAAGTATCAAAGGGTCTGTTGTAAAGGGATTCTGGTATAAAATATTTAATAATGAAACTTTTAAATCGCAATTGTTTGACGATTGTTCGTTAAAGAGAAGTGAGAGCATTACGGCCTTTCGTCTTCGTTCGGGGCATATTCCATTAAATAAGTTTGCATTCTAATGCTCAAGGCTCCATGTTCAGATTGTTCTGAAGCTGACTAAATAGAGGATGGGGTTCATATTATGGTGCAATGTGTCCGGAACGAGGTTGCAAGACAAGAGTTTTTTGTTAATTGCGATGCTTTGCTTTGCTTTTTGGTGGGGTGGTATAATAGCTTATTGGCCTTTCCTTTTTCTAGAGAGGCCTAAGCTTAATATAGGATTATTTGGGTAGGTGATGTCAAGGACAACAATATTGTATTTTTTTATGTGTGTTATATATTATTATAACTCGTATTTATGTTGTATTTGTTGTCTTCTGACAAAGCTCCTTAAATAAAGAATGCAAACAGAATTGAATATAAATTGTTGTAATTCACAATAATTATCCTGTGGAATTATCGTCACCACAACAGCTCGAAGAAGGCCATCTGGTACTTAACATACCTCCATGACACTCCACTAACTGAAAACGACTATTTCATTATGAAATCATATCTTTGCTTTCGAATTCGTAGCGTCCATATAGACTTCGATACTAAGTAGTCGCTCACCTTGAATCTCTTAGGGGTAGGGTATGGGTAGGATAGGCGTAGGGTCGGCGTAGGATATGGGTATAGATAGGGTAGGTTAGGGTAGGGTTAAAGTTTATCCTCTAAGGGAAATTCCGTTAATAGGACGCCTTGTCTCTCTTAGGTAAGTTATCTTTGGGATTTCCGTTAATGAATAAAAAAAACTAAATAAGAACCAAGAAATCACTCCATTGAAAATAAGTAATAAAATATAGCATTGGAGTGGTTTCCTTCGCTTTCTTATTAACGGATTTTGATGCGGTTATCACTATCATTAGAGAGTTTATTGTGGATAGTTTATATATATATATATATATATATATATATATATATATATATATATATATATATATATAACACGTTATACATGCACACTCGGCTGACCTTAGTCAATCGTGTTTGATGTTTTCGATTAATATCTGTCTACCATTTCTTGTTCGAATGCTTTACGAGGCTATAACTACATTTAACCACACGTAGGGATATGACATTTTTACACCGAACATAGTAATAAACAGGACAATTGCTTTTTATTTCGCCAACGTATATTTACGACGTTTTGCACCGTTTCTTTACTAGCATAAAAATATAGAGGCGTAGATATCTCGTGGTTATAAAGTTTTGAAAGGGGCGTCAAGAGTTAAGACCCCACGTTAATACTTGAGGGAACCTTATAATGGCCTGCTTTTATTAATAAACGGACATTGTCTTGTCTTATGCGCTTATTACACCTGGCTAAATGATAATTAATTCTTAATTCACTCTACTAAATTCAGAAGTTAAAAGCGCTAAAGCAAGTCAAATTGTATTGCTCATAGAATAAGGTCCATTTTTGTATCACGCCTTTTGGAAAGCGAATCGGCGCTTAAAAATTTGTTATGAGCAATACATTCCACTTTGATTTCTCTCACGCTGTTTGCTTCAGAATATAGACGACGCTTTTAGCCAAATGTAATAAGCGCATTAGGCTGAACTGTTGGTTTATCTGCCCTATTTGCCGACATACTTTTCTTCTTATAACTCTTTATCGTCCATAGAATGGCTTCAACTCATGTAAAATCTTATTGTGGAAACTTAACTGGCGTGTTGAGATAGTTTTATGTATAACTAGCTTCTGCCCGTGACTTCATCCGCGTAAAACTTGGTTATAACGTTCCGGACCCGTTGCAGCCGGAACCACATAGAATTTCAGGATAAATTATAGCCAATTACCAGTCAGATATAAGCTATATAAATATTGATACCAGTAGTTTTGCGTGAAGCAGTAACAAACATCCAGACATAGTTTTCTCTGTTATAATATGCATGTAATCCTTATTATTACGTCATAGTTCCTATTCCGCGCCTGTCTGTTGACCGGCTAACTCCTCCTAAACCACGCAACGGATTTTGATACTAAATAAAGGTAACGAGCTCAACGAAGGGTTGTACTTGCTGGATATCCAAAAGACAGTTACGTGGATGGGGGAATTCCACAGTCCAAGTTCAAATTTCGAACGCATTAACTGAGAGTATAATGCGGAAATAAATTATAGTGCGTTGGAACTACCCGAAATATTGCATAGTGATTTCACTTTGACTAAGGACAAACCGTACAGTATTGAACGAAGTATGCCAAAGTTTTGCTCTTAATATGAGGATTTCCCTCATATTACTTACTCACTGTTTTTAGACGCTCCCAGTGGTCCAGGAAAAACATTTCTCACCAAAAACATAAATTAAATCCATCCCCTATACTCTACCATGTCTCTCTTCTATAGGCCTGCTGGAAGAGATTTCTTCTTAGAAATAAGTAGTGCCTGTTGTGTCGTCTTTCATTTTTGTAATTTCTGTTTACTATAATATATTGTTTGCAATAAATTGTTAAATAAATAAATAAATGAAAAACCGTCCACACAATGTTTAAAATACCGATTAACTTGGACAATAGGGAAAGTTTAGTATAAGACATTATCATACAATCCCCAAACGCATTACTATACAATCCCCAAACGTATGGTGCACTTGAGAGAAGTCATTCTATTTTGAAAGAATACATTCGGTCCAATAGTGATGAAATTCAACATATTATGTAAGACATATTTAAATACAGCCATTTGGCTTGTTTAGGCGAGGCACGAGAGAAGTCTGTAGTGGAATGTACTTTGGTAAACATTAATAAGTTGTAAAATCTTAGTACTTACAGTGATTAAGTGCGAGTCCTTTATCGTAGATTACATTATAGTCGCTAAAAGCACAGCGAATTATATTAAAATCGAAAGAAACGTCTAATAGTAGTTTATGCAACTGTCATATAAAAGGGGGTATTAAAACATGAGTGTCTGTTTATCATGATTGATTATGATAATAGTTTGACAAGAGTGTTTTAATACCTAATTATATGCAGTTGCATACACTACTTTATCTACACTCATATTTTCAAGTTAAAACTTCGTACCATAATTTTTTCAACTTTGCTGGAAGTAACTGCAAATCAGTTCTGTTGTATCTTGTATGCGTCGAAGATATCAAGTGGCGGGAAATTCACTCCACTACTTTCACATTTATCTATTTTTTGCTTCAAACAAGAAAAAATATTCACAAACACAAATTACAACAATTAGAAAAAATATTCTGTTTAGCGGGAAAATAATTCCAAATGTACACAATCACAACCACAGACTATGAACTGATCACAAATATAAACAGGAATTTTGAATTTGTTGAAGACATTTAGGTATTCAGCCTACATTAAGCTGTGTCCCGGCGCCCGACAAAAATTTAAAAAAGAAAAGTGTTGCATAATGATTAAAAAGTTATTTTTCGATACAGCTGTAATGAAAATAGTATGGGAAATACTGTATCGAAAAGTAATTTTTTAATTTTTTATAGACTGGCGTGAAAAAAGTGTATCCTTAAACAACTGTTTTCGAATATGTAATTGGAACATTACGCTATGAGTGTAGATAAACAATATTATGACTCGCATAAAGCTTTATCTCCAGTACGGAAAGGTCTATGCAAAATAATTAAAGTAAACGATAATCACTGCGTGACATTACTCATTTATCACCGACACGTGAGATATCATTATGATGAAATAAAACCCGCGACTAGCTATTGTAATTATTTACAGGTATATTTCAGGCTTATATGCTATTAAAACAGAGTATTGTAAATAAAAACATATTGAATTATGGGTGCTAATTAAACAGACTTCTTTTTACTCGCATTATTCGCCTCTAAAAATCTAAATTGCATTCTAAATTACTAAGTCAGCCACTATCAATGCGCGTCAGAATAATACTATCTTAGCCACTAGTTATCTTTTAAGTAAGCCACTCTAAATATAACTCATTATGGTGGTTATTTTTTAGCATCTAAATTTGTAACATACATTGTAGCAGTAAACTTCTCAAATATTAATCATCATCATCATCATCATCATCATCATCATCATCATCATCATATCAGCCAGAAGACGCCCACTGCTGGGCATAGGCCTCCCCCAGAGATCTCCACAAAGGCCGGTCCTGTGCTTTTCGCATCCAGCTGGTACCTGCGATCCTTACCAGGTAGTCAGTCCACCTTGTGGAAGGCCTACTCACGCTGCGTCTTCCGGCACGTGGTCGCCACTCGAGAACTTTACTGCCCCATCGGCCATCTGTTCTTCGAGCTATGTGCCCTGCCCACTGCCACTTTAGTCTGGCAGTCCTTAGAACTATGTCGGTGACCTTGGTTCGCTTGCGGATCTCCTCATTTCTGATTCGATCGCGCAAAGAGACTCCGAGCATAGCTCTTTCCATTGCCCTTTGGGTAACAGTGAGCTTTCACTGGGGGCCGTGGCCTGTGTGTGCTTGTCATCGGGGGGGGAATTGCCATAATCGCCACGCTTGGCAGGCGGGTTGGCGATCGCAGTGCAGTATATGTAAATGTACCCAGAAAGATGCTGCTGCCCATCTTTCGGGTTTGTCTCTTAGTCGCCTCTTACGACACCCACGGGAAGAGATGGGGTGGTGCTATTCTTTGAGGTGGCGGCACCACACACCACAACAAATATTAATATATGGCACAAAAATAGTAATTCTTTTAGCTTCTAATTTTATAACTCAGTACGTTTAAAATATAACTCATCTTATATTAATTAATCGTCAAATTTATCTAAAATTATCATCAAATAGTATATTAAAGCCACTAATATTACCTAGCAACTATTAAGGGCAGACAAAATAAAAAACTTTATTTAAAAAAATCAATTGTGTATTAAAACACTATAAAATTTTTGGTACTTAATTAAAAGAAAAGAAAAAACAGAACAATAATAAACAATTATTGGATTATTAATGTTGCGCCTTTGCCTCTAATTTGCCTCACGTATTTGAGTCTGATTGCAAGGCTTATCACATGCTTGCAGATGTACTTGCTAAAAAGTCTAGGCAATCACAGTATCCAGTACGAAAAAACAAAATACAAACGCACGAAAGACAGTAAACAAATACGCGGCTCGGCAACTCGTCGGTACTTAAATCGAATGGCGCTTCCTGATTGGTGCAAATGGCTGATCGCTGTCATCTCGCGCACTCGCGCCAAATCGTGTAGAGGCTATTTTCACTATAAATTAATATGATGTATTATTTTACATGCTAAGTTATAATATTAGATGTTGCCTATTGAAGCTTTAATGATATTTTTTTGAGGAGCTTGTGACGATGCTGTAAAACGTAAAATGGTGATAAATTGTAAAATCCGTGGCTGAGTTAGTTGTTAATCAGAAGGACAAGTAAAAATAATTGTTGATCTTTACTTGCCGCTTTCTTTAAAATATTTAGTTGGCGTCGTAAAAAAGACGAATTAGTTTATTAGAGGCTAACATATTTTCCCATTGCTTGGTTATAAAAAGAGAAGTCAATGACGTGGCCAAGTAAAAATTCTGTGGCTGGACTTATAATTATTTGGCCCTAGTCCTGAAAATTCCCCTTGTTCAAATTTACAATCAAGTTCCCAAAAGATCCCATTTCTAGTCGCATCATTGCTTTGAAACTAAACGCTATCGCTTTGATCATACCTGATAAAAGCTACATGGCAATGACGTCAGACTTTGACATCAGTGTTGATAAGTACAAACTAATCAGTAAAAGTGGCACCTACGTCTGTGCATTAGGAAATGTGTGCTCTTTGATCGCAAACCCCACGTGCGAATCTGAGAGAAGCAGTGATTTAAAGTCGCCTAGTGTATACGGAACAAAATTGGTACACGGCTTTCTAGATCTATATTTTATGATAAGCAATAATCGGTATAAGATCTCTACACTTTGTCTACTCTTTGTTACAATCCGAGCTTTTAGGCGAAAATAATGATTTAGCATCACGATTTGTCAAACTTTATGTCCGAATTCATTGTACACCTTTAATTTAGTAATGATTGGTGTGAAATGGATAAGATTAACAACTTTGTATAACCTATTATGTGTCTACGAAATATACGAGTACCGATTCAAATGACGAGCATCCTACAACATATCTATTCTCAATAGAAATTTTAATTCATAAATATAATAAATACGTATTATGTATTGGAAAAAGTACGCAAATGTACTTGCGTATAATTTTATTATTGCACAAATCAAGCGTAACTTACCTAATACATCTACCACAAATACCATAAACCCGATTAACAATGGA
Source organism: Blastobasis adustella (assembly GCA_907269095.1). Lineage (NCBI taxonomy): Eukaryota > Metazoa > Arthropoda > Insecta > Lepidoptera > Blastobasidae > Blastobasis > Blastobasis adustella. The sequence continues at coordinate 3,537,635 of OU026114.1, read as the reverse complement.
ATAAAATTAATAACAATTATGCGCAAATCAAAAAATTAAATCTTTTCATAGGTATTTAAATAACTAAGTAATCACAGCTATAGAAATAATTTGCATTCAAATTTTATGTTTATATCTAATTAAATAAACTAAGTAAAACAAACTTACGGTCTGTAGTTATTTATATCATTGTTATAATCTGTTTTAATGTTTAATAAATCTTCATTTGTGTGTTATATTATGTTTAAATTAAACCAAAATTAGACTTACATTTTAACTCGAGATTTTGGAAATAGTGAAGTAATATAACTAGACTTAAATATATGTTCCAGACCTTTAAATGCGGGAACGGCGTGTAAATTCAATTACTTACCTACTTTTTCCGCGAAACATTTTTCTTCGATTTACTTTAGAACTAGGGTTCTACTTTAGAACTTTAAAAATAGGGTTTTAATAGTGTTTCCACAATATTTTGGTAGGTATAACTTCTTCAATAGGTAGTGGTATTTTCAGTATTGTCCTGAGAGAACAAGGTATCTACTGCGATTCCGATAATTTCAGAATTTGAAGAAAACCAAATTGAAGGTGGTAGTTACAAGTTAGTAGGTAACTCACTATACACACTTTAGTTAGTTTTTATTAGTGTCCTTTCTACAGCAGAAACGCATACATAACACGCATAACAAAAGCTTTGCTTACTTTGAGGCTAGATGGCGCTGTGTGAATTTCTCCTAACACATTTATTTATTTATATGAGAGTTTTAATGGCTAAAGGATTTCGGATGAGTTTTAGAGAAGATTAATAAATTATTAATAAAATAAAATACAATGTATTTATCAGCAAATGAAAGATAAAAACAAACGGACAGACTATTCATTGCTGAAAATAGTCTGGTGGACTATCCTCAATTGTCGTTTCAATGACTGTTCTAAAAAATAGAAGGGTGTAACGAGTGGAGAGCACGTTGCGGTGCTGAACTTCGACTAAGTATAAAACAGTCATCCATCCAGTTGCCGGACTCCGTGGGATTACTTTGGTTATCATATCATATAAGACCGCTACTGTACTATAGACACACATACATCTTTTTTATTATTCATATTTGTATAAACCGTTGACGGAAAAAAGGCGTCAACAGTATTATTATTCAGATCGTAACATTTAATATTATACGATTATAGACGCTAGCTTCCAATGGATTTCAACAAATATATTGGAACATTGAAAGCAAAGAACTCGGACCATGTTAAAAAAAAGCAACAATTATTTGTCAATGTTCAAAAAGAGTGGAGATGAACCGCGTGTAGTGGCCGGTGATCGGCGTCGCAAGTATTTGTACAGATTATAGATCCCTTTGATGTTACCGGCACACGCCAACGGACGATCGTTTGGTTCGTTAATCCGTCCGAATAGGACAAATGAATGTCAACGAAACCCATTAATTAAAGTCCCATTCGTTAGGGTTCATTGGAGAGTGAAAGAGTAAGGAGATTTTAAGCGAAATATACTTATGTAAATAGATTCAATGACATTTTTTTTTAATATACTACTTTGCTTATCTAAATATCTAATAATACTATAAACGCCTGGTCTAGCAGCTAAATGATTTTATACAATATTTCTAGGAAAAATTATTTAAAAATTATCGCCCGTAACACAACAGCAGAATCGGAATCAAATATGTGGTTCGAACTGCGGTATGCAATCAATACTGTATTGCACGCATGAAATGCACACTGTGGGAAAGAATGGGTGTTAATCAACACACAAGCACAATACATTTAAAGATACAAAAGCGATATAGATGTGGATGTGTGCGAGGCTAGGGAGTTGTGTCAGGACAGAGCAAAGTGGCGGTCCATTGTCTCTGCCTACCCCACCCGTGGGACACAGGCGTGAGCTTTATGTATGTATACAAAAGCGATTAGTAGATGTAAAGTTAAGGTTAGAGGTAATGTAAATCCAGTTAGGTTAAAAGAAGTAAATCCTTTTATACTTCCATAGTCCTCTTACAATTTCATCTTAGATCCTAAAGTTCGAGAAATAGTGGCGGCAAAACAAAACATTTAAGGAATCTGGATCGGTATAAATCCAGACATTCCTGGCCTGCAAATACCTATTTGCAGGTACACATACATATAAAACGTGACGTGTGCCTCACGACGAAAATATGCTAATATTTGCATTAAATAAATGTACATATGCTTGGACAAATTCACACGGCAGCCCCAAAGTAAGCAAAGCTTGTCTCAGTTAGATAAACGATAAACTATATACACCTATACCTTTTTTTTTAAATACATACTACACCCAGACCCGTAAACACCCGCCCCCGCCCGCGTAACGGCCGATTAAACCTCAACAAATGTTTTCCCCTCTTTGGTATACGGCCGAACGGAATATCTGACGAATTTGTGGTTGAAATTAAATGTTCATTCAGTCATAAAACCAAAAAAAATTATGTACGGAATGGTGAGGTGACAAAAAATACATGGCGCAAATCAAACATATGTTGTTTGCTGAAAAGAAAAAGGGTGTATTCTGCAATGCTCATAAAGTATTCGACGTTTCCAAACGACATTTACAAAGTACATTATAATGATCAATTTACCGCGGAGTTAATGGACAAGAGCCTTTTGTTTTGGAAAAAGTGTATTTTAAAAAGTTCGATGATATAAAGAAATGAAAAACGCCTTATTATTAATTTCAAATTATTGTTTTATTAAAAGATTGCAAATTGACTTATCTGCAGGCTAGAGAGTTATCAAATAATGGCAGCATTTTTACAAAAACAAGTGGGCGGGGTGGGGTCATTCATTATTTATATTTGGGTCACTTTTAAAAGAGCATTGCCTAGGGGCGCGACGTGGTTAATCCGGCCCAGAGGACTTGGTCCAATTTCTTTGCGTCCCATAAGTCATAGTATGTATAATCCTCTTTGGTTTGCAAGACAGACTGAACATACTTTAATGATATATCAATGAGAATTTCACTTACTTAAAACCTAATTATTGTCTTCTCACATTTGTAGCGCCAGATTTATTGCTTTTATTCTGTAGCTATTCCGAGCATACTTTTTTGCGAAATGAGACAATTAAGAGATGATATCGACTTCAACATACGGTTCTGTGAGCTTATTGAAAAATATAATGGAATATATGATTATAATCGATGAGATTACTCCAATCGCATCGTGCAAGACAAGATACTTATTCTGATATGTAGGCAATTCACGCATCAGGTAAGGACCAACATATAATATTGAAAAATAAATAAAAATTATTCATAATTGTGTATCATAAACGACATGAAATATTCATTGTTATAGATATAAAAGTTAACAAGCATCAGGGCGTTACTATGAACTTTTTTAAATCATCCAAAAAGACAGTAACGAACTGAAGAATATTATGGCGACGGACATTTTAAGTTGTCCACATCCGTAGATACCTACAACTTTTTGGCACGTGGAGGATTTCGTTTCCGCAGAATAACAATCACTGTTGTAAATTAATAATAAATAAATAAATATAACCCCTTAATAGAAATTAAAATTAATCATTTCAATTCCTGCTCGGCCGGGAATCGAACCCGGGACCTCTGCGTAGCAGACGGGCATCGACCGGTCCGACCATAAATAAATTGGAAGGACTGTCCATTTTTATTCCTATGTCTTAGTTGGTCATGGCGAAACCTAAACGTAAGCTTTAACAAAAAAGAGGAAAATGGAAAGGCTAAGTAAATAAGTACAGTCATTCAACAAATTAGCTGCCCACCTTGATACTTACCATGAATGAAAAATTATAGCGAAAATTTAGGAATAAGAGAGACTAAAGGGCGAATTTTTTAAAGACGGAGGTTTAAAGTAGGAGGATTCTCTCAAAACGCTTTAAGGAATTCTCTCAAAGCGTTTTGAGAGAATGCATTTCTTTTTCGAGAGCACCGTGGAAAACTTAAGTACTAATCAGCTATGTAAGTATTTCTCAGGGTGATTATTGCTAGATTTCTGTCTATCTCCGGCCTTCGTTATCATGTCTTTTCATCATCATGACATTCTGAAACCGTTTTCTCAAATGGTCAATGTTTAATTCGGAAACTGAGATACAAAATAGACAAAGAAATATTGTCACTTAACACTACAACTATAGTTGGATATGGAATTAAAGATCAAAAATGTAAACACTCAACTTTCAATGTCAAAGAGACTATTCAGTTGTATAAAACCTTTTGTTTGCATAACCAAATGGTTATGCATCATGCACAATTTTCAGTGTGCTTTACAATGGCTGGTAAACTTTCGAAAACGAAATAAGTCGATTTACCCACATTTATTCAATTGATTAAAGACGTAATAAGTAACTCGGAAACTATTAGTCAAAGAACACTAGTTAGAAATCTCCAATATTTGAAAGAAGTGGCCGCCATTTTGAATTTTATATTATTTTATAATTGTATTATTATTTGAGAAATTAATTAAATATGTCTTGGCTTCGGTCAATCAGTTACTTTCCAAGCCTTTGCAATAATGTACTGTAACAACGAACCAAATGTTAAGAATTTCTCACCATTACCAGTTGCATAAATGAAAACTAGCTATATTTTATTGAAACAGCACAAATATGTAGCAAAAAACATTGTTCCCTATTTAATTCAGTAAAATATGAACAATATTCATATGATTTTATTTCACTTAGAATGTAATAATTTTAATCAATATTTCAATGATTTTAAATAATCTACCATTTGGGTTTTATTTTTTTATAATGGCAACCTATTTGTTTACATTTTTTAATCTTTTATTCGATCTCATACCTTGGAAGTTCCTAAAGAATAAAACACTGTCTACAAAAAACAACAATCATGATAATTTAGACAATGTGCACTATTCCAAGATCTTTCAAATAATAAATCAATTACTGGAGCCTCCCACAACACCCTAAAGCAATAATAATTTAAATCTTAGATGTCAAATTCGTATCATGACCTCATATTTTGTTTTAACATTGTTCTGACGAGAAGTTTTGTCACCCAAACTGAACCATGAAGTAACTTTTGACGGCGAGCAATATTAAAATATTGTTTTTATTTCAAAAATGCAATCATAAAAAAGGATTATTGCTCCTACTTCGTTACCGATACGCGACTGAATCGATGCAAACACACTTATGTTGATGCAGATATGTGACTACGCGTGACTGCTTTGAATAACGACATGTTATGTTATGGAACGGTTTGGCCTCACTGCACAGGTCCAGGTCTAGACCCAGGTTTCTTTTACAATTTTTTATGTCAAACTGTAGACAAACAGGCAAGCGGACCCTCTGATGAAAAGTGTTCAATGCTGCTTACAGACATTCGGACGAGAAATAAGAAAAGCAATAACTTTCGCTAAAGCTCCTTTCGGCTTGTCTAAGGTTAGCTGGAAGAGATCCCGTTGTGGGATAAGCTCACCTTTGCTTTGTAAGTGTTTTCTTTTAAAATGTACTATGTAATAAAGAGTTTACATACATACATACATACATACTTTTTATTACAGAATAAATGAAATGTCATTCAGTATTAGTATTCAGTAGTCTTCATAATTGAAATTGTATGTGCAAATGGTTATATTATAGATGTTACATAACCTCAGGCGGCTACAACCTCTGATTCAACAAATATAAAATATTTTTTAAAAGACGAGTCGAATGCTATGCACTATGTTGTTCCGACTATTTCGTACAAAGCCTACATACAACCCACGAAGGCATGAAATGAGACGCATCTCTAGAAGACAAAGGTAGACTGGAAGTTGGATTGTGAAAGTTTAATATGACTTTAAAGAGGCTTCAAGCTATTGCGCGAATATTTTAATAGAGATATACCATAATTATTATTTATTGATTGTAAGTTTTGAAGAATTTTGACAATAATGGCCTAATAGATACAACACATTCGAGCAGATCGTCACAGTCCAGTACTTTTCATAAAAATGTATTATTATGAGGAAATAAATTGAGAACTGGCGAGATTTCTAAATACCTATCTGGGAAACCTGCAAGCTTGTGGAACTCTCTTCCGCATTCATGCGTATTTCAATACGATAGCTTTTCCATCACCAACGTCAAGAATCGTGTAAAAACCTTTCTTTATCTGTCTAAAATATATATGTATGTTTATTTTTTAATGTAGGTTTATAGTTATGTATTTTTTTATTTATAGTAGATATAGGCTTTTTTCTATATTATTTTGATTTAGCGCCATATTTTGCTATTATGCATAACTTAACTGCATTTAATGAATTATCGCGATCGCTCTACTGTGGGCCTGCTGGAAGAAATTTCTTTATATAAATAAGATTTCCGATTGTTATATTATTATGTCGTATTAATTTGTAATAATCTTGTACAATATATGGTTAAATAAATAAAGATTTCGTGCAATAAAAAGCACAAAAGTGCCCATAACTTCTGTCCTGCATGTGATAAATATTGAAAGCTGTTTTTATAATCTGTAGGGACTAAACCGTCAAAAGCTGTGGGCACAAAAGTGTCAAATACTGTGATGTTCTGTTAGATGGTTAATAAATACGAGATATTCGCCTTTTTTGAAGTAGATAACGCTGCTACTGTTTTAAGTTCAGCCAAGAAATAGTGTCAACATGCGACATAGATAAAGCGGAGTTCGTGAACAGATCAGGCTGACATAAGATCAGGCTCACACATAATCTAGGAAGAGCGAGGAGCTGAAGAATCGTCAGATTCATCTGTAGAGACGAAGATATTATTCCTACGTGCATTAAAAAACAAATCAATACGTCGTTCACATCATTTATTCTGTTTATTATTGTAAATGAGAAGTCAATTATGAAAGTACATAATGTCCGTATCATAGTTAGTTAATGTTGCTGCGTCCTGCCACGCAACCAAGTCAGTGTTACGTTCTTTTAAAGGCCTGTGGCTGACTAATTTAATGATTAACGGTCTGTGTAAAGTAGTCAAACACAGCAAATGTTTACTGTATGCCGATGACCTCAAAGTATTTCGCCCCATCAAACAGATCAGTGACTGTGATTTGCTTCAGGAAGATAATAACGCTATAGTCCAGTGGAGTTTAGACAATAAAATGTGCTTCAATATTGCTAAGTGTTCCATAATGACCTTTACTCGCTCCCTGAAACCTATCCACCGAGATTATTACCTGGATATGGAAGTCATTACGAGAGTTCACTCGGTTAAATATTTGGGCGTCACCTTTGACACCGCGTTAATTTTTAATGATCATATTAAGATCTACTGTAGTTGACTGTTATCGCCGCCTAGGATTCGTCATTCGCAATTGTAGAGTTTTAAAAATCCTACTGCAATTAAAACACTATTACCTAGCGTTAGTTCGCAGTAAACTTGAATGTGCAGCTATAGTTTGGGGTCCAAGTGAAAGTACAAATACATTGTTGTTGGAAAAAATCCAGAAAGCCTTTTTACGTTTGCTGTTTAAGAAGGTATACGGTTACTACCCCTTTCTATATCCGACAAAATATTTGTTAGGAATGCTGAATTTTCGGCAAAAGGCGAATATCTCGTATTTATTAACCATCTAACAGAACATCACAGTATTTGACACTTTTGTGCCCACAGCTTTTGACGGTTTAGTCCCTACAAATTATAAAAACAGCTTTCAATATTTATCACATGCAGGACAGAAGTTATGGGCACTTTTGTGCTTTTTATTGCACGAAATCTTTATTTATTTAACCATATATTGTACAAGATTATTACAAATTAATACGACATAATAATATAACAATCGGAAAACTTATTTATATAAAGAAATTTCTTCCAGCAGGCCCACAGTAGAGCGATCGCGATGATTCATCAAATGTAGTTAAGTTATGCATAATAGCAAAATATGGTGCTAAATCAAAATAATATAGAAAAAAGCCTATATCTACTATACATAAAAAATACATAACTATATACCTACATTAAAAAATAAACATACATATATATTAGACAGATAAAGTAAGGTAGTGCTCTTTTACACGATTCTTGACGTTGGTGATGGAAAAGCTATCCCGTATTGAAATACGCATGAATGCGGAAAGTAGTTCCACAAGCTTGCAGGTTTCCCAGATAGGTATTTAGAAATCTCGCCAGTTCTCAATTTATTTCCACATAATAATACATTTTTATGAAAAGTACTGGACTGTGACGATCTGCTCGAATGTGTTGTATCTATTAGGCCATTATTGTCAAAATTCTTCAAAGACGCACCCATCAGTCTCTGCAAATAGCCTGTCATCTGATGTGCGGTGAATCGGGACTGCCCTGAGCTAGTGACGAAGGCTTGCAGTCTGTACGTCCCCGACCGCTACCTGTGAGCGCGCCGCCACCGCCTGCTGGCCCCCCCGGCCGCGCGCACACAGGCCCACCGCCACTCCCCGATTCCGCTCGCTCTGTCGAGGTTTGAGACCCTACTGGCATCAACGCCAAGTTTTGATGTTTTTGCCGATACGTGGAGTGACATTATGCGGAAAACCCTACATTTCGCAGAAATGCCACCCCACCAAAACAATGTTGTTTAGTTAATGTAACTATCTTGTTTAGTTAATTTACTTCCTTTTGTTTTTTTTATATATTTTCTTCTTTTATATCTAGTTTACTGTTTATTTCTATTTACATTAATTAGGTATAAGCTGTGTATGTAAACTTATTTGAAATAAATAAATAATAATAATTTTTCTATTTAATTTAATTTTTAGATTACGATATAACTATGTAGATTGTTATGATATACTTTTTCTTTTTTTATCCAACAGTCAAATGAAAATGTAACACATCATGTTCCCATATCTGAAACAAAATAAAACAAATGTTTCAGATGTCGCTACAGCGCTCCAAACTTTTACAAAAAGGTGAAAAAATCTAAAAATGATCTCGTTGTACAAGACTACAACGAAGACTGGCTAAGCAGCTACAAATAAAAAATTAATGGAGCTTAAAAAAATTGAACACACGCTTCTTACTAAAAAGGATGAAACAATATCGAACCGTTATTTTTATCTCATCTTTTAAAGCACGATTTGCAAAATTACGTGCAGCTCTTAAGGGAATAATGTATCAGAATATATTACTCTGCCATAATATACAAAAGAGCTCTCCAGAAGGTATTACATCGCAACGTTGTGGTCGTATATTTGAAGGAGCCTTGCATATTGCATGTTTTTATGTGATTTAAAATAAGATATTAAATAATATAAATAACATATGCAATTTATTGTCAGGGCGTGGAATTCAATTGGAGACCTGCTTATCTATGAACTGCGGGCAAATGGAGCCAATATTTGGATATGCATGCCACATTTAAACTGCGGATAGAGGTACGACTTCATAACTATCATGAAAATTAACGAAGCTTACACTTCTATCCTCATACTGATCCTTAGAACCAGACCATTGCTTAATTAAGCTCTGGTGCAAAGCCTATTTACCGTGTCTGCTGTAATGTTATGACATGTTCCATAATAATTGCCCCTTTAATTAGCAAAAACACTAAGTCTAAAAGTATGCAAGTATACAAACAGTATGCAGTAAGTACAAAAGAGGAAATTGGGTGATGTGTGAGATTTTCAATACAATGTAGGATGTATTGAAAATGAATGGATGATCTAGGCGCCTGCTTTAGCTTTAGAACCCGCTACAAATTAAGCTCTCATGCAATGCTTATTTATTTATCGTTTTCCTTGGCGAGGTAAGGTCCTGACCGTGGCTGCTGTAATATTATGGCATGTTCCATAATATTTGCCATTTTAATTATCAAAGTATGCCTGTTACAAAACACAGTAAGCAGTAAGTACAAATAGGAAAATTGGGTGATGTGCGAGATTTTCAATACAAGGTACAAGCTAGGATGGATGATCTAGGCTCAATGGTGCCTAGCTTTAGAACCCGCTACAAACGGATGGAAGCGTGCTACGTAGGGAAGCATGAACATATCTTCTGAAAATATCTACAATATTTAAATCGCATATTGATATGCCAGATAAGAATGCTTTCACATCCAACCCTGTTAAATCCATTGTACAGTATTTGGGTGTGATGAGATGATGCATATTAAATACCTCTAAGATGCAAAAAGTCCGGTAAAAGTGTGTTTTGTTATTTTGTTAAGTCATCTTTTGTACGTTACGAATCTAACTCTCCAAGTATTTGAGTCACGTAGACGTCACTCCGAGGAAAACCTTCAGTGAAACTAGAGATGAAAATTGAATATCTATTTCTCAAAGCTTTTTTCGCTTTCTCATTGATTTACGCAGAAACCAAATACTGTTTGTGATGTTATTCATTACACTGAATAACGCCATTATTTACTTAACATACTTTCGACAAAGGCGATTTAATTTTTTATTACAATATTATTTAAATTGTACCCTTCGCCATGATTTACACAGCATGAGGACGCGAATTTATTAATAATTTGAGCACACTTTAAACACAGTAATCAAAATATTGTTTTATATGTAGGTACGTAGTACATCTCTACACAGGAGGACGCCCTCCGGCTAGGTGGAATAACGTTTGCGAAAGGCTGCGGGTGGATGCTGGATGTGGTAATCCGAGGACAGGGTGCAATAACGCTCATTGGGGGAGACCTAAGTTGAGCCATGGACTAGTATAGGCTGATGATGATGATCTCTATACTATCTATATCATTTGTAGTTTGCACGATTAATATTATCTCGCCACACAATTTAATACCACGGAAGTATTCGTATTATGTAATCATCATGGCGTCAATATCTCGGTTGTGCTCTCGCACGCAAAGGCCCTCCTGCTTTTCCTTGTTCACTTCACTCGGTCTTCGATGTCCTCAGTATTAATGTACTGTAGGATAAGAACACAATTGTGTTAAATTATGTGACCCTGTCCGCCTGATGGAAAATAGACACCAATCGTTCAGGCCAGTTTCTTTTTATACGATTTACGCCTTAGGTGACAACTCGCACGATACATTTTCCGGTTCGCGGGCAAGTTTTCCATTTTTATAAAGACAAGGGGATATCTCGCCTTATTGTCAGGCGATTTTTGTGTTACAAGGGGAAAGCTGGGCCGAATGTTCCTGTGGTGTGGTGGGTGTGGTGGTGGTAAAAGAAACACTTTTGACTTAGGTATACCTTAGTGCTAGCCTAAATACCTAAAAAGATGTGTCGCACTTTGAATTTGTAAGCGAGATTTGCTTTTTGAATCAAAACTAACCTGTAAACAAAACCTGTGCCAAAATTTCATTATAATTTTAGAAATGATAAAATTTTATGAAAAACTGCATTAATGTAAATAACATTTATTAGGTATGTTATGAAGTCAATCTGCCATATTTCATACACTGGCACTAATACCTAAATACCTATATCCTGGCATTTTATGGGCCGGTCTGCTATTAGTTAGATACATGTTGAAGGTACGGTAACATTGTTACGACGCCATCCCTGATATTTACCGCAAATGAAGACTAAGGGGTAAGAAAGGTCATAGTCAATAGGTACAAAATTCCGTTAGATGCACCAAACTTTTCAGTTCAAAGTAGGCACATATTTTCAAAACACATGATTTAGTAGGAAAGCATTTAAGGAATCTACTTAAAATTGAAATGGGGAAGGTTTGTGCATCTAGCGGTTGTCTTTTATTAGTCTAAGTCTTCAAATCTATATTATTGTAAGCTTAAGGCGGAGCGTCTTGCTTCTCAATTTACCTGTATAATACTACCTGTATAATTTACAACTGCGTGTAAAATAAGTTTAGATTTACTCCATTTATAAAGTTAGTATTTGTTACTATTTTAATTGTGGCCGACTGTGGCTCGATGCCTAAGTAAGAATGAGTTAAAGCAGACTGACAAATACTTAGGTTGTTTTTAAGGCTATTTTAGGCTATTGCAAAATTGTAAACATTTTACGTACATATAATTTCCAGACAATAATTTCAGCAACTCTAAACATTTATTTCGTTGTTACAATATACATTATTTGGTTTGGACACACACATAGCAGGCAAATAATCGAGAAACAAATAAGGGATAATAATATCCAGATTATATCCAGATAACTAAGGTAGTAAAAAACTACCCGGAGAGGTTTACCTGAAGAGTACAACATGGAGTTCTTCAAGAAAGGGGTTAAAAGGATTTTACGGGGTCGGCATCGCGTGGGTGATGCCCCTGGTATTGCAAACCTCCATAGGCTGGGGTGCCTGCTTACCATCAGGCACGCCGTAAGCTTGTTTGCCTCCTTGGTGGTATAAGGAAAAAAGCATCAACTACAAGCTATTGACATTATCTACGGAAATAATCAGGTAAACAACAGTACACACTCTTGCGGGACCTTAACAAATTTTACGGGTAACGCTCATAAAGATTGCAATATAACACACATTTGATGGCTCGAATGTGTTCCAAATCACATAGTAACTTCCGATGATACCCATTAATAGTCTAGCTAGGCGAATATTACCAAAGGAATTACTTATAATAATAAACATCTTGGCGTTAATGTCCCGATTGTGCTCTCGAGAAAGAGGGCCCGGGGTCCGCCTTGACCATGATCCAGAATTTTGCGATCAGGTAATTACAGTGGAGCGACTTCCATCTGACCTCCGTGACCCTGCTACCAGGGGAACCTGACCAGATTGGATCATGGTTACAAATTCATTTGCCTGAATTTGCAGGTTTCATCACGATGTTTTCCTACACTGTAAGAGCATCGGTTAGTATTCAACTAATGTACATAACTCAGAAAAGAGTCATTGGTACATGGCCGCAGCGGGATTCGAACCCGGTACCTGTCGCTTACGAGTTGGACACTCAACCACCCGGCTTGCGACGCGCTTATTTTGGCTTTAAAAGAAAGCAAACAAAGCCTTCTTCTTCAAAAATTAATGTATGTATATTTGTAATGAAAATACACACAAGCGGCTGGGTCTTAGTCTAACCCGCCGAACGTGCCGTTAGCGCGTTCTAACAGGCATACGGCGCCATCTCGCGAGTAAGTAACGCAATAGTATGTAGTTCTCGTTGTTATTAGGCGTGGAATTCCCATTATTTTCCAAATACGTAGTCATGTCCCAAATGCGGGAAAAATAAATTACTTACCTACACATCAAGTAAACAGTGTTAAAAAGACGTATCAGCGAGATCTCGCTGCCGATATTTTGTTGTCCTTTGATGTGCTTTGCTTTAGGTTAAAGCGCCCTATTTCTACTTCGTTTTCAAACTCAAAACCAAAGAAACTACTTACCTAATGATAGCCCTGTACGAGTATAGATAAGCTGCGTCACTGAAGTGTGTTCCAATTGACTTCTTTGTCCGTTTCTATGTAGTAATTGAGCGACTGACACTCCATCAGTCTTATTACAATAGTTTCAAAATTTCTTGGTTTAAAGCCGAACTAGTAAGTCTAGGCCTAAATATTTAAACTTGACATTATTACAAAACTCGCTAAATCTCAAGTTTATCAAAACTCGGGTACTAAGGGACCATTTACACTCGAAACTGAATTTCATTAAATCTTTCTTTCAATTTGTGGCTGTATGGCTGTAACGACCTTTGCGTTATACTTTTAATACATTAATAAAATTGCGTTTCGTGCTAAAACCACGTTAATTGTAGCTTTGTCAGCGTGTCGTGTTGTGGACGCCGACATTATCCTACGATCTTCGTATTCAAATCAACGCAGACAACGCAGAGTTATCGTCAAGTATCTGCATTTTGAAAATGCGGTTGCCGGTCGTGTAGCGGCATTGCGTATCGCCTTTGATGATCGGGGAAAAACCGCCTCGTGATGAATCGCGGTGTATCATGTATCAAATCACATTGTCGTATCATGATACCGTATCAAAATGTGTCCATTCTACATACATTACATCACGATACAATATCTAATTAGGGTCGCCAAAGTTTTAAAAATAATGTTATAATTTATTTTCAGAGTGTCAAAAAAATAGTATCCATGTAAAAAATGAATACATTTTATTTTGTAAAGTACAATCATCAATCTAAGTACTGATCTAAGTGTTGACTGCAATAACAAGTAAAGCTGTCTTAAGCCGGCAGTCCGCAGCTTTAAGTAATTGCCTGGGCTATAATATTTGATAATACATGTTGACAATTTATTTCGTGTAGTCCTGAGATCGATTTAATTGTTACACCTTTGAAATTAACTTTTTAGGTTTAGGACTCCTTATCTGAGTGTATTGATACAGATACCGGGTGGATTGATAAGTCAAGTAAAAATGTATGAACGACATTTACTTAAACTATTTGTTATTACTTAGCTTATTTCTTATTATCCTACCACTAGAATTATTAACCTTGTATTAGCGTACGAGTTTTAGATGCACCTATAGAAAATGAGATTACTACTCATTGTATTTCATAAATAGCATAAGTTCTGTACTATGTTATTATCTACATGCTAATGTATATTTACATGTAATTAAGTGCGGAGGTGTAATGTAGATAGATTGACAAAATGTGTGTCAATGGAGGTATAAGATAGTTCAACTCAGTTGTGCGCGCGGCGCTATGTGTGCGTGCGCTTGTAAATATACAGCTTTCATTTATGTGGCAGTGACGCGACCACTTGGCGTGCCAATGGCGTGGCGTCATTGTGACGTGTGAGGTTTACCCACACATAGGGCCGCGCGCACAACTGAGTTGAAATATCATTATCTACATTGTAAGTTTCTTTAGTTGGAATAAACGCAGCTAACGAACGGATCTATCTCGTATTATTGTGTCTCAACTTCCGTAGAGCTTCCTGGATTCTTTAGTGGCACTGTGTTGCGGAATACTACGCAACACGGTGTACAAGTTATAAATGACATGTTTGGACAGGTCATTGTTTTAAGGATACTGCTTTGTCAGTCGTTTAGACTGGACAAAACCTGAGCAAGTGAAACATGTTAATTTAGAGTATATTTTTACGCAAAAATCACCACGGTAACGAACAAATTTTATTGATTCTCCGTCATTTAACAAGATATACAAGTGGTTTACAGAGTTGCGTTGTGGTAGAACAAGTACGGAAGACGCTTTCGCTCAGACAGGACGTCAAATGGAGATAACCACTCCAGAAATGTATTAGGAGATCAACGAGTGAAGTTGAGAGAGATAGCCAACACTAAACATCTCATTTGAACGAGTTTCCAACATATTGTATGAATATTTGCATATAAAAAAGCATTCGGCAAGATGGGTGCAATGTTTGCTGATAACTGACCATTAATGTGAAAGAGTGACGCTTTTCCAGGCCAATTTACATCTGTTTGAACAAAACCCTGATGTGTTTTAGCGTCGTTACATCTGAAGATGAAACATGGATTCATTTACACGTATGTGTAAAACAACATACAATCTTATCAGTGGGTGGTGTAGCAGCCGGTGGCAGTGCTCCGAAGAAGGCCAAAGTGGTTCCACAGCAGGCAAAGTTATGGATACGATTTTCTTGGACGCACAAGGGACAATCTTTGTTGATTTCCTCCAAAAAGGGAAGACAATAAATGAAGAGAGATTAAAAGAAGAAGAATACGCTACACTCTTGGACCAGTTGAATCAAGAAATCAAAGCAAGACGGCCTTATTTTGCTAATTAGATAGTCCTGTTTTACCACGATAGTGCTTCTTCTGCCATTGCAACGGCCAAACTGGTGAAGTTACGCTACGAAATGCTTTCCCATCCACCATATTCTCCTGACCTAGCACGTGGCCCCCAACGATTTCTTTCTTTTTCCAAACATAAATAAATGGCTTGGGGGACGAAGATTTGGAACTGATAAGGAGGTTATCTGCGAAACTAAGGTGGATTTTGAGGGCCTTTCAAAATATTACTACAAAGAGGTAATAAACAAATTCCAGCATCGTATAACCGTATAATGCTCTTAAACGAGATAACATTGAAAAATAAATTAAGCCTATTCGAAAAAAGTAACTCTGTTTTATTTTTACCGGGCTCTTCCATCCACCCTCGTTAAGTTCACAACGCCTTCAAGCCCCAAACTACGCTAAGCTATAATAATAAAATTTTTAGACCCAGAACAGAAAATGAAATTCAGTACCTATGATCCTCTGCGTAACAGACCGGTATAGTGACGATATTTTTTGCCGGAAATGTATGCTAAAATACAACACTGTACGAGAACCACACTGGACGTTCCTAACTGTTTCATTAAGGCTTGGCCAATGTTGCCTTAAAATTGCTGCAACTTGGATATTGGGCAAACCTGATCATCATTACCATAAGGTATTGTTAACACCAACTGATGTTCATACGGTGAGGGAAAACATTGTAATGACACCTGCACATTCAGGCGTCTGAATATATAACTATTATCTAAACTGGTCCGGTCCCCCTGTAAACAGAATCATGGAGGTCAAATGGTAGTCGCTGCACTGTGATTAGCTGATCAGCCGAATGCAGAATCTCACGCGTGAGAGCACAACTGCGACATTAACGGCCAGCTGATTGTTATAGTGTTAATCTATAGGTAAATAGTTTAGTTCCAGTTCCACCAGGTTTGACTTACATAAAGACAGCATTTGACTATTGCTATAGTATATTAATTATTGCTTTGAGCGTGGCTTACACAGCACAGAGTGTTACATAATATATATATGAAGCCGTGAACTGGATGGAGTGCTACGATACGATAGGTACAATTATTTCTGTCATACGTTGTATCGTTTTAATACGTTTAGCACTCCATCCAGTTCACGGCTTCATACACATATGATGTAACAACCTGTATATACCTACTACGTATTTACTCCGTTTCAGATTACAATAAATATTTGCTTAGGTAAGGTTTGATTAAATCATCTACATGATTCAATCTACAAATAAATAGTAAGTTGTATAATAATGGTGTAGGGTCTTGCCCTGATGCTAGGTGGTGTAATACGGTGTTCAGCACGTTGACACTTTTATTGACAATTTTATACATATAATTGGTATATTCTTGGGTTTGGCCCTTTAGGCTCTGATTGCTCATCATCCTTGCCTGGAAAATTAGTTAATACTGTAAAGTCTGACTACGTTGTAATTACGTTCTACAAATATTTTGAATCGAATCGAACTTCGAATAGAGTATTTTCTTTTGGGAAAATGATCTCTTGTTTCCTTAATATCCAATTGGTAAAAGTAATAATGGTTTTTGGACAAATACAAGGGTATTGGGGTGTGTGTCTGGATTCTTAACGTTGTATCTTCTTGTTTTCCTTTTGTTGGGAATCCAGACAGACCCCCATGCCACGGGGGTCATTTTTCCATAACATTAGAAGGTTTCTTTCGTGGCAAATATTTGATTTAGTATTTAAAATATCACATTTTCCAAATTAATGTTAACCTTTTATTATTTTATTCTTTATACGTCATATGTTGTCATGCGGACACAGTTCATAGTCGGCGGAGATTTTAATCTTTTTTGTGCTCCCCTTATTTTAGATAATTGCTGGATCCAATTCTTCATCATGTCTTCATGGATTATATCCTTGGCTGCTAAACACGAGGTCGTCCGAAAATAAATATCGACCACTTCGGAAACTGGCTGGTCGACTATGAGTACTGGCCATCAAAACTATATCTTCTTTTGTACCAAATGCGTTCTCGAACGTGTTTAAATGAAGACCCGAGCCTTCGTGCAGCTGATGAGTGGGCAGAGTTCTCCCAGCCTTCGAACTACAAGGTGGATCAGTATCATAGCTAGAAGAAGCTATCTTCAGAAACCAAAAATGAAATACAAGTGACCGGTCAAAGTATGCACGTGACTGCATAAATGTTTCTGCTGCATAAATCTTCGAAATTCTCTAACTAATTAGTCTGTCGGGTCAATCTTCAACCTGTACTTTTTCGGCCAACAGTGAACCCAGTGATCCAGCCTGGACATAGGTTGTGTGGAGTGGACTTTCGTGCTTTTAACCTTTTAAATTCATTTTATAAATTTCTTGTTTTTGTAGATTATAGTTCTGGACTGATTGTATATAAACCCATTACCCTGAATATTCGTGTTTTCTTATTAACCGAGCCTGGCACTGTCCGTAGAACAGTGTTACGCTACAATGGTGATCGATCTTTTCGCCTTGGCATAATTAATAGGTGTAATATATCCTGAATATCAATACCGACCATCATATTGTAAACTTCTATAAAACCTAGACCTACATAGTAGTAAAAACTAGATAGATAGATATTTATTCTGATATACTAGTTCTAAAGTGGTAGTGGGCAGGGCACATAGCTCGAACAGATGGCCGATGGGGCAGTAAAGTTCTCGAGTGGCGACCACGTATCGGAAGACGCAGCATGGCCTTCCACAAGGTGGATCGACGACCTAGTAAAGATCGCAGGTACCAGCTATATGCGAAAGACACAGGACCGGCTTTGTGGAGATGTCAGGGGGAGGCCTATGCCCAGCAGTGGCAGTCTTTTGGCTGATATGGTGACTAGTTATTTTCTAAACATGTTAATTTATGTGGTATTGAGGCTTATAATGTGGTGACAAATTCGATGGCGTGGACAAGTGGCAAGGATGGCAGAGCATTACTAGCGCCACATGAAGAAGTGCAGCATGGAACCCTGTAAGTAAATAAATAAAAATCATTTATTATATCTATCTCACACATGACACAGTACATTTTCTTGTATGCTGTATTATACATGGCATAATACAGAAACAATGAGAAAGGGACAATGCTATGCAAGTGGGAGCAATTAGCCTCTGAAAGACCGGAGTGGAGATCTTCTGAAACACAGCGATGTCCAGGGCTCGATACAAAGCATGAGAAATTAAAAGCCCGACTACCTCACGCAATCAATTGTAATTCTGTGATAGGTGTGCTCACCTGTGCGTGGATTTCGCTATGTTCGAGGATTTGCGTGAAGACGATTGGATACTTACGCCATATGCGAGCCCATGAACGCAAAATCAGGAAAATCTAAAACGGTAACTAGAGGACACATCATTCAGTGCGTCTATTTACTCGCGAATGTAATGATGCGCGAGAAAAGCGCGGCTTTTTATCAATCTGTGGACTCCGCGGAGCATCGTAAATTTTGTTAATAACGCAAGAGGAAAAATATAATACCTCATTCATCATCACAGCCCGTAACAGTCCACTACAGGACTTTGGGCCTCTCCCTCGAAAGGGGTTTTTGCCATAATCTCCACGCTTGGCAGGCGGGTTGGAGATCGCAGTGTTTAAATATAGTAATGGAAAATGCTGCTGCTTAATTTCCAGGCTACGGAGACTCTTCATTTTTGGCCTCGAAAACATTAGTCGCCTTGTACGACACCCATGAGTGTAAAGGGTTGGTGCTATTCTACTCTGCCGGACACCACACGGCTAATACCTCATTATCAGCATCATAATACCTATAAAAATAGACCATATTTGATGAAGAAAAGTTGTAAAATCAAGACAAAGACAACGGTCTTCAGTCTTCTAAAATCTTCTAGGAGTCTGCACCTGCATTTTATACGTCTATTGAATGAGAAAATTCTTCAAGGACAGCTTAGGCAGAAATGGCTTCCAACTTTACGATACAAAGACAAGACAACTGCGGTAGAATAACAAAAAGAAGGTCACAAATGTAAACTTGACTTTATATGGGTTCCAAATGTAATAGAAAAATAAAAACAATTTTACATCTCATAACTCCGTTACGCAGGTTCTGGTCTTGTTACGCTTTCGTTAATTTACTTTATTTGGAGAGCGTCGGTAGCCGGGCGGTTAAGTATCCAACTCGTAAGCGAGAGGTACCGGTTTCGAATGCATCGGCCATGTACCAATGACTAACCTAACCGATGCTCTTACGGTAAGGGAAAACATGGCGATGAAACCTGCAAATTCAGGCAACTGAATTTGTAACCATGATCCAATCCGATCAGGTTCCCCTGGTAGCAGTGTCACGGAGGTCAGATCGCCAAATCCTGGATCATGGTCAAGGCGGACCCTGGGCTTTCGTTCTCGAGAGCACAACCGGGACATTAACGCCAAGATGATTTTTATGATTACTTTATTGGTTTATGCTATTCCTGCTCTCAAATTAAATAGAAAAATTGCGCTTTTAAAATCCGGTTTAAGCCCATACTAACCGACTTCAATTAATCAAACATGTAAGTATCTACACAAATTGTTCATTTATGTGCTCGAGTACTGTCTCTAAATTAACTCTAAGTATAATTTGTCAATGAAGCATTCAGTGAGCCAAGGCTTGAAGATTAACGATGTTTGTTCATCCTCGCTTATTCTCAGAAAGCGGCACTTTACTTAATTTAAAATTACTTTCTTCTTATTCGAGAAATAATTTTGTGAATTCATTGTTCTTAAAATCAGTTTAACGCTTTTTAATAACTATTTAATAATATAATAATAATATTTAGGTATGTCATTATCATCATCCGAGCGGTACATCCGGGTCAATTAAAGATATTATACTAAGTACAGAGAAGTGACCCCTGGGTCATTGACAACCAGACGACTGTTCGAGGGCCTCTTCCAATTGCCATACTACTTTACTAATATTTGATGAAATGTTCGAATCCCGTGAATTAGAAAAACTATAAAGTCACATTTTACATCATCATATTCATACAAGCTCCATTGCTGGGTTCGAGTACCATCACGTAAAAAGATTGTTGAAGTTAAGAACAATCAGCATTGTTCAAATTTTGTAAGAGCTATAACTATGTACTAGATATCTACAAAGCAGAATAGATAATTTTACCACCGCGTACCCAGAGTTGTAGTAGCATTATTAAATATGTCAGTCTTTGTTGCCCTTGTCCAGTAGTTTAATTCATCCTTAGAGCGCATGATTCAATTCCCTACGAAAATAATACATTCGGTCAGAAAAGTACGAAAAAATGTGTCGATATCTTTTTGCATTTCGCGCGCTTTTCCTCGTAACCATGGAATTCGAACGTAAGCATTTTCGAGCAATTATGTTATATGATTTCAAAGTTTGTTTAAATGATTCATAGTAGTTAAAGTGCCATAGTAGGTTGCTTATTTGCTATCCGCTATTGACAATCTCGCAACTATTTTAAGAGGGTTTTCTCCGTATAAACAAAAAATATTTCAGAATCAGGCGATATTGTCTCTATCTACGAGGGAAGCAGAAGGGTCACATAGAGAGTTATATGTCAAATCCAGAGAACTCGATCTCTTCGACCTCGATTTGGCTATAGATCCCAGAGCTAAATTAACCCGGCGCTACACCGAAGATATTCTGGAGGTTAGCCTGCCCGTGATCAAGATGGCTCTTAAACAACTTAAGAACAACAAGGCACTGGTGATAATGGAATCACATCCTAGCTTATGAAAGCGCGTAGTTGAGACACCCATACATAAATCTCTAAGAAGCTCTTTAATTTCTATTGTAGAACTACAGACCCATCACACAATCATTTTTGAAGAACACTGAGTTTTAAGAATCAACCCACTCGCCTAATAGAGAGCGTGCGGCAACAATAGGGGGCAAAACTACAAAGCTATATAAACCGTAGCTGACAGCAGAGACACGGCGCAGATGAAATTTTCTAGAACTGTCATCTGTATTTGTCATCTTATTCAAATGTATTTTTATATATAAAGTTTCATTAAATCTAATAATCACAGACATATAAAGATATGTCTGTTCTATAAAAATTTGGGTTTCAGCCGATCAACAATAATCCGTAGCATGACCGAATAAAATACACTGAAAGGCCAAAAGCCCTACGAGTCTGGGTATGATTTAGAAGTTCAGGAGAAAGTTTGCAGAGAAAAAGAGACGGTGATAACTGGCAAATTTGTTGCACGAAAAAAAATTCCAATGTGTTCATAATGCTACTTAAAGTATTTTTTGTACTAATTACTTCTAAAGGCCACTTCACATTCGAATCCATCCATGAAACATGAGTGTAGTGTAGTACCATTTCACACATTCTTCACTACTTCGCGCCGTGTTCTCACCTTGTTCCCCGCTTGCTGTCGGTTCTTTGTACCGCGACTTAGCAAAGGGACAGAGAGGGACAGCGATGCGCGAACTAGCCACGAAAGCGATTAGAGTGTCACATTCGCATGCGGTAGAGTGACGCGAACGGATTTGTGTAACTAATTTCTGCAGTCAAGACGAACCGAAACGAAGACCTTTGATTGTCATCAACAAGCGCTATAAAAATATATTTTTGGAATAAACATTATGATGGTGAAACACATGTGTGATATGTGAAAATAAAAACAATGTGTGTCGTGCCTTTAAGTATAAAAAACTATCACCAGCCTATACTCTTAACTATTACTGTACATAGAGTTGATGCCAACTCAGAACGATGACGATGTTCGAGGAAATATTAGTGACGGAGTCCTAACTCTTCAGGTGTCCCCTTTGCCCCTAGGAGCGCTTCTTCAATAGCAAACAATAAATATTCATAGTATAGAAAAAAGCATAAAAAGAGCCAACATTTCAATACCATCTTCATGTCCAGTCCATAATAGTATCACTTAATCTCATACTATACAGGACGAGCCCCTGTGGTCTTACCTGGCAGAACTGAAGCAATCAGTTCCTGTTGTAAAAAGGGTACCACGGGGCGCTCGTATTGCTGTCGCACAAAATTTAACCAATGTCATTAAAAACACAGTTAAAGAAAATTCAAAGCGCGCCTGGACCAACAATTTACATTCCCTTTCGCAATTTTGAATGTTAACAAAGAAAATTCCTCGTCTCTAACAAATAAAATTAAACGAAATTTGTAATAGCATCACCAATAATAGTTTTTTCAGGCCTAACCACAGGCATACTTTTAATAAACAAAGAAAAGTTGAAGAAAAAGTCAGCGAAGGGTATCCCCTTCGGGCAGCACAGCTTCTTTTCTTTCAAGACTCCCTTGCCCTGACTCCAGGCAAACACTCGACGCGCTCAGAGAAAAGCACCCGTCCGCACCACAGTCCAACCTGACTGCCCCTGACCTTTCCTCCACTCACCTCACCGCTACCTAGGGTTGCCAACTTTAACACCAAATATAGTATTTTCGGATTCAGTAGTCATAAAAATATAGGATAGGGAATTCATTAATAGTAGTTTATGCAACTGGCATATAATACCTAATTATATGCAGTTGCATACACTACTTTATCTACACTCATATTTTCATGTTAAAATTTAGTACCTATAATTTTCTCAACTTTGCTGGAAGTAAGCTGCGAGTCGGTTCTATTGTATGTACGCGTCGAGGATGATGATATCAAGCGGCGGGAAATTCATTTCACTACTTTCTCATTTATCTATTTATTTGCTTCAACAAAGAAAAAACATTCACATACACAAATTACAACAATTAGAAAAAATATACCGTTTAGCGGGAAAATAATTTCACACAAATATAAACAGGACAATTTGAATTTTGAATTTGTTGAAGACATTTAGGTATTCAGCCTACATTTCGCCGTGTCCGTGACCGACAAAAATTAAAAAAAAAAGTGTTGTATAATGATAAAAAAGTTATTTTTCGTTACAGCTGTAATGAAAATAGTATGGGAAATGCTGTATCGAAAAGTAATTTTTTAAAATTTTATAGACTGGCGTGTAAAAAGTGTATTCTTAAACAACTGTTTTCGAATATGTAATTGGAACATTACGCTATGATTGTAGATAAAAATATACAAAAAAATTATAATAATATTTAGTAAGTATAAAAGGGATTGGCTAAAAAACCACATACAAAAAACCCGGCACCGCCAGCACCCTTTTTTTTCTTTCGTACATACCAGCTCTGTATTATAACCAAAAACAAAAGAAGAATTATTTAAATCGGTCCAGCCGTTTTCAAGTTATAACGAGATTAACGAAGAGTATAAGTATCATTTAGAAACAAAATATCTAGTATACCACTTTGATTTTGCAAAAAATTATTATATATATTTGATGTACATATTATGAATACAATAACGGCATATATGAAATTTCTGGCGACTCTGGGTTTTTTAGCCATCACCTTTATCTACAGTATGGTGATGATGGACTTACGGTACATTCCGTTTTACGGTAAGTGATACTGATAAGCGACTTTGTTAATAAAATAGGTATAGTAGTTTAACCCATTATATTAAAATTTTAAAATCTGCTGCGACGATGTTTTGTCGGCGGTGATGCCCTTTATAAACTGTTCAGCCGGTGGCCTCGATGGACTTTCACCACAGTATCTAAAGTTGTGCAAGTCCTGCGGGGACGCCGGTATCAGGCTCTCCGCCCTCATTAACGTCATGTTAGCGGGAAAGGTACACACAAGTAAACGATATTTTATACGGGGCAAATCTGTACGCCCTCATGAAAAAAGACGGAGAAATCAGGACGATTGCTGTAGGCACTACTATTCGGAGACTCGTCTCCAAAGTTTGTTGTGAAAGATTGGCTCCTAAATTACCGTCTATTTTACAGCAGATTCAGCTTGGTTTTGGGAGCACGACAAGCCTTGCGTACTTTTATAACCAACAACCAGGCTGAAGTTGTTCTGAAAGTCGACGTCAAAATATTTAATTCGGTAAATAGAGACACCTTACTTAAAGAAATTAAAAAATAATGCCCGAAACTTCTTCCCTATATTGGCAGTGCTATAATTCCCCTTCTAAATTGATGTATAGGTAAAAGTAATGATTTGAACTCAGAAGTAGGGTGTCAACAGGGAGATTCACTCGGACCACCTATATTTATTTTCGCAATACAACCTATTATATCAAAATTAAAGTCTAAATTATACGTATGATACCCAGATGACGGGACACTTGGAGATAGAGTTACAACAGTTTTAGATGATCTACAACTTATATCATCTGAGTTTCAAAACGTCGTCCTATTCCCATATTTTTTTAAATATGCCGGCCGGCGAAACTGCTTACCTGCTTAATCCTTTGGACTCCGTACGAATTGTCGATGATCCCAAACTGACAAGAAAGTTAGAATCACTGGCTGACCGAAGGGACTTTGTCTCCCTGTGTCTGTTCTACCGGTTGTACAATGGGGAGTGCTCTGAGGAAGTATTTGATCTGGTGCCTACAGCATAATTCCACCATCGCATCACCCTTATCGGGTTGGGTACTCATTCCCAATATGTAGGCTCTCTAGTAGTGTCCACGCGAAGATTTTAAAGAACGTTTCTCGCTCGTACGATTCGGATGTGGAATGAGCTCCCACGCTCCCCCAGCCACGGTGACTCCTTTGAACTATGACGTGGGATCGTTCAAAAGGTATAGGTATTAGAGGTCATCTTAGTGGTGGGGAATGCAGTGGTAGCGCCCTTGGTGTTTCTGATGTTCATAGGTGGCGGTAACCACTTTCCATCAGGTGGCCCGCATGCCTGTTTGTCTGCGGTATTATGTAAAAAAATAAAACTCTAAATTACCAAAGCCATATTACCATTGTCAATAGGTACTTAGTATGAATATAAATTATTACATTAATATCACAACGAATGATACAATTTAAAATTACACTACATGACAGTATCCAAATTGTTATTTATAGTATAAAACAAAGTTCCTTCCCGCCGTCTGTCCCTCTCCCTATGTATGTATCTATCTATGTACGCTTAGATCTTTTAAACTGCGCAACGGATTTAATGCGGTTTCCAAAAATAGATAAAGTGATTCAAGTGGAAGATTGAATCACTTTATCTATTTATATTTATCTATTTATTTTTATTTCTTGGTTTATTAGCCAAGAAATAAAAAGGGTAGGCAGGGGTAGAGTAGGTAGGTGTACGCGAACGAAGTCGAGCTGGGTCCATTAGTTTCCATATAAATTAATTACATAATTATTCATGTATACAATGTCATATTCTTGAAGAATAATGCCAATGTTAATAATTAGAATTAATGTAAATTTATCTACTCACTCGTCCACGGGAAGTGTAGTATCCGAAAGAAAATCTCAACCGTCAGTTAATAGCCCTTGGACGTTGAGAATGTTTTTCCATCTGTTAACAATTTGACAGCTATTATTTGTTCTACAAGAGGTTAATAGATGGTTCTGCATATTGCAGATATCAAAG
This sequence comes from Blastobasis adustella, assembly GCA_907269095.1. NCBI lineage: Eukaryota > Metazoa > Arthropoda > Insecta > Lepidoptera > Blastobasidae > Blastobasis > Blastobasis adustella. The sequence goes on along the minus strand of OU026114.1, from coordinate 3,511,599 downwards.
GGTCTAAAAAGGCCACATTAGCATGTCGCTGTTGTTGATATTGACATGACATCTCAAAATGGCGTCACTTACTTCCAGTATTGGGCACCGGATCAGATAAGTTTGTGGCGCTCTGAAATGAATCATTACATAGAACGCTAATGTGGCCTTTTTAGACCCCCAGTAATAACTCTATAAGAAATTTTCATCATAGGTATCATTTTTCTCGAAAATTATATATAAAACTTATTACCCGATGTGTCAATCTTAAGTTTTTATAAGGTAAAAGTTTCAGATTAGCGCCACTAGGCGGTGGCACCTCCACCGCGCACATTCCCTAGCTCTTTGTGACTTCTTTCTATTTCTTAGGACTCCGAGTCATTCAATTTGATAGCCCTGAGGACGCTCGGAAGTAAAAGTGCGAGCGCAGCAAGCTCTAAATTATTGACATAATATTTCAAGGCTGGGGTGATTTTGAATGACCTGAAGACTAGCGTCCAGTTTTTGAGTGATGAGTACGATCGCCTCTCCCTTGAGCTGCTCAACTCCAATGGTACTGTTAAGAAGCTTAACGACGAAAATGCTAGATTGCGCGAAACAGTAAATGATCTGTCTGCCAGAGTCAACCTTATGGAACAATATTCTCGCGAAAATAATTTGCAACTTAATGGAGTTCCTGAAAACAAGTCCGACAATTTGATTTCTATGGTATAACAACTGGGCCAGTTTCATGTCCCGTACTGGAAACTGACATCGTTGGTTGTAAGCGAGTAAGAAAACTTGACGAAACCAACAAGCGTCCTCGGTCTATTATCATCAGGTTACCGAGCACACGTATTAGGGACAACATTATAGCGGCAGTGTCGAGGTACAATAAAAGCAATCCCAAAGACAAGTTACACTCCGGACACTTGGGCTACGGCAGGGAAAATCTGCAATATTTACATCAGAACACTTGTCACCATTTTATAATGGACTTCATGCTGCGACAAGGAAAATTGCTAAAGAAAAAAATATCTTAAAATACTTACTGAAAATAACGTCAGTACCTACTACTTTTGATGCTCAACTATAAAAGCAGGTATAACTGTTTTTTTCATGTAATTAGATAGAAACCTTTGCCCCAACGTTCCTAGCGCAAATCTCTAAGGTTATGTTGGACGGGTGCCAAAACCTAGCAGCCGCGATACGAGACTTCAAGTGGCTAATTCCCTAAGCTTATTGCGGGTATAGAGAGCCGCTTTGTTCTGTTATCAGCCACGTTAGCGATCGCATACACTCCAATATATACTATGTAACATGACAGCGCTATGAAACCTGAATACCTACCGCATGTTTCATCAACGGAATGAGTTATAAAGCTAATATCTAAACGAGTTACTGTTACGATTTTATCTCATTATCATCATCTTAGCGTTATGTCCCGGTTGCGCCCCCGCGCGTCACGCGAATTCCCAGGTATTGTATTTTATTTATTTGCTGTAATTTGTGTTTTTGAATGCTTTATCATGTATGAAGCAAATAAATAGATAAATGTGTGAAAGTAGTGAAGGGAATCTCCCGCCACATGTATCCTCGATGCGTAGGTGCAACATAACTAACCTGACTGAAAGTTGAGATAATTACAGATACGAAAATTTAACATGAAAATATGAGTGTAGATACAATAGTGTATGCAACTGCATATATAATTCGGTATTAAAACACTCGTGTGAAACTATTATCATATGAGGCGTAGCCGAGTTGCCGACACTCATGTTTTAATACCCCCTTTTATATGCCAGTTGCATAAACTACTATTATTGCACCTCTCTAATAATTAATGTGTTAAAACAATTTAGGACCTGGGTGCTTAGGTTTACAATAAGAACACTATGTATATTTGTATTTGATGTGTGCCAATACTTTTGTTTGATACTGCTTGCCCTTATACTTTTCAATACACTCTGCAATTTATTTATATATTTTATCCAACGAAATATAAGTGGTTATGGTACCGCAAACTTCATTACTATTAAAAACAAGTAATACCTACTACGTATTCTGTGTTTTTTATTGAGTGCTATGGAAAATCTTCCATCGGGTGATCAGTCGACTCCGAAGAAGAGAATGTCTTCGGCTGAGCAACCGGCACAATTTCAAGTAATGAATAAGCTGAAAGGTAGTAGCAATTTTAACAATTGGATGTTCGTGATTCAGTGCTACCTAACTGACCTCGACCTGTGGGATATCACCACAAACCCGCCCAACCTCGATGATCCTGTTTAAAAAAGACGTGATGAGAAGGCACGAGCAAAAATATGTCTTCTTTGTGACGAATCTGTGGACCTAGTCATACGACCGGCCACGTCAGCTTCTGACGTACTAAATAGGCTGAGAAGAGCATATGCGGACAGCGGCTTATCCAGGAGGTTAACGCTTATGCAAGGGTTACTTGGTAATAAGTATACTGGTATCCAAGACTACACAAACGCGCGCGTTTGTGTACTTTTGCATTCAACAAGAGCTTCAAGCGATCGGCAACGCAGTCGAAGACGAGTTTCTCGCTATCATAATTCTAGCAGGTCTACTAAATGAATTTGGACCGCTAGTAATGGCTTTGGAACACACCAACACAAAACTCACATCAGAAAATGTGATAGCTGTTTAAAGAAGACTCCAGGAAATCTTTACCGGCCAGATTTAAAGAATCTAGCACTGCGGCACTTCAATCTAATGAGCGGCAAAAGAAGAAACCCTTCTGTAATTTTTGCAAGAAATCCGGTCATGTCGTATCACAGTCTCGAAAGATTACGATGAAGAAAGACAAGACTTCAGTTTCGGCAAACAATTCAAATTATACGTCCGAATTTACACTTTCATCTTGTTTCTCTAACATCTCTCTTTCAGGTTCACAAGACTGGATCTTAGATTCTGGTGCTACCACGCATATGAGTAATAATAGAGATTGGTTCGAGACTTTGTCCACCCATATCACTCCTATTACTGTTGCTAATAAGGAGCAACTTTTGAGTCAAGGCAGAGGTACTGTAAATATTAATATTTCTAACTGTGTAAATAGAACCTCTGATATTTTATACGTTCCCGACACTGCTACAAACTTAATCTATAAGTAAATTAGTAGAATTACGATGTTTTGTTTACGTCGCAATGGCAGTGTCGAGTGACAGGTAATGGCATTGCCTCTGGTTCACACCATAAAGGCATGTTTAAGCTCGATGTAAAGAGTCCTCAAGCTCTTTGTACTACCACCAAAGAGTCTGCTATGTTGTGGCATAGACGTCTTGGTCATCTCAATGCAAGGAGTATGAATATTTTAAAAAATAGACACATTGGCGTGAATTTCAGCGGGAATTGTAAAGAAACTTGTGTGCCATGCCTACAAGGGAAACTTTTGAAGAAAAAGTTTGCAAAATCGCAAAGTAAATCGAGTAAAGTCCTAGTATTAGTCCACTCGGACTTATGCGGACCTATGAGTACGCATTCTTGGGGCGGAGCATTATATCTCCTCACATTTACCGACGACTACAGTCGTAAAACTTACGGTTATCTTTAGAAATCAAAAGCCGAAGTTATGTTTGAAAACCAAACTGGCGAAAACAATTAAGGTTCTACGTTCCGATAATGGCCGCGAGCATGTAAATACGGATCTGACTAACTTCTTCAAGGAGAATGGCATCATCCACCAGGCCACCGTACCATACACACCGCAGCAAAATGGAGTTAGTGAACGTGCGAATAGGACTATAATTGAAAAAGCCAGATGCATGCTCAAAGACTCGAATTTACCACTGGCGTATTGGGGAGAAGCGGTAAACACGGCAATCTACCTCAAGAACCGTGTTCCCACACTAGCCCTAAATAACAAAATTCCAGAAGAATTATGGACCGGGAAAAGAGTTTATCTCTCTACTCTAACCTACGAGCCTTCGGATGTGAAGCTCATGTCAAGCTTATCCCGAAAGAAAAACGAAAGAAACTGGACTCCAAAACGCAAAGTTATATCTACGTTGGCCATACAACTAAGAGCAAAGGCTACCGCCTTATAAATCCAGATAACCTCGAGCAATCATAATCGCAAGAGATGTTGTCTTCATAGAAGACAAAACACATGCCAACATTAAATCTGAAGAGCCAGATTTAAAATGTTCAAACACAGATCCTCCACAGTCAACAGAAGTATTTTTACCCCTCGACCCTGTATCAACTGAAAACGAGCCTGTTTCATATCCTCCACGTCAGCAGCAGCCAGACATTCAGCCCGAGATGATACCACCATCAGAGGAACTGCCTATAGTGGATGAACCCTCAACTTCTTCCAGTACTCCTCCGAATGAAGTCATAGCTGGAGAACCACCAGAGCGCAGATATCCTCAGCGAGACAGACGTCAACCTGACAGATTTCAATCTGGTTGTGATCGTTACCTAACTTCTGATCTGGAACCTGAAACCTATAAAAAAGTTACACAACATCCACAGAAGGATAAATGGTTGGAAGCAATTAATGCTGAATACAATCCTTTACTGAATCACGGAACACGGATTCCAGTTGACCAACCCTCAGATCGGAAAACGACCAAATGCAAATGGATTTATAAAATTAAAAAAGATACAAGTGGTCAAGTTACAAAGTACAAAGCCAGACCAGTAGCAAAAGGTTTTACTCAAGTTACAGGAGTAGACTACGGAGAAACATTCTCACCTGTTGCTAGACTCTCCTCTGTACGACTTCTACTGGCATACGCAGTTCATTATAATCTGCAAGTACATCATCTTGAAGTAGAAACAGCCTTTCTGAATGGAGATCTTGATGAAGAAATATTTATGGAGCAACCGGAAAGTTTTGCTCAAGATCCAAAGAAGGTATGCTTACTGAAAAAAGCACTATACGGCTTGAAGCAAGCTCCACGACAATAGAACAAAACGGTGTGCGAAGCACTTGCCACTTTGTCGCTTCTGCTGAACACTGTCTCTACATTAAAAGTTATTGCCGTGACACACGGTCTCGTATCTCTCTCAATTCAATGCACATTACGGGGGGGGGGAGTACACTGGAGAGCTGCTAAGAGAGTCTTACGGTACCTGAAGGCTACCAAAGACCTAAAGCTTCAGTACAGTTCGAAAGGTCAGTCATACCCAGTCGGCTATGTTGATGCCGATTACGGAAACAACATAATTGACCGACGCTCATACACTGGGTTTACCTTTATTATGTGTGGTGCACCAATCTCATGGGAAGCACGCAAGTAGCTTACAGTCGCGCTTTCAACCACAGAGGCCGAGTACATGGCTCTGGCTGAAGCTTGCAAAGAGGCGATTTATCTGAAAACTCTCATACATGAAGTCTTCGCCATCTCGCATCCCATTACCATACATACCGACAATCAAAGTTCATTAAAACTGGCACATAATAACACATATCACGCACGCACGAAACATATAGGCATTAATCACCATTTTATTCGAGACTCGCTTACACAACACTGCATTCAACTTCAGTACATATCCACAACAGACATGATAGCAGATATTCTAACCAAACCTTTGCCGAGACTAAAGCACTGTAACACTGCACAGAGTTAAGTGTACAGTTAACTTTGATATGTCTTTATACCTTATTTATATTTATATAGGGTGTTCTTATTGCGGGGGGGTGTTAAAACTCTTTAGGACCTGGCTGTTTAGTTTTACAATAAGAACACTATGTATATTTGTATTTGATGTGTGTCAATACTTTTGTTTGATACTGCTTGCCATTATACCTTTCAATACACTGTGCAATTTATTTATACATTTTATCCAACGAAATATTAGTGAATGCAGTACAGGTTAACTTGTCTTTACAACAACACACACGACGCGTTCTGTTGGGGCCTCTTTGTAGACTTGTTAGACTATGGAATAAGTTGTATACTTGCCCGATGTCCCTTAACCGGAATGGCCGCCATCTTACCTCCTACAAGAATGCATCGTGTAACTATGCGCCGCTTGTACAAGAGATTCGCCAACTCTCTTGAGCGGCTGGTAAGTGTGAGTAATCCTTATTTTAATAAAATTTAAAATCCTTGTCCTACAGTTATTAGACCCAACTACCTATTTAGCATTTATACACTCTCCCGCATACCGCACAGGCAGCAAGCTACGACCCTGACACACCTCTTTCAGTACATATTTTTCGGACTTAGTGTTGCAAATTTATTACAAATATTTGTCATAAGTTGGTATTTGAAACCCACGAAATCAACACGCATGATCAATCGAATAGATATAAAATATAATATCTGATATTAATACATATCTTATCTACACAATTACTTTACGACTACGTACTTAAAGTCACAGGCGGCATTTTATGTAGTGTCTTATGGACTATTTAAATTCACGCCTGTTATTAGTGGTCGTTTAAAATGTTTAATTTTATATTATATTTTTCTTTTATATATGTGGTTGGTGCTCAAGATAACAGATTTGCTCTCAACATTCTACACTATAATGATTTTCATGCAAGGTCAGTAAATCAGCAAAAGTCCTTTAGCTTCATCGTCAGTTTAAAATGTCTCTACTTCTGGTCAACAATCTTAACGAGAGGATATTAACCATTCATTCTTCAGCTGGCCTTGTATGTATTGGAATATAGATATTCTGTGGTATTGGGGAACATCATGCAGATACTTTCACTCCTTGTAACCAATCTAAATGAGAGGGTATTAACCATTCATCCTTAAGCTGGCCTTGTAGGTGCATATTGGGTGACTACATGCAGACCTACTTGAATTTATTGTATACTCTGATTGCTTTGTAGGGTCAGTAAAATGACAATTAAAACTGTTAATTACGAGTTATTGCCATGGGCAGGATATAACCGGGAGTAAATCGAACAGTCATAATTCGCACATAAACGGCCACAGTACTATCGCTTTCCTGCGACTTCGTCATTACATAGCTGAATTTTAAACAAACCAAATTTAATCTAACTGAAGATAAATAAACTGACTGTTGTTTTACTTACCTTGTAAATTATTACAGGTTGTGAATATCTCTTTCACATTTAGTCACAAAATTAGTAAACAGTAAATAAATGTAAATTAAATCATCATCATCATCATCCTAGCATTTATCCCGGCTTGTGCCGACTCTTCTTCTTCCACTTCGCCCGGTCCTCAGCATCGTCTTGTCGTAAGCTATTGGCTCTCGCCATCGAAATGACGGTGTCAATCCATCTCTTTTTGGGCCTACCGCGGGCCTCTTTCCTGATAAATAAATTTAAATGAAATATTTCTCATAATTTACTATAATGTCATTACACGGTAAATACTGCAATCTGTTAAAAGCATGACTACGTGTAGGTATACATCACACGTTTCTATTTCTCTAAAAGGGTAATCACATACCATAAATATCTTCTGGAAATTATCATAAAATACCTATTTGGCTCCCTTTCACATCCACTCGTTTCTTCAAACATACATGCTGGTACTACATTTTAATCATGCTTTGCCCCATTTTTAGTATATTTAACCAGTACTGTTTCATGTCGCGAAGGTACTTTTCACACTGCAGTTACATTACCAAAACACTGCACTGACGCAGAGAAGGCTCAAACAAAGTGGACTTTGATAACCATGACAGCATGCTAGTTACAATGCAAACGTTCATAGGCTGTGTACTGTGGGCACTGCATAAGGCCGGCCGTACGTTGTTTGTCAACTTAGTGGTGTGGTATCCGGCATTGTAGAAAACAGTATCGATTATGCGACTGATAAATAATGTGGATGTATGGTTTATGGACTGTGAAGGCACCGTAGGTTATCCAACGTCATCGAGTACAAGAAATATGCCACTTTATAGCCATAGTTGAGGTTTAGTAGACCCACAAAACGTTAGTCAGCCCGTGCACAACCTGGCACGTCAAAAAATACTAAGGCTTCGTAGTGATCGTACTTACTTACGTAAGTAAACAATGGTCTGCCTTACATCCTCTTAGCAGTTTCACTAATCAGACACATTAAAGTCACCAAAAGGCGACTATCCAAAAGGTTGATTGTAGTTATATACTGTTGATGATGATACTGGTGTACAAATATTGTCAATCAAACACAGATTCGTGGAGACCAGTCCATCCGGGACCGTTTGCAATCCCGAGTGGGCACCATGCATCGGGGGACTGCCACGGCTGGCCACAGCGATCAGAGAAGCCAAGGCGCGCGAACCACACTCTCTCCTCCTCAACGGTGGGGACAGCTTCCAAGGCACCATCTGGTACAACCTGCTACGGTGGAACGTCACCCAAGAATTTATGAATATGCTCCCGCACGATGCTCATGTGAGTATTTTGCGATACGGATTTTAAGGCGAATGCAAACTACTTTGGAGCTCGTTCAGTAGTCACTGTGTTCTGGCCTAAATTGAAACGTATTTATTAACAATTATTTTAGTAGAAATGGGTTATGAGGGGTGACCAATGGTGTATATTTATTTACTTATTTAATACTTTATGCACAAAATAGTACAAAGGTGGACTTAAAGCTTTGTAGCTTTATCTACCAGTCTATCTCGAAAACTGGTAATAAAAATTACAGGCGGTGCATAAAAATTTACAACAACATTACTCTTACACCCACTAGTATTCACATACCGAAACGCAAAAATGTTTATGAAATCTTTTTATAATTTTTCTTTGTATCTCTGGTGTTAGAGAATTTATTACAAATTAGGTGGCCCGGCGCGACATCGTAAGCGTGGTGTACTATTTATCCCTTTTTCTTTCGTACAAACATTGTCCTGACAATTACAAACCCAACAAAAAAGTAAAAATAAGGTAAAATAATAAGTCAAATAGGTGCAACCGTGCTGATGATGTGCGCGAACAGACATTCGACAAATTTATTGTTAAGAATGCTTAGATGAATTATTGTATTTATTAGACAAATTTATTCTTATGTACCTACCTATATAATACGTGGAAAGAAATACAATAGGTACTTTCGATTGGAAAATCCTTCCATCAAAACACAATATTACTCTTCACAGTATTACTACTTCACAATATTACTACTTACGTCTTTACTTAGCGTAGCATCAACGAACTACAGCGAATGATATGAATGAAATTAATAATCTGCGAAATGTGTATGTTTCGATTTCAATACGACTTGCCGAAGTTGTTGATAAATAAATACAGGGACCTCCTCTCGAAGTGTTACGAATTGAAAATGCTGTAACATAGCGAAAAAACATGTCAAATGTTTGTAATAAATATGTTGTTGCTCCATGAAGCTACTCTTAATGCGGACAACAGCATCGAGCCTATCAGTGAAGACCTGCATGAAAAGACTGACTCCGGCCTTTTCCAATGAAAAAATTGTTCATGATTCTGAAATAATTATGTGAACAAATAAAACAATATTGTATGGTTAAAATGCAAATCATTTGACAATTTAAACTAGCGAACGCCTCTGCGAAATGAAGATGTTCAGTGATGGCTTGAGCCGCGGTAGGTAACTACCACAGGACGCTAACAACTCGTTTTCATTGGCCGCAAAGATACACCAACAAATCTACCGTGAAAAGATTTTAAATGATGCTCTGTGACTTAACACGTAAACAAATTGGTAGAAACCATTACACATTTGAATTGACACCATCCCATAACTCGTTTATTACAAGAAAATGGAAACATTTTCATTCATTTTTCTTCACAACAATGACCACAAAATTCTCTGGTCCTTTAGATTTACTTGTATTGTATTGTTACCGCGGACGTACAAGAAGATAGACCGAATTCGGGCACCGAGCGAATTCTTCAGGACTGACTCGATGCTATTATCCGTGCTAAAGTTGGTTTATCGAACAATAACATATCTTTTTCTTACTTTAAAATGGTGTTTCGATATCCTTGCAGGTATTCGTATTCTGATGATGTACTAAGTTTCCACAAAAACCGAGTGTCGGACCCTGTCTAAGTACTGTGTGGTGGTCGGTGCTTCCTACGACATCGCACCAAGCGACTAGATGTCTTAATTTATATTATTATATTTTATAAGCGATTAATTTCACTGCTGGGCAAAGACCTCCCCCCGACTATCTAAGACTAAATGTCTTAGGTATAAAAATCAGCACATATATAGATTCAGAAAACTATTTTGAACCCGCTCTCGAAAGTAGGGAAGGCGAAAGTGTAAAAAGAGAGTGTTACGTTAAAGTATCAGTATTTTTAGCATATTTAGAGTCCCTAAACAGTCAAATGTAGTCTACATCATTTACTTCATTACCTGCAAATGCGACTTACTGCCAATATATTTTTATTCTCAAAGAAAAATATATTACTTTTACAACCAAACGTGGTATATTTGCTACAATAATTTTAGTATTTTTTCTACATTATATGTATTTGGTAACAGGTGCTTGGAAATCACGAATTCGACAACGGTATCGAGGGCGTTGTTCCGTATTTGGAACATTTAGAAGCCCCTGTTGTGACTGCTAACATAATTGACGACTTAGAACCAACAATACAAGGCTTATACAGCCCCAGTATCATCGTCGAGCGTGAAGGGCGGCGTATAGGAATAATTGGAGTTATCATTGCTTCTACAAACGTAAGTGCTCCGTAGTTCACTAATTGTTTAGTTAACGGTAACTGTCTACCCTGTTTGCCACCATAGTAGTAGAAAAAAGTTATTAATATTAGGTACCTATTTTTTCTTTTATTTATTTAAGTCAGATATAACAATAGAAATGACAAACGGTTAGTTCAGGCACTTAAATCTACTAAAGATTTGTAATATGCCAAGCCTGGCTACTTACTTACTTATTGTTTACTTACTTGAAGGGTCTTAGAGGGATAATCACAATTTCTTTATAGATACTCGCATCGACTGGACATCTGCAGTTTACTGACGAGGTGGTCACGGTTCGCGAAGAAGCTCAAAAGTTACACGATCAAGGCGTAAATATCATCATTGTCCTATCGCATTGCGGCCTTGAAACAGACAGGTATAATTATTTCAATTGTCTAAATACCATATATCAACTTACAAAGGCAAGTACTTAAGGCAACTTACTTAAGGTGTATAGGAAAGCATGGATAAGTATACGAATTTGCTAGCGAGCAAACCTATCCTGCCGCTCCAGGTCTTATCCTTTCATCCTACTCTATTACTCCGATTTAGACATTTAGAGACTGAGATATTTTACAACTTGGACACTTAGCAACCTTAACATTTTGAAAATTGGACAATTTGCGACCACTGGACATTTTGCTACCACTGGACATTTTGCAACTAAACGATTTTCTGGTTTACGGTGGTCCTAGCCGCTCCCCTCGAACATTAGTCGCCTTGCACGACGTCTGTCAAAGTGGATAGGACGGGCTTGTGCTATGTCTTACCCTTGCGGGTACCATAAGGTACTATTATACAGGCATTATAAGTTTATACCTTTCATGGGTCGCGCGAGGGAGACTCCTCTTAAGATCCAGAAAACGTTGTGGCTTCTTTTCTGGTTTACGGCGGCCCTAGGCGGACCCCTCAGACATTAGTCGCATTGCACGACGTCTGTGGATAGGCCGGGCTAGTGCTATGTTTTACTCTTGCGGGTACCATAAGGTGCCATTATACAGGCAAGAGGAAACAACAATCTTACTTTATTTCAAAGTTTGTTATTTCATGGTCAACAGAGACATAGCTGAAAACAGTGGCCCTTACATAGATATCATCGTTGGTGGTCACAGCCACACATTGTTATACAATGGAGTACCCCCAGAAAACACTACATTCACTCCCCAAGGACCATATCCAGTAGTAGTGGACCAGGATTCGAGACAAGTATGTGGATATAAAGTTATTTTGATCTTTTAAATTTTGAATACTTATAATTTACTTTGCATATATACATTACTATTAAATTAAGGGTGGATGCTGGATGCGGCAAGCTGAAGACAGGGTGCATTGGCGGTCATTGGGGGAGGCCTATGTCCAGCAGTGGACTGGTATAGGCTGATGATGATGATGAAATGTCTTGGTTTTATGCTGCGAATAAGGAGTTTATTTTTGTAAGCACAAGTCTATAATCATATTCATATGAAAGTATAGGTTGTTAATTACAACAATTATACTTAGATTGACTTTACAAAACAATAGATACATAAAACAGACATACGTCTATACATACATACAACAGTTAAAAAAATGTGTCTGTACATTGACCATATTTACAAAAAAAAATTTAGGGCGATGAAAAAAATAGTAATAGAATAAGAATGTTTAATTGTTTTATCTGTCTGTTTGTACACGCTAATCTCCGGAACTACTGGTAGGATTTGAATGGAACTTTTTTTGTTGTGTAGCTATTAAGCCTGAGCAACACATGTAGGGTATAATTGATTGTGGAAACTGGAACACCTGATGTAGAAACATAACAGACCAGCTAAACTATAAGAAATATGACGAAGTCGCGGGCAAAAGTTAGTATTCTAAGTTTAACTATCGCCGAACTTCCCGGTTCGGTGTGTTATTGTTACAAACAAAACTCGATTTTAGGTCAACTTTTAACCATTAATTACATATAAACCTCAGTTTACCCTGTAATAACTCTGACCGGTCAAACTGTTTTTAACTATTCCTGATTCCTGACCCTCTTAGAATAAACCATTTTGGTCGAAAATTGAGATTGGCCGCTCAACACGTACGTCTCTCAACAGGTGTTAATAGTGCAAGCTGCAGCTCATACGGAATATTTGGGAGAAATTAAATTGTTCTTTGATGATGATGGAAACCTTCTAGAATGGGAAGGTCACCCGCATTACATCGGAAATGACATCGAACAAGGTAAACATAACCGAAAACACAAATAGACAAACTTAATGAGGAATGACTTGAAAGGCGGAATTTCAAAAGGCGGTGGCTGGAAGGATGCGGCAAGCCTAAGAATGGCGCAACGTCACTCATTTGGGCAGGTCTATGTTATGGTGAAGGTGAAATGCGTGAGCTAGTTGGATTGGGTATAGTTGATGTGTATGGACAGCAGAAACGTACCCACACACTACAGTATCAGCCTACTCACCGCGTGACGCAGTTAGAATCCCACTATTAGTTAGTTCATTAGGCATAGTACGTAAAATATACATTTTGACTATTACATTCAGTATTTCAAAATGTAATTATTAATAAACTTTATTCATATGAGTTTTGTATTTTCCTCGAAAATGCAAACCAATGGGCAAACCTACAAATTACAAATTGATTGAATCGAAACAAGAAAAATTGGCCGTTACAAAATTATTTATTCAAACGATATTTAAAAAAAAAATTATATTAACATACAAAATTTAATCTTGTTACCCGCAGGAAGATAATATTGTATAAAACTCCCTAGGGATTAAAGTTATTTAAATGTGGAATGTTTCAATTCATATTAATACTCTTACCATACGGGCTTCGTAAGCAGTCTTCACTTTTTTACAAAAAAAAAGAAATCGTTGCCATTGGAAAAAAAATTACAAAACCGGGCAGCATGGTCGCAGGCCCTTAGACTGCTCCAAATTGAATGGAAAAAGTATAAAATAAAAAATGTTTTGCGTGTTATTATAATTTTTAGTTCCACATAATATTTTTACATTGACACGAAAATGTCGTAAATTCCTAGCTATACTCCTAGCTGTACGATTCACATTCACACGAGCACAGATGGTGTGAAAAGTAAAGTATCTTTTGAATAAACTGTTTTAGTCTTGGGCCGCTTGAACCCCTCGCTTCACGGAGGACTCTACGTAAGTCTCTCGTCTCGTTCGGCACTTCCAACACAAGTGGGCCCGCGACACTAGATAAAAGAAATAGCCGTATCAGTACCGTGCCTTCTCTCGCTTATCGCGCACGAGAGAACACTTGTGCTAGCCATGCTGGAGTTAAGGTATTATGCCCTCGCACTAAACTCAGGATCCAATATGCCGCCCATGACGGAAGACACTACTTTATTAATGTATAATCTACTATTCGGAGTTTATTTAAAATATAAATACATTAAGGATTTACCACACATAAATTTACAAGAAGAATTTAGAAAAATATATAAAAAAGCACAAACGATAAAAAACATAACATTTGTAAAAGATCAACCCCACTAAAATCACTATTCCAAGAGGCCACTTCGGGAGCCATTCCTTCACAGCAATTTTTAATTTCGTATGTAATTTTTAATTAACGCCAATCATAGCAACTATTTTTTTAAATACCTACGATCTTTCATTAAATAATTAAGTGCAATTGATGGGTGTCGAATGAAATTAATTAATTCGTATGGATCAACGCGACCTCGTTACCTAGAACCTCATACAATGGTTATAACTGCACACGCCCGCAATTTGATTTAAGTTCCCTTTAGGACTTAAATATTAATTAACGTAGGAAGGTATAATTAGACTACATTGTTGTAGGTAGTTGTTACTTATCATAATTAGCTGATATAAGAACGTATTCCATATAATACCAGATAATTTAAATACCAGGCTTCATGTATAGGCCCAATCCATAATGTACCTACGCGTCGCTTGCACGTCAGGCGACAATGTTTCAATGGCGGATGCATAGAAAATAATTACCCGAGAGCTGTGCATCGGAGGTCGAATACTATCGGTGTTTAATATCGCAAGATATCCTTGCTCGTGGCTGAAAATGAAACTAAAATTGACAGACGGCAAACAAGTACAACTCTCAATAAAAATATGTACAGGATTAATAGAAACTGACTTATCTTGCGCACACCACCACGGCGGCGCCAGACGGGTTAAATACAACTGTCCTCGTTAATCTCGTGACATGTAATTGGCGAAACTGTATCAAAAACTATACCTACAATAGTTTTCGAGGTAATAGCATTCAAACATTTTACGTATGTTAGGAACTGGGTTCACTCTGCGGCTAACTGTACAAGACCGTTTTCTGGTCCTAAGTGTCCTGTCCTGGTCCTGGTCACCACTTAGGACCAGAAAATGGGCCAGATTCTATTGGAATTGCGAACTGCCTGCTAAGTGTGGGGATCATGGTTTACCACTGTTATATTAGTATCTAACTAAGACGTGGGCATATTATGGTTTAATTCCAGCGGTAGACTGTCGTGAGTTGACGATGATGCCCATTAAAAACTCTAACAATATATATCTACTACGTAAATTTACAGCTCCGGATGTGTTAGCGAGGATCAATGACTACCTGCCAATGATCGACGAATTGGCGAAAGTGAAAGTGGGCTCTTCGTTAGTCCATCTCACGGATTCCTGTGCTTGCGGCGAGTGCAATTTGGGCAGCTTTATATGTGAATCGTTCATGGAATCGGTACGCTTTTGAAATATCCTTTCTCTAATCTATAACTAACCTAAATATTTTATATTTTTTATGTTCTGTAATAATGTAACTAGAGGTATCAATGCATACAAAGCCGTGTATTGAGAGTAATCTCCGAAAATACTGAAACGATTTCAAAAAACTCTGTCTCGAGTACAAAGCTATATTCTTACGTCAAGTCAAGGAAAAATAAACCAGACTCCATGCGATAATGGATGTTTCGCAGGGCATCTGTCTACTTATGCGATGCGAAACTCCTCCTTATGCGAATGTAAGCGGCGGATGCCGGCTAGTGTTTAATAAATCCTTTGGGAATCGGTAAATTATGTTATGTACAATATTAAACTCCTCGGTCCATTTTTAAGTAAATGCGTGGGTAGGTAGCTGTTAAAAATTGTTTGGCAAATTAGTAATATACTCGTATGTGTGATATGATTTCAGGTGAGGCATTTAGCTGAAGGCGATAATTGGCATTACGCGCACTTTTGCGTTATTAACCAGGGCAGTATAAGGACCAGTATAGAACACGGAGGTAAGCGATATAATAGCAAACTGGGGCCCTACTAAAGGGCCACTCAAAGTGTGTTGCACTCGAATCCCAGCATAGGTGACTCTAAAGTCTTAGATTATTTAATGATTTCAGTAATGTGTTTTTGTTATGTCATGACTGTAAAGTAGTCATTAATAGCGTCGGCGGCCGAGCGGTTGCGTATCCGACTCGTAAGCGAGGTACCGGATTGAAATCCCGCTGCGGCCGTGTACTCTTTTCTGAGTTATGTACATTAGTCGAATACTAACCGATGCTCTTACGGCGAGGGAAAACATCGTCATGAAACCTGCACATTCAGGCGACTGAATGTGTAACCATGATCCTATCTGGTCAGATTCCCCTGGTAGCAGGATTATGAAGGTCAGATGGCAGTCGCTCCACTGTAATTACCTAATCTGCCAAATCCTGGATCATGGTTAAGGTGGATCCCGGGCCCTCGTGCACGAGAGCACAACCGGGACATTAACGCCGAGATGATGATAATGATGATTTGAAAGCATGATGCAATGCCAAATGATGATTACTGCCTAAATAACGAGAATAAATTTCAAATTAAAATGAAAACTCTAATTTGTAAAACACACAGTTTCATTTGATTATCATCATTCTCATCGTCCTAGTGTTTATCCCGACCTCTGCCAGGGCCTGCTTTCCTACTCATTCTTCTCCACTTCGCCCGGTCTTCGGCATCCTCGCGTCTAAGGCAATCCGTCGCTTCTTGAGTCAGCCTCGGGGCCACTTTCCCTATTCCCGTAATTCCCAGGTATCCCTGAGGCTTACGCAACAGTTTTATTTGATTATATTAGCATCTAAAATACGTCGATTTCGACACTATCTGACTCTTAATAGCTCATCCAACTCTAGGACACTTTACGAAGTCTTAACAAGCAGAAATTTGGTATAAAGGCTAGGATCTGGAAATATGTAACTATTCTCTCCATCCCCCATAAAAGAGAGTGCAGGGCGTCAAGTCCGCCAATTTACAAATGCCTTGATTGAATTATAATAATATTGCAATCTCAGCACAATGGTAGTTAGACACGTTTTCGGTATTCTGCTACTGTTACTAATGACGCAATTGAATTGTAATTAGATCCAATCGCAGCTCAATGGTAGTTTTACGTGTTATTGGCATTCTGCTATAATTAAAACTGATCCAATTACAATTCCACTTACTCGAGGCAAGTATATAGCGGAATTGAGACCCAGGTCTGTATATGAAATGATACTTAGGTCCAACCCGAAATGCTAGAATACTGAAATTTAGTATGAATACAAACTACCTACAAAGAGATATCAAATCGCGTACTTAAACTGTGAAAAGATACAGACAGAGTACTTTCGCATTAAGGATTTAATCAACTGCGAAGTTGTTTAACATTCTCGAGAGATGTCGCTGCTGGTATTTTACATCGCGCTATCGACACTGAACTTCAGAAAACGTAAGATAGGGGATCAATTTGGTATTGGCGCCTTCCTTCCTCCTTTAATATGTATAATTTTTGAGAGAACCTTTGGTACTCTTATTAAATTATATTTCCAATTTTTGAAAGAACTTTAGGTTCTCTTATAAAATTATTTGTGTTCAAATTCATAGATTTGTTTGTATTGTTCTCGAAAGCAGTTCAAACTTCAATTTATTTACCTCACAACCGACTGTGAAGCAAAGAGGGTTTTGTGCACCCCATCTCTATGGGATCATATGGGACGTCGCAATCGCAATTGACGAAACCCTGAATAGCCTTCCCGGCTAATAGGTAGTATCAAAGCAGAGTTTAGCGGTAGGCGCCATTTGCTAGATATGATTACAAATTTGTATGGAAGTTTACAACGCTAGCGTCAATGTTTCAGAAACACTGACACTGGCAGTGCTAACTTCCATACGAGAGACATAATTAATAAATAGTGCGTGCGTGTGTGCGTGTAGGGACAAACATCTCATATTGTTCGTTTCTTAGCATAACTGTTTTTATCAAACGAGGTTAGAGTATGCTGCTTGCAGACTACTGACTAGTAGTAGAATGTATAACTATCAGACAGACATTATACCAACTCTTTCATACAGTAACTTTGTACGGAACCGACTGTACGGACTGAAGGACCTTTAGAAGCGATCGTTATGCTCTCTTTAAATTTATCATAAATGTCAATACCCTAGTATCGACTGTACCAAAGCATAATAAACTGTTCGAAGCTATGTAAAGTCTGCCTTAGCTTATTAAATATCAACACTGTCTTTCTAAGCCGGGAAGTAACACCTTCAAAAGATTTTGAGCTTCCGAGTCCCGCAGGGGCCAGAGTCTGAGTGTCAGTTGGACACCGTCGGCTAATGCGACCCCGCTGCCAGGACCTGCAGCACCAGGTGGAGTTAGATAAGACTGTATAGTAAGGATCACCGCCAACGTCGATGGCCTAATTGACTAACTTTCAAGCTTTTTAGCATTAGCATCAATGTACGAGTATGAGACAAGGAAATAAAAGTTGTATCTAATCTAGTTCTGTGAGAGATAAGATTGAAATAGCTTAAACACTCATTTACTTATATCGTGTTTTTAAGATTTAGTATTTGTCAAACCT
Organism: Blastobasis adustella; assembly: GCA_907269095.1. Lineage (NCBI taxonomy): Eukaryota > Metazoa > Arthropoda > Insecta > Lepidoptera > Blastobasidae > Blastobasis > Blastobasis adustella. The sequence continues at coordinate 3,493,155 of OU026114.1, read as the reverse complement.
GATGATAGTTTTAGAAGAGGTTTTGTCATTCAGTAAATTGGGCACTTGACCACATATAACTTTTGTAAGAGAATATATAGAATTACAACTTATTGCCCACTTGCCTAATAGAGGCTTGACCAATTAAATAATGTAATGCTTTGGCAAATTGGAAATATTAACTGGCATAACGAATAGAAACAAAAATATTGTTTGACGGTTTGAAAACAAAAAGGTCGATAAAAATACGCTTGATCAATTAGCTTGCTATACTAAAGCTGGTATACTAAATCCTAGGATAATTTGATTGCGTCTGCTTTTCGTGTGTAAAACCGAATGGCCGCCGTATATGATATGAACGTATCATACGTTCGTATGATTGAACCTCTTTAGACTTATGCCTTTGGGGTTACATTAAACCGCTAGTCTATGCCAACAAAGCGAACAGGCGAAATGAAACTGAAACAAAAAAATTTCGTCGATCTTAATTAAAAACCTTTAGTTTGGGATGACAACTGCCAAACTTACAACCACATGACAATTATCCTATTGTATTTTGTAAATGTTAACTTTTCATACAAACCAGCTCAATGCGAGCGACATTGTCGTTGATGTATTTTATTATGGCAGACAGGCATGCTTCACCATCGCATCGTCACTTACCACCAGGTGGATGGCAGTCAAATGTCTGGCTAAACTAATATATATATAGTTACCAGTATTCTATTGCTCTTATTAAAAGTGAGTTAAGATACCCGTGTCCGTACCCGAACCTAAACAAAAACTCAAAGGCTGGATGAGAAACCGCTAACTTCTACCCATAGCTGGCTAGTAACATCCGACTTCAAACAACCGAACGAAACTTCGTATGCCATGATGGTGTTGAATGACAGAAAACAAGGGCATAAATTGAAGATAACGCGAAGGCACAAACTGCAGCCAACAACCTAGTTACCTACATGTCCGTGAAAAACCGTCAATGTATAATTGTCTAGTCAGTACAATAGGGCGCGCAGTCGCACCTGCATTTGAACGAGCCGACAATCTACAATGACAGGTTTTACGAAACATGAAAACAACGCGGCGTCGGTCGCCCTAGTCTGCGGCTCAAGGTCGTTTATTATGTACAGTTATAGAGCTGTGACCAATTACTGGGCGTTATAATTTTACTAACAGTTGGTACAGGTAGCTAATCAGAAAATGTCTGGAGCCTAGTTATTTTGCAGTTAGGAAATTATATGGTAGGTCGAGGTTACCTACGTGGTAACCTAGTAATATCTCTTCATTTCTGTATGGAATATATGGAAGTGCCGTCTGCAAGTGTAGAACTCATTTGCCGTTCGAGTCAAACTTCAGCGTCAATCCGAGATCTTTTCTTTGGTCTTTGGTTAAGGTATCCGATTCGTAAGCGATAGTTCCCGTGTTCGGATCCCAGTGCTCCCATATACCAATGGCTCTTAATCGCAGATAACCTCCTAATCAGTTCAAAGTCTTCGTCCCCCAAGCCATTTTTTTATGTTTGGAAAAAGACAGAAATCGTTGGGAGCCACGTGCTGGAGTCAGTCAGGTCAGGAGAATATGGTGGATGGAAAATCATTTGTAGCGTAACTCCACTAGCTTGGCCGTTGCAATGGCAGAAGAAGCATTATCGTGGTGAAACAGGACTATCTAATTAGCAAAATGAGGCCGTCTTGCTTTGATTTCTTGATTCAACTGGTCCAAGAGTATAGCGCAATACTCTTCATTTATTGTCTTCCCTTTTTGGAGGAAATCAACAAAGATTGTCCCTTGTGCGTCCAAGAAAATCGTAGCCATAACTTTGCCTGCTAAGGAACCACTTTGGCCTTCTTCGGAGCACTGCCACCGGTTACTACACCACCCACTGATTAGATTGTATGTTGTTTTACACATACATGTAAATGAATCCATGTTTCATCTACAGATGAAACGGCGCTAAAATTTATCAGGGTTTTGTTCAAACAAACGCAAATTAGCCTGGAAAAGCGTCACTCTTTCACGTTTTTTATCAGTTATCAACAAACGCGGCACCTATCTTGCCAAATGCTTTTTCATATGCAAATATTCATACAATATGTTGGAAACTCGTTCATATGAGATGTTTAGTGTTGGCTATCTCTCTCAACTTCACTCGTTGATCTCCTAATACATTTTTGGAGTGGTTATCTACATTTGACGTCCTGCCTGAGCGAAAAGGGTCTTTCGTACTTGTTTTACCACAACAAAACTCCGTAAACCACTTGTATATCTTATTAAATGACGGAGAATCAAATAAAACATGTTTTTGTTACCGTGGTGATTTTTGCGTAAAAATACACTCTAAATTAACATGCTCCTCTTGCTCAGGTTTTGTCCAGTCTAAACGTCTGACAAAGAAGTATCCTTAAAACAATGACCTGTCCAAACATGTCATTTATAACTTGTACACTGTGATGCGTAGTATTACGCAACACAGTGCCACTGAAGAATCCAGGAAGCCCTACGGGAGATGAGACACAATAATACGATATAGATCCGTTCGTTAGCTGCGTTTATTCCAACTAAAGAAACTTCGCACTTAATTACATGTAAATATACATTAGCATGTAGATGATAACATAGTACAGAACTTATGCTATTTATGAAATACGTAATGAAATGTATAATGAGTAGTAATCTCATTTTCTATAGGTAGGTACATCTAAAAACCGTACGCTAATACAAGGTTAATAATTCTAGTTGTAGGGTAATAAGAAATTTGGGAAATAAATGTTTCATCCACACAAACTTATATTAATTCTGTAGTTCCATCTTAGTCGTTTGCGCGCATTTGTGTAGGTATAGACGAGAGCAGCATTTGTTTAACTAATTTAGGGAAGAACATAATGACATAAATGAGCGTTTACAAACCAGCAATTTGGCCTTTGGCCGGTACAAAGCCACAATAATTTGCCTCAATGAGCGGCAATCCGACTCTGGAACGGGTCATTAAAAGGCAATAATTACTGTTATGTTACACTAAGACTTTGTATTATCCACATCATAAACAAAACTGGATTGAAGCAGTAGTGAGTAAAGTACGTTTCAATAGGAAATGACAAAAGTAAAGCACGACAATCGAAAGTTTGTATTTTTCTCAGAAATAAATAAAATTATGTAAAATGTATTAATCACATAAATAAAAATAACTTCCCAAATGAAATGCTCATTCCCATCCTAATTCAGAGTCATCAGTCTAGCGGTCAACCCCGGCTTATGTCATGCTCACATCTTAAGCAGTTGTCTCTCGCAGTTATAGATACCGGCAATACCCCCGTACGTACCCCTTGTGGATTACGCAGCATAAAGTCTGTAGATCTCTCGAAATGCGAAATGCAGAATGCGGATGTTCATTTCTGCTGCAATAATACCAGCCTGCAGCCACGTGCACAAATAACTAACAACGCTGAAATTTAATATGCCACTAATGGAGTTAATTAGACTCTGACATTCGATTCAATAATTAAATTATTGGTAATTCAGGTATGCAGGCCGCGGCATGCAATAAAATAATATGTTTTCTACAAACTCCGTTGTTGTGATTTTTATACTATGAAATACCATTGATCTTCACAAAAATAGGGTATTGTCCATATACAAATGTATGAGAAATGAGTGGCTGTGTAACAGGCAAAAAAGATTTATCCAAATCGTAGTTTGTGGCAGTCTATAGTCTCAGGCATTACATAATGACAGTAGTAAACGACAAACAGTAATATCGTTACAATTATTTTCACTGGTTTGTATGTTGAAAATTTAACTTCTCGATATTTCAGATATAACGTTCGAGGCTGTGCTATTATCGACCCCATTCGAGAACAACGTGGAAGTTTTCGAGTTGCGGGGGGACCACATATTAGAGATGTTGGAATTCTCTGTGGCTAACGACCCATTCCCGGGTGCCAGGATGCTTCAAATATCAGGTAAAGGTTTTCTTCTTCACTATACTTACATAGGTACTGTGTGCAGCGGTACCAATTTTATATAACATATTGGTGATCGGTGTTCAATTGTAATCACCTTTATGATTTAAATTCGATCGCATTTCAAGTCTATAAATTTAATTTTCTGGATTCAGTTAAATTTATACCCCATCGAATAAATTTAATTTCATTGTGCATATGTGCTAAAAAAAACTGTAGTGAATATAGAATCAAAGCATTCTTAATTATTTATCAATTTAAAAACTGGTTGTTATAAAGTAAGCCAGCCCATTGCGAAAACATTATGGGAACAATGTGATAGTTATTTATTTTTGTATATCCACTAAAAGGCAGATAATTGATACTAGGCGTTGAGAGCAGAAGCGCTGGAACCCACATTTTTTCAGTTCGATTTTATTTGGTGTACCGTATTCGGTGTAAATTTTGTTATAGTTAGTAGTTTAGTTTAGTTAGTACATAATTCACACGGAGTGGTGTAACCCCATACGCCATTGTCGTATTTGAGGCGTTGAGAGCAGAAGCCGTGTAACCCCGAAATAAAACAAAGGATATATTATAAAATTAATTTTTGTTTTGCTTACAACTGGCAAAATAATACCTAACTTAATTTAATCTTAGGAATATTTTTAGTAACATTACCATTTGCCATCATTCTACTAGTCTAACGTATTTAGTCAGGCCACCCTTGATACGGTAGCCGTGACCCCAAACGACATAACACAGGCGACGCCCTAGCAGGTTTCATCACGATGTTTCCGCACACCGTAAGAGCATCGGTTAGTGTCCAACTAATGTATATAATTCAGAAAAGAGTCATTGGGACATGGCCGCAGTGGGAATCGAACCCGGCACCTCTCGCTTAAGAGTCGGATACCGTTATCACTCGGCCACCGACACTCCAAGGCCCATCCAAGGTACTCCTCAACTCCGCATGATTAACCCATCGAGTTTGGGCTACTGTGACTGATCGTAGATGGTATCCAGTTAAAATTGAATGCGTTCATTAACTTGTTTTGAAAAAGAAATTCATTTGAAAACTTCAAATTAGTTGTCACGGAGGTATTCCGTCTTCTTTTTAACTTCACCTGTTAAAAGCTCAAAAGAAAGTCTATGGAATCATTTTAATGTTTTTTTTTATTACGGTGGTATTTAAAAACTATGGCGTAAGCCAGTGTTTTTGTACTAAGACCAAAAATATCGGAACAGTAATGGAGTAATCCACATATCTTAGAAGAGAATTTGAAGTTAAATAAAATACAACGTCACGCTATATTCATAATTAAATTTAGTTATTAATTTGGCCGTTTCAAGCAAAATTAAAATACAAAATTTTAAGTTCAAAATATCTCAATTCTTTTGTTTCGGGGTTACGCCGTTTCTGCTCTCAACGCCTCATGCAATAATTGATTTCGATTTGTATTTGTAACCGCAGGGCTGCGGCCTGTGTTCGACGGCAGTCTGCCAGCGTACTCCCGGGTTCTGAACGTGACGGTACGATGCATCGAGTGTGACGTGCCGAGATACGAGCCCTTACAGACAGACAAATATTACAAAGTCGTAGCACAGAATTTCATAGCGGAAGGAGGTGACGGATTTTCTGTAAGTGCACAGATCCCGACTAAGTTTAGTTGACATTGAAAGGCGACATTATAAACGTGCACAGACCGTTAAAACTAAAACATGACATCACCCATAAAGCGTTCGTATTTTAAAACGACGTTACCTATTTTTATCCAATCTGTACAGCGAACAACGTCGGCAAAGTACCGTCCGCAACAGTTTATATTAGCATAATATTGTATCCATAATGTAAAAGCAATGTCGATCGGTTTTAATGAAATAATTCACCGAACTCGGAAACTTTTCAAATATAATTTCTAAGTCGATAACAACGCGGTATAGAATTTTGTCAAGTCTTCAATTTCGGAAACGAAATAGGAGAAAGGAGGCTTCTCCACGAAGGTTAATGTTATCTGCGGTACCTACTTGAAATGCGATTGGATTTTTTAAAATAGCGGCGGTAGAAGCTTGACGTTTTTCGTTGGTTGCAGGGTTACGTACGGTGTTCGATGGCTCCCAGCCAGTCGGAAACCGTGTGGTAAGCGCGTCCGTGCGTTGCATTGAATGCCCAGTCCCAGTGTACGAGGATTTGGTACCCGATCGCTATTACAGAATAGTGTCGCAAGATTTTATTGGGAACGGCGGTGGTAATTACACTGTAAGTTCAATATGTTATAAGATTTTCGATGTTACACAAGGTACATGTGTTATCTATTCACCACGGCTCGAATAATTTAAATCTAACATCTCGCACTGTTTATTCTACACTCAAAACAATACCATCCATACAAGTGTTTGATCCTATAGTTCCTGTCACGTAAAAAGAACGCTGAGCGATAGTGGTTGTGCCCTTCATACAATCAATTTGTTATATTTTTTGTCTCATATTTTAAAAACGGCCAGCATTATTCTTACGTGGCGGGACCTATACCTTCATATTTCAATAGGCAAGTATGTCGTAGGGTTGAGCTATGCTCCTTATCCGAGTTGCAACAGTAACCTAATCGAATTGAAACAAATTTATCTTATAGGTATAGACGCGATGAAGTCTATCGGTCTAGAGTAAAATTGAATGTTCTCTAGAAGACCTCCAAAATGGAACCAAATTTATTTACTTATAACTTTTATTTTTATGGGGCTATGGCATTGTCAGTTCTTTCTTAGAACTACTTGTTGATAACTATATTTGAAATCAGGAAATGTTTAGAGGCCGAAATAATATTTACCTATTGATTACTCCAAAGTTTTTTACTATCATTTAAATTGCAGTATTTATATTTACAAATACATTTTGAGCAATAGCATCCATTAGGCCGTGTGGTGTCCGGCAGAGTAAAATAGCACCAACCCCTTACACTCGTGGGTGTCGTATAAGGCGACTAATCTTTTCGAGGCAAAATATCTAAGAGTCTCCGTAGGCTGGGAAATGGGCAGCAGCGTTTTCTATTGTTATATTTATAACACTGCGATCTCCAACCCGCCTGCCAAGCGTGGAGATTATGGCAATAACCTCCCCTTTCTTGGGAGAGGCCCTTAGTACTGCAGTGGACTGTAATGGGCTGTGATGATGATGAATAGCATCAATTCCTCATTTAAAACTCCACGCAAGACATCCAGTAAATATGTGGCACCAATAGCGATGATTAGGTAGTATTGTGTCGTGGTGTGCTTAATAAATGTCTTAATTCTTTTTCTTCTTCTTCTTCGATGAAACACATAATACAAACATAATAGTCCAGATATGAAAACTATTCTGTTATAAGAAATATTTCTTTGCCACTTCAGGATATTATGGTGCACAACGTGCAATCTCGGGCAAGTAGACGATATTAAACATAATAAAAAATTTGTGCGGAATGTCAATTGCTCATCACTAGAACGACAAAGTCAACACAATCGTAGTGATCACACCGAGACTGTCCAACCGAAATGGACATGATGGACGAGTTCAGCGTGATCCAGAAATCTGTCCAATAAAAAAGTTGTGCCTCAGGGGTCTCTATAACATCCACCTATCAAAAGTATAGCTTATAAATAACCACGGCAGTTTTTAACGTCCCGTCATGTTTTGGTATGAAGCAATCCCATTATCTATATGAATTTTATAAAAAGTACAGATTTGTTTGTAAAGAATAAACTCCTGGACCGAATTAAAAAATTCTCTCATTAATTGAAAGCTACATTATCACTTAATAACATAGGCTACTTTTAACCCGGAAAAATAATAGGGTACCGCGGGAACGTTGTTAGTTTACGGAGATGCGCGACCTGCGCGCGGGTAAAAGCTGCTGAGAGCGGCTAGGTTAGTAAGATTTTGTTAGTGGAAAGAGGTAGGGCGTAGCGGTGTATCCGGTTCAAACAGGAGCCGCCCGATTAGGGAAGCAGGTACTGCAGGTAGGGAATACCGCAGCCAAACAATACTATTTTAAGCAGTATCGTGTTCCTGACGGTGAGTAAAGTTTCAAGTGCTACCCCATGGAGCACTTCAAACTTTGGTAGAGGAGGTTAATTTGCCTTTTTGTTGCCACAGTAACGTGATATACAGGTAGACCACGTTTGGTGACAAACCTGTTGTTGGTAATGTCTATAGGCAGCGGTGATCACTTTCTATCAGGTGTCCCATTTCCCTGTTTGCCTACCATAAAAAAAATAGTGGAACGTCATAGACCAGCTTCTTAAGTCCTCCTCCCATTTGCAAATTATTTCATATTGTTTCGTTGTAACAGAACGCCTTCGCAGCCTGGACATTTAACAATAGAAATTATATAATTCATGGTGGGCCAAGCTCAAGATAATATTATATCTAAGTACACTTTTAATTAAACTAAAGCTAGTACTTGCTAGTAAGCTAGTATAGCTTGTCCGTTTGCCACTGTCTATTATAAAAAAAACATCAAAAATGAAATGATTATGTTATAAATTACTAACAAGAGCCAAATTGTAGCCAAATTTATTATACTTACACAAACGTATAAACATTTATTAATAACAGGTTGCTGAACTTAACACGGATTGTATCTGTTTTAGAGATAATGTGAAGAGTTATATTTTAATAATAATGTTTAACATAACTTTTGCCTTTACAGATGATTTCGGAGAATAGGAAAAATATTGAAGTCCATGGAGTAGACTACGACGTCCTGATCCAACACATTGAAAGGCAATCACCTGTTTTCAGCGAAATCGACGGGCGTATACAAATCTCTAGTCCATGCTCGGACTAATTTACATACAAGTGTAATTATAGATGAAGCATACGTAAATTACGTAATTGGTTAAGACATACCTCCTGGCCTCCATTTTCAATACCATATCTGTTCGTAGAAAATGCACGGCTAACCATTTGGACACCATGGCTTTATTGTATCAAAATCAGAACAATTAAAATAAAAGTTTTTCTCGTACAAAAATTTGATTGAACTGAATGATTCACTCTTCTATGATCAAATTTGTATTCAATACTACACTTTCCTTTACATAATTGCCTACGACAATCAGCAAAGAACTCCACGGTGCATTGCAATTGCCGGCGCTGCTGCCAAAACAAAGACGTTACGAGAAAACAACAATTGCTACAAAACACTCCCAGGACGAAGATTACTGCCAGGAACAAGAATCGAGTGGCACCTTTTGGCAATGGGCGAAATTTAATGGATTCTACAAATAGGCGGGCGGAAACTTAAAAGGAAGGCTCGGTAATGATTGCTAGGCCGGTACAGTACTTTCACGTCCTATCAGGCTGGTCAAAATATAAACATAAATTATTGATTCCTTTTATGCCATGTTCATTTTTATTGTTGTATACCATTAAGGTGGGAAACAAGCTTACGGTCCGCCTGATGGTAAGCAGTTACGGCCGATTGACTTTTGAACACCAAGAGTTAGTATCACTACAGTCTTGCCGACTGTGTCCCAGGGAACTCATTCCACAATCTCAGAGTTCATAGGAGAAAGTTCCTTTGGAACCTAACACTTCGCCACCATTTAAGGTCCAAGGTGTGAGTATGAATTTTCTGTCAATAACAGTTTACTGCTCGACATGAGCCACCTCCACATTAACGGAAGCCGAAATCGCAGTGTTGAAAATACTCAACAAAAATACTGCTGCCCATTTCCTGGCTTGGTGCTACATTATAATTGTGTTAATTGGTAACGGCTTTGACGATCAATTTTGTAAATTACGACAAATAAAAAGGGAAAACATGAACAAAAGAAAGTGACCGCACGAAGTGAGGTATAAGGAATAACAAAGTCGCCATCGTACTGCGATCGTATTCCAATATTCATTTTAAGTACAAAAGACGGTCTCTGGTCTAGTTAGCAGTTGTTACAAGGAAGCGATGTACCGTGAAATTGCACTGCACTCGGCCTCCGCGAACTTATGGGGCGCTTGCTTTTACAAATGTTTATTATTAAAGGTTTAGTATTGGATTAAATGGAATTGCACGATGTAGTCCTTTTGTGGTTCAAGCAAAGTCTACCGGACTCAAAGTAAGGTCAACAAATTTAGAAGAGATCACAATTCAGAGAGCAAACAAAGAACACAAGTTAAAAAGCGCAATAGGCACAGTTGAGAGTACACTAAACTCACTGATCGCATAGAACGTCTCCGCTGTGAAGTTTCGGCCGGACCTGATGCTGCGTTACCGCATGCAGGATACCGTTACCAGGGAGCACCACGTGGAGGTATCTTCGCCCGCCCCCTTAACACAACGTTCTTCATCTAAATTAACTTTTATTTAACCATACGTCTTATCCATTTATTTACTTGATTACGCCCAAAATCCGTTTACAATAAAATAGGTACTTACAACAATAACAAATCGATATCTTGATCATCATGCATTACGAACATATGTCAAATAATTTTATAAATTTTGATATAAGACAATAAGTTATTTTCACTGTAAGTTAACCATCAACTCAATGTTTACCAAAAACATTGAAAAAGTATAATATTAGCGAACATAAAAAACTTTACGCTCCTAGCCTATGAAGCCCAAACGAAGACTCAATTACAACTAAGCCTGCGGACGGAATACTGAACAGGTGGTTAAAGGTTTAACTCTAATGGAGGAAAAATATGATCAGTTTTGATTAGTTTGAAAGCGCAGAAGAATTCTTAAGCTGTAATTTACATTTTGAAACCGACGACAGTTATAGGGTTACATAAAAGGTCCAGGTAACGACGATTCGTTATCCTCGAAGCTCTTTTGGGAATTAAATTTGAATTGCCTTCGCGCGTGAAGATAATTCCAATATTAAATCGTGGGCTATAACCTATCACTATAATTCACATACATCTCTAGGTGATTGCAGCAACATAGGAGAAAGTTGCATTTCATCGTGAATCCCAAACAATTCCATTGTGAGACGAAGGAGTGGTCAAAAGATGGATGTGGTTGGAAAGTTGTAAAGAAGAAACTTTAACTTTGGAATTTTATTCCGGCTAGTTAGGAGACCAAAATATTAAAAGTTCCCACCCCTGGGGGAGGTGAGCCTTAGCGTGGGGGCACAATGGAGATCCTGTATTTCAGTTTTTCGTCTATAGTAGGTAAATACATCGAAAACGGCGCGATATGTGGAGATTTGTGGACCAGTTAAATTAAAGCCAATAAAATTTTCTATAATTTTTACTTTGCACGGTTTTTTAAATTGCTAGCCATTTACGAACTACACGATCTCGGAATAGAATGCTCCAACTGCTTAACATTGTGATAAAGAATAAACATAAAACATTCCAAAACACACACAAGAACACATAACAAAACAGTTTATTATAATTTCTAAAATGCCTTCAGTGTGGTTAAATATGAGGATAGGTATCTATAAATACAGGTTGCGCCACTCGAACTGTTACCAAATGAAATTGCTATTATTTTATTAATTATGAGTTTTTTCAATTAAAATCTTCAGTATATCGAAAAAAACATGTCAAAGTCTAATAAAAATTATTATAGATATAGCCACCTTTAGCGCAGATAACAGCATCGAAGCTGTGGAAATCGCTAGCTGCAAGAACGTGACTAGCTTGATAATTATATATTTTTCGATCCAAAACTTTTTACAGTTCTGCGATATGTAAACAAATTAAACGGTCGTGTATAGTTAAATTGCAAATAAAAAACAATTTAGACCAGTAAACTGCTTTGTGAAGGTAAGCGTCACTGCCACAGGATGCTCTTTGCTCGCTGTCATTGAGACATGGGCGTAAAGGTACATCAACAAATCAATCAAATTATGATTTGTTACCTTAGACACAAACAGACCACGTGGCGGACCCTGGGACCTCGCGTGCCGTGCGAGAGCGCAACCGGGACATAGCGCTGAGATGATGATGATGATGATGACCTTAGACACGTAAACAAATCGATAGAAACCATGAGACATTACTACAAGACTCGACAACATCCCATTAAGCTCTTAAAACCCGTCTTTCATTATAAGAAAAATTTCTAGCTTCATTTCTACACATCAATGGCCGCTGTATTCCCCGATCTAAATCCAATGGATTTTTTAATATTTTCCATTCGTACGGCCAAAGTATCGGCTAAACAATATGCGAAATGCGATGGCTTAAAGATCGCTTTTTGACGAGAATGGGACAGAATGCATAGACAATAGACATATCATATAATAACTAACGCAACATCTCTAAGTAGTGACCCACACTAATGTCATCATGTAATAACTCCATTTGAGCTTCCTGAATAATTTCGTCGTTAACTTGACAGAGTTTTTCGTGGATTTGGGTGGCGTTTTGTATTGGAATCTGTTTTAAAGGCTGCAATTAATTTTAAAATGTTTTGGTTGTTTCTTTTGATGCTTTTATTAAGCTTGGTGTGCCAACCTTCAACGTAGTTATTCGTGCGGTGCCTTCACCAAAAACACACCACTCTTTAGCCTGGTTTGATTTCATCCAGTGATACTTAAAATACTTGTGAGAGAACGTGTATAGAAATTAAACAAAGAAATATGAATAATAAATCTATGTATTATCATGCTGTCCATTTATTATATTACCAATAATATAATAAATGGACAGCAAGAGATGGAGAGGACATATTTTAGTAGCTTAAGTGATGTACTTAGATTTAGAAAAATACAGACAAGTTGACAATCATTAATTGTTATTTCTATAGAAATAACAAAATAGAACATAGAAATAATATGCGTTATACGGTTAAGCAAAATTACCTGAGGAAGACAGTTCAGAGCACTGGTGGTGCCGTGTCCGCAGTCGGACAACGTCTGACCTGTCGAGAGCGATGGCCGCCTTTTTATAGACTGCGGTGTACCCGCATTTGGTTTTTAATTTAAGAACACTACCTTCATTTTATAAAAATGAAGATAAATACAATAATAATATTATCTCCCACACGGCCATACTGACGAGCAGCCTAATTGGCTTGCGATACACTATCTCAAAATTACAATTAAACAAAAATGTATGTGTAACATAAGAAACAGATATTTAACATTAGGAAACAATAAAATTCAATCCTTAAAGAATACTTAGGGTCGAATTATATCATGACAATGCAATGCACGTATCTTTACTCGAGTTACATTATGACAATTTACTAAAAAGATAATCAATTTACATCAACTAGCATCAATGTAAAATCCAATTAAATTATCTATTTAGGAAATACTGATTATGTCTCATGATCGTAGCAATTTAATTTGTCAAACGTTACCGAAATCATACTTTTTATCCTATTTACTTAAGGAAAACCAACAGCAATGATTACAATATAAAATAATACCAGTATTATTTTATATTAACACAGAACCAATTACAGGCTTCCACCGATAAAAAACTGGATAATTTAATACATACTTAACTAAAAGTCAAGCATACCGAACAGTCTACAAGACTTTACGATACTCGAAAGTAATGCAACAATAGTCAACTCCATAATAACATGGTTTGAAAAATGCCACAACGCGTCGAAGTAATAGTTGAGTATGCGGTCTCTCGCTGACTCACAACTCGTGCCAAACAAATCAAGATCAACTCTCCTGGACAAAACATTAAAATTATTCATTGCTCACTATAGAAAAGTGTTCCTTCTGTAGTTGGTAGAATACGCCAAATTGCATGGCAATGGCCAAATCACATGAGCCATATAAACACCAAATCACATGGTACTAATAGTCAAATCACAGGTACCTGAATGCCAATCCTCACGGCAGTGGCCAAAACACATAGCAATGGTCAAATCATATGACCCTAAATGCCAATTCTCAAATCAGTGGTCAAATCAACTACAATTAAATGCCAAATCACAGGGCAACGGTCAAATCAAATGACCCATCACATCGCACCAAACACCCAGTATAACATCGTTGGCCATCGATATATTGTACAGCACAATTCGTCGGAGCACCGATGAACGAAGAACGAAGGTCCCTTGATGATCCATTATGCAGCACTCCTATTTATGCATTTATGGAGAACGGCCATATGACGTGAGGCAATAAATCAAGTCTTCTTCTCTCATTAATGGATGAGCAGCTAGTTCCACGTCCTGACCACGGCCGCGAGCCGAATATGATGTCATCACAGTATTTCCAGCAATCCGCAAGGCGGTGCTTCGATTGACGTTGCGTATTTTATTCAACATGATGTCTAGGCTCAAGACCGCCCTCGTGTGTTATCTGAAACTAAAATACCACAGCACAGTACCATGTTCGCTCGATCATTCCTGACCCTATGGTTGTAAAAGACTATACTAGCTCTCCTCTTATCATTCTAAACTCAAAACAATATTCCTTAACTCGTGGAAATACAAATCGAAATCAATAAACATTGCTAACGCTTCCACTCAGTGACGTTGATTCGTCGTACTTTTGTAATTCGTAAGTACTTATAGACTCCAGTAGTACCTTTGTAATACATAGAAGCTATATCAGTACTGGCCGTACTCTTGTATGTAGATAAACTACTGTTAGACTATACAGTATCTCAATATGAAATTGCTAAAATCGTAAAATAGTAAATTTAACAAGCTTTACTTTACTAAGCCCACTTTACTTTATCAGCTCGTGGTCAGTCCTTCGATCAAATCTATTCAGTACATCATATACAGACTATCACAAGTAATGCAGTCCATCTGCCATCACAACACGTGATAATAAACACGTGAGTTACACAACAAGTAATCGTCCTAGACCCAAACCAACATTCAATGGTCATCTCCACGAAAATAACATTATCTCTACCGCCCAACATCAAAATTGAATCAGGATTTTACCAATGAACAGCTTCTAGGCATCAAAGTCACAAATTTCAATTACTAAGTTGTTAATCGTTAATAATGTACCCAAAATAAACATCTCAGAACATGTCATCTCTGTTTTTGCAAGGTGTCTGTATCTTCAAATACAATCACACAGAGCTATCCCGGTTGCTCTACCCGAACTTACAATAAAAATTTCAACTTTATAATTATCCATCAGTCGTCATCTGTGATCAACCTGATGATCATCGCCGTGATCATCCATTAGGTAGGATTTCCAATCCCCGTGATTACATACTAGCCAACTCTAGGGCTTTTCATCGAAATCACATTTTATTAAAGAAATTACACTCTACTCTTGTACCCTAGACAAAACAATTGACTAGTCTCCATATTTTTTGTATTTGATTTATCGTAAATCATGTAGGAACTCTCCACACCATTGACACGTACTCACTACCTAAACAACTATACTGCCAGTAGTATGCAATGCAAATTCCCAGCGCTGCAACTTCTATTTAGCCAATATCTAAAGCAGCGTCATAAAAGAGCAACTGAGTTTTCCCACGGTCACGGTCCGTGGATAACAGAATCGGAAATTCATTTTCCATTAAGTCACTTGCTTCAGGTCTCATTAGTAATCAAATTCAAAATATTACCTACTTTTATTTGTCTACTAGCGCGGTAAAACGCTTTCATTCAACTGTGTTAACGTCTCTAAAAATGTATCGTCCTTTACATTAGATACATAATTTCCAAATTTGGAAATGAAAAGCTTCTTTCTGCCTTCAACAGTTTTAGGTAACAGTATAATAATAAAAATAAAATAAGCATTTATTATTTTTTCACAATCAAATAAATGATACGTAAGTAGGTCAGTACTATATAATTTTTGTAGCTATATTTATTTGTGAGAAACTGGTGCCTGAAATAGGTTACATAGAACCTGTGATACAGGTCACCAGGCTCCCACCCCATGAATTTATAAAACAGACTATGTAACATTTTTAGTACTTCTGACCTATAAGAATAAGATATTACATTCATTAAGTTTGTGTCTATCGGTTACCACACCAAAACAACTAAACAAGTAAAGTAATCGTCATCACTTTTTTTCACTGTTCGATCGAGTCTACTCTATCTGTGACTACGTTACGTGTAAGTTCTCATTTTAAACAATTTAACAATGTTTGTAATAACGAAGAGGTCTCATATCCAGCCGTCTTCCAAAAAAATCAGAACAAAAACTTCTTCAGAAAAGAGACTTTTGGGGCTCTCAGCCCAAAGAATCACACACACACGACTCCCGGGCCACTCCAAATCAGCAAAATAAATCGGGGTGTTTAACCTCAACAACAGTGTAGGTACTACCAAACTCGTACTAGCCGAAGGATATGAAATCTCACCATTGCTTACATTGCCTCATCTTACAGGCACAATAACAGAACTCGAAATAGTTACTTGGTATCGGTAATCAATGATATTTCAGTACTCGAAGCTAAAGTTAACATTATGTAACTGACTATTGCAATCACCAAAATATGTGGACCTTTTTATCATCATCATCATGTTTAACATCTTTTCACAAAGCTTGAAACAACTACCATCTGTTGGCCACGCTCCCAGAGGCTCCGTCAGCCTAGTACGTAAAACACCAACATCATCTCCATCCGGTGATGCCACAAGCTTTGAGTAAACAAAACCAACCACATAAATGTCATAAAAACCTTTGCTCGATAGTCGTCACGTATGGACTTAGTTGCTTAAATCCGTCTACCAAAGTCTTAAACAGGTCGAACTTAAGTAAGTCACAGGATTAACTAAGTCACTCAAAACATAATTTGAAACTATCTACCGTCAATATATTTACATTCCTTTCGATAAAATAATTTGTCACCAACAAAAATGACGTTACCTACTAATCAAACTGACTTTTTTTTTTTTCAATGTTGGAGGTAGCTTTTCAGAATAATCGTATTTTGGCGGTCAACGTTAAAACCACAATAAAATCATACCCTCGGCAAAAAAATATTGTTCGACGTTTACTTTTGTGTTCGTATTCGTTTCTAGACAGTAATAATTCATTGTAAAACAAAATTAAATTGTAACTCCGTAATTTGGTACATAAAAACTTAGTCGGACTTTCTCAATTTTGTTCTTTACACGTTCTACGCGGAAACAAATGATTCTAATTCGGTTATAAACTCACTTGAATCAAGTAAACTCGTAACGACTCACCGAATGCTAATTTGCAGCCTGTAGTTGTTGTGGACCCTATGATGACTGGTCATGCACTCGACACTTCGCGTCGTCAGAAGCATCCAGTTTCCTCAGCCTCATGCGGGCGGTGCGAAAAGATCACGATGTAACATGAAAACAAAGGACATTGCATTAGAAATATTGTGGGACGTTGGGATCCTTTATCCCACTTCTGATGTGAGAGAACGTGTATAGAAATTAAACAAAGAAATATGAATAATAAATCTATGTATTATCATGCTGTCTATTTATTATATTACCAATAATATAATAAATGGACAGCAACAGATGGAGAGGACATATTTTAGTAGCTTAAGTGATGTACTTAGATTTAGAAAAATACAGACAAGTTGACAATCATTAATTGTTATTTCTATAGAAATAACAAAATAGAACATAGAAATAATATGCGTTATACGGTTAAGCAAAATTACCTGAGGAAGACAGTTCAGAGCACTGGTGGTGCCGTGTCCGCAGTCGGACAACGTCTGACCTGTCGAGAGCGATGGCCGCCTTTTTATAGACTGCGGTGTACCCGCATTTGGTTTTTAATTTAAGAACACTACCTTCATTTTATAAAAATGAAGATAAATACAATAATAATATTATCTCCCACATACTTTAGAAAAGGTTGCAAGTGCTCGAATTTTGCAAACCGACTTTGAACGTATTTCCAACCATCAACGATTTTATCCTGAGGAAGGAGTGCCAAGTTGCGACATTAAAATACACAGCGGCGATTACTTTTGGTCCTTAAACAATTGTAGCTGCTTGGCTTTTCTTTTTAAACACTCCTGGAAATGATAATAACAGCCTTTTACAGTGATTGTTGGAAAGACCGCCATAATACTCGTAATAGCACTCCTTTCAAAATCACATGTATATTTTTTGGGAGCCCATTTGGGTATTCTTGATTTGATTATTTCGAACAAAATCCGATAAGATAAGCAATTCTTTCTACTCATCAATGCATAAACAAGTGGCGACATATTAGTTGTTTTTGAGTCACTACCGCAATCTCCATGAATTGTATAAATTTAGCAAAATGGTGGTACGCATGCTGTGAAGGTTCCGTCACCAAAAAAATGTTTTAAAACCTCCATCAAGGAAATTCCTTTTTTTTAACAGAATATGATTATTCTTTCGCCATGGTAATTGTAATCTGCCAGTAGGAAATCTTCAAATGTTTTAGGAACTACCACTTCTGCTACATCTTTAAAATAAGCTAGCTTCTGAACTCCTTGGCTTTTATTTCGTATTCTATAAAGCCCAGCTTTAATATGTTCCAGAGGTGGTACATTGCAGACGAGATCATATCCATTCGTTTTTAAACTTTCTTGTGCTAATTCATATAACTTTGGGATTGGTTCGTCAGTGGAGCACAATTTGTCTTTACAATGTTGAAAATTTTCCGCCCATAAGTTTTTGGCAGTATCGGCAATGCACTCCGATACATGCGTAACGTTTTTAACCATGTTTTCATCCTAGAAGTAACAAAAACATTCTTAAAAGTAAAACCATAGAGATTAAATTTACTAACGTAATAGAGCAGCCATCACAAACAAAAATATTGTACCAATCTGTCACGTGCGGGAGGTGCGGGGGGAGGCTGCTAAGTCATAGAATGCGACATTACAGATACGACCCTATAATTTTATTCTACCTACTCAATCAATGAATTCAGAATAAACTCAAACTACTGGCCAGATTTAATCGGATCCTTCTAGAGGTATATTAGAGGTTTCCTTGGTGGTGGGCAACGCATTGGTAGCGCCTCTGGTGTTGCTGTTGTCCATAGGCGGCGGTGACCATTTTCCATCAGGTGCCCCGCATGTCTGTTTGTCTGCCGAATTACATAAAAAAAGGGTAGTTCAGTGAAAAAGGACACTAAAATGGTTCTTAAAAGCGAGTGAAATCGCGGACGAATATTAGTCATAGTTTTACGGATACTGTGAAGGTAACTTAAACAAATGTTTAATTCCAGTAGGTAAATTCAGAGCCCTGCCCCTTCTGTAGGTTTACCTTTCTTAATCTATGACCTGCACAAAATTGGCGGCATGAATCAATCCAGTAAAAAAAATACTTATTAAATAATGTTTCAGCTGATTTTAGTAACAAGTTTTTATACTGACCGATGAAATCTTACGCCATTTCCTTATTGTTGGCCCTCGAATAATTCGCAGTGTTTAAATGCACCAGATGACATTTTTTTTTAATATCCAAGATAACGTCAGATTGCTCCGCGTTGCGCAATGTCTAAGAACTAACTGCGGCCACTGCGGTCCAAGGACCGCAAAGCGTGGAGCAAAGAAAATACTTGCGGCGTCTCCTCTATTACGTTAGTAAATTTTATCTCTATGTCTAAAATAGATATAAGATGTCAAAACTAGCATTTACATACTTGTATTGTAATAGAACGTGTACATTTCCGGTTACAGCATCGCCACCACTCAGCACTGCTTGCGTACTTCTTTTTCTTATAATATTGTCGACCTTAGTACAACAAATCTACGCCTCGCCCCCTTTTTATAAATGAAAATTTATTCATTGCAACAATAATCACAAACAAAAGAATGGAAAATTGTCAGGAAAACAATAAATTATTAATCATAAGTACTAAACGTCATCATAATTTCGCAAGTGGCCTGTACTAAAAGAAGATCGCATATCTAACGGAATTTGGTTGTAGTTTCATTTACAAACTATTTAGGGCGGCCTGCACCAAATTCTTAAATGCATTAAAAATGATACTTTACAAAAAAAATCATACAAAGAAGCATTAAACGTCATTCTTAAATGTGTTTAAGAATTTGGCGCAAGCCGGGCTTAGTGTGGATCATTATTAGGTATCGACCAAAGAGATTGGAAAGTCAGCTACCTACACGGGTAAGACTGGCAAATTTTTTTTTTCTCTGTATTATCGACTTAGAGATGTTGCCTTACTTCTATGCTATATTTTACATGTGTTTAATTTATTATAATTTGATTTAAGGATGGTGAATTAAGTCAACTAAACAGTGTACTTAAATCACCTACAAGTAACAGATGAATTAAGTCTACTAAATAGTATACTTAATTACCCTAGGTGAATTAAGTCTACTGCACGAAATAAACTCAAATATGACAAAATGATAGTATTTTCAATTGGTAATACTTCCGAGTGGCGCACACTGTAGTTTAAAACAAAGTCGCTTCTCGCCGTCTGTCGCTATGTATATATCTATGTATGCTTAGATCTTTTAAACTGCACAACGGATTTTAATGCGGTTTTCAACAATAGATAGAGTAATTCAAGAGGAAGGTTTATAAGCAAGAAAAAGGGCAAGTAGTGGTTAATTAGGTGTACGCGAACGAACTCGCGCCGGGTCCACTAGTTATGAATCGTTTGAGTAATTTTTATTTTGCAAAAAAATATTTTGCTGGATCCTATCTGGAGGAGAACGATAAGAGGAAACTTTGTCTTGTAATGAAATACCTAATGTGTTATATTTTTGGTATCAGCTCGGAAAGCATGTTTCAGAGAAAGAAATATTTTTTACCCATACTAAAAATCATGTTGTCATCACTCCCCTCTGAAGGGAAATATTTTTAAGAACTGTGGGTAAAAATGATTGTTTGAGCATCTAGTACACGTGTACCAAACGGCTAGCTTAGATATTTATTACTTAGATAAACTTAAGTACAATTGTAAACATAGACGAAGTTCGTCCGTCATCCACGGAAAGCGGATGAACAACTGAACTAATATTATAAAATGCCTAACCAACTAATAAAATT
This sequence comes from Blastobasis adustella, assembly GCA_907269095.1. Taxonomy (NCBI): domain Eukaryota; kingdom Metazoa; phylum Arthropoda; class Insecta; order Lepidoptera; family Blastobasidae; genus Blastobasis; species Blastobasis adustella. The sequence continues at coordinate 3,472,355 of OU026114.1, read as the reverse complement.
AAACCGCTAATTTCGGCACAATTGAATTGCTTCTAATTAGCGGAACCAAAATTCCAAAGCGCATTTAGTGTCGAAAGAGTTTTAGTGTCAGCAGGTGTTAATAAACTAGCTTGCAGCAAACTGTGGATTAATAAAATCTGGTTCACCGAGCGCACTTTAAAGCGGTTTAGCGCGCTAATGAAATTGAATACTAAACTACATTTTCTGGGAAAGTCTCGTAAAAACCCCACTAGGTCTAAAACGTTACTAGTAACGTACCTAGTACGTTACTAGGTCACAATTTTGTTAAGTTGGGATATTCGCGCGGACGTCTATATTTATAATAGAGATATCAGATGTGTTGATGGATTTTTGTTATTCTTCCGCTAAATAATCTTTCCTTTTACCTTGTGAGGCAACGCATCTGGTGTTTCAAGTCGCCAGGGGCCTCCGTGGCTTACCCATATTATGATAAATGAGTCGTTCCCTCATTTTGTCCAAATTTGACAATTTACAGAATTTTTTTTTTTCTCAGAAGTGAGTACAGGTTTTATAGCAAGCAATACTTTTTTACTCACGTAGCATGATGTATTAAAAGATATATCAGGTATAGTAATAAAGACATGGATGGTAATGATCTAAGTATGGAAAGAAATGTATTAAAAGAAAACGGAAGGAACAGAGAGAAATTAAATTTCGAAAGTTAATGTCCAATTCTCGGGATTGCTGACTATTTCAAGGTCACCGAATAAAAACTGTTTTTTTTTGTGATAACGAAAATTTATGTGATAACTGTTGCTACATTACTTGGGACCAAACCCAACATCGACTATGAGAACTTAATAAACTAACATAAAAATAAATATGTGCAATAAAAAGAAAAATAAATGAACTAACTTAAAATATGTAAACAATTTGGACCGTGTGGAAGCGTACCCAAGATGCTGGCAGCATTACCTCTCTGAATAGCAATGCTTATTCTTTGTGCGAGGTAACTGCCAGCTCTTCGGTCACCTGTAGCGTCGACAAATTTCTTAATTACTCTTTTAACAGCACATGCTCATATCCGCTCTTAACAAAGTGTTACTGCTCACCGATGTGGGAAGAGCGTGCGGGGACAGCGATGTACTTGCAGGCTTGCATTAGGGCGAAAATATATTTTAAATTTTCGCGGCAAGAAATGTCAGTTTTCGTTTGACAAAATAAAAACTTGCATTCTCTCTAATTACCAATTAGTTTTAATACAATTAATAAAGAAACTTTGAAAAAATAAAAACATTGAAGGTTTCTTATAAAGACACCTTGTTTTAATTTTTGCTTTATAGGATTATCTTTATTGTTTCATAGTTCACACATCGGGCTCATAGAATACGGTCGCGTTTTGTCTGTGCTCGTGTGTAATAATATCTATTTTTCATCAGCAAAACGACATAAGGTCGCCTACAATGTCTTTATGTAGCAAGTGCAACGAAGGTGTGACGGATTTTGTTAATTGCGGTCAATGCCGCGGCATTTTCCACTATGCATGTGCTGGGATATCGGAGTCCAGCTACCGCAAGATGGGAGCTGATAAAAAAGCGGCTTGGCGCTGTATTTCATGCCGAACACCAGCAGCGGTATCAGAGAACGTCACACTTAGTGAGCTCCTCAAGGAAATAAGGGATTTTAGAAGTGATTTTAAAGAAATGAAGTCTGATTTCGAAAGCATGAAAAAAGATATGGAAGCTACAACACAAACTGTTCAGAATTTGAGCTCTAAGTGGAGTGAAATGGAAACCCGTTTTGCCGAATTGGGAGAGAGAGTTGAACTGGCCGAGAGTAAGATATCGTGCTTACCAAATATTCAGAAAAGTCTAGATGAAGCAAACGCCACCATACAGATGTTAAGACACGAAAATAACATCCAGGATCAGTTTTCACGGCTAAACAATATCGAAATATCTGGCATTCCATCGACGAAAGGTGAAAATTTGCATTCCATATTGCGTAGTCTAACTGTTAAGGTGGGATTTACGTTGTTAGAAACCGATGTCGACATTATACACAGAGTCCGTCCATACGTCCGCGACGATGTCGGTAGCGGCAAAACAGTAAAGCGGCCACCGTCCATCATTGTACGATTCACGCAACGGCAGCGCAAGAATCAATTACTGGCTGCGGTGCGCGAGCGCCGAGGCCTCAAGACGGCTGACCTGGGCCTGGCGGGGCCGGCTGCCGACATCTACGTGAATGACCATCTCACTCCCACTAATAAGTTGCTTCTGAAACGAGCTCGCGAACTCAAAGTAGACCTTCATTATACCTACTTATGGGTAAGAGATTGTAAAATATTTTTACGCAAAAATGATAAGTCAATTATAATACACATAAGCAAGGACTCCGATTTGCTAAAAGTTAAGTGACTACTTTATGTACTATTCATGTCTTTTATATTATTTGTATTTGTATTGCTTAAGTTTGCTTGGTTTAAAGATTATTATTGCTTGTACTGCTTTCGCTTTTGTTGGAATTCACTGCTATTGCGTAACTGCTATTGTAAACAAAGATTTATTTGCATACCGCTTAACTACACAAGTACGTCAACACTGCTTAACCGCTACAGGTTGGGTCACAATTACGTGGAACATTGGCTTATTATTATTTTTAATTCGAGTGATTTTGCATTTTTTTCAGCCTGGGATATGATTATGTGTTTACAATTGAATGACTTATGGCTCAATTGAAATCTTTAAGTATTTACTACCAAAACGTGAGAGGTCTTCGAACGAAATCGCAGTGTTTTTTGGGTAATCTACTGCGATCGAACTATGATATTGTTTGTTTAACGGAAACATGGCTCACTTCGGACTTTTACGACGCGGAATACTTTTACTGTAATTATAACGTGTATCGGCGGGACCGGGTGGGCGATGGCGGCTCGGCGGCGCGCGGCGGCGGCGTGCTCATCGCCGTGCGCCGCGAGCTGTGCGCGCGCCGGCGAGACGACTGGCGGGCGGCGCGCGACTGCGAGGAGCTGTGGCTCACGGTGGAGCTCGCGCCGCCCGCCGCGCCCGCCGCGCCGCCGGCGCCCGCGCCGAACACGCGTAGTAGGCAACAAAGTCATTTGCTGCACATTGCGTGTTGTTATTTTCCCCATAATAATCATCATACAGAGTCTCTGCACGCATTCTTCGATAGCGCATCGAAACATATTAATGAAAACAGTAATGATCAGTTTGTTTTATTGGGTGATTTTAATATATCACATGCGGCATGGCAGCTCGACGAGTGTATTAATGTGAAATTAGATACTAATGGAGATCACAAAGCTGGCCTTTTAATGGACTTTATGAGTATCACAAACTTATCACAGTACAATTGCTGTTATAACATAAATCACCGTATCCTGGACTTAGTTTTGGGCAATTCTGATTGCACCGTTGCTGCCTGCCAGTCGCCGCTCACTCCGGAGGATCCACATCACAGATCACTTGACATCTCATTATCGTTGTCTCAAGCAGTACTTTTACAAGAAAATAGGCGAACCAAATTAATTTATCACGCCAGTAATTTTGATGATATGAAAAATGAGTTGTCGAGTGTTGATTGGGTATCTAAATTATCTAACTTAAATACCGAACAAGCTGTAGCATATTTATACCAGGAATTATATAAGTTGATTAATAAGCACACACCTAAAAAACTAGTTCACACCAATAAATATTATCCGCCCTGGTACTCTCGTTCTCTCACTACGTTAATTCGTAAAAAATTGAAACTGCACAAAAGGTGGAAAAAATATAATAATCCTCTAGATTACCAGGAATTCAAGTGGCTTCGGGCAAGGGTAGCAAAATTAGAAAGGGAATGTTATCACAAATATATAGACTTCGCAGAGGAGAAAATAGAGATAGCCCCTCGATATTTCTGGTCGTTTATAAAATCATCTGTTTCAGATAATGGTATACCAGCTCATATCACCTATGAAGGGAAGTCCTCAACTGACGGCGAGATTGTCAGTAACATGTTCAATGATTACTTTAACTCCGTATTTGTCTCTGATGATAGAGTAGATAGTAGCAGCCAGTCGAATATCATTGACCATAGTTTAGCAAAAGTAAACTTATCTGCGGTCGAAATCTCTCAAAACCTAGTTTTAAAATACTTAAAAGACTTGAACACTAATAAAGGAGCAGGAGTAGATGATATACCCCCTATCTTAATATCTAAATTGTCCGCGGAGCTAGCCCTTCCTCTAACAATAATTTTTAATAAATCGTTAAATGAGGGCTGCTTCCCTATTATTTGGAAAAAGGCTTTAATTACTCCAATTCCGAAAGGAGGAAATAAGCACGAAATACAAAATTACAGGCCTATATCTAAATTATGCGTTTTTGGAAAAGTATTCGAAAAAATCATCACTAATTCCCTGTCCACATCTATGTACCACCATGTATCGACACAGCAGCATGGGTTTATCCGCGGTAGAAGTGTTGATTCCAATATGATTTCTTTTACGGATTTTGTATTGAATGCTCTAGATTCGGGTTGTCAGGTTGATGCTATTTATACCGACTTTTCTAAAGCATTCGATAAAATAAACCACAACGTACTTATTAGAAGGCTTTTGGAACTCGGTATACATGGCAACTTGTTAAGATGGATTTCGTCTTATATAAGCAACCGTAGTCAGGCTGTTGCGCTGAAGGGATTTCGTTCGAGATTCCTTAAAATCCCTTCCGGAATCCCTCAGGGCTCTCACCTTGGGCCATTTTTGTTTATTTTGTATATTAATAACATGCATAATTGTTTCGAGAACTCACATCATTTGCTATACGCGGATGACACAAAAATTTTCAAAATAATTAAAGGTGTTGAAGACTGCCGCAACTTGCAAAAAGACTTGTTAAGATTTGAGAACTTCTGTTCTATGAATCAGTTATTCATTAATCTTGATAAGTGTCACACGATTAGCTTTACACGTAGGCATAATCCTATTCCTTTTGACTATAGGCTGTATGACAAGAAAATTAACCGTGTGTCAACAATCCGGGACCTAGGAATTGTCTTGGACTCCAAAATGCACTTTAATGCTCATATTGACCACATTGTAAGTAAGGCATATAAAAAGCTTGGATTAATTCTACGCCTAGGAAAACCATTTAAGCGTACAAAAACGTTAAAGACTCTCTACTATTCCTATGTCCGCAGTCAGTTGGAGTTTGGAAGCGCAGTTTGGAGCCCACAATACACCGTCCATAAAGCCAGAATAGAAAAAGTACAACATAAATTCTTAAAATCATTAGATTACCGGACAGGCCACAATTTCACAGATTACGGTACAAGCGCCATTAGACATAGATTTGTGTCCCTGGAAATTAGACGTATTTATTTTGATGCCATATATTTATATAAAATTGTAAACAATATCGTTAATTCCGAATCACTATTAAATAAAATTTCATTTAGAGTACCTCGACTTTCCTCACGTATCATTGCTACCTTTTGTATCCCACCTTTTCGAACAAATTATGCCAAAAATACTTTCTTCAGACGTTCTTGTGATTTTTATAATAAATGTTTAAGTAGTGTTGACATTTTCGCGGCGAGTATTACTCTTTATAGAAAGAGAGTATACGAATTATTGTTATAAGCATCATCAACATCTTGGATAGCAATCAGCAGTAGGCAATCGGCCCCCAAACATGATCTTGTTGGGTACTATTGCGCAGATTAATGTGTTTGTTGATAATAATATTGTCAAAATCGATATTTCTTGCGCTGTATAACTTCTATAAGCTCGGTTAAAGTAAAATTGTATCAGAGTTATGGAACTGTAAGTCTGTTGATATGTTTTGTTTATGTGTAATATTTGTGTAAGACTGTTTGTTTTCCTCAATAAATAAATAAATAAATAAATAAATGATGTAGGAGAGAAATTAATTTTCAACTAGTATTTGTTAGATATATTTTTAATGTACATACTTATTGAAAATACTAGACCTACTCTTTTTTGGTCTTCATATTAGGAAAGAAATTGAGAAATTTTGAAGGATTTGCTAATGTGCCATTTATAAGCCCTGACACGAAGTTCGGTCAAAAAGACAACCACCCAAATGCTAGCAATCGAGTAATTTCTTACCATCTGATTCCCATTAGTAAAGAGATCCGAACGCATTACCTATTGACATACCGAACTCCGTATTTTTCTCAACATTGTAAATTGACAACATGGTGAATAGCTGCTATTAAGCGTCAAAAATTGACGACGTTGCCATATTATTCTGCTTGTTGCTAAACGAATCGAAGTATGGCACCAGTTAGTAGACAGGTTTGATGCTATACGCTGCCCAAAAACAACAGATATTATTTCTGAAACCAAAAAACAGTGACGACATGCATAATCACTCCGTAACCCTAGCCACGTTAACGAGTACAATGTGCCCTATTAAAGTAAAAATATTCATAACGCGATACAACCGAAGCTTAACGACACTAATACGTGAAAACACAAAATTGCAGTCCACGATTCTCGAGTGGCCCATTAGGTTACTACGTAAAATGAAACACGAAAGAAACAAAAGCTTTCACGTAACATATCAAAATATGTGAAACATCATCGCGTTCACCGTCCGGCAGACTTAACGAGCTCACGTGTGCGGTACTAGGGCTGGCAAATAACCTCGTTTAAATATGTTATCTCTCATACAAATTATTTAGTTATAAGTTATTCCGTTGAAATACATTGTAAAACTTAAGTGACGTAATCGTAGTAGTGTGATCATGGCATGAAGTGTATATTTTAATATAACTTTCGGGAAAGGGTGGACTCCCAGACTCATCTGATAATTTAAAGATGGTTTCGTTGAAACAAAAACTTGTAAACGTAGGGGCAGGGGTACGGTAGGAGTATGGTAGGGGTAGGGTAGGTGTGGGCTATAGCATGCAGAGTGTGTAATGCACACGTGCTTAAAAGTCTGTCTGGCGGTGGCGTGGGGGCCGGGTCGCTCTTTTTCCTCAAATATGGTTGAATTGGTCGGAGTTATCGGACTGGGCCCTGCGTTATACTCGTGAACGGGTGATGCCTTGGTGGACTGGCTAAATGTTGCTGTAGTTTGAGGTAGTTTTCTTAAATGTACTAGACATATGTAATGTCGGGCGCCTGCCTGGCATTGTCGGGCGCGGTCTGGCTTTGTCTGGTATTGACGGGCACGAACCGACCGTGGGCAGCGTGGGGTGGGCGTGCTCGGGTGTGATATGCCATTGTGTGTTTCCTTCCTACTGTCCTGTCCCCTCCTTTTGACGATTGAAAGGGATATTGAATGTCCATTACTTAAGAAATTTTTATTTGATTTGATTTGACTCAAGACGTATTTCACCTTGGCGATCCGATAGCAAGTCTGTGTTCTAATGTGTTTTAACATTTACTACCTATGAAGAGTGGTGGTATTGTCTATAGTCTAGCTATATACCTACTTAGCTAATGTTTCTAGTTCCGCTGAGACTTTAAGAGAAGTGTCCCCCGAGCGCGCTTCATACCAACGAAGTTCGATTTTTTTTTAATATTAACCAAACAAAGCCAATGAAAGTTTGTAGGCGTGATTCAGAAACCAATATATATTGCTATGGACAGATAACTCAGGTTAGAATGCGAAAAAAACATCTACGTTAATTCGAGGAGTGACTGTAAGTGGAAGTTACTCGTGTAAAAGCGACAGTAGAAGAAAACAGTCGGTTTCTGCATACCCCTCCGGGAACAAAGCATGATGTCATCGTATTTTGTTTTTGGCAAAGACCAATAATCCTTTGCTAATTCCTTAATGTACTCTGTGGCAGGAGACGTCTTATGGCGAACGATCATAAGTTTTTATCAGCAATTTCTCCGAAAAAAGGTCAAAAAAGGTTTATATATGAAGGTTTCGAACTGAAATCATGTATAGTCTAATCAGCCAAAAATAAAGAAAATTATGAAAGGTTTAACACCGCCTTACACACTTAAAAGCTTTACTTTTTATATTTTCTCGTCAATACTGACTAGTATTCAATCGAAGCTAATGCAAGAAAAATTTGACAACCCTATGAGCGAACCATTGCATCGGTGGAAACGTACGCTACATTACGTTTACGTCGAGCGGCGCCCTTTATGACTATTCCAGATGCGATTGAATGGGGTTGTATGAAACTAAAACTAAAGTGGAAACTGAATAAAATCTTTGACAAAAAATTTAATTTCAATTTTCAACATACATACATACATAAAGCTCACGCCTGTGCCCCACAGGCGGTGTAAGCGGAGACTATGGACCACCACTTTGCTCTGTCCTGACACAATTCCTTAGCCTCGCATAGTCATTTAGGTAGGTATAATCAATAATCCGTTTTCATCCGTAGACACGACCATCCAAAATCCTCTGCCATCTATTCTCAACTGTCATTTAGATAACCATTGTTGGACCCAGGCCCTTACCGACCAGGTTTAGAGTTCTAGGCCTCTTCAAAATTTTAAATATTTAATATAACTGCGGGTGGAAAAATTTTGACAGCTGCGGACTTCGTTTACGAAATGTTTCTTTTTGATAAGATATTGGTATAAATTCCTAAATCGCTACTTAAACCACATTTTAAAATACGAAAATGGATAAAAGAAGGATGATAGGAATGAGGGGGCACCTTATTTGGAATGACCAACTGGCAACATTATTAATACCGTAATATCTAATGGAGTCAACAATTACGTATTATATCTTTGGAGCTACATAAACAATGAAAGACCATATATTAGGAAAAGAAGAATTGTCGAAAAGGTGTGTGGTTCAAAGGCTTCCACTCTTCACTGAATGTTTAAATTAGGCTAAGAGACAGTGCTTCCAATTATGGAATGAACATTTCGATAAAAGATCGAAACATATTGGTATTTGGTACTAAACTATACAACCCGAACAATCTTTGAATTATCCTTGAATAATCCTTAGATTGACAACTGCTTAAGTAGAGACGAGTTAGTGTTAGCATTTCGAATTCGTTCCGAGCACATTCCATTAAAGACGTTTGCATATAAGATGGGAAAAGCAGACTCTCCTAACTGCAGTGAATATAACTCGATTAAAGATGTTTATCATGTTATAACAGAATGTGTGCGGAACGATGAATTTAGAGTAGGTCAACATGCAATCTTATTACAATATTTTTTGGACAGTTGGTGGATGTAATAGTGCTCTGGCGTTTTCTCTGTTGAGGAAGGCCTGAGAACTACAAAAACTGGTTAGGGAGGGTTTGAAGCGTAGGTAGCTTCGCTTATACCAATTTTTATAAAAGTATAACAATATGGAGCGGCATGGTCGCTTTAATGTGGTGTAGCTCATTAATAAAGATTTTAAAAAAGCATTTACCAAATTTTAGAAAGGTACCTGCCTAATTATTTTATGAAGATGACATCGCTGTTTAAAATGATGATGCCATAAACTGTTTTATGTTAATACATTACATACATTACATATTATTTAAAATAGTATTGTTTGGCTGCGCTATTCAGTAAGCGAATGACTGACTGACTGAGTCACAAATGCAACACATAAAGATTTCCACATTTTTAAGGAAATTTTCCCGTAAAAATCTAGCTACACCGTTTTTTCAATTTTTGTTTGAAATTCCAAACAAAAATTATATAATAATGAGAAATTAGCATGAATCATTATAACTGAGGCGTTGTAGACATTTCCACCTGATTTAAAAAAAAATCACGTAATCTTTACAACATTTCACCACACATAACGGCATTTATAAATAATTCTTGTCAAGGAAAAATGTGTTATCGCTACGAAATGGCGGCGTGAGTGAGACCTGGTGAGTGTTTGTTATGTACAACAAAGGAGATTGTCATGCCTTGCATGCACCCCACCTTTTTTAAGGTACCAGGAGTTCTGTTTTTGTTTGAATTTTGAGTATAATAGGTATCATAATGTAGTAGCTCTTCAAACATTTTGGTTCAAATTTTAAATGCTTCCAGCATTGTAAAAAGAAATAATAACTTAAATAAATAAATTATTTTAAATATATTTATAAAGGCGGCCCGATTGTGTTTTATTTTGTCAAAAATACGCTGAACTCTCTAACATTAATAAATGTACAGCAAATTAAATCAACCCTGCTGGTTTTAGTGGACCCCAACACTAATGGCAATGTTTTGGTTATATTATTACATTTTTACCAGGGCTCTCCAATGTTTTGAAAATAAATAAAGCTTATGTTACTTGCTGAAAGAGTTTTTATTAAAAAGGTTACAAAAGAAACATATATACAAGGAGGTTCTAGATGTTTGACTGTATATTATCATTATAATTTTTATGTTAATATGTCCACCGGTTTCTCTGCAAATTGTGTACCGATTTTGAAACTAATTTTTTGTTTGATAGGGTAAATTTCAATATTCTGAGCTAGTCCCATTGTCATCAAGTCAGGATCTGATGATGGGAACCCTGTGAAATCGGGGGCAATCCTCGAAAACTGTCGGTAAGTATATAGTGTGTTTATGACCTTTTAATGTCTAACTCAGGTATTCGCTTGAGGGTGTTATCATCTCATGCCGTTGTGCTGATGATGAAGCCACGGAATTCCTTAACGATCAAGAGTTAGGGCTTATTTATACTAGTACAGGGCTTATCATCAGGTAAGTAGTTCCTTTGGTTTTGAGTTTGAGTTTGAAAACGAAGTAGAAATAAGGCGCTTTAACCAAAAGCAAAGCACATCAAAGGACAACAAAATATCGGTTTAATAAATCTCGCTGATACGTCTTTTTAACACTGTTTACTTGATGTGTAGGTAAGTAATTTATTTTTCCCGCATTTGAGACATGACTACGTATTTGGAAAATAATGGGAATTCCACGCCTAATAACAACGAGAACTACATACTATTGCGTTACTTACTCGCGAGATGGCGCCGTATGCCTGTTAGAACGCGCTAACGGCACGTTCGGCGGGTTAGACTAAGACCCAGCCGCTTGTGTGTATTTTCATTACAAATATACATACATTAATTTTTGAAGAAGAAGGCTTTGTTTGCTTTCTTTTAAAGTCAAAGTAAGCGCGTCGGTAGCCGGGTGGTTGAGTGTCCAACTCGTAAGCGACAGGTACCGGGTTCGAATCCCGCTGCGGCCATGTACCAATGACTCTTTTCTGAGTTATGTACATTAGTTGAATACTAACCGATGCTCTTACAGTGTGGGAAAACATCGTGATGAAACCTGCAAATTCAGGCAAATGAATTTGTAACCATGATCCAATCTGGTCAGGTTCCCCTGGTAGCAGGGTCACGGAGGTCAGATGGTAGTTGCTCCACTGTAATTACCTGATCGCCCAATCTTGAATCTTGGTCAAGACCCTGGGCCCTCGTTCTCGAGAGCACAACCTTGACATTAACGCCAGGATGATGGTGATGATGATGATGATAATTGCGATTTATCGACAGAAACTACCAGTAGCATGTAGAGCTAACGTGATGATCCTGAAAGAGTATACCTTCCTGAAGCGGTCTCATTTTCAGGTTAGATCACGAAATTTCAGATATATCGATGGAAACCCTCGAAGATTACATACACGTATATTAGCTAACTGTAATGAAAGTATTGATGTAACCATAACTACAACTGAAAATTTTGAAATAAAGCAAAATCGTTTCAACTAACGAAAAAATAAAAAATAAGCTATAACATAAAATACGAATAACTTATTTACCTTTAAAAAAATGTTAAGTCGGTCCTACAACAACCCTGCCCCTCGCCCAAGGTCTGACTCCTCCTTCACATGACTTGCTGGCACCGACTCCTAAAATAATACCTAAGTTGCTCGCATTGAATGTTAATACGAGCAACTGTTATTATTGTTATGTTATTGTTTGTTTACTTTTTTGTGATATGAAGGTAATTTAATTTTTTTAATTGATTCGTACTTAAATATATATTTATAATGCATTCATTATCTGCAGAAAGTTCAACTAGTAGATTGATCAAGGTTCAAATTGATATTGTTTGTGTTTGGCTGAAATACATTTTAATAGCTTTGTTTACAGAAATTGCTCATTTCCAATGCCGTTCTGATTTTCAGGATAAAACTTACAATATAACTTTATAAGCGAGAGATAAAACATGTTTTTATTCGAATATCTAAACAATAAATAATCGAAATAAAAAGGAGAAAGTGTTGTTTGTTTCAAGAATATTTAACAAACTGCACTGGTCATATCCGACCATATTAATGTAGTCAATACTTAACTACTCCAAACCAGCTTTCTAGTTATTATATTAATATAATTTGACTTAGTAACTTTCCTTGCCGAGTGAATAGTTATTTGTTCAACGAGTAAGCAGGTAGACCGGCTACTGCAAAACGCTTAGAAGCGTCTTTTAAGTGGTGGACTCTGGAAGGTAAGCGACAAGAGTTCATCGTGGCGGCCAAAAGCCTTGACGAAAGCATGGAAATTCGAAAGTCTTCGGTCTGCAGCGTGAATCTTGAAACTATTCATAAGTATAGGTAACGAAGCTGTCCATAGAATAGATTATATTTCGTCAGTTCCTTATAATATAAGTAATAATAACCAGGTAGCCCTGTGATCCTACTGGCAACCATTCGCATATTTAGAGAGAATCGATTTATTAATCAATTGAAGATATGTTTTTCCACTTGTATCCCCATGATTACCTACATTGCTCATTATTTTTATTGCGAGGCAAAGTTTGCACGTCTCCTTACTTTCAATATTTAAAAATCGGTTTAGTGTTATAAAAAGTTTTATCTACACACATAGCGTAATGTTCCAATTACATATTCGAAAACAGTCAATTAAGTATACACTTTTTTCACGCCAGTCTATAAAATTTTAAATAAGTAGTTTACGCAGCTGTCATATAAAAGAGGGTATTAAACATGAGTGTCTATTTAGCATACGTGGCGTAGCTAAGTATGATAATAATATAGTTTGACACGAGTGTTTTAATACCTAATTATATGCAGTTGCATACGCTACTTTATCTACTGACTGGCAGCTTACTTTTAGCAAAGTTGAGAATATTATAGGTACGAAATTTTAACATGATGAATATACAATTCCATTTAGGGAAGTTAACACACACGTGAACAAAGTTTCTGACAACGAACGGGCAGATATGGCTTCAGCAATAGATTTGGGTGCCGTATCTCCTTGTGAACGATCTCGGAATAACTTTATATCCAGCATATTTTCATTAGCTATTTCTATAGTAATGTCTGCGTAACGTTGACTGCCGCCTACAACGTGCAGTCCGTGTATATTATGAGCACTAGAGACGAGACCTGGCAGTCCAGTCCAAATATTCGTCAAGTTTGTTTTTATTATTTATAATACTAGTGTTTTTGCATATTGTCGAAAGGAATTGAGCCAAGCAGCGATGGCGTCGAGCGACGATGCGCCAGAGTGCGTGTTGCCGGGCGCGCTATGTCTGGCGCTGCGCGTCTCGCGCTAGTTCGGCCTGGCGCCGCTGCGCCTGCGCGACCTTTTTGTCAATAGTTCAATTATCTATAATTTGCTCAGTTCTAGAGTACCCTAAACCGACCAACGACCTTGTAGGAAAAGGTTTATCACTATATGGAAAAAGTGTAAATAGAGAAACGATATTTAGTGTGTAGGTATAGGTATAGTAGGGTTTGGTGGGTTGACTCTTTTCGTTCTCTTTAATTTTATATTTTCGAAAAATCTAAATTATTTCTCATTTAATAGTCATAGACAAGCATTAGTTAACCGATGCTCTTACGGTGAGGGAAAACAGCGTGATGAAACCTGCACATTCAGGCGACTGGATGTGTAACCATGATCCAATCTGGTCAGGTTCCCCTGGTAGCAGGGTCATGGAGGTCGAATGGCAGTCGCTCCACTGTAATTACCTGACCTGCCAAATCCTGGATCATGATCAAGGCGGACTCCGGGCCCTCGTACGCGAGAGCACAACCGGGACATTAACGCCAAGATGATGATGAGTCATAGACAAGCATATTAAAGTACCCCAGAACTGGAGCACACTACAACCCCAACCTGACAAAGACAGCTTGACGCTGAGCTAGAACTAGACCGCGTCCGACAATGCCAAATGAGATGAAAATATCCATACCGCAGCCATCGCTGAGCATGAACTATCAAACTTAACTAATATTCCAGATCTAAATCTCATTTCACTTATCTACGACATAAACAATGTAAGAATTGTATTACTGGCGAAGGAGATTGCGACGGTGTTAATGGGAATTATTATAATTCTTGCTATATATACTAAAAGCGTGGTGAGCGGCACGGCCAGAATGAAGTGTATAGTGGATACTTTGCTTAAGGTAGATCCGGTAAGTACCCTACACTTTGCCTGTTATTTTATTTTCCTTTAATTACCTAGCTATCTACATGTAGGTAGAGCAATTACAATCTAGCCTTAAGACTAATAAGTAATTAAATTTAAGTCAGGATTATGGCTGCAAGCTGTCCGGGTCCCTGAATATCAGCACAGTTTTAGAAAACTTATCTTTAAATCTTTGTTTTGGTTTGAGTAAGGGTCAACTTCGTTTATCCACATTGGTGTCCCTGTGGCGCATATGTGGATTCGCTAGGGCACCAAGGTCTGTAATCTCCAGGTACGCGGCAATAAATGGTGTCATCCGAAGGGTGTATGTCACCGTCAACGTACCGGCCATATTAGAGCTGAATGGTACCGTACGTGACGATGGCAAGAGGCCTGACGGCATGATGCTCATTGCTTAGAAACGTGGGATGACGCTGGTGTAGGACGATACTTGCGTGGACACTCTAGCACCCTCCCATGTAACCTCTACCGCCCCGCAGCGCTGAAGCAGCGGCCTCTTTTGCTGAGAACCTCAAACGTAGAAAATATGAAAGCCTAGCCAAGGACTTCATATTTCAGCTGTTTTTAATCGAGTCGTTGGGACCGAGGGGCCCTGAGGCTTTAAAGCTTTTGAAAGAATTAAGTAAAAGGGATCGACTAATCGACACCACAGGTGACCGGAGAGCTGGCTCGTTCCTCGGCTTTCTGGGCACCACTCCGGGGGACAAAGGTGTGGATGAATTTTTAAGATATTAGACTTTAGTATTAGTGTTTATTTTTTATTTCTTGTAGTCAATAATAATTTATTAAGTTATGATAATAAATCGAATAGAGATTATTTATTATAATGACCAAGACCCATAATAATTAGTAATTACAAATGTTAGCAATTTAACATAATTTGCTAAGTTAGAATTATATAAGAATATTTATTATTAACACCTTTTCTTATTGTGTCTATTAAGGGGAAGACACATTGTTCTTGTGTTCTTTGCAGTAAGCATTCATCGCACTATTTATCACTAATTTTCACAGATTTTTGTACTTTTTAGTCTTAGCACTATGTTCGTGTTGTTAAGGAGCTGGATACCGCTTGCCTATAGTGTAACGATGTAGGGCGAATATGACACTCTTTTAATCATTTCATAGAAAATTTTACTGCACTAATTTTATTGCACACAATAAATAAAATAGCGCAGTTTTGAAGTTGATTCTACAAAAGCAAAAACGGGTTTAAAAAATCTCTAGCTGCAATAGCCAACTACATCACTTCATGGTGTACTATTTGGTTTATCAAGCATGTAGTAAATTTCAGGAAATGCAACTCCTTTTTTCTGCAGTTGATGCTCGGCACCCCAGAACGCTTGGTTTCGGAACATGAACAAGTAAAACAGCTAATTTTAACAATATTTACCTTTATGTTTCCAACGGTGTTAATCTTACTATCTTCCTGCCATCATGAGATCGGTAAGTACTTTTTCTCGTTTTAAGGGTTCCTAGAAACGATAATAATATCTACGATCATTGTAATGTAGATTTGCAGACTCTATTATGATCGGACAAAACCTGGAAAAAAGGCTTATGTTATGAGTCCAGAAGCAAATCGTACTAAACAATCATCTTGGCCCTAATGTCCCGGTTGTACTCCCGCACACGAGGACTTTGGATTCGCCTTGATCATGATCCAGGATTTGGCAGGTCAGGTAATTACAGTGGAGCGACTGCCATCTGACCTCCGTGACCCTGCTACCAGAGGAGCCTGACCAGATTGGATCATGGTTGTATAACCTGGTCTGGTCTGGTCAGGCTAATGTATATTCAGTCGCCTGAATTTGTAGGTTTCGTCACGATGTTTTCCCTCACCGTAAGAGCATCGGTTAGTGTTCAACTAATGTACATAATTTAGAAAAGAGTCATTGGTTTTAGCAGCTAGATTCGAACCCGGTACCTCTTGCTTACAAGTCGGATGCCCTAACCGCTCGGCCATCGAGGCTCTAGAAGCAAATCTTATTACATTTGGTAACTTATGTTAAAAAATTCGACACGACTGGAACCAAAAATGGCGGTTATCAACCCTCCCCACTCCCCTTCATCTCCTTTTCCTCTCCGAAGTAACCCTTGCCGTGGTTTTTTTCATTATGCAGTGAAACAAATTCTCAAAGAGGATTAAATTTTCGAAACATAATTGCTTAACTTATATCGATACGATAATTTGTTTTATAGTAGTAGTCATGAGAAAGTAAAATAATTTTTTTTTTATCTTTATTCTCAATTTGTGGGGAAATGACAGCAGGTACGAGAAAGTTGCCTGGAGATATTTTAAACGACATCCAATTTAAAGTCATGTGAATAATAGTTATCGAGATATAGTTTACCGCGTAGTGGTGTTTCCGTGCGGATTGTACACTCTCCCGCTGTAAGTTCTAGATGAAATTATTCAACTTTTTGGTAAACAGTTTTTTCTTACTAATTCGGCGCTGCTGAATAAAAAAGAGACGTTTCCAACTAAGGCGTTTTGTCCGTATGAGTAAACATCTTCCATGGCGAAGCTTTGACGGGCGTCAAAATTATATTGGTAAGTAATTTCTATTGAATATCTTTATTACTTATAGTGGTATCAATCTACTTTGTGTTTCTTAGCGTGCATGGAGTTTAAACTACATTGTAGATTATGTTTTATTGCTGAAAAGTTTTTATTGAATTCACAAATAAAAAGGGCAAGTATCCGTATCAAAAACGATAGTCGCCCCATTTACTTTTGCGGATAGGTGCCCCTAGGTTATCCTTATGATGATCAAAGGGGAGCTAAAAATCATCCTGATCAGTTCAATGCTCTTCAGTCCGGCTGCGCCGACACCGAAAAGACTGCCTTCAGGGATAGTCTCGAAGAAACGCTGCGATCCTCTGAACAGATCGTGGTTGGAGTGCACCTCCAGTTGCCACATGGTCCAAATGAACCAAAACCGAAGAAAATGGCGAAGAAAAAGCTGGAAAGCGGATCTTGCCTGACTGACATGTTTAATTTAAATGTCTGTTAGGGTGATGGTCTTGATGACAGTCTTGGCTGGTGATGATTTTATGGTTTCAAATATTAAAACTTTATACAACGTTTTTACAATAATTAATAATATTTTGATTAGTGCCGAATAAAGGACGCCAGTATTCTATCCAACAAAATCACTGTGAGGCAACTATCCCCCGAAGCATTTTTACCGTTGTACAACTATCCGCCATATTAGGCAACTATCCCCCGTTTGAGAGGTCAAGTAAAACAGGAATAACTCAAAACCAATAATAATTATGTTTACGAAAAGAGGCTATTATACAAGAGTAAAGACGTGTTTTGAAATACATATCAAACAATTCTTAGTATCTAAGTATTTATTAGGTAACGGTTGATTGCTACTGCAATGGGACTCCTGGAGGACCTTGAGTGCAAAGATTGGATCCATGGTGCTGCAGCCCGGCCTGAAGCCGTATTGGCATACCGATCAATGCTCCTTATTCCTGGCGAAGTCTCTGGTCAATAATCCGTTCGAATAGCTGCATTGTGTGGATCATAAGTTTGATACCTCGATAGTTGCCGCACTCTTGCACACTGCCTTTTCCTTTATACATTGTCGTGATAATATTTACGCGCCACGCGTCCTGACGCCTGGCTTATACCTGTATAAGCCCCGTAGCTACAATCCTTTTAAATAGCTCAGTGAGCAAGAGTACGCCCCGGCTTCCCATTGTTTTCCAGGTTTCTATGGATATTCCGTCTTGGCCAATAGCTTTTCCGTTTTTCATACGTACCAGAGACCTCTCCACCTCATCAGGGGTAATCGAGCTTATCATGCCAAGATTTGCAGGAAGCTGTGGTGGTCGCACATAATTGTTGGTCTCGTTAGACAATTCCGTGAAATGACAGCACCACCGGTCTTTAATAGAGTTAGCGCTTGTGAGCAAAACGCCGTCCGTACCTTTTATGGCAACACACTTTGTCACACCCAGACGGGCTCGACTCCGCGATTTTGCCAGCTTGTAGACGAGCTTGTGCCCCTCCACAGAATCCAACGCGTCATAGAGCGCAGCCAGCTGGGCCGATCGCGCTTTTGCCACAGCCATTTTAGATCGCCGCTTTGCTCCCAAGTACACTTCCTTATCCGTTAATGAGTTACTGCACTGCCATTTCTTGAAACATGCATCTTTGTCCCTAACTGCTTTTCGCACCTCACTATTCCACCATCCTGTATCCTTGTCAATTCGTCGGCCCCCTTACGACGAGTTGTGTACTGTTCGTTCGAGTTTAAGAATGGATTTCTGATAGTGACACCAGAGCTTATTGGAGGTTTCGCCCTTTGCGCTGCCTCCATGATCTGGTGGACTCTTGCTGCTCAGAGTCCACCACTTAATAAACGGTACGCAGCGTTCTGCAGTAGGCCGTCTATAACTTACCCGGACGTGCATGGCCAGGACTCGGTGCTGTGTAGTGAGGCATTCCCCCTGGATGATCTTGCACTGGGATACGTGACCGATGTCACGTCTTCGGATCAGCAGATCGATCTGTGATTGGTGCGGGCCACTTTTGTAGGTGAGCAGGTGTTCTGGTCTTTTCTGGAAGAAGGTGTTGACTACGGCCAAGTCAGCGGCCAGTGAGGTTCGGAGAATATCTTCTCTCTCACTGCTTCGCTGGCCGTAGCCAAAGCCACCATGCACCTGACAGAACTTCTCGCCCCTCTGGCTCATATGGCCGTTGAGGTCCGCACCAGCCACAATCTGATCGGAGAATGGTATACGTCGCAAGGTATTTTCGAAACTGTTCCAGAAGGCAGTCTTTTCGGTGAACAGGGTCTGCGCAGCCGGACTGGGAGCATAGGCGCTAATGAGGTTCGTTGTTATACCCTCAATTTGCGGCTTGATCACGATAAGTCGATCGCTCACCCTGTTCACCTCCAAAATGATGTTCCGGAACTCGTCGCCCACCACAATTGCGACCCCATTTCTTCTTTCTGCCGATCCAGTGAACAAGAGCTTGTATTCCTGCCCGATTTCCCTAGACTTGGAGCCACGCCACCTCGTCTCCTGCAGGAATGCTAACCTGAACGCGGCGCCTGTGCAACAGGTCGGCCAGCTCTCGAGACTGGCCAGTAAGAGAACCAACGTTCAGGGTGGCGAAGCGGAGGGGGGTTGGCAACCGGTATTTTTTGTTTGTTCTATTTGGTGTAGTCTAGGAATCGCGCACAAAACCAAGAATCACCATCACCATCATCTTGGTGTTATGTCCCACTACGCCCGGTATTCGGCACCCTTGGTGGTGAGCGTACTGACACGAATATAATCCTTAACGTATGGCGAGACATAGTTTGTTCCCCACATAATTTACCGGTATGCGCAATACCATCGACGGCGGTACTCTTGCAGCTTATCTGTTATGTCACGGACGCCAAGGCTACCTTAAATATGGGCGTTTCAAATGCGATTCCGTAACGCCTACCAGATCATCACCCGAGGGACACAGTCAAAGGCCTTCTGCATGTCCAGAAACATGAAATGCAGGGGCCTGTTCTTTGATGTGTATCTCTCCATGAGAGTTCTCAGGGCAAATACGGGGTCCATCGTCCCAGAGCTCGACCAAAACCCGTACTGACATTCCGAAATTGCACACTCCCGTCGAATCCGCTAGTCAACAATGCGTTCGAAGAGCTTCGTGGTGTTAGACATCACCTTTATACCGCTATAGTTAGTGCACACTCGCACCGAGCTTTTGCAGATTGGAGTAATCATTCTTAGCCTCCTCTTCCAGGCGAGGAGGATGCGATTATGGAGGTCGGTAAGGATGCTCGCACCACAAGAGCCCACAGATTTAACAAGAATATAAAAAAAACACGCGTTTATTACCAATAATATAAAAAAAAAACATTTCCAATTGCAGTGGTTGTCCCGCATGATAGTTGGTCATTGATGATCTCTATTGGCTGGCTAATTAACACAACTGAGAATCTGGTTATGATCAACGAGTCCTCACACACACTACATGTAGAGGTACGTGTAACAGCAATTTTATTTAACTAATAAAATAATACAACATTGTACTGTCTCTTCATTTTTAGTTACCACACTATTTACCGAACAAGTGCGGTAATGTAAAAAAAACACGGGTATTTTATTTTCGACATTATAAGTAAATGAAACCTGCACATTCAGCCGCCTGAATGTGTGACCAGAACCCAATCTGTTCAGGTTCCGCTGGTACCAGGGTCACGGAGGTCAGAAGGCAGTATCTCCACTGTAATTATCTGATCAGCCTAATCCTAGATCATGATAATGGCGGACCCCGGGCCCTTGCGTGCGAGAGCATAACCGGGGTATAAACGCCAAGATGACTACCACTCGCAGTAAGAAATTACTTTGGTCACTTTCGGGCAAAACCCCACCATTCGCTCCAACCGCCACATCCTGTTTAGGCGTAGAGCCAAGATTTACAGCGACGACTCAAAACATTGACCAGACTTTGGTCACTGCTATAATAAATAACTATTTTATATTGACTGTTTTATATTTCAAAAATGCCGTTTGTGGAGCGTGGTGAACGCGGTACGCAGCGTTCGCAGCCGATCGCGCGATGCGCGCGCGCATACAAGTCCAACGAGTGAAATCTATAGGTACATAGCTATATAAAACAGTTAAACAATAATTGACTGTCCGTTTGTCTTGAATACTACGTATTAATAGTCTAGAGCGTATTTGTTTTGCATGCGATTCTTGAATATTTCAAGTTAAAACAAACTAGAAATGTTAAACTCGCGTTCTTTACATATATTTTTACATTTATCGGGGCTCACATGAGTCGCACGACTGCGATTTGTTTCTCTCGACGTTTTGGCAGCGTTACGCCGACCGTGGTCATAAGAAGACTGCAGCTGTGATTATGTGCGGGTATACTTATAGCCTTTTTACACCTACACCGAGCGCTAGGTATTTGTAAACAGATAGTCGAAAGCTTGATCGATCACTCGGCCTTGCAACAGGACGAGACAGACACTCGGACCCAATTCTTTTTACTGTGCCGAGTACCTTCGCGGAATATCTTATAATAGAATTATCAGTTTGTTGATGATACTGAACTTCACGACATACAACACTTAACGATATCCGCGGATACGTCTGACGATAAATTTTCAGTCTAAGTTATTTATTTTGCACACTAGGTACTGGGTTCCATGACAAGAAAATCGCAAAGGTACGCAAAGCGACGTCGCTTGTGAGTCCGGATAAATGTAATACATATTTCAAGTTAATACATAAATGTATTATTGTTGTGTAATTAAATAATACTTTGACTTTTTTCAGGTGGGTGGTATAGTATTCAGCCACTTACTAAGTATATACTACCTTGGAAATGTAATGGAGGTATATTTCAAGAAAAGTCAAGGAAATGTTACAATTTCCTACTAAAGTAATAGTAGTAGTGTTGTTTATTTTAATTTGAAAAGTTGAAAAAAGTGTGTAACTTGTGTGAAATAAATAAATAAAATAAATGTAATAAGGCACAGAATCCCTGTCTCTAAATCATGAATGAATGATTTCACAATGTTCGGAAGAGGTCTCTCATCATACAACAAGCACATTATTCTTGCCTGTCTGTGATCCAGATAAGGCAACAATCTTCGTCGTAGCCAACCAGCCTGCTCCTGATGGATTTCTTATCTAAGTTCTTATGTTTCTGCATTTGGATGTGGGCGCTTGCTTGCGTGTGATGCTTGAATTGTTGTGTTTCGGGTTGAAGGATTAGGTAGCCAGCGAAATTACAGGCATGAGGCATTTCATCATAGTCCTCACAGTGACAACGCACCTGTATTTTTGTTACCTGCAACCTAAAGTATGAATTGTAAAAGTTATGGTATTTAGTTACTACTAACCAGTAGGTGGACTGTCTGCTCGTTTGTCATTTAATTACCATTAAAAAATCATGATTAACCGGGCCCTAACAACGATCGATCATTATGAATAATGACCAAGAACGTCGGTCAAATTGATTAATTTATTATTTTGATCAGCCCATATCAGTATTGGCCGACGGACCGTAGTCCATATAAAAAATCGAAGTGTGATATAGCTTGCATTTATTACTCGGACTGGGCAGTATGAATATTTCCCAAGAAACTTCTAGTCGGGTAATATGATAAACTGGTACTAAACGACTAAACACAATTTATTAAAATAACTAAATATTTTAAAACCAACTGTACAACAAAACTGAATTTTGGTTCAAATTAATTTACGATATTCCAAAGATTGATAACTCTTTAAGAATGTGCTCGAGAAGACTCATTTGATGGACAATGGTTGTACTGGTGACTACAATTCAAAACTTTGTAAATGCCTGGTTTCAAATATTCTTTTCATTTCAAAATGTCATGAAAGCTCACCTTGCGAAAATGAATTGTTCTAATCTTAATATAGTTTTTGTACAATCCAAAGTTTTCAAACATTTATGTTGACTTTTACCCGATTGCTTACTAATTTTTAAACTTTCGTTCATAAGGGCCTAATATTTTTATCGTAATAAAAATAAGCTGTACCTGTTGTGTTGTTTTTCTTTTTGTCAATATTGTATACCTGCTATTGTGCACAATAAACTGTTAAATAAATAAATAAATAACTACTGAGGTTATATCGTATACTTGTTTTCATTTTAATTTACGTTGAATTAATTGTTTTGTGTGAATTACTATGCTGAATTTTTTAGTACCTCTTTAATTTAAATTATTAAACAAAATAGGCAAGTCATTATTCATATGACCAGGAAAAGTGGTTACTAGTAGTTTGATACGGGCATTATTAATAGTGACCGGTAAGTTGCCCGTAACATATACACATTATTTAAACATGCCTAGAGATACACATACATACCTATAGGTATACACAAACATTGATAAATAGCCAGTTCTGACATGGAATCAACTGAAAAGTGTTTATAGTTAAATTTTATAATTCCAGTTGGTGCGAAAGTTCCATCGTTAACTGGATAACAGGCATCGCTAGTTGGGCGGTCTCCATGAAATGTTGCCGTTATCCTTTTTGTCATGTTTCGCTGTTTCATATTTTGCATTTTTTTTATATTGTGCTCTCTAGTTCCGTCTCTAATAAAATATAACTAAACTCAGAGATGAAATTCAAGATAAAAAAAATGTAAACAAATGGGGCCTGCCACTAAAACATACAAACCCAAAAGAAGGATTAATCAAAATCTTTGAGTTATTGATAGAAATTATCATATTCAAAAAGAAATAATATACTATGTTTTTAAAATATTTTGCTAATTATATAGGGAACAATGTTTTTTATTACGTATTTCTGTTGTTTAAATAAAATATGTGTAGTTTATGTACGCTACTAGTAATGGAAATTTCTAAACATTTGGTTCATAATTAAGTAAGGGATTTACTGACGCCGAGGCGGATATACCCACTACTTTTCTTAAACATTGCATGGAAATTATATTAAATTTTAAAGCAAAAATTTTCACGTAGACTACAACTAGACAGGCATGCTCCATCATCGGCCGCATCGTCACTTACCACCAGGTGAGATGGCGGTGAAATGCCTAGCTAGTCAAAATAAAAAAAATATATATATTAAAAAAAACTTTTGTCAGCAATGTCAGCTGATTGGCCGCCATTTTACATTTAAATTCATTGATCATCATCATCACAGACCATAACAGTCCACTGCAGGACTTAGGGCCTCTCCCACGATAAGGGAGGTTATTGCCATAATCTCCACGCTCGGCAGACGGGTTGGAGATCGCAGTGCATGAGGATATAACAATGGAAAATGCTGCTGCCGATTTTCCAGTCTACGGAGGCGCTTAGATCTTTTGTCTCAAAAACATTAGTCGCCTAGTACGACACCCACGAGTGTAAGAGGTTGGTGCTATTCTACTCTGCCGGACACCACACGGCTTGCATTTGACCTGAACTCAACTGATGGAGACCGTCTATATAATTTATAACATTGAAGCTCAACGGGTGATCTTCTAGTTTACCTATCGATGGCGGGTGATGGTACTAAAAACTTGCGGTGTTTATCCGTTTCAGTTCTGGGACAAAAAGACTGAAATGGCAAAATATTTCCCACCGTACGAGTAAAGTGAGTATATGAGTAAAATAAAATATACTTCCACTACACACATCCGGTGTTGGCGCGCACGAGACTGCGGTCTGTCGCTTGTACTTAATAAAGAGTTTCATTATCTTTTACGAGGGTACGTGGCGACCGCCTCCAAAGGGCGGGGGAGTCACTTATTTCCTCGTTAGCACATTTATTGGCGTCAAAGGTTTGTCTCCGCAACGGTTATTGGCCATTATCCGGTTACGATATACCATTATTTGTATGTTCCGGCAACTTATTCGCTGCAATTTACGTCATACTTGATTAGTACTATTTTTTATACTATCTCATGTTATGGTATTTTTTCGGTAAAAATGGCTGTTATACTGAAAGCTTAGGTCAAATAACGGACCCTATATCTTACCGTTAATGTCTCAGATGCGCTCAAGCTGGTAGCGTAGTGACGTAGAGGACCTAGAGATAAGTACAGTCGAAAGGTTACGTTATATGCAGACGTGGTCCTTCAAACCAGAAACTACCACTGACATTGTATTTAATTTCTTAAACACAGTCGAAAGATATAGTAAATATGTGGTAATTGGAAGATAAATTGCCACTCAGCGTCATTCCTCCTTTTATTGGCATCCCAGCAACCCTGTACGACCGGGTTAGTACGCAAACAGTGTGGCCACCAGGTGTGAGATTCATCGACTGGTTTCTTGCCAGACCCCGGCGCAGTAGCAGGGATGAAGCGAATACGTTGCAAACGCCTAAGCAACTACCTCCGACTCACTGACGAGTAAGTTGGAGGTGACGACCACGTTTAAACAATTGTACAACCTTACATGTCGTTCTAAAATATATTCAGACGCTAAATAACAAGACCAAACAGTTGGAAGTATTACTGAAAGACGACTTACATTGAAGATAAATTAAAATGTGTTAGTTTGAATAACTGTTCGTATTAGATATTATAATTATTTTATGTTTTTTAATTGTTTAGTAAATATAGTTAGTAAATATTTCCTGTATTTACGTATAATAATTAATATTCTATGTAGTTTTACAATGTTTCCGAACGTACGTCCGTACGTTCTTTATTTTGGAACGAATTTCTTTAACAGATTAAGTACTAATTAACTCAAAGTTATATTTCTAATTGAGTAATAAATCCTATAATTATTAACAACAGTTTTAAGAACTATTTTGATATCTTTGCTTAAGTATTTTGCCAGTGTTTGACGTGTTATGATTGGTTGAAATATGTACCGGCTTCCAGTTTCCGGCTAAACGTTGGGTACCTATATAAACCTAGTCGAATGACTGGAAAGGACTTTTGCTCCAGACCAGACAGAGTTAAATATAAACTTGCATTGTATTATTTTGGTGCCTATTGCTGATTTGTAATTAATTTATTTGCGTAATTTGAGTTTTATTATGTTTAGAATATATTGGCATATTAGACATGTAAACTTGTTTGCTATGACTGCCTATCCCATATAAATAACTTATGTCATTTGATCTTATCTGTGTGTTTGAATATGAATATATAGCGCGTTTGAGGCAAAAGCGCAGTAAATTCTACATTAAAGATAAAGGCAAATCAGTCCAAACTTGTGCGCGCAAACGTCAAGAAGTCAAAGTGATTCCAACATGTCATATATATGTCAAATGCAAAATAGACAAAATATTATGTACTGAATTTTGATGTTATTTTGATGTGTTATTTGTATTTTTGTTTGCTATATTTTTAGGTATAACTCTTTTTTTACAAAAGTACAGCGGAACACTCGAATGGATGTCGCTGAAAATGAAGGCATTGTGTCGCTGGAAAATCTCGTGCAGTGCAATGAATGCTCCCAAATTCGTTTCTTCAAGGGACAGAGAGGTTTAAAAATACATCAAACAAAATGCCATAAACGATTAATACCCCTTTCAGCCCCAACAACAACAACAAGCACAAGCCATAACAGCTCTGTTAAACCCTTTTGGCAAACTCTTTCACATTACAAAATTACAACACCCGTTGTAAAACGCATTCCCCGAGGTGCCCGCATCACAGTAGCAGCAGCACTATCACAGGCAATTAAAACAGTTATTTTACAAAATTCTAAACAAGCCTGGGAACATTTACTTCTCTTCCCATATGCTGTATTTTATGTAGTTCCAGAGGCTGGTAATAATAAGTCGTTAACGGCAAGAATAAAGGAGAACTGCGTAAAATACAGCACTCTTTTAGACCCGACCTACCCAAATAATGCCTCTGTAGCAATTAAAAATTCTAAATTTTCTGTAAAACACATCGCTGAGTCTTCTACCTACAGACTTGTGGAAAAGAAACTCAGCGATGGCGATGTTAAAGGTGCTGCACGAATCCTATTTTCTTGCGACACCATAGCGCCTACCACGCCTGAAACCCTCTCGGCTTTGAAACTAAAACATCCATCTTCAGCAGTCAGCTCAAAACTTCCGGAAGCACCACAAGATTTAAATGACTCCATTGAAGCGAGTGCCCAAGACGTGTCTGCAGCCGTCGCATCATTCAACAGCGGTTCTGCGGGTGGTCTAGATGCTTTAACTCCGCAACATTTAAAAGACCTACTTTGCGGAACTGGCGGCGAGTCTGGTGAAAGTCTTCTTCGGGACTTAACGTCTTTAATGAACTTGATGCTTTCAGGGCGAGTCAATGGTGATATCATTGAAATCTTATACGGTGCTAACTTATGTGCCCTGAAAAAGAAGGACGGCGGCATCAGACCCATTGCCGTCGGTATGACGTTTCGACGTATCGCGGCTAAAATCTGCTGCAAGAAGACTGCGCCTAAGCTGTGTGATCTTTTTCAATCGATACAGCTTGGTTTTGGGTCGCGAGGGGGGTGTGAAGCTGTCGTTCATTCATTGCGAACATACTTAAAACAAGATTGCGGACAAGCATTGCTGAAGTTGGATGTAAGGAACGCTTTCAATTCGGTAGACAGAGGTGCACTACTTACGCAAGTAAAAGACAAAATTCCAAATTTATACAATTTTCTTTGGCAATGTTACGGTTACTCCTCAAAATTGACTTATAGTGGCAACGAAATTACATCTGCTGTTGGCTGTCAACAGGGAGATCCCCTACGGCCTGCCATTTTTAGTCTCGCCATCCACCCAATCATTCAACGACTTCAATCCAAGTTGAATATTTGGTACTTAGATGACGGGACGTTGGGTGGTGATGTAGACACTTTGTGTAAGGATCTTGTCTTTTTAATCGACGAGTTTCGAGCAATCGGCCTAGACCTAAATTTATCCAAATGTGAACTTTATATTTCGAACACATGCCCTGCAAAAGATTTGGCTATACAGAAATTTAACGATTTGGCGCCTAATATAACAATTGTTGATAAATATTCGCTTCGTTTGTTGGGTTCCCCTGTCTTAGATGAGTCGCTTCCCCTTTTCTTTGAAGAGAAAATTCTAAATTTTTTGCAAGGTTGGGATCGTTTGACTAAAATTAACATTCATATGGCATTTACTATTATTCGTTTTGGCCTATTTGTCCCAAAATTTACATACACTATTCGGTGCTGTCAACTCTGGAAACACCCGGATATTTTCCAAAGAATTGACAACATCTTGAAGAATACTTTGGCTGTAAATTTGAATATAAATTTAGAAGAGCGAGGGTGGTTACAGGCTTCACTTCCAGTACGTTTGGGAGACCTAGGCATAACATCGATTTCCGGTGTTGCCCTGCCAGCGTTCCTGTCGTCGATCCATGGCACTGCAAGTTTAATTAATAAAATCCTTTCAAATTCCACTTGGGGTAAAAAAATACGTTATTTGGATGATGCCAGGAACGCATGGCTGTCAGCCTGCTCAAACTCGGACCCGCCCATAACTCCCTCTTCGCAGAGGCAATGGTATGGGCCGCTCTGCGAGCAAGTACGGAATAATCTCCTTCATACGTCCGTAAGCTCCGCGGATCGTGCCCGTCTCTTAGCCGTTGCTGAGTGGGAATCCGGTTTGTGGCTACAAGTCCTTCCTTCGGCGAACACTGGAACTTTAATAGATAACTCCTCTTTTAGAATTGCTGTGTCACTCCGTTTGGGTGCTTCCTGCTGTGCTCCACATCGCTGCCAGTGCGGCGTTGCTGTTGATCGGCTCGGTCACCACGGCTTATCATGTGTCAAGAGTGCTGGACGATTTTCTCGCCACTCTAGTCTCAACGATATCATTCGTCGGGCCTTTGCTAGCGCCAAATGTGCGGCCGTATTAGAACCTGGCGGCCTCATGCGTGACGATGGTAAAAGGCCTGATGGAATGACCCTAGTTCCGTGGAAGTTGGGAAGGCCTTTGGTGTGGGACGCTATTTGCGTCGACACCCTTGCGCCTTCACATCTTTCTAGAACACAGGGTAGGGCTGGAGCGGCGGCGGAATCCGCTGAAGCCCTCAAAAGGCTCAAATATAGTAATCTCGACAGTGGTTATGTATTTGAGCCTTTTGGGGTAGAGACACTGGGTCCGTGGGGACCGGGAGCCCATCGAATTTTTAAAGATGTCTCAGCACGTCTCGTCGAGGCAAGTTGTGACCAAAATGCTGGTCTTTATTTAGCACAGCGTTTAAGCATTGCCATTCAACGTGGCAATGCCGCCAGCATTTTGGGCACCTTGCCTAATGGCAGCGGTTTATTAGTTTAGTTTATTAATTATTATTAGTGTTATTATTATTTTTCGTTTTAGTTAAACTTATTTATTTAACTGTTTATTGTTTTAAAGTATTAAAATACTCATTCGGATTTATACTAAGTTGTACTTGTGATATTTTACATTAAACTTTCTAACCTTACTTTTCGATAAAATACTAGGCCAACCCAATACATGAACCCTAAATAATTAAATTCACACATTAGATCGGTACACTCTATATATTTTTCTAACACTCGCATCTAAATATTGTCGAAATAATTTCCAGCACGGGGTTCGTGCATATATGTAAGGAACGGTGTTAAGTCGATAGCAGTTGACGACTTACGTAAGTTATCCACAGAATTGCACTGTGCTGTGCTGCAATCGGCTGTGGAGATCACTGACTATAGATTAATAATAGTTTGTTTTTATACCAACATGACAAATAAATTAGAGTTCATGAATAAATAGAAATAAATTAGAAGGCTTGCTTGATAAGATTACCGACTTTGTATACATATATGTTTATATTGTTGGTGACTCCAACATAAACTTGTTAGTCCGTAGCTCAGAACGTACCGAACTGGCTGATCTACGAACGACCCTACACGCGTGCACGGAAATACGGCGACGTCTATCGATCACCTATATACCAACTTAGATAGGGAGTACATAGACACGTCGGTCATTGTGTTGCAACGTCAATGATGGGCGATAGTAATGAAAGGCGCTGACTGCGTTCAGATGTATATTAGCTCATATTACAATATGGTGCATTCTTATAAATAATAAAGAGGGGTGAAGGGAGTACATACACTACACTTCCCCTGTAAATTAAAAAAAAAATCTATTACATACATATTAATAATTATTTTTAAAACAGCACAACAGGTTCTTGTAAATAGGACAACGTGATAATCTTTTATCTACACAAATAGCGTAATGTTCCAATTACATATTTGAAAACAGTCGCTTAAGGATACACTTTTTTCACGCCAGTCTATAAAATTAAAAAAAATTACTTTACGATGCAGCACTCCCCATTCTATTTTCATTACAGCTGTTACGTAAAATAACTTATATAATTATGAAACACTTTTATTTTTTAAATTTGCGTCGGGCGAATACCTAAATGTCTTTATGAAATACAAAATTCAACTTAAAAATTCAAATTTTCCTGTTTATATTTGTGTGTCATTATTTTCCCGCTAAACAGAATATTTTTTCTAATTGTTATAATTTGTTTTTGTGAATGGTTTTTCTTGTTTGAAGCAAATAAATAGATAAATGTGAAAGTAGTGAAGTGAATTTCCCGCCGCTTGATATCCTCGACGCGTAGCTTGCTTCCAGCAAAGTTGAGAAAATTTTAAGTACGAAATTTTGTACAAGTACGAATGTATGTATCTGTAAATAAAAAGGTATTAAAACACTCGTGTCAAACTATTTTTATAATCGTCTACGCCTTGTATGATAAACAGACACACATGTTTTAATTAACTCATAAACTACTATCACGATACAGCATTTTCCATACTATTTTCATTACAGGTGTATCTTAATAAGCTATATATATAAATAACTTTTTTATCATTTTGCAACACTTTTATTTTTAATTTCTGGTCGATTTTCCCGCAAATGTTTTTTCTTGTTTGAAGCAAATTAAGTAGTGAAGTGAATTTCACGCCGCATAATATCCTCGACGCGGCAACAGAAATGACTCGCAGCAGACTTCCATCAAAGTTGAGAAAATTATAGGTCCAAAATTTTAACATGAAAATATGAGTGTAGATAAAGTAGTGTATGCAACTGCATATAATTAGGTATTAAAACACTCATGTTTTAATACCCCCTTTTATTGCATTAACTACTATAATTACGTATATCGTTTATTTTCAATTTAAAATAAATTCTTGACAAATATGAATTGTATAGTAATGAACTTTTAAACTTACATTCATGGATGTCGTACAAGGCGACTAATGTTTTCGAGGCAAAAGATCAAGAGTCTCCGTAGTCTGGAAAATGGGCAGCAGCATTTTCCATTATTATATTTAAACACTGCGATCTCCAACCCGCCTGCCAAACGTGGATATTATGGCAATAACATCCCCTTTCGTGGGAGAGGCCCTAAGCACTGCAGTGGACTGTTACGGGCTGTGATGATGAACATTTAAACCCTTATAATTATAACAAAGTAAACTAGCATAGGTATATCTAACACAATTAAAGTAAATGGAATAGGACAAAACCATAGAACGTATTATGTTTTTAATAGTAACCTATTGTCTATTTATTAGGTAGGTATCTATTAAACCTTAGCGCTTGTAGGCAACCTAACTTAACCTGATATAAATAAACATACTGTTTAATTTAACAATTATAGTTTTTTATAACAAAATTGCATGATAGATTACTTAATTCCTTTAACTTAATTCATAAAACGCACTGGCGGGTTGTTCTCGATTCATCACAATCATAATAATTATAATTTAGATATTATTTATTTATTTATTTAACAATTTATTGCACACAATATACAGTAAACAGAAATAACAAAAATGAAAGACGACACAACAGGCACTACTAGATATTTTCCCTTTGGGTGACAATGAGCTTTCTTACAAGGCCCATAGTGAGCGGCCACGTTTCTGTCTGTTCCGTAGGTCATCACTGTCAACACATATTGGTCAAAGACCTTCCTTTTGAGACACCGAGTTGTATTCGTCGATTGACCTCTGTATCGAAATTGGACCTACCAAGCTGGACTATATGTCCTAGGTATGTATAGTCGTCAACAACTTCAAGTGGAGTGCCTCCTACTGTCACTGGAGTAGGTACAACATGGACATTTGACGTAATATTCGTTTTGTCCATGTTCATTTTAAGACCTACTTGTTGAGAGGCACCACAGAGGTCATCGAGCATTTTGCCCAAGTCTTTTAGGGTTTCAGCCATGACTACGATATCGTCAGAAAATTTGAGGTGAGTGAGGTACTCGCCTTTAATATTGATGCCAAGTCCGTTCCAGTCCAGAAGTCTAAAGATATCCTCCAGTGCAGCGGTGAACACCTTCGGTGATATGACGTCACCTTGTCTAACACCTCGCTGCAGCAGAGTAGGCTCTGTGGTCTTGTCCTGGAGACGAATTGACATAGTGGCATTTTCGTATAAACACGTCAGTGCTTCGATATATCGATAGTCCATTTGGCACCGCTGTAGAGACTGGAGCACCGTCCCTATTTCGATAGAATCGAAGGCTTTCTCATAGTCCACAAACGCCAAGTATAATGGCCGGTTTTACTCTTCGGTATTCTGTTTAACCTGCCGCCGCAGCTTATGTATGTGGCCTATGGTACTAAAACCTTTTCGAAACCCGGCTTGTTCGGGAGGCTGGAAGTCATCAAATATGCGTGCGAAACGATTCGTAATGACTCTCGAAAACAGCTTATACACATGGGGCAGCAGCGACATTGGTCTGAAGTTCTTCAAGAGAGCCCTATTACCATTCTTGAAGAACAATATCACTATGCTTCTATGCCATGCTTCCGGCGTTTTTCCCTCGAGGATGACGGAATTGAAAAGCTTCTGAAGGGTCTTAAGCACAGGTTTACCACTCACTTTCAGAAGCTCAGCCGTAATTCCGTCTTCACCTGGCGCCTTGTTGTTCTTGAGCTGTTTGAAAGCCATACTAATCTCGCACAGGCTAATTCCGGGATATCTTCGTGAAGTGTCGGGTTAAGTTTTTTTATGTTATTGAAGGTAATATAATTAATTATCGATCATTAATTGTAGATTCGGCTCCTTCTCAGTTTAATGTTTATCGCCATTTTTCGATTATACCTCATTCTTAAGTGTCAAGTATCCATTTTTAATACATCCAATTTATACATTTTTAGTTAGATTAAATCTAAATCCCAATATCCGATATCAAGATTACATTTTAATCATACCTAAAGGTGAATTTGAAAGGCGAATGTTTTATACTTGGCGACATGTGGATTAGCTATTCTATGCAAGTAGACTTATGCATCCCAATCCCACAGGCCCTAAGCCCTGCAGTGGACTGTTACGGGCTGTGATGTGTGATGTGAAGAAGCAATCGAAACGAATTCCTGCTCTATTTGGCTTAAATAATTACGTAGAGTTGAATTAAGAGAATGCCTTTCAATAAAATTAAAACAAGAGCATGTTGCCTTAGTTCACAATCATCTAAATTTGCTACAAGATGATGCGAAACAAACGATAGATTGGTTAGCTACAATCTACGATTTTTATGTCGATTCTGGAGTTCAACTTAAAGATGGAGTCAATAACATAATATAATGGCAAAGAGATAATAACATAATGGCAAAGACCCAATTCAGCCTACTAGCAAATGTTTATCAAAAGTTACTTTATTTTACGTCTGGAATAAAGAACGATTAAGGGAATTGTATGGTACATTCCGAACATAATATGAATAAAGCGAAGTGTATGTGTCGGGAAGTGAAAGCCTTGCTTTATACGAGTACGTTGGCATTACCAAGTGCAAACTAAATTATTAATATATTTAACGGTATTGACCATATCCAATTAAAAGGATTATTTGATTACATAGTCACTATAATCGCGGCTATCGTTTATTATTGAGAGGCGCAAGTCGACGTCCACATCCATAAATGTCTTGTTTGACTGAAAAATTGGAGTTGCAGTACGACCAGTCGCGCGACTCATATAACAGTTGGCTGTTATATTAGGGTATGATTGAATTTTTAGTACAAAGGATATGCCAAAGGAGGCAAAAAAACATTAATGCTAGAAATTACGAAGCTAGAAGGTATTTCTCTATCTGATGATGAGTTGAATGAGTTATTAATAACTGTTCAGCTATCAGTTGGAAGATGGAAAGGTATCTACTCTTTTCATTATATTACTAAAGTACACTCTTATAAAAGTAAGTAGCCAAAACCTTTCAATGCTGCGTACGCGCGCCTTCATTGATAAAGAGAACCTACCTATCTCTACATAGCATTATTTATCAAAGTAAAGGACATATTTTAAGATAATGATAACTGTCCTCACGGGAAAAGCTCGTTTCGCCCATTATCGAATTCATTCCCTAACTGTGATTTCGATGAAACTGATGTAAAATATGCCTATTTCCTTTCCTTTCATGAATGACCAGTCGATAGAATTTTTGCTTAACATAAATCATTGCAAATCGTGGGTGATCAATCCCTTAATTTAATTTCTATAAACCCAAAGATTTCCTATTCTCTCATCGCTTTATTTCAGCTACTTAACTAACCAAACCAATACCATAAATCCATTTTTCCTTTTCATTTCCTAACGACTTTTATCAAATCGCTTTCATTCTATCTGCTACAACACCAACTTTTCCACTCCATACCATTTCAACAAATCTATCTATCAACCCATAATCAAAACTAACAGCTAATCATAATTAGCATGTGACAATGGTGCTTACAACAGTCGATTGGCACTAGATGTGCTGACAATTTTACTGTACCTGTTATTGTAAATATAAATAGGAAGTATTTTCATATTACTTGAGATCAAGAAATGACATGAACTTAAAACAATAAGAAACTCACTACGTTTAAAATTCGCGTTAATTAAAATTTTAATGGTACCTAAAAGTTGGCCAACTTGTCGAGCGAGACACCGTCACCGTAACTGCGTTAGTGGTAGAGTTGGAGACGAAAATTATATTTGCAATGGGGATAAAATTATTTTCTGCAATTCTCGGTGCAATTAAGCACTGCCGGATTGACAGTGTTCATCACATCTTACAAGTACTAATATAAAACGATTAAGAGCATTTTTTGTTTCTTTGCTAATCTCCGAATCTTCTAATTAAATTTCTAAAATTCTTTTCCGAGTGCCATAGAGTATTTCATGTCCCGGAAAAGTAACAGAAACCCGCGGCACTGTCGAATGTGAGCAGAGATTCGGACTGAACACTGGTGAAACTCGCGGGGGACCACCAGTGATTCATATTTTATAAATTATTAATTGCTTTTTTAATAATAAATCAAATGTTATTTGACGGGTTAGATTAGCTTGGTAAGAAAGTTTCGAAGATCATTAGCCCAGGAAAATTATCGTTTTAACAGTTTCAGTTTATTGCAATGGAAAATTGTACACTCTGCCTTGCAAATATGGTTGATAGTTTTCGACCTCGGTGTGCTGTCACGGGCTCAGCAATGTCCATAAAACGCTGAAAATTACGACGTTTTTTGGATGACTCACTAATATCTCCGAAACGGTGCGTTGTAGAGAAAATTGTTATTTACAAGTTGTAATTCTTTACAAGTTTTGCTTTGCACACTTATTCAAATTCCTAACTGTTTACGAGCAACTGTCGACTGTAGTGGCACTTTTCTTTTGCAATTGACGACCTGAGTGGTTCAGTTAGTTAACAAGCCGGTCGCCACGCAGAAGTCCCGGGTTCGATACCCCATGCCGAGTAGAAATTAAAATTATGAATTTTAATTTGTTACGGGTCTGGGTGTATAATAATTATGTATTTAAAAAGCACGATGTAAGTAGTTTATCAGTTATGTAACAACCATAACACAAGCTTTGCTTATTTTGGGACTAGATGGCACTGTGTGAATTTGACCAAGCATATTTATTTATTTATTATTATTAATTGTATGAATAGCCTTTATTAATTTACGCGTCGCTCCGCTTTTCAAAAGACGTGATATAAAAATTAACCTTATTCTTGCACTACGATTTACTCTCACGCGTATTGCTTCTGAATTTGGACGACTAAATTTTGCCATTTGTATTAAGCGCATTATTTATTCGCCAACACAGGAAGATCCCGCTCGAGGCGGAGAGGCAATCAGCGCAGTAGGATTCGTACCCAAGTAAATCAAACTACTGCAAATTTCCGACTTGCTACTACCATAAGAAATTCAGTGACAACGCGCGGATTTGCATCAAGCCTTGCAACTACCAGCAGGGTAAAGACAGCGGTAGTCGCTATCGGCGACAACCTGTTCGCATCTGACCTTAGAGCGAAGATGCCCTTTTTGCCAACACTGATAGCGACCTTTTTGTCATATAATGATGGAAACTCTGTGAAGTCGAGGGTAATCCTCGAAAATAGTAGGCACGCTGAATTACTAATAGACGAAAAAAAAGGAAAAGTACCCCGCCATTATTAAATGACCTAAAGCCTTTACCACCGTCTTCGTCATCGTATACCTTCTAAAAGTAGTCAGTTCGAACAGGAAACGGAAGGAATAACTATTGTGACAATGTCACTACCAAAGCATCAAAATAAGTTCATAGGGATTCAAAGAGTAAAAAAAGTATCGATATCGATCGATTCACACAATCAACAAGACTTACACTAACAAAAGTTATAGCATTTTATAGCTAAAAATGGTCACGTTTTGCGTAAACCCCAGGGATACGTGGAGAAAAGTGCCTGAACCTGCCGGTATCAGGAAAAAGACCCCGTGGGCCCCCCTATATGTATTTTTCATGGATCGTTGTCTATTTTCTTTTTCCATAGTTTTTTTCTTCATCTCGAATTCTGAAATTTTTGACGACATTCTTAAAATTATGTGACATCTTTCAGAAAATGAGATTATCGATTATTCTATTTTCTCATTTTGTCTGATATGTTAAATTAAATTTCTTCATGAAAGTGTTTTACCCCATGATTTTCTAACTGGAATCCTGGTGATCTCGCCTCTGATTTCATGCTCTCGTGAATTAGTCTGCGTTCACGTACTTTTGTTTCTATTTCTCGTTTCAGGGATCTAGTTACCGGCAAAGGTTTTTTGTTACCGGCTTGATATACGGACCCATGTCGCCGGGTGTATTTGTAACAAGTATTTAAAACAAAATTTTACTATTGATACCTTGTGGACCGAAGGTCGCGGCATAATTCTGGTACCCTTTTGATTTACCCTCCTTTGGAGCTCCTGAACAAAACGCTGTACCACCCCTACGTGGGTCTAATACGCCATTTCGAAACACTATTTAGAGAAAGACGTTTCTCAGATGACAGTTAACCGATAGATTAAATTAGCGAACGGTTCATTCCCCAACGCCCATTTCTCCGATGGTTCGTTTCACCAAATATTGTTTAATCGAAGTTACAGTTTTGGTCGCTGTATAGAAAACACTAATTACAGAGAGATCTTTCTCGGATGATTTTCTATTGATTGATTAATTTTGGCAAATATATTTTTACTAGCTTTTGCCTGCGACTTTGTCAAGGGTACTACATGATGGGTAGGGTAGGTAGTAAAGGTAGGGTTACGGTGGAGTAGGTGTAGGGGTAGGGAAGGGGTAGGGTAGAGATAGGGATTACGTTAGTATTGATATACTGTTGTGGGGTAGAAGTAGGGAAGGGGTAGGGTAGATGTAGGGGTAGGATAGGGTAGGGAGGCGTAGAATTAATTAAATTAAAACCACGCGTACGAAGTCGCGTCGGGCAGCTGAGTAAAATATAGTTTTAAAAATAATATTATTAAATATAAGTACCTAAAATATATAAAAACTAATAAAATTATAGGTAGGTAATGTAGGTACATATTTTAAAACGAAATAATATTTTACATATTGGTTTTAGTTTTAACAGAAAATAAATTGTGTTAAACTTAATCGAATTACTTTAACAAATAACAATCTTGGGAAAAAGTCATGCAAATTAACATTTTTAGAAATCTATATGGGTCGCAATAGCCCGTAAAAAAGACAGAGTGGTCATGTTTCCTCTGTTATTACGATTACTATTGATGGCATTTATAGTCCTCATTCCTTTTTTCTTTGGTGGGGTACGAGTGATGCTGGTCATCGGTTCGTTTTGCAAATGACCAATTGTAGCATAAACAACATAACAGTTGTTATTAAGTAAGTGGTCCCACCGTCTGCGCCATGCTTCGGGGTCCTCGGTAATTGCAACTCGTAGTTTATGTAAACAGGCCACAATTTTGGAGGAAACATTGGAGTCTTCCGTGTTACTGTAAATTTTGTCGAATCTATGTGCTGAAATTTTACTTTTCCGAGTACATCAATCCAAAGTGTATCATCCTCTGCTTCTACTGGCAAAACTTCGTTCTTTAGAGCCATGAAAGCTTCTGGAACTCTTCGGGTGATAAATAGGCTAAAGCGACAATGTGACGAATTTTCAGCGAGAATTCGTATTATTGGCATATAGTGATTGTAAACCACTGCTTTGAATTTTGCGCCATACATTTTGGCCCTAACGGAAAGGGCAGCCTTTGTGATCAGTATCAGGGAATTCTATTTTAACAGCATTTATCACTGCTATTTCATAGTCTGTCAAAATATACTGTGGGTTTAGAACGTATTCAAACTCTATGGAGTATATTCTTTTAGTGCTTGGAAAAACGCTATATATGTCTCTTCAGATTTGTCCATTAACAAGCAATAGACCACTGGAACAGTTTTCTTACAGTCTTCATCGTGCCCTATAATGTCATGGACGTGGGCTGGTCCAAAAGTTTTTAGCTGATGGCTTGTTATACACCCTATTGTTTTAATTATTGTATCGTTATTAAAAATCTAAAAATCTTTCCCCTGTTTATATTTGTAAACAGTTCATAGTCTGTGGTTGTTATTGTGTACATTTGGAATTATTTTCCCGCTAAACAGAATATTTTTTCTAACTGTTGTAATTTGTGATTGTGAATGTTTTTTCTTGTTTGAAGCAAATAAATAGATAAATGTGAAAGTAGTGAAGTAATTTTCCCGCCGCTTGTTATCCTTGACGCGTAGATACAACAGAACTGACTCGCAGCTTACTTCCAGCAAAGTTGAAAAAATTTTAGGTACGAATTTAACATGAAAATATGAGTGTAGATAAAGTAGTGTATGCAACTGCAAATAATTTGGTATTAAAACACTCATGTTTTAATACCCCCTTTTATATGACAGTTACATGAACTACTATTATAGTTTCGCTGATAATGACGGGACTTTAAAGATGTAACGCTATTTATATTTAACTTTGCGTGCAGCTGAAGATGGAACTGTAAAATGTGTTTTCCAGAATTGCAAGGATATAGAAATTTCAGAAAACTTAGCAAAAAACTTTCTGTGCAGACAAATGAATGAAGTGCTTATTTTTATCAGCTCAATTTGTACGGACTACATAAAATACATTGAATTTTTTTTGGCAATGGTACGTTTAAAGTTTCTCTCTCGCCTTATTTACAGCTGTACACCATACATGCTAACATAGGGAGCACCAAAGATTACACTAAAGTTGTCCTACTGAAAATTTATTTATTATGAATTTGTTTACTTTTATTACGATTCATCATCATCTTGGCGTTAATATCCCGGTTGTGCTCTCGCGCATGAGGGCCCGGGGTCCGCCTTGACCATGATCCAGGATTTTGGCAGGTCTGGTAATTACAGTGGAGCGACTGCCATCTGACCTCCGTGACCCTGCAACCAGGGGAAGCAGACCAGATTGGATCATGGTTACACATCCAGTCGCCTGAATGTGCAGGTTTCATCACGATGTTTTCCCTCACTGTAAGAGCATCGGTTAGTATTCAACTAATGTACATAACTCAGAAAACAGTCATTGGTACATGGCCGGAGCGGGATTCGAACCCGGGACCTCTGGCTTACGAGTCGCATACTGTAACCGCTCGGCCACCGACACTCTTACTACGATTACTCTTACTTTTATTACGATTACCCTAGCTTTTAAGAGACGGGGCGGAGGGGGAGTACGAATCGAAATTTACGCAAATTCATTTTAAACCCCCCCAAAACCAAAACCTGGCTATACCCGTGCTTCTGGTGATTGATAATTTCGAGCAGGCGTTAAGAGAACTCCCGGAATAAGGAATTTGTACCTGATCCCCACGGCCCAAGAGTTTCAACGCCAAATGGCGCAATAATGTAATCACCACTGAGACTAGCATATTTGCGCCGCTTGGCATTCTCAGCTGCAGCAGCACCCGTCGCAGCCTGACACGCGGTCGCTGGAAGGTGGAACGGCGCAAGAGTATCAATGCAAGTAGCATCCCATACCAGAGGTTGTCCCAGCTTCCAGGGGGTGAGTGTCATTCCGTCTGGCATCTTACTATCGTCGCGGGCTAACCCAATCGGTTCTAGCCCCGCGGGTTCGCCAGCGGTGGTAAGGGCCCGGTGGATCACGTCGTTTAGTTCCGCATGACGAGTAATGCGACCAGCGCTGTAAGACAAGCCGTGGTGGCCGAGCTGGTCTGCAGGACGACCACAGCGGCATTGATGAGGAGCTTTACCGGGTGCGCCAAGACGAAGGGCCGTGGCAAACCTAAACGGTCGAGTAAAATACCGATGCTCTTAGAGGGCATTGCCTGTAGCCAGATACCCGACTCCCACTTTCCAGCAGCCAGGAGGTGATCATGGTCTGCAGAATTGGTTGATGCGCTTAAAATATTGTTTCGCACCAATCTGCAGAGCGGCTCGTCCCAAAGCCTCTGCAAGCAAGGATTAGTCGGACGGAGGGTCCGACTCCGGGCAAGCCAACTGCCAAGCATTTTTGGCCTCGGTGGAGAATGCCAACTCAAAGGTCCCCAGTTTTGACAAAATCTTATTTACTAGGGACTGCAAGCTTTTCACCGAGGACAAAAAGGATGGCAGAGAAACACTTGACACTTTCTGAATGCCCAGACCACCATATCGAAATGATACCTGGTCCCAGGAGGAATTGTCAAGAATTATATTTAAAACGGAGCAGATGGTATGTTTCACGGTGTTGTCTAGGACCTCTAAAAGAGCAGGATGTCTCCACAGCTGACAACACCGCAAAACGTACATAAATTTAGGAACAAATAAACAGTATCTAATAATAACATAAGCCATGTGGCTTGGAGTAGGCGGTCCGAAACATCATTATGTTGAGTTTTTTTGTCAACGAAATATTGGAGGGAATCGTCAAAAATCGGGGAGGATAGAAGGTGAAGCCGACGACTGTGATGTTGGGATCTAAAGCACTGATAGCAGAAGAAATAGCACCAGGCGTCGGACAAGACTCAGAGATAAACAGCTCACACTATGAGAAATTCAGCTCCAGGCCTCGAACTCTCGAATGAGGAGCTGTAGATCTTGTAATATCGAACTGTAATATGCCGAACTGTATACGCACCCTAATTATATTATATGCAGATGATAGCACAGTAATATTCAAAATGAAATCAATGATAGCCTCATAAAAATCACGGAATGGTTGGAAAATAAAAACTTAATCATTAATTTAGATAAAACTATCCATATGCGCTTTACGACCTAAATAAAATAGTAAACCGTAAAGCTGTTTTATCATCGTATCATGGATATGTGGCCTCTACATTAAGATACGGTGTTATTTTCTGGGGTAATGCGGTGAACATTATCCATGTATTTAGAGCCCAAAAAATATGTGTTAGAGCCAAGTGTGGTCTGAAACGTACAGATAGCTGTAAAGAATATTTTAAGCAGTTAAAGATACTTTAACATCTATCTACATTTACGAATAGGCACTTTTCATTCGTCAAAATCCGAATTTGTTCTTTAGAGCAAAATGGATGCAAAATTACTCTTTATCAGAAAAGTTTCTACATACTAGCCCCAAAGATTTATAATAAATTACCAATTGGTACCAAGAGGTACCTTTCGGTACCTCATCGCAGTTACTTTTTCACGGTTGCGACTTTTTGTGAATGGTCTCTCTCTAAAGTGGCTGATAGACGTGCAAGTAAGTACGCGTACTTGTGGCTCGACGACCTTGTTCGCTCGTGTGTCAGCCTAAGTACGCGTACTTTATAACCGCCGAGTAAGTTCGCCGGCGATCCAACATGTTTGATTTTTGCTCGTAGCTCGCGGCTCGCGGCTTCGGCTCGCTAGTCTGACAGCGCCGCGAACCGAGTGCCGGCTTTTTTTTGTGATGTAACTCGTGATGTTGTATTTTATGCATAAAATTAGTTTAAGTAAAATTTATTTTATGCTTTTCTGTTGCAAAAGTGGCTGATTTTCGAAGCAATTGACTCGAATTATTTACGGAATTCATAGAAATACGTGCCGAGTAAGTTCGTGAACTTAAAAACCGCGTACTTTAACTCCGTACGTCTATCACCAACGTCGAGTCGAATAAGCTCGCGAACTTAAAAGCCGCGTACTTTAAGCACGTACGTGTGTCCGCTACTTAATGCGGGTAATTTTTTTCACACACTCGTTACACTACACTAGTAGTTACACCAGTGTAAGTACACGGAAGACCCCACTCTCTATATGCAAAGCACGCATCCAATATACGTATACAGTGTGTGGCCTAGAACTGGTAGTATTAGTATTGGTATATTTTCTAAAAAGATTCTAGATAAGATAGAGCATGCCCGCTTTGGAACAGCCTATCACTCTAGCCTTGAAGGCATCCATATTATATTGATCAGGGAACACACTCGCAAGCAACGCGGTCCACGTATTACACACGATAAGAATTTAAAGTTACGGTTCATAATCGGTGATTATTGCAAAACGATATTATCGCTAACATTCTCAATGTCGTGGTACAGGGCATAAGATAATATTAGCCGACACAACCCATAAAATGTTCCGACGATGCAGAATGAACTCGATCGAGTTGAGCGGAACTATTGTTTTGTTTGCATTACATTGAATTTACGATTTATTTATTTTTATTTATCGTGGCCAAATGATAGCTTCAGCCATAACCGATGGACTTATGAGAGAGAATTGTATATAGTACTTTTTTTTTGCGGGTAGACGTCGCCAAAGAAACAGCTTTGTATAGAGCTCTACTTTATTAATTATTTAAAAATACTTACTCTAGTATTTTAATGCACAGTTAGTTAAATAACACTAGTATATCACTTCACTACTTGACGTGCATATAAAGTTACATTCTCTTGTGCACCTATCACTGCCGGTTTGATCACCACTGAACTATTATGGAGTCATCATCTCATCAGTCACCCAAGAAAGAAGATATCATGGAGTTATTTGCTCGGATGAGTAGCTTCGAGGAGAGGCTGGAGAAAGCTATAGCTTCACCTTCATCTGTGCAACCGGATTGGGCTTCACTGTTTATGGATTTCAAGACATTTGTTTGGCGGGTCGTGAAAAGTATGAACACCCAAATGGAGCGGCTGTCTTTGGGGCAGGACCGCCATGAGGCCTTCCTTCGAAGGAAGACTCTCCTTGTGCATGGAGTTTCTAAAAAAAAAGGAGGAAGCGGTCGGTGAGGTGGTTCTAGATATAATTACCAACAAAATGCATCTGTCAGATCTTACCTCAGGCGATTTGTCATCGTGTCATCGTTTGGGAGCCCCCAAAAAGGACAAGCCTCGCCCAGTCTTGGTTCGATTTAAAAATCTGGAACACCGCCGCATTGTCTGGGACTCCAAGACCTCCCTCAAGGGCACAGGGATAGTTATGTCGGAATTTCTGACGAAGGCAAGGCAGGAAATTTTTATGGCGGCTCGCAAGCATTTTGGGGTTTCAAGCTGCTGGTCAGTGGACGGGAAGATCTCCATCATTCTTCCCAATAAGTCCCGGAGGAAAATTGAGACTGCATCAGAGTTACAATCTCTGATCGTCACGTTCCCGGTGACTAAAGTCACTGTGTCGAATGCCGATGCTCTTAAAGCGGATTGCCCAGCGGATCCAGCGATTCCTGCGAAGCCCAGGACCGCCGCTGCTGCTGCTGTTAAACAACCGGCTGCGGTCGTCGCCAAACGTACGAGGAAGTAGTTGGTCAGCATCTCATCCTGTTTCGATTGTTTATTACTAACTACTTTTCTTGTAAGTATCTTTGTTTATAAGTTGTTGCAGTCACTTTGCTAAATTATCGTATTTGCTAATAATATGCAGGTCGTTTATATAATATTGTAAATGTTTTATAACACTCTGTTCAAAGACGGCAGTAGGATATATTTCTAGCGTTTGACTTGACAACAGCTTGACAATTGTTTGTTTACCTTATTTTGTTTTGACTTCTTTTTTTTTAATCGCGTTTTGTTTTTGCAAATGTTTCTTTTAGTTTACGGCTTGGCGTCCATGGAAGGGCGTCTTCTGTGTTATTGTGTATTGTTTCGTATTATAGCATATTTAATTTCCTTGTAAAATCCAATGAAGTACTTTGCTATACTATTGGTATTTCTTGCAGCACGCCATGGTGAGTGATATCTAGTGTTTGTATTATAAAGTAAAGTTTGTGTAATACGTGTAGCGCTTAGCTATACGGATATTAGTGTTGTAGGTAATTTATTTATTGTGTATTTTATATTAAGTAGTTAAATTGTTATATATTAATTATATCATATATAGGTATTGTATTTTATGAATA
This sequence comes from Blastobasis adustella, assembly GCA_907269095.1. NCBI lineage: Eukaryota > Metazoa > Arthropoda > Insecta > Lepidoptera > Blastobasidae > Blastobasis > Blastobasis adustella. Next base: position 3,427,935 of record OU026114.1, on the reverse strand, counting down.
GTTCACAAAACATTAATGATAGTTTTTTTTCATGCTCATCTTCAGACTCTGTTTTGAGTGCTGGTTCAGAGCACGATGATGACAGGTCCGCATGCCTTTCAGTGCATGAACAGTTGAAGGCTTCCTTTTCCAAGTTCCCAAATAACTTTAATGTTGTCCACATAAATTCCCAGAGCATTCCTGGTCACTATGCCGACTTACTGGCATCCTTTAGCAGTAGTCCTGTTGATGCCTTGCTTATCTCTGAATCTTTTCTAAAACCTTCTCTCCCTTCTTCTCAGTTCTCACTTCCGGGCTTCACCCTTATTCGCAATGACCGGACGGGCAAGGGAGGCGGTGGTGTCGCGATATATCTTCGCGAGGATATTTCGTACACTGTTATCAGCGCATCGCCAAGCTTGTACTCGTTCTCCGCTGAACATCTCTTCATTGAGGTAACACTACGTCATAAAAAATTGTTGCTAGCCGTGTTCTACAGTCCCTCTTTACATATCGATTATTTTGATTCTCTGGACAACTTACTTTGTAACTTGTGCCCTAACTACGAGGACGTCCTCCTATTAGGGGACTTTAACACGTGCTTGCTCAAGAACGATGTGCGAACGCACAAGTTACAGTCTCTCTTGTCCGCGGTCAACCTGCATTTCCTCCCTCTTTCTGCTACGCATCACTCTCCCAATTGTACCCCCTCACTTCTCGATCTCATGATCACATCTTCCCTAAATAAGATAGCCGTTCATGGTCAATTTCCCGCCCCCTTTTCCTACCATGATCTAGTATTTCTTTCGTTTAAAATCCGGACCCCTAAGCGTAAACCTAGATTCTCTTACTTACGCAATTATGATCGCAGCATTAACTTGGAGGCTTTGAGGCGCGACGCGGTTAATACAGATTGGAGTTCAGTCCTTAGTGCTGACCACATTGACGTGATGGTTCGGGAGCTCGAATCAATCGTTACGTCGCTTTACGATAAGCACGCTCCTATAAAAAAGGTTAGGTTGAGGCAAGCGCCTGCGCCATGGATAACGGATGAAATCAAGAGTTTTATGGCTAGGCGAGACAGTGCCAAGCGACGCTATAGAAAGTTCCCTTCCGATTACAACCTTGATCAATATAAGCACCTAAGAAATTATTGCAGTCGTCTGTGTAGGGATGCCAGGAGGCGCCACATTCACCAGTCTGTTAATTACTCTTCCCCTGCAAAAGTCTGGGCATTCCTCAGGTCCTTAGGTATAGGTAAATCGTCAGTGTCATTTGATGGCTCGGTAGATTTAAACCCACTTAATATCCATTTCTCTGTACCACCTGTAACTTTGGATCTGAATACTAAATCTCGCACTAAAGCACAGATTGAAAGTAAACCTCTCCCTCCCTGTACTTCCTTTACTTTTTCAGCTGTCACCGAGGAGGATGTTAAGAAGCATATTATTTCTATTACTTCTACTGCAGTGGGCAATGACAACCTTTGTCCCCGGATGATCTCCCTCCTTCTTCCTGAACTTGTACCAATTCTCACTCACATATTTTACCACTCATTGACTACGAGTTCTTTCCCGTCAGCCTGGAAACTAGCAAACGTTATCCCCCTTCCGAAAACTTCCAATCCCACTTCCTTTTCTGATTTCCGTCCCATATCGCTGTTACCTTTTCTTTCTAAGATCCTTGAACACATTATCCACAGTCAGCTCACTCAGTATCTATCGTCTAACAGTCTACTTTCCACTTTTCAATCTGGCTTTCGGCCAGGTCACAGTACTGTGACAGCACTGCTAAAAGTCACTGATGACATTCGCCTCGCGATGGAGGATAAGGCCTTGACGATTTTAACTCTGCTTGACTTTAGCAGTGCTTTTAATTCTGTAGACTTTGATGTTCTTCTTTCCATTCTTCGCTCTCTTAACATATCTCCTCCTGTGGTGGCGTGGTTTGAGTCTTACCTTCGCGGTCGCCTGCAGCGTGTCCGTTCTGGGGAGTTCTTCTCAGATTGGCATGCCCTGATTGCAGGTGTACCGCAGGGTGGTATCCTGTCCCCTCTTCTATTTTCTATCTTTATCAATACTGTTACTTCTGTTATCTCTTCGAATTTCCATCTCTACGCCGACGACTTGCAAATTTACCACCATTTTAAATTGTCTGAAATAGATTATGCTGTTGCTTGTATTAATGCTGATTTGGATAGAATATCATCTTGGGCAAAGTCGTTTGGGCTGTTAGTAAATCCGAAGAAATCTCAGGTTTTGATTATCGGCAGCTCATACATGTGTAAGCGGCTTGGTTCTGTCTCTCCTATCCCCCAAATTGTTTACGATGGTATTCCAATAGCTCTGAGTAAAACAGCAAAGAATCTTGGCTTGGTTACTGATTCCAATTTAACTTGGATATCTCACGTCAATGCGGTCAGTAAAAAGATGCACTTCTCGTTCCATTCTATGAAATGCCTTCAAAGTTTCTTACCCCAAAAAACAAAAATTTCACTTGTCCATACTCTTCTCCTTCCACTGCTCGACTATGCAGACTCCTGCTACCTGGATGCCACAGAGGAACTCTTAAATAAATTGGAGCGCTTACAAAACCTGTGTATCAGATTCATTTTTGGCCTGCGCAAATATGACCACATTTCAAACTATCGTTCTCAACTCAAGTGGCTCCCAATTCGCTTGCGCAGGAATGCTCATATCCCATCCACCCTCTATAACGTCCTTCATAATCCTTCCGCTCCCTCATACCTCCGTGACCGATTCCACTTTTCTCGTCCACAAGACAAACCTTGTCGTTCCAGTGTTAGATCGTCGCTGGATATCCCCATCCACCATTCCGACTTCTACTCCTACTCCTTCACTGTTCATGCCGCAAGACTGTGGAATTCTCTCCCGCACGAAGTGCGTGATTGTCAATCTATAGCAATCTTTAAGAAACGTGTAAAAGAACATTATCTTTCCATATGTGCCTGAATGTCCTACAATACCTAAATATATTTTAGTATGTATATGTGTATGTGTATATTTTTATATATTTATACTATTGTGTGTATTTAGTATTTTATTTATAATTTATGTAGTCTATATTTTTTTTTTTATTACAATTGCGCACGTCTCATCCCCTATACTCTACCATGTCTCTCTTCTATAGGCCTGCTGGAAGAGATTTCTTCTTAGAAATAAGTAGTGCCTGTTGTGTCGTCTTTCATGTTTGTTATTTCTGTTTACTGTATATTGTGTGCAATAAATTGTTAAATAAATAGTACTATAAAAAATTCTCATCTTTGTAATGGTTGTCTTCGACGTGTAAAATTCAGTTATAACGTCCTAGACCCGTTCCTGAGGGAACCACATAGAGTTTCGGGATAAATTATAGTATTTGTGCTATTGTGGGCTATAAGATATATTACTGCCAAATTACATTAAAATCCGAGCAATCGTTTTAATCCCCTCGCGCGCACGTGCAGCCCCCTACGCAGCACTTCATACTTCATACATGCACGCCACAAGAATGTATTACGCCTATAATTAGTACATGGATTCGATAATGATATTAAAAGTTTGAACGCAGGGCTGAGGGCGCAGGGATAAATTAATATAAAATTCTCCTCACACATCACTATTCGTCATCACATCGTGATAATAAAGAAATAAATTGTGCGCACGGATTAATACCAGTACGTGCACATCCAAAAATTATAATAGCGTCCTTCAACGTTGCGGCTCCTCTTCTTCCTTCGGCCGTCGATCTGCGCTGTAAAACTAGAAATCAGTTGAGGTCATCCTGAGCCAGACGCCATACGTTAACGCGATGTAAAACGACATCCGCGCCATCTCTCGTACGTGACAAGAACCCTCATCTCAGCCGACTCTAGAAAATGAATGGAAGCTGGACAATTAAGAATGTTTGTTAAGCCTATATGGTTTTATAGACCGTTACAAAGGTATATTATTTAATGGTTTGTGCAAGGATCATGACTTGGATCCATTTAATAGTAAACTCGAATCTGTGCGGCGGGCGGTTGTTAACGCGGTCATTCTTTGACGGTGTTCCATGAAGTATAGGTGTATGTTGTTTGTTTCATTCTTGTTAGTACCCACTGCTGTAAGTGTTAAATATGTACTTCTCTATTGTTTACAATTATTTTCTCGTTTTTAATCTATTTGATAATTTACCTTGGGGGCCCATTGTACGTACTGCTACTGCGTGTTTTATGTTAATTTAGTTTTTCGGTAATAGGGTGGATCGCGAGACTAAACATGGCCGGCCCAAGAGACCTGCAGCCGATCGCCGAGTGCAGGAGGTATACAAGGTTGGTGGGCTCCTTGTAGCACTGCCACAAAAATTTATGTGCAGCCGTCAATTTTATACGAATTTGATTTAGCACGGCGATCCTGTCTACCGAATTGAATGCGTTTTTTACGTCTACCTTCAGCAAAACCTCACCGCCCTGTAGGGTCTTGCCCTGACTAATGGTGGTGTCATTCGGTGTCGAATGTACTTACTGTTATTAGGACTCCTGTTCAAACAACTGTTCAGCACGTTGACACTTTTATTACCAATTTTTATACATATAATTGGTATATTCTTGGGTTTGGCCCTTCAGGCTCTGATTGCTCATCATCCTTGCCTGGAAATTAGTTAATACTGTAAATTCTGACTACGTTGTAACTACGTTCTACAAATATTTTGATTCGAATCGAACTTCGATTAGAGTATTTTCTTTTGGGGAAATGTTCTCTCGTTTACTAAATATCCAATTGGTAAAAGTAATTATGGTTTTTGGACAAATACAAGTGTATTTATTTAAAACTTCATGCACTGTTACGTACAAAGGCGGACTTAAAGCTTCATAGCTTTCTGTACCAGTCAACCGGAGAGTTGATAGTATGAGAAATTACTGGGCGGTGTAAATATATAATGTATTGGGGTGTGTGTCTGGATTCTTACTGCTGTAACTTCTTATTTTCGTTTTGTTTCGAATCCAAATGCACCCCTATGCCATGGGGCACATTTTTCCATCACGTTAGGGTGTTTATTTTGTAGCAAATATTTGATTTTGTACATAAAATCACATTTTCCAAATTAATGTTAACCTTTTATTATATTATTCTTTGTACGTCATATGTTGTCATGCGGACACATTTTATAGTCGGCGGAGATTTTAATATTTTTTGTGCTCTTCTTATTCTAGATAATCATTATCATCATCATCATCATATCAGCCAGAAGACGCCCACTGCTGGGCATAGGCCTCCCCCAGAGATCTCCACAAAGGTCGGTCCTGTGCTTTTCGCATCCAGCTGCTACCTGCGATCCTTACCAGGTCGTCAGTCCACCTTGTGGAAGGCCTACCCACGCTGCGTCTTCCGGCACGTGGCCGCCACTCGAGAACTTTACTGCCCCATCGGCCATCTGTTCTTCGAGCTATGTGCCCTGCCCACTGCCACTTCAGTCTGGCAGTCCTTAGAGCTATGTCGGTGACCTTGGTTCGCTTGCGGATCTCCTCATTTCTGATTGGATCGCGCAAAGAGACTCCGAGCATCGCGCTTTCCATTGCCCTTTGGGTAACAGTGAGCTTTCTTATAAGGCCCACAGTGAGCGGCCACGTTTCAGTTCCGTATGTCATCACTGGCAACACACATTGGTCAAAGACCTTCGTTTTGAGACACTGCGGTAATTGGGACGAAAATATATGGCGTAGCTTCCCGAATGCTGCCCAACCGAGTCGGATTCGTCGATTGACCTCTTTCTCGAAGTTGGACCTACCTAACTAAACTATTTGTCCTAGGTATGAATAGTCGTCAACAACTTCAAGTGGAATGCCTCCAACGGTCACTGGAGTAGGCCACAACATGGACATTCGACATAATTTTCGTCTTGTCCATGTTCATTTTAAGACCTACTTGTTGAGAGGCACTACAGAGGTCATCGAGCATTTTGCCCAAGTCTTCCAGGGTTTCAGCCATGACTACGATATCGTCAGCAAATCTGAGGTGAGTAAGGTACTCGCCGTAATAGATAATAGCTGGATCCAATTCTTCATCATGTCTTCATGGATTATATCCTTGGCTGCCAAACAGGAGGTCGTCCGAAAATTAATATCGACCACTTCGGGAACTGGCTGGTTGACTATGAGTACTGGCCAACAAGACTATATCTTCTTTTGTGCCAAATCGCTCTTGAACGTGTTTAAGAAAAGACCCGAGCCTGCGATAGAGAGTGCACCTGATGAGTGAGCAGAGTTCTCCCAGCCTTCGAACTAGAAGGTGGATCAGTATCATAGCTAGAAGAAGCTATTTTCAGAAATTAAATAAAATACAAGTGACCGGTCAAAGTATGCACGTGGCTACATTCTCTAACTAATCAATCTGTCGGGTCAATCAGCAATCTGTACTTTTTCGGCCAGCAGTTAACTCAGTGATCCAGCCTGGACATAGGTTGTGTGGAGTGGACTTTCGTAGGAACTTTCGTGCTTAACCTTTTAAATTCCTTTTATAAATTTCTTGTTGTTGTAGTTTGTAGTTTCTGGACTGATCGAATATAAACCCAATACTCTGCATATTTGTGTTTCCTTATTGACTGAACCTGGCACTGTCCGTGGGACAGTGTTTCGTTACAGCCCTCATTCTGAAGAGAAGTCCTAGGGCATGAACAATGGTTTTGCAGACACCTTTCGTGCCAAGACCGAGCTGGAGAGGCTGAAAATATTCTTGAAGACTAGGGGCGTCGAATCTACAGCACAGCTTAGCTGTCAAATTCTTGTTCTAACAAATGAAAATTAGTCAAATAATTGCAGCCGTCCGGAAGTTATGTTATGTTTCTACATTTGGTAAATTGGTTTTTATTTTTATATATTAGTTACCTAATTTTTTTTTTCAGTTTTATGGAAAAAATTGGATTTCGTGGGGTAATCGGGTGCATCGATGGCACTCATGTAGTCATAATCCGAGGCCGAGTGAACACGAAGATCTTCGGTGTCGGTCTTCTAAAGGTTACATTTCGGAGAGTGTGCGAAGCAGCTGCACGACCTTATTCCGCCGGCCCCTTTCCGCCATCGGGAGACGTGATACGGGCGAGCGCTTCATCCTTATGTCGTGGATCTTCCAGCTATCCGCACGAAGCGCTTTGGCTTGACCTTTATAATGCGTACGGCTAGGGAATGGAACGCATTGCCTGCGAGTGTGTTCCCTGATCAATATACTAGGTTGGTCCAAAAGTTTTTAGTTACCGGTTTGTTATATACCCTATTTTTTTAAATTTTTGTATCGTTTAAAGGCAAATTTTATTACAAACTCCCTGACCAAAAATCACTAGCCGGCAACTTTTAGTTATTTTTTTATCGATTATTAAAAATAACATGTCTGCTAAAAATCAAACCCTACGACAGAGGTAACGCGGCAAGCATTTTGTTGTATGTTTTATATGATTATAAATATGAGTTAACGTTTATAGAATCACATGAAAATTTTATCGGGCCTTTGGGTGAATTGTCCCTTGCCTATGCTATTGTCGTTTGTTGATTTTATGACTAAACGAAATCAGAGCGACCTGAAACATGAACCTAGAACAGGGCAACCGCCAAAGTCAATCACTCCAGAAAACGTTATCAGGGTATAGTCGCTGATAAAATAATGTCATAATATTACTAGCTGTGAGATTCATTATGAAATATAGTTTCAAACCCATGTAGTTTCTATCATTTTTACGGACCATAGAAATTATGTAAGTATAATGAATTAGCAGAAGTATCCTTCCTAACCTTAAGGAGCAAACTCGTTCATGTAAAGTGGTGAAAACTACCTGGGATCTAATCCTCATTTCATCCTGAATCTCATGCTTGTTAATAGTTGTGATATTTCTCTTATAACGACTTCACCCTGATGACGTTTTCTGAAGTGACGGCAGTTGGCGGTTGCCTAAGTCTAGGGTCATGCTTAAGGTCACCCTGACCACGTTTAAACTAATAAAGTCAATAAATGACAATAGCATGTGATAAGGGCAATTCACTAAATGCGCTGATTAAATTTTCAAGTGATTTTTTATACGGTAACCCACATAATATTATCATAATACATCTGCCACGAAATGCTTCCCATATTACCAAAATAGTATGGATTTGTATGGACAGACATGGTTTTTTTAATATTCGATAAAAACATAACGAATGGTCGCCGGCTATTGATTTTTGTCCAAGGAGTTTGTAATAAAATTTGCCTTTAAACGATACAAAAATTAAAACAATAGGATGTATAACAAGCCGTTGGCTACAAACTTTTGGACCAGCCAACGTAATCTGGATGCCTTCAAGGCTAGAGTGAATAGGCTGTTCCAAGACGGGCATGCTTCATCTTCGGCCGCATCGTCACTTACCAACAGATGAGATGGCGGTCAAATGTCTGTCTTGTATCTTGTAATAAAAAAGCTTTCTTTAACAGAAAGAATTTTCATTCTTTGAATGTTCTAATTGTTAGTTGATATATATATATAAACAGAATTATAAGTAAACAATTAAAGTATATGGTTTATATCGAACTTGTGTAATACAAATATGTTTAATACATTACAGATTTGCGATGCTAATTTAAACATTACCCATGTCTTTTCGGCGTATGGTGGTGCGGCGCATGACTCGTACGTCTAGAACAACTGTGATATCAAGCCAATTATGGAGCGGAATAGAGAGGGCGGTTGGCTCTTGGATACATGCATAAACATTAAGAAATCCTATGTTCCTCAGCGGCCTTAGCTGATGACTCCAATATTGGGTGCGGCTCCAGGAGGAGTTCTATACAGATCTTCACTGTCGCGTCAATAATACTGTGGAGCGGTGCATAGGGGTACTGAAGGCACGTTGGCATTGTTTGTTAGCACATAGAGTGCTTTATTATCCCCCAGAAACTGCTGGGAGAATAGTGAATGCATGTGTTGTCTTGCACAATATCGCCAATGTGCTGAATATTTCCTTTCCCTAGATACAGTATGATGATGCTGACAGTGGCCAACCGAACCGTAGCCTCCGTGACAGCCCTGACTCAGAGGAGGTTCCAGACGGTACGAAGGAGGCGCTTGTACACAGGCTGTGGAGCGCAAGACATTAAAGAAGGTACTGGTTTTACAGCGCTATAAGAAACTAAGAAGTACTCCGGCCCATCTAATATGAGGGTGGCCGCAGCTCAAACTTAGAAATCAAAACCATACACTCCAGACACCCGACACACCATACTCACCAGACACCAGACACACAATACACACCAGGTACACCAGACATATACACTTTCTAAATTGATTGCTAATTTAATCTATGATTAAATGTCATCCGGGAAACGTCTTTCTATAAATAGTGTTTCAAAATAGCGTATTAGACCCACCTACGTAGAGCCTGAATGAACCTGTACCTCCTGTACCTGTTCGCATAAAAATTCGAGTAATCTTCGATCCCTTTTTTCCTATTTTGTATGAAAGCTTTAACAGCGCCTCTAGCAAAAAGTATTTGAAACAAAATTTTACTTTTGATAATAAGTTAAATCGTACATACACACTGCGTTCTCTCTCACTCGAAGTCAAGTTTTGCGAGTGTAAATGACAAATGTCACAGATAAAATAGTTTCACAACCGAAACGCATACGTAAAGTAACTCACTTGATGTTTGGCCAGTGAAATTCTGCGTTTACGTTGATAATCATTGTTTGTTGTAATCAATTTAATATCAAAATTCTCAAATACTCTATAAAATATTAAGTTTTTTATAATAAGATCAAATAAATAAAAGAGCCTGTTAAAAATGCCATATATAATAAAACTGAGAGCAAAGCAATAATGGTGTATCTATACACTTTCATACAAAATTATAACTCAATGAAAATGTAATAGTTACGTTTTTCACGAATGAAAACTTACACTCGACACTGTTTGTGATATCCTTTAACCTTCATATTTGACCTATTTTAAGTTTGTAATAATTGAAATTCACTTTGACACTATACCAATATATTTTAAAGTCTATATCCACTTTAATATGGGCATTTTACAAAGCTCTATAAATTAAAAATAGGAAATTGCAGTCATGTCTTTTGTGCCGTCTTCGTATTCACGTGAATACGAAGACGGTCGTCAAACCCTTTCATCCACTTGGTTTGATGCCGATCCTGACAAAAAACAAAATACTCTATTCAAGACTCTTGTCATTAGAGATCTTAGCACTAGTAGACATATAATAGGAAAACAGTTCAGAGACAACAACACCAAGATTGTTCATGGTAAGGCTTTCCTTCATAATTTTACAAAAACAGGCAAAGCCAAACTCGATTGCGAATGGAAATCATACGATCAAGTAATAGGTGCGGCAAATACAAAGATAACGCCTTTAGATGTCTTACATGTGGAATCCAATAACTCTACAGATAACGCGGATAGCTTAGCCACAATCATAGAAAATTATGACCCATGATTTGCCATGTATTTTTTGGGCAGTTACAGAATAGTCAGAGCCAGTGTGACCGAATTTCGAACAACGGTTGGAATGAGGATTAACTCACAATTAAAGGCCCTCAAACACAACTCCAACGACTCGACAGAATCAGCTGATATGTATCTGGGATGGATCAATGATGCAGGATACAACATGATAGTTGCAGCTTACGATATGGTTTTCAACATATTTTCGAAACATCCGCTGTCCATGATGCGTATAGGAACAACAGGATCAAGACACAAGGATTGTGCGACATTTCTGTCTTATGCTTATCTAATTAATCTTCTTGGAACGTAATGAACCGGGTGTTTGTAGACAGGATTGACATTGAAATAAATCAAATGATGAAAGAGGGGAGGAATTAAAAGTATCAAGTTGACATTTGATTGGTGATGAAAACTGCTTATTCCGCTACCTCAAATCCACATTCCTTTGAGTGGTTTCACCTCACAGGAACATTGTTGAGATCTGTGAGATCAATGAATGCTCTCCACGTATCAGAAAGTTAGTCAATGAACATCCTCCTCAATGCTGGAATAGTGGCTTATGAGTTCTCTCACACTTTAAAGATACAGAAAGTATACACAAAGGACGGGAGAGAGGTCACGGTAGATGACTCCGATGATCAGAAAGCTGAAATTTTTTATTTATTTTATTGGTTTAAGTGTTTGGAACTATATAACATGATACCTGATGCTTGATGTACGCTCAACTAACTAAGTGCCTTAGCAACTTTCACAAAACTTCCCGTGTAGCCAAAATGTCGATAAGGTTGATTCATAGTTGATCCTTTAAAAACTGATTCACTGACTCGATGACGACACAACGGTGACGAAATTATGCTCGTCACATGACACGACGTTGACAATGTCAATGTTTCATGGCCTGAACCATAGCCTACTTCACTGAACTCGAGGGGTACCCTAATTAGTGAAAATGAACGGCTTCTATTATGAATACAATCTCTTTTAAAAGATTTTAATGATATTTTTAGAAAAGAACAATGTTTAATTTGTAACCAGGTTAGGGTTACCATGGTGCAGTTAACATATTAATTAAATTCGAATCAAATTGAATAATACCATAGCCTCCTCAATAATACAAGCCATGCTGTAGCACGGAACGGCAACGTCGCTGTGAATCGATTTACTCATTGTTTACATGTGCGGGAGAACTATGAATTTGATGATGATAAATTAAAAATATATTGATAAAACTGTAAATTAACACGTTTATATTGACCATCTACGAAGGTAAATAAAAGTAAATATATTTATAATTGCGCTAAAATTAGATAAATACGATTTTTGACCTTTCAAACTTTGACCATTTTTGTTGTCGTTTTTTACTTATTTCATAAATCAAATTCTATTTGATAATCGTAATCTGACCCCTAACAGATGCAAAGGCATTGTTGCATAAGAAAAATGCAAGTAAAATTATGATTAAACCTTAAAAATGGGAAAGAAGCTGTGCCGAAGTTTTGCTTTTCAAAAGATGTAATTCTATTAAACAAATAGACTTCTGCTTTTCCCCAAGCACGATATTTGATTATCCACGATGATGGAAGCGTTGAAAAAGTAGATAGGTACAATAGGTAAGTAAGTAGTTAGTTTGTATATACTTAGGTACTTGTAAGACTTTAAAATGTATTATACCTAATGTTGAATAAATTGGGCAATATTTTGACTGGCATAGACTATTTTATTTCATAATAGCTTTTGGCCGCGAATGCGTTCGCATAAAATTCGGTTATAACGTTCCGGACCCGTTCCCGCGGGAATCACATTAAATTTCGGGATATATTATAGCACATGTGCTATTCGGGGCTATATGCTATATGACTGCCGAATTTCATTAACATCCATTCAGTACTTTTTGCGTGAAGACGTAACAAGCATCCATTACGTACAAAACCAAACATACATTATATTTTGCATTTATAATATTAGGATAATACAATTGCAAGTAGGTAGTTAGGTTAATAGTACAGGAATCTATCCAATTTCATATTATCTAACTAATGTATAGGAATACTTGCCACAGAAGAACGGACAGTGACAGACGTACATCGCTAATTTTAATTTTTTTAAATAGCTGCGTTACGCAAAGCCAAGTTTGGGCTTCGCCCCCGGTCTCCCAATGTGGTAGTGCGCCGGTGTGTGTGTGGGCGTCACTGGGCGTGCGCGTTGTAAGACAAGAGCGAAAAAATATTTTCTTGCAAAGCATATACACAAAACCAAGTGTTTGACAGAGTCGCTACTTAGCAACGCCCTAGCAACGCCACAGGGTTGCTGGGGAACCGCGCTACGTCATTGCGCGCGCAGCAAATAACCAGGCAAAACTGCAAATGGCAGCCATCAGTCAAGACGTCTGTTCAATTTTGGTGATTCTGGTGTTATCTAGTGGTTGTGTTTTTATAGCAATTTTATCAAAGTAGGAAGAATAACTATTGTATTTAAATTCGCACTAGACTTTCACTAGACGTTTTCTTTTATTAAGTCTATGAATTGTACTGCCATTTAATGCTTACAAATACTACCAAGAAAGGTCAGTTTATTGTTATTTTTTTAAGTTGGTAGAATTATTATATTATTTATTCGGTTCTTAATTATTGTTCTGTTATTTTTAGGCCATTTTTGTGTAGGTAGTTGCTGCGGCTATTTCTCCCTTAATTTTCTCATTAAATTTTAGGAATAATGGGTTTTTTGTTACCTAGCCACTATAACTGGTATTTCTCTACTGTGTCTCAATGAACACACCAAATACCCCATTAACATGTCCACACTGCCCGGTGCCAACACGTACTTTTAGCCGACATGGACTTAAAGTCCATATCGGTCTAAAACACAAGAATGTGTGCCAGAAAACTGCTACTATCACTCCACAGACATCTCTCATAGATTTGGCTCCTCAGCGCGACGTTCAGGTGCAGCAAATACTGCGCCCTTAGGAATGTGGCGCACCACGCCAGTGCTGCGCCACATTCCTAAGGGTGCACGGAACCAAGCGGCGGGAAAGCTGTGCGAGCTAATTGATGGGTGTGTTAATTGCAATGGCGTGGATAATTCGAGTGCTCTCCTTACTTTTGCCTACAGTGCGTTAAAAGTTCCTAGGAAGGACGATCCAGGTAACATGACGGCAAAGGTAAAGCGGAACATCGGGTCATCTGACCAGTTTGCAGACGAGTTGGATGGCGTGGCCGGATCACGGCGCAGGTCTCGCGAGGCTCGTAAAGCCATTGAGTTAAAAGTGCATGAGGGTGACCTTCGTGGGGCTGTCCGGCTACTGGTTTCTGAAGACTCGTTCGCGCAGCATGATCCCAGCACACTTGACGCTCTCGGTCAAAAACACCCAAATCCCTCGCGTCCGCTGAATTTTCCATCAGCGCCTGACTCTTCTATTGTTGCAACAACAGTGTCAGTGGAGGACATCACCATGGCCGTGAGTTCCTTTTACAGCGGCTCTGCAGCAGGTTTAGATGGGATGCGTCCGGGTCACTTAAAAGAACTTACATCAGGCACAGCGGGTGAAAACGGTCGGCGGTTACTCGGTTGTTTGACGAGGCTTGCCAACTTTTTGTTGAGTGGTCAGTTCAATCCGATAGTGTGCCCATATTTGTACGGAGCGTCACAATGCGCACTTGCGAAAAAAGATGGGGCAGCGTATTCCGAAGGTTGACAGCCAAGGTAGCGTGTTGGTCCGCTAGAGAAGCTATGTCGGAGTATCTGCGACCGCACCAGCTGGGTTTTGGAACGCGTCTGGGGTGCGAGGCAGCTATCCATGCGACACGTGCGTTTGTCATGGATCCTGAGCGTTTGGACTGCGTGCTGTTGAAAGTAGACATACGTAATGCTTATAACATTCTGCAAAGAGACGTTCTCTTGAGCGAAGTCAAAGACAAAATTCCATCTCTGTACCCTTTTCTGTATCAAGTATATTTTTCTCCTTCAAACCTTTTTTTCAACAATAATTTATTTTCGTCTCAGGTAGGAGCGCAACAGGGGGATCCGCTGGGGCCGCTCGTTTTTTGCTTAGGAATACACAGAGTCATATCAGAACTCAAGTCACCACTTAATTTGTGGTATCTTGATGACGGCACATTGGGGGGTTCGCCGGAAGAAGTTTACCAGGATCTTAAGGTTCTTGTTCCTCGCTTCAAAGAACTGGGTCTGGAGGTTAATCCTTCTAAATGCGAGTTCTTCCCCTGTGGCGCTCATGACCGCACATACTTTTCCCGCTTTAGTTATACATACTCACAGAAATAACGACTTCTTAATTCAACCTTTTAGGGTCTCCGATTTTTCTTGATGGAGTGCCAGAAGCAATCTCATCCCGAAAACGCCTTCTTTTGACGGCTCAAGAACGTATTAAAGATATTTCGGCCCACGTAGCGCATGTTTTATTGCGTATGTGCTTCACCCTTCCGAAATTAACATGTTTGTTGCGGACTACGCCTACTTGGATTTGTCAAGATGAAGTCTCATCATTTGATGAGGCTTTAATATCGACGACAGAGTCGATACTAAATGTTGATTTTAGTGAGCAACAGTGGAAGCAAGCGGCTCTCCCAGTACGGTATGGGGGTATTGGTGTGCGTTGCGCGCGGGACGTAGGTTTCTTTTCTGGCGTCGGCGCATGGGGTGGCTGGACTCGTCGCTACAATACGTAAGACAGACGGTGACGAGATGAGCATACCTTTTGTATCTGGGGCCATAACAGCTTGGTTGGCGCTCAACGCTGGTGCGACGAAGCCACTATTACCATACGTCCAGCGCGCTTGGGATGATTTTTCGGCCAAGCGGAGCAGGGATCAGTTGTTGGAGGTTGCCTCGGGAGCTGATCTGGCTAGACTCCGGGCTGTGTCTCAACCAGAATCGGGAGCATGGTTGCACGCCCTACCGTCGCCTCATCTGGGCACTTTGCTAGACGACAGCTCACTGCGTGTGGCGGTGGCTCTCCGGCTGGGCTGCAAGGTGTGTGAACCCTTATACATGCATCTGCGGCTCCATGGTGGAGGCTGATGGCCACCACGCTTTGAGCTGTCGTCGTTGCACGGGGAGGTTTCTACGGCATCATGCTCTCAACGATATAGTTCAAAGAGCCCTAGTGTCAGCTGATGTCCCTTGCCTGCTTAAGCCACCGGGCCTAAATAGATCCGACGGCAAAAGACCGGACGGTATGACTTTGGTGCCGTGGAAAAAAGGTAAGTGCCTCGTATGGGACGCTACTTGCGTCAGCAATGTTGCCCCGAGTCACCTGAGTCATACCGTCCTCTCTCCAGCGGCTGCTGCGGAGGACGCTGCGCATAAAAAACATCAAAAATATGCAGCGTTGGATGCACTATATTATTTTGTGCCCATCGCTGTGGAGACCATGGGCAGTTGGGGCTCTGAGGCAAAGACGATGGCGAGCGAGTTAGGGCGAAGATTGAGGGAGAAGTCGGGTTTTCGGGATTCCCGCTCTGGCTCGTACCTGGTGCAAAGGTTAGCCATAGCCATTCAACGTGGCAATGCCGCGAGCGTGATGAGCACCTTTGTCCCAGACTATATACTAGACTATAACTAGACGATCACATGCTTGCGGCCAAATCACAATATGTGAAATGATATTGATTATATATACTCTTTATAGGTAGATACCCGTATGTGTGTATTTATACAGATAAATACGTATTAGGGTGACTGAAAAGTCACACTACCCATCACTGGTATTGTCGGACATGGTCCGGCCGTTGTCGGCGGGGGGTGGGTGTGCTGCTGCCATGGGGCGGCCAACATGTCACTGTGTGTTTCCTTCCTAATTTCCTACCCCCTCCTCTTTGACGATTGAAAGAGATATGTAATATCCTACTCAATAAAGTAATTTTGAATTTTGAATTATAAATTTATGTTTATTAATTTGGATATTGAAATAAAAACATTCACGGATAAACCTGTGGAATGAACCAGAATTTCGGACGATTATTTAAATCAAGGATTGGCAAATTCATTATATTCGGAAGATCAAAGTGTTGTTAAAATTTGGACGAAGTTATGTGTATTTAATTAATTAAGAAGTGCCTACCTATGTAAAAAACAAAATCGTCACGATAACTACTACTTAGTTTTTCACATAGGTATTTCTTGATTACTATTTGTTAGGTGCATAAGTTGGAAATAAGTTACACATGATTTAAAACTTTAGTTTTATGCTAGAAAGCTCCAAGTTTCAACAGCCACAGGAATTACAGCGATAGGAACACAGGATAGGAATGAGTAGCATCCTAACCTTCTATAATAGGACCACGATAAGTCCGAATCGACTGACAGTAGTTAAAATTATTAAATGTGGATATGGCAATAATCTGGGGATAATCTGTCCTTGTCAGTCCTTCTTGTAAACAATCAGATATTTGGCTTAAACTTATTTTTTTAAGTTGGACTAAATTATTAATCATGCTGAAAATGATCACTCTCACTTCCTTTTTAATTGTTTTGCCTATTATTTAATAATATTTTTAATAACTCACGAAAATAAACAATCCTCATCATCATCATCATCATCATATCAGCCAGAAGACGCCCACTGCTGGGCATAGGCCTCCCCCAGAGATCTCCACAAAGGCCGGTCCTGTGCTTTTCGCATCCAGCTGGTACCTGCGATCCTTACCAGGTCGTCAGTCCACCTTGTGGAAGGCCTACCCACGCTGCGTCTTCCGGCACGTGGCCGCCACTCGAGAACTTTACTGCCCCATCGGCCATCTGTTCTTCGAGCTATGTGCCCTGCCCACTGCCACTTCAGTCTGGCAATCTTTAGAGCTATGTCGGTGACCTTGGTTCGCTTGCGGATCTCCTCATTTCTGATTCGATCGCGCAAAGAGACTCCGAGCATAGCTCTTTCCATTGACCTTTGGGTAACAGTGAGCTTTCTTATAAGGCCCACAGTGAGCGGCCACGTTTCGGTTCCGTATGTCATCACTGGCAACACACATTGGTCAAAGACCTTCGTTTTGAGACACTGCGGTAATTGGGACGAAAATATATGGCGTAGCTTCCCGAATGCTGCCCAACCGAGTCGGATTCGTCGATTGACCTCTTTCTCGAAGTTGGACCTACCTAACTGAACTATTTGTCCTAGGTATGAATAGTCGTCAACAACTTCAAGTGGAATGCCTCCAACGGTCACTGGAGTAGGCACAACATGGACATTCGACATAATTTTCGTCTTGTCCATGTTCATTTTAAGACCTACTTGTTGAGAGGCACTACAGAGGTCATCGAGCATTTTGCCCAAGTCTTCCAGGGTTTCAGCCATGACTACGATATCGTCAGCAAATCTGAGGTGAGTAAGGTACTCGCCGTTAATATTGATGCCAAGTCCGTCCCAGTCCATAAGCCTAAAGATATCCTCCAGTGCAGCAGTGAACAACTTCGGCGATATGACATCACCTTGTCTAACACCCCGCTGCAGCTGGATAGGTTCTGTGGTCTTATCCTGGAGACGAACTGACATAGTGGCGTTTTCGTACAAACCCTTCAGTGCTTCGATATATCGATAGTCAATTTGGCACCGCTGTAGAGACTGGAGCACCGCCCAAGTTTCGATCGAATCGAAGGCTTTCTCATAGTCCACAAACGCCAAGCATAATGGCCGGTTATACTCTTCGGTCTTCTGTATAACCTGCCGCAGCGTATGAATGTGGTCTATGGTACTAAAACCTTTTCGGAATCCGGCTTGTTCGGGAGGCTGGAAGTCATCAAACCTGCGTGCGAGACGATTCGTAATGACTCTCGAAAACAGCTTATACACATGGGTCAGCAGCGATATTGGTCTGAAGTTCTTCAAGAGAGCCTTATCACCTTTCTTGAAGAACAATATCACTATACTTCTGTGCCATGTTTCCGGCGTTTTTCCCTCGAGGATGACGGAATTGAACAGCTTCTGAAGGGTCTTAAGCACAGGTTTGCCACCAGCTTTCAGAAGCTCAGCCGTAATTCCATCATCACCCGGCGCCTTGTTGTTCTTGAGCTGTTTGAGAGCCATACTAATTTCGTACAGGCTGATGTCCGGGATATCTTCGGTGTAGTGTCGGGTCAACTTGGCTCTGGGGTCTTTTGCCATACTGGTAACAGGTGCCCGTGTTGTCGTGTATAACTGTCCATAGAACCTCTCGACTTCCCTCAAAACCTCGGACTTGGTCGAAACAACTCTGCCGTCATCCGTTTTCAGTCTTGTCAACTGGCTCTGTCCAATCGACAGATCTCTCGCAAAGACTTTAGAGCCTTTATTCCGCTCGATCGCCGCCTCAATGTTGATAGTATTGAAGCGGCGTATATCGCGAGTCAGAGACTTGGAGATCTGTCGATTAAGTCGCCTAAATTGAGAGACATCATCAGGGGATTGCAGAGTCATTGCGCGTCTTTCTTCCATGAGTTTGAGGGTATTGTCAGAGATTTTGCTTGTTCTTTTTGTACGGCAGGTTTTGTAAAACTTTGACCCAACCGTATAGACAGTTTCCACGAACCTGTTATTGTAGTCGTCCACGTCGACGCAATCTCCTAGGCACTCGAAGCGATTTTGTAATTCAAGTTGAAAGCTCTCGGGGTTTTGGATGCGGGTGGGTACAGGCCGGAGCGTGGACCTCATCAATCTCGATCTTTCCAGCTGTGGATTAATATTCAATGTGCCTCTTACCAAGCGGTGATCACTGCCAATTTTTACGCTATTGATCACCGAGACATCATTGAATATATGCCGTTTCGTAGATAGGATGAAGTCGATCTCATTTTTTGTGACACCATCGGGACTAACCCACGTCCATCTGCGATGATCCGGCTTCCCGAAAAATGAGTTCATCATAAAGAGTCCCTCTTTCTCCAGAAAGCCGGCCAGCATCTGGCCACGGGCGTTCCGACTTCCAACTCCAAATTGCCCCACTCTCAACTCGTCTCCGCTTCGTTTGCCCAGTTTCGCGTTAAAATCCCCCATGACAACGGTGTAATGTGTCTTGGAGGTATGTATGGCTGTAGTTATATCCTCATACATAGCCTCCACTTCATCGTCGGAGTGAGTCGAAGTCGGTGCGTAGACCTGTATGACCTTCAACGAATACCGCTCGGTAATTCTGAGTATAAGGTACGCAACCCTAGACGACACACTCTCGATCTTGACGATGTTGTTCACAAGGGATTTGTGGACGAGAAACCCGACACCACCTAGGGACAGTTGGTCGCCCTCCCGGAAATAAAGCAGATTTCCGGACTTCAGAGTTATCGAGTCCGTCCCCTTTCTTCGGACTTCAGATATCCCTATTATGTCCCAATGTAATCTGCTTACCACTTCCTCCAGCTCCACGAGCTTTTCGTCGGTCCGCAGTGTCTGGACATTGTATGTTGCCAGGGCCAGTGCTCGTTCTTTGCGGTAGCCTGATCGCGTCCGGTGATTTTTCGCACCCCCTGCCCCGCCGTTACCGTGACCGCTACCATGGTCCGGAATAGCGGGGCCGCCGGGTACTGGGGGCCGTGGCTTGTGTGTACTTGTCATCGGGGGGGGAATTGCCATAATCGCCACGCTTGGCAGGCGGGTTGGCGATCGCAGTACAGTATATGTTAATGTACCCAGAAAGATGCTGCTGCCCATCTTTCGGGTTTGTCCCTTAGTCGCCTTTTACGACACCCACGGGAAGAGATGGGGTGGTGTTATTCTTTGAGGTGGCGGCACCACACACCACAAACAATCCTACAGAAATTAAATTGTTTGTTATGACTTTTATGAATGACTTTTAAAAATCTTGTCATAAGTTGCCGTACAGATTTTTTTTAAATTTTTTTTAATAAGTGATACGGACTTAGCGTGGTCTTATTACGACGACCTGAGTGGTTCAGTGGTCAACATGCCGGTCTGCCACGCAAGAGGTCCCGGGTTCGATTCCCGGCCGGGCAGAAATTGAAATGATGAATTTAAATTTCTGTTACGGGTCTGGTTGTTCTATGTATAATAAGTATGTATTTAAAAGTATTTAAGTAGTTTATCAGTTATCTAGCACCCATAGCACAAGCTTTGCTTAGTTAGGGGCTAGACGGCGCTGTGTGAATTTGTCCACGAATATTTGTTTTTGTTGTTTGTTATTAAAGTACCTAGTCTTAACTTTGACACAATATAGGCATAACTCATGATAAGCGGTTTCCATATTCGTCCGGTTCATAGGAATAAACATGACAAGT
Organism: Blastobasis adustella; assembly: GCA_907269095.1. NCBI lineage: Eukaryota > Metazoa > Arthropoda > Insecta > Lepidoptera > Blastobasidae > Blastobasis > Blastobasis adustella. The sequence goes on along the minus strand of OU026114.1, from coordinate 3,407,277 downwards.
TGACTACAACAAACATGTAAACACATGTAGTCTAGCAACCACAGTCCACACCATTAACCAGACCATAAAGTTCTATAGGTAGGTATCACATTATTAAAGAGTTTATACTCTATTACTTTTATATGATTTGGAAAAAGGTGGTTTGGCAAACCAATTATGTCTTCCATGAGGTCATGTCGCAAAGGTAAAAACTGTTTTTATCTGTGTCACCTGACCTTATATCAAGGGAAAATGGGTTTTTATGAAGTACAACTGAACTTCAACCATATTGTGCTAAAGCACATTTCTTGATGGACTGTACAATCTGATACCTGTGTGTAACATAATATATTCACATAAAAATGTTTTAAGTGTGTCGTTCGCATAATAAATAAATAATAATCTTATTAATGTTAATGTTAACGTTAATTTCCGGGTTGTGCTCTCGAGAACGAGGGCCCGGGATCCGCCTTGACCATGATTCTAGATTTGGCGATCAGGTAATTGGTCGAGCGACTACCATCTGACCTCCGTGACCCTGCTATCAGTGGAACCTGACCAGGTTGGATCATGGAGTTCGCATAATACTGGTTTTTTGCCCTTATTTTGGTTGATTGGTTGTTGCCCTTCAGAGCATTATGGTGAGGCTGGTCCAGTTTGGTCCGACGTCACATCGCATTGCGTTGCTTTTTTATAAATTCAATTTTTAATTCTTTTGTATGTGTATGTGGGCCGAATAAAGATTTGTCTATGTCTATGATGACAAGGAAACTTCAAACATTTTCCAAAAGACACTCCGATCCAGAGATCCAACCGAATGGAATATTATGATCAAATGTACCGGGAACCCAATGCCTGCAAAAGTGCGTCAGTTCATATCATCAGTCATCATCATCACAGCCCATAATAGTCCACTACAGGACTTACGCGGCCTCATCCATGAGAGGGGAGGTTTTTGCGATAGTCCCCACGCTTGGCAGGCGGGTTGGAGATCGCAGTTTTGTAAATATAGAAACTGAAAACGCTGCTGCCCATTTTCCCGCCTATAGGAACTCTAGAACTTTTGTCTCGAAAACATTAGTCGCCTTGTACGACACCCAAGATTGTAAGGGTTGGTGCTATTCTACCCTGCCGGACACCACACGGCCAGCACTGCAAGAAATGTAGGAGAAGCCAGAGATGGTACAAAGGAAGCTTAACTTAGGATTATGCTGCTGCATTGTGATTAGGTCGATAAGAGAATTATATAATGATTCTTTTAATCATGAAAAATAAAAATACCAGCTAACCGCCATAAAACATAGTTTATTTTCCTGGACTCATTAACTAACCTGCCTGAACCAGGTGATATCGATAAGGTTATCGATCGATTAGGCAGGTTTTCTGATTTTACGTTATTATGAATTTTATATTTTTTTAACTAAATAAGCTCCTATTTCGATATGCGTCTCCTATGCGTCGGCGGCCGAGCGGTTTGGGCAGCCGACTTGTAAGCGAGGGGTATCGGGTTCGAATCCCGCTCCGGCCATGTACCAATAACTCTTTTCTCAGTTATGTACATTAGTTGAATACTAACCGATGCTCTTACGGTGAGGAAAAACATCATGATATAAACTGAATATTCAGGCGACTGGATGCGTATACATGATCAAATCTGGTCAGGTTCCCCTGGTAGCAGGGTCACGGAGGTCAGATGGCAGTCGCTCCACTGTAATTACCTGATCTGTCAAATTCTGGATAATGGTCAAGGCGGACCCCGAGCCCTCGTGCGTGAGAGTATCACCGGGACATTAATGCCAAGATGATGATGATGATGATAATGATGAAGCTCCTATTTCGATACCCGTATTAACTGACCGTTTGTTATATACGGCAGAATCTTAATTCCAATTTAAAAAAGTTTGCTGTGTTATTGGTCAACAAAAATTTGTTCTATTGACCATTATAATATGTGTTAATATACTGGTAATTTAATTTCCATTTTTTTTTTTTTTTTTTTTTTGGAATTTCCATTTTATTTAATTACTTTTCCCAGTACGCACATTGACCAGGATTTTGTTTTATAGCTGAATGTGTCCTGATGTGTGGCATACATACATACATACATATATACAAACTTCTTTCTTTATACTTCACTACCTAGGTAGTATAAAGTGAATTATTATAAACGACTGTCAATTTATTTGACACAACGAGAGAATTGTATTAAAAGGAATAACTGATAACGCACATTTCCAGAAATCATTTTGTGTCCTCCCTACACAATGACAAATTCTCGGTTATTTTGTGTCTAGTGGCGTGAAAAATCTTGCAAGTTCCTCTTGTTAAATGAGCTGTGAGCCCGGAAGATAATAGGGACATCCACAATGTTATGCCTTATTTTGTCTGTTATTGTGAGTTGAAGTTGATTCACACCCTTAACCAAGTTCATTAAAATACAATTACTAGCATGGATAGCTCTGGACAAAGCCGAATACTACTAGTTGAATAGGCTATTTAAAACAAAACTGCAACGTATCATAACAATCAGGACAGTATTTACCGAAAAGTCAACAATTTTAAATTTATCACTCAGGAGCAGCCTGTTTGTAGTTGTTTGTACAAGTCTGTTGTAGTGTACAAGTTTATAATCGATATGTATTTTCTTTATCTTTTTTGTGAAACAAAACATTTATTATTTCTTTATACTTCACTATGATTTATTTAATAAACAACTATCGAGATCTCGTTGCAACAAAGTACAGTCTTTAGTATTACGAATTACCCTATAAATTTTCGTGTCATCTGCGTATAGCAGAGCTTTCCAGTGTTAGATATACTTGGTAATATTGTTAATAAACAGGATGTATAAAAGGGGTCCTAAATGGGAACCATGGGGAACACCGGAAGTTATGAATTTGTATTCAGAAACATACCCATCCAAAGCCACAGCCTGGTTTCTCCTGTCGACATATGACTTAAACCAGCGGAAAAGGGCACCGTGTACACCGAATCTCCAAAGCTTGTGTAAAAGCGTGTGATGGCATATTTTGTCAAAAACCTTGGCGAAATTAGTGTATTAATATACATCCTCATCATCTATTGACCTTAAGATATCGCCAGTGAATTCCCTTTATGAATATTAATACATTTTTTAAACATTTTATAAATGTATGTACGAATATATTAAGTACTCATACAGAATCAGAACGGACAGGCTTTGTCTCTGAGTAGCATAAAAATAAAAAGCAATATTTTAGTAGGTTTTACGTATCTATCAAAATATTCGCAAAAATTATTTATATTATAAATCAACAACATTATACTTATCTGTGAAATATGCTACGTAAATTGCTGGAAATGAAACAACATACGAAACTTTTAAGCAATATGAATTTAAAAAAGGCGCTCAGATTGAAATAAGTACGTTTTTTGGTACCTAAAACATTCACTCGCCAAAAGTAAAAGAAACTTTTGGCCGGTTATTTTTCCTTAAAGCCCTTAGATTTAAAATATGTAATCTAAGCTGTTCATTAAACTAAGTATTTGAGTAATTCGGTGTTAAGGTAAAAGCAGAGGGCAGTAAAGCGGAAAGTAGCTTGGCTCGTTATCATGCTATTAAAGTTACTGCCAGTACCTACTATATTTTGTCGATAGGTAGACCCTTGTAAGGATGGAGCTTTTAAAATGTTTTTCGTAAAACAATACAAATGAAAACAACGACATGTAAACAGGTAAATAATATTTACACATTATATTCTAAAGTTCAGACAATAAATTATTAGAACAGTGAGAAAAAAAACGGTGATAACTCCTTTAAAGCTGCATTTGTTACAATGTCGATAATGACACCAGAAAATGTATGTGTGTTTTATTGTTACCCTAGCCATGGGCGGCATTGTGTGCTTAGACTATGATGACTGTTGGTCTCACTGGCAACCGTAGCTGAGCCATGGACCATTTCGTTTTGTATAACTACTTTTTTATGGTCGACAATAATAATTGAATTTATTTTAATTGTTTTTTTATGTAAAACAAATAAACACTGTCAAAGGTTTTGGAGATAACAAGAGACACAGCAAGAGACACGCCATGCCTCTCAATCGTCCCACTCCATTAGCATACACTAGAAGGTCCCCAGTCGACCGGCCGCGGCGGAATCCGTACTGGTGATCGCCGAGGAGGAGATAGTTTCCTTCAAGATGCGCAAGGAAGTCCAGTGCACGCTCCACAATCTTGGGTATGGAGGTGACCGAAATAGGGAGCGCCCTATCAGCGCTGCCCCTGCCAACTACCAAGTTGCGCGGTTGCCTTTTTTGGCACGGGCAACAGGCAAGCTTCCATGTCTTAGGTACAATACCAGTCTCAACTGGGAGACAATACCTACAGGTGAGAATAGGACACACTCAGGGGCACATCTACGCAGGACTGTTGCTGGTATACCATCATCTCCACTTGCCTTACGTTCGCCCCCGACACCCCCGAGACGCTGGCCGCCCTCCATGGCAATCTTCAGCAGGGCTTCCATTATCTGCCGCCCCTGACTCCGCAGTTTCTCCGCTGCAGGTTTTTTCATTCCGAACTGGCTCGGTGAGTGGTATCCTTGGCCTATCTCCGCAGCACTTAAAAGACCTTTTGTGCCGCGGAGATGAAGCTGGACGAAATCTGTTGGCGTCACTACCGGGGCTAATTAATTTAATGCTGTCGGGCTCGGTAGAGACCTCCAGCATTAATACCCTATACGGTGCCAACCTAATTTTCTTAAAGAAAAAGGATGGAAGTATACGGCTTATCGTGGTTGGCACAACCTACCGACGCCTGGCAGCCAAACTTTGCTGTAGGTTTTCGGCCCCCAGCCTGACAGATTACTTCCAGCCTAGACAGCTCGGCTTTGGCTCCAAAGAAGGCTGCGAGGCAGCTGTTCAAGCTCTTAGATCTTTTTTAGATCATGACAGCAGCGAGGTTCTGCTGAAGGTGGATGTTAAAAATGCCTTTAATTCAGTAGATAGAGCTGCCTTGCTGGCTCAAGTTCGTTCACATCTGCCGGCCGCTTACAACTTCTTATGGCAATGTTATGAGAATCCGTCCAACCTTGTCCACAAAGGTCTTTCGTAATTCACAAATACATTCAGCGGTCGGTTGCCAGCTAGATGACCCTCTAGTGACGACCATATTTAGTCTCGCCATCCATCCAATAATAAAACAGCTAAATTCAATATTTAATGTACGGTATTTAGACGTTGGGACCCTAGGTGGTGATGCGACCACAGTTCTCCGAGATTTACAACACATCATGCAATAATCCAGTACCAATGGCCTGGATTTAAATGTCGCAAAGTGTGAGTTGTACATCTCAGTCTTGTCCGGCAGCGGCTTCAGTTTCTGCCATCTTTAACACTTTTGCCCCCAATATCACTGTTGGGGGCACAAGACTTCGCTTAACCTCCTAGGTTCACAAATTTTCTATGAATCCCTTGCGCTTTTCGTTGATAAGCAAATTTAAAATTTCTTGTCAGTTTAGGATCGCCTCCTAAAAATTAATAGTCACATGGCCTATGCCATTATTCGATACTGTATATTTGTGCCTAAATTGACGTACGATCTGCGGAGTTGTCAGCTCTGGAAGCCCCTTGACCTTTTGGAGCACCTCGACAACACCATAAAGCAAACTCTGGTGTCAGATTTCCCGAGTAATCCCTTCTCTCAGCGGCTGTGGGACGACCCGCTCTGCAAATTGGCGCGAAACAATCTTTTAAGCGCGACAACCAATTCTGCAGAGCGTGCCACCTTCTAGCTGTTGGCGAATGGGAGTCGGGACTCTAGCTCCAGGCTTTGCCATCAAGGAACATCGGCACGCTCCTCGAACATGCGACGTTCAGAATTGCCACGGCCCTGCGCCTAGGTCCTCCCTGCAATGTGCCCCATGTGTGTTTATGTGGGCGCCAAGTTGCCAGCTCGGCCACCATGGCCTATCGTGCTGCAGTAGTGCCGGTCGCATACCTCGACACGCGGCCTTAATGATGTTATTCCTTTGCCTCCGTCGGCGCTCTTGTTATGCTTGAGCCTAATGGCTTAACACGCGACGACTGTAAAAGGCCCGACGGAATGACTTTAACACCCTGGAAGCTGGGGCGGCCTCTGGTCTGGGATGCCCCTTGCATCGACACCATTGCGCCGTCCCATCTACCTGCCACTGCCAGTCAACCAGGGGTCGGTGCCGCATCGCCCGAAAACGCCAAGCGCTGCAAATATATTTGTCTGAGCAGGGATTATATATTTGCGCCGTTTGGCGTGGAAACCTTTGGGCCGTGGAGACCAGAGGCACATAACCTATACAGGGAGATAGCCAGGCCAAGCGCCTGGTCGATGCATCTAATGGCCAGAAGGCTGGCCTCTACTTCGGCCAGAGAATTACTCTCGCTATGCAGCAGGATAATGCGGCCAGCCTTCTGGGCACTTACCCGGTTACTGGGGATCTTGGGCAATTTTTTCATCTTTAATTAAGTTTAGTTTTTGTGTTTTTTTTTTATGTGTATATGTCACTATATGAGTATGTGTATTTGTTATTATATTTTTGTATTATGTAAGTATTGTAAATATCATTTTAAACTATAGATGTTAAAAAAAAATTAGATCGATATTTAAATATTATCAATTAAAAATGACAGTTAAACAAACTACAGTGTTTAAACAAATGACAGTCAGACAAAATGACAGATAATAAAATTATCACAATGTCAATTTATAAAACTAATTATTTATGTTCCGCATGAAGCGCCGTCCAGCTGCGACAAGGGCAAGGGACAAGTTATGGTGAACGGTCTATAATGTAATGCATGTTTGGAAATTAACTTAACATACTTTAACAAAAAAATTACAATAACTGTAGTAGCAACTTTAATGAGTCAGCAATTTACGTCATAATTTTCAGAGACTTTGTCTATTTTGGGCCACAGTATTTGTTTGTATTAAAATACAATACTACAATATAATACATTTTATTTCGGACAATAAATACAATCAGTTACGTCATATGTATTGATGATTTCTATAGAAAGATCGAAGAGAGAGATTATGAAATGCGTCCCTATGCGGCAAAATCTCCTAGGGTGCTTTTTGAGCGAGATATTCGACTTCATTTTTTGTTGTTTTTTTTACTTTTTGGAATACCTAATGTGAGGTCTTTAAGAAACTTTATGCTAAATTTAACGGAAATTTAAAACTAATCACAGTTAGCATCTACATTTGCATATCCACCGTAGTAAGAAATTATGTAGTCTAGACAGACAGTTATCGGCCGCCTCTCGCAGGCGTCCCACCACGTATTTTCCCAGCTCTCAAGTATATCCATTTTCAAATGCTGGGTTTTGTTTCAAATTATATCATCGGTAACCTCGACTGATGCAATTAGGTCCAAACTGTAATTACTTTATTGGTGATGGTCGGATTCCGGTCACGCTCCGCGGTACGTCGAAATTACTCAACGCTATCCCTGGAATTTCTTGCCGCCGTATCTACCTCCCATTCTATTGAAGCACTTAATAAAGGATGGATGTCTTTTATTTTGCCGCGTATTTCTTAATACCGAACCTTCTACCAACCCAGTGTTATTAGTTCTATATGAAAAAATAGATCGTACAAAAACTAAAACCCCGACTGCTATTAAAACTGAAAAGTTAACAATAAACAAGCAGATTGTTGAAAGTAAAGAAGTAGGTATACAACGCAAATGTTATTTTAATAAAACGTAAAAGCAGAGCTATGGAGCTATGGGAGGGAGCTATTTTGATGACCCCAGGCGTATTTCGTATATACCTACTTAATATTTATAAAAAGAGATTGGTTATGGAATGGAAACTTGGTATAATATTACAGAAATATGAATGGGTCTCCGTTTGCTTTAAAGTTTTAATTAAAGTAACATTTAAATGAAATTTAAAAATTTATTAATTTTAAAATAAATATTTGGTTCGATGATTAGTATCAGTAGGATCAGTATGCAATTGGTCTTTCGTGGTCCGCCTTAAACATGATCCAAGATTTGGCTGTAGGTACATATACTTAATGAACGAAATATTTCATGGTGCTCTCATTGTGTAACTGTTTCAAAAGGTGACATCCTAATTAAACAAAAAAAAAAACGATTTCCTTATGTTGATGTCCGAACGATTATACTGGATTTAAAAAGGGGCACACTGAACCAGCGTCATGGTGTTTGTCGTGGCCAAAACCGAGTGTCGGACCCATTGCATTTTCAACATGGCACAAGTAATAATATCAAAGTGTTTTTTTTAATATTTTTCTGATTTTGTTTGTTGTACCGGCCGTGAGTCAAGAGTATTTTGCTGTTAAAAATTATTAACAATTGTTGCTTTTCAATATTTGTAATTATAGTTTGCTACAAATGACGTACCAACCAATTTCTAATTAACATTTTTTAACATGTTGAGTGATATCTGTTGTTAACAAACTTTCTGGCCCTTTCCGCTTCTAAGAATCTGGCGGAGATACGGTAGTCTCCACATACCTACTCGTGGATAATGACCTAGTAATTTACTGTTTTACAGAGAGCGTCGGTGACCGGGTGGTAAGGGTATCCGACTCGCAAGAGACATCCCCGGTTCGAATCTCACTGCGACCATGTAGCAATGACTCTTTTCTGAGTTATGTACATTAGTTGAATACTAACCGATGCTCCTACGGCGAGGGAAAACAACATGATGAAAACTTTACATTCAGGCGACCGAATGTGTCACCATAATCCAATCTGATCAGCTTTCCCTGGTAGCAGGGTATCGGAGGTTAGGTGGCAAACGCTCCACTGTAATTACCTGATCTGCCAAATCCTGGACCATGGTTAAGGCAGATCCCGGGCCCTCGTGTGTGAGAGCACAAACGGGACATTAACGCCTTTTTTTATTAATCAACTATTATTTTTTTAATTAATCAACTATTTCACATATTACGACACATACCTACATGACATACATTGTAAAGCCGGCAGTTATGACTTAGATATTATCATTGGCGTTGATATCTTTTATCAGGCCTTTATCATAATGATACAAACAATACACAACACTATTTTAAATTTTCCTCAAACAACGTTCATAGACTTGCACAAAATTTTGTCTTAGGTTGTAAAGGATATTATAAAAATAAAGCAAAAAATAGGAAAAGGGTACAAATGGTCTATTACTAAGAATAGACACGCTTTTCAAGTTATGAACGCCACTTACTAGATCAACTTACGAAATCCTTACAAGGCACTGTCCTGAGATGAAGCTAGGTTAGTCTCGATTCACATCTGAGTGGCAGCAGCTGGCACACCATTTTAACCTTTACCTCCATTAGGTATGCATAACGGCAGAACCAAGGTCACCGACATAGTCCTAAGGATTGCCAGGCTAAAGTGGCAGTGGGCAGGGCACATAGCTCGCAGAACAGATGGCCGATGGGGCAGTAAAGTTCTCGAGTGGCAACCACGTACCGGAAGACGCAGCGTGGATAGGCCTCACACAAGGTGGACCAACAACCTGGTAAAGATCGCACATACCAGCTGGATGCGGAAGGCACAGGACCAGCCTTTGTGGAGATCTCTGGGGGAAGCCTATGCCCAGCAGTGGGCGTTTTTTGGCTGATATGGCTGAGTGGTTCAGTGGTTAATGTGCCGCAGAGGGCCCGGGTTCGATTCCTGCCGGGCAGAAATTGAAATAATGAATTTTAATTTCTGTTACGGGTCTGGATGTTATATGTTACGTATAGTACGTATTTAAAAGTGTAAAAGAAGTTTATTAGTTGTGTATCACCCATAACACCAGCTTTGCTTACTTTGGGGCTAGACGGCGCTGTGTGAATTATCCAACCATATTTATATCTATTTATATTTATTGTATCGCTTGAACCTTAGTCGAAAAATGGACCAGTCAAAAACAATTAAAGTAAGTGATGGTAAAATTGCACAATATTTTGAAATTACATTGTTACTATTATTTCATAATAATTAATGACATTACGCAATCGTGAAATATTCACAGGATGTGTAAACAAATTTCTTAGTACGGTTTACGGCAGTTTTTTTTACTGTCATATGATAATTAATAGTAGGTGTTTAATTTATTTGGCATTAGGTATTTGTGAAAGATGATGTAAATACTAGGATTGAAAGATTATGCCGAGATGGTTTAGACATATGGAGAGGATGGACAAAAGACGGCTATCGAAAGGTACCTATCATACAAATGTGAATCGAAGGGTCGGTAGAGGGAGACCGAGGAGGACATACTGATCAAATAAATGACCTCCAAAAATGGCAGGTCCAATGTTTTTAATTGCCCCCTTCATATCTTCTAACCTATTTATCGGTTAGACTTGACGTAAATACATAACGAAATGATGTCAATCAGTCCCAAGGAGGAGGATCTATGTTCTACTGTATTTATTTTTTAATAATTTCTTACATCGATGAAGATACAATGACTCACAGCTATCTCCACTAAAATTGTGGAGCAATGCCTACATATACATATAATCTTTTAATATTTTATTAAAAGGGTGGTGGTGCTCTTCAGGTGGTCTCGCCGGATGATTTCTGCGGCGTTTTGTGCGGCAAGGGGTCTCAAACATGGCCAGAAAAGGGAAGGGGAACGGGAGGAGATTCAGGCGGCCATTGAAAATGCTTACTGAAAAATCTTTGTGATTAATGTTCTAAAGCATAATAATACGGATCAAAAACACCATTTACGGGTAGCACCTGGTAACAAAAATTAATTCATTAAAATATAATACCAAGTTGTATGTTGCACATAATCTTATCTGACTGATAAATAAATCATTAGCGATGAGACACATTGAAGAGGTGCGCCGCGCGGCGTACTGCACAATGTGGCAAAACCCGCAATCCAAGCCCGAAATGTCAGTTTGTATGATTTTGTCCACATTTTTTCAATTTGGCCCCATTGTGCAGTGTGCGGCGCGATGTCAGCAGATGTCAACGTGATACTTGACTGTTTCTTTTTACCAACAGTTCGAATCTCTCCTCCTTATGTGATACAGTTTACACACTTCTTCTTTTTTCATTAGTACAGATTCAACACGTATGAATGAAATAGGAATTCGACTTTGACAAATAAATTTTGACCGCTCATGCGTAAGCACCGCCCCTTTTTGTGATTCTGCAACATTATCATAGTTGTTTCGCTTTCGTAATCCTTTCGTCATTTTGTTCTCAGTTACTCCCGAATAATAAATAAGGCATGTTTTGTTCTAGAACACAAGTTTCTAAAAAGAAATGCTGGTACTCGTCCAGATCTACATTTCGAATGGCAGCTGTCAAACTTAAGACTAATAACTCTGTAACTTTTGGTCCTAGAACACTGATTCCTAAAGAGAAATGATAGTGCTCGACGAGATCTACATTTCGGATGACACCTGTCAAACTTAAAACTGTAATAACTTTGAAGCGATCGCTCCTAGAACACTAGTTCCTGAAGAGAAATGACAGTGCTCGCAAGATCTACATTTCGGATAACAGCTGTCAAATTTAAAACTGTAATAACTGTAAAACGATTGGTCCTACAACACTAGTTCCTAAATAGAAATGATAGTGCTTTTCGAGATTAACATTGATACAACAAACAATGACACACATTCATTCGGTCACGCCTTTCTCCCGTAGGGATAGGCAGATACCACATTGTTCCACTTGTTACGGTCCTGACAAATCTCTGTGGCTTCTTCATACATACATAGACTGTTAACTTCATTACCCATCGTCGCTTTCCATCAGATGAGTTGAGGTCAAATGTAAGGTTGACAATAAAACAAAAACTACCCTTTCTTGGCTTCCTCGTAGTCGGGTAAAAAGAAACAGTTATCATAGTATTCAAAGAAGACCAATCAAGGTGGTCAAATTTCTTTACATATTTATGATGTTATACTTTTTAGTTAAAAAAAAAGCAACATTCGCGTTTAATACATTTTTAGATCAAAAATCTAAGTGTAGGCCAGAACAAAATTATTCGTTTCCAATAGAGAAAACAGTTCTTACTATTATTTACTATGACGTCACAACAGTTGTTATTATTATTTACTAACATTGTTTACTATGACGTCAAATCTGCACGCCCGACGGTTCAAAATTCAAAATTACTTTATTGAGTTTGATCTTACATATACCAGATAGATGCGGTCAGCGCCCGACAATGCCAAGCAGAGCCGGTCCTCGCCCGACATAATATATAGGACCCTATACTATACTTAAGAAAAACCACCTAAAATTACAGCAAGAGTAAGCCAGTCCACCAAGGCAGCACCCGTTCACGAGTGTAACGCAAGGCCCAGCCATCGTCCATTTCAACCATATTTGAGGGAAACGGTCGACCCGGCAACCACACCACCACGTTCGATTGTTATAGGCTTTTAGAATAGCGATACTTAGTACCTACTGTACGCCCAGTGGTACATAGTGGTGGTGGTGGGCGTATAGGTTTGGCACCATTGTAAAAAATTATAGAAACTGTATGCTGTATCTGAAAATTGCATAATATTTTTCGGATAAATGATATTGTAAAATTATTCTTGTAACTCCTGTATTTATTAAGCAATATAGAGTTTACATACATGCATATCCTTTGCATACGTTTCTCTTGGTTGCATTTAAGTCGGCAGATTTAAACAATCTCCATTTACTTTTTACGCCTGCGTGTGAACACACAGTCGAGAAGACATATGGTCAGTTACGCGAGTCATTTCAAATAACGCGCGTAAAAGCATCGAAAAAGCTCTCGTGCAAACGTTGCCTAACTTAAAATCCCTCGTGCGAACGTTGACTAATTTGAAAAACCAGAATAACACCACCGTTTCTTTGGTTGTCTCCGTGAAGTGGCACCGCGCGGCGCGCCGCGCAGTGCACTGCACCGCGTGAGTGGACATCAAGCCTTATATGCGAAGTGACTAGTCACTTATTATACTAATCATAAAAACCGATACAATAATAACCCAACTCATTTCACTCTCAATAGTCTCGAGTTGCGGTCGTACATTTTCACAATGAAACAAGCTCTGTTAATATTAAGTGTTTTTAGTTTAAGTGTTAGTTATGGATACAAAATATTATTAGTATTCCCGATGCCGGTCAGAAGTCTCAATTTGTTAGGAGAGGGATATGTTAAGCATTTACATGCTGCTGGCCATGAGGTAATGAACAATAATTATTATTAACAAACTTTGACTATTTGTCTCTCTTTTTTGTGATAATTAAATATTAAAAATAACATAGAATCGAGCGAAACAAGACACGTGCTTAACGTAAGAAGTAAAAAGCGAATATAATATTTAATATGCTCAATTTGTGTGTTTGTGATATGCGTTTGTATAAGCAAAATTTTAACACCATTTTGAATAGTTGCTAGATTTAAATATACTTAGCGCACTTGAGATATTTACACAATGATTGGGCATTGTGTAAATATCTCTACTTAATGTAACTAAGGCAAATGAACAATCGAACACAAACAACAACGACATATTGATTCCGTTTAACCTAAACTTGTACTACCAAATCATTTCCGTGTTTTTTTGGATTTGTTTGTATATTATAGTATACAGCGTTTTTTTTTCAAATGTCTAGCAATAGGCGACTGTTTAATTGTAGATTCGCAAAAATATTTGTTTTTGTGCTTTGCGTAAGAAAAAAACAGTTTAAATCATCCCTCCATATAATATTGAGCGCATCCATAATTTTTAAAATTGTTCCAGATCACTTACGTGACAGTTTACCCACTGAAGAACAAACCAGAACATAACTATACTCAAATAGACATAAGCACTAATACTAAACTATTTGAAGGTAAGTCTTCCACACTCCAGCCATTATTTTCATTCACTCAAACATCCTGTTAGCTGTCACAGTTCGCACTACGTTTATGGCTATGAAGACACAATAACTCTAGAAAGAAGCCCATAATATTATTATTACCATCGACAAAAAGCTATTATAGGCCTTAATAGGGCGAAGGATATTAGAGAGAATTTACGGACCTCTTCCATAATGACTTTTTGATGAATACGCTACTTTACACAACTCTTAATTAACATAAACATTAAACTAAGGTTTATCTCTTATATTTTTATTAAATAAGCATTATCACCGGCTCGCAGTTAGGATCTCTGTAAACATTATTTGTCTATCCCACGAAATCCTATTGTTTACCGGGATCAGATGTGCCATGACACTCGGAAATTGTGTAACTTCTTGTTTATTATATTAGCCGGAATTATCCCACTGCTGTAACTTTTTGTTAGTGAAACAATATTCGTAATCGTTTCAGTGATTTCGGAGATAACATCCAACATTCTAATTTGTCTACATAAGAAATACAGTAACGTCCGACAAAATGCTGTCCTATCTCTGACAGCGTTTTGTAGGATCCGAGCCTCGGATTCAGATCGAATGCAGGGCTTACACGTAAATTGTCCATATAAACATGTACTTAGCCATAAAGTTTAGTGATAATAAAGTAGTGATTGCAAATGTGTTAATTTTTTAGTTTTGTTGTATACTTTACCGCCGGTCAAAGGCCGACACCGCATCCATTCCCCCGTCGCCACTTTCTATCAGGTGGACCGTCAGACCGTACGCCTTCTTTGGTAAAAAAAGACGTAATGGTGCTGTAATTAATTGGTTCAAAAGAATAATTATGTCAATTAGACGGTCAACATGTTACTTGACATTATGGCAAAGTCAACCATAAATTATTGTCACCAAGTTATTGGCAGGCTATGGACGGAAATATATAAATTTGTATTTTAATTTTTAGGGGAACCAGTTTTAAACATTAGTGAAATAATGAGTGGTGTAGCCAAAGTCAATGACATTGAAGAGTTACATGACCTGTCCTTGGCAGGCGCTTCATTAACATTTAATCATGACAACGTTCAAAAACTACTACGAAACACCAGTCAGCATTTCGATCTGGTGATAGCAGATCTGATAGAAAGTGATGTATATTCAATGTAAGTAAAGTAATATAATAAGACCACGCTAAGTCCGAATCACTTATTAAAAAAAAATCCCAAATTAAAATGGCAAATTATGACAAGTAAAAGTAATAGAACGTCATTCATAAAAGTCATAACAAACAATTTGTATTCT
Source organism: Blastobasis adustella (assembly GCA_907269095.1). Classification (NCBI taxonomy): domain Eukaryota; kingdom Metazoa; phylum Arthropoda; class Insecta; order Lepidoptera; family Blastobasidae; genus Blastobasis; species Blastobasis adustella. The sequence continues at coordinate 3,392,165 of OU026114.1, read as the reverse complement.
GTAGGATTGATTATTTTCGTGAGATATGAAAAATATTATTAAATAATGGGCAAAACAATTAAAAAGAAAGTGAGAGTGATAATTATCAGCATGATTAATAATTTAGTCAAACTAATAGTACAAGTTCAAGCCAAATATCTGAATGTTTACAAGAAGGACTGACAAGGACAGATTATCCCCAGATTATTGCTACTTTTACTACTGTCAGTCGATTTGGACTTGGCGTGGTCCTATTATATGTAAAAAGCATTGAACATTTACTATGGAGAAAATCACCACACACTTTCCGCCAATATGAAAAAATATCGATTTTGCGGCCACTTATAAAACTTATGCCAATCGACAGGAAACTTTAATATCTATCGATTACTTTATGTTCAAAATGTCGAAAACGGTATATCTTACGAGATATTGCAATTCAAAGATTTTCCTACATTAACTACCGACAAATGCTGAACAAACACCCCCTAAGTCTACTCATAGTAAACACACTAAGTCTACTCATAGTCAAATATCTTCTAAACTACTGAACCGATTTCGATTAAATAATATAACATAAATAACATTGAACTCATAAGTCTAAGTTTTATGAGAAGCCGCAAAATCGATATTTTTTCAAAATGGCGGAAAGTGGGTGGCTGTTTAGTTTATCAGTTTTTAAAAGACAAGTAAAAAACAAGTAGACATCACAGGAGCTAGCTCGTCTCGATCTCTCGAGATTTATTTTTGTTTTGTCGCTAAATATTCAATATGCATTTATTTGTTAATAAATACCTTACACGTACTATAACTAAAGTGTGAGATCGAATTAAAGATAAAAAATGTAAAGAAATGGGTCGCCGCTACAAAAATAAATAAATCGAATGTTAGATTAAGTTCTTAAAATCCTTGAAATATTGATTTAAATTAGTACATTCAAAATGAAATAAAATCATATCAATATTTACAAATATTTTACTAAATTAAATAGGGAACAATGTTTTTTTTGTTACGTATTTGTGCTGTTTCAATTAAAATATGTGTAGTTTTCATTTATGCCACTGGTAATGGAGTGAAATTCTAAACATTTGGTTCGTTTTTACAGTACATTATTGGAAAGACTCGAAAAGTGACGGACGCAGAGGCATATATACTGTTTTTCTTAAATAATAATACATAAAAAAATACAACACTCAAAATGGGGGCCATTTCTTTCTTATATAAAATGAATAAATAAAGTTTACCAGCCACTGTAAAGCACACTGAAAAGTGTGCGTGATGCATAACCATTTGGTAAATAAATACATTCGATAAAAAAGGTTTTAAACCCCTGGATACTCTTTGACATTGACAGTTGTGTGTTTACATTTTTTATCTTTCATCTACAACCTTATAATCGTTTATTGTTAGTGTAGGTACCTGTAAATATTTTGTGTAGACGTTAATAAATAAACAGTTGGTCTATTTTCCGTCTGGTTATGTAACACATTGAATTGAAAGCAATGCCAAAGCAAGACCAAACAGATAAAAGTCCTCTGAGTACGAATAACTTGCTCTACATGAGCAAACCAACTGCAAATATGTTCTCACTATATTTGTAAACACACTACACTAATTATTACAACAGTAGCACTTATACAATTTCAGACTGGGTGCTCTGTACGACTGCCCTTTCATATGGGCATATTCAATGGGTACTCAATGGAATGTGCTCAGGACAATAGATCAGGCACCGAATCCGGCATACACTGTGGACGGAATAGTATCATCTAATGTACCTCCATTAAATTTCATACAGCGGATTCAGGAATTGTTGCACCGCATCGAATGGTATTTCGTTAAAAGGTTGGACTACGTACCTATTCTATACTAGCACAGCTTTTGTGATTCTTTTTTAATCCATTACAACATTCGCACCATTACCTTTTAAACCACCATTTGTTGCACAAGCGTTTTTAATAAACAAGCATCGTAAGTGGAGCTTGAAGTTACATCAGAGTTCGAAATAAAGAAAGAACCATGGAGTAGGTACCTTTTAACGGGCAAGCTTACTGACACTGCGCAAAATTTGCTACATTTGTTTGCAGGATTGTTGCATAAGGCTTTAAACTTAAAGTAAAATTTTTATATTGCAGATTTATTACTATTCCCAAAGAAAAAGCATTTCTTGAGGCGCTCGAACCTCTATTTAGCCTGCGTGGAAAATCTATGCCAACTTATGAAGATGTAGTTCAAAATATATCACTTATATTCAGCAATGAAAACACTTTCTACGGGAACATTCCAAGCACACCACAAAATTTCAAGTTTATATCAGGGCAACATATAAATGTCCCACACAAACCACTGCCAAAGGTAACGCATTGCATTGTTTAAATTGTGGACCAATCGTCTAATTAGGCTTATCGTGATATTTTTAAAATATTTGCTATTTAAGCAGATCGTTTCAAATCGGTTGCATGAATTATTCCAATGGAACACTGCGAAAAACATGTCTTCTTCTCATCATACTGTCTTTGCTAACATCTATAGCTAATATAGTAAAGACAAAACCAAGTGCGGCACTTATCTTAAGGCAGTGTGCTTGCGAGACTGATAACCAAATTTAGCAATGTTCACTAGGGCCGGGAACTGGATGGGTGACCGTATCGTGCTCAGCAGCTAATTAGTTAACCTTCAGCACCGCAACGAGCTCGCCACTCGTTAAGTGTGCCTCCTGATACCATTGGCGGTGCGAAGTTGACTAAGATCTTTCGCTGGGGACGTACGGGTACACTGGTTGAACCGGTATTTGTTTGATTCATCATATCAGCCGAAAGACCAGAGCTCTCCACAAAGACCTGTCAAATGCTGGATCATTGTCAAGGCGGACCCAGAGCTCTCGCACACAACAGCGAAGAGATTTTATGATCATACTAAAAATAGGAAAAATACACGTGTTGCGTTAGTCCCAGGGATACGTGGGAAATAGGTGCCTGAAACTGAAGATATCAGAAAAAAGACCCCGGGGGCCCCAAAAAGCTATGGATTGCCATCGCCTAATCGGGAGCCAACGGCTTACGACGAAAGGATGCCGAAGACAGGGCAAAGTGGAGAAGAATGAGTAGGATAAGCGCAAAGATGATGATGGTACCATAGGAAAGTATATTAGCTTAATTGCAAAGAATGTTCAATTTTAGGATCTACAAACGTTTATGGACAATGCACAGGAGGGAGTAATATATTTCAGTATGGGATCAACATGGCAAAGCAAGGACATTCCAGAATCCGTTACAAGAGGCTTGCTGAGTGTGTTCGGTGAATTAAAGCATCCCGTCATTTGGAAATATGAAGCGGAGTTGACCAATGTACCAAAAAATGTTCATATACTGAAGTGGGCTCCACAACAGAGTATACTCGGTATGTCGACCATACGTGGAGACAGTATGGCTGTTTAGTTTTACTTTGACTTTTTATTTAACAACGCGAGTTAAATAGTACCCGATTCGTCAGATTTTCTTCGCCAGACTCTTGTTTTACCGGAATTATCTATAGATATGATGTTTTAAACTATCGCGGTTATTATCACATATTTTAAAGGTATGTTCCGGGTTTCCTACGGCGTACTTTTGTTTACGAGTAGCCCGATATTACGACGCAGTTGCAGGCATCAACTGCAACTATATCGAACAGAAAACAACTATTATAAAATATTTAAACAGGTTATGCCAACTATGATAAATAATTCAATAAATATTGTTTAGCTTTTCTATTTTACTAAGTAAAGTCACAATTTTTCCATAGTTTTGACATTCTGACAAACAAGAGTCTGGCGGAAGAAGAATCCGATGAATCGAATACTATTCGGCAGGTTGATACACTCTTGCATTAGGTCGATAGCGCTAGTCAGTCAGTATTTAGTTTTTCATGAAGAAACTCTAAATACTGACTGATTGAATAATAAAAATTATGAAATGACGGCTCGAGCTCCGTCTGCCGATTGAAAATTGATATTAAATATGTATATGTAACGCTTTCTGGAAGCTTGGTGGAGCATACTGTGGTGTGTGGGCGTAATTGTGTGTGTCCCCAATTTTCAGTGTCTATGATTTATTTATTGAGGCTGTGCTGAGTTGACAGGTCGTTTTGTTGTGACATCTGCAAGATTTAATACAAGCTGTTACCTCGGCAACGTAAGGCGCTGCCTGGTTACGAGACGCTGTCGATTTTTTTCGGCTGGCTTCGGCGCAAGATTTTTGCTATAATCCGGTATTGCCTTTTTGTTCCAAAATTCATGTATGTTTTACGGTGTTGTCAGCTTTGGAAACATCCCGTTCTTCTAGAACTCCTAGACAACACCGTGAAACAAACACTCACATCAGTTTTAAACATTAATTTGGAAAATTCTTCTTGGGACCTTTCTATTCTATTCGCTATGGTGGTCTGGGCGTTCGTAAAGTGTTTTTGTCCTCGGTACACAGCTCGCAGTCCCTAGTGGATAAATTATTGTCTTAACTAGGGACCTTTCCATCGGCTTTTTCTACCAAGGCCAAAATCGCGTGGCAGTTGGCTTGCCCGGAGGCAGAGCCCACAAATTCTTGTTCGCAGCGGCTATGGGATGAACCGTTTTGTAGGTTGGCGCGAAACAAACTTTTAAACGCAACTACCAATTCTGCAGAGCGTGCTCGCCTTCTGGCTGCTGGCGAGTGGAAGTCGGGCCTCTGGCTCCAGGCAATACCTTAAAAAAACATCGGCACTTTGCTTGCCACAGCCCTGCGTCTAGGAGCTCCCTGCAGCACTCCACACGACTGCCACTGTGGCCGCCCTGTAGACCAGCTCGGCCACCATGGTTTGTCGTGTAGTAGGAGCGCCGGACGCATTCCACGTCACGCGGATCTCAATGATGTCATCCGTCGGGCCTTTGCCTCCGCTGGTGCTCCCGCGGTGCTGGAACCTAACGGTTTAGCTCGCGATGATGGGAAAAGACCCGACGGAATGACACTCACGCCCTGGAAACTGGGACGGCCCTTGGTCTGGGATGCTACGTGCGTCGATTCCCTCGCGCCGTCCCATCTTCCAGCCACCGCGTGTCAAGCCAGGGCCGGTGCCGCCTCTGCTGAAAACACCAAATGGCGCAAATACGCATGTCTCAGTGGCGACTACATATTTGCGCCATTTTTCGTGAAAACTCTTGGGCCGTGGGGACCAGGCGCACATTCCCTATATAGGGAACTAGCCAAGCGTTTGGTCGACATTAGTAATGTCCAGAAGGCTGGCCTCTATTTGGGACAGCGTATAAGCCTCGCCATCCAGTGGGGCAACGCGGCCAGCCTTCTGGGCGCATTTCCGCATTCAGGGGACTTTGGGCATATATTTTACCTATTTAAGTGATTTTAAGGTTTTTATTTATAGGTAGTTTTAGCGTGATTATATATTGTTTGTGTATTATGTTTAAGTTGTGTAAATAAATTCAATTGGAAAAAGTCACACACTTCGGTACACGATATTACAACAACCAAAGTCAACCTTCTAATAATCATATATCTTACTCCAATACACAGGCGAGAAATAAAATTAGGTCAGCTCCAAAAATAAGTTACGTGCATTATTCATTCATAATTTCTACGAACTTCGCTGAAAAAGCTGTTGCTAAGTACGACCCTTAGACTATTATTTCCACTATATTTTTTCGTCTTTAACTAAGCCAATAAAATCTTCGAATCGATAGAGTAAACTATGTGTCAATAATTATAGATATGAAAGTGAACAATAGAATTTATTAATATTTTAACAACAAATAGCTATGCTTCTTAAAAAATAAGAATAGACAATGTTTGATGATGTTACACAGTTCTAATTTTTATGAAAAAATATGTGCATTAATCGCACCGTTATCATTTCGAAGATTTCGTTGGATTCGTAGAATTATTGACGGATAAAAATGATGGAAAGGATGGGCACTTCACTTAACAAAGTTTATCGTAGGTACAAAAAAAAGAAGCATACTAAAAACATGTTTCCCAGTATTAACGTAAATGTTTTTGTTTAATATTAATTTTGAAGGTGGCCAAACTGTTTGCCTGCCAGTATTTTATTTATATAAAATTAAAATATGACTAGTGGTTATTGGCTTTTGTGTCTGGTCGTGAATGTTTACTGGACGGAAGTACTGATATTTAGAAGGCGATGCAGGGGTGAGGGGTGGAATATTATCATACTACCTAATACAATACTATTAAACGGATAATAGTTATTATATACACATATCTACTAAGGTACATTGTGATATTTACCACATTTTAGACGAGGCCGCCCACTAATATTACTAATAATTATATTTTCCAGCTCATCCTAATTGCTTGTTCTTCATTACGCACGGAGGTTTGTTGTCTTCACTTGAAGCCATTCATTTTGGCATCCCGATAATTGGAATGCCGATATACTTCGACCAGTTCATAAATATCAACAAGGCTGTTGCCAGAGGATTTGGTCTTCATGTTGAATTAAATTTCGATGTAGCTGCAAACCTAAAGAAGGCCATTCACTTCATGCTTGAGGACGACAAGTAAGCTTTTCTTAAAGTTTTCTCAGCTTACCACTATGTGTACATTATTTAATAATGCTGTGATATAGTTACACAATTAGGTACCTATTTACCCAATAAGCACATATGCTTCATCGTAGACTGTAGGTGTTTACAAATAACGTCAGATGTGTTGATATTAAATACCTGACTCCCATAAAAACTATATCATCATCAACCCACCCGCTGCTGGGCTTAGCCCTCCCCATGATCTTCTCAATGGCGGGTCTTGTGACCAATGAGACAATTCAGGAACATTACCAATACTAATTAGCTAAGCCTTTTGTAAACTCTGTAGGCAATCCTATCAATAATAGTCTAACTAGACCATAATTATCTTTATTTAGCTAACTAGGGGAAGTTAGGGCAGAACCGGAACCTTAAGCTGTTTTGGTCTCTAGAATTGCCCCAGCTGGACAAAATTCGATAAGAAATTGTTTAAGACTTTACACACTTATACCCAGAAAGACGCCGTGTGGTGTCCGGCAGAGTAGAATAGCACCAACCCTTTACACTCATGGGTGTCGTACAAGGCGACTAATGTTTTCGAGGCTAAAAATCAAGAGTCTCCGTAGTCTGGAAATTGGGCAGCAGCATTTTCCATTGTTATATTTAAACACTGCGATCTCCAACCCGCCTGCCAAGCGTGGAAATTATGACAATAATCTCCCCTTTCGCGGGAGAGGCCCAAAGTCCTGCAGTGGACTGTTACGGGCTGTGATGATGATGATGATGACCCAGAAAGATAATCAATTAATTTAGCAAACAAACTGTATGTATATAAATCATAATTTAAAAAGAAATACATGTGCCCGGTTGTGCCTCATTAATTGGGGTATTACCGGGAATATTATTGTTATTGATGATGCCAGATTTTGCGCCATCCTATCATATTATTATCCCACAGATATTAAGAAATGGACAGTTTGTGAGCATGGATATATGAATGGATGGAATGGTGGTTTGTTACTCTTGCTCTTTTTACAAGTTCCCGCGGGTTTGACCCGCTTATTCGGTTTTGCCCCAGTTTCCCCTAGGTACCAAAAGTTGGAGCAGGCTTAAAAACCAATGTGGAATTCGAAACGTTGAAGTTTCAATTTTCCTGCCGGGTCCTTAAACATTTTCGGAATAAAATGTATTACGTGACACTCGAGTTGGATACTTCAGGATAACTTTAACTCTTTGTGTTAATAATGTACTCGTACTTTCATAATGCTGTCATCCATACTAATCTTATTTAGGGTAAGTTTATATGTTTGAATATTGAGGGTAATGGCTGAAACCTATTAGGGAAAATGAACTCGTACTACTGCTCGTACACTATTCCCAGACGTTATAGGGTACTTACGACCTCCTTAGCATCGGTCAGATGGGCCTTGTCTCAATTGATTGATTTTTGTGTGAAAAGTGAAAACGTAATATACTGATCATTACCGATCAGCCATGCATAGAGTTTCGATTCCCAGTCGAGTAGAAATGGTAGTGAACAAATTTAATTTCAGTTCAGGGTCTGGGTGTTTGTGTGCTTGTTTTTGAATATCCACGTTACTGGGATTCTCAGCCGCAGAGAGCACACCGCTGCACGGAGTCGGAAGGCCGGTCCTCACGCCTGTCATACCGGCTATACTATAACTTGTGGGGATGGTCCGACGTTGCGATTGCCGGTAGGCGGTCATGACTCGAGAACCATTTCGTACGTTCAGCTGTTAGTACTGCGGACACTGTAACTCTTTCCATAGAACGCTGATCGACTTTGAGCTTTGAAATGAGGATTCAAAAAGATAACCATTCACATTTGCAGATACCGGGAAAAGGCAAAAGAGCTGTCTATAATATACCACGACCGCCCGGTGCAGCCAGGGGCTGAAATCGTGCATTGGTCAGAACACGTAATACGCACGCGCGGCGCGCCACATTTACGCACCCCAGCACTTCTGGTCCCTTGGTACCAGAAACTGTACCTGGACCTTATCGCGCTCGTCGTTGCTGTTATCATTTTACTGTGTACTGTTGTAAAATATATTCTATGCAATCGCAAGAGAAAGGATGTTGTGAAGAAGAATAAATAGTAAAAATAGTAATATTAATCGAAAGAAATTGTTTTCTTTTTGTCTTAAGCACTTTATTCGATTCCACATTACATCCTTAATAAGTCCAGTAAATTATAATTATTGAAAAATACACGAGCCAGTGATGTACCTACCTACATCCAGCAAAGGATACAGAATTACTTTACTGGGATTTAAATGTAAGTTGCAAATTACTGGGCGATAATAAACTTTATTACTATTACTTTATTCCTGTTAAAATTACTATGTTTCAACTACACAAAATTTTCATGGCCTATTACTAGAATCCCTGGGCTGACATCGTTTTTCACTTTAGTTCTTTATGAAGGAATCAGGATCTTGAAAGTCCGTCCTCTGTAGTCGCTCTGCCGTTCTGCGCTCTAGCTACAATTGGCTCTAATTTAGTTTCTGATAGAAGAAGAGCAAGGAGATTTCTAGGTCAGCTAGTACAGTACAAATAAATTACATGTTTCAGAAGCATTTTCTAGTGTTTCTCTTGAATGTGGAGACACTAAAGTCTCACCGTTCAGCATTATTTGGTAAAGCCTCTATTACATTGCTAACCGAAAAAACTTCGTATAGGCACCGCCTGGCCATGCATGGAGCAGCAATGACTGCCATTCTCAAATTATACAAAGGACAATAGAGGTGCAGTAACCTATTAATTAACCCCTGACGAAAGAGGCGTGTTATAAGTTTGACGTGTGTATCTGTGGACCTGTGTATCTGGGGCGATATGTATGCCAATATATATATATGGAGCCGACGTCAAAACCTTGGTAGGCCATACTAATCTCTTCCCGATTATTGTAGAAGTTCACCAGGGTTCAGTGCTGAGCTCTTATTTGTGCTCGATGCCCTCTCAGCGGAAATTTAGGATATGCCTTCTTGGCTTATAAAGTACGCTGACGACATTGTACTGGTGAGCAAGCTTAAACAGGATCTGGAGACCAGAGTAAACAAGTCGAAGGATTTGCTAGAAAACGGTGGTTTGAAGTTTAATGACTCCAAAACGAAGTATATGGCCAGCTGCAGCGCTGATCCCGAAACCATCCTTAAAGGTAGCGAAGCTGTCAATAGAACAAATAAATCCAAATACCTCGGATCTGTGATGCACGAGTCTGACGATATCGGCCCCGATGTCAAGTCCCGAATCTCTGCATCTTGGGCCAAATGGCGGGAACTCACGGCAGTAAGAGTATAATTAGACCAGTGATGCTCTATGGCTGCGAGACATGGCCAGCGCTGAAGAAACACGTTCGCGAACTCCATGCCAACGAAATGAAAATGCTGCGGTGGATGTGCGGAGTTACGCGACTAGATCGAGTACGTAACGAGTACATCCGTGGCAGCCTTGGCGTGAGGGATGTCGCGGATAAGATCGAGGAGGCTCGTCTGCGCTGGTTTGGTCATGTGTTGCGTCAGCCTCAGGGATACGTGGGAAATAAGTACCTGTATCTGCCGGTATCAGGAAAGTAGCCCCGTGGGCGACCCAAGAAGCGATGGATTGAAATCGCTAAGTCGAATGCGAGAGCCAACGGCTTACGACAAGTGGATGCCGAAGACCGGGCGAAGTGGAGAAGAATGAGTAGGAAAGCGAACACTGACAGAGGCCGGGATAAACGCTAGGACGATGATGATGAGTTATTTAAGCAGTGATAATAATAATCACCGTTCGCTCTCTACCTCCCCGACGCACAATATCTTTCTGCTTTGTTTTTGTACAAATATTTTTATTTTATCGGAAATTTGTGAAACATGGGAATTTTATACATTTCCTAGGAAACGTATACAATGCGCAAATTGAGGACGTGTAAAATCATTTGTTGAAGGTTCTTTCATACATAATGTTTTTATTGCCACGAACGGACGATCCACCGTGTCGTAGGAGATCTGCAACCTAAGGGAAGCGGAAGCGGTGCCGGCATCGGAGGTACCTGTAGACATGCCTTTTGAAGAACCCGATGTGTACAAAGGAAATACTTGGGGAGGGCTCATTCCTCATCTTGCACATGCGCGGTAAAAAGGCTCGTGATGTGCGTACGTTGGTTGGAAGCCAAACATCTAGATGGTGTGAATGAAACACACCTTACCCGTTTGTATGGCTGCTCAACTTGCCTAAAACTAATAAGATGCAAGACCCTTAAATATTGCGGCACAAGGTGTAATTCTTTTAACGCTAGCTGAAGTGCCCGGAATTGTGCAAGTGTGAGTAAGTTTTCATAGTACGGCACTGAAAATCGTACGTATACATATTTTTCACGTTATTAATAACCAACAAGTTATTTGTTGTTGATGTTTTTGTAATGTGGGATTTAAAGGGCTTGTAGTGATGATGTGGCGTTACGTAATTTTTCTCTATAAATACCGATATAACCGAAAACGATACAAGACTCGGCTTTGTATCTCAAATGTGGCCACTAGAGAGTTTTTGGAGCGTTGGAAGTTTGATATTTTAACTCCCCTTAACCTTATAACTTTATAACCTTCACCGAAACAATGCAAAAAGTTGTTTATTCGGCTGCAGGATTAGCAAAAAAGTATGAAGGATGGAAAGTGTGTTTGCGCACAAAATAAGGCATATTTCTAATGCAGCTTTCCTTGAATAAAAGCAAATACTTGTGGCATTTCATATTATTTGCGTGAACGTACTCCCAGAGGAAGCATCGGAAATAGTTGAGTGATTTTCTACATAAATTTCGTACACGGCAAAGTTAACCGTTGACCAAGATCGGTCGGCTAGTAATTGCTTGAAAAAAAAGGCAAAGATACAACTCTACGCTTTAAAGTATTGACATAATCGCTAGAATATATTAGTTATTTAACAGAAATAAATAAAACATCTATTACACGGTATAGTAATTTATGAATGAAATGAAAGAATTAAAGCGCAAATTCCTAAACGATCAGAAATTAAAGACAGAAAGCGATGTAATAGTTTGTCAGTCTGATGTTTTGTCGCTCCGCTGAACATCGGGATAGCGTCGAATAGAGATAAGCTGTTTCGGTTTCGTTCTTGTCATTCGGAATTAGATGGAAGATTTGATTTTCAAAATATCAGATTTTCAGCAGTTAATTTGGAACACACCCATATGGCATTTTCTCCTAGGGTAACACTAGATACCTTGTTAGCAGAATGACGGCCTTCTAACCAGCACAACTCGTTAGGGAAAAGTCGATTCAAAAGAGCCTCGTCCGTTTGTCAGCAGGGGACTGCGAGTAGGGAGCTTACCACAAGCCTTAAAAACAATATTACTTTAACCTTATTTTTCAAATTCGTACCATGACCTCAATAGAACAAGCTTATTTTAATGTTGTTTTGGCGAGAAATTTTGTGACGCCACAGCCAAAACATTCATTCAAACCAGAGACTAAAAGCCACCACAAACCTATCTGACCCGGTGGCCAAAACTGGAACGAAGGGTGATGGTTTGAAATGTAATTTTGTTACCAAAAACAGCGACGCTTTTCTAGTAGTGATTTAGAATAATTTTTTGTAGGACTCTCCCAGTACGAGCATTAGCTACCTGGTCGCATAGGTTGTGTGTGAGCTCCTTAGTATAGTCCACATCTCATCGACGTCGAAGGGGTCGTATTCCACACGATATATCAGCGATAATAGCTTCTACAAACTCGAATATCTCGTATTGGTTAGTCGTCTAAAATCATCACCATTGTTGTAGTATTGGAGATGTAAATGTGAATCCATACAATCAATTTCAAACTTTTGTGAGAATAAACACTTTTCACTTGCTTTTTGGTAGAAAATAACGGTTGTAAAGCTTTAAAAATCGTAAAGCAATATTAGATCCGCCATGAAAAACACTTTTATAAGATTGATGGATTTGACATAAAACAAACATTACTGTCAAATAAAACTTACTGTCAAGAGGAAGCTCATGGTACGGTATAGAATGTAGGCTTGTCTGAGTAAATGATTCTATTTTAGAATGGCCACAGAATATTCGTTCATGCACCTCTCTACGCTAGTGCCACAAACTTATCAGACCCGGTGACCAAAACTGGAAATAAGTGTCGTTAAATAAATAACAATTGGTGGCAATATAGCGACGCCGTCATTGGTTCAGATATGTTTGGTTGGTCGGATCAAAGAAAGATTACAATAAGCTTATAAATAAACTTACAACAAAATTTATTGGTTTTGTAAAAGATTGTGGAGTGGACAACTGAATTTGACATAAAAAAAATCTCACACTTCTCTAATTTAGTAGACGCATTAGCCAGTGGCCAACACAGATTACGTAGTGTGAAATTATCTAATGTCAAATTCAGTTTCCAACTGACTTAGCCTATAGCTCCGCTGGTCTGATTGGCTTAGGCCACTGAGATCGTGGTGTGGCCGCGTACGTACATACGAGTAAATATTAAATTCTTTTTACGCACGTTCCTTGGCAATATAAGTGTAAACAGAAGCACAGCTAGCAAACAAGGCACATTATATTATAATTACCGTTTTCCTCTAACTGGAGATTTATTGTTATTGTATTCATTGTTACACGTCTAATTTATGTTTTCGTGCGCGTGGGTACAGGCATCATCAATGAACGTTCGTAGCATTGGCTATTAGAGCCGCTAGAGCGAACCGGTGATCGGTGAAGGCTTCACCCCGGAGCAGTCTTCAATAAAACGCTCGGTTTGCGTTTTACGACTAGACCCTACTAACATTGACTATTTCCTTCAACAGAGAAAATGAATGTTGTTTTATATTGCTGAGTGTACTTTTATGGTATGAAATATGGCTCACATTTTCGTCAACGAGCCAAGGCTACTACGCCGACCTTGTAGGGCCTGATTTTTCTAAAATATTTAAGCGCTTACTACATGTTTTGAAACCAAAGTTGCCGGCTATACCATATAAAACCAACCTCAATCTTCTGTATGTTTATGAATGCTGCACAGAGAAGACGTATCTACGCTTGCACCGCATATTCATTACGACGTCATGGCACTTTACCTATCTATCTATACTACAATTGGGGTGAGTCTTGGACTTTTGCGTGCAAGTGAAGGGAAAAAAAATAATATGGATGAAGCGGTAGTTAAAAGGAAAGGTAAACCCACAGTTATATAAACTTAATTAACCTACTGGACTTGACAACATAAATATCTTTCTAAGAATGGATAAAGAAAATTTTAACGAATTATTGGATATTGTCATACCAGTTATAACTAAAAAAGATACACACATGAGACAAGCTATACCTATCTACTGAAGAAACCCTTACAGCCACATTAAGATTTGATGCCAATGGAAGAGACTATTAGGATTTGAAATATAGCTCGTTAGTATCACATAAACAGTTATCAAAAAGTATTCCTGAAACTTGCTGAGCAATCTACAAGGTTATGAAAAAAAAATACAATCAAGGCAAGCAATCAATTTTGATGCTATAAGTTTGATGCAATTTGATGCGCGCCTTATTAGGAAGTATGATGGCTATCTTCCAATCCACAGACCTACAGTTTGGCACTGCGAAGTGCTTACGGGCTGCCATGAATAAATCATGCCTGGATTTGGTCAAGAATTCTGACACAACAATGCCCGTATTTTTAAGGGATGTTTTGAAATCCCAGACCAAGCGACGGTGTTCCAAATCCCGGAATCGCACAAGAACTGGACGTGCCCTGTCAGAGGAGGTCCCTAATCGGTGGCAGGATTGGATATCACTACAGGTAAAATCTGCTACCTGCATTTTGTCGGGCATTACTTTTATGACAACTTTACTGACCTTTTCATCCTTTTTCTCAGAGACTTCGTGAAAGAGAATGGTCTTCCTACGCAGAAAGGCCTCATGCCGGTCCAGGCTCAGTGACAACTGCTCCATTTGGATATCCATCTTGTCCATCTTCTTCACCAACTGCTAGACAAAACCTCTGAATTCCGCAAAGTCATTGACCAGTGTGGGTAGGTCCTGTTGTGGCAATGATGATCCCGTTGGTGACAAGGACTCTGTAAAGTTGTCGTTTGTGGAGAGCTGGAAAGATGCATCCATGGTGCAGTGATGTAAAGTGTTGCTTGAAATAGTGAAAAGTGCACAGGACATGTGATTGATATTCGCAGCAAGTGGTGATGAGGTATTTATTTAGAAACTGTACCACATTTACTTAAAAATTTGTGTTAAATATTTTTAAATAAAATAAAATTGCACAGCTGATTATATTACTGTTTATTGGGCGACTTCTACCCGCAAAAAAAAGATTGAGTCGCGTGCCTCGACTGTAACAACCAATATAGCACACTTGTATTACAATGTACTATTGTAACGCTGCGCTACTGACCGGCCATTACGGCGGTCATTACGGTGTGAATTGATACTAGCGTTAAATGGTTTGGCGCTCAACATGGGGCCAAACCATTCAGTACACGAAAAAGTCCATCGACTGCCGTAACATTCATTTAGTAGAAGGCGATACACTGGTTGGCCGTGTGGTGTCCGACAGAAGAGAATAGCACCAACCCATTACACTCGTGGGTGTTGTACAAGGCGTTCTTGAGGTAAAAGATCTGGATCTAGTACAAAATTAATAGCAGCATTTTTAAATATATTTTTTTTAACACTTGTATCCCAAACCGCCTACCAAGCGTAGATGTTATGGCAACAACCTCTTTTCTCCTGGGCAAAGCGCTAAGTCCTGTACTGGATTGTTATGGGCTGTGATGATGATACACCAGTAGCTTCAACTACGTATGTACTCGCACGCGTGCGAGAGAGACACGCTTTACATAATACACGCTTTGCTCTTTATAATAATGTATGTGTAATAGAATATCCTACAACGTAAGAGGGATGGCATGATAGTCGATGAACTTTTTCGGGTACAGACTAGTTTGGACCCACGTTGGGCGCCAAAAGTAATGATTTTATTATTCTACGCTGGGTCAATCGAGCGGATGCCTACCTGATGATAAGCGTATCGTTGCTTGGCGGCAAAAACATAAGGAGGGTCTAACCCATCAGGCGGACTCCTCAGGCTCCACAGGATATTTTTTTAAAAGTTGTCATAGATTGATAGTGCTGTGTCGATGAGAGATTACTGGGCTCAATGAAAACCAAAGTTGTGGTTCGCGTCAAGCGGCTACAATATTATGCTGACGAGGGTCCACTTTGGTCCACACACAATAATTGTCTTAGTGATTTTTGTACTAATTTCTTTAAATGTTATATTGTATTGCAAAATTGACAAAAAGGTCGTGGCGTCATAAATGTTTTATTTTTTTCTTTTTACGTCTCAATCACGCTAGACAGAAATAGGCTGGGCGGCGAGCCCTGATGTGCACCAAAGGTATAATTGTAGGGATTGTAATGTCAGCGTACATGAGCAGCCAACGCGGCTGATTATGATAGTTTTGGAAGCCAGCTGACAGTACGTCCGATATCACAGAGCCCTGATGTATACCAAAGGTAATAGGGAACGGGTTCGTGTCACCCTCAGCAGTGCTAACTATGGAATCGGAATCGCGGTACTTGTCGCTGATAATATAAATATAAGCCTCAGGTCGCCTTGGCCTGCAACGTCTACCAGATCATCTCACGAGGGGCACAGTCATTCAGAAATAAGAATTGCAGAGGTATGGTCTTTGATCGACAACCCTCCGTCAGAGCCATCAGGGCAAATACGGGGTCCATGGTCTCACACGTTAACCGAAATCCATACAGACATTTGTAGACTCCTCACACTCTTCGACACTCGACACTCCTGTCGAATCCGAGAGTCAACCCGAGGTAAATACCGAAACCAGTGCCGACGCCAAACCCGGCCGTAGATATTTGAAGGGACCAAGTCCCACGAGTTCGCTAATGCTGTCAACTACTGGTGGTGAATTAGGAAAATATATTCTTCCATCCATCCCAACTGGTTACCAAGCCAGTTTCGTTGGCGGCCGAATGGAAAAATGCTGAAACACGAAATACTACCTGTCTCATTTTTCGCTTTAGTTTATCTTTGAATAAGTATATTCATGTACCATGTACATTCATAGGTAGGTACCAAAAAAGAAATAAAGGCTCATTATAAAATATGGTACTTACTTGCTGAATGAAAAAATATGTTAAACATTCCGGAATTGCTTTGCAGTGCCCGTTGACTGTACTGTCTCGCGCAGATGTCATAGTCACAGCTATTTAATTAGTCCAGCGGAGACAAGGTTTGCACTATTCTCCGTACAATTCCTTGGAAACTTGACATCGAATCTGTGTTCGCCTTAACTGGTTACTAACTGGTTGCAAAAATAACTCGCTTTATGGGTTTTCTAGCAGATATGGTTAATTGCAAAAAACAATACAATGCCTTTTCAAGTTGGGCAACATACTATCTTGTAACTGTGCGCTGTGTAAAGTAAACAGCGACTTTTTGGTAGACATTTTAAATGTAGGTATTCACCGGATTTCAATACTGTGTATAATCCGCGCGCAATCAGAATAGGAAGGAAACTATAGGTATTTACATTAATAACGCTAACGCTAATTTTCCCGTAAGCTGGAATTCCATTTACTTTGACATGGTCACGAGTAGCCCGACTTTTTGCTGTTACCCAATTAACGTGGATCCAATAATTTATTTATTTATTTATTTATTAAAACTTTATGCACTAAAGGTACATTGGCGGACTTAAAGCTAAAGTAGCCTTATCTACCAGTCAACCGTGAATTTACTTCTTATTATAAATCACCTGGTACCAAGAATGGTGCGTATCGCTGGTGGGTCGAATGCGCGCAAGATGTCGTTGCTCGCTACTGAAAATTCGACAGCTAGGCGAACAACTCCCAACAAAAAAAGGAGAATGTCGTCATCAGGTATTAGCTTATCTTGCGTGCGCTCTATTGTTAAGTAAGTACTTGAAGAGAGTGATGCGGGAAAATATTGACGTTGTTATGATTCATTTATAAGGTAAAGTACCCGCGTAGAAGTACGGTTGAATAAAAAACACAGAAAGTGCAACGTGTTCAATCTTTTGAATTAGGTCAATGTCTTATGATTGAAATTGTTGGGATTAGCGACATCTAGCGCTGTTTGAATTTATCTGATATTAGGGTCTGAAATTTTTATGGTAAGCTAACTTCTCAATACTCTTCTACTGTCCAGTCGAACTACCAAGCTAGCAATGAGGCTTATAAGTTCCGGCCCTATCATACAGATGGCGTTAAAGCTTTCCGCGCAAAAACCACAACGACACGAAACTAACACCTTCCATTCTCAGTTGCCGTAAAAATGGCGTTTAGAACTGAAAAAATATAGGAAAATTCAATGTATTGTTCTTTTTTTCAGTCTAGTGTAAACTAGTACAGTTAGGTAAAAAAATAGACATTAGTAGAAAAAATAAACTAGGTAAAAGATCAAAAGTTCGAATTCTGAAACACATAACCTTAGTCCTGGGGGGCGATTCTCGGGCGCGTGACAAAATCTCGAATTAGAGATATATCGAAAAAACATGGCGGATGTCGATCGCGAACAGATTACGGTATTCTCAGAATCTCACGGTAGACATATGTCGAGTCGCAGCGTGCGACATGCAACGAGTGGTCAAAACCAGTAGAGATTGGATATCTCGAACGTCGACATGACAAATTGTTGTTTTAGATAAAGTTTTACGGTGTTATTATATTATTTATCAAATATTTTTGATAGAAAAGAACTACATACGTTTTAAATAAGTACTGATTTTAGATAGGACTATTACTAAAACAGTGCTTTGGATAGTTTTCTCCTATTTACCTTCATTTTTATAGAAGATATGGTGGAAGCACCGTAAAGTAACATTTATAATTCACACACGCATACTCCTTTAATATAAATTATAATATTATTATATCAATATAAATAATCAAAAATATAATAATATAATAAATCATTTTTTATTAATTTCATCATCATTTTAAATGTAGGTACTATTAATAATCATTTATTTTTCACAAACAGAAATATTACAAAAACTAAGTACTTAAAAACTACGATGCATAAACATACAATTATAATTAAACACATTTAAAAAATATATTTGAGTGCGGAGGGAAGCAATCTCAGTATAAAATAAAATTTAAAGAAAATAAAAAAAACAAATCCTAATTTCGAAATAAATTATCTAACAATAAGAGGAACAGTATCTACCTAATTACCTACTTACTATATAATAATAATTCTTTTTAGCAGCACGTAAATGTTGCACCTACTTATACTATTGTATATGCCTACTAATCTATTGTCGCTTCATACTACTAAAATTCACATTGTTTGAATTTTATTTTTAAAGTTATTTTGGAAAAAACAAACAAACAATCACTAACAGCCGTGAGTCGTGAAGTAAATAAAACATACGTTTCGTTTCTTGCAGATGTTTGACCTTTAATTTCCTGTGTCTCATACTTTTTTTCGTGCAAAAGTATAATCGATACTTTTGAACGTAGTCGAAAAAATGGAACGTTGCAATCGGTGAGATTGATAAGTTTTGCGACTTTCAATGTCGAAGATCGTTGAGAATAAGTTTTTGGTTGCAGTAGAGATTTCAGTGACATTTTTAATAGAAATTTGTAGATAGAGATTATGTCACATTCCAGTCCTGGCCAGTTTCTTCATGACACTGTCATAAATCGTAGTCGGTCGATATTTTCCACTGCATTTCGAGATATGTCCGTGTATCAAGATTGTGGCAGACGAGACAAGTTTTCTCGCAACTTGTAAATAATGTAGTCGGCAATTTTGACTACAGAACTTGAAAGGCACAATATATTTCGGTTTAGTCACACTTTGGTTTTTATATTCACAAATTTAACTCGAAAAATCAAACGTTCCAGAAAATATCACGAAAATATGACCAGGATTCGAGAGAGGAAAATTCGTCCTTTAGGTACGCAATTTTTTTTATTTTATCCACCACCGACTTTTTCGTGGGCTCGTAGAAAGATTCTTCGTCGACATCCGTCTATGGTTCGTCACTGCTCGACAACGTCAGTCCAATCAAAGAACAATCTGTTGTTTGGTTGGACTATCGGGCTACTCGTCAACAAAGGTACGCGGTAGGAAACCCGGAACATACCCTTAAAATGTGAGATCGCTATTGACGATAAGACCGCCCTTGTGCGTATGTAAATGTAACTATTAAAACTATTTTCATTATTGCTAGGCGATATATAGCTATGCTGCAAATTTGGAGTCTGCAAACAGAAACCTGCGGAGGATGTGCTTATTTAGCAAAAAGTGAAGCTCTTGCACAAACAATTACCCAGTACCAAAAAACACGAAAATAACAAATTTTAATAAATACAAGATATACCAATGGATTAAAATCGAAATGAGTAATGTGTTGTCCTGCTCTGCTTCTCGCACCGGCACCGCACGAACAACGTCACCGAAAGTTGTCATAAAATGATGAATAGTAGACTGAATAAAAATTACAATTTTCTATAGTTTATATCTCAACTAAAGGCTGAGGCTAGTTGTGGATTTTATCACGCTGATATCACGCTTATAAGAAACAGAACAAAAAATATACAGACAGGGACCCTAAATTATAAGCTATTGCGAACAATTATCTCGTTGGAATGATAGCTATTGAAATATGCATTCGACAACAGTCGTTCTTAAAGTACTAGGTGGTGGTCCTGGTAGTGTGATTGTGTTATTCACTTTGTGTGTCATCCTTTTTTCATTTCACATCTTCGTAGTTTATTTCTTTTTTTCTCTTTCTTTTAATAAATTTTATATTAAAATTGTTTTACAAACAAATTCCGTTTGCTTTTGATATGGCATTCCTATTTGTCAGTTCAGTAGAGACGAACGCCTTTCATTTGATTATACTTTTCAGTTTTATTACTTTTATCGATGCTCGGGCAATTTAAGTTTTATCAGTTTTATTAAGTGTGCTTTAACCTCCTGGGAGACCGCCTAAAGCTTTAGTTTAGTACTTGTACCATCCTCGCTCCTCGCTAATTTTGGGAATAACTTTATCAATTACTCAGCAAAATAAACAATTAAATAATGCCAGACGAAGCTAAACCAATTAAAAATACCATGACGCGATATCTTCGCCCGGTACAAGGTACTGAGTCAAAATTAAAATGGTTGCTTTGGAAATCGACGTTCATAAATTTTATTATGGAAGAATGCTCGGACGCCAGTGTTGGCATGAAATTAAATATTTTAATTAATCCCAGTCCATCCAGTAAGTCCAGTTAATCCAGTAGTTTAGTCTTCCAGTGTATATTCTTTCATAACATTTTGTATAACAAGGAAGCGATCGAAAATCTCAGTGACATTTTTATATCAAACCCAAAAATGAAATATATGCACGTCATGCCTTGGGCACGAGGAGGCGGCTCACTCAAGAGTCTATATCAGATTATATCCGTGAGTTAAAGAGCTTAGCTAATGATTGCGATTTTGAGGATGCCAACGCAGAGACATATAGACAGAAGTTTATCCGCGATGCTTTTAAATCGGGGATTTGTTCTGCAAAGATTAGGCAAAGATTACTCGAAAATAATGAATTTAGATGATGCGTTAAATCAGGCTCTAACTATGGAGTCAGCTGAAATAAAGCTCGAGCTTATGAAAGTCCTGGCACATCTCATCTAAATGCCGTTGCGCCTAAAGCTAATAGACATTTACTGCAACACAACGCAATAGATGGCGATGTTTTTTTTGTGGTGGAAATTCTTCTCTTCGTCGGTCTGCATGCCCAAGCAAGGCAACGAAATAACGAAACTTGCTAGCTTTGTTCAAAGAAGAGACAATTCGCTAATGTATGTCGCTCAGGTAAACCCATGATCACTGGTTCATCATCACTAGAGCAGCGTTACTGGTGAAATCGCTTCACCTTCGAGTCTAAGTAAAGCTACCATTACAATTTTATTAAACGACTTTCGTGCCGATGTCTTCATAGATACAAGCAGCTCGGTTAGCTTCATTGACGAAAATTTCGCAAATACAATCAACTTAAAGAAAAAAGTAGTCAAGCAAACTATAACGCTTGCTTCTTTGAGTCACATATCTTTCGTGAATAGATTATGCCATGCATCCATCAAACTTGACAAGCATACTTACAATCATCACCCGCTACTTGTCGTAAATAATTTATGCACAGATGGTATAATTGGCCACGATCTGCTGAAAAAAACATCAATCAGTTGAGATGGAGTTCGGTAGCGAAAGAGATTCTCTTCGCATTTGTAACGTTATGCAAACATCCATTCCTCCTGCTACAATTTAATTTCGCCAACTTATTACAGGACGCTAAATCCATTTCAATAAAATCGAGAAGTTTTTTCTGAAACTGATGGAATATTCATAAAAGAGGAAATTCATAATTCATAATTCATAATAATCTATTAAAAGATGGTGTGATAGAACCGAGTATTTCTCCGTGTTCATCTCCGCATCAAATTTCTATTCTTCCAAAAGAAAAGAATATGACAGCTTTTGAAGTCTGTGGGAATTTATACCAGTTTACTCAAATACCTTTTGGTGTAACGAATGAAGTAGCTACATTCCAAAGAGCTTTACAGTATATCATAGAAACCGAGAAGCTAGATGGCACTTTTGCCTATTTGGATGACGTTACAGTGTGTGGAAAAACAAAGGATGATCATGACTTGAATTTAAAGAAATTTATGGATGCCGTTTAACAATATAAACTTACTTTATATAAAGAAAAATGTACTTTTGCTAACGAGAGGATAAAAAACCGTCTAAAGCCTTTGCTGGACTTACCCATTCCGAATGACGTTCCTTCTCTAAAACGAGCTCTCGAGAGAGTATGTTGTATTATGAGAGTATGTTTGCGCATTATTCGAAATGGATACCAAATTTCTCAGGAAAAGTAAGACCTCTCCCGTTGTGGGATTAGCTCGCCTTTGCATTATAAACTGTATTTTTATTTCCTATCATGTTATAAATTGGTGCAATAAAGATATTACATACATACATACATACCACTTATGCAATGCAAACCACCTTTTAATAAATTGAAGTCCTAAATTGCAAAATCAGCTCTGGCTACTATAAATGACACAGATATCTTGACCGTTGAAGCTGATGGCTCGGAGTACGCTGTTGCTGTCACTTTGCCCCAAAATGGACGCCCAGTAGCTTTCTTCTCCAGGATCTTAAATGATTCGGGAAAACGACATTCTTCTATTGAAAAGGAGGCATATGCCATAGTTGAATCATTGTGAAAGTGGCGACATTATTTGATTGGCAGACATTTTTTATTATTTACTGTCTGTTTCATTTATGTTGAATCAAAAGCACTAGAGCAAGATAAAAAAGAGAAGATAGAATGGTGGCGCTTAGAACTTTCCTGTTATAAAAATAATATTATAAACGTCCCGGTAAAGAAAATATTACTGCTGATGCTCTATCCCGAGTTTCCGCCTATTTAAACCCAAACATATTGCATAAATTACACAACTTGCTACGCCATCCCGGTATAATACGAATGATGCATTGGATTAGAGCTAAAAATCTCCCGTATTCAATTAACTATGCAAAATCAATGACTCCTGCTTGCCCTACATGTGCACAAATTAAATCTAGATTTGCAAAGATTAGATTATTGACAATTGATTAAAGCTACAGAACCATTCCAGCGCTTGAACTTTGATTTTAAAAGACCGATACCTTCATCATCTCGGAACAAGTACATTCTTACAATAATCGATGAATATTCTAGATTTCCATACGCTTACGCATGTTAAGATCTTTCGGCTCAAACTATAATATAATCGCTCAATGACTTATTTTTAATTTTTGGTGCATCTACATATATCCATTTTGATAGGGGAGCTGCATTTATGCTGCAACGAGTTGAAACAATTTCTTAACAGCTATGGAGTGGCTACAATTAGAACAACTCTGTATAACCATGAAGGTAATGGTCAAATTGAACGCTTAAATGGTACGCTTTGGCGGACGGTACAGCTGTGTCTTCATTCCAAACAAATGGATACAGCGAACTGGGAACAAGGTTTACCTACAGCGTATATACGGTGTTTATTATGCACCGTGACGAACGAGACACCACATGAACGAATGTTTCACCATATCCGGCGCTCACCTATTAGGAGAGCTCGACCCCTAGCTGGTTGTTGACACTAGGTCCTGTGCTGCCGAAAAGAAACGTAATATCAAAAAAGTACGACCCATTGGTTGATGAGGTTGAACTTCTTGAAAGTAACCCCAATTATTCCTATGTGCGGATGGCCGATGGGCGACGGCAACGGTTTCCAATAGACATTTGGCGCCTTATGCGAACTTCGATTCGGAATCTGAAACTGAAGACCCCGAGGTTACGAGTGAGCGTGAGACGAAGGCCAGTGATTCCGAGCAGCCATTGCGTCGATCAACGAAGGAAAGGAAACCACCTCAAAGGTTTCAAGACTACAATTTAGGATAGTTAGATTCCACCCAGAGGGTGAATGTGGTATATTTTATCTATGCTTATTCTATAATGTCACAATATTAAGTTTTTTCTGATTAAAGTCAATGTTTTGGGTGTATCATAAGTTTTATACTAGTAAGATGTTTCTGAACGTTCTTTAATCACGTGACCGAAGCGTTTGAGCTGTCAATGTTTTTGTAACGGACCGACTAGAAAATTGAATATACAAGTTTTACAATATATAATGTTTTATTTAACTATTTTGTAACACGATACATGGCGCAGCCTCTTTCATAAACAATGTCGATGTTTAACCTACCAGAAAAGTTAAATGTGTCGGGGAATCTGTCCGAAAATTGGAAAGCATTTGAGCAAAGTTTGAAAATATATTTGGTGGCATCCGGTTTGGACAAAAGTGCAGATGCGAGGCAAGTGGCGATATTATTGAATGTTATTGGTGAAGATGGTATTAAAATATTCAACAATTTTGCGTTGTCAGAAGACGAGAAAACCGATTTTGAAAATGTCATGACAAAATTCAGAGAATACTGCGAGCCGAAGAAGAATGTGCTACACTCAAGGTTTCTTTTTTACAACAGAAAGCAGGAGGAGAGTGAACATTTTGACAACTTCCTGACAGATGTGAAGCAATTAGTTAAGAGTTGTAAATTTAAAGCAGAAGATGAGGCAGTGCGTGACAGATTGGTGTTAGGCACCAGTGATTTAAACACACAAAAGAATATAGTGATAGAAGGCGATGCGGATCTAGATACTGTCATTACAAAGTTGCGACTTTCAGCCTTTCAGACTAGAAGCTGCAGAGGTTCAGGGCACAGGCAATAAGGTTGACAGGGTGGTTGAAAAAAGGTAGACCTAGTAAATCTAACATGGTACATAATAATATGGTAATAAAATGTAAATGGTGTGGAGGACAACACGAAACTTGAACTATGTCCAGCTCGAGGTAAATTATGTACCAAATGCAACCGATACAACCATTTTACTTCAGTGTGCCGTAGCAAATTTGGAAAAGATATTGCGGATAGTAATCTACAAATTCAGGAAGATAGTGATGGTGAATTCTACTGTGGCAGTGTTCAGAAGGTATGTTCTATAGAATGGACACAAGCATTATTAATAGAAGACACCAGAAGTGTCAGGTTTAAGCTAGACTCAGGTTCAGATGTTAATTTGATTCCTTTAAGCATTTATCAGATACTTAAACAAAGGAAAAACTTGCAGTTGGAGTGTTTTAAAATTAATCTATTTGCTTACCACAAGACAGGTATTAAAGTATATGGCACTGTATTGTCGGAAGTCACATTAATAAATAAATGCTACTTTATAGAATTTATTGTAACAGACTCTCAGTTCCAACCAACCCTTGGCAGAGATGCAATGCTAGGTTTGGTTGTAAGGAAACATGTTAATGAAGTTGACTTATTGGCTAATGACATTGTTGCAGAAAATCCAAGGAAAAGAGAATTAGTCTTGAGGTATAACGATGTATTTACTGGGACGGGGAGATTTCCTGGTGAATGCCAGATACTTTTAAAACAGGGGTCTGTACCAATCTCAAAGCCATCTCATCGTGTCCCTCTAAAACTAAAAGAGAAGCTTAAGTCTGAACTTGATAGGTTATGTCAAAAAGGTGTTATTTCAAAAATGGATGAAGCTACAGAATGGATCAATAGGATTGTAATAGTTGCGAAAGACCAAAATGCAATTCGTGTGTGCCTAGACCCTAGGGATCTAAACAAATGTATTCTTAATAAGTATTTTGAAATATCAACTATAAATGACCTTAAATCTAAAATTTCTATGGCAAACTATTTCTCAGTCCTAGATTTAAAAGAGGCTTTGTGGCAAATTGGTTTTTCTGAAACAAGCAAAAAGATTTGTACTTTCTCAACAGTTTATGGTACATACAACTTTAACGTTTTGCCATTTGGATTAGACATATCTGCTGAAATCTTTCAAGAAAACTGTGAAAATTATTTTAAAGAGATTGAAAATACATTTATTTACATTGATGATTTTTAATATATGGCAAAACAAAAGAGGAGCATGATGTGGCTTTAGAGAAAGTGTTAATGAGAGCACGAGACCTAAACAAAACATTTATTAAAAAAAAATTCTGTATCTCCCTGAAATAGTAAAGTATTCTGGTCATGAGATAATTGGTGGTTGCTTGATGCCTGACAAAAGTAAGATTAAAACTATAATGGATTATGATTCACCCTCAGGTAAGCAAAGTCTACAAAGGGTTCTGGGCATGATAAATTATATGAGAGATTACATCCCAAGATTGTCAGAGTTAACAAGCCCCCTAAGATAATTTTTAAAGAAAGATGTGTTGCAGTGGGGTAAGACTCATGAAAAGTGTATTGAGGAAATCAAAAATATTCTTTTAAGTCCACCTGTGTTAAGAAATTTTGATCCCGAGCAACCATTATCTATTCAGACGGACAGTTCAAAAAGTGCAATTGGTTGTGTTTTGATGCAATATAAACTACCCGTTGCATTTGCATCTAAAGTCTTAGTAAAACTGAATGTAAATACGGTCAAATTGACAAGGAATTTTTAGTCATTCTATTTGCTTGTAAAAAATTCCATTATTATATATATGGCAGGCATACCGTAGTCCAAACAGATCACCAACCGCTGGATGCATTGACAAAAAAAGAAATTTATTCAATTGCATCTCAAAGATTGCGTAAGATTAGAATAAAACTTCATATATATTACATTGATGTACAGTATGTAAAGGGTTCACAAATGCTGATAGCAGATGCTATTAGCAGAGCATCATCAAAAGCTGAGACTAGTACACTTGAACAGTCATTGGACCGTGTCATTGACTATCCAAGCTAATAGTATATTATAATAATGGATGGCCTACAAATATTGATAAAGTTGCAGATCTTGTCAAACCTTATTGGAAATTTTAAATAATATTGTAGTTGAAAACGATATTCTGTATTTAGATCATAGGATTATAGTTCCCTCATCTCTTGAGAAAACTGTCATGGAAAAAATACACTATTTACATTTTAGCGTAACTAAAACACTAGGTAGAGCCAAATCACTATTCTTTTGGCCTGGCATGAAAAGCGATATCATGGATACTGTAAGTATCCATGATACAGTGCTAAAAAAATAAAGAAGTCCTTATTATTAGATGAAACTACACCGTCCCTCCCTTATAATCAACAGTCATCAACTGTTAGCGCGAAAATGAGTCTCTGCAGAGTCAGTACTAAAAAATCTATCACCCCTAAAGCACCATCTCCGGGTATTGATGTACAGTATGGATGTTGACCGACATCCCAATTCCAAACCTATACTAAACTTGTCCCTTTGTTGCAAAGATCTGATAGAGGCAAGGCAAATGATGAAGAAGTCTCTGTCAAATAACTCAGTCCAACTCGATCTTGCAACAACATTCTTGTATTACTTCGGACTAACCATAAAAACAAAGCTGAATGAAGATTGGAAGTCTTACGGAGAAACCATAGGCTTGGCAAATCAAGAGGTCACACCTATCAGCCTCCTCCAGGTCTAAACACAAAGTTCTCCAAAAAACTATGACGCTCTACAATCGGCCACTGAAAGGGACGACGCCTGGATGACAACTATGGCCCTTAGTATTTATCGTCTTATCAGAGCCTCGGTGGCAGAGTACAAACAACAAATCACGAACAAAGTCACCACACAACTGAAGGCCATGTGCCCCGATGCCCAGGAAGCTTCCGATGTAGTCGACATTTACCTAGGGTGGATGAATGAACCGTCGTATAATGCTCTAGTAGCAGCCTATGACATGTATTTTAATAAATTCATGAACCATACACTAGCAAATATGAGAATCGGCACTACAGGGTCCAGATTTAAAGATTGCGCTTCACTCATGTCTTATGGATATCTTACATCACTATTAGGGATGGGAAAGCTTACAGACGCAATGGACTGGGTATTCGTTGAACAGATAGGTTCGGACATAGATCGGATGATGGATACCGAGGACGAGCTCTTGGACCCATATTGATACTTCCCATATCAAGTAGATCTAGGACTAGTAGTCAAATCAGCGTATTCTGCAACCGCGAACCCACATTTTTTCGAGTGGGTACATATAATAGGCACATTGATGCGTTCCACTCGCTCAATGAATGCGAAGCATATTACCGACGCAAGGGCGGCGGATATCTTTGCCAATGCGGCCTGTGTCGCTTATGTGTACGCAAATATCTTCTAATTCGACAAAGTGTATACAGAGGACGGGCAACGACTGGAGATGTCTGAGGAACCAGTCGAGGAGGAGCAAGATGAGGAGGAGAGGATCTTGAAATCAAGGGACCCTTGTGACTGGCTGGCATTGATATTATCGAATGGAGGATCTATCCCGAGACCGGTAAGGAGGTTTGTTAGTAATGTAGGCAACGAAATCGAAGAGGCACGCCCGGGAACGAGTCCTATGTCAAGGTGTTCTCTAGAACATATCAGAACTAGACACGTTCCATACTGAGTCATTCTATAACAAAGTGGGGTGTGACTTTCTAAATTATGGTAATGAAAACTATCTAGTAGTGGCGGACTACTATACCAAGTGGTTTAATCTAATAAAGGCTAGTTCCATGACTGCTACAACTGTTATAAAAGTGTTAAAACAGTTATTTGCTACTCATGGTATACCGAGCATTCTCAGAGCTGACAACATGCCATTCAACTCTATTGAATTTAAAAACTTTGCAAAACTGTATAAATGTTCTATTATTACATCTAGCCCTCTGTATCCAAAATCAAATGGATTTGTTGAATAATATATTGGTATAGCTAAAAATATGTTAAGGAAATGCAAGGATAAGAATTTAGACATAGACGTAATTATGTTAGAATATAGGAATAGCCCAGTGTTAGCTTCACCATATTCTCCATCTCAATTGTTGTTTAGTCGGTTGACTAAATCTACATTGCCAATACACAACAATTTGCTTGCTCCAAAAATAGTAACTGATTTTGACAAGTATCAAGAAAAAAGAAATGTTTTAAATAAAAATAATTATGATGAGACTGCCAGACATCACAGTTATACCCTGGAAAAAGGGCAAGATGTTGTGTATCGCAAAGAAAATGTGTGGATACCAGTCAAAATAGTGGACCTTCACGGTTTACCTGGGTCTTACTTGATCCGAGATAAACAGGGTTCTATATTAAGGAGAAACTCTTCGCAGTTGAAGCCATCAGCGACTTCCAAGCCATTAGATGTTCCTACTATGTTGCCTAGACAATGTACCATTCCCTTTGAGGATGGGGGCTTTAAGGAGTCACTGTTGGATTCAGAACAGAGTAAGGAAGGAAGTGATAGGCCTGCTGGAAGAGATTTCTTTAAGAAATAAGTAGCACATGTTGTGTCATCTATAAGTATGTATTTTTCCTCAAACTTTCATGTGTACAATAAACTGAAAATAAAAATAAATAAATAATAAGTGTATCTTGAATGTACCTATATTAAATTAAAAAAATAAAAATTAAAAATAACCGGGTATGCTGTTTGGAAATACTCGATCATGTCCCATTTCTATTATCCTACCTACTATCATTATAAAAAAGGAAGTTTATGAGCATGGATGGATGAATGGATGGAAATTTGTTACTTTTGCTCTTTTTACTACTTTCCGCGGGACCACAGTGTAGGTAACCGAATTCTGCACGAATGAATTCACGGGAAAAAAGCTAGTTTTTTATATTCACAATTTTTTATTAAATTTAATATTGTCCACTGTCGGGCCAATAATGAGCATTCAATTTGCATTTAAAAACTGAAAAAATGTCATACGGCCCCAAAAGTGACATAATATCGATACCGACAATGATACCCGGTATTGCCCCATTATTATTACCTACCCGGTTTAACCCCGAAAGTACAATTTTCAAACAAAATGAAATAAAAAAATTGACTTGATATAAACATTTCATAATTCCATTAAAGTATTCTTTATGCCATGCTTAATCTTTGACATACTCATCATTACAGATGTGTAAATGTAAAGTTGATTCACTGTAGTCGAAATCAGACTGAAAATCGGTAACATTTCACGGATTTCGAATAAAAAGCTGAGCAGTAAAATCGAAATTTCCGCCCAAAATCTCTGTTACAAATCAGGAGACACGCAATTTACCATAATACCGATAGATACCAATAATAGTTTTCGGAATAATGAGGTACCCGGTTTGACCCACGTACCCGGTTTTATACAACTTTTCCCTATGTACATACATATTTAATAAATTCATATAAGTGTGGATCTATTACTGGCTTCCAATGATGTATTTTGCTTTTCACGAAGTTTATGTAGCTGTTGATTCAGCGAAATAGATAAAATAAAAAAATAAACAACATTTATACAAAATTCCAACCAAATGTAATGACACAATTATCGATCACATAATTAAATATTAATACTTTAAAATGGGACAGTGGTATTACGTACGCTACGCTACGTAGTACGATAAATAAATAAAAGTAATACAAAATATAAAGAAACAATCATACAAAGCACGTTTCTACTTAACTCTGTGTCGGGTCTAGGGCAAAAGTTCCTCTCGAAAAAGTTCAGTCGAACTTTCGAACGAGGAACCGGAACTGAACAAGCCGGAAATATAATATTTGTTCTCATTTCCGGTCTCCTCAATTTAATAATAGATAGACTACATGTTAATTTCATGTATTACAATACTTTTAACAGTATTATAAAATTTTTTACGTAATTAGTTAAGGAAGTTTCTCAAAATCAAAGAGTAACAATCGTTCAGAAATCCCCACACTTCGTTCTGAAGTAGGTACAATGTTTATGAAAATATTATGAAATACTAATTATTCCTCTTAATAACTTAAATAATTAAAATATACCATAAAATATTATGCTTGCGCACTTCGTGCACAAATGTACTTCCAAATTGCGCGTGCCGACACGCGTAGTACCTACTCAGTAGAATATTGTTACGTCGAATGCCAAAATATATTTCTTAAGTAGCCGATGAAACGTGATTTTTTTAAATATAAGCCCACCAGTAGATCTATTATACTCGTATAAAATCGAGAATCATATTAAAAATCTAGCAAACTAAGAATGCTACTAGCTTAGTGAAATAAATGGTGATTAATAGACAATTAAATAAAAATGAAAATGATAAAACTTCATTGTTGTTGTAAAGTTATGCCATTAAAAGTGTAAAAATAAAATAGAGACTTTTCTAAATGGTATAACTACGAATAGACTACATCTCTTTTTGCTTTTGAATCTATTGTCTTAAAAGTTATATGAACAACGTTCCTATTTTTCAATATGAATTATTGAAGCTGTTATAATGTCGCATACACCCGAAGAAAGCACCAATCTGCGCAAATGCTGGAAAACGGCCGGAGTCAACGTGATACAGGTCAACGGTACAACGAGTTCACCAACTTACGCAAGCCAGGAACAGACAGGGCAAGGTGTACGTCAGCATGGTCGATACTGGGTCGACACAATGCTTTGAAATCGCTATCTCACAGTAACTGAACATACAAATCAGTTTCGACGCCTTGGAGGAAGTCACCCAAGTGCATGTACTGTGAGACGATGATTTGCTGAAGATAATTTAAAACCATATAGACCTGCAAACGGCCCTAATCTTAATTTATAATTCATAATGTCTTTAAAAGTCAATAGTCAAAATCTCTTAATTGAGCCTACTCATAGATATGTAATGTCCTAATATTACATATCTCTTTCAATCGTCAAAGAGGAGGGGGTAGGCAAGTAGGAAGGAAACACACAGTGACATGATGGCCGCCCCATGGCCGCAGCACACCCACAACCCGCCGACAACGGTGCCGGTCCGCGCCCGACTTAATATATTAGAACTTATACTATAGTTAAGAAAAACCACATAAAACTGCAGCAAGAGTAAGCTAGTCCACCAAGGCAGCACCCGTTCACGAGTATAACGCAAGGCTCAGTCATTGTCCATTTCAACCACATTTGAGGAAAAAGGGCGACTCGGCCCCCACGCCACCGCCAGACAGACCTTTAAGTGAGCATGCATCACAGATACTGCATGTGATAGGTAGCTGCTCCCACCCTACCCTTACCCTGCCCGTAGCCTTCCCCTATCCTACCCTACCTACCCCTACCCTTACACCTACCCTACCCCGATCTACCCCTACCCTATGTCTACCCTACCTCTATCCTATCCTACGCCATTCCCACCGCAGCACGCGCAGAGCAGACCCGCTACGACCAAAAGACACCGTGTGTGAGAAGGGAAGGAAAGTAAACGCCGCTTCCAAGGTGGCTCTCCGTGGTAAAGAAACGGCAAGAAATCCAGAGCCTACATAAATTCTTTTTTTTTTTTTCGAATGTCTTTTATACTAATACATTATATTTGCCAATATTACTTACTTAAAAGTAAAAAAATACCTGTATAGAACTGCAGTTCAATTCCATGGACTTCTGTCATTTACATATTCGGATATACTATAATAACTTTTATCTACACTCATAGCGTAATGTTCCAATTACATATTCAAAAACAGTTGTTGGATACACTTTTTTCACGCCAGTCTATAAAAAATTAAAAAATTACTTTTCGATACAGCATTTCCCATACTATTTTCATTACAGCTGTATCGAAAAATAACTGTTTAATCACAATGCAACACTTTTCTTTTTTAAATTTTTGTCGGGCGCCGGGACACGGCTAAATGTAGGCTGAATACCTAAATGTCTTCAAGACATTTCAGAATTCCTGATTATATTTGTAATCAGTTCACAGTCTGTGGTTGTGATTGTGTACATTTGGAATTATTTTCCCGCTAAACAGTTTTTTTTTTCTAATTGTTGTAATTTGGGTTTGTGAATATTTTTTCTTGTTTGAAGCAAATAAATAGATAAATGTGAAAGTAGTGAAGTGAAATTCCCGCCGCTTGATATCCTCGACGCGTACAAGATACAACAGAACTGACTCGCAGTTACTTCCAGCAAAGTTAAAAAATTATAGGTACGAAATTTTAACTTGAAAATATGAGTGTAGATAAAGTAGTGTATGCAACTGCATATAATTAGGTACTAAAACACTCGTGTCAAACTATTATCATACTCATGTTTTAATACCCCCTTTTATATGACAGTTGCATAAACTACTATTTTGACATAATTTATTTTTTATAGTAGCTTTAAATTGATTTAATAGTTATTTCTGTATATCTGTTGGAACCTTATTATAAAGCGTACAGATTGACCCATAAATGATTTGTGGACTTTAGCCAGAAGACAAGCACTAGTAACAAGTTTATCTTTATTTCTAGTATTCCTATTATGAACATCACTGTTCTTCGTAAACAAGTGTATATTTTTATAAACATAGATCAAGTTCTAATGTATGTATTGTGATGGCATTGAATTTATCTCTAAGTGAAATTCTAGGTCCCAATTGGCAAATTGCGCGAACTGCCTTTTCTGCAGTAGAAACACATTATGTTAGTCTGCAGCGTGTCCCCACAGCCATCACAGGCCATAACAGTCCACTGCAGAACTTAAGGTCCTCTCCCACGAAAGGGGAGGTTATTGTCATAATCGCAGTGTTATAAGTATAACAATGGAAAACGCTGCTGCCCATTGCCCGGAGACTCTAGAACTTTTGTCTCGATAACATTAGTCGCCTTGTACGACACCCACGAGTGTAAGGTGTTGGTGCTATTCTACTCTGCCGGACGCCACACGGCCCCACAGCAGTATGCCATAACTCATGATACTGTGGTAGTAACTAAAATAAACTAATCTTGCTGTAGCCTCATCAGAATAACCTCGTATCTTCTTTACAGCATATGCTGCAGAACTTAGCCTTTTCGCCAATTTATCAATGTGTGGACCCCATTGTAATCTACCAAATTTTCGTCTCTTACTTGTATATTAGGTGGTACTGATCTAACATTTGGCAAGGAGAATTTTAAACATTTTGTATTTTTGCCATTCAGTAATAAATTATTAACCGTAAAGCAGTTTACCACTTCTGAAATAGCTTTGTTCACGTCGTCGTATGTTAATTGTTTTTTTTTTTAATTTTAAACACTAAAGATGTATCATAAGCGAACAAATAAATTTCGTGAGTGTCTTTTACAAAGTACGACAAATCATTTACATAAATAAGAAACGAAAACGGACGCAGAATTTACCCCTGTGGGACCCCCATAGAGACAACAGATCCTGCAGATTTTTCTCCGTTGACATCAACCTTCTGAATTCTCTGACTTAATTAAGAACTTAATAAGTTTAGCGCTAAGGCCTTTATTCCATATTTTATTTATTAAATTTATTTGTAAACACAGATATAATATAACATTGTTGAAAATATATTCCTTTTGTATTATCATATTTAGCCCTTTTTATTGGCGTACAAACAATAAATTGGATATTGTAACATAATGTCAAAATAGGTATGATAATGTTCTATTTGTAGTCATACTCTAATTTATTTATTCATTAATTTTACAACATGATAGTAACAGGTTATCAAAGCATTACAAAATGAGTTGTAGTTACTTAATTAAGTATAATAATGAAATATATACAATGATAATTAATATTAATATCAATGTCATAGCAGATTGAATTACATATTCAAGATATAAAGGTCAAAATATAAATTAGATTAATCAATAAGTCAATAAATTAATTGATTCAATTTTTTTTACAAATATATTTTTTAAATTGCATTTGAAATAATTCAGTGATTCACATTCTCTTATATTCTTTATATATTCGATGTCATAGTAACTTGAGCGTGTGTTAGATTTAATATATGTCCTACTTATAATTATAGTGACTTTTATTAGTATAAACCTTTATTTTAGTAATTAAGCTACAGAATAATAACAGAGTGTGAGTATTTATCCAAAACTCCAGTGAAATATATGGAAAACGCTAAATTAGGTAAACAAGAGCATATTAATAAATGGATATCTATGTCATGTAAAATATAGTTCATGGAGGTAGTGCTATTTGTTTAGGACATAGGTTATAAAGTATTTAAGAGAGACTGGGCGAAGTGGAGGAGTAAGACTTGATAACTTGAATATGTTATCTAGGATAAAGTATTATTCTAGTGCACATTATTTAATCAAACAAAAGCATATTTTAAGTATATTAGGTATATTTTAATAAGCAATGTAATCCATTATAAAATGAGGTATTTATTTAAACAACATTTATGCAACATTCTAACCAAATGTAATGACACAATTATCGATCACATAACCAAATATTTATCCTTTAAAAATGGGACAGTGGTATTACATACGATTCAATAAATAACCGATTATATAAATAAATAAAACTAATACAAAATATAAAGCAACAATAATACAATGCAAGTGTACTTAACTCTGTGCCGGCTCTGGAGCAAAAGTCCCTCTCACTGTCACGACTGAACCTTTATACTAGCTATCTAGCTGGAAATGTCTAAATTTAATGATAGATAGCTTACATGTTAATTTAATGTATTACAATACTTTTAACATTTTTTTAACATTATAATAAATTTATTACATAATTAATTAAGGAAGTTTCTCATAAACAGTATTTAATCTGATCAAAAGTCACAATCGTTCAGAAATCCAGACATTTCGTTCTGAAGTTGGTAAAATGTTTTATGAAAGTATTTTGAAATGTTAATTACTAATAATCACGATAGTTTCCAATATATACATATGTAACTTTAAATAACAATTAAAATATACTAAAACACCTTATATCTAACACGTGCATATTGTATTTTGAGACTAAGATATGCCCGGAACCACTTAAAGTGGAATGTTTAAGATTGGTCAAGAGTTATGTTCTCAGACGAATCAAAATGTATGCGATGGAAAATAAAGAATGTATGGAAAATCTGAGGAACGGTTCAAGCATGCATGCATCTAAGAGAAAGTTTCCTATAATGGAGGATCCGTACTTATGTCGCCCCGGGGTCCACCTTGGCCATGATTTAGGATTTGGCACATCAGGTAATTACAACTATCATTACCATCTGACCTCCATGTACCCTGCTACCAGGGGAATCTGACTAGATTGGATCATGGTTACACATTCAGTCGCCTGAATGTGCAGGTTTCATCACGATGTTTTCCCTCACCGTCACAGAGCCTCGGTTAGTGTTCAACTAATGTACATAGCCCAGAAAAGAGCGGATTCGAATCCGGTACCTGTCGCTTACGAGTCGGATACCCTAACCGCTCGGCCACGTCACTCCAATGTTAGAGCCTTTTCCTATAAGATGATGCTTGGAAAAAAGCTCTTTAACTAGTCAAAGATTGCATTGCTATCGAGTGTATATGGCTCAGGAGGTTGATTTTGTAAAAACGTAATTAGTTGACTATGGTGAACCCATTTTTTTCTTTTCCTTGCTTGCGATAACCTTTTCAAACCTTTCAAGGGTTTGATGTTTTTAGTGTATGTTTGTGCAATTGGCCGTAAGTAAATGTATCCAATTGGACGTGAAATGGATTTCAACATGTTAATAAACAAAGCAATGTAAAAGAAAATTAATAAAATCACAAAACAACGCTATCTAGCGGCGATTGTGGTGTTTTCGATTCAAGTTTTATTTTATATAATTAAGCTATAGGAAGCCATTTGGCGCACAATTCAATACATTTACTAAGAGTATAAACCATAATAAAATTACTAAACACTCATTAATTAATTCATGGAAAGAGAGGGCTCGCTAGCCTGTTTGTCACCCGATTATCAATAAACTGAGTGTGTGTAAGACACTTTAGCTTGCATTTTTTTGTTCTATGTTAGTTGGCCTGTGGTTTTTGGTCTTTACAATAGCAATAAAGCTTGAGTTGGGCAGTATCCACGCAGTGACTCTGATCTCTATATAGATTGATGCGACTCGGTAACGAGACGAGTGTCCACCTATATTTATCTTTGCGAATCGTAGCTTCGAACTCGCCATTACCTGGCTTAGTTCGAAAGACTATCATAAAATCTCTGTATTTTTTTTTACCCTTCCATGTTATCTCATCCGCCTGTAAAATTTTTGACAATGTCAGCTTTTCACATTCTTTATTATTTTTAAGTATGTCGTTCAACGATTTGACTGTTGTGTGTGCAGCTTTCACAGCTTCTTTGGCAGTAGTAGAAATTTTTATACTATCATGGCATGTACACCAATGCTCAGAAATTTCCGCCATTAGACATGTCCGATTCGGTGGAATTGGTAGAAATAAACTAATTGCTCGATCCCCTCCGTACCGTTGCTTGCTCCGTGAAATTATTGTTTCATCTTTTATTTTATCTAAATTGGCTAGATCTGACATCATTGCATGTACGTCAAAAGGCGTTGTAAGTCGCCGACTGTTTAGCTTTAGATTATTGTACGCTTCCTTATATTTTTTTCGAAATGATGGCGGGGTTAATATAATTAAAACAGGCAACCGCTCTTCTAAACGACCTTGCTTGGTAGTCCGTACGTCACCATATCTCATTCCATGATCGCTTAGTATTATTAATACAGTTTCATCTAAATAATTAGATTCTTCCAATCTCTTGAGTAGTTCCATATAATCAGAATCAATTACCATTCCGTGATTGAGATAATCATGAGTCATAGTTACTTCCCAAAAAAATCCAAACAACCGATAAGGTTGCAATAAATATGCAAGATTTTCGAAGTAATCTAATTGTACCTTATAAAAATATTTGTCGTGCATACATAATTGACGGGGTGGACCGGAGTGAGGTCGCTTGCCCCGTTCTTCGTTTAAAAATGTATGAATATAATAATCTGTAGGCTTCCTTAAAAATCCTGCTTCTGCGAAATTAAATGTACCCATAGGCGCACTGTCTTCAGTAAATGCTGTATAATATCCGAGGTCCTTGAACAAGTTCCAAATAAATGGACAATTATCGTATTGGTAATTACCGGAAGGGTGACATATTCTCTTTATTTCTGTGATATTATAGCCCATAAGTAAAGGGACAATATTGATATAAGAGCTGTCGCCAACCTTGTTATACCCCATAAATTCTATTGCACCCTTGTTTTCTAAGATGGAAATCGTTTTAGGCATCGTTCTGTGCAAATTTAACCTTGATACCGCGTCAAGTCCTAAGACTGCTACGTTATATGTTGAATAATTACTCTTAGCGACTTGCTTACGGATTTTAGGAACAACAGATAAGAAGAACTGGGTGTGTATATCATGGCCCTTATAAGAACATGTAACTTTTACAAATTCATCGTTAATTTGAATAACATCACTAAAATGAATACATTTTTTATACATCACTCGATTGTCAGCAGATTTAGAATATACATCTGAAACTGACTTTGGCCTATAGAATGCTTTATAACAGCATTTAAATGCCTTTTTATCAATCACATTGTAGTGTGTTAAGTTATGTGTCCAAATATGAGTTGCATTATTGACCAGTAAGGAATATCTTGAATCAAAACATTTTTGCATATCTTTGGGAAAATACACATACGGTTTAATTTCATCAGAAAATGGCTCCATTCCTGGTATCGTGCATCCTTCTGTTCGAATGGCGAATCGCGTTTCACTTTCACTGAAATTTTGATTGTACGACACCGGTTGGAAATTATCTGTTTTCCTCTCCTCCTCTGTTTGGGTGGCGAAACGTGTTTCACTTTCACTGAAATGTTGTTCGTGCAACACCGGCGGGAAATGATCTCCTTTCCTCTCCTCTACAACGGCGTTCACGTCACAAAAAATTAGTAAAACTGAGATTACACCGCCACCAACAATTATCAGAAACTTAAATAAAAGACGCTTGTCTGTCGATGCAGCATTCTGGTTGTAATCGTGATTTAAAGGTTTA
Source organism: Blastobasis adustella (assembly GCA_907269095.1). Lineage (NCBI taxonomy): Eukaryota > Metazoa > Arthropoda > Insecta > Lepidoptera > Blastobasidae > Blastobasis > Blastobasis adustella. The sequence goes on along the minus strand of OU026114.1, from coordinate 3,353,267 downwards.
TAACCATTTTCAGACATGTTTTATTATTCAGTATTTTTCAAGCAAAACTCTTCATTTTTATTTACTTAATCAACGTTTACACTGTACGCTAAATATTAGTGTTAATAATATTTCACTGGTAATCAACAATTTCTCGTTAATTAAAATGAATGGCGTGAAATTTTGCTTAGAAAGTTGCGTTAATTAACCTACATACGCACTCTACTACGGCTATCATCGTTGGCAGGCATTGTAATTCGTCATATCACCCCCTTACAGCAAAAACCAATTATTTTGTGAAAATGCGTTTTCTACATCACAGTATGCTATAAGATATAAATTTCAAAATAACCCATTAAAAAGTAAAATTAAGTAAAACCCATTATTACAAGGAGATATCAATCTGTTTCATCTCAGGATATAAGTCAAATAATATCATATAGTTTAAGTTTGTAATAATAAATATGGAGAGATTACATCAAATTGATATAGCAAGCGTGTTCAAAAACACACGTAGGCATTTGACCGCCATCTCACCTGGCGGTAAACGTCTTCTTCCGTCGATGAAGACATGCTAGGTGCAGGTGGCTAATATGCGGAGATGTGGACGACGTAGATATTAGGTGTACCCGGTATGGAATGCTGGTCTAAAATCCCGACTCTTCCAGTTAATGACAGACTTGGAAATATATCCTGACCGATTCCAACAGGTCTTTAGGATGACCATTGTGTTACAATGTAATACTAACCAGAGTCAGAACGAGCATAAAAGAACAATACAAAAATTTGAGAACAACAGTCCAGAAGAGAGACTCCTGATAACTTTGAGGTTAGTGATATAAATATCTAGATATTATTAAATTAAATAGCTTTATTACGTAATCAAAGTGTTTGTGACCCTGGCATGCAACAGAGGGATGACTATAGAATAAGCTAAAATATATATTAAGAAAAAAAAATTGAAATATATACTAATAAAGTTTCGTGGCTCTCTACGCAGCTTTATACGCTGTCACCTATTAGAACCCGTGGCAGTGCGTGCGCAGAGTTGTAGGTGGCTTTGGGATTACCATATCCAAGGCGCAGTCCTTTTTCATAATATTTACAACTGAATTTGCCATGAGCTGACATGACGCCACGCTATACATTGCTAAGCAACGCAGTTACCTAGCTACGCCTGAACGTCTGTCACGCGCGCCTGCGCGCCGTGAAGTACTTCTTCGTCCTCCTGGCCTGATTATGTCACTGTCAAGAGTGACAAGTGCTACTGCAGAACGAAGTGATGAAATTCTATTATTAGAAACAATTATATATTTGTGAAGTGTTAACGTGTGGTGTGTAGTGCCGCCACCTCAAAGAATAGCACCCCCCATCCCACCCCACCTCTTCCCGGGTGTTATAAGAGGCGACTAAGGGAGAAACCCGAAAGATAGGCAGCAGCATATTTCCACGGCCCCCAGTACCCGGCGGCCCCGCTATTCCGGACCATGATACCGGTCACGGTAACGGCGGGGCAGGGGGTGCGAAGAATCACCGGACGCGACCAGGCTACCACAAAGCACGACCACTGGCCCTGGCAACATACAATGTCCAGACACTGCGGACCGACGAAAAGCTCGTGGAGCTGAAGAAAGTGGTAAGCAGATTACATAGAGATATCTGAAGTCCGAAGAAAGGGGGAGGACTCGACAATTCTGAAGTCCGGAAATCTGCTTTACTTCCGGGAGGGCGACCAACTGTCCCTAGGTGGTGTCGGGTTCCTCGTCCACAAATTTGGGTTGCGTACCATATACTCAGAATTACGAAGCGGTATTCGTTGAAGGTCATACAGGTCTACGCACCGACTTCGACTCACTCCGACGATGAAGTGGAGGCTATGTATGAGGATATAACTTCAGCCATACATACCTCCAAGATACATTACACCGTTGTCATGGGGGATTTTAACGCGAAACTGGGCAAACGAAGCGGAGACGAGTTGAGAGTGGGGCAATTTGGAGTTGGAGTTGGCACCTGTGGCCAGATGCTGGCCGGCTTTCTGGAAAAATAGGGACTCTTTATGATGAACTCATTTTTCGGGAAGCCCCGATGGTGTCACAAAAAATGAGATTGACTTCATCCTACCTACGAAACGGCATATATTCAATGATGTATCAGAGATCAATAGCGTAAAAATTGGCAGTGATCACCGCTTGGTAAGAGGCACATTGAATATTAATCCCCAGCTAGAAAGATCGAGATTGATGAGGTCCACGCTCCACCACGCTTTACCCATCCAAATCCAAAACCCCGAGAGCTTTCAACTCGAATCACAAAATCGCTTCGAGTGCCTAGGAGAGTGCGTCGACGTGGACAACTACAATAACAGGTTCGTGTAAACTGTCTATACGGTTGGGTCAAAGTTTTACAAAGCCTGCCGTACAAAAAGAACCAGCAAAATCTCTGATACCCTCAAACTCATGGAAGAAAGACGCGCAATGACTCTGCAATCCCCTGATGATGTCTCTCAATTTAGGCGACTTAATCGACAGATCTCCAAGTCTCTGACTCGCGACATACGTCGATTCAATACTATCAATATTGAGGAGGCGATCGAGCGGAACAAAGGCTCTAAAGTCTTTGCGAGAGATCAATCGATGAATCCAACTCGGTTGGGCAGCGTTCGGGAAGCTACGCCATATATTTTCTTCCCAATTACCACAGTGTCTCAAGACGAAGGTCTTTGACCAATGTGTGTTGCCAGTGATGACTTACGGAACTGAAATGTGGCCGCTCACTGTGGGCCTTATAAGAAAGCTCACTGTTACCCAAAGGGCAATGGAAAGAGCTATGCTCGGAGTCTCTGCGCGATCGAATCAGAAATGAGGAGATCCGCAAGCGAACCAAGGTCACCGACATAGCTCTAAGGATTGCCAGATTGAAGTGGCAGTGGGCAGGGCACATAGTTCGAAGAACAGATGGCTGATGGGGCAGTAAAGTTCTCGAGTGGCGACCACGTGCCGGCAGACGCAGCGTGGGTAGGCCTCCCACAAGGTGGACCGATGACCTGGTAAGGATCGCAGGTACCAGCTGGATGCGGAAAGCGTAGGACCGGCCTATTGGAGATTTCTGGGGGAGGCGTATGCCCAGCAGTGGGTTTCTTCTGGCTGATATGATGATGATGATGATGATGATGATGATGATGATGAAGTGTTAACGGGTGTGAATGTTCTTTTTCTATAGTTATAATAGTTTGTTTTTTGGCTTTTCATTCTTTTCTACGCTAAGTAAGTGCCCCTTTTCCCTGAGCCCACTCACATACAAGATTCCGAAATATGTTTTGGATCTTTTAATAGCGTCAAAAGACTCCATATTCATCAATCGCGTGTTCATCACGTGCGCATCCTTCATTGCTCACCGTGTAGCCAAAACCCCGAAATCCAGACCATCAACACACCAGTCACGAACGTATCTACCCCCTTACACTCACTCCTTAGTCAATTACCATTTGCCATTTACCATTACCATTGCTGCCATTCATAGCATTAAGCTGAGGCTGGTCCAATTTGGTCCGATGATGCATCGCGCTGCTTCCTTATTATGTACTTACTATGTTAGTTCTAAGTTTTTTTTTTTAATGTGTTATTGGACCAAATAAAGATACGTCTATGTCTATGTCTATGTCTAATTAACAAAAAATTCTAAAGCCCTTGTGAAACGCGTATCTCGTGGTGCCCGATCCTGCCTAGCTTCCGCTCTAGCCGAGTCCATCAAAAGATGCACACGCGATAACAATTCGCTTCATGACATGACCTCCTCACCTTCTCATACAAAACACTACACGCCTCACTTGAGAATAAGATCTCTCTCACACAGCAAATAAAAACAACACTGCTCAATACACACAATTAACCCAAGAGGCGCCCCTAAGGCCTCCGCATAGTAGACATATTTTCTAAAGTCGAAGAGAAAGTGCAAGACAGAGACTAAAAGGCGCCGCTCGGCTACTTTTCTCAAACGATACCCTTGCATCCGACTCACCAGAGACCGCCGCTGCATTACAATCGAAACACCCCCCAGGCCTTTCCTGCACCCCTTTTGTAGATCCCCATCTAATATCGCAACATATCTCCGTGCCAAACAGGAAGATTTTGTTGCCGCCATCGCTACCTTCCCGACAGGTTCGGCGTCCGATTTAGATGGCACCTCCCCTCAACACCTCAAGGACCTCACCAGCCACGGTGTGGGCATGGCCGGCAACCACGTCATTTCGGCCCTAACCGAGCTGATGAATGTCATGCTAAAGGGGAATGTGTGCCAGGAAGTGACACCGATCCTATACGGAGCTAATTTAATAGCCCTGACTGCAAAAGACGGTGGCGTACGACCGATCGCTGTAGGTAACACCCTGCGGCGATTTATGTTCCGCTAACTCGTTCTAAATTACAGTCTCTTTTCGAACTCGTACTGGTTCGCTTTGGAAACTGTGGAGGCTGCAAGGCAACGGTCCATTGCATGCACCTTCACGCAAGACGATCTGTGCGAGATGATCCTTAAGCTAGACGTTAAAAATGTTTTTAATTCGGTCAACAGGGACACTCTCCTGAATGAAATTAGACTACATGTTCCGGAGATTTATAATTTTATGCAACAATGTAATCATTGTCACTTAAAGTTATTGCACAAAAATAATGAATTTTTTTCGGTTGTTTGGTATCAGCAGGGTGATCCCCTCGGTCCAGCGAACTTCAGTTCGGCTCTAAATTCGATAATCCAGTGTCAAATCAAAATTAAATGTATGGTACCTGGACGCCGGTACCATAGCCGGGGACGCTAAGGCTGTCCTTACTGATTTAGAAATGATAAGACGGTTTGGAACTAAATTTTAAAAAGTGTGAACTCTACATTTCTGACAAAATAGACACAACCTTGGCATAATTAATAGTCCAAAATTGTAATAGCGTAACCGATCATTAGAATACTTACAAAAGACAGTCTGAGCCTCCTTGGCTCCCCTATTTTCGACGAGGCCATTCCACCGCTCCTAACAGTTCGCTTTCTAATTTTAATGAATTTTCGGACCGATTCCTTAAAATTAGCAGCCATTCTGCCCTTTTCGTACTGAAGTTTTGACTTTTCGTTATTAAATTGACTTACCTGCTCCATTGTTGCCCAGTGTGGAAATTCCCCAATTTAATTCAACACTTGGATAATGTAATAAAATTTCACATTGAATCTGTCACAAACATCAGACAACAACATGTCAGTTATATCTATGTTTATCTCTGTTTTTCTTAATTGTGTGCAATAAATAGTTAAATAAATAAATCAGACTCAGACAAAGGCTCGTGAATACCTCACCAACTTTAAAAGGCCGCGCCAGACTGGAAGCAGTTGCCAGACGAGAATCCGGGCTCGCATGTGGTCAAGTATAGTTGTCTCGTCGCCCAATTCGACTTGGTCGCATTTAGTGTCGAGACACTGGTTCTGGGGGCCCGGGCACACTCGCTCTTCATGGAATTTAGTAAGCGGCTCAGGGATGCGACGGGTGACCCACGTGCCGGCAGGTTTCTCGCGCAGCGGATAAGAAACTAATCTGCTGCCATCCAGCGCGGGAATTTGTAACTTATTACCTATAAGGTTTTAAGTTTAGGTTTAGTTTATTTTATATGTATTAGCAACTGTAAATAATTTATGTGTTCCTTAATAAATTTGATTACAAATACTTAAATATTTTATATTATAATATATAGGTATAAAGACCTAGACATATTATTAAAACAAGCTATCTAAAATACATAAATATATAAGTTAACTACTAAACTTAAACTGTATTAGCATATATTTTTAAATAACTGTACGTGAATAAGATGGTAATAAATAACATGCAGAGATAAAATTCAATTACTATAGCAAGCGTGTTCCAAAATACACTTACGTACTAGGCATTTGACCGCCATCTCATCTGGTGGTAAATGTCGTCTTCCGACGATGAAGACATGCTAGTCTTAGTGCAGGTGGCTAATATGCGGAGAAATAGACGATGTAGATATTGGGTGCACCCCGTTTGGAATGCTGGTCATAAAACTCGACTCTTCCAGTTAATGACAAACCTGGAATTATTATCAGGTGTAACAGGTCTTTAGGATGTCCATTATGTTACAATGTAATACTAACCAGAGTCAGAACGAGCTTACAAAAACAATACTAAAATTGGAGAACATCAGTCTAGAAGAGGACTTCTGATTACTTTGAGGGTGGTGAAATAAATACGTAATTAAAGTGTGTGTGATCCTGAGACGAAACAGAGGGGTGACTTCTATAGTGCTTCTATTTTATATAAGATTGGAATAATTAATATGAAGAGATCAAATCTTCACGACTAACAAGACTAGAACGAAGGTAATACATTTTTGCATGTAATTGTAACGATTCGGGTGGAAAATATCACTGGAAAGTGCCACAGACGGACGAAGCTCTCGCAAACTGGCTTGCGGGAATGCACTTATAATTTTATAAAATATGTGGTCACCCTGTTAGAAAGAGACATATGGCCTCTGTTCTACACCACTTGCTCGGCTCGTTATTACCCGAAGAGTGCTCAGTCCTTTTAAATATAAGTCCATGCTTGCTGGTCAGTTGGCAGTCGCTGCACGTAAACAGCCAAAACTCTAATTATTATTTATTTAGAATTCTGGTAGGAAACCCCGATTAGTAAATTTGACGCACTCGAACATTATGAGTTCCTAGTCTTTATAATATCCTTATTATAATTATAAATAATATTCTGTGTTGTCGAGGAATTGTAAGAAATTCAAGAGGCGTTGTACCATTTATAGAAACATCTAAGTCTCCGTGTTGTGGGAAAAAATCCATCAAATCATTTTTTTCCCATTCGGACCGGCTGGTGGGGTTTCAACATCTATTACTCTTTGATCATTCCATAGACCTAAGTACCACTAAGCAGAAAGTCCGCTACTCAGGCGGCGAAGGAAGGTAAGGTAAGGTTAGGTTAGAAATATTTGAGAACATTATAAAACAAGACACATTATGAATTTATGAAATCAAAAATTTAAGTACCTAATATGGTCTCTCAATGGGAACGCACGAAACGAATAACGAAATGTGAATTTGTTGAAGATAACGTTCAAGATAATGAAACATAAACACCTCAGAATTTTGAATGTTTAATTTTGAATTTCAGACTGTAATAATAACTTATTTATTTATTTATAACACTTTATTGTACATTAAAGGAGATTGTAAAAATACAGTTTAAAACAATATAGGTACAAGGGCGATCTCTTCCAGGCAACCATTTTACTTCCAGGCAAACTGGTATATATGGTATTGTAGGCAATGTACAAAATACAATAAGAACATAAACAATTAAAAAAAAATTGGAATAGAATTTGTTGGAGTCCTGATGGTGATAGTTTGAAATGTCAAATAAAATTTAAATAAAATCTGTAAAATTGAAAAGTTCTTTGGGCAGTTACCCAGACTGATCCAGTTTATCACCCTAGTGTACGGGTACATCATTTTTTGTAGGCAGCGTGCCACATATCATATCAGCTGTTTTATATCGTTATTTATTTACCAACAAATATTTTGATAGGACGCCATATTTTGACGTATAAGTATCTATGACGACGCAGCGGTCTACCTCTTCGTCGCCAAGGTTTCATGGCAGAGACTTGTGCGTCATCAACAAATAAGGAAATTTACAAAATATTTGTGCTCATTTTGTGCTTCATTGGTGCTCTTAGTGTTTTGGTGCAGTGTTTTTATATATTTTTAAGTTGTTTTAAATTAGAATTTATTTAGGCTCATGTAAAATTTGTTACAAGCTTTATCAAAAATCTGTGGACTTTTAGAATGAGTAGCTCCTCTCGTTCATTAAAATGCCCGTATTGCACAGACTCGTTTCGCAGTTTTACGTCACATGGCCTAAAGGTACATATAGGCCGAATGCACAAAAATGTGCCAGTCACACCGTCGTCCTCTGCCGGCAGCGTCGTCGTCAGTCAGCCACCGCAGGCGGATAGCAGTGGTATCGCAGTACTCAGGAGTCTTGCGACTCTGAGGAGCACAGTGCGGGTACTGCTCCTCAGAGTCTCCCTTCACGCAAAGCATCCAGCACCTTCCCGTCCTCTCGCATTTCCACCGTGCCCTGACCGATCGGTCCCTGCATGTAAAGTTAAGACTGAGGATGTTGTGCAAGCTCTTAACACTTTCCATAATGGATCTGTGGCGGGATTGGATGGTATTCGTCCAGTTTACTTGAAAAAGTTGTCTTCCCCTTCAGCCGGTGACAATGGGCTTAGACTGGTCGAAGGCTTAACAAAATTGAGCAACTTTTTGTTAAGCGGTCAACTGAATCCCGAAGTTTGTCCTTTTCTTTATGGGGCAACATTGTGCGCTTTATCTAAAAAATATGGGGGTCTTAGGCCCATAGCGATAGGGAATACTATGCGTCGTTTGGTGGCTAAGCTCGGATGCTGCGCAGTCAGGGAGGAGAGTGCGAATTACCTTCGTCCTCGTCAATTGGGTTTTGGTACTCCATTGGGCTGTGAGGCGGCAATCCACGCGGTGCGCACTGTAGTGATGGATCCGGAGAGGGCGACCTACGTCATAGTCAAGTTGGACATTAAAAACCTTGTGACTGCCAATTGAAGCAAGGTCACCTTACGGGCACCGCTAAGTTTGCACGCTTCCACGATGAATTTGATAAAAATATTATTGTTGCTCACTGTAATAGCTGCTTCAAGTGGACTTAAAGTGTTGTTAGTTTTTCCTCAGCCAATACGAAGCCTCAACTTATTGGGTCAGGGGTTTGTTCGACACCAAATCCAAGCTGGACATGAGGTATGTGTTGCCATAACAACCAATCAACTGCATCGAACTCACGTACTACCTAGATAAATATTTATGTATTCCAAAGTCATTTGGATGGGCATTTGAAGAGATGAATTTGTTGATTCTATCCTAGAGGGTTTGGCAAGATATTGTAGTGCTAGCAGTACACCCCGAAATACATTAAAAATTAGCAAAATTTTGTTAAAAGCATGAACATTGGTGCACTTGAAATAAAAAAATTATGGAACTAAATTTAAAAAAAATATCCTAATATTTAGATGTTTTTGTTATAACGGGTTATTATCAACCGTCTTATTGAGGAGTATGAAATTATTTTTACCCATATAATATTATATTATATAGTTCATATAGTATACGCAACATGTATAATATGTGTCAACGAGTCTTCTCGCTATGTGCTTATAATGCTCCAAAACTTGTTAGACTGCTGTAACCATGCACCTAGAAACGAGATGCGCACTATGATTGGTCACAGTGACATTAAAATGTATGCCGAATAGTGAAACATTATTTAGAAGACGTAAAGTTTCTTAAACCTTTCTAGAAGCCGTGGGAATGTTGTCGTCACGAAAGGAGTCGTCTCTAAATTTGGGTTTTATTTTCGCCAAGTACGCCTAGTGAAAGAGTTTTCTCTGTTGCTGGTTAGTCTTGACTGCGAAGAGATCGCGTTTAAATCTCAGAAAACTGAATAAAATCATTTTCATTCACGACAATTATAAACATTGCTCATAATTAGTTTGATTTAAGTACTAATTTGATTGCAAGAATTTTTTTCCTAACCACATAATAACAAGTAAAAAAACGGATCATTTCCGTTGTTCCGTGAAAACCCCACGCCGGCGAAACCGCGACGCGCCAGGTAAATTTACCAGCGCGCCGCTGCTGACCATCTTGAACGCGGCGCGGATCTCTTCCCATGCATGATAAAAACGCAATACAGAAATAAACTTGATGTTGAGTTAGTTAGTTTTAGTAAAGCCATAACTTTGAGAAACCCTGCTTTAGAGACAGGTGCTTTTTTATTTTCTCAACTGTGGGTGATGCGTTGCCATAATCAGCAGGAGTCTAATTAGACTCTACCAATATATTTGGCATATTGTAGCTAAAAATTAACCAGCAACCCGAATGAATTGCTACGTGATGATTATCGGTTACAGGTATAGAAAAAGAGTGAAAGAACTTTCTCAAATATACCACGATCGTGTGGTGACTCCTGGAAGCGAGATAGTACACTGGGTAGAGCACGTGGCCCGCACGCGCGGCGCGCCGCATCTGCGCTCCCCCGCACTACTGGTTCCCTGGTACCAGAAGCTATTCCTCGATCTCATCGCTCTTGTATTAGCAGCTATACTGGCGCTGAGGTATGCACTAAAGAAAATATGTTTTGTTAACAAGAAGAAAGTACATAAAGAGAAGAAAACTAAGTAATTGATTGGCTTTGTGTTATTCTGTCTCAGATAATACCAAAATAATAAATATAATTTAAAAAATTTAATGTGGTTTGTTTATTAAGAGCAGTGAAAGTCATCATCATCATGCCTGGGACCCTTTTTCCGACTTTTCTTCCTTCACTCCGCCCGGTTTTCAGTATCCTCCCTTCGTAAGCTATTGGCTCTCGCATCCGACTCGGCGATGTCAATCCATCGCTTCCTGGGCGTCCCGCGGAGGATCTCTTTCGTGATGTTTGGACACATGTTTCCGACGTATCCCTGGGGCTCACGCAGCACGTGACCAAATCAGCGCAGGCGCGTCTCTTCAATCTTGTCCGCGATGTCTCTAACGCCAAGACTACCACGGATGTACTCGTTACAAACTCGGTCAACATCTACCGCGGCATTTTCATTTCATACTTCGTCAGCACCGGCCAGGTCTCGCAGCCATAAAGTATCACAGACTCAGGTCAGCAGTGGACAATACATTCCTTTAATTGGCTCCTTCACTTACCATACACTAACTATTCGTACAGATAACTTTTTTTTTCCAAAATGACTAATGTCCAGTAAACATATTTTATTTAAACTACGTATAAACAACTAACTATAAATAAATCAATAGTAACTTAAATGTCAAGTATGGGTAAATGTGTTTCTCGTACTATAACTGTGAGCACAAGGACTGACAAGGAGAGATTATCTAATCGATATAGCCATATCCCATAGAGAAACAATTTTTATATACAGGAGCAGAGAGTAGCTACCGAGTTTTAATTCGAGACAAAATGTCACCCATTTTTACAACACTCACACGAACGAAACAAGGCAGCCCACCCAGATAAGTTATTTTTTTCTTCGAATTTCTACTCTTCACGAACACAAACAAATGTAAGTTGTAGGCGAATTTATATTGTCATTATAATAAAAGTGCAATGAAGGTGCCGACCTGATCATTATCACCGTCGTCGTCAGCCTATACACGTCTAAACTACTGGGGTATAGATCTGCCCTCTCATTGGGAGAGAATGGGCAATAGATTACCTCTCAGGTATAATTCGAATTAATATCTGACATGTTAGTTTCTTCACGATATTTTCCTTCACTGAAAAGCCAAATAAATGATTTGAATCCAAATATGAATTTTATTGATTGATTCAAATCCAAATATGATTATTTATTAGGTATATAAATAAAACCATTTTCAAAGGCAAGGTGTCTGAGGATCAAACCCACGCCCTCCTATATACCTCCCACCGTTTTTCGACCTCTCGATCCTACATACCGTGAATACCGTGCCCTCTAGAAGACATAATCATGAACAAAAAAAAATTATGAAAAAGATAGCTACATCAATATATCAAACAGGCAGCATATTCTTTATTTTCAGTAAAAAATCATATAATGATGGTATATCCTTACACCTATTTATTATTTTGTTCTTCAAATTGTTTACAATACAGCACTTCCGATTTGCAACCCAGACATCACTATGTCTGGACTTCAGGAAACTTTGTAATACAAATAAATGAAAATAAACATAACTTCGCGATTAATCCGTTATAGTTGTTTTATAGATTTACATCTATTTATTTCATAAATTAAAAGTTTACAAAATACAGTAGTGAATATAAATTAATTGCAGATTCACGGGTGTTATACCATCAATCTTACAATACATATAATTACATCTACAGTCTAAATAAATGACATATTATTATTACAAAATAAATTTTAGACGTCAATAATTACATTTTTTTAAATATGTGTCAATCTGTATAATTATATCTAAATTAATCATTATTAAAGTACAATATTAAAAAATTAACATTTCTTGCAAAATGTCATTAAGAAAGATTTTATAATCATATACCGGAAAATATTTTATTAAGGTGCACAAAGTATTTACAGTTATAATAAAAATATACATTAATACATATGAAATTGACTATACTAAATTGACTAAACAGTTATTAGTTAAATTTGATTAGGAAATTATAAAATTTACACCAATGCTTTACAAAAGATTTACAAAAGAAACGTCAGATCGTTAGGCTTAGGAACTTCAGCAACATGTCGAACGTTCAAAAATAGATGAAAAAACGGGATAGCAAGATTTATAATCATTGTAGAGTAAGCGAACAAGGAAAATTTGTTATTTGTGTCTAGTCTGTTATGTTTGTGGTGCATCCATACTTATTTCGGGTGTGTTCATAATTTCTTACACGTTTACATGCCAGTGCGTTAGCGTAGAGTTTTTATTCTGATTTTCAATACTGCAAATCAGGTGATTGGCAATACTGCAAGGAAGCACCGTAACATAGCCTCCTTCATCTTACAAGCCATGCGCAGAAGTTTGACAACGTCGCATTTTTTAATTTTAGTGAACCTGAAAATTGCTGTAAAACTATCTTCGCGGTCGTCGTCGTTTAATGTTATTAGTTATTTAAGTGACTAAATATATCAATAAGTAGATAGATAATATAGAGCGTCGGTGGCCGAGCGGTTACAGTATCCGACTCGTAAGCCATAGGTCCCGGGTTCGAATCCCGCTCCGGCCATGTACCAATGACTGTTTTCTGAGTTATGTACATTACGACATGGCCCACCATCACCCATGGTCCTACCGAATCACGGGAGTTGCGCGCAGTACTTGCCGGTGGCTCTTTCCACATGCGTACTGCTTGATTCCCTACAAGTTACAGAGTTATGTACATTAGTTGAATACTAACCGATCCTCTTACGGTGAGGGAAAACATTGTGATGAAACCTGCACATTCAGGCGACTGGATGTGTAACCATGATGCAATCTGGTCAGGTTCCCCTGGTAGCAGGGTCATGGAGGTCAGATGGCAGTCGCTCCGCTGTAATTTCCTGATCGCCAAATCCTGGATCATGATCAAGGCGGACCTCGGGCCCTCTGCTCGAGAGCACAACCGGGACATTAATGCCAAAAATGATGATATTAATAGTTATACAATATAAAACACGGAATATTGTTATTTTTTTTATGAAAGACTCGACCAATAGATCTTTTGAATGATGAATATTATTATTATGATGATGATGATGATTAGTTAGATAATATGGAATTGGATAGATTCCTGTACTATTTACCTATCTACCTACTTGCAATAGTATATCCTACTATTATAAATGCGAAATATAATGTATGTTTGGTTTTGCATGTAATGGATGTTTGTTACTCCTTCACGCAAAAACTACTAAACGGATTTTAATGAAATTTGGCAGTTATGTAGCATATAGCTCCGAACAGCACATTTGCTATAATTTATCCCGAAATTTAATGTAATTCCTGCGGGAACGGGTCCGGAACGTTATATCAGAATTTTGTGCGGACGCAGACGCGGCCAAAAGCTATTATGAAATGAAATAATCTGTGCCATACATAATATTGCAGATGGAAATAGCAGAAGTCCATTTGTTTAATAGAATTACATGTTTTTGAAAGCAAAACTTCGGCACAGCTTCTTTCAAATTTTTAAGGTTTAATCATAATTTTACTTGCATTTTTCAAATGCAACTACGCCTTTGCATCTGTTAGAGTAAGATTACAATTATAAAACAGAATTTGATTTATAAAAATTTATGAATTTGAAGTAAACAACGCACAACAAAAATGGTCAAGGGTGTTTTTTAAACATCACATTTATCCAATTTTAGCGCAATTATAAATATATTTACTTTTATTTACCTTCGTAGATGGTCTATACAAACGCGTTAATTTACAATTTTACCAACCTATTTTTAATTTTTCATCATAAAATTCATATTTTTCCCGCATATTGGCATGAAAACAACGAGTAAATCGGTTCACAGCGACGTTGCCGTTACGTGCTACAGCATGGCTTGTAAGATGAAGGAGGCTATGACCGTACGGTTGTGCGTGACGTGCGTTAGTGCGTGACATAATAGTAGTTTATGCAACTGTCATATAATACATAATTATATGCAGTTGCATACACTACTTTTTCTACACTCATATTTTTTTGCTGGAAGTAAGCTGCGAGTCAGTTCTGTTGTATCTATTTACGTGTCGAGGATACAACCTGCGGGAAATTCACTTCACTATTTAACATTAATCTATTTATTTGCTTCAAACAAGAAAAAACATTCATAAACACAAATTACAACAATTAGAAAAAATATACCGTTTAGCGGGAAAATAATTACACAAATATAAATAGGAAAATTTGAATTTTGAATTTGTTGTAGTCATTTATTATTCAGCCTACTTTCGCCGTGTCCCAGCTTCTTACAAAAATTTAAAAAAGAAAAGAGTTGTATAATGATTAAAAAGTAATTTTTCGATACAGCTGTAATGAAAATAGTATGGAAAATGCAGTATCGAAAAGTAATTTTTTAAAATTTTATAGACTGACGTGAAAAAAGTGTATCCTTAAAGAACTGTTTTTGAATATGTAATTGGAAAATTATGGTATGAGTGTAGATAAAGTTCTTTAAGCTGTCGTCGGTTTCTATGGAAATCACGCATACGAACACACTGAAAACGCATCCACGCGCGTTCGTGCGGATCCGTTGTTTTTTTTCTTTAACACATTTGACACGCGTGCTCTGTAGTCAGTATTGCAATGTAGGTCTACTGTTATACGTACTGAATTTATTGCTGAATCCAAAGAGATAGTATATATTGGCTGTAACCACGGGCTGTCCCTAATGAAATGTACAAAATATCCATAGAGAAAAAATTTTATATACAGAAGCAGAGAGTACATTTCGAGTTTAAATACGAGACAAAATGTCACACATCTCTATAACACACACACTAATGCAAATGCAGGGACGGAACCAGGCAACCCATCTGCAGCAAAATATACCTCATCATGAATTATATTTTGCTATGACTTTCTACTCGTAACGGACACAAACAAATCTGACTTGTTGTTCGCTCAAGATGACTATGCAATTTTTTTAAACTTGTCCTTATATTTTAATATTGACATTATAATAAAAGGTAAGGTGTCTAGTGAATCAAAGCCATGCCCTGATACCTACCACCGTCTTTTCGATCTCTCGATCCTACATACCGTGAATCGGGAGTGCTTGCTTTTGCAAAAAGGGGGGTTATGATTTTGACCGGTATTAATGTTTATTTCTTGCCTCATAACTTCTAAACTAAGTAGGGACCTACCAACTTACTTATAGTTAGAAGCGTCTTCATTGTTCAGAGGTTGGCCTATATGACTTCATAAATTTAATATGATGCCCTATAGAGGACATAGTCATGAAATAAAAAAAATAATGAAAAAGATAGATACATTAATATATTAAACAAGCAGCATATTCTTTATTTTCAGTAAAAATTCATGTAATGCTGGTGCAGCAGGACAGAAGGGGCTTGCATCTAATTATTATCTTGTTCTTCAAAATGTTTACAACGCAGCACTTCCAATTTGCAACCCAGACATAACCATGTAGCATCAAAATATTTTCGTACCTATTTAGACACTGAAATACTGCTCAATTTGCCAATAATTTTAAATCTATCTCTAATGGCATGTTGTTTTAAGGTAAAGCATTTCAATTATTGCAAATTTACACTATTTCGATGCATATTTTTGTCACAATTTCTAAAATTTATTTCGGATCGCCGCGACCACGAATGTTTACTTACTGATGAAAGAATAATCCAGGTGTATTTCCATACTTTGCGCTTTCACATAAATGTGCACTAAATTACACACAAAATTACAATCTTTCAAATGATTTGATTTAAATTTTATTAGGAAATTATAAAATTTACACCGATGTTTCAAAAAAAACGTCAGGTCGTTAGGTCCTCGAGCAATATGTCGAACGTTCAAAACATTATTCTAATGGATGAAAAAACGGGATAGCAAGATTCATAATCATTGCAGAGCGAGCGACCAGGGAATATTTGTGATTTGTGTTTAGTCTGTTATGTCTGTGAAAATATCTAATGCTTTGTAAGGAAGTTTTCTGATTGTTCAATATATAAAAACCCAAGCCATCGCGCAGGATGGAACCAATGGCGAATTCTTGTGTCGGAGGCCAAGTGTTTGGTCTTTAGGAAACCTAGAAAAACAAATAAACGTAAATACGCGATTAATCCGTTGTTTCATAAAATGTCTGAACATTTAAAATGACATTTAGGTATATTTTGGGTATTTACCCTAATACATATAAAATTGTGGACCGCTATTAACAAGATTTGAGTATTAAAATTCTATACAATAAATACTAAGTCCGACCCTGCTAGCATAAAAATATTTTCGTACCTATTTAGACACCGAAATATTGCTCAATTTGGCAATAATTTTAAATCTATCTTTAATGGCATATTGTTTTAAGGTAAAGCAATTCAATTATTGCAAATTCACACTATTACGATGCTTATTTATATCACAATTTCTAAAATTGATTCCCGATCGCCGCGACCACGAATGAAATTACTCACCAATGAAAAGATAATCGTGCTAAGCTTAAATGGCTTCCTATTAGACATCGCCGCAATCTGCGAGTTCTCTGTCTTATTTTTTCGGTACTCAACGACCCAGCTGTTCCTGATTACTTGAAATGCAAATTTCAGTATCTCAGTGACACTCATGATCGCAACCTTCGGTCAACTGATACACGCTGCTTAAACCTACCAATTCACCGTACAGGTTTCCTTACACATTCATTCTCCTTAACAGCAGTGCGTCTCTGGAATGACCTCCCGGTGGATATAAGACTATCTTCAAATAAATATGCCTTTAAAAAAGCGGTCCGGGAACACTTTTTAAATAAACTCTAAATTCTAAGTAATAACCTTCTGTTGCTTCTTTTATATTCTCGCACGTTGTGTTGTCTTTATTTGCTTTCATTTTTCTTTCTTTTTCTTCTGTTATTTTCTGTTACTGTCAGTCATGGTTTGTGAATGTATGTCAAATTTGCTTAAACATAAGTACTTAGATTTAATGTATTCTCCAATATTCGTGTCATACATGTTACACCGCCCTGTAATTTCTCATACTATCAACTCTCCGGTTGACTGGTAGAGAAAGCTATGAAGCTTTAAGTCCGCCTTTGTACGTAACAGTGCATGAAGTTTTAAATAAAATAAAATAAAATAAATAATCCATTTGTATTTCCAAACTTTGCACTTTCTCATAAATGTGCACAAAATTACACCGCCTTTTTAATGGTTTGATTTAAATTTTATTAGGAAATCATAAAATCGAACAACGGTGAAGACCTTTGGGCTTCGTGCACCATTGCGAGTGTCAGTTGCTACCTGTGCGTTGTGTACATTAATCCTCGTGCTTCCGTTGATGAATACATGAACTGGTTTTTAAAGCTTGAGTCAGTTGTAGAGACTTTAAAGGGAATTATCATTGTTATGGGTGACTTAAACCTTAACCCTAACCACACAAATAATGATGTTTTGTGTTATTATAATTATTTTTTGACTGTATGCGGTTTGACAGAGATGAATAACGTGGTGAATTCGCATGGAGGTAAATTAGATGTAGTGCTGGTGTCGGAGCGCGCCCGTCGTACGGTACTAACCGAAATAGATGGAGGAGGACTTGTCCCGCGCCGTGACGCATACCATCCACCACTAGACATTAGCATCACATTTAAAATCAGGTGCCGGGCGCGCTCTGAAATGATTGAGCCGAGCAACATAAGTCGATGGGAAGACTGGAACTTTTCCAAAGGGGATTATAGTCTCCTATATAGTCTTATATCGGTTATTTCTTGGGATGGGGTATATACGTCTCCTAATGTTGATGACGCTTTAGACTCTTTCTACCGCATTCTCTACGACATCTTTGACAAGTGTATACCTGAAAAGGCTAGATCTACTTCTGCAAATAGGACGTTTCCGGTTTGGTTTACATCTGATCTAATTAGGGACATCAAACGCAAGGCAGTCTTTCATCGCCAATGGAAGGCTCGTGGCTGTAAAGAGTCTTATGCTCAGTTCGCTTATCTTTGAACTCATATAAAAAAACGATCCCTACTGGCGTATAGTACTTACATTCGACACATTGAGAATAGGATTAAGGACGACCCTCGTGCGTTTTGGCAACACATAAGCAGTCTCAAATCCAAGGCTGGCTTTGAAACTAAAGTCACCTATGAAGGCAAGTGCTTTACTGGCAGTGGGGCAGCGCAGGCATTTGCCTCATTCTTTGCTAGCGTATTTCTACCCGATGTTCCGCTTCTTGATTGCGAGAAGATCGGTTCAAATGATAAAACTGCATCTGCCAATTATATTAGTATCACGGAAATTACTACCAAGGAAGTTGAAAGGGGCATAAATAAGCTCAAACTTTCGGTTGGTCCCGATCATGTACCTGCATTTATAATTAAGGGCTGCAAAGATGTGCTCGTGGGTCCTATTTGCCATATCCTTAATTTATCGTTGTCCACAAGTGTTTACCCACAACGCTGGAAAACTACCCGTGTCACGCCGATTCCTAAGTCTGGTGATGCATCCGATGTTACGAATTGCAGACCCATAGCGATTCAGTCGTCTTCGGCCAAGCTGTACGAGTGCATTCTCCATAAACGTATATCTTCGCAGATTAAACCATATTTGTGTGAGGCTCAGCATGGGTTTAGGTCAAATAGATCGGTTAATACCAATTTAGTGACATTGGTCAACATGATATCCGAAAATCTGGATCGGGGAGCTCAAGTTGATGTCCTTTACTTCGACTTCAAAAAGGCGTTTGACCGGGTGGATAATGATGTGTTGCTGGGTAAGCTCTGTGCGATTGGTTTATCACCACAGCTGCTGCAGCTCTTTGCCAGCTACATGTCTGATAGGCAGCAGTATGTTCGCCATGGTTGTTTCCTGTCGGACCCCTATCACACACGTTCAGGTGTAAGCCAGGGCTCTGTGCTGGGTCCGCTTTTATTTAATATGATGATCAATGAACTGACATCTGTTCTTAACTCAGCTGAGGGTCTGCTCTATGCAGATGACCTCAAACTCGTTCATGTCGTGGATACAGTGTCAGATTGTAATTCCTTGCAAAATGATATCGACGCGGTAATGAAATGGAGCGTTGAAAACAAACTTCTCTTCAACCCTGATAAGTGCTGTGTGATGTCATTCAGCAGATCTAAAAAAACGATAATTTCTCAGTACAAGCTTGGCAATGATGTGATTAGGCGCGTCACGTCGGTCAAGGATTTGGGCGTCACATTCGACTCAGCATTGAACTTCCACGGACACATTGAAGACCTTGCAGTGGGGTGTTACAATCAGTTAGGTTTTTTTTTTTTTTTTTTTTTATTATTTATTTAAGGTCGCTTTTTAACATCAAGGGTCATCAGCGACCACGGCAACTTACAAATATTTATATAACTGTATCATTTTCAAAAATTCGAGTGTACGCGTACATCCCTCTTGATCTAAACAGTCTATTATATTATGAGGAATATTACATTTAATTTTTTCAGCATTGTACACTCAACTAAGAGGTGAAACACAGTTAAGTCCAGCCCACACCTATCACATTTATTTCTTTCAGCTTTAGTAATCAAATGAATATGAGTTAGATTTGTATGCCCGATACGGAGTCTAGTGATAGCCACTTGATCTTTTCTGCATGAGAAAGAATTTGGTGATTTTTCAAAAATTGATTTTCTTATATCAAATAGTTTACTTGTGTTTTCTGTTTTCCAATCAATATCCCAAAGCTTCCTAATTTCTAACTTGACTATCTTTTTAATTTCAGCTTGACTTGCTTTAACTGATTTATCAATCTGAGTCATTTCAGTTGCATTTTTTGCTTCAAGGTCCGCTTTCTCATTTCCAATTATCCGTTGATGACTAGGAATCCAGATTAATTCAACTTGAAAGTTACTTCTGATAAGGTTAACTAATTTTTGCTTGATTTCTGTAATAAGAGGATCTTTGTTTTTAATATTTTGTAAAGCTGTCAAACATGATTTGGAATCAGTATAAATTACAAATTTTCTAAAATTTGGTTCTTTTTGTATTAATTCTAAACATTTAAGTATAGCAATTGCTTCGCAGCTAAAGATCGAGTGACAATCCAAAAGTCTGCATCGGTGATATTCATCTCCTGATACAATGGCACACCCTGATCTGCCATTTTTAACTGACCCATCCGTATAATATATCTTGCTATTTTTATATCTCTCATTGAGTTCATGAAATAGGTTCTTGTAAATATATTGTGGTGTATCGTCTTTGATATTTTCTGCTAATTTTAAGTTAATAGGGAGGTCTATTTTTTCCCAAGGTGGAAATGAACGTAATTGTTTGATAAAAACAGGAGGAATACCGAGATCCAGTTCTTTTAAATACTTTGCTACTCTAATTTTTAATGGTTGTGGCAATCCAGGTCGAAACTGATATTCTAAATCTGAAGCTGTTTGTTTTGTATAATAATTAAACGTTGGATTTTCAGGTTGAGCTAATATATTCGCTGCATAGACTATGGCCATCTCTTTTCTTCTGAAGTGTAATGGTATTTCCCGGGATTCAGCGATTATGCTTTTAACAGGGCTAGTCTTAAACGCGCCTATACTAAGGCGAAGACCCGTATTTTGAATACATTCTAGGGAATCTAAGGTACGTTTGTTTGCAGAATCATATATAACTGATCCATAGTCCAATTTTTGTCTAATTATCGCTCGATAGGTTTTTAACAAACAGTTTCGATCAGCCCCCCATGTTGTTGATGACAAAACTTTTATGATGTTTAACCTTTTGTAACATTCAGTTTTCAACATATTTATATGCGAGATCCATGACAGTTTTGTATCAAGTGTTAATCCCAATATTTTTACATTAATAACTTCTTTAATTGTATGTCCGTTTAAATTTAATTTGTAATTTGTAATTTTCTTCTTCTTTGAGAACACAATAAACTCTGTCTTTAATTTTGAAAATTTAAATCCACATGTTTCTGACCAATTTTGAAATTGATTTAATGTATTTTGAATGAGTTTTAAAGTAGATTTAAGAGTTTTACCGCTACATGTTATTGTTATATCATCAGCAAAAAGATAACCTTTTACTGGCTTTGAAACATTAGAGAGAACGTCATTAATAGCTATCAGAAATAATATCACACTAAGGACTGAGCCCTGAGGCAAACCATTTTCAATATTGGTAGATTTAGATAGTACATCATTGATTCTTACTTTAATAGATCTTTCAGTCAAAAAATTTTTTACGAATGCTAAAGTATTGCCTTTAATATCCATTTGCTGTAAAAGCCTTAGTACTCTGTGTTTCCAGACCATCTCATAAGCTTTTTCAATATCTAATGCTACGGCTACCAAGATGTTATCATTTGCAAAGGCTTCTAGTATTTCATTTTCAATATTCATCAAATGATCTATGGTTGATCGAAACTGTCGGAAACCGTATTGAAATGGGGAAATATACTGGTTTGTTTCTACATACCATCTAATCCTTCTACTAATAATTTTTTCAAGTATTTTGCAAAGATTACAAGTTAGAGATATAGGTCTATAACTTGATTGTAAACTAGGTATTTTTCCTGGTTTCAATATTGGGATTACTAAGGCCTCTTTCCAACTATCTGGAAATACTTGTTTGGACCAAATGTAGTTATATAGATCAAGTAAATAGTCAAGACCACTAATAGGTAAGTGTTTAATTATTGTATTTGGTATATTATCAGGTCCGGGACTAGTATTTCCTATTTGGGAGAGCACAAACGTCAGTTCGTGCATTGATAATTCTTTATTAATTGGGTTCGAATTATTGTTTAATTCAAAGTTATATTGGTCCGTTTCTTGTGAGAGTTTGTGTTTTATAAAATTTTCGTTATAATTTTTTGAGCTGGAATTTGAGGCGAAAGTCTCAGCTAACATATTAGTAGTGTCAATAGGATTGGATATCAATGTACCGTCTGATTTTTCAAGTATTATATTGTTGAATCGAGTATTGTGGTCATTAATCTTATGTATCTTTTTCCACATTTCACCAACAGGTGTTTTGTTAGAAATAGATGATACCCAGTCCTCCCAGTTTCTTCGTCTACTTTCTTTAAGTATTGTAAATTGTTTTGTTCATTTTATTATTTCTAAAAATCCAATAATTTCTCAGTACAAACTTGGCCATGAAGTGATTAGGCGCGTCACGACGGTCAAGGATTTGGGCGTCACATTCGACTCAGCCTTGAACTTCCACGGACACATTAAGGACCTTGCAGTGGGGTGTTACAAAAGGTTAGATTTTGTTATCAGGAACGCCAGAGAATTCCGCGATCCCGCTGCAATCAAGCTAGTTTATACTGCCTTGGTTAGGTCAAAGCTGGAATCGTCATCGATAGTGTGGAACCCTTACCAGTGTACTTACGCCTTGCTTCTGGAGAAGATTCAGAAGGCATTCCTTCGTTTTCTATACAAAAAAATTTATGGGTATTATCCTTTCTTGTACCCGACTAAATTTCTACAGGGGTTCCTAGGCTTTAATTCTCTAGAGGTAAGGCGTGATTACTACCTTTTGGTGATGGTTTGTCGTATTTTGCGTGGTGAGTCAGACTGTCTTGACTTGGTGTCTAGAGCGGTACGGCTATTTGTGCCTCCAGTTCCCAGGGTTCAACTCAGACCACGCCAGCCCTGCCTACTCGCTATTCCCGCGGCCCGAACCGTTTCGCACGCCAATTCACCCATTATTCGAGCCTTGGGTATGCTCAACGCGCTCCTGGCATCGGCACCCGAGTGTGACATATTTGCTTGGCGATGGATGGAAATGTGCAAGGAATGCCTGAAGTACTGTAAGAGGATTAATGAATGAAAATATTTTATAATAGAAACTGATAAATCTATAGCTTTCAGTGCATTGGTTATTACTGTAATACTGTAAAGTTGGTTTAAATAAATAAATAAATAAATGTCTGTGGTCGAGACCTACATTTCGGATGACAGATGTCAAACTTTCTGATTCTACATGGAAAGTATTGATCTTGGAACTGTTTTTCCCGTGGGTCTATGTTTACCAGTAGTCCCACGACTACCAGTGATTTATTTATCACGATCTTTCGTTCCTTGATAATATTTCGTATAGCTGCGTATTTTTCGTGTAATTATCTCTATTTCTCTCTTTCGTATTGAAGCCATAAACGATACTACGGACTAATTCGTCAAACTGACAAATAAATTGAAGTCGATCACAATCATGATCCAAATGCATCGCCTTCTGAATATAATACGTCGTCTGATCAAAAAGTATTGCGAATTTTGTAATTTTTCAAAAAGTATTTATTTATTCATAAATATCTATTTTGTCCCCTTCAAAGTATTCCCCCTCGGATATAATGCACTTGTGCCAACGTTTTTTTCCAATTTCGTCGTCCTTTCATGGGCCTCTTCAATTTTGGGAACAGGAAAAAGTCACAGGGGGCCAGGTCTGGGGATTACGGTGGCTGCGTACAAGCAACGATGTGTGAGCAGGGGCGTTATCATGGTGCAAAAGCCAGTTTTTGTTCTTCCACAAATCCGGGCGTTTCTGGCGGATTGCTTCGCGCAAATTGCGCATAACTTGCAGGTAATTCCTTATTGACCGTACTACCCTGTGGCAAGAACTCATGGTGCACCACGCCCCTGTAATCGTCTGTTGTTGACGTGCTCGGGCGTCCAGCACGCTGTTCGTCCTTCACATCTTCTCGGCCCTCTGAGAACATTTTGTACCACCGATAAACTTTGCTTTGGTCCAAGGTAGCTTCACCATATGCCACAGTCAACATTCGGAATGCGTCCGCGAACTTTAAATTGTTTTTCACACAAAATTTAATACAGATCCATTTTTGGAATAGACAAAAATCGAAGACGAGCCAAAACATATCCAAGCAAAACAGCTATCAAAAATTACTAAACATTCAAAATGGTCGACCGTGTGAGCATAAATAAGGGACATGAGTACCAACATAATGCTACAAAAAAAATCAAAAATCAAATATACGTAGCCCGCGGAAATTCAAAATTCGCGATACTTTTTGAACAGACCTCGTATATACTTGCTCTAAACTGATAATAATGTTGTAAATATAGCCTATTGCTAGAAGAGGGTGACGTTCAATTCTAATATTAGGCCGTCGGGCTGCGGGTCAGATAAGATTTTTCGCTGTACTTTCTACATAAAAAGGCGTCAAATAGGCCGCTGCTGTGAAGTGAGGTCTCCAGGATTGTCAGATAGGTGATCCATTATTCAGTTCTCAAATTTTTTTCGCCTAAATAATATTAAAAGATTATAACAATTTGGACAATTCCAAAATATTTGATTGTAAGTATATAAAACAAGATAAAAATAACACATTTTTCTAAATTTCGCCAGAATGACGTATATAGGGCCCAATCTTGCAATACTAGAGTGGTCTACGGAAATGCAGCTCTGGAGTTGTTTATGGAAACGTACGGTGATGCGGATCCGCGGCCACGCGCGTGGATGCGTTCCAATGTGCCAATCGCCTTAGTAATAAAAAAAATTGCTAGCTTAAGTATTTAAATAATTACGCGAGGACATTACGTTTTATAAGCTTTATCGATTACAATTCTCAATATCTGGTGGTCAGGGGGAATTCATTCTGTCTCCTTTGCACCAATGCTTCAAAAGAAACGTCTGGTCTTCAGGAGCTCAAGCAACATGGTGAACGTTCAAAACATTGTGCGCTTCACTTTCTTACAGTTCGTTGCTGCGAGTGAAAAAACGGGATAGCAAGATTCATAATCATTGTAGAGTGAGCGAATACAACAGACCAGATTATTATCCCTACAAATATTCCCTATATTTGTGATTTGTGTCTAGTCTGTTATGTCTGTGCCATATCCACACTTTATATTTTTTATTACTGTCAGTCATTGCCGACTTATCGTGGTCCTATTCTAGTTATCTTCAAAAGTTGGTTTGAGTCTTAGACTTGATTGACTATTTCAAATTTTCGATGCGACTTCTTATCGAGCGATTTTCTTCGTAAATGGTACGTTTAACGCACATCAAGACCGTAACGTAAGGGGATGAAGGTATTTAAAGTTACTGTAATTGTTTGGAAATATTTATTGTGCTTATAATTAAAATATATCAAAACATATTTTTCTATAATGTTTAGGGATTAAGTATACAGAAATGCTTGTTCATGTCGTAGAATAACATTATTATGTAGGTAGATAAATTTAATTAATATTTTAAATAATCATATATGTTTATCCTTCTGGTAAGCAGATTTATTTTTTGAGAAAAACAATATCTTGACTGTATATGTCAGTAGACATAAAATTAACAAAACAATCGCTGCTAGGTCGAGGTACAGTTTTTGGTACAAGGGCACCAGAAGCGCCGGGGAGCGCAGATGTGGCGCGCCGCGCGTGCGTATCACGTGCTGCACCCAGTGCACCAGCTCGCGCGCGGGCGGCACTAAGCGATCGTGATGAACAAAGGACATATCCTTTGCTTTAGCACGATACCTGAAACAAATTTTAATTATAATCTGTTTCCCAAATAGAACTCTCTTAAAAAATTTGATAAGTGTGGTAAAAATTTATTAAGTATAACATAAATATACGATAGATTTATCAGTTATGAGCGATACAACATTTTTATTATTTCGATTATAAAGATTCTAAAATAATTACAATAGTACTCACTCAGGATTAGTAAGAACGTCTCTAACAGCCACTTTTAAGTCGTTCACAATATTTATGGTAAAATCCACCTTCTTTCCAAACCCTTTATTTATAGCTCTCTGTATATTGATAAACTGGTCGCCATACACAGGTATACCAATCAACGGTACACCGTAGTGTACAGTCTCAGTGACGGATAGTTGCCCGCCGTGTGTGATGAATAGGATACAGTTAGGATGAGCTGAAAATTAACAACTGTAATTAAAACTAAATTTCTGTAAGTATATTGCACTTACATATATATATACTATATTCCCAATTTAACTTCGCTAAATTAAGATTTTAAAGCGAGCGCGCCATCATTTCTTACCGTAGGCGGTCGCGCGTAATCTAAAAGACCTATGGGATATTTCAGCTATTTAGTAATTAATTAATCAATAGTCGGTGACTTTTTTGTTGCAGGTACATGAAAATTATTATTATGTTAGGATATTATTTCGGAAAAAATAAACTCAAGAAATTATAAATTCCGAACGAAATGGAAGGCGATCACAAACTTATGAGCCTTATGAGGCTTGGGTACTGGGCTCTGATTTATTCTCTTCATTTTCGTGTTGCATGTGTGCAACGCATTGCACCAACATTCACCATAGTCTAGTAGCAGAGTGCTAGGAAAACCGATAACCAAAGTTAAGCAATGCACGCAGATTCCGGGAATTGGTAGGGTGACCTTTTCATACTTTGAAGCAAGTCGAACTTCAGCACCGCAATGAGCTCGTCACTAGTTACGTACGCCTCCTAATCTTTGTGACTAATGGTGTTAGACTGTTTTTAAGCATATTTTTTTTTCATTTTTACTTGAAACCGGGGGCAGACAGTTAACGCCGATTCCTACCAAACTTTATAATCTATTACATCTAATATACACTTATAGTTTGGCACCTTTTTGTCAAGCCAGCAAGAAAACAGTCTTTTTCTCTCCATACATAGAGGACATACTCTAGTTTATACATAGAAAGGATAGTATTGGCTGGCCCTTTGCGGAGATGGCTACGCATTCGCATTTGTAATCCTTTTATTACTAAAGAACTAAATTTGGAGTTTTAACCATTAGTGTAAAGGATAATTTGCTGATTGAACCATTCACGTATACAGAAATATTCTTAAGAACTATGCTTCGAAAGGTACCAATCTGCTTACTCAATATCGCACTCTGGGGAGCCCATTGGACTAAGTGAACATTAGGTGGCGTGGTCGACAACTTCTCTTCGAATTTCCATATAACCGTCTGTTTCAGTGTACCAAATAATTGCAAAAGATCTTCTTTTATCTCCTGTGGCCAATCTTTGCTTTGCAACACTGATCCCATACTAAAATATATGACACCGTTTTTTGCGTTGTCCATTATAGTTTGCAAGTCCTGAAATCAAATAAAACAGTCATATCATCTGTCTCCTTTACCTAGGCAGACAGTGTATTATATTAGGGTCGAAGACGTTGAATCATATATTTCAGCATACGTTCGGTTTATGTGGGACATATGTCTCCAGCATCTGCGATTGCCAGAAATATTGAAGGGCCTATTTAAAATTTTTTACACCAGAAAATATATTGTCAGAAAGTTTGATAGCCGCTAGCTATGCAAATACAAATACAGAGAAAAGCAGTTGACTGCCAGGATACCCGTCTGGCCTAGGAGGATAAGCACCCCACTCCATCACTAACTTTTCACATCCGTGACGCGCATGACTATTTTACGTAAAAAAAGTCGACGAAGTCCTCACTTTGTTTGTTCGAAGACGAAGTATTTCGATAAGTGATTATTCCATAAAAAAATTATTAAAACGTTTTTGACTAAAAAAAATTTGACGATACCACCGGTATATGCCCATATAGCTGAATATTCATACCTACAGCAGTAGATAGATATTTATGAAACCAAAGTTACACCAAATAAATTGATATCTAGAGGGTATCCAGATATTATTCACTGCGCTACCATAATATCTATGACTTTAGTTTTAAGCTGGTACCTCAGGTAGTGCTCCTGCATCGGTAATATGGTATCCACCAACAGACTTGTAAGACTGCGGCAATCTTGTTGCTGCTCCCAATGACACATAAGAATTGCCAATAATAAGTGAAGCATTATACTTTATCTCGTCAAAAGGAGGTAGCGGTCTTCCCCGTTTGGCCAATATAGGTCGGTAAATGTTTTCATAGTCGGCTAATTCTGATCCTGCAAGTATACTGAAATAAATATTTTTAGTGAATTATTTTCGTCATCAAATAAATATTCGTTGGAGTTTGAGTTGGCCTCGAAATCTAACGTAGTTTATGTGTGGGCAACGGGAAAATAGGAATCTTGTAACAAAATATTTCGTCCTCTTTATAACGCAACTGCATATTTTAAAGACAGCATCAACATAAATATACTCATTTTGGTTAGTAGTTTCGTCTTTTTGTAAATTAATAAGCACACACAAATTCAAGGATCAACTTTTCAATTTAGCAATATCAATTATTTTACCTCTTATAAACATTGTATAATTCAGGGAGTAATAAATAAGCCATGTGCTATCATTTATTTATATATCGAATTCCATATGGTAAAAAAGAGATATGAAAAAAAATTATGGCAAGTAATGGTAGCGACATTATTTTCGGCGAGTGGTCATTTAGCGATAATTTCTTCAAACGGACCCTCAAAAACTTTTAATGCCCTGTACTCAATAAACTGTAAATGTTCTCTGTGGTGTGTTTACCAAGCGTATTTGGTAAGTTTAATTAATAGGTTAGAAAGGGCTCTATTTGCATCATGACAATGGATCGTCGCACAAAGCGAAACTCACGCAATCAATTTTGAAGAACAATGAGATTCAAGATAAGCCCTTATAGTCCTGATTTCTAGATAGGAATAAAAATTTTCTTTCTAGCGTTAATATCTTTTTTTTATCTCAAAACATTCCTAGTCACATAACGTATCAAAACGAAACGATGAAAAAATAAATAGGTAGAATACGTCCTAGCGCTTATCCCGGCCTCTGCCCGGGTCCTTTCCTTTCCTTTCTTTCCTACACATTCCTATCCACTTTGCCCGGTCTTCGGCATCCTCGCGTCGTAATCCGTTGGCTATCGCATCTGGCTTAGCTATGTCATCCAACGCGTCGTGGGTCGCCCGCGGGTCCTCTTTTCTGATACGAGCAGGTTCAGGCTCCAATTTCCCACGTATCCCTGAGGCTTACGCAACACGTGAACTAACCAGCGCAGGCGAGCCTCCTCGATTTTGTCTGCGATATCCACCTTATCCACAACCACACACTGTGGTGGCTAAGGCTGCAATGGATCGATAGAGTACGTAAT
This sequence comes from Blastobasis adustella, assembly GCA_907269095.1. Classification (NCBI taxonomy): domain Eukaryota; kingdom Metazoa; phylum Arthropoda; class Insecta; order Lepidoptera; family Blastobasidae; genus Blastobasis; species Blastobasis adustella. The sequence continues at coordinate 3,324,009 of OU026114.1, read as the reverse complement.
GTATTCATTACGTACTCGATCGAGACGCGTGTCACGTTGAAGCTACGTCGAGTTCCTTACAGCCAAGACCGAGTACAGTGTTGGGCTATTGTAAACGCGTTATTCATAAAAACCAATGCAAGCCCTTGCGGGGCACCTTCCTCACTCAACAATCGAACGGGTCGGACACTCGTAGTTTTAATATTTTTTAATTAATAAATTCATAGTCATTTAATCTAATTGTATTTTTTTAAAACATCCTCCACTGCCGCTTAGATCTGATTCGCGAAACTCCGCACATCCACGGCAGCATTTTCATTTCGTTGGCGTGGACTTCGCGAATGTGTTTCGTCAGCACTGGCCATGTCTTGCAGCCATAGAACATCACAGGTCTAATCATACTCTTGTATATAAGCCCTTTGAGCCTGACAGGGATTTTAGGGTCTTAGATGACTGCCGTGAGTTTCCGCCATTTGGCCCAAGCTGCAGAGATTCGGGACTTGACATCGGGGCCGATATTGCCGAACTCGTTTATCACGATATCAGCCATATCGAATACTAATACTTTTATAATTATACTTATCTCTATAGCGTCGGTAAAAAAATTATGAACAAATATTATAATATCTAATTGGATAACATACTTACAAGGTCTTGAAGAACAATAATTTTATTTGAGACCAGAGAGACACTAGCCTTTGTTCAAAAGTGAAAGGTACTGTGTAATCAGCGACATTGTCGGCATTGTATGCTGGGTTGAGACTTTCATCGATGAGTCTTGTCATCATCCAATGAGGTTCTAATGTGGATATCCAAATAAATGGACATTGGTAAACAGCTGCCAGCCTAAGCAGAAAAAAAAATATTGTTAATTAAAACATTAATTTGTGGTGTATATGGGCCAGCCTAATTTTAGTCTGAAAATCACACTTGTTGCATATTTCCACTTATGGTTCAGCACTACACAACGGAGGTAATAAAACATTCTACTTCTAACCTAACCGACAAAAAAAGTCGGATAACCCCGGACCAAGTTCACGTAATATGTACTCAAATATTTTCTAAACTAATGAAAAAAACTAAGAACCATTTCGATTAAACAGGCTTCAAATAAAGAAAACTGCATCGAAATCGGTCCATCCGTTCGGGAGCTACGATGCCACAGACAGATACACACGTCAAACTCATAACACCCCTCTCTTTCGTCAGGAATTAAAAATATATATTAAAAATACAAAGAGACAAAACACATAGAGAGCGGACATTGATAGCGGTCCTTATCCAATTTAATTTTTTTTTCATTGCTTTTATGCGCCTTTGAGCCTCGCTTCCGTTCTCCCAATGTGCTACTGAGCCGGTGTGTATGTGTGTGTGCGTGTGCGTGTGCGTGTTAGTGTGCGTGAGTGTAAGCGTGTGCGTGTGTGTGTGTGTGTGTGATTGTGTTTTTATAGCATTTTTATCGATATATTTGAATTACTTTTGTTTTTACTATAAGCATACTCGAATGAACGCATTGTAGAATCTCGGATCCGACGGGAGTGTACAATCTAGGAGAGTCAGTATGGGTTTCGGCCGGGTTTTGGGACCATAAACCCCGTATTTGCCCTGAGAACTCTCATAGAGGGATACATATCAAGGAACACGCCCCTGTATTTCCTGTTTCTGGACATACAGAATGTTTTAGACTATGTACCACGTGAGATGATCTGGTGGACGTTGCGTTAAAAGTCAGTACCTGAGACTATATTGACATTATCCCAGACATGTACCGCGATTCCCATTCCATATTTATGACTGCTATTGGCGACACCAACCCGTTCCCTATTACCGTTGGGGGTTACACCACCATAGGGCTCTATGCTCAGCTCACTACTGTTCAACGTGATATTAGACGTACTGTCGTGGAAAAGTGGAAGCAGTCACTTGAGAACGGCGGTCTTTATCTTTAGATAAATGTGGCGAAGACAGAGTACATGGCCTGCAAACAGTACAGACCCCCTACCCGATCGCATAGGTGAAGAGCGGTCAAACGAGCGGATCAGGCCGAATACCTGGGGTTGGTACTAAGCGCAACTAGTAACCTCGACAGCGACTTCCAATCACGAATCTCCGCGGTTGGGGAATACTGGCGGGAGGTACCCCAACTTGCCGATGAAGCGGAAAGGACAGGTCTACAAGACCATTATTAGACCTGTTCTCTTATACGGCAGCGAGACTTGGCCTCCACTAGAGCGACACAAGCAGGAGTTGCGAGTCACGGAAATAAAGATGCTGCAGATGTGTGGGGTTTCCCGCAAAGATCGCGTGCGGATTGCTCATATCCGCGGTAGCCTTCATGTCCGTGACATCGCAGATTATCATTCGTTGGTACCAGACCAGAAAATTATGTGGGGAACAGATGTCTGGCCATGCCACCCCCGCCAGGCACGGGAAAGAGAGGCCGGCCCAAGATGCGATGGCTGGACGTCGTTAAGAATGACATGCGTGCCAAGGGACTCACTATTAAGGATGCCGAAGACCGAGCAAAGTGGACTAAGAAAAGCAGAAAGGCGGACCCCGGGCCCCCGGTGTTGCACGGGAGAGCAACCGGGATTTAACGCCAAGATGATGAAAAGAAACTGGATATTAATAAAAACAAACAAAAATAAATATAAAAATGGCTAAGCTGCATTCTAAAGATACTTAACCAACATTGAAAAAGAATAACCTTTATTACCTACATCAAAGTTGCTCCGATACGACTAACACAACAAATTTTTACAGTCTGTTAAGAAAGTTGTGAAAAGGAACTACTCCCTTACAACAATAAATTACTATCAAGCTGAGTACGGAGACGCTCTAAAAATTGTACGACTCTCTGGACAGGTTTTATAAGTCGGTCCTTAAATACTGTCACTGGCATATTAATCATAAAATAAAAATGTGTTTTTCAAAATCCTTTTTCTTTATTCATTTTACAAAATGGAGAGGACGCTTCAATCGTTGGGGTTACTCATCAACCACGACATTCAAGTTGACTCAAAAGTAAAATATCACACTCAGGTTTGTGTACCGTATGTACAATCAGGACAAAATGAACGTTCGAGTGGCAATGACAAGAAAAGGCCATCACAGCACCCGTCCGCAAGCAGAAGTTAAAATGGGTTGGACCTTGGACAGCGTACTTAAAGAAGAAAAAACGTAATCTTTTCTAGAAAACTGATTAGAGTACAATGACCCCGCACGTTACTACGGCGTTACTCAAAAAGTCAGCATTGCAACATCCTATTCACAATCAAAACAAATTAAACCTATATCAAGAGACTGTATTGGACGGCATCGTAAAAGTCTCAAACATTCTTTAAAGGGGGGTTTTCGGTATTTCAGCAAGCTTGGTTTGAGTGCCTAAAATAACCTTATCAAATAAGAAATTACAGATGTTCTGGACGACGGTGGTTGATGTCCATCAGGTGGGCCATTTGACCGTGTGCCTCCTATACTAATAAAAACAAATTAAGCAGGCCCTCCTCCAGCTCCGATCTTAACCCCGGATGATAAGATGTGGTCATTTCTACAGAAGAAGGTGTGTATAAAGACTTATTAAACAGTCGCAAATCATCATTGACAAAAGCAGTGGCTAACATATGCATGAATATGCGAGCTGCTATTACGACTGGCCGCGAAGATGCGAGTGTTTAAATAATGGAGCAAATTTGAAATAAATTTACAAAAACATGAAATATAACAAAAATCTCCTTTTACTTACACTTTATATAGACTGTATAAAAAGTAAAGCGACTTGGAAAATAAGATAAGATTAAGAGATTATAGGATTGATTTCTGTTGTGTTGATTTCTATCAAAGAGATTAGAAAGTTAGCTATCTTCGTAGTTACTGACTGGCAAATTTTTTTTGCTGTATGATCTCTATCAACAAGTAAACAAAATTGATTAAATAATGAAGACATCCGTCTGCATATAACAAGATAGTAGCTGAAAATTTATGTTTTTATTATTCAAAATCTGGTAGCTTACTTGTTGATTTTAATAAATCTGCTAATTTCACAAGTCGTTTTACTTTTTAGACAGTCTAATTTTGATTTTTTGATCATTTTCACTTTTTTTTATTTAAAGACCGACTATGTGACCTCTATGTGAAATTGACTATGTGAAATTGATTCTGTACATAATGAGAAGTGTGCATAGTAATCCTTAATGTTATCTTAATTTATTTAGGGGGTTTAACAAAACCAAGGGTTACTATGAGCATCTAGTAAAGTGCTGTAGATACCTACAAGGAAACTTACCCAGCGTGTAACTCAAAGAAAGGCCAATCGATAATCACCAAATCAAACTGACGTTCAGAATCATTAATTATACTAGCCACTTCTTCAACTTCATAAAATTTTTTAGTTAACTGCTGAGTTAGAAATAACATCTCTTTTTGGTCCATTTGTGCCTTATTTTCCATTAGTGTCTTCATATCAAAAATTTGAAACGTTCCTGCCAACAAAAGTTTAATTCAAATTATCTCTATAAACAAAACATGGATGAATGCTGCCATGACGCTACAATATTGCCGTCACATTTCGATGCACGTTACCGCGAAAAATCATTACTGCGAAGCTACAAGAATTCGAAGCACCCGGATATACCATCATTGCAAAACTAATACCTCAAATAGGTATGTGGCTACTGTCCTTATCAGTTCTTGTCTAATGTCACTTCGAAAAATAAAAATCTATGTTTAAGTCCCTGGTGCATGGTAACTGTAGGAATCAATAACCATAAATCGTTACATAAAAAGTCTACTGCTGACATGAGTTTCTTCTAGATTAGTGGCACATATCGCCATAATCTATCTGGCCGACGCTAACGAAGCACGTCAGCGTTCGTCGGCGAACTTCATGTAAGATGATGATCGCAATAATATTTACTCTTTGCAGGCAGATTGACGCTAGCAATGTTGGAAATAAGTACTCAATATATTGTGAATATTAGGCTGAATTCAATTAAAGAATTCAGCTGCCAAAATAACGAATTGTCGTCAAAATAAAACGTCAGATATAATGAGCAAATTTTACCGCCCGCAAAGCTTACAATAAATCGTTAGCAAATCGTAACACAGAGACGTTACATAGTACGACTTTAAAGATATAATTTTTAATTTACTTGGATTAGTAACAATATTCTTACACTACAAGGATTTTCTTCCTCAAACACTTATAGAAAAAATACAATAGTGTTTAAGACTTTGGAACATTAGAACCAGGTACAGCAACCATGATTCATCAATCATGTTTTTATTATTTTCACTTTGTTTAAATTTATTTAGCTAGTAGAGCAACAATCATTCAATAACACGATCAGGAATGATATTTCCCACTTCGTGCCACTGGTGGAACGAATTCTAAGAAAAGAATTGAATTTCGGGAATTATCTCGAACAGTGTAAAAAGTGTAGTTACTTGTTAAGTAAAACCTCCTAGAATAATTCACGCGCAATAATAGTTTATACAACTGCCATATAAAAGGGGGTATTAAAAGATAATTGTTAACGCATACACTACTTTATCTACACTCATATTTTTATGTTAAAAATCGTACCTATAAATTTCTCAACTTTGCTGGAAGTAAGCGGCGAGTCAGTTCTGTTGTACCTATCTACGCGTCGAGGATATCATGCGGCGGGAAATTCACTTTACTACTTTCACAAATATCTATTTATTTGCTTTAAATAAGAAAAAATAATCACGAACACAAATTACAATAATTAGGAACAATATTCTGTTTAGCGGGAAATAATTACACACAAATATAAACAGGAAAATTTGAATTTGTTGAAGACATTTAGGTAATCAGCCTATATTTCGCCGTGACCCGGCGCCCGACAAAACCTTTAAAAGAAAAGTGTAGCATAATGATAAAAAAGTTATTTTTCGATACAGCTGTAATGAAAATAGTATGGGAAATGCTGTATCGAAAAGTAATTTTTTTAAATTGTATAGTCTGGCGTGAAAAAAGTGTACCCTTAAGCGACTGTTTTCGAATATGTAATTGGAACGTTACGCTATGAGTGTAGATAAAATATGTTTAAGTGATTTTCCAGGTTAGGTCTATGGCAATCATTGCATAATATTACATTTTTTATTTGCACAAATCCGTATTATGATAACTCCGATAATATTACAATGTTATTGGAGACGTATTTTTAATCACAAGGATAATTATGTAATGACAATCTGATAAAAGATTATTTGGTATAAATAATTGTTACGATAACACAAGTAGGTAAGTAGTTGAAAAAGTCGCATGTTCTTCAATATAATTTTCTCAAATACTAAGTATGGCAAAAGAAAAGACTTATCGATGGGCGATCTATATTAGGGGAAATTAAAATTAGTTTTTTTTCTGGAAAATAACCTTTTATGCAGTAAAGAATATAATAATTAAAAGTTTATAATAAATTACTAGCAACTTCTCCAAATCCCGAAAATAATGGGATATCAGTATTGACCTCATGTTAATATCGAAAATTGCGACCCCTAGTCCTCGCCTTCGTCTTGGGAAGCAATCACGCATCGTGTGTATGACCACCTTATCTATTCATCCTTTTTATGTCGTTAATCTTACTTTTTGGTAACGTTCATATTTGCTAGTTGTGTACAGATATTTCAACTCAGTTGTGGGCGCGGCCCTATGTGTGGGTAAACCGTCGTCTAGCTCGTCTCGCTCGTCGCTCACAAACGTCTTGCTTGGACGACGACTGCCGCGTCACTGCCACATAAATGAGAGCTGTATATTTACAAGCGCACGCACACATAGCGCCGCGCGCACAACTGAGTTGAACTATCTATACTAACCTACCACTGTCTACCTACTTACAATTAGGAAAGAGCTCGTTAGGAATAAGTAAAAGATGGAATAACCTATACAGGTTTAACAATAACTAGCATCCGCTAGAGTCGTGCTTTCTATATCGTCTAACTTTAAATCAGCCATAGTTTTCTCGATATCTAGGTACTCACCTGTTAAGATGTTAACAATGGAACTAATATTTATCACTTCTATATTCTTGTGAGCATCTTTAAGGCCATGTGGTGTAATGTACGTAACCTGAAACACAACAATTTATATTACAAAAACGACTTAGCCCCTACGTCATATTCATCATTCAAAAGATCTATTGGTCGAGTCTTTCATAAAAAAAAAAATATATTCCGTGTTTTATATTGTATAACTATTAATATCATCATTTTTGGCATTAATGTCCCGGTTGTGCTCTCGAGCAGAGGGCCCAAGGTCCGCCTTGATCATGATCCAGGATTTGGCGATCAGGAAATTACAGCGGAGCGACTGCCATCTGACCTCCATGACCCTGCTACCAGGGGAACCTGATCAGATGGGATCATGGTTACACATCCAGTCGCCTGAATGTGTAGGTTTCATCACGATGTTTTCCCTCACCATAAGAGCATCGGTTAGTATTTAACTAATGTACATAACTCAGAAAACAGTCATTGGTACATGGCAGGAGCGGGATTCGAACCCGGAACCTCTGGCTTACGAGTCGGATACTGTAACCGCTCGGTCACCGACGCTCTAATAGACACTCTAAAGTACGTACTAAATTTATTTAGTTCATTTAAATCTTTGTAACAATACTATTACATATTATTGAATAACTTTGTATCGAGTTAAAATCATAGATGGGGTAACCTCTCGACTTGTGTGAGTTTAAATTTTGCGCGTTGAATATAGTGAAAGTGCAGGTTTTAAATTTCAACAAAAAATATATAGAAGGTGGATATAATTGTGAGAACCCGTAGGTAAGTATATAAAGCAATACGTTTCGGGTTAGCAATGCAAAATTTTATCTTTTTGGCTGACATTGGTAACTTTTTATGTTTGTTACATTAAGTGACAATGGTAATGTAAGTTGTAAGTAAAGTCTCTAATATACAGTTATAGTACGTATATATTTATTGTATTTGTTTATAGTATTAATTTAGTTTACTTGTGTGCACTTCCTATGCCCTCATGCTGACTTACGGTTTCTTTGACTCCAAGGTTTGCTGGTAGAAAACTCAACTGTTGAGTTATGCTCGCCTTTGTACTCAAGTTACCTTCTGTTAAATTGTATTTATTATTTTGTGTACAATAAAGAATAAAGACCCTTTTTATTTTAAAACTCCTCACGATCGATGCGGTATGATAAGATATATCAAATTATTAGTATATTATATCGAAGAGTAAGAAAAGCAAAAGATCTCAAAGACAAACGAATGTCTTCAGCAGAATTTGGACTTGTGATAGGTGGCCTAAAGCCTAACATCAAGAGACGAAGGTCTTTAGAAAACGAATTTCAAGTCAAAGAAACATAAGGGGCCCTGCAGAACAAATTCCTGCATTGCCAGTAAGCTAGCCCCAGTGCACTGGCGTTTCACAAACAATTTGTGAAATATGCGGTATAGTGTTACTGTATAATAAACAAAATAATTAGAAAAATTCTTCCATACAACGTAAGTGTTTCTAACGTTGTAACTCAATGTTACAGTAATGTCACACTCCCTAAAATGTCAAATAAATTATGAATAAGAAATATTTTTAAATTTCGGAGAACAATGTGTTTTTTATTACCCTAAACCTATCTCATTACCAACGTCATAATTGTTATAAAGATCTTGAGTTATAAAGGGTTAAAAGCACTTTAATTATGTGCAAACAATAAAATGTTATGAAAATTATTATCATAACGGGACCTAAAAATGAAACAGTTAAACTGGTAGTTGAGCAATGAGGAAGCTAGCAGTTAGACTAGCCTTAAACTACGAAACGGTCACCCATCCTGTTCCCGAACATTGCGAGCATTGCTTAACCTCGGTTATCGGTCTCGCAAGCTCGCTGCCACTAGACTAGTGCCGCTCTCCCAAAGTGTGAAGAAAAAAATTAAATACCTCTGAAAACGCCTTAAAATCACATTTCATGTATGGAGACCCCCCTTATTTTAGATTTATTATTATTATTATTATTTGTCGTTGTAGCGGCCATAGAAACACATACTCTGTGAATAGGTCAAGTGTCTAGCTATTACGGTTCCGAAGATGCAGTCACAAAGAGTACCAGTGTATGGGTAGCGCCATAGTGGCGGGCGGGATGCCGGCCTGGTAACGTTACAGCTAGATCGCGGCAGCAATAAATTCGCGAAAAAATATGTTAACTTAAATATTGTATAACTCAATCATTTCTAGACTGATTTCAAAATTTTTTTCACCGGCGTGTTAGTTTTGATCTATATTTTAACACTATATCATTAAATATGTCAAAATCTTAAATGAGGAAACTTCCTACTTGACAAAATATTATAAGTAAGTATATAACATTGTGACCCAGTCACAGGGTCCAATCAAAATACAATAACAATTATTATTTATAATACCTACCTTGTAAGTCTATGAAACCAGCAACAAAGGTCCAGGAATTTCTTTGACAACAACGTGCACCAAAAATAATATAGATTCATACATTCACCAGCAAGCTACCCTGAGCAATACAATAACAATTTTCTAAGCTTTCATCATATTTACCTGATGATCTGCCTCGGCAAGAAGCCTAGCCATGCTGTCGCCAAGTATCCCATGGCTTTTGCTAGGTAGGTTGAACACTTGAAGGATTTTAAAAGCGTCGAGTGGATGTGCGCAAAGGAGCAACGATATTCCCCAAAAGTACCTCATTTTCTGTAACAAAACATACTTATTTACAGATATCAATTTAAGGTAAAAATATCTAAATTCCTAAACTGTTTTTTATTTGTAATTTTTTTTTTTTAATTTGTTTACCATATCTAATTAGTTTTAAGTGTATATATAAGCAATCGTAAACTATAGGCAAATAAATAATACCGTATAAATAAAATAAATTCCTAAACCTAAAAAGTTACTAACAAATCATGTACCGGTCTGAAATAAATATTATATTAAATTTTTTTGTGATTATCTTGTCCCGGCACACATAAATTTTATTTTCTTTTTCGTTCAAACCAAAAGTAAGTACCACTTGTAGGTTCATTAATAACTTTCGTACGTAAGTATTGCAAAGATACAAATACTCAATACTTATGACATCAAGATGCATTTAAATACATTTCATCGACGTTATCTACAAATTTACCAAGAACTTATTTCAATCGAATAGATACCTAGTTTATATAACCCGTTAGATAAAAGAGTCAGATAAAATTATTTTACTTCTGTTATCGGTTAATTTCTGAATTACTCACACAATCGTATCAAGGTCAGCGTTAAGATAGAGATGGTACTAACAGAGAGCGAGTCAGAAGCACTTCGTAATTATCTCCATCAGCAACATAACCCCAGTCACTTCCTACCGTCTGTCCCTATGTACCTACCTCTCTATGTACGATTAAATATTTAATTTACCCAAAAACATTTAAAGCGGTTTTAAACTATAGGTATATAGAATGATTCACGAGGAAGGTTTTTAAGCAAGAAAAAAGGGGTAGGTAGGGGTAAAGTAGGTGTATGTAGGGGTAGCACGCCAAGCAAACGAAGTCGCACCGGAACGAAGTACACTAGTATTTTAATAAAAAGAAAGGATATAGGTACATTGTAAGTATTTATTATATACCTAATTATGCATATGTACTACAAATTTTAATAAAATACCTATTTATAATTACACACATGTACCTAATTCCTAAATAGTTCTTAAATAATCGTAGTTTCCCGCATTATAACCCAATCCGCGAGCAGCGTTATAAGGATTCGGGTTCTATCCTTTGGACCCCGTTTGGACTTCGCCTCAGTGTTTCCTTTGGACTATGACGTGGGATCGTTCAAGAGGTATATTTGAGGTCTCCTTAGAGGCGGGTAACGCCTTGGTAGCACAAGTGATATGCCATGACTGCACACTTTTAACAGAGTTTGCAAGCCAGTATAACTGCTGCGATTTGTATGCAAATAGTGTTAAACATAATATTTCACTAAACTGGTAGAGGCCGAGATAAGCGCTAGGACGATGATGATGATTGATAATTGATAAAAATTGTAAATTTTAGAAAGTCGCGATAAAAGTTGTACGCGTGCAAAAAGGTGGTATACAAACTAGTAACGTCATGTACTGGCCGTCACGTAACGATGGCCACCCTACCTCATCTGACTCCTCTTAACCTGCTACAAGCAAACCTCCAACACAGTCAGACTGCTACGGCTACCCTACGCAGGACGTTGAAGGTGTATCTTCTGACCGCAGCCCTGATCCAGGAGCCGTGCTGCAATCAGACTCACCAACTCGAACGACAGCAGCCTGCCACCGACTGTGTTCGCGTCTGCCTACCTCCCGGGTATAGACCGCTATAGGTATAGAAATAATATAAAATCTAAATTTCAACCAAAATCGTAGTCTAATCCCCAGAAACGTTTACTTCTTATAATTTTGCTCAAGAGTTCAAATATAAACTATGACTAAACAAAAACATGACTAAAACTTACTACCACTAAAACGGACTGTAATTATGACAAAACAAGAACATGACTAAACCAGAACATGACCAAATCATAACATGACAGCCATCTAAAACCATCTAAAAAAAGTTTGGCTCAATTCTCCTTAAATATGAAAAAAAAGACGAAGACTCCGAGGTTATAGACGACGTCCCAAGATTTAACAGTATTAAAAATACTCTAAATCAAGCTTAGAAGTAGTGGTAAATACGCATGTTGTTGACCAAGGAGTTTAGTAAGTATTTTAAATGAAATTTTAGAATTTATAACCCCAATTGCGCGTGAATTCTTAACGAATGCTGAAATATTTGGATGGAATTTTTAATGCCTCGAGTCCGTATAACCAATTACAAATTATTCCATTCATATATTCATTCACTGGATACTGGTAGAACACAAACAGAAAACAATATAGTTCCTCTGATTTTCTCCAAAGAGCCCAAACACGATGAGGTCATAGAACACATTCTATGACCACCTTCCGACCCCATCCAAGTTTCATAGGTATATTACGAACAGCTTGATTGAATGTCGGGAAAAAAAGTTTGTCTATCGGAAGAACCAATGAAGGCCAAAAAATTATAAATTTATGTATGTCGCTACCGTTGCTGCTCAGTAATTCCCTAACCGTGGGGTGGTTATATATAGAGTCGAAAGCTTGAGATAAGGCAAACTTAAATAAATTCCAAGACTACTTTGAGAAGCAGTGGTTTAAAATAATTGGGGTTGATGCCTAAGTCTCGCTAATGACGACTACCGAGCGACAAGTGAAAGTTAGAAGGATGGCATCGTCGAATAAAGACCACATTTGGATCAAAACATATGCAAATTCACAACCCATTTTGACATCAAAAATTCACCAAAATAAATATAAGATTTATAAAACTCGGACAAATGCAAATAAAAATAGATTTGATACAAAAATTAAGTCAACTCTTCGCAAATTTACATCTCTCCCACGAAAGGGAAGGTTGTTGCCATAATCTCTACGCTTGGCAGGCGGGTTGGAGATCACAGTGTTATACATATAACAATGGAAAACACTGCTGCCCATTTTCCAGCCTACGGGGACTTAGATATTTTGCCTGGAAAACATAAGTCGCCTTGTACGACGCCCACGAGTGTAAGGGGTTGGTGCTATTTTACTCTGCCGGACACCACATGGCCAACGACACCGTTACGTAAATTGAATCATCATAAAATAACGGCTGCTGACGCGTTAGTCAAATTCACGAAACTGAATTTTTATTTTATTTTAAACTAAGGACGATTGAATTGTTTTTCTGTTAAGTTTAAGTACCCGAAATAAGTATATATATATATATATATATATATATATATATATATATATATAACTTTTAAAGTTTTGAGCATCGCCGTGCTTTTTGTGTACTGTCAAACTCACAAGGGGCTGGACACTTTTGTACCGCATCGCATTAACTATGCTATATTTAAATGTTGATAAGAGACATATACAGAAAATCGCGGGGGGAGGGAAAATTTCTAATTTCTGATGAAAGTACAATATGACTAAAGCAGAACATGACGAAAGCAGAATATAACGGAATCAGAATATGACAAAAAGAAAACTTGAGTAATTCATGACTAACTCAGAACATGACTTAAGCCAAACATGACAATCATTTAAAAACCCCAACATGGTCAACTCCATAGAAATTAAACAAAAAAAAGAATCACTGTCTCCTCTAAATCATGAATGAAGCATACAAATGGCCGCCATTTTATATGTGTGCGTGATCTGAGGGTTGCCATAGACATAATTTAGTTTGCCCTCTTTACGTATTTATGTATTAAGTTAGCAACACAACTTTACAATAATAAATAAATAAAAATTCTCATCTTCGTTTCAGACAGACTTTTAATTATTTAATTGCCTATCCTTTCAGGAAAAAGACTCCATTCGAAAATTCGAATCTGGAGTCCGGATTTGGACTCCAGTTTCGAATTTTGGTTTAGAATTCCGGTTTCGGATTTCGGATTCGGATTCCAGGTTCGAATTCCGGATTGGGATCCGGGCTCCGGATTCGGATTCGGATTCTACATCGCTTCGCATCGGTTCGCACATCACAGCAATACGTAACGTGCATAAGTAGAGTAGGTAGACAATAAAGTAGGGGTCATGTCCTATAAATTCATCGTCATCATCCTAGCGTTAATCTCGGTTTATGCCAGGTGGTTTGATTATTAATATATTTTTTTTCAGCAAGTTCTTTTGAGATACGAAACCCTAAAAACATAAGGAACATAGAGTTCTAGAAAGGAAAATGTCAAATAGCAGAATCCTTAGAAGTTACTATATCAGCAACATATTTGTTTCATATTTGTATTTTACAAGCATTTACACTGGATTACAGTTTTCATTTAGATTGATTTCGTGATTTTGTGACATTTATTAGCATTGTATAGCATTAAAATAGGATAAAAGCGTGGGAATCTTCGGTTAGTTCGGCTCGGAGGGAGTGATTTTCTTTATTGAAAATTGTATGTTATTTTCATTGCAAATATTTTAATTGTAGAGTCTTATAAATATATTTAGTGAATTTCCAAAGTGTATTTATTTGTTTGTAGATAGTTTTACCTCAAATTCAGATCTTTCGTTGGAAAAAAGTACTTAACATTCTCACTACATTTAATTTTTATGTTTGACAATGAATGACTATAAAATGAATTTATAGTGTTGCCCGTTATTATAATTGTAATTGATTCTAATTTTTCTGCTATTGAATGTTTATTTTACTATTATTTATAATTGCATTTAATTAAAAAATGATAAATTTAATTTCTTTTCGATGATTTGGTATTTATTAACACGAAAAATCTTAACGGAAAAGAAAACCGTAAAAATCGGAATACCATTTTTGATGTGGCAATATCGGAACCAAATATATTTCGTCTAATGAAATGAATTGAATATGATTCATATAGAATAATTTTACAAAATTAAGAGGAACTTATGTTCTGATAGAATTCACCAAATGAATATTTATGACGTTTCACCCAAACTGGAATTTATTATATTACAGGTTTCATACATGCGATATAACTAGTTTGTAAAATAAATTAATGTCAATAAATGTCAATGTGGCACATACTATCGAATTGCCCAAACACAAGTTACCCTGGCCCACCGGAGGACCTGAGCACCCTTAGTGACGAAGCAATTAAATGGCTGACTTCGCTTGATTTAAATTTGTAGTTGAATGTGTTTCTCGTATGTTGTATTTTTGCCATACGAATAAAAAAAAATAATACAATCTAATTCACAATAATGCTTCGTTCAAAATGCGTGTAGTCAATGAGGGTAGTAAATAATTTAACGTCTAAGAAATGGAAGAAGAAAAACCAGCAACACAACTAAATAATCTGCATAAGTCACCAGACATCGTGAGAAAAAGCCAATAACTATTCGAATAGCCCTCCCCAAGTAGCACCACGCTCAAAGTGCCCATTATCGAAGCCGCATTGCCACGCTGAATCGCCCACGAAATCCGCTGCATGAGATAGGACCCAGAACATGGACCCAAACCATTTTCACGCAGACGATGACCCACTTCGCCAATGAATATCTTTGCCTCCGAACTCCACGCCCCTGCTGTTTCCACTTTCTTCTCTTTCTGTTTCTACCGGAACAAACAGGTATGCCGACTTCAATCCAGCTTACTTCACATGTTTAGCTCGCGCCGCCGTCTCCGCAGCAGACCCCGCCGATTGCGCAGAGCACGTGGAACGTGGAATCCCACAACAAACACCGGCCCTGTTTCCAAGGGATCAACGTCAGTCCATCGGTTCGCTTTCCATCCGTTCTGCACAACTCCGGCGGTTATAAAATGCATGGGACATTCGCGGATACCAACGCGCGCTTGACAATATCGTTTAACGCATGATGCCTTGACAAACGACCCGCCGACCTGAAACAACACAGACCATGGACACCACTCTCATCCACCATCACTCCACAAACGCTCGGGTGTGGCTCACAAACAGCACAACCTAGCCTCAAGGCCACCGCCACTCGCATCGTGTTATTGTCCAATAGAGTCCCCAAGTGCGGCGATGGCAGAGCATGAAGCCAAGCCCCAGACTCTGGCCTAAAAACACCCTTAAACGAGCCAGTTTCCTGCCCGAAGCATCAACTAGAATTTTAAACCCCCTGGTCTAACTGACTGAGTCACAAAATAAAGAATTCCCCACTTTTAGGAAAATTTTCATATAAAAAACTAGCCACATCGTAGTAATTTTTGTTCCAAATTTACACCAAACTAAATAATACATAATTAAGAGAAATTGGCACGAATCACCATTTCTTACACGTCGTATATAATTCCTCCTGATTAAAAAAAAATTATAACACAATCTTTACATTTCACTACACATGTTATGTGTGTTGAAATGTTAGATAAACTACCCTCATCCTTGAAGGGCGAAACAATTTGAATCTCCGGACATTCATTTTTATTATTTATTTATAATTTAATTTTTGACATAGATTAATATTAAAATATCGAATATATTACTATAACCTGTGACTGTGTGACAAATAAAGTGTTAAAAATGGCCCCAACAAATGTCAAATTCAAAACTCGCATTCAAAAACAATTAATAGAAGATCCCAAATCTTTCTGGACTTTTATCAAGAGTAACAGAGAGGAACGTAGCAAACCTCGTATCACAATGGACGGAGTCCCAATAGCAGAAAGTGAATGTGCTGCTGTTTTTGCGGAATACTTTCAGTCTGTGTATGACCAGCAGCCCCCGCAGCTTGACGCGGCGCGGGCAGCTGCTCCGGGGAACGCCACGGCTAATCGAATTCATCCCTCTCAAATCTCGTTGCATGATATAAGTTTAGCATTCAAACGGCCTAAGCCCAAAAAATCGGTAGGTCCCGATGGCATTCCCCCATATTTAATTAAGGATTGTTCGATGGTATTAACGGAGCCTCTTGCTTATATTTTTAATATGATCTTAAAAACAGCGACTTACCCCGAGTCTTGGAAGACTACACGAGTTATCCCGGTGCCTAAGAGCGGGTCAGATACAGATGTGATGGGATGGCGAGCAGTTGCGGTCCTGTCAGCGTTCGCAAAAGTATTTGAATCAATAGTGTATCAATCTATATATTCACAAGTCAAAGCTAACTTGTCAGATTCACAGCATGGGTTTCGTCCAGGCCGGGGGACACACTCTAACTTGCTGTGTTTAATGCAAAATGCAACCACGGCTTTGGATGAACGTGCGGGAGGTCAAATGGATGTCGCGTACTTTGACTTCAAGAAAGCCTTCGATATGGTAAGCAATGACATACTTCTATCGAAGTTAGACTTTATTACATTTTTTGCAAATTGCTTGAAAGATAGGAAGCAATATGTAGAGTACGATGGCTACACATCAGACATATACAAAACGCCGTCTGGAGTAAGCCAAGGGAGTAACTTAGGGCCATTAGAATTTATTATTATGATCAATGATTTGCCCGAGGTCGTGCGGGATGCTCTATGCCTGTTATTTGCAGACGATTTGAAGCTTTGCATGAATATCAGTGAAGATTGCATAAAGTTGCAGAATGATATCGACAGAGTAGTGCAATGGAGTAAAGATTGCGCTTTAACGTATCTAAGTGTAATATGATTTCTTTCACTAGAATCGTAGACAAACATAGCTGTATATACGAGATTGATGGGGTAAAATTGACAAGGGTGAAATCGGTGAGAGATCTAGATGTTACGTTTAACGAAAATCTCATGTTTCGGAATCACGTAACAAACGTATGTAAGAAAGCTTTCAGAAACCTGGAATTTGTCATCAGGCAGACAAAACAGTTCAGCAATCCCTCTACTATATCCGCACTATACATATAATGCTTTTGTTCGTAGTCGTTTGGAGAGCTGCAGCATTGTATGGAATCCCCATGAGGAGAAATATAAAGGAATGGTCGAAAAGATTCAGAATAAATTTTTGAGATATCTGTATCAACGACTTTACGGCGTGTACCCGTTCTATCCGTTGCGGTATCCAACCTTATTTGTAATGGGAATGGTTGTCTATAATAGATTAGAAGTAAGGAGGAAGTTAGCTTTGACAACCTACATTTTTAAAGTATTCAGGGGAATATTGAGTAACGAGCAAATATTAGCGCGTATTGGGCAAGCAGTCCCTTCTCCCTTCTCCCAATCCTAGGTTAAGAAGGGGACCTCGAGATGAGGCGTTTGCTCTCCCTAAGCGCAGGACAAATGTTATGAAACATTCTCCACTCACCACAGCCATGCGTATTCTGAACGTAGTCTCGAAGGATTTGGACATATTTAGCTGTACATTGACGCAATTCAAAGATATCACTATGACATGTTTATGTAATATTAATATTGACTAGTCACTATTTCTGCTTTTTTTCTGTTTTCTTATTTTTCGATTTTTTAATTTATTTTTTATCTATGTCTACATAAGTACTTTTTAATAAATGTGATTTTTATTTTTTTTGAATGACATTTGCTGTATTGTAATTGTAATTATATAAGGGACATCGTTGTTAATTACCAGGGTGAATGAATTGTTATCACGATTTTATACATAGCATGTTTGTTAGTGTTTATGGCATCGTCGTATTGGGTTGACCTGTAAGGGCGATGTATTTGTGTACGATTAAATTGAATAAATAAATAAATAAACAAAAACTACGACGATCGACAGGTTGGTGACCGTCGTTACTAATCTCGAAGTTGTTATTACCGAGATGAGTACGAAGATAGATCAATGCACGCAGATTATAGCAAAACAATCCGACAGCATAAACAAAGAGGAACTAAAAATTGCTGAAAACACGAGAATTATAACGGAATTAATGTCACAAAACTTAGCAAATTTAAGCTACACACTATCCCGTGGAATAGATCCGACTTCGCATATGATGACACTACCACAGACACTACGTGTTCAATCAACTACCATACTTGACGACTCCGGCCCACAGGGCATAGCACCACAGCAGAGTTTTCAAGACGCTGGTACTAGCGCTTGTGGGGAATGTAGCTAAATGGTGTCACAGACTGATGAGCAGGACGCTCCTGCGGCTGAGCCCCATGCGGCTAGCGAGGACCCCGGGCTCCGCCGCGGCTGCCGCCGCTGGGAGGCGAGTCCCGTACCCAGCAAACCCCCCGCGTCGCAGCAGAAGCGACTGAAAGCAGCGCCACCAAATCGTCGGCGCCAGGTTGTGGTGGTCTTCGAGCCGCTCCTCCGAGAGTCATTAGCCTCCACTTATCCAATTTCAACGAGAATACCAGTGCTGAGGATATAATAACATATCTCAAAACGACTCGTCTGTATCGATTGCGAGTGCACAACATTACAAACAAGGGGAAAGTATTCGTCGTTTAAAGTGGATGTTTCCGTCACAAATTTAAAAAGTGTCCGTGATCAAAGTATATGGCCCGACGCACAGTGATACAGATTTGAAAAAACATGGACATAGCAAAAGAAGTCATAATTTTGACAAAATAAAATTGCAACCGATAGGAAATCTGATTTACTACAACATCTGTCATGTTAAATTTTTCGATAAATTGTGTCTAACATGGTCAAAAAAATAAAGAAAAAGAAAATGTATGGAGAAATTTCTTTTTTTTAATTTTTCTCGAAGCCTTCAAAAGTGTTGAAACTGAAACCTTTTCTATATTATTATTATTCAACTTTATCTACGTTCCTGTAAATAATTTTTTTGCATATACTTGCAGCTTAATATAATATAGAATATAATATAATATAATATAGAAAAGGTTTCAGTTTCAACACTTTTAAAGGCTTCGAGAAAAATTTAAAAAAAGAAATTCCTCCATACATTTTCTTTTTCTTTATTTTTTTTGACCATGTTAGACACAATTTATCGAAAAATTTAACATGACAAATGTTGTTGTAAATCAGATTTCCTATCGGTAGTAATTTTTTTTTGTCAAAATTATAACTTTTTTTGCTATGTCCATTTTTTTTCAAATTCAGATTTGAAAAGAAATTGACAACTGTGCGACGGCGTTTCTGTACGCAAGTTTAATAAAATCAAAGAAAAAAGCTCCAACCTTCAACGTACAAATACAACCACATAACCTCAACTGTCGGCCAGCACAAATACAAAAATCACTGCACTATTTCGAACCAAACTGTAAGATCAATAACGGGTAAAACATGTCTATTAGATATAGTAGTATCAAAACATACCAACCATTAACCCGGCGTAAAACCAGTGAAGTTCGGCGCGTGTCTTTGAGCGGGTACGAACTAGCGAGTTTTTATTGCAGGCCGAGTAGGCTGCACGGCGGGGTGGCGCTGTTCGCGAGGGACGGGTTGCGGTGTCGCGTCCGAACCGACCTTCAGAGCCTAGCTGTCGAATACCACTGCGAATTTAGTGCTATAGAATTTACAGTTATTAATAATCTGCGGCGTAAATTGGATGACTTGCTAAACAGCTATAGTATACGTCATTGCGTTGATTTTGCCACTAGGATCGACAGAGTTACGGGTTGTCGTACATATATTGATTGCGGGCTCGTGAAGTGATCACAGCGCGCAGCAATTTAGAGTGTGTATGAGTAAGACAATTAAAACAACTATTCCCCTCTATTTGTATGACAGACGACGCGCGACGGCTATACAACAAAAATTCAATATTTTCATTTTACTCTGACATTAATAATTACGATTGGCAATTCATTTCAAATAAAAACTTGGACATTTGACTTATTACATCGACATCCATTTTCCGTATAAAAATATTTTAATTAAAAAAAAGAAAAATATACCTTGGATAAGTGATGAATTATCCAATTTCATAAATTGTTTCGAGGGCTTTTCTAAGATTAGTCGCGAATACCCTATATGTGACAAAATACATAAATGCGTTTTGTACTACCGGGATCTGGTCAAATCTACCAGCTTACACGATCATAAGTGTTATACGGATCTACGCTTACAAAGTGCAAAAAACCCCAGAAAGGAAATTTGGCAAATAATAAAAGAGGAGTCTATGTTTAGCAAAACAAACCAAAACTCAATCGATGTTATAACTAAAGATGGGACTACGTTATCTGCAGACAAAATATCTAACGCCTTCAATGAATACTTTATAAATATTACATCTGATTATACAGTGAAAAGTGACTGTAACGAAGCTATGAAATCTGTACACAGATTTGCGTCGACCCTAAATGTACCTCTGTTTGAATTACCTACGGTCTCGCGTGAAACTCTTTACAATATCATAAAATCAATGCTTAAGAAGGGTAACACCCTTGATCTTTATGACATATCCACCAACATTATATTTTGTGTGTGGCCCATTATAGCGGATTTGTTGGTTCATTTGATAAATTAAACGTTTAGGTTGGGCGTATATCCTAATGTGCTAAAATGTACGCGTGTTTGCCCTGTGCACAAAGGTAAATAGGTGATAAGGATAAGGTCGATAGGGGTTCACTACGCAATTTCGAAACAGGTTTCAACTAATAACATTTCATCTACGACGAGTCATCGAAAGTCCATTTAACCCAGGCTTCTATTGAACAAAAAACATTACATCGGTGGTTCGTTTCACCTAATGTCATTATATCGTCGGTTCATTTAAACTAAACACATTCAATCGAATGACGTTTGATCAAAATGTCATTTGATCCTAAATCTTTACCGATGATACATTTAATAAAATACCATAGCATGAAAAGCAGTATATTTATATATAATTATTTAATTATGGTTTTATTATATGAAAAAAAGGAAAATTACCAATTATTAGGATTATAATTAAATTAGGATATTAAATCTATGGAGACGTTTCTTTTCCAAACACTGTTTGCAAAATTTACAAATCGACATGATTTGCAATTGATCGTAAAAAATCAGTTGTATTCATTTTACATATGTTGTCGCAAATTCTTTCTAATGCGCTGATTCTTCTCACCTCGAAAAAGGGGTGGCGTTTTTTCTACGCTAGCCCTAGCTTTTTCAATCGCGTGATTAACTGTCATTTGTTCTTTCTACATAAATTGAATAGTTGTATATAATCCAAAATGTGTTTGGCTTAAAAGACCGTTCCATCTGCGATGCCAAGCTTCAACTTTATTGTGAGTTCTTGGCAGATGGAGTGTATTGCTTCTGTGGATTGACCACAAATATAGTGGAAAAATCGGAGCACTTCGGGTTACAGATATTCCATTTTCTGTGACACGGGAATGCATTTTGCCACATACGTAATATTTTTCAAAATAGGCAACTACTTCATTTGCTTCTTCTGGAAAAATATTGTCTTTCAGCGTTGAAAATGCTTCTTCAATCTCATCGGGTGGCAGATACGCCAAAGCAACCATATGACGCAATTTCAGGGAGCCCAGCGAGGGAGGAGGGAAATGTTTTGGCCCAAATGAAATAGACAGCAGTTATGTTCTGCTTTGGGAAATTCGATTTTAATTACATTTATTACTGCCATTTCAAAGTCCGTAACAATATGCGGTGGATTCAAAATATAGTTAAACTCCTCTAAAGCATACGATTTAAGCTCTCTGAAAAATGTCCTATATGATTCTTCGGATTTGTTAGTTAAGAGACAATATACTACCGGAACAGTTCTTTTACTCTTGTCATCATTTCCAACGTAGGCATGTATTGTGTAAATTTGTTGAAATAATCCAGGACATGATTGGAAATTTCCGTCCATTAACCAGGTACAGGAATTTTGCATAATTTCAATATTTTTCCTTGTACAAAAGATTAAAATGCGCTTGTTTTCCCCGTACGTAACGTCACGAGCAAGGAACCGTTGGCCTTTAACAACCTGTAATAAAAATAATATAAGATTTATTTTTACTTAAATGACTAATTGATATATCAAAAATACAATTAAAACTGCTAATTCATAAAAACTCCTCTACAGAATTTAAGTTCGTAAACTATTATTTTATTTTTTATTCATTTTAAGGTAAATTTGCGCTGGTAGTTCATGGCCCGTTCTCCCTATCCATCCATAGGGAAGGCTCGTGCCCCAGCAGTGAGGGCATAAATGAGCTGATGATGATGACTTGAACTTATATGTGAACTTACAAATTTAACGTCTAAAAATTAGAGGTTCTGGGTTCCATTCCCGGCTGGGAAAACTTAGCAATCAATCTTTTCTATGTTTTCTCGGGTCTGAGTAGTACCCTCAGAAGTAGTTACCTGATTCTCATATCACAGCTGCTAAACCATGCCAAACCAAGTAGTCGGTGTATTTATCTGGCACAATTTATATGATAGAAAAAATTTGGTTATGCTTACCTTCATTTCTTCTGGAGTATTGATGTCTGTTAAACTTTTGGGCTCCACGGGTATCTTTTTTTTTCTGGCACGCCGTATAATTTGGCTTAAAGCATTTTTATTAGGCACACTGCATACACTGGTACTGGGTATGTCAGCCAAATAATTTTGAATGAGTTGCGTGGGCGCGGAGAAGCTAATTACAGCGTCTCATTTCAAACGATTTTTAAGAGTTATCTCATCTAATTTTGAGGTATCAGGCGAATGAGAATGCTCATTTGCAGTTTTAGATATTGAGTGCCCGCGTCCACTGGTAAATTCGGTGATTATAGAACTTCTACATTGTTTATAAGCTTTTTGAGAACACTGCCAATAAAATTTATTATCATTGCGTGAATTTACACATAACTGATAACCATCTATTATCAACATGTCCTTTCCGCGAATCGTTTTTTCAATTATACAGTCACTATCGCAAATGGTTACATTGTCCGACATGATTAATTAGAGTGATTCACAACTAATAAGGAAATTCTAACAAAATATCAACGCGAAGCAACGATCCTTTGCAGTGATTAAAATAAGTAAACTTGTTTTCTGAATACCCACCTTCAATTAATTTGTTGTGACATACCCTCAGCAAAATAACAAAAATACGTTAATGAATGTATAAAAGATTAGAGTGATTGATTTATACATAAATCTAGATTTCTCTCGCAGCAAATGACTAACTTTTCGAATGTGGTAACATTAGTTATAACATTTGACAAAAAGAATCTTTGAGGTACGATGCTTCGGTAATCTGTTTCCAGACGAAACGTGCATTGGAGCTATAGTATTTAGATGAAATGTAGCATCGAGCAAACGTACTTGGATGTATTAAACATATTACAAAATAAAGTTTCAGCGTAATGAACTTTCGATGACTCGTCGTAGATGAAATGTTATTAGTTGAAACCTGTTTCGAAATTGCGTAGTGAACCCGGTCGATAGTTACCGTCCCATAACAATAGTCCCAACCATCTCAAAAATTATTGAATCGATTTTATTAACAAATTTAATGCAGTATTTCAAACAAAACGACTTACTTACAGACAGACAGTACGCGTATAGGAAGGACAAATCGAAAAATCGACACGTGCGAAAAAGGTCCTGGTCAAAGGCCGGTCAGGGTTCACAGACTGTGGCGAAACCCGGGTTAACTCGCAACAAGGTGATGCTGTGTGTGTGGTGGGATTGGAAGGGCATTATTCATTATGAGCTGTTACCACCAGGCAGCACCATCGATTCAGAACTCTACTGCGAACAACTGATAAGATTAAAGCAATAAGTTGAGATTAAGCGGCCGGAATTAATCAACAGAAGGGGTGTGGTTTTTCATCATGAGAACGCTAGACCTCACACATCTTTAACCACTCAGCAAAAATTAAGAGAGTTTGGCTGGGAGGTGTTAATGCATCCGCCGTATAGTCCTGACCTTGCAGCTTTAGATTTCCACCTGTTTCGACCTCTTCAGAATTCTTTAGGCAGTGTCAGGTTAACATCACGAGAGGACTGCCAAAACTACTTGACGCAGTTTTTTGATCAGAAGCCCCAACATTTCTATAGCAATGGGATCATGTCCCTACCTATAAGATGGCAAAAAGTTATCGAACAAAATGGTACCTACATTCTTTAGGTAAATGTAAATAAACTATACTAAAAAATGTTTTGAATTTTCATATAAAATGCGAAGAAACTTTCTCCCCAACCTATTACAAGACAGGCATTTGACCGCCATCTCATAAACCAAATGTAACCATAATCAATGAATAAGTGAGCTCGGATGATTTTATCTCCTCAATCGTAAATGTAAGATAGTAATAAATAAACGTAATTACAAAATGAATGACCATAGAAACATTTTTCAAATTTTTGCGAAAAGAACTGGGGTAACGTAGCTTAAACCAACGACTCAGCAAGCGCATCGAGCTGTTCACAACCCATCCCCATGGGGTGTCGCGTCCGATGAAACCTGAAAAGCCTTCCCGGCTACAGGTGCTCCCAGGGGGTGTTTAGCACGTAAGCGCCTAGGCTCTTTGGCGAGTCGTGCATAACCAGACTGGCCGGCCGGCTGGTACTCTATGAGAGTTCACCTCCTCTCTCCCAACCGCTACCGGAGGGTGCCCATTTGCTTTGCGTAGGGAGCAAAATAAATCGAGCTGTTGTGTTTTTGGTACATTGGATCTTAAAATCCGGATTGATTACGCAGCGCAGCGGTAAAACCAAGCTCCTAGAGCTGGAAAGAGATCAAAGATTGTTATTAAATGGCAGTTTCTTTAAGCCTCGCTTATTTCCCACAGAGGATATTTTTAGGGAAACAAATTTTCTTATGCACTGTCATACGTAACCATAAACAACTGCCCACATCAATATTAGAGCCCTCCAGAAGACAGTACGCTGTCAAACATCCAGCGCTAGGGGTTAGCACTTTATTCGCCCAGCGTTTCTTTGGTCCTAGGGGTGGGCGATTGTACAATACCATGAATTGACTATAGTGGTCGGGTTACGTGAAAAAAACCGCAAATCGATGTACAGAATAGCCGTTTGGTACACGGGTACTTTAGATTAAAACAATCATTTTGAGCGATAGTTCTTAGCTATCAAATGAAAGGGTCATCATAAGCCGGTTCTAAAAATATACTACACCATCACCGATTCCGAGTTATGGGAATAGGAAGCGTGTAAGTATCTATTTAACATAGATAATACCATAAAACACAATAATAGTACAGTACACAAGTTTTAAAAAAATCTGAATCTTATACTTTTTTTTTAAATTAAAAAATTATTACTTGTTTATATTTTCAAAATCGCCTTTTTGACGTTATATATGAGTTTATTCAAAGACATTGGGCGTATGTCTCCTACCTGGAAGAGCCCAAACTTGGTATGTTTTGAAAATATTTTTTGAATTTTTAGAGAACTGGGTCATAAACCCCTTTCATATGATACCAAACACGATAGGTTTCAAATCCCATACAAGAAATTGATGACGTCTACACCGCTCTCCCCATGGGAATCCTTAAAGAACTACCGCTCAAAATGATTGTTGTAACCTGTACCAAGCCAAGGTGTAACGCGAACCGTGCCGAGGGCTGCGTGGCCGGAGGGATGTCCGGCCTTTAACGGTGCACCTCCGATACCTGGGCTCCTCGGAGGAAAGTTGTGCCCTTACTCCGGCAAGCGGGGCTCTGCCGGAGGTGACCATTAGTTCCCTAGCTAATCGTGGGACTTACATAAGTGCTAATGATAAAAAAAACCAAAAAAGTCCAGTTTTCTTTGCCATGGAAGTGGTGGAGATTGATTCTGGTGCGGAAGGAGAGCTTTCGGCCTTCCCAACGCCCAGATTAGATGATGTAGCCGAGAGGGCGCAACCTGACGTAGTTGGGGATAGTAATGTCACAGATACGGTAGGGACGTCGGCCTCCGACAGCATCAACCCAGGGAGCCATCACAGGCTTTCTGGGGCAGCGCGAAAGCGTTTCCGAAGGCTGAGGGAGATGGATGTGGGTCTCAAAGAAGCCCTAGTCCTCTGCCGACAGCATTGGAAAGATATTCCTCGGTTACTCCCCGATCTCCCTGAGGCGAAGTCGTTAAAACGCACTCGATCAGAGGAGGAATCACCGAAAGACCGACTGAAAAAGAACCCTAAGACCGCGCAGGAGGTAAGAGCAAAGCCTACCTTAAGCGAAGTGGCCGGTTCAGTCAGGGTCGGGATTCGTGGGGAAAATCCACTAACCGAGGAGCAGACGGGACTTGTGCGCCGCGCCCTTGTTGACCTTATCTCTAAGGAAAACAGGGGAGAGGGGCCCAGGTTCGCCTCATTTTCGCAAAGACCAGGATGGATCCTGGTTGTTTGCGAGGATGAAGCCAGCAAGCACTGGCTTATGAGGGCGGTACCCAGCGTTAAACCCTGGCCAGAGGCAAAGCTGTCTGTGTTATCAGAGAGCGAACTGCCAAAGCCAGCGGTAGTTACCGCCTTCATACCCAGCATATAGACGTTACGTCAATAGACGAAGCGATAACATTGCTGGGCACGCAGAACAGGGGCCTAAACACGCAGCTCTGGAAGGTCCTCCATAGCAGGGGGGAGGAAGGGGGCATTATTGCAACCTTCGCGGTGGATGATCCCTCTGTGGAGACCTTGAAAGGGAGGCAAGGCAAAGCCGCAATTGGTTTTAGAAGCATTGTCTTCAAAATCAAGGGCGACCCAGCCAAAGAGGCCCCTGTTCAACCAGGCACCTCTACCTCAGATGTCACGCAGGCTCCTGCGACTGTCACCGCCGAAAAACCCAAGAAGCAAGGAGGTTCGATCCCTCAGGGAACACGACCCCCTCTTAAGTTGGCTGACAGGGGACAGGCTAAGGCGACGCAGTTCCCAGCGACGGGCGGCATGGCCCCAAACACCGGGCAGCAAGGAGGATCGATCCCCTCGGGAGCACGACCTAGCTTGAACTTTTCTGCCAGGGGAGGGGAAAGGAATAGAGGTAGAGGAAGCAGAAGGGGGAGAGGTCAGGGTGGAACCCATTCCGGACGTGGATTTTTCAATCCGCAGAAGGGAAGGGGAAAAACCAAGCCCTCGTACTCCCTTTCACAAAGAGGGAAGTAATGGCGACCCAGGGGCCGGTGAGGTGTCTGCAAGCCAACCTCCATCACGCTGCGGCAGCAAGTGCCGTGGAAAAATGCTTTGCGACGGTAGGGCTGACCTCGCCCTAATTCAAGAGCCCTGGGTATCCAGCTCGACTATTCTGGGGCTCAACGCTGCCGGTAAGATTATTTACAACAAAGGCGGAACAAGCCCCAGAACTTGTATTGTTTATAAGAACAGCATTAATATATTGACTGTTACAGAGTTGTGCTCCGACGAAGTTGTAGCAGCCATTTTGATCCCCAAGGGAGGCGGGGCTAGAGTACTAATTTGCTCAGCCTATCTCCCGGGGGAAAAGGAAAACCCTGCTGAGGATCTGGAATCTGCGGTCGAGTACGCCCGGCGTCACAGATTGCAACTGCTGGTGGGGTGTGATGCAAACGCCCACCACACCACATGGGGAAGTACCGACGTAAATAGGAGAGGTAACACGTTATATGACTATTTACTAACAAAGGGGTTGCACGTGGTGAATAAGGGATGTAAACCGACCTTTGTAACCCGTGTAAGACAAGAGGTGTTAGACATTACCATTGCAAGAAATGATCTGGCTAGGCGCATTAGTGACTGGCACGTTAGTGATGAACCGTCAATGTCTGACCATAACCATATTTGTTTTGACTTAGTAGGATCATTATCAAGTCAGGATGTTAGATTTAGGAACCCTAGAGTAACTGATTGGGCGGCCTATAGCGACAACCTTAAACAGAACCTAGAAGATGTACCTAAAACAATAAAGACAGTAGAAAGTCTGGATATTGCAGTGACTATAGTCTCTAACGGCATAATTAAGGCCTATGAGGAAAGCTGTCCTGTAAAAACAACGTCAACTAAAAGGGCAGTACCGTGGTGGAGCTCCAAGCTAGAAAAGCTTAGAAGTAAAACTCGGAAATTATTCAATAAGGCTAAAAGGACCCAAGAGTGGGAATCCTATCGGGAAGCCTTAACCACTTACAATAAAGAAATTAGGAAGGCTAAGCGGGGAACTTGGAGAAAATTCTGCGAAGAAGTAAACAGCACGACTCAGTGCGCAAGAGTTCACAAATTCCTCGCAAAAGACAAACCTAACCAAATTGGCTTGCTTAAATACCCTAATGGGACTTACACGGCCAACGAAAAAGAAACTCTAAATTTATTGGTATCGACCCATTTTCCTGGTGCTTGCGCAGAAAGTCCATCCTCAACGCAATCATTTCGCCCAGGTAATGAAGAATGGAGGAGGGCCTCGCTTATAACAAGGCCATCTCAAATAAAATGGGCTGTTAAATCCTTTAAACCATACAAATCATGTGGAGCGGATGGCATTTTTCCAGCGCTACTGCAGCAAGGAATAGAAGTAATAATCCCTTACATGATAAAAATCTTCAGAGCAAGCTACGCCTGGGGACATATTCCAGAACAATGGACCGAAGTCAAGGCTCTATTCATTCCAAAGGCCGGAAAAAGAGACTACTCTCAACCGAGATCACTCAGGCCTATTAGTCTAAGCTCCTTTATGCTAAAGACTATGGAAAAGGTTCTGGATATTTACATTAGGGAGGCGATCAAAATCGACTATCCTATTCATTATTCTCAACACGCCTAGAGCAAAGGGAGATCTACTGAAACTGCCCTTCTGAATCTGGTAGACAAGGTAGAAAAGGCGTTAGAGGATAAACAAATTGCACTTTGTGCATTCTTAGACATTGAGGGCGCATTTGACAACACCCCTATAAGGACACTAGTTCGAGGTCTCACTGAGAAAAATTTTGACCGTGCGACTGTGAAGTGGGTCGAAGCGATGCTCTCAAACCGGAAAGTGAAGGTAACCCTACATGAAACCTCACTTGAATTATTTACTACCAGGGGTTGCCCCCAGGGGGGGGTCTTATCTCCACTACTTTGGACCCTGGGAGTGGATCAGCTCTTGTATAAAATGACAGAGCTCAGGATAGACACGCAGGGATTTGCTGATGACCTGGTGATAATCGTCCGAGGTTTCTGTCAAAGTATGCTGTCATACGTTATGCAACGAGCATTAAATATTGTTGATAAGTGGTGCAAGGACAACGAGCTGTCCATCAACGCGGGGAAAACAGTGGTTGTACCATTTACCAACAAAAGGCAACTTGACAATTTAGTTAAACCACGATTGAATGGCCAAACTATTGAATTCTCCAAGGAGGTCAAGCACCTAGGTGTAATATTGGACCAAAAACTTACTTGGAACAGCCATATAATCGGAATACTGAACAAGGCTAAAACAGCCTTGGGAATATGTAGCAGACTGGCAGGACAACGGTGGGGGTTATCTCCAAAAAACACCCTATGGCTTTATAAGACGGTCGTAAGGCCCATAATAACATATGCCTCCGCAGTGTGGCACAGGAAAGCTAGCCAGGAAACTGCTACAATTAAACTAAGCGGCATGCAAAGAATTGCGTGTCTCTTGGTCACAGGAGCTATGTCAACCTCAACTGGTGAGGCCCTGAATGCAATGCTGGATATCCCGCCCCTACACCTGCATGTAGAGATGGTGGCGGTAAACAGCATATACAGGCTAACCACCCAGGGAGAAGAAATGGCTCTCAAAGTCACTGAGATCGTTAGCAACAACGTTCGTTAGGCAGCAACATACTGAGTATGTACACTGACTCAATGACAAAACAGAGCAGCTTCCCGAAACGATACTCTGTGGAACTTTTATCCAGAGATGACTGGCTTAAAAGCCAAGTATACTGGAAAAATGGAAGCCTGATATGGTACACCGATGGGTCCAAATCAGGTGCTCATGTAGGGTGTGGAATATACGGAGAGCGGCCCAAGGTCAAGAAATTCCTAAACTTGGGCAAATACACCTCCATATTTCAGGCCGAGGTGTACGCTATTTTAGAATGTGCGGACATAAACCTCAAAAAGAGATACATGAACCATTGTATTTATATACACTCAGACAGTCAAGCAGCTCTATTGGCCCTCTCATCAGACTGTGAGTTCAAGATTGGTGCTAGACTGCGTGAAGGTCCTCAATTCCTTGGGTGAGAAAAACCAAGTGATCTTGCGCTGGGTCCCAGGGCATGAAGGGATCGAAGGCAATGAAATTGCGGACGAACTCGCGAAGGCTGGTAGCACAACTACGACATATGGTCCAGAACCATTCTGTGGCATACCAAATAGCCTTGCAAAATTGACCCTTCATATAAACTTCAATGAACAATCATTAGAGCACTGGAAAAATCAGCCAGGCCTAACACATTCTAAGGCATTAGTCAAACCCTATAATAGGCGGCATGCCAAAGAACTGTTACTACTTAGTAGGAATAACTTGCGTATCCTGACAAGGGCACTGACTGGCCACTGTGGGCTGAACAAACACATGTATAACTTGAAGATCAGCAGAACAAAGGACTGTAGATTCTGCAAGGAGGAGGACGAAACGCCTCTCCACCTGATCTGCAAATGTGAGGCCCTGGTGCGCAAACGCAGCATCCATCTGGGTAAACACCAACTACTACCCGATGAGGTGCACGAAATCAGTACTAAGAAACTATTACAGTTCATAGAAGCTATAGGAATTAGTACTGAATTGTAGAAAGAGGCGATCACAATAGATCAGTAATGGTCGCAGTGATACTGGGTCTGAAAAGCCATGAAGAGCACATCTTTCAAAAAAAAAAAAAAAAACCTGTTCCAAACGGCTATTATGTCCTATTTGCGGTTTTTATCAATATTTGTCGTGTACACCGTCCACTATTATACCTACACAGCGGTAGTGCCAGAGAAGCTAAAGGTAAGATTACGAAGTGGTTTAACAATGACACTGAAAAACTATTGGAAGTAGTAAAATGACAAATATAACAATATAGGTACATATATATTGTATGGGGTACCACGAGATTTATATAACACTAACACACACATTTTTATTATATTTATTTTCTCCATGTTGGCCTTTCTGGTGGACTCTTTGTTTCCTGGAACTATTCAATTCCTTGAGGTTGGGACCTGGAGACCGAAGATATAGGCGAAAGTCTAGTTTAGGCTCCAGTCTCACAATCTTGAAATGTAAACTGATAATTGTATATAAGAAAATATTGCTTTTATTATTAGTAAAAGATATAAGAAATTTGCTGTGGCAGGGGTTCTTAAGAGTTCAAAAATAATAGGTGCCAGTTTTACCATTGGTAATAATTATAATATTTATCACCGAAATAGATCGGATTCACATGGCGGGATCGCTGCAGTTGTCCATAGGTCTTTGAAGGTGCTTACATTGGAAAGGAGGATGGATAAGGAGTATTACATTGGAAACCTTAATCTGGATATAGAGGTCTTTTGTATCAAAATACTTAACTGCTCGAAAGTCAAAGTTATTGTATCAGTTTATTATAACATTCAAGCTGAAACAAGCAACTTAAACCGAATGCTCATGCAAGTAACGACAGACGATGAAGTAAATACTTTACACAGTGATGATACAATAAGCTGGTTCGTAGATAACGGCGCTACAAACCAAGTTACCTGCCGGAGAGACTACTTTTCCAGTTTCAGTCATTTTGAAGATGCTCATACAGTTATTACTGCAAATGGTAATGCTATCAAAGCTGTTGGTAAATGTACAGTTAATATGAAGACTGTAATCAATGGTGTGGAATCCATTATGAGACTCTGTAATGTATGGTATGTACCAGATGTCACAAGCAATTTATTTTCTAAACTTGCCGCTCAAGACTTATTAAACGACAGTAGTGTTTTTATATCAACACGGGAACAATGCTTGATGAAAGTTCATGGACAAGTAAAAATGGCTGTATAACTGAAAAATATGTATAGAGACAATGATACAGTCAACTCCTAAGTAAATGTTTTGTCATTAGATAACCTGCTACAACTTTATCACGAACGTTTGGCCCAACAGAATAAAAGACACGTGAAACAAGTTATTGAGAAGGAACTTGGTATGAAAGTTTAACTAGATTCTGAACGATGTACAGGATGTGTCTACGGTACATCACAGCTTCAAAAATTTGGAACAAGAAAAAGAGCTAAAATACCTGCGGAAGTTATACAGTTTACTTACTCCTTCGTTATATAAATGTCGCTATTTCGTTCTATTCAAAGACAACTACAGCACATACTCGGATAAATAAAAATCGGAAGATTCCGAGCAGCTCCGACAAATGTTACAAGAAAGCAGAGTCATTGTAGAAACTCCTAAATGACAACGGAGCCGAATTTGATAATGAAAAAGTCAGAGAAAAAACATTCTTCGAGAAGCCGGTATCAAGCAAAGGCTCACAACGCCGTACGCGCCTCAAACAAGCGAACTTGAGAACCGAACCCTTGTAGAAGCTGCTCGTACGATGATGCATTCTCACGAAGAATTGCCTTTTGCTTCATGGGCAGAGTTGGTAAATACTGCATACGTCCTAAATAGAACTGGCCCAACTTTAGAAAATGATAAATCACCATTTGAATTGTGGTTCCATCGATCACCTGAGAATCATAGGATGCGAATGTTATATTTAAGTGCCTAAACAAAAGTGCGATCGCGGGCGTCACGGGTGACGTATCTGCCCGCAAATACTTCCGCAAATACAAAATATTAACCCTGCCGTCTATGATTATCCTTCAAACGGCGCCATTTGTGCATCAATATTACTATACATATACTTGTTCGATATCAATGGTATATCACATAATTACAGAACTAGAAACAAAGACAAACTCTGTTTCATACCGCACAAAACCTCGATGTCGGAAAAATGTGTTTACGTACTGGGTTCGCTAGTGTACAATAGATTGCCCGATGATGTAAGGAATGCACCTTCTATCGCGTCGTTTAAGTGCCGGTTAACAGTGGCTAATTAAAATGAATTTTTATTCCTTGAAGGATTTTATACTATTTATTATTGTTATACTCTTTTTAAACAAGTATCCTCTTGACATACAATTATTTGACATATTATTAAATAAATGACAATTATGAATTTCTGCGGTATTGTGTAACAATATAGTTTTTAACATGTAACAATCGTTATCAATAAATAAACTTAAACTCAAAAGTGAAAGACGCTGTCAAAAAAGGCAGAAAAGTGCATTCTCATTGGGTATGACGGTGATGAAGGCTATTGCTTACATAGAGAAATAATTTACTAACGTAATAGAGGAGACGCCGCAAGTATTTTCTTTGCTCCACGCTTTGCGGTCCATGGACCGCAGTGGCCGCAGTCAGTTCTTAGACATTGCGCGACGCGGACCAATCTGACGTTAGCTTGGATGTTCAAAAGATAACATCTTGTGCATTAAAAAACTGTACGAATCATTTGAGGGCCAAAAATAAAGAAAATGTACGCCATTTATTCGGTCAATATAAAAATCTGTTACTAAAATTATAGAGGTCATAGATTAAGTAAAATAAATCTACAGAAGGGGCACCACTCTGGATTTAACTATGGGAATTAATAATAATAATAATAATAATAATAAGGGTTTATGATTGCAATCCAGGACCAAGTAATAAATACTAAAAACTATAGAAAATATATAATTAAAGACCCTAACACCATAAATGACCAATGTCGCAAATGTCGTACCCATTCAGAAACCATACAACATATAACAGGAGCTTAAACCAATCTCACTCAGACAGACTACACCCATAGACATAATCAAGTAGCCAATATTATACATCAAAAGCTGGCCATTAAGCACAAACTTATAGAGAACAGTAACACATCTTATTACAAATATACTCCGCAGGTAATACTTGAAAACGCTTCTTATAAATTATACTACGACCGAGCAATACTTACCGACAGGACGATCCACTACAATAGACCCGACATAACTCTACAGGACAAACAAAAGAAAATTACTTACCTGATCGACATAGCGGTTCCAAACACTCACAATATACAAAATACAATAGCCGAAAAAAATAATAAATACACAGATCTTAAGGAGGAGGTCATCAGGATCTGGAAACAGGAAAAAGTTTATATAATACCTATAGTATTATCCACCACCGGAGTCATCCCTAATCATATTCACAATAGTCTGAAAGCTCTTGATTTGCCAGATAAGTCGTACATACTATTGGAGAAAGCTGCCATATTGAATACCTGCAGGATAGTGAGGAAGTTCTTGCAAATAGAGGAAAACACTATCACCTCACCAGCCGTAGACCTTACCTAGAGTAGCACGTACTTGGCTTTGGCCCGTAGGTGCTACTTAAATACCAGCTTAGCGCTGGAACACACTGAAGAGGTGCGCCGCGCGGCGCACTGCACAATGTGGCAAAACTTGTTTCACGCCGAGCAGTTTGTATGCAAGTACATTGACAGGTGGCGAAATGTCCCACTGTGCAGCGCGCCGCGCGGCGCACTGCATGATGGGGCAAAACGCGCAATCCAAGCCCGAAATGTCAGATTGTATGAATTTTGTCCACATTTTTTCAATTTGGCCCCATCGTGCAGTGTGCGGCGCGCTGTCAGCAGATGTCAACATGAGACGTCACACTTGACTGTTTCTTTTTACCAACAGTTCAAATCTCTCCTCCTTATGTGACACAGTTTACACACATATATCTGTCTTCTTTTTTTAGTACAGATTCAACGCGTATGAATGAAATAGGAATTCGACCTTATCAAAGAAATTTTGACCACTGATACGTAAGCCCCGCCCCTTTTTGTGATTCTGCAACATTAACGTTGTTGTTTCGCTTTCGTGATCCTTTCGTCATTTTGATTTCAATTCCTCCCGAATTATAAATAAGGCATGTTTTGTTCTAGAACACAAGTTTCTAAAAAGAAATGCTGGTACTCGTTGAGATCTACATTTCGGATGGCAGCTGACTAAGACTAATAGCTCTGAAAATATAACTTCTAGAACACTAGTTCCTAAAGAGAAATGATAGTGCTCGTCGAGATCTACATTTTGGATGACAGCTGTCAAACTTAAAACTATAATAACTCTGAAACTTTTGGTCCTAGAACACTAGTTCCTAAAGAGAAATGATAGTGCTCGACGAGATCTACATTTCGGATGACAGCTGTCAAACTTAAAACTGTAATAACTATAAAATTATTGGTCTTACAACACTAGTTCCTAAATAGAATTGATAGTGTTTGTCGAGATAAACATTCATTGATACAACAAACAATGACACACATTCATTCGGTTACGCCTTTCTCCCGTAGGAATAGGCAGATACCACATTGTTCCACTTGCTACGGTCCTGACAAATCTTTGTAGCTTGTTCATACATACATAGACTGTAAACTTCACTACCCATCGTCGCTTTCCATCAGGTGAGTTGAGATCAAATGCAAACCTATTGATAATAAAAAAAAGCTACCCTTCCTGGGCTTCCCCGTAGTCGGGTAAAACGGAAAAGTTATCATAGTATTCGAGGAAGACCAATCGAGGTGGTCCAATTTCTTTACATAGTGGTGGTGGTGGTGGGCGTACAGGTTTGGCATCATAGTAAAAATTTATAGAAACTGTATGTTGTATCTGAAAATTGCATAATATTTTTCGGGCCGGCACTGAAAGTGTTTAATCCAGTTTCAGTGTTTAAATGAATGATATCCTTTTCGTACGTTTCTCTTGGTTGCATTTGAGTCGGCAGATATAAAAAATCTCCATTTACTTTTTAGGCCTGGGTGTGAACACACAGTCGAGAAGACATATTGTCAATAATTATGCGAGTCATTTCAAATAACGCGCGTAAAAGCATCGAAAAAGCACTGCAAACGTTGCCTAACTTAAAATCCCTCGTGCGAACGTTGCTTAATTTGAAAAACCAGAATAACACCACCGTTTCTTTGGTTGTCACCGTGACATGGCACCGCGCGGCGCGCCGCGCAGTGCACTGCACCGCGCCAATGGAGTTCCGGCCTTAGGCTGAGAAAGTTAAAAAATAAACTTACGTAAATAATAATAATTTATTTACCTAAATTACAACCTTGCAGAGTATTATGGTACAATTATAACAGTCTTTAAGTTCAGATTGTTTAAGTTATATATTTAAATACATTAAACATTTGTTTAAGTTATATATTTAAATACATTAAACATTTGTTTAAGTTACTGAATACCAGCTACTCTACTGGTCCGACATGTACCTACTATCATAATGTATTATTCTCATAAGTTTATGATGTCAATTTTATGATGAAAATAGTTTACCTATGAATTGTAATTGAATGATATTGTTTTAGATTTATTCGTTCATCACACGAGAAAAGAGAATGGATCACATTTGTTCAGAAAATTTGCCCAAAGAGTTAGTTAATACTAGACGTTATCGGTGGCTTTCACCGGCGCGCAGTTCGTTTCTCTGTAAACAATCAACTTTTCCGCATCAACCTATTATTTTCCCAGGATATTAAGCCTATGTTACTCAGTGATAATGTAGTATTCTATTAGTAAGAGAATTTTTTTTAATTGGTCTTGTAGTTTTTGAGTTTATTCTCGATTGATTGATTGAGTAGGTAGAATAAAATTATATGGTCGCATCTGTAATGTTGCATTCTATGACTTAGCAGCCTCCCCTGCACCTTCCGCACTTGACAGGTTGGTACAATGTTTTTATTTATTATTATTTATTTAACCATTTATTGTACACAAGATTTTTACAAAACTATATGACAGAATATATCAGACACAACAGGCCAACTTATTTCTATAAAGAAGTTTTTGTTTTGCTGCTCTATTACGTTAGTAAATTATTTCTCTATGTACTGAGCACAGCTGGCAAACTCGTAAGATCAAGAGATGTACACTTCAATGAATCAGTTTTGAAACCATTTGACATAAATGATTACGAAGAACAAGATGATAAACCTTCTATCGAAATTACTATTCCCCTTACCACACCATAGTTATGTAAAGATTCATTATGTAAATAATCATTGTAATTAGATAATTGTTGGCAACAACATTACAGGAACCACAACTTGTGTAGGTACCTATTTTATACATTTTACAATTCATTATACTGACTTATTCTTTCTGGAATACCTATAAGTAATTATGAAAAAGTTTTATATTTTTCGCAACTTTACCCCGTTGCTAGCCAGCGGCTTACGGTAAGTGCGTGATGTGATATGCACTCAACAAGTCACAACTAACAAGCGCAAAATAGGTAGGTAGGTCGATTTACCTGGATTTTTTCGACAATTGAAATTTTCCGAAAGTTTCCTAATACTTCTGAAAGTTTCTGAAGTATTTCCCGGGAATGATTCGTAATTTTTCCCGCCAGCATCTGTACACGGGAGGCATCAACTTATTTCCAATTAAAATCTCAAATATTCCAAAGTATTTATAAAGTTTTGGAAGTATTTATTTGATTCAAATGCTAATAAAAATGTATGAATTAAACTTTTACTGTCACGACGATAGAAGACTAATGACGCGTGTCGATCAATAAAAAACAAACTTGAAAAAGTATTTACTACGGAGCCCTCACCAAACTAGAATGAAGAAATAAATCTCAGATATTTAATGTCAGAAGTATTGAAATATGCTAAAAGTGTTAGCTAGGTCGGTATGGGGCTTGCATCCAAAGCATTTACGCCGTATTTATATAGCAATTATTAGATGTAGGATGGATTATACCTGCTATTTTATGACAAAGCTACACAGACTCATCTATGTAAGTAAATTTTTATTTATTGATAATAGGAAAAAATTACCAATCCATAAGATAATTAAGCATGAAATACATGTCATGTTAAATTAAAGTCAATAATAAATGTCAATGTAATTAAATACTAATACAACCGTCAACAGAATGTAAATTAGTGTTGATTCATAATCAGACGCTTAGAACCATTGGTGGTTTTATAAGAGTTAGTACTGTAACACTCGGGAATCTGGGGGCTTTATAATAAAACTAGTAGGTCGAGATAGAACTTATTATAGTTATATTTGTGAAAGTAAACTGAAGAATCATATAAAATACATAAGACATCTTACGTCTAATTCAAAATGGAACCCATTTGAATTCCTGCCTAGCCAGTGCGATGTGTGCTCATAGAGACAGGCCAAAGACCCAAGTTCTGCTTGCTCCGAACTATCTAAGCTAACCAACCTCCTTCCTACATGCTTCAACCTGCTTAACTGATTAAAGCCCCGGCTGCCCTATGGGAGCAGCAACCTTACCCGGAAGCCTACTTAACCTAAAGCCCCTCCAGGCATGAAGCCTCCGAACGCCTTCCTGTCTTGCCCTATGGGAGCAGCAACCGCACCTGAAAGCCTACTTAACCTAAAGCCCCTCCAGACATGAGGCCTCCAAACGCCTTCCTGTCTTGGGATCCGTCCTAACCTAGGGCCTGCCCGAGCACACATGCTACAGTACCTACACCAATGTTCACTCTCCATAGTATCAACTATGGAGAGTGAACTTTGTGTTGTTCCACTTCAGATTAGGAGGGAGCTTTTGGCTTATAAGTATGTTAAAAAGTCGGTCTCGGGAGAACAATAGGGTACCTAATTGAGAAGCTAGGTGGTCTCAGTGTTCTCTGTGAACGTTCCTATCGGCGCAATAAGAAATTACTATTGTTAATACATATCACCTATTAACAAGACCGAAGAAGGTAAGATGGATAGATCGGCATCTTAAAATTGTTTACTATGTAAACATGGGCTTCTAATATATATTTAAGTGGGATATGGCGAAGTAAGCTGAGTGTTGACATGGTTGCTTGAGAACACACTTTAACTTGAACAATGATTGCTTTAACGGATATTTGACGGCCTGAGTGGTTCAGTTGGCTCGATAGTTACCCGGCCGAGCAGAAATTGAAATGATGTATTTTAATTTCTGTTACGGGTCTGGGTGTAGTATCTATAATAAGTATGTATTAAAACAAAGTATATAAGTAGTTTATCAGTTTGGACATAGGCGGTACCGCTGCTATACCCAAAGCCTCCGTGTGAACGCCGCCATCTTGAGCCCATCCTGTGGAATGACGTCACAGAATTTGTACTACCGAACTCTGTATCGCTCTTTTATCTTGCCAGAGTAAAAATGACGTTCATTGAAAGTTTGTGCCCTATATCTCCATTAGATTTTGCCCTTCCAGCACCTTTGCTTTGTAAAATTATACTTTTGTCATTACTGTACTTATTTATTATCATCATCATCATATCAGTTAGAAGACGCCCACTGCTGGGCATAGGCCTCCCCCAGAGATCTCCACAAAGGCCGGTCCTGTGCTTTCCGCATCCAGCTGGTACCTGCGATCTTTACCAGATCGTCGGTCCACCTTGTGGCAGGCCTACCCACGCTGCGTCTTTCGGTATGTAGTCGCCCCACGAAAACTTTAAAATCTTTATCTACACTCATAGCGTAACGTTCCAATTACATATTCGAAAACAGTTGTTTAAGGATACACTTTTTTCACGCCAGTCTATAAAATTTAAAAAATAACTTTTCGATACAGCATTTCCCATTACTATTCTCATTACAGCTGTATCGAAAAATTACTTTTTAATCAAGGCGCGCATCATATTGCATCAAAATTGATTGCTTGCCTTGATTGTATTTTATTTTTTCATAACCTTGTAGATTGCTCAGCAAGTTTCAGGAACACTTTTTGATAACTGTTTATGTGATACTAACGAGCTATATTTCTCTAATAGTCTCTTCCATTGGCAAGAAATCTTAATGTGGCTGTAAGGGTTTCTTCAGCAGATAGGTATAGCTTGTCTCATGTGTGTATCTTTTTTAGTTATAACTGGTATGACCATATCCAATAATTCGTTAAAATTTTCTTTATCCATTATTAGAAAGTTATTTATGTTGTCAAATCCAGAAGGTTAATTAAGTTTATATAACTATGAGGTAACCTTTTCTTTTAACTACCGCTTTATCCATATTCTCTTTTTTCTCTTCACTTGCACGCAAAAGTCCAAGACTCACTCCAATTTTTTGTAGTATAGATAGGTAAATAAAGTGCCATGACGTCGTAATGAATATGCGGTGCAAGCGTAGATACGTCTTCTCTGTGCAGCATTCATAAACATACAGAAGTTTGAGGTTGGTTTTAATTGGTATAGCCGGCAATAAAATTTGAATATAATATTTTAGAAAATAAATAAAATAAATTAAATATTTTAGAAAAATCATACCCTACAAGGTCGGTGTTAGTAGCCTTGGCTCGTTGACGAAAATGTGAGCCATATTTCATACCATAAAAGTACACGTACAGTATTCAGCAATATAAAAAAACATTCATTTTCTCTGTTGAAGGAAATAGTCAATGTTAGTAGGGTCTTGTCGTTAAACGCAAACCGAGCGTTTTATTGAAGACTGCTCCGGGGTGAAGCCTTCACCGATCACCGGTTCGCTCTAGCGGCTCTAATAGCCAATGCTACGAACGTTCATTGATGATGCCTGTACCCACGCGCACGGAAACATAAATTAGACGTGTAACAATGAATACAATAACAATAAATCTCCAGTTAGAGGAAAACGGTAATTAAAAATGGTTAATAAAATGTGCCTTGTTTGCTAGCTGTGCTTCTGTTTACACTTATATTGCCAAGGAACGTGCGTAAAAAGAATTTAATATTTACTCGTATGTACGTACGCGGCCACACCACGATCTCAGTGGCCTAAGCCAATCAGACCAGCGGGGCTATAGGCTAAGTCAGTTGTAAACTGAATTTGACATTAGATAATTCCACACTACGTGATCTGTGTTGGCCACTGGCTAATGCGTCTACCAAATTAGAGTAGTGTGACATTTTTTTTATGTCAAATTCACTCCACTCCACGTCCACTCCACAATCTTTTACAAAACTAATAAATTTTGTTGTAAGCTTATTTATAAGCTTATTGTAATCTTTCTTTGATCCGTACCATGATCTTACGACCAACGAAACATATCTGAACTAATGACGGCGTCGCTATATTGCCGCCAAGTGTTATTTATTTAACGACACTTATTTCCAGTTTTGGTCACCGGGTCTGATGAGTTTGTGACACTAGCGTAGAGAGGTGCATGAACGATTGTTCTGTGGCCATTCTAGAATAGAATCATTCACTCAAACAAGCTTACATTCTATACCGTACCATGAGCTTCTTTTTGACAGTAAGTTTAGTTTGACAGTAATGTTTGTTTTATGTCAAATCTATCAATCTTATAAAAGTGTTTTTCATGGCGGATTAATATTGCTTTACGATTTTTAAAGCTTTACAACTTATTTTCTACCAAAAAGCAAGTGAAAAGTGTTTGTTCTCACAAAAGTTTGAAATTGATTGTATGGATTCACATTTATATCTCCAATACTACAACAATGGTGATGATTTTAGACGACTAACCAATACGAGATATTCGAGTTTGTAGAAGCTATTATCGCTGATATATCGTGTGGAATACGACCCCTTCGACGTTGATAAGTCGATGAGATGTGGACGACTAAACTAAGGAGCTAATGCTCGTACTGGGAGAGTCCTACAAAAAATTACTCTATATCACTACTAGAAAAGCGTTGTAAAAAAACTGTTTTTGGTACCAAAATACATTTTAAACCATCACCCTTCGTTCCAGTTTTGGCCACCGGGTCAGATAAGTTTGTGGTGGCTTTTAGTCTCTGGTTTGAATGAATGTTTTGGCTGTGGCATCACAAATTTTCTCGCCAAAACAACATTAACATAAGCTTGTTTTATTGAGGTCATGGTACGAATTTGAAAAATAAGGTTAAAGTAATATTGTTTTTAAGGCTTGTGGTAACCTCCCTACTCGCAGTCCCCTGCTGACAAACGGACGAGGCTCTGGCGAATCGGCTTTTCCCTAACGAGTTGTGCTGGTTAGAAGACCGTCATTCTGCTAATAAGGTATCTAGTGTTACCCTAGGAGAAAATGCCATATGGGTGTGTTCCAAATTACTTGCTGAAAATCTGATAATTTGAAAATCAAATCTTCCATCTCATTCCGAATGACAAGAACGAAACCGAAACAGCTTATCTCTATTCGACGCTATCCCGATGTTCAGCGGACTGACAAAACATCAGACTGACAAACTATTCTAAATCACTTAACTATTTCCGCTGCTTCCTCTGGGAGTAATTCACGCAAATAATATGAAATGCCACAAGTATTTGCTTTTATTCAAGGAAAACTGCCTTAGAAATATGCCTTATTGTGTGCGCAATTTTTTGCATTGTTTCGGGGAAGGTTAGGTTAGGTTAGGTTAGGTTAGGTTAGGTTAGGTCAGGTTAGGTTGGGGTGCTAGGGTCGGGTAACCTCCTCGTGTGCCCGGTTTGCTATTTGTCCCTTTGGGTTACGACCCGGGGGAAGAGTAGCATGACCGGGACGGTGCACCCTGGGCACTTGGTTATTAACTTTCCACAAGGAATGTTGGTAGCCAAGTGGCAGATAACTCGACGCTGCTTCTCTCTCCTCCTCTGCTCTCAGAGGAGCCGAGAGGGGAGCCGGCCCTCTCTTGTCACCTGTTGGCACTTGAGATGAGGGCCGTCCGATCCTTTCTTGTCGCCTTCTGGTACTTGGGATGAGGATCCATACCGTAATCCTGTCATAGACCGGCTGTTCACAGTTTGGGGTCAGGACCGGGGGCCCGTTCTTTACAGGACAGGCTGCGTGGTAGGAAACCACTGTAAAAGTTCCCTGCGGGGACTTGGAGCTCCCCTGCAGTAGCCAACTCCATTGCGAGGTTGCCCGAGATGGGCGGTGAACAGTTTTTCAGGAAGGCTTTTCACTGTGAAAAAAGCTTTCCAAAGACATGATGGCACAGCACAAACACAATTTCCCCGGGAGGGTCCCAGTCTCAGGGTCTGAGCTGGGGAATCCCTCACCTCTGGACGAAAGCCCGGAGGTCTGCCCCAACTTATACGGGGGGGGCAATGTTGCGCTAGAATGTAGGCCTGAGAAAGGCGGTGAAAATTTTGACCACGGCCGTACTGGCCGTATTGGCGGTATATCCGCTCCCATGAACGTGGACAGTGGCCCTGGACTGGGCGGAGAACCGAACGTGACTGGCCCCAGAAGGGGCGGTGTTGGCGGCGCGTCCGCGTCGCTTGTTGTGGAGCCTGAAATGGGCTCCGAACCATTTGCATGCGATGACAGTAGCCCGAGAACGGGTGGCGTTGACGATGTGCCTGGGAGGGGCGGTGCGAGCAGTTCGCCTGCGACGAGTTCGTTTGAGCCTGTCGAAGGAACATTTCTCATGCCACAAGTGGTCCTGGGGCGTTTGCCTCTTGTGACACTTGAGAAAAGCACACACTTGGAGTCGGATACTGACTCCCAGTCGAGTGCCATGTCTGTGGCTTCCGTCAGAAACGTGTCGTATTTCTTGCGGAAACGCAGGCATACTGATGCTAATGCAAGCTCCGACTCGGCTGGAAGTCAGGCTTCCGCAAAAACGTCTCGTGCCGCGTCAAAAACGTCGACTGCACGCCGAGGTCGAAGACGCCCGGTGATAAGCAAAGCCGGGTCGAGTGAAGACCCCCAGCAAGGCCGCGACTATTCCACGATGACCAGCATGGACCCCGAGGAAGAAGTGGCCGTAATGGCCACTAAAATGCATAGGGCTGTGGCGGCAAGGCTCAAGGACCCAGCAGTCGTTGGGTCAGAAGCTGAGCTGGCCTCTGCCCTCCGCACCCAGGTGCTGGATGGCGTGGCTGTAATCAACCGTGTCGCTGGCAGGTCCGGCCACCTTAAGGGTACATTTGTCCGTGCCCTAAAG
The DNA here is from genome assembly GCA_907269095.1 of Blastobasis adustella. Taxonomy (NCBI): domain Eukaryota; kingdom Metazoa; phylum Arthropoda; class Insecta; order Lepidoptera; family Blastobasidae; genus Blastobasis; species Blastobasis adustella. Next base: position 3,279,857 of record OU026114.1, on the reverse strand, counting down.
GATGCTGCGGCTGCGATTGCGGTAGCAGTCGAAGGCTTAAGCAAGCGATCTGCTAATGAGGAAGTGGACCTGCTGCTGGCGGCCAATTCTAAGCAGAATGAGGAGATCACCCAGCTCAGAAAAGAGTTAGATGAACTGAAAACGGACCTGCAACGGGAACGTGCTGCGCGCCGCGAGGTCCTCCCGGCCTCTTCTAAGAGTTCCTCCGAGAAGGAGGAAGAGTTGAGACGCTGCATCATGGATCAGGTCGGGACCATGGTTAATGCTCGCCTTGACTCCTTAGAGGACCGCCTCCTCCCAGAGACGCGCCTCCGACCCCCTCTGGCGGCGGACAGAGCTAGGGCAATGGACACACAAGTGCGTCGACCCTCATCTCGTCCCACACTAGCCCCTTTGGAACCGAGTGCAGCGCCAGCGGCCTCTGCGAAGGCACCAGGCTCAAGCCTCGCGCCAAAAACCCGCAAGGGGAAAGCCCGTAAGCGGGAAAAACAAAAAAGCTCGAGCTCAGGGCAGATAGCGGTCGCACCGCAACAGACAATTCAACCAGTCCTTCAGGCTCAATCCTGGGTCACAGTGGTAAAGAGAGGTAGGGGCAAGACAAACACTAGCTCAGCTCCGATTGCAGCAACTTCTGCACTGAGATCGGTAACTCAGCGTAAGCTACGTCCTCCGCGTACGGCCGCTGTGCTGCTGACCTTGCAGCCTGACGCCATGGCGAGCGATCCGCCGACAACATACGCAGCAGTTATTAAAGAAGCCAGGTCTAAAATAGACCTTGCTGAACTGGACATAACGGGCCTGCGTATTAAGAAGGCGGCGACTGGAGCAGCCCTGCTGGAGGTGCCCAATCCCGACGGGGAGGCAAAGGCGGACAGGCTAGCCATTAAGCTCGCCGCCGCATTGGATCAGACAATAGTCCGGATATCGAGACCTACAAAATGTGTCGAGCTACGCATCTCAGGTCTCGATGATTCTGTAGATAAGGGCGAGGTTTTGGAAGCCGTCTCAAAAGTGGGGGGCTGTCAATTGGAGGCCCTGAAGGCAGGTGACATCCGTCGCGACGCAAATCGTCTCGGAACGATGTGGCTGCGGTGCCCGGTGGCTGCCGGGAAGAAAGTTATTAGCAACGGCAGACTGTTGGTTGGGTGGACAGCAGCGGCGGTAAAGCTCCTGGACAATAAGCGCTGCTACCGATGCCTTAAAACCGGACACGTGAGAGCGCACTGCGCCGAACAGGCTGACCGCAGCGACCTGTGTTACCGGTGCTGTCAACCTGGGCACAAAGCTGCGCAATGCAGTGCAGCACCACACTGCGCTGTATGCGCAGCTGCTAAAAAGCCGGCCGAGCATCGGTTGGGCAGCGGCCTCTGCACCGCTCCATCCGCCAAATCAGCGAGGGGTAAGACTGCGGTAAGAGTGAATAGGGCTCAGCCACTCTCTGCCGTATCCACGGTTACCGCTAATACTGTTGCCGGGGACACGGAGGCGTTAGAAATGGAGACAATTTAATAAATGGCTTCCCAACCATTTCTTCAGGGGAATTTAAACCATTGCGCAAGGGCGCAGGATTTACTTTACCAGCACCTGGCACAATGGTCAATTAAAGTTGCCGTGGTCGCAGAACCCTATGTCGTTCCCGATAGGGAGGACTGGGCAGGCGACCATGATGGTTTGGTTGCGATCACCACCAACGTGGCGGTTGGCTCTCCCCCTTTTTCTAGGGTGAAGAGGGGTCACGGCTTTGTGGCAGTCACAATAGATAGAGTCGTGGTCATAGGGGTATATTTTTCCCCCAATAGACCTCTTGTCGAGTTCGAGGCCTTCTTGGACGAAGTTGGGCGGATTGTCGAGCAGAACCTTCCAAATCTTGTTCTGATCGCTGGCGATCTTAACGGAAAGTCCGCTGCGTGGGGGTCTCCGATAACCGATGCGCGCGGATCAGTCCTGGAGGAATGGGTAACGGCAATTGGGCTTATAATATTAAACCAGGGTCATGTAGACACGTGTGTACGACAGCAGGGTGAGTCCATTGTAGACGTAACGTTCGCAAGCCCCGCCTTAGCATGCCGTGTCCAGTGCTGGAATGTAGTGGAGGACGCCGAGACGCTCTCAGATCACCGTTACCTTCGGTTCGATCTCTGTGTTCTCCCTGCAAGAAGTAGAACTGTTCCAACTCAGTCCTCTATCCAAGGTGGCCCGCGCTGGGTTTTGAGCCGATAAGACCACGATTTTTTAGAGGCTGCGGCCAACGTGCAAGCGTGGGTGCCAGTACCTGATGAACCTGTGGATCTGGAAGCCGAAAGGGATTGGTTTCGGAACGCCATGACGCATATTTGCGATGCGGCAATGCCTCGGGCCAGGCCCTGCCCTCCCAGGCGTTGGGTGTATTGGTGGTCGCACGAAATCGCTCAACTACGCGAAGCGTGCATTGTAGCCAGACGCCAATACACCCGATATCGCCGAAGACGGCAACGGGACGGGAATGATGAAGCCAATCTTTATGCAGCGTATAACGAGGCCCGCACGGCATTAAGAGTAGCAATTAGCGAAGCCAAGTCTCTTAAAATGGAGGAAATGTTAGAGACGTTAAATAGAGATCCCTGGGGAAGGCCTTATAAAGCGGCTCGAGCTAAGATACGTCCCTGGGCTCCTCCGCTCACTGAATCGCTCGAGCCTCAGCTTGTGGATGACATCGTCGTTGCCTTGTTCCCTCAAAGAGGTCAGCATACTCCTCCAAGTATGGTAGCTTCGGCCACGGTGCACGACGGAGAGGCCTCCTCGGAGGTGACTGCTGGGGAGTTAGAAGCCGCCATCATGAGGCTCAGAGCTAAAAATACTGCCCCGGGACCCGACGGAATTCCGGGGAAGGTGCTAGCTCGGGCCCTTGACGTCCTGGAGCCGCGACTACGGCGTCTTCTTAGTGCGTGCCTCGAAGAAGGGTCGACTGGTGCTTCTGCGGAAGGAGGGACGCCCTGCAGACTTGCCTTCAGGGTACCGCCCGTTGGTGATGCTCGATGAGGACGCCAAGCTCTTCGAACGTGTCGCTGCCAGCCGTATCATAAAATACCTCGAAACGACGGGTCCAGACCTCTCCGAAAATCAGTTTGGCTTTCGTAGAGGTAGATCCACGGTCGACGCGATCTTAAGTGTGAAAGCGTTGACGCAGGAAGCTGTAGCCCGGGGCGAGGTTGTCTTGGCGGTGTCACTTGATATCACCAACGCCTTCAACAGCTTGCCCTGGAGTAGCATAAGGGAGGCACTACGCTACCACGGTGTACCCCTCTACCTGCGCCAGCTGGTAGACGACTACCTCGCAGGGAGGACTGTGGAGTTTCCTACTCAAAACGGGTGGAAGGCTAGGAAAATGGCCTGCGGGGTCCCACAAGGGTCGGTGCTGGGGCCGCTATTATGGAATATCGGCTATGATTGGGTCCTCCGCGGAGACAATCTGAGAGGCGTCGACGTATTCTGCTACGCAGACGACACTCTGGTCACCGCTCGCGGAAGGACCCACCAGGAGGCCATGCACATTGCTACCGCTGGTGTTGCGCAAGTCGTGCGCCGCATGAGACTATTGGGCCTGGAAGTCGCGCTTCATAAATCTGAGGCCGTGTGTTTCCACGGACCTCGAAATGCGCCGCCACGGGATGCTGGTATTATGGTAAGCGGAGTGCGTATTACCTTGCAGACATCCATGCGGTACCTAGGGCTAGAGCTGGATGGGACGTGGAAATTCTGTGAACATTTCCGTCGGCTCGCCCCAAAGCTTTTGAAAGCTTCTGGAGCATTGAGCAAATTGATGCCCAATTTGGGAGGACCAGAGGCTAGGTGTCGACGTCTCTACTCCGGGATATTAAAATCCATGGCGCTCTATGGAGCACCAGTGTGGCATGACGCTCTGACCAGGCACAATAAAACCATCTTGCGAAGGTCTCAACGGGTTATGGCGGTCAGAGTCGTCCGTGGGTATCGCACCATATCTTTCGAGGCGGCGTGCGTGTTGGCAGGTACCCCACCCTGGGACCTGGAGGCCGGGGTGCAGGCTGACTTTTATTTCCAATGCGCGGAGGCAAAGCGAAACGGCGAGCTTTGGGCCCCACGTGAAATTGGAGCCGTGCGGGACCGCCTCCGGGACAACCTCTTCTCAGAGTGGGAAGAAAGGCTCTCAGAACCATCGGCCGGGCATCGCACTATCGACGCCATTCGGCCGGTATTACGGCATTGGTCTGAGAAGCGAACAGGACAGCTCACTTTCCGCCTTGTGCAGATGCTGTCAGAGCACGGGTGCTTCGGCAAATACTTGCACGGGGTGGCAAGGCGAGAAATGACACCAGAGTGTCACGCGTGTGGCTGCGCTGAAGATACAGCGCAGCATACCCTGGCGGTATGTCCGGCTTGGGCAGAACCGCGAGCTCAGCTGATCGCGGCAGTGGGGGCTGACCTCTCGCTGTCGGCTGTGGTAACTTCCATGGTCGACAGCGGGCGGGCATGGCAAGCCGTAGTTGACTTCTGCGAAGTGACAATTTCGCAGAAGGAAGCGGCGGAAAGGGCGAGAGAGGATGACATTATCTCAGACCCGATCCGCCGTCGGAGAGCTGGGCGAAGGCGGCGTGAACATGCGCGCCACCTCCCCCCCTAACAGGGTCTCGAGTGACAAACAGGGGGGCTGTTTGTCGCCCACGTAAGAGGCCCCGAGTAGGCGCAGCGACGTGTTGAAGTGTCCCAACACGTCGCTACTTCAAGCTGATTTGAGAGTGGGCCAAAAGCTCACTCCCCGAGATCGAGCCCATAATGGGCGCGCGCAGGTTGCAGTCGCGGAAGTTTGTTATCTCCCCGTGGCTGTGTCCGTCAATGCGGTAGAGGGCACCTTGGGGTTTTAGCGGGTAGTCCGGCCGCTCTGGGTGGGGAGCCCCGCATAACCCGTTCGCACCCCCGGTGGGCGGTTACGCGTAAATGCGTTTCCTCAAGTAAAAAAAAAAAAAAAAAAGGTCAGGTTAGGTTAGGTTAAAGGGGAGTTAAAATATCAAACTTCCAACGCTCCAAAAAAGCTCTAGTGGCCACATTTGAGATACAAAGCCGAGTCTTGTATCGTTTTCGGTTATATCGGTATTTATAGAGAAAAATTACGTAACGCTACATTATCACTACAAGCCCTTTAAATCCTACATTACAAAAACATCTACGACAAATAACTTGTTGCATATTAATAATGTGAAAAAAATATATACGTACGATTTTCAGTGCCGTACTATGAAACCTTACACACACTTGCACAATTCCGGGCACTTCAGCTAGCGTTAAAAGAATTACACCTTGTGCCGCAATATTTAAGGGTCTTGCATCTTATTAGTTTTAGGCAAGTTGAGCAGCCATACAAACGTAAGGTGTGTTTCATTCACACCATCTAGATGTTTGGCTTCCAACCAAAGTACGCACATCACGAGCCTTTTAACGGCGCATGTGCAAGATGCGGAATGAGCCCTCCCCAAGTATTTCCTTTGTACACATCGGGTTCTTCAAAAGGCATTTCTACAAGTGTCTCAGATGCCGGCACCGCTTCCGCTTCCCTTAGGTTGCAGATGTCCTATACGACAGTGGATCGTCCGTTCATGGCAATAAAAACATTATGTATAAAAGAACCTTCAACAAATTATTTTACACGTCCTAAATTGACGCGCCATTGTATACGTTTCCTAGGAAATGTATATCATTCCTAGGTTTCACATATTTCCAATAAAATAAAAATATTTGTACAAAAACAAAGCAGAAAGATATTGTGCGTCGGGGAGGTAGAGAGCGAACGGTGATTATTATTATCACTGCTTAAATAACTCATCATCATCGTCCTAGCGCTTATCCCAGCCTCTGTCAGGGTTCGCTTTCCTACTCATTCTTCTCCACTTCGCCCAGTCTTCGGCATCCACTTGTCGTAATCCGTTGGCTCTCGCATTCGACTCAGCGATTTCAATCCATCGCTTTTTGGGTCGCCCACGGGGCTACTTTCGGATACCGGCAGATTCAGGTACTTATTTCCCATGTATCCCTGAGGCTTACGCAACACATGACCAAACCAGCGCAGACGAGCCTCCTCGATCTTACCTGCGACATCCCTCACGCCAAGGCTGCCACGGATGTACTCGTTACGTACTCGATCTAGTCGCGTAACTCCGCACATCCACCGCAGCATTTCGTTGGCATGGAGTTCGCGAACGTGTTTCGTCAGCGGTGCTCATGCCTCGCAGCCATAGAGCATCACTGGTCTAATTATACTCTTACTGCCGTGAGTTCCCGCCATTTGTCCCAAGATGCAGAGATTCGGGACTTGACATCGGGGCCGATATCGTCAGACTCGTGCATCCGAGGTATTTGGATTTATTTGTTCTATTGACAGCTTCGTTACCTATAAGGATAGTTTCTGGATCAGCGCTGCAGCTGGCCATATACTTCGTTTTGGAGACATTAAACTTCAAACCACCGTTTTCTAGCAAATCCTTCGACTTGTTTACTCTGGTCTCAAGATCCTGCCTAAGCTTGCTCACCAGTACAATGTCGTCAGCGTACTTTATAAGCCAAGGAGGCATGTCCTAAATTTTCGCTGAGAGGGCATCGAGCACAAATAAGAGCTCAGCACTGAACCCTGGTGAACTTCTACAATAATCGGGAAGAGATTAGTATGGCCTACGATGGATTTGACGACGGCTCCAGTATTGGCATACATATCGCCCCAGATACACAGGTCTACAGATACACACGTCAAACTTATAAGACGCCTCTTTCGTCATTAATAGGTTACTGCACCTCTATTGTCCTTTGTATAATTTGAGAATTGCAGTCATTGCTGCTCCTTGCATGGCCAGGCGGTGCCGTTACGAATTTTTTCGGTGAGCAACGTAATAGAGGCTTTACCAAATAATGCTGAACGGTGAGACTTTAGTGTCTCCACATTCAGGAGAAACACTAGAAAAAGCTTCTGAAACATGTAATTTATTTGTACTGTACTAGCTGACCTAGAAATCTCCTTGCGCTTCGTCTATCAGAAACTAAATTAGAGCCAATTGTAGCTAGAGCGCAGAACGTAGAGCGACTACAGAGGACGGACTTTCAAGATCCTGATTCCTTCCTAAAGTGAAAAACTATATCAGCCCAGGGATTCTAGTAATAGGCCATGAAATTTTTTTGAAGTTAAAACATATTAATTTTTACAGTAGTAGTAATAGTAATAAAGTTTATTATCGTCCAGTAATTTGCAACTTACATTTAAGTCCCAGTAAAGTAATTCTGTATCCTTTGCTGGATGTAGGTAGGTACATCACTGTCTCGTCTTACGTATTTCTCAATAATTATAATTTACTGGACTCATTAAGGATGTAATGTGGAATCGAATAAAGTGCTTAAGACTAAAAGAAAACAATTTCTTTCGATTAAGATTACTATTTTTCCTATTTATTCTTCTTCACAACATCCTTTATCTTGCGATTGCATAGAATATATTTTACAACAGTACACAGTAAAATGATAACAGCAACGACGATCGCGATAAGGTCCAGGTACAGTTTCTGGTACCAAGGGACCAGAAGTGCTGGGGAACGTAAATGTGGCGCGCCGCGCGTGCGTATTACGTGTTCTGACCAATGCACGATTTCAGCCCCTGGCTGCACCGGGCGGTCGTGGTATATTATAGACAGCTCTTTTGCCTTTTCCCGGTATCTGCAAATGTTAATGGTTATCTTTTTGAATCCTCATTACAAAGCTCAAGGTCGATCAGCGTTCTATGGAAAGAGTTATGCTCGTAGTTACAGTGTCCGCAGTACCAACAGCTGAACGTACGGAAAGGTTCTCGAGTCGTGACCGCCTACCGGCAATCGCAACGTCGGACGATCCCCACAAGTTATAGTATAGCCGGTATGACAGGCGTGAGGACCGGCCTTCCGACTACGTACAGCGGTGGGCTCTCTGCGGCTGAGAATCCCAGTAACGTGGATATTCAAAAACAAGCACACAACCCAGACCCTGAACTGAAACTAAATTTGTTCACTACCATTTCTACCCGACTGGGAATCGAAACTCTATGCATGGCTGATCGGTAATGATCAGTATATTACGTTTTCACTTTTCACACAAAAATCAATAAATTGAGACAAGGCCCATCTGACCGATGCTAAGGAGGTCGTAAGTACCCTATAACGTTTGGGAATAGTGTACGAGCAGTAGTACGAGTTCATTTCCCCAATAGGTTTCAGCCATTACCACCAATCTTTAAACATATAAACTTACTCTATATAATATTAGTATGGATGACAGCATTACGAAAGTACGAGTACAAAGAGTTAAAGTTATCCTGAAGTATCCAACTCGAGTGTCACGTAATACTTTTTATTCCGAAAATGTTTAAGGACCCGGCGGGAAAATTGAAACTTCAACGTCTCGAATTCCACATTGGTTTTTCAGCCTGCTCCAACTTTTGGTACCTAGGGGAAACTGGGGCAAAACCGAATAAGCGGGTCAAACCCGCGAGAACTTGTAAAAAGAGCAAGAGTGACAAACCACCATTCCATCCATTTATACATCCATGCTCACAAACTGTCCATTTCTTAATATCTGTGGGATAATAATATGATAGGATGGTGCAAAATCTGGCTTAAGGTTCCGGTTCTGCCCTAACTTCCCCTAGTTAGCTAAATAAAGATAATTATGGTCTAGTTAGACTATTATTGATAGGATTGCCTACAGAGTTTACAAAAGACTTAGCTAATTAGTATTGGTCATGTTCCTGAATTGTCTCATTGGTCACAAGACCCGCCATTGAGAAGATCATGGGGGAGGGCTAAGCCCAGCAGCGGGTGGGTGGATGATGATATAGTTTTTATGGGAGTCAGGTATTTAATATCAACACATCTGACGATGTGCTTATTGGGTAAATAGGTACCTAATTGTGTAACTATATCACAGCATTATTAAATAATTTACACATAGTGGTAAGCTGAGAAAACTTTAAGAAAAGCTTACTTGTCGTCCTCAAGCATGATGTGAATGGCCTTCTTTAGGTTTGCAGCTACATCGAAATTTAATTTAACATGAAGACCAAATCCTCTGGCAACAGCCTTGTTGATATTTATGAACTGGTCGAAGTATATCGGCATTCCAATTATCGGGATGCCAAAATGTATGGCTTCAAGTGAAGACAACAAACCTCCGTGCGTAATGAAGAACAAGCAATTAGGATGAGCTGGAAAATATAATCATTTGTAATATTAGTAGGCGGCCTCGTCTAAAATGTGGTAAATATCACAATGTACTTTAGCAGATATGTGTATATTATAACTTTTATCCGTTTAATAGTATTGTATTAGGTAGTATGATAATATTCCACCCCTCACCCCTGCATCGCCTTCTAAATATCAGTACTTCCGTCCAGTAAACATTCACGACCAGACACATAAGCCATTAACCACTAGTCATATTTTAATTTTATATAAATAAAATACTGGCAGGCAAACAGTTTGGCCACCTTCAAAATTAATATTAAACCAAAACATTTACGTTGATACTGGGAAACATGTTTTTAATATGCTTTTTTTTATTGTACCTACGAAAAACTTTGTTAAGTGAAGTGCCCATCCTTTCCATCATTTTTATCCGTCAATAATTCCACGAATCCAACGAAATCTTCGAAATGATAACGGTGCGATTAATGGACATATTTTTTCATAAAAATTAGAACTTTGTAACATCATCAAACATTGTCTATTCTTATTTTTTAAGAAGCATAGCTATTTGTTGTTGAAATATTGATCAATTCTATTGTTCACTTTCATATCTATAATTATTGACACATAGTTTACTCTATCGATTCGAAGATTTTATTGGCTTAGTAAAAGACGAAAAAATATAGTGGAAATAATAGTCTAAGGGTCGTACTTAGCAACAGCTTTTTCAGCGAAGTTCATAGAAATTATGAATGAATAATGCACGTAACTTATTTTTGGAGCTGACCTAATTTTATTTCTCGCCTGTGCATTGGAGTAAGATATATGATTATTAGAAGGTTGGCTTTAGTTGTTGTAATATCGTGTACCGAAGTGTGTGACTTTTTCCAATTGAATTTATTTACACAACTTAAACATAATACACAAATAATATATAATCACGCTAAAACTACCTATAAATAATAAACTTAAAATCACTTAAATAGGTAAAATATATGCCCACAGTCCCCTTAATGCGGAAATGTCCCAGAAGGCTGGCCGCGTTGCCCCGCTGGATGGCGAGGCTTATACGCTGTCCCAAGTAGAGGCCAGCCTTCTGGACATTACTAATGTCGACCAAACGCTTGGCTAGTTCCCTATATAGGGAATGTGCGCCTGGTCCCCACGGCCCAAGAGTTTTCACGCCAAATGGCGCAAATATGTAGTCGCCACTGAGACATGCGTATTTGCGCCGTTTGGTGTTTTCAGCAGAGGCGGCATCGGCCCTGGCTTGACACGCGGTGGCTGGAAGATGGGACGGCGCGAGGGTATCGACGCACGTAGCATCCCAGACCAAGGGCCGTCCCAGTTTCCGGGGCGTGAGTGTCATTCCGTCGGGTCTTTTCCCATCATCGCGAGCTAAACCGTTAGGTTCCAGCACCAGCGGAGGCAAAGGCCCGACGGATGACATCATTGAGATCCGCGTGACGTGGAATGAGTCGGGCGCTCCTACTACACGACAAACCATGGTGGCCGAGCTGGTCTACAGGGCGGCCACAGTGGCAGTCGTGTGGAGTGCTGCAGGGAGCTTCTAGACGCAGGGCTGTGGCAATCCTAAAAGTAGCACGGTCAAGCAAAGTGCCGATGTTTTTTGAAGGTATTGCCTGGAGCCAGAGGCCCGACGTCCACTCGCCAGCAGCCAGAAGGCGAGCACGCTCTGCAGAATTGGTAGTTGAGTTTAAAAGTTTGTTTCGCGCCAACCTACAAAACGGTTCATCCCATAGCCGCTGCGAACAAGAATTAGTGGGCTCTGCCTCCGGGCAAGCCAACTGCCACGCGATTTTGGCATCGGTAGAAAAAGCCGATGGAAAGGTCCCTAGTTAAGGCAATAATTTATCCACTAGGGACTGCGAGCTGTGTACCGAGGACAAAAACACTTTACGAACGCTTAGACCACCATAGCGAATAGGCAATGATGCCTGGTCCCAAGAAGAATTTTCCAAATTAATGTTTTAAACTGATGTGAGTGTTTGTTTCACGGTGTTGTCTAGGAGTTCTAGAAGAACGGGATGTTTCCAAAGCTGACAATACCGTAAAATATACATGAATTTTGTAACAAAAAGGCAATACCGGATTATAGCAAAAATCTTGCGCCGAAGCCAGCCGAAAAAAATCGACAGCGTCTCGTAACCAGGCAGCGCCTTACGTTGCCCACGAAAATTTTTTCTCTATGACGTTGCCGAGGTAACAGCTTGTATTAAATCTTGCAGATGTCACAACAAAACGGCCTGTCAACTCAGCACAGCCTCAATAAATAAATCATAGACACTGAAAATTGGGGACACACACAATTACGCCCACACACCACAGTATGCTCCACCAAGCTTCCAGAAAGCGTTACATATACATATTTAATATCAATTTGCAATCGGCAGACGGAGCTCGAGCCGTGACAGTTTTTTTTTTTTCATAATTTTTATTATTCAATCAGTCAGTATTTAGAGTTTCTTCATGAAAAACTAAATACTGACTGACTAGCGCTATCGACCTAATGCAAGAGTGTATCAACCTGCCGAATAGTATTCGATTCATCGGATTCTTCTTCCGCCAGACTCTTGTTTGTCAGAATGTCAAAACTATGGAAAAATTGTGACTTTACTTACAGTAAAATAGAAAAGATAAACAATATTTATTGAATTATTTATCATAGTTGGCATAACCTGTTTAAATATTTTATAATAGTTGTTTTCTGTTCGATATAGTTGCAGTTGATGCCTGCAACTGCGTCGTAATATCGGGCTACTCGTTAACAAAAGTACGCCGTAGGAAACCCGGAACATACCTTTAAAATATGTGATAATAACCGCGATAGTTTAAAACATCAATAACACACACCAAACACCTATAGATAATTCCGGTAAAACAAGAGTCCGGCGAAGAAAATCTGACGAATTGGGTACTATTTAACTCGCGTTGTTAAATAAAAAGTCTAAGTAAAACTAAACAGCCATACTGTCTCCACGTATGGTCGACATACCGAGTATACTCTGTTGTGGAGCCCACTTCAGTATATGAACATTTTTTGGTACATTGGTCAACTCCGCTTCATATTTCCAAATGACGGGATGCTTTAATTCACCGAACACACTCAGCAAGCCTCTTGTAACGGATTCTGGAATGTCCTTGCTTTGCCATGTTGATCCCATACTGAAATATATTACTCCCTCCTGTGCATTGTCCATAAACGTTTGTAGATCCTAAAATTGAACATTCTTTGCAATTAAGCTAATATATTTTCCTATGGTACCATCATCATCATCTTTGCGCTTATCCTACTCATTCTTCTCCACTTTGCCCTGTCACCGGCATCCTTTCGTCGTAAGCAGTTGGCTCCCGATTAGGCGATGGCAATCCATAGCTTTTTGGGGCCCCCGGGGGTCTCTTTTCTGATATCTTCAGTTTCAGGCACCTATTTCCCACGTATCCCTGGGACTAACGCAACACGTGTATTTTTCCTATTTTTAGTATGATCATAAAATCTCTTCGCCGTTGTGTGCGAGAGCTCTGGGTCCGCCTTGACAATGATCCAGCATTTGACAGGTCTTTGTGGAGAGCTCTGGTCTTTCGGCTGATATGATGAATCAAACAAATACCGGTTCAACCAGTGTACCCGTACGTCCCCAGCGAAAGATCTTAGTCAACTTCGCACCGCCAATGGTATCAGGAGGCACACCTAACGAGTGGCGAGCTCGTTGCGGTGCTGAAGGTTAACTAATTAGCTGCTGAGCACGATACGGTCACCCATCCAGTTCCCGGCCCTAGTGAACATTGCTAAATTTGGTTATCAGTCTCGCAAGCACACTGCCTTAAGATAAGTGCCGCACTTGGTTTTGTCTTTACTATATTAGCTATAGATGTTAGCAAAGACAGTATGATGACAAGAAGATATGTTTTTCGCAGTGTTCCATTGGAATAATTCATGCAACCGATTTGAAACGATCTGCTTAAATAGCAAATATCTTAAAAATATCACGATAAGCCTAATTAGACGATTGGTCCACAATTTAAACAATGCAATGCGTTACCTTTGGCAGTGGTTTGTGTGGGACATTTATATGTTGCCCTGATATAAACTTGAAATTTTGTGGTGTGCTTGGAATGTTCCCGTAGAAAGTGTTTTCATTGCTGAATATAAGTGATATATTTTGAACTACATCTTCATAAGTTGGCACAGATTTTCCACGCAGGCTAAATAGAGGTTCGAGCGCCTCAAGAAATGCTTTTTCTTTGGGAATAGTAATAAATCTGCAATATAAAAATTTTACTTAAAGTTTAAAGCCTTATGCAACAATCCTGCAAACAAATGTAGCAAATTTTGCGCAGTGTCAGTAAGCTTGCCCGTTAAAAGGTACCTACTCCATGGTTCTTTCTTTATTTGGAACTCGGATGTAACTTCAAGCTCCACTTACGATGCTTGTTTATTGAAAACGCTTGTGCAACAAATGGTGGTTTAAAAGGTAATGGTGCGAATGTTGTAATGGATTAAAAAAGGATCACAAAAGCTGTGCTAGTTTAGAATAGGTACGTAGTCCAACCTTTTAACGAAATACCATTCGATGCGGTGCAACAATTCCTGAATCCGCTGTATGAAATTTAATGGAGGTACATTAGATGATACTATTCCGTCCACAGAGTATGCCGGATTCGGTGCCTGATCTATTGTCCTGAGCACATTCCATTGAGTACCCATTGAATATGCCCATATGAAAGGGCAGTCGTACAAAGCACCCAGTCTGAAATTATATAAGTGTTACTGTTGTAATAATTAGTGTAGTTTGTTTACAAATATAGTGAGAAAATATTTGCAGTTGGTTTGCTCATGTAGAGCAAGTTAATTGTACTCAGAGGACTTTTATCTGTTTTGTCTTGCTTTGGCATTGCTTTCAATTCAATGTGTTACATAACCAGACGGAAAATAGACCAACTGTTTATTTATTAACGTCTACACAAAATATTTACAGGTACCTACACTAACAATAAACGATTATAAGGTTGTAGATGAAAGATAAAAAATGTAAACACACAACTGTCAATGTCAAAGAGACTATCCAGGGGTTTAAAACCTTTTTTATCGAATGTATTTATTTACCAAATGGTTATGCATCACGCACACTTTTCAGTGTGCTTTACAGTGGCTGGTAAACTTTATTTATTCAATTTATATAACGTAATAAGTAACTTGGAAACTATTAGTCCTAGAACACAAGTTAGAAAACTCAAATATTAGAAAGAAATGGCCCCCATTTTGAGTGTTGAATTTTTTTATGTATTATTATTTAAGAAAAACAGTATATATGCCTCGGCGTCCGTCACTTTTCGAGTCTATCCAATAATGTACTGTAAAAACGAACCAAATGTTTAGAAATTCACTCCATTACCAGTGGCATAAATGAAAACTACACATATTTTAATTGAAACAGCACAAATACGTAACAAAAAAAAACATTGTTCCCTATTTAATTCAGTAAAATATTTGTAAATATTCATATGATTTTATTTCATTTTGAATGTACTAATTTCAATCAATATTTCAAGGATTTTAAGAACTTAATCTAACATTCGATTTATTTATTTTTGTAGCGGCGACCCATTTCTTTACATTTTTTATCTTTAATTCGATCTCACACTTTAGTTATACTACGTGTAAGGTATTTATTAACAAATAAATGCATATTGAATATTTAGCGACAAAACAAAAATAAATCTCGAGAGATCGAGACGAGCTAGCTCCTGTGATGTCTACTTGTTTTTTACTTGTCTTTAAAAAACTGATAAACTAAACAGCCACCCACTTTCCGCCATTTTGAAAAAATATCGATTTTGCGGCTTCTCATAAAACTTAGACTTATGAGTTCAATGTTATTTATGTTATATTATTTAATCGAAATCGGTTCAGTAGTTTAGAAGATATTTGACTATGAGTAGACTTAATGTGTTTACTATGAGTAGACTTAGGGGGGTGTTTGTTCAGCATTTGTCGGTAGTTAATGTAGGAAAATCTTTGAATTGCGATATCTCGTAAGATATACCGTTTTCGACATTTTGAACATAAAGTAATCGATAGATAATAAAGTTTCCTGTCGATTGGCATAAGTTTTATAAGTGGCCGCAAAATCGATATTTTTTCATATTGGCGGAAAGTGTGTGGTGATTTTCTCCATAGTAAATGTTCAATGCTTTTTACATATAATAGGACCACGCCAAGTCCAAAGCGACTGACAGTAGTAAAAGTAGCAATAATCTGGGGATAATCTGTTCTTGTCAGTCCTTCTTGTAAACATTCAGATATTTGGCTTGAACTTGTACTATTAGTTTTACTAAATTATTAATCATGCTGATAATTATCACTCTCACTTTCTTTTTAATTGTTTTGCCCATTATTTATTAATATTTTTCATATCTCACGAAAATAATCAATCCCACAGAATACAAATTGTTTGTTATGACTTTTATGAATGACGTTCTATTACTTTTACTTGTCATAATTTGCCATACAGAGATTTTTTTTTATAAGTGATTCGGACTTAGCGTGGTCTTATTATATTACTTTACTTACATTGAATATACATCACTTTCTATCAGATCTGCTATCACCAGATCGAAATGCTGACTGGTGTTTCGTAGTAGTTTTTGAACGTTGTCATGATTAAATGTTAATGAAGCGCCTGCCAAGGACAGGTCATGTAACTCTTCAATATCATTGACTTTGGCTACACCACTCATTATTTCACTAATGTTTAAAACAGGTTCCCCTAAAAATTAAAATACAAATTTATATATTTCCGTCCATAGCCTGCCAATAACTTGGTGACAATCATTTATGGTTGACTTTGCCATAATGTCAAGTAACATGTTGACCGTCTAATTGACATAATTATTCTTTTGAACCAATTAATTACAGCACCATTACGTCTTTTTTTACCAAAGAAAGCGTACGGTCTGACGGTCCACCTGATAGAAAGTGGCGACGGGGGAATGGATGCGGTGTCGGCCTTTGACCGGCGGTAAAGTATACAACAAAACTAAAAAATTAACACATTTGCAATCACTACTTTATTATCACTAAACTTTATGGCTAAGTACATGTTTATATGCACAATTTACGTGTAAGCCCTGCATTCGATCTGAATCCGAGGCTCGGATCCTACAAAACGCTGTCAGAGATAGGACAGCATTTTGTCGGACGTTACTGTATTTCTTATGCAGACAAATTAGAATGTTGGATGTTATCTCCGAAATCACTGAAACGATTACGAATATTGTTTCACTAACAAAAAGTTACAGCAGTGGGATAATTCCGGCTAATATAATAAACAAGAAGTTACACCATTTCCGAGTGTCATGGCACATCTGATCCCGGTAAACAATAGGATTTCGTGGGATAGACAAATAATGTTTACAGAGATCCTAACTGCGAGCCGGTGATAATGTTTATTTAATAAAAATATAAGAGATAAACCTTAGTTTAATGTTTATGTTAATTAAGAGTTGTGTAAAGTAGCGTATTCATCAAAAAGTCATTATGGAAGAGGTCCGTAAATTCTCTCTAATATCCTTCGCCCTATTAAGGCCTATAATAGCTTTTTGTCGATGGTAATAATAATATTATGGGCTTCTTTCTAGAGTTATTGTGTCTTCATAGCCATAAACGTAGTTCGAACTGTGACAGCTAACAGGATGTTTGAGTGAATGAAAATAATGGCTGGAGTGTGGAAGACTTACCTTCAAATAGTTTAGTATTAGTGCTTATGTCTATTTGAGTAAAGTTATGTTCTGGTTTGTTCTTCAGTGGGTAAACTGTCACGTAAGTGATCTGGAACAATTTTAAAAATTATGGATGCGCTCAATATTATATGGAGGGATGATTTAAACTGTCTTTTTCTTACGCAAAGCACAAATACAAATATTTTTGCGAATCTACAATTAAACAGTCACCTATTGCTAGACATTTGAAAAAAGACCGCTGTATAATATAAAAACAAATCCAAAAAAACACGGAAATGATTTGGTAGTACAAGTTTAGGTTAAACGGAATCAATATGTCGTTGTTGTTTGTGTTCGATTGTTCATTTGCCTTAGTTATATTAAGTAGGATATGAAAAAGAAAATTGAGGCACTGAAAGTTCGTTATGTCGATATTTACACAATGCCCAATCCTTGTGTAAATATCTCAAGTGCGCTAAGTATATTTAAATCTAGCAACTATTCAAAATGGTGAAAATGTTGCTTATACAAACGCATATCACAAACACACAAATTGAGCATATTAAATATTTTATTAGCTTTTTACTTCTTACGTTACGCACGCGTGTTGTTTCGCTCGATTCTATGTTATTTTTAATATTTAATTATCACAAAAAAGAGAGACAAATAGTCAAAGTTTGTTAATAATAATTATTGTTAATTACCTCATGGCCAGCAGCATGTAAATGCTTCACATATCCCTCTCCTAACATATTGAGACTTCTGACCGGCATCGGGAATACTAATAATATTTTGTATCCATAACTAACACTTAAACTAAAAACACTTAATATTAACAGAGCTTGTTTCATTGTGAAAATATACAACCGCAACTCGAGACTATTGAGAGTGAAATAAGTTGGGTTATTATTTTATAGGTTTTTATGATTAGCATAAAAAGTGAATAGTCACTTCGCATATAAGGCTTGATGTCCACTCGCGCGGTGCAGTGCACTACGCGGCGCGCCGCGCGGTGCCACGTCACGGAGACAACCAAAGAAACGGAGGTGGTATTCTGGTTTTTCAAATTAGGCAACGTTTGCACGAGGGATTTTAAGTTAGGCAACGTTTGCTCGAGAGCTTTTTCGATGCTTTTAAGCGCGTTATTTGAAATGACTCGCATAACTGACCATATGTCTTCTCGACTGTGTGTTCACACGCAGGCGTAAAAAGTAGATTTTTTAAATCTGCCGACTCAAATGCAACCAAGAGGAACGTACGCAAAGGATATGCATGTATGTAAACTCTTTATAGCTTAATAAATACAGGATTTACAATAATAATTTTACAATATCATTCATTAAAACACTGAAAGTGTATTAAAAACTCTATGCAATTATTATATTATGCAATTTTCAGATACAGCATACAGTTTCTATAATTTTTTACTATGGTGCCAAACCTATACGCCCACCACCACCACCACTATGTACCACTGGGCGTACAGTAGGTACTAAGTATCGCTATTCTAAAAGCCTATAACAATCGAACGTGGTGGCGTGGGGGCCGGGTCGACCGTTTCCCTCAAATATGGTTGAAATGGACGATGGCTGGGCCTTGCGTTATACTCGTGAACGGGTGCTGCCTTGGTGGACTGGCTTACTCTTGCAGTAGTTTTAAGTGGTTTTTCTTAAGTATAGTATAGGGTCCTATATATTATGTCATTGGCATTGTCGGGCGCTGACCGGATCTGTCTGGTATTGTCGGACATGGTTCGGCCGTTGTCGGTGTGGGGTGGGTGTGAGTGGCCATCATGTCACTGTGTCTTTCCTTCATACTCTCCTACCGCCTCCTCTTTGTTGATTGAAAGAAATATGTAATATCATACTCAATAAAGTAATTTTGAATTTTGAACCGTCGGACGTGCAGATTTGACGTCATAGTATACAATGTTAGTAAATAATAGTAAGAACTGTTGTGACGTCATAGTAAATAATAGTAAGAACTGTTGATGATACAGTAAGTTTATTAGTTTAGGTACCTGCTGGCAGCCATTTTCTGCATTCATTATTGATTGTATGCATTTAGTTTAGGTATATTATATAATATTGGATAACATCGCTATGCAAAATTCTGAAATCACAAACGACTGCTCGGACTCTTCTTTGGCGGATGACGAAAATCTAAGCTTTTTCTCTTTGTCTTCCTCAAGTTCCGCAAATAGTTTCCATAGCGCGCACACACCCCTCGATATTAGCCTAAAATCCACTTTTGCTTCTTGCGGTAAAAATTTTAATGTGATTCATATAAATGCTCAGAGCATTCCAGCGCATTACTCAGATCTCCTTTCTACTTTCTCCTGCAATCCGAATATCCACGCTATCCTAGTTTCTGAAACTTTCCTTAAACCCTCCCTGCCTTCAACCTCCTATTCCCTACCAGGGTTTCACATGATCCGTAATGATAGAACTGGTAAGGGCGGGGGAGGTGTAGCTATATACCTAAGGGGTCATTTACCCTATGTTGTTCTTGATAAATCTTCTTTTCAATATAGTCATTCTTCCGAACATCTTTTCATTGAGGTTCTGTTTGGCCACCTTAAATTACTTCTTGGGGTATTCTACAATCCGTCAATGCATTTTGACTTTTCATCGAATCTGGAGTTGTTACTTAAGAAGTATGTTCCCTCGGTTGATCACACAATAGTTATGGGTGATTTTAACACGTGCCTCAATAAAACGGATGAACCGTTTCTGAGTCGTTCTACCAGACTCCGCAGCATTGTTGACGGAGCCAACCTGAATATCCTTCCCCTTGAACCTACTCACCTTTTTCCAAATTGTGTCCCCTCCCTATTAGACCTGATAATTGTGTTCTCTGCTGATCATGTTGCTTCGCATGGACAATTCATTGCTGAGGCCTTTTCGTACCACGACCTTATTTTTCTCTCATATAAGATCCGCTGTCCTAAACCAAAACCACGTATAGTGATGAAGAGAAATTTTAATAAAATTAACCACGAAAAGCTTATGTTGGATCTGACGGCTTCGGATTGGGCTACAGTGTTGGATGCGGATAATATCGACGACAAGGTGAACAACTTCAACTCTATCCTAACCGCAATTTTTGATCGGCACGCTCCCCTTCGGCCCATTAAGCTTAAGCATCTGCCTGCTCCCTGGCTTACCGAGGACATAAAAGCTCAAATGGCGAAACGTAATGCTGCTAAGATCAAGTACCGGGGTGATCCCTCTGATGCAAACTATAACCGTTACAAGGAGCTCCGGAACAGATGTAGCAGACTGAGTAGGGATGCTCAGCGACGCTATATCCATTCCTCTATTCAAAACAGCGACTCTGGTAGGGTGTGGTCGTTTCTCAATTCGCTGGGCATTGGTAAGATGAAAAGTTCAGCACTCCCGTCTCAACTCGACCTTGATGGTTTGAACCGTCATTTCACTCCCTCCTCTTCCATCCCCTTTTCCATTAAGTCCCAAACGCTAAATAGTTTCCCTCCGGGACCGGCTGATACTCCACCTTTCAACTTTGAACCAGTTACTGAGCGAGAGGTTGAAAAGAACATCACATCTATCAAGTCTGATGCCGAGGGTTTGGATGTTATTAACCGCAAGATGACAATCCTTTGTCTTGAAGTAGTTCTGCCAGTCTTGCATCACATTTTCAACTTCTCGCTAAGCACAGGATCTTTCCACAGTTGCTGGCGGAGGGCGGCTATTATTCCAATTCCCAAAGTCAATAGTCCTACTGCTAAATCTCACTACCGTAAAATTTCCATTCTTCTTTTCCTGTCCAAAGTACTTGAGCGTCTTGTCCACCAGCAACTCAGTCGTTTTCTGAACGCTCATAATCTTCTTTGTCCTTTCCAATCAGGGTTCCGCCCGGGGCACAGCATGGTCACTGATCTTATCAAGGTCTCTGACGATATACGCCATGGTATGTCAAATCAGAAAGTGACCGTCGCCGCTCTTTTGGATTTCAGCAATGCATTTAACACTTTCGATTTCGAAATACTTATAGCTATGCTGAGATCTTTAAAAGTAGCCGATCTTGCCATTAGTTGGTTTGTCAGTTACTTGTTCGAGCGGCAGCAGTGTATACGCAATGACGACAAAACTTCTCGGTTCGAATCCTTAATGGCCGGCGTGCCCCAGGGTAGTCCTTTCCCCTCTCCTCTTCTCCGTCTTTATTAATTTCCGAACCCCTCTCCTAAAGTGCTCTTTTCACCTTTATGCAGATGACCTGCAAATCTACTGCCAGGCATGTGTGGACGAGGTTGACACTGCGGTTGCAGCTCTTAATGTGGATCTGGAAACAGTTCTACATTGGAGCCAATCCCATGGACTTTTAGTAAATCCCAGCAAGTCCCAGGCCATAATTATGGGAGGTTCTAGACGGGTGAGCCGGCTGGACTTTGATAAGCTTCCACTTGTGAATTTTAATGGCACTGGCCTACCGTACAGCAAGGTTGTTAAAAACCTTGGTGTGCAATTTGATTGCACCTTGTCCTGGGCTAGCCATGTCACGGAGGTAAGCAGAAAGATTTTCGCTGCTGCGGGCTCACTCAGGAGGTGGAAGTAAAAAGTAAATTTCGTAAATCCCTTTTAGCGAAAGATTTGTGAAACTTTATTTTAGTATACCTGCATATGTACGATTATTTCATGTTTTTGGCTGTTTGTTGGTGTTTAGATAAATGCACAACGCATTCTCTTGTATCCTTTAGCTCAACACTACCTGCTGTAATATTCCTGTCTCAATTTCTGTAAAGGTTGCCTGGAAGAGATCGCTTGTAGCGATAAGGCCGCCTTTGCTCATATGTGTTCCTGTTACTGTAACTAATTGATACTGTTATGTTTTGTGAGCAATAAAGTGTTTATCTATCTATCTATATATCTGTTTTCTCTATTGGAAACGAATAATTTTGTTCTGGCCTACACTTAGATTTTTGATCTAAAAATGTATTAAACGCGAATGTTGCTTTTTTTAACTAAAAAGTATAATATCATAAATATGTAAAGAAATTTGACCACCTTGATTGGTCTTCCTCGAATACTATGATAACTGTTCCTTTTTACCCGACTACGATGAAGCCAAGAAAGGGTAGTTTTTTTTTATTGTCAATAGGCTTACACTTAACCTTAACTCACCTGATGGAAAGTGACGATTGGTAGTGAAGTTAGCAGTCTATGTATGTATGAAGAAGCCACAGAGATTTGTCAGGACCGTAGCAAGTGGAACAATGTGGTATCTGGCTATCCCTACGGGAGAAAGGCGTGACCAAATGAATGTGTGTCATTGTTTGTTGTATCGATGAATGTTGATCTCGAAAAGCACTATCATTTCTATTTAGGAACTAGTGTTGTAGGACCAATCATTTTAGAGTTATTACAGTTTTAAATTTGACAGCTGTTATCCGAAATGTAGATCTTGACGAGCACTGTCATTTCTCTTCGGGAACTAGTGTTCTAGGAGCGATCGCTTCAAAGTTATTACAGTATTAAGTTTGACAGCTGTCATCCGAAATGTAGATCTTGATGAGCACTATCATTTCTCTTCAGTAACTAATGTTCCAGGAGCGATCGTTTCAGAGTTATTACAGTTTTAAGTTTGACAGGTGTCATCCGAAATGTAGATTTCGTCGAGCACTATCATTTCTCTTTAAGAACTAGTGTTCTAGGACCAAAAGTTACAGAGTTATTAGTCTTAAGTTTGACAGCTGCCATCCGAAATGTAGATCTGGACGAGTACCAGCACTTCTTTTTAGAAACTTGTGTTCTAGAACAAAACATGCCTTATTTATTATTCGGGAGGAACTGAGAACAAAATGACGAAAGGATCACGACGAAAGCGAAACAACTACGATAATGTTGCAGAATCACAAAATGAGGCGGGGCTTACGCATGAGCGGTCAAAATTTCTTTGACAAAGTCAAATTCCTATTTCATTCATACGCGTTGAACCTGTACTAAAAAAAAAAGAAGAAGTGTGTAAACTGTGTCACATAAGGAGGAGAGATTCGAACTGTTGGTAAAAAGAAACAGTCAAGTATGACGTCTCATGTTGACATCTGCTGACATCGCGCCGCACACTGCACAATGGGGCCAAATTGAAAAAATGTGGACAAATCTCATACAAACTGACATTTCGGGCTTGGATTGCGGGTTTTGCCCCATCATGCAGTGCGCCGTACGGCGCGCTGCACAGTTAGACATTTCACTACCTGTCAATGTACTTCCATACAAACTACTCGGCGTGCAACAACTTTTGCCACATTGTGCAGTACGCCGCGTGGCGCACCTCTTCAATGTGTCTCATCGCTAATGATTTCTTTATCGGTCAGATAAGTTTATGTGGCGCAATAGAACGTGCATATGGTGTCATCTTATTCGCGGGGTAAACAGTGCGCGGGCGGGGGGAGGCTAGCGTGGTTGGATAGTGGCACTCGTGGAGTTTTAGTAGCCATGAGTCACTTCGACGGGAAGCGTCGCGCTTTTTGTGTTCGCACGTTTTACGTGAACGGTCATTCATACATCTCTACAAGGCGTCTGTATTGTTCTGAATATGGATTAACAGACATTAATGAAGCTCCGAGTGCAAATTTAATTAAAATATGGATAAAGCGTTTTGAAGAGACCGGTTCCACGTTTAAACCACCAGCAAAAGCCAAGGTCGTCCAAGAACGTCTAGGACCACAGACAATATTGAGAGGGTGATGGAGTCAGTACGAAAAAATCCGCAAGTGTCTACTCGGAAGCGATCGGCGGCTTTAAACTTGTTGCGACGAAGTTTACAGCGAATTTTGAAGTTTTATCTTAAACTGCATCCTTAGAAGCTCCAGTTAACTCAGGAATTAAAAGAGGCCGACTTCGGGGCAAGGTTGGCATTTACTGAAGAAATGCTTTTTTCTGGCGAGGCTCATTTCCATTTAAATGGGTTCGTAAACCGACAAAATTGTCGTTATTGGAACGACGAGAATCCAAAAATGAAACATCAAAAACCACTGCATAGTCCGAAAGTAACGGTATGGGCAGCAATCTCAAGCAAAGGAATTATTGGCCCTTTCTTCTTTGAAGACGAGGACGAAACATCACCGTTAACGCCGACCGCTATGTTGCGATGTTAGAGGCATATTTTACTCCAGAACTTGCGAGATCAAGAATGGCGAATACGAGGACTTGGTTCCAATAAGACGGAGCGACCTGTCACACATCAAATGACTCTATGGCGGTTGTGAGACAGATGTTTCCTGCAAGACTAATTTCCAAAAGAGGTGATATCCCTTGGCCCCCACGTAGCCCTGACTTGACGCCTCCTGACTTTTATTTGTGGGGATACCTCAAACATAAAGTCTACATGAGCAATCCGAGGAACATCAGTCAGCTAAAGGAAAATATCCGTGGGGAAATGGCAGCAATCACTCCAGATTTATTGACAAGAGTTTTCACAAATCTGCGTTCGCGTTTAGAGGAGTGTCGTCTTCGAGAGGGCCGTCATTTAGATGATGTTATTTAAAAAAATTAAACTACTTTTAACTACCTAATCATCCTATCTTTTATTTCAACTATACCTTTTGTATTTTTTTATTTAGCCTATACTTAACAAATGCACGTTCTATTGCGCCACCCAGTATTTTAATGAATTAATTTTTGTTACTAGGTGCTACCTATAAATGGTGTTTTTGATAAGTAATATTACGCTTTAATAATAATATTCCTTCCTGAGCAGTACTTACAAGCATAGCATATTTTAATCATCTTGGCGTTAATGTCCCGGTTGTGCTCTCGCGTATGACGGCCCGGGGTCCGCCTTGACCATGATCCAGGATTTGGCAGGTCAGATAATTACAGTGGAGCGACTGCCATCTGACCTCCATGACCCTGCTACCAGGGGAACCTGACCAGATTGGATCATGGTTACTTACACATCCAAAAGAGTCATTGGTACATGGCCGGAGCGGGATTCCAAACCGGTACCTCTCGATTTCGAGTTGGATACTCAACCGCCCGGCCACCGACGCGCTTATATTGGCTTTAAAAGGAAGCATAGAAAAGCCTTTTTTTTCAAAATTAATGTATATTTTTTATGAAAATACACACAAGCGGCTAGGTATAAGTCTAACCCGTCGCACGTGCCGTTAGCACGATCTAACAGACATACGGCGCCATCTCTCGAGTAAGTAACGCAATAGTATGTAGTTCTCGTTGTTATTAGGCGTGGAATTCCCATTATTTTCCAAATACGTAGTCATGTCCCGAATGCGGTAAAAATAAATTACTTACCTACACATCAAGTAAACAGTGTTAAAAAGACGTATCAGCGAGAATTAATAAACCGATATTTTGTTGTCCTTTGATGTGCTTTGCTTTTGGTTAAAGCGCCTTATTTTTACTTCGTAACTAAACTCAACCTGAAACTCAAATATCTTTATTGATTAGGACATTAAATACCTCTTTCAATTGAGAATGAACACCTATTGTCATAATTTATACGGACGGAAATGGTCTATGGTCTATGGTGGAAATAAAAATGGTCGCCCATATATATGCATACAATAATACATGCATGGTGCATATAAAGATACAAAAATAAAAGCAATGGGTGTATAACCAGCCGTTAGCTAAAAACTTTTAAACCATCATAGTATTGCTTACTTGTCAAAGAATAGCTTAAATGGTACTTTGCTATTAGCAAGAAAATCGGCAATTTTCTATGCTAAATCTGTGGCTCTGTGCATCTACTCGTATCTGTGTTGAAAGCCAGTTTCATCGAGATGGTTGTTAACTTGGTTTCATTAAAATCAGTTCAGTAGTTTAGAAAATATTTGAGTATCTACCTTTATGTAAACTTGCTGTGTGCTGTTGCTGTATGTATTGCTGGATTTCAGCAATGCCTTTAATACTGTTAATATCAACATGATTCAATATTATCAACTACCAAGAATGTTGAATCTGCGGTTGCGCCTGTTAATGCCGTTTTGGAGACAGTTCAGCATTGGAGATACTGTAACCGCTCGGCCACCGACGCTCAAGCATAGCATATTTTATCATAGCGTAAATAGCATGTCTTACCAATAATGGGGATAAATTTATTAAATTGAAAAATATAACGAAGGTCGCAATCACATTTCTACGCAAAGTTGACAGTTTTCTTTTTAATATAGATATGCTCTTGTATGACGATTTTGAGTTTTGGGTCAGGCGTCAGGACGTTAGGTTTGTGTTTGAAAGCAGATTTTTATAATTAGACATACAATCACCTCCCGTATATCTGATAATACTATTCCACAGCTCTTCATGAATAGGGTACATCTGCATTTTGAATTTCCAAATAGAATAATCTTGTCTATCTTGCAACGTGATCTCTGCTACAGACCGAAGACTGGATCCTTTGTAATCTGACATGTCGCACTTTTCACAAAAACTTACGAGATATTCACTTTTAAATTGTGAAAAAACTTCGCCAATTGATTTTTCTATTAAACGATCAGGTTCCTATTTCTCTAAAACATTATAATAGAGCTTTTGAGTGCTGATAACGATTTGTTAGATTTAATAGAGAAAAACTTGATTGTTTTACAACAAGTCAAGTCAATCAATAATTTACTAAAATTATTTTTCTAAATACTGATATTTGACTTACGTTTCCTCGCGGAACACGACACCCGGTGGTAATGCAGTAAGTTTGAAAAATATACAATAAGTTTTATAAAACTTTATGAACATAGACATAAAACTTTAGAACATTAATCACAAAGATTTTTAAGTAAGCATTTTCAATGACCGCCTGAATCTTCGCCCGTTCCCCTTCCCTTTTCTGGCCGTGTTTGAGACCCCTTGCCGCACAAAACGCCGCAGAAATCATCCGGCGAGACCACCTGAAGAGCACCACCACCCTTTTAATAAAATATTAAAAGATTATATGTATATGTATGCATTGCTCCACAATTTTAGTGGAGATAGCTGTGAGTCATTGTATCTTCATCGATGTAAGAAATTATTAAAAAATAAATACAGTAGAACATAGATCCTCCTCCTTGGGACTGATTGACATCATTTCGTTATGTATTTACGTCAAGTCTAACCGATAAATAGGTTAGAAGATATGAAGGGGGCAATTAAAAACATTGGACCTGCCATTTTTGGAGGTCATTTATTTGATCAGTATGTCCTCCTCGGTCTCCCTCTACCGACCCTTCCATTCACATTTGTATGATAGGTACCTTTCGATAGCCGTCTTTTGTCCATCCTCTCCATATGTCTAAACCATCTCGGCATAATCTTTCAATCCTAGTATTTACATCATCTTTCACAAATACCTAATGCCAAATAAATTAAACACCTACTATTAATTATCATATGACAGTAAAAAAAACTTTACACATCCTGTAAATATTTCACGATTGCGTAATGTCATTAATTATTATGAAATAATAGTAACAATGTAATTTCAAAATATTGTGCAATTTTACCATCACTTACGTTAATTGTTTTTGACTGGTCCATTTTTCGACTAAGGTTCAAGCGATACAATAAATATAAATATGGTTGGATAATTCACACAGTGCCGTCTAGCCCCAAAGTAAGCAAAGCTGGTGTTATGGGTGTTACACAACTGATAAACTTCTTTTACACTTTTAAATACGTACTATACGTAACATATAACACCCAGACCAGTAACAGAAATTAAAATTCATTATTTCAATTCCTGCTCGGCAGGAATCGAACCCGGGCCCTCAGCGGCATATTAACCACTGAACCACTCAGGTCGTGAGACATACCTGCATGTATGCATACCTCATCATATCAGCCAAAAACGCCCACTGCTGGGCATAGGCTTCCCCCAGACATCTCTGACAAAGGCTGGTTCTGTGCCTTCCGCATCCAGCTGGTATGTGCGATCTTTACCAGGTTGTCGGTCCACCTTGTGTGAGGCCTATCCACGCTGCGTCTTCCGGTACGTGGTTGCCACTCGAGAACTTTACTGCCCCATCGGCCATCTGTTCTGCGAGCTATGTGCCCTGCCCACTGCCACTTTAGCCTGGCAATCCTTAGGGCTATGTCGGTGACCTTGGTTCTGCCGTTATGCATACCTAATGGAGGTAAAGGTTAAAATGGTGTGCCAGCTGCTGCCACTCAGATGTGAATCGAGACTAACCTAGCTTCATCTCAGGACAGTGCCTTGTAAGGATTTCGTAAGTTGATCTAGTAAGTGGCGTTCATAACTTGAAAAGCGTGTCTATTCTTAGTAATAGACCATTTGTACCCTTTTCCTATTTTTTGCTTTATTTTTATAATATCCTTTACAACCTAAGACAAAATTTCGTGCAAGTCTATGAACGTTGTTTGAGTAAAATTTAAAATAGTGTTGTGTATGGTTCGTATCATTATGATAAAGGCCTGATAAATGATATCAACGCCAATGATAATATCTAAGTCATAACTGCCGGCTTTACAATGTATGTCATGTATGTGTCGTAATACGTGAAATAGTTGATTAATAAAAAAAGGAGTTAATGTCCCGTTTGTGCTCTCGCACACGAGGGCCCGGGATCTGCCTAGGATCTAAAAACATGTTTTATCTCTCGCTTATAAAGTTATATTGTAAGTTTTATCCTGAAAATCATAACGGCATTCGAAATGAGCTTTTTCTGTAAACAAAGCTATTAAAATGTATTTCAGCCAAACACAAACAATATCAATTTGAACCTTGATCCATCTACTAGTTGAACTTTCTGCAGATAATGAATGCATTATAAATATATATTTAAGTACGAATCAATTTAAAACATTAAATTACCTTCATATCACAAAAAAGTAAACAAACAATAACATAACAATAATAACAGTTGCTCGTATTAACAGTCAATACGAGCAACTTAGGTATTATTTTAGGAGTCGGTGCCAGCAAGTCATGTTAAGGAGGAGTTAGACCTTGGGCGAAGGGCAGGGTTGTTGTGGGACCGACTCAAAAAAATATTTATAGGTACATCAGTTATTCGTATTTTATGTTATAGCTTATTTTTTACTTTTTGCATGTTCATGTTGTGCAATGAGTATACTTTGTATGGTTCAGTTTTTAGAATATAATTGTAGATGCGCTACAAATGTCTGAATGTTATATTAAAATTTGAAATTCTTTCAGTACATCCAAATTGCGTCCTCTTCATTTTTATTATCTACTACTGAAGCCATACATTTTGGCGTACCAGTTGTCGGGATACCAGTATTTGGTAATCAATTTGTCAACGTTGAAAGAATGGTCAAAAAAGGAATGGGGCTGGAAGTCGAAGTTAGTTACTCGCTCGTCGACAATTTAAAAGTTGCAGTTGGCAAAGTTCTTGCTGATGATGAGTAAGAATAATTTAATAATTACACATTTTTTATACTATCTATTCAAATATTATGATCGAATAGAATTTCATAAAGACAAATACGGGAATATATCTAATCAACAATACGCAATAGCCAAATTTGACCGGTACATGCAAGCTTATTATTATACTCTTTATTGCACAAAACACATTGGAAACATAGTTACAATACAAAGTACAAAGGCGAGCTTATCCCTAAAAGAGATCTCTTCCAGCCAACCTCACATTCTGTGGAGAGACCATAATGACGGGGTGTAATAAGTGCATACGAAATTTTAATTTAAGTAGTATGTGTAATATCTATATTTCTACACACATTTGAATACATGCAATACAAAACAAAATAAATACCTATATATATATAACATACATACCTATATCATACTATACATACATATACTATACTATCAGCTGAGTAAAGAGAGATAGTGCTCTTTTAATCGATTTTTAAATGATGACGCAGATGGAGCGTCACGGATAGAAGATGGCAGATCATTCCACATTCGGACCGCGTGAACAGAAAATGACTTGAAAAAGAAATGCGTTTTTGATAATGGCACCCGAAGGGTTTTAGTGATACAAGGACGCTGGGAACGGGAAGGGGGAGGGAGCAACTGAAATCTGCCACGAAGATAGCTGGGCGCAAAAGGATTCTTTAGGGTCTTGTATAAGAAGGTCAATATATTTACGTTACGACGCTGACGTATAGGTAGCCACCTTAAGCGCTGACGATACTCGGAGACGTGGTCGTACTTTCGTAACCCGAATATAAATCGTATCGCAAGATTTTGTAAACGTGACCTAACTTGACTTGAATATAATTCATTCATTCATTTATTCATTGATGATCTTTTACTACAGGTACCGCAAGAAAGTGAAGGAGTTATCTGCGATCTACCATGACCGCGTGGCGACACCTGCGCGTGAGCTGGTGCACTGGGCGGAGCACGTCGTGCGCACGCGCGGCGCGCCGCATCTGCGATCCCCCGCGTTGATGGTACCTTGATACCAGAAACTATACCTCGATCTCATTGCACTTGTTTTAGTTGTCTTATGTGTCTTGAAGAAAATCATTAAAAATATATTCTGCTCTAAGAGAAAGGCTAACAAAGTAAAGACAAATTAAATGCTTGCGATTAAGTTGTAAAATAATTGTTATCGTTGTATTATATAATATTTTTTTGAGATGTGACTTATATACAATCTATAATTAGGCATTTATTCAATTATCGTATACATAAATTATTTACAGTTATAATAAAAAATACACTAATACCTACAACTAAAATACCAAATATATGCACTAATACATATAAAATTTACTAAATTAAAACCTTAATAGTTATAAATCTTTTATTACCTAACTAAATTAAAAAATATGTAAAAAACCAGGGCCCCGCGGTAAGGTGCCCATCATGGCGGCGGCATTTCCGCGCTGGATGGCGATACTTATCCGCTGCGCGAGAAAGCCGCCGGCACGTGGGTCACCCGTCGCCTCCCTGAGCCGCTTACTAAGCTCCCTGAAGAGCGAGTGTGCGCTCGGGCCCTTACGGACCCAGTGTCTCGACACCAAATGCGACAAAGTCGTATTGGGCGCCGAGACAGCTGTACTTGCCCATCTTCGAGCGCTCACGCATCTCAGCCGCCGCGCCAGCCCGTTTGGCGGTTGCCGGAAGATCGGTCGCAGCTAGTGTGTCGGCGCACGTGGCGTCCCACACCAGCGGGCGACCCATCCTCCACGGTATCATAGACATCCCGTCAGGTCTCTTGCCATCGTCCCGTGCAATGTGTTAAGGTTCCAGGATTGCGGGGACGTTGGCGCTGACGAGAGACCGTCGCAGGATGTCATTGATCGCGGCATGACGGGAGAGGCGGCCAGCGCTCTAAGAACAGGCAAGCCCATGGTGACCGAGGCGGTCAACACTCGCTCCACAGGAAGCACAACCATGGTCGATACAAACCTCGGCTCCCAGCCGGAGACCGATGGCGAGACGGAGAGTGGTTTGGTCGATAAAAGTGCCGGTGTTGGGGGATGGGTAGGCGTTGAGCCAGTGCCCGGATTCCCGTCTGGCAACTGCTTCCAGCCTGGCGCGGACTTTTAAAGATGATGAGTTATTTATGAGAGTGTCTAATACGACATGAGATGAAATATAACATTTCATCTTTCCAGGCCTTTTGAATTTTGGGTGTGGGAGGAAAATTTGGGCTCGGTCCAGCTAGCCAGGCAGTTTCAGCCTCCGCCAAGCACGCGACTTCACAGTTTGTAGCCACGGGGGCTTTAAGAATATTTCCTGTGAGGTCAGACGAGCTATGGATAGAGGACAGAAAAGCCGGCAGTGCCACACTAGAGATTTTACGGGTTCCCAGGCCACCATACCTAATTGGCAGGGAGGCCTGGGTCCATGCCTGCTCGCTTAGTCTGATGTTTGTGATTGATTCAATTTGGAATTTTATTACATTATCTAAGTCTTTTATTAGATCAGGGAATTTCCACACTGGGCAGCAGCGGAGCAGGTAAGTAAATTTTGGAACAAAAAGACAAAACTTCAGTATGAAAAGGGCAGAATGGCTGCTAATTTTAAGGAGGCGGTCCGAAAATTCATTAAATTTAGAAACCGAACTTGTTAGGAGCGGTGGAATGGCCTCGTCGAAAATAGGGGAGCCAAGGAGGCTCAGACTGTATTTTGTGAGTATTCTAATATTTGGGGCTACGCTATTAAAATTTTGGACTATGGATTGTGCCAAGCTTGTGTCTATTTTCTCAGAAATGTAGAGTTCACATTTGTTAAAATTTAGTTCCAAACCAATGAGGTCAAAATTGTGTTTTATAATTTCTAAATCAGTTAGGACAGTCTGAGCATCCCCGGCTATGGTACCGTCGTCCAGGTACCATACGTTTAATTTTGAATTGACACTGTGGATTATCGAATTTATGGCCAAACTGAAGATCGCTGGACCGAGGGGATCACCCTGCTGACACCCCACAGCCGAAAGAATTTCATTATTTTTGTGCAATAATTTTGAAGGACAGTGATAACACTGTAGCATAAAATTATAAATCTCCGGAACGTGTAGTTTAATTTTATTCAGGAGGGTGTCCCTGTTTACTGAATTAAAAGCGTTTTTAACATCTAACTTAAGGATTACCTCGCACAGATCATCTTGCGTGAAGGTACGTAAGGCATGGACCGTTGCCTCGCAGCATCCGCGGGTTCCGAAGCCAACCTGTACGGGTTCGAAAAGTGACTGGAATTTAGAACGAGTTAGCCGAACACAAATTTTGGCAGCCAATCGCCGCAGGGTGGAGCCTACAGCGATCGGTCGTACGCCACCGTCTTTTTTAGTCAGGGCAATTAAATTAGCCCCGTATAGGATCGGCGTCACTTCCTGGCACACATTCCCCTCTAGCATGACATTCACCAGCCCGGTTAGTGCTGAGATGACGTGGTCGCCGGCCATGCCCACACCGTGGCTGGTGAGGTCCTTGAGGTGTTGAGGGGAGATGCCATCCAAACCGGACGCCGAACCTGCCGGGAAGGAAGCGATGGCGGCAACAACATCTTCCTCTTTGGCGCGGAGACAAGTTGCAATGTGGGGGGGTCTACAAAAGGGGGGCAGGAAGGGCCTGGGGGGTGTTTGGGTTGTAGTGCGGCGGCGGTCTCCGGTGAGTCGGGTGCAATGGAATTGTTTGAGAATAGTAGTCGGGTGGCGCCCTTTAAGTCTCCGTCTTGCACTTTCTCTTCAACTTTAAGAAATATGTCATTATTATGTCTGCTATGCGGAGGCCTTCGGGGCGCCGCTTGGGGTAATTGTGTGTTTGGAGCAGTGTTGTTTTTAATTTGCTGTGTGAGGGATATCTTATTCTCAAGTGAGGCGTGTAGTGTTTTGTATGAGAAGCTGAGGAGGTCATGCCAGGATGCGAAATTGTTGTCGCGTGTGCATCTTTTGATGGACTCGGCTAGAGCGGAAGCTACGCAGGATCGGGCACCACGAGGTATGCGTTTCACGATGGCTGTAGAGTGTTTTAACTGACTAGGAGTGAGTGTAAGGGGGTAGATGTGTTCGTGAGTGGTGTGTTGTTGGTCTGGGAGTCGGGGCTTTGGCTACATGGTGTGCATAGAATGATGCGCGCGTGATGAACTCGCGATTGATGAATATGGAGTCCTTTGATGCTAGTGAATGATCTTAAACATATTGCACAATGTTGCATGGAAATGGGCTCAGGGAAAAGAGACGCTTACAGATACTATACGTAGAAAATAATGAAAACCCTAAAAAAAACACTTATATCTATAAAAAAAAAGTATTTTCACACCGGTTTGCTATTCACATTTACAAATGATAAAATTTTCACTTCACTGAATTGTTCACTTGACAAGCGACATATTGTTTTTGCCTTCTCTCTGGTGACATTATCAGGCCATGAAATACTTCATCGCGCGCAGACGTCTAGGCGTAGCTAGGCAACATATAGCTTGGCGTCATGTCAGCTCATGTCAATTTGTTGTAGTAAATATTTTGATACACTCTTGGATACTATGGCGCCCCCGAAGCCACCCACAACCCTGCGCACGCACTGCCACGGGTTTCACCAGTTAGCACCGTTTAAATGAACTGCGTAGGGAGCCATGTAATTTTATTATTATTTATTTGAAATGGAACACCGGTTCACCAATAGATCATTTTTGTTTTTTTTGACACTAAATTATAATGTATTTTTATACGTTGCCTATTTATTCTGTTTTGTGTACTTGTGGCTAATACACCACTACCACACCTTCCGGCGTGGTGGTAAATCAAAGAAATACAAACGTAATTCTTTATGAATTTACTATACCTACTTCCGCCTAAAGAGTATAGGCCTATTTAGGATAACATTTTAATAAAGTGACCTCGTCGCCTTAAAGAGAAGTCACCTTGCGTCAAATCAGGTTGTATTGATTCTTTGCTGACTGTTTATAATGTTGGCTCAATGAATACCTACTCGTAATAGTTGCGACCATGACCTTGCACTGTACGAAATCTTGTCCTGAAAAAGCGCGAATTATTGTAATTTACTTCAGGTTTTGTCAATTTTAGATTTTCGATAGTGCCTAGAACCGAAATAAACCGGTTACATAAATTTTGAAGGCGCTCTAATTTGTTCAAAATCTCAGCGGCATCCAAGTAGCAGGAGTCAGCGTAATCAAGAAGAGAAAGAAGATGAGTTTGGGCAAGAGAGGTCAGAAAATCAGAAGTATTTACCCGATTTGTCGCAAGATCTGAAACGCACAACAAAACACAGTACAAGATGTTTTATTCCTACGAACGTTGTCGGCCGGATGTCCTCCGATAGGTACAAGAAATGGGCAAGTGATTATGCATTCGCTGCTTCTGGTCAAGGAATAAATATCCATCTGATGAAGAAGGATGACCTCAATGATGATCCAATCTACCTTTGCCACGAGAAATACGTCACTGTACATCGTTACAACATCGAAATAACACGAATATTGCCTTACAAAAACTGTTTGTTTGCAATCATTATAGTTATTTTATTGTATATACAAAAATATGTATAATGTACAGTTAATTTTTTTATTTCTTTTGTGTTTTTTATGTCAAAATAGTATACAGTGTACAAAAGTGTCATTGTCAAAATTAACACTTGTTTAATAATAATGTCTTTATAGTATTCTCTATATATTTTTTATGATGACACGTGTAAGCACATCTTTAAGTTTTCCCCGTGCAAACACTTGCACTACTATGAGATACTGTGATAACTTACCTCTTCCCAAGGGTTGTCTGGAAGAGATCGCTTAAAGCTATAAGGCCGCCTTTGCGTGCTAATAACTTGTTGTTTTTTTCCTGTATAGTATAGCGTCGATTAGCTTTTTTGCTAAATCTTTATAAAATTTCAAAGCCTCAAGTACCCAGCGCCTCGATCCCAAACGGCTGAAATATGAAATCCTGGGCTAGGCTTTCATATTTCCACCGTTTGATGTCCTCAGCAGCAGCTTATCTAAAACCGTGCCGACATTCAAGGAAGGTACAGCTTGAAGCCCTGACTCTCGCTCTGCATCGGCTATGAGACGAGCATGTTCCGAAACATTGGCCGAAGAAGCTATCAGATCTTTTTTCTGTAATGTATATGTATTTATATTTATAATAAGACCACGCTAAGACCGAATCACTTATTATAAAAAATAAAATAAAAATCTCTGTATGGCAAATTATGAAGTTTTTTAAAAGTAATAGAACGTCATTCATTAAAGTCATAACTAACAATTTTATTTCTGTAGGATTGTTTATTGTCGTGAGTTATGAAAAATATTATTAAATAATGGGCAAACAATTAAAAAGAAAGTGAGAGTGAAAATTTTCAGCATGATTAATAATTTAGTCAAACTAAAAGTACAAGTTCAAGCCAAATATCTGAATGTTTACAAGAAGGACTGACAAGGACAGATTATCCCCAGATTATTGCCATATCCACATTTTTTAAATTTTACTTCTGTCAGTCAATTCGGACTTATCGTGGTCCTATTATACTTACTTACTCACCTTGGACTTCTTCAAGCTGCATGTTGTCTCCGATTCCATTGCCACATTTTTACCGAGGACGCATACTGAAGCACTAGATGGATTTGTAGAATTTTTCAACATTCATCACTCCAAAGATGATGATGATGACGACCAAGGTGGGCCGTTTTACCTCACAGCCCATTGAACAGCTAAAAGACCTAAAGCGTCTAGCAGGCTGCCAGTTGTATTCGCTTGCAATGGCTTCATTACCATCACTGCTTTTCTTATTCTTGGGCACCCAAAGGTTGCCTGTTTCTTGTGCTGTTGTTACCGATAAGTCCTAGTATTATAAAAAAAAATATCATCTTGGTGTTCATATCGAGGTTGTGTTCTCGCGCGCGAGGGCAGGGCATTGATCACGGTCCTGGATTTAGCAATCCAGGTAATTACAATAGAGTCTTAGGCCGAACAAACGGACAACGAAGGAATACTCTGCCTCTTTTTACACCAAAAGAATATTATAGAATGAACATTCGCTTCTTTGGTTTTTATCCACATCCATCTTCGTGATGTTGTTGGTGAACAAAAACGAAAGAAAATAAATATTTGAAAGCTAATAAGGAAAAATTGTGGAAATAAGGTTGCAATGACTAAGTGTTAAGCGTATCTGTTACGTGGCTACTGAAAATAAATTATATAAATAAATTAATTACGTGGTGTTCCATTAGTACGGACGTTTTATTGCGCACCTTTGAGAGACCAGTGTAGTTTCAAAATATAGATTCAACATGATCCTTCGAGCCGGATAACGCGGTATCGCTTGTGTCCTTGCGAATATATAATACCTTGTCGAGTTGTAAGATCTATGCTTTCATTCCAATACTTGCCAGTATTGTTTAAATACAACAATAAACGTGGTGTGCCATTAGTACGGACGTTTTATTGCGCACCTTTGGGAGACCAGTGTAGTTTCAAAATATAGATTCAACATGGTCCTTCAGACCCGGATTTATCCGTATGTGGTTGTTTTTTTGGTGGCTTGAGGCTACACGAAGATTCCTTCGCACTAGAAAGGGACAGCAGATTGCAGTTCAAGGTGCAAGCAGCAGAGTATTTCATAGAGGGCGCTACTTTGTATGGCGAATCAACAAATTTCAAGCTGGGACGAGGTATTCTGCAGACAGTGGAAAGTGGCGCCACTGTCAGGAACACTTGGATTGCGGAACTATAAATTCAAGCAAAGGAAACAGGTGTCTGGAGCTACGAGTATTGGATTGAAGGACAAGACAGTGTCTGTGTGTGAGTGATCTGGTGAAGTTACTGTGAGTACTCTTTTGATAAATTTGAAGAATAGTGAACCTTATGAACATTGATCAAAAAACTTAGAGATTTTAAGATGCAATAGTAGTTCAAGCGAAAATAGACTTTATTTACTAGAGGAAATTAACTTAGAAGATTTGTCATTGTTTACTAGCACTTAGAATAGTTTCGAAAATTTGGTTGAGACGGGGAACCTATGCCGGATTTTTGATAGGTTGGTAAAACACTTTTCGAGTTTGTTGCTTGGACTTGTATTTATTTTTGGTTTATTTTCAAATTGTTCATTAAAGTTTAACTTACGTAAATAATCTTCAAAATGGATTCACTTTTGATTATACAAGAAGATACATCGAAGAGAATTATTAAGGCAGAGATTAATTATAAAAAGTCACCTAAAAGTAGGATAACAACAGAGTATTTGGAAAGTAGACTCGAGACGTTGGGCTGCTGATCCAAGTGTTTTGCAAACAAAAAGTTATGTAACTGATGAGATTTATGATGTTACCGAGGAGACATATATAAATTATAAATGTGAATTAAAAGCGGCCATGAATTTATTATTGAAAAGTAAAACTTCTGAAAATCTGTCTGAAAATGTGGATTCCGATGTTAGTTGTCAAGTCAAGTTACCTAAAATTAATATACCTACATTTTCCGGAAATTACGCAGAGTGGACTTCGTTCAGAGACTTATTTCAATCATTAATTCATGACAGTAAAACTATAACTAAGGTCCAAAAATTACATTATCTAAAAAGTTACATTACGCGTGAAGCGGAACAGCTGTTAAGAAATATTCCAACTACAGAGTCTAATTATGTACGATGATGGGAACTGTTAGAGTCTCGTTATAATAATAAGAAATACTTGTCGCATTGTATATTGAAGCGTTTCTTAGGTCAGCGAAATGCCACATCAGAGTCAGCAGTGTTTCTAAAGGAACTTTTAGATACGTCTACAGATTGTCTGAGTGCGTTGTCAAATCTAGGTATTCAGGTGGACTTTTGGGATATTGTTGTAATACACATTTTGTCTTTAAAGTTAGATGCGGAGACAAGAAAACAGTGGGAGTTGACTGTAAGCAACAGTGAAGATTCGGATTTGCCCACATTTAAACAATTTCAAGACTTTTTGTTAAATCGTTATAGAGCTTTAGAGTTTGTAGATACAAAAAGTAATAGATTCAATGGCACGAATGTAAACAAATCCAAATCTTTACATGTAAACGCTGCTGCAGTGTTGATGAAGTGTGGCTTTTGCAATGACAATGACCACAAGCTAGCTCAGTGAAAGAAGTTTACGAGTATGACGCTCGACGACAGTGACGCTCGACGTGACTTTGTTCAGAAAAATGGACATTGTTTTAATTGTTTGGGAAACAATCACACAGCCAAATTTTGTAAAAATCCTTGGGGTTGTCGCGCTTGTAAAAGACGACACCACTCTTTGCTCCATCCTAAAGGTGCTGGTACTGGTACAGGTAATTTTGCGAAACCTTCAAATAACACAGGCAGTCTAAATTCAAATCCATCTGATGGAGACGGAATGAAATGTCTACGAAATTTATGTAGAAAATCACTTAACTATTTCCGCTGCTTCCTCTGGGAGTACGTTCACGCAAATAATATGAAATGCCCCAAGTATTTGTTTTACTCAAGGAAAACTGCCTTAGAAATATTCCTTATTGTGTGCGCAAGCACACTTTCCATCCTTCATACTTTTTTGCCAATCCTGCAGCCGAATAAACAGCTTTTTGCATTGTTTCGGGGAAGGTTATAAGTTAAAGGGGAGTTAAAATATCAAACTTCCAACGCTCCAAAAAAGCTCTAGTGGCCACATTTGAGATACAAAGCCGAGTCTTGTATCGTTTTCGGTTATATCGGTATTTATAGAGAAAAATTACGTAACGCCACATCATCACTACAAGCCCTTTAAATCCCACATTACAAAAACATCAACAACAAATAACTTGTTGGCTATTAATAATGTGAAAAATATGTATACGTACGATTTTCAGTGCCGTACTATGAAAACACACACTTGCATAATTCCGGGCACTTCAGCTAGCGTTAAAAGAATTACACCTTGTGCCGCAATATTTAAGGGTCTTGCATCTTATTAGTTTTAGGCAAGTTCAGCAGCCATACAAACGGGTAAGGTGTGTTTCATTCACACCATCTAGATTTTTGTCTTCCAACCAACGTACGCACATCACGAGCCTTTTAACGGCGCATGTGCAAGATGCGGAATGAGCCCTCCCCAAGTATTTCCTTTGTACACATCGGGTTCTTCAAAAGGCATGTCTACAGGTACCTCAGATGCCGGCACCGCTTCCGCTTCCCTTAGGTTGCAGATGTCCTATACGAAGGTGGATCGTCCGTTCATGGCAATAAAAACATTATGTAGATAATAACCTTCAACAAATGATTTTACACTTCCTAAATTGATGCGCCATTGTATACGTTTCCTAGGAAATGTATATAATTCCTAGGTTTCACATATTTCCGATAAAATAAAAATATTTGTACAAAAACAAAGCAGAAATATATTGATCACTGCTTAAATAACTCATCATCATCGTTCTAGCGCTTATCCCGGCCTCTGTCAGGGTTCGCTTTCCTACTCATTCTTCTCCACTTCGCCCGGTCTTCGGCATCCACTTGTCGTAAGCCGTTGGCTCTCGCATTCGACTCAGCGATTTCAATCCATCGCTTCTTGGGTCACCCACGGGGCTACTTTCCTGATACCGGCAGATTCAGGTACTTATTTCCCACGTATCCCTGAGGCTTTCGCAACACATGACCAAACCAGCGCAGACGAGCCTCCTCGATCTTATCTGCGACATCCCTCCCTTATGTAGGCCTGCTGGAAGAAATTTCTTTTAGAAATAAGTAGTGCCTGTTGTGTCAGTTATATCTGTGTTGTATCTCTGCATTTGTTTATTGTGTGCAATAAATTGTTAAATAAATAAATAAATCCCTCACGCCAAGGCTGCCACGGATGTACTCGTTACGTACTCGATCTAGTCGCGTAACTCCGCACATCCACCGAGCATTTTCATTTCGTTGGCATGGAATTCGCCAACGTGTTTCGTCAGCGCTGGCCATGTCTCGCAGCCATAGAGCATCACTGGTCTAATTATACTCTTACTGCCGTGAGTTCCCGCCATTTGGCCCAAGATGCAGAGATTCGGGACGTGACATCGGGGCCGATAGCGTCGGATTCGTGCATCACAGATCCGAGGTATTTGGATTTATTTGTTCTATTGACAGCTTCGTTACCTATAAGGATGGTTTCGGGATCAGCGCTGCAGCTGGCCATATGCTTCATTTTGGAGACATTCAACTTCAAACCACCGTTTTCTAGCAAATCCTTCGACTTGTTAACTCTGGTCTCAAGATCCTGCCTAAGTTTGCTCACCAGTACAATGTCGTCAGCGTACTTTATAAGCCAAGGGGCATGTCCTAAATTTTCGCTGAGAGGGCATCGAGCACAAATAAGAGCTCAGCACTAAACCCTGGTGAACTTCTACAATAATCGGGAAGAGATTAGTATGGCCTACGATGGATTTGACGACGGCTCCAGTATTGGCATACATATCGCCCCAGATACACAGGTCTACAGATACACACGTCAAACTTATAAGACGCCTCTTTCGTCAGGGGTTCATTAATAGGTTACTGCACCTCTATTGTCCTTTGTATAATTTGAGAATTGCAGTCATTGCTGCTCCTTGCATGGCCAGGCGGTGCCGTTACGAATTTTTTCGGTGAGCAACGTAATAGAGGCTTTACCAAATAATGCTGAACGGTGAGACTTTAGTGTCTCCACATTCAGGAGAAACACTAGAAAAAGCTTCTGAAACATGTAATTTATTTGTACTGTACTAGCTGACCTAGAAATCTCCTTGCGCTTCGTCTATCAGAAACTAAATTAGAGCCAATTGTAGCTAGAGCGCAGAACGTAGAGCGACTACAGAGGACGGACTTTCAAGATCCTGATTCCTTCCTAAAGTGAAAAACTATATCAGCCCAGGGATTCTAGTAATAGGCCATGAAATTTTTTTGAAGTTAAAACATATTAATTTTTACAGTAGTAGTAATAGTAATAAAGTTTATTATCGTCCAGTAATTTGCAACTTACATTTAAGTCCCAGTAAAGTAATTCTGTATCCTTTGCTGGATGTAGGTAGGTACATCACTGTCTCGTCTTACGTATTTCTCAATAATTATAATTTACTGGACTCATTAAGGATGTAATGTGGAATCGAATAAAGTGCTTAAGACTAAAAGAAAACAATTTGTTTCGATTAAGATTACTATTTTTCCTATTTATTCTTCTTCACAACATCCTTTATCTTGCGATTGCATAGAATATATTTTACAACAGTACACAGTAAAATGATAACAGCAACGACGAGCGCGATAAGGTCCAGGTACAGTTTCTGGTACCAAGGGACCAGAAGTGCTGGGGAACGTAAATGTGGCGCGCCGCGCGTGCGTATTACGTGTTCTGACCAATGCACGATTTCAGCCCCTGGCTGCACCGGGCGGTCGTGGTATATTATAGACAGCTCTTTTGCCTTTTCCCGGTATCTGCAAATGTTAATGGTTATCTTTTTGAATCCTCATTACAAAGCTCAAGGTCGATCAGCGTTCTATGGAAAGAGTTATGCTCGTAGTTACAGTGTCCGCAGTACCAACAGCTGAACGTACGGAAAGGTTCTCGAGTCATGACCGCCTACCGGCAATCGCAACGTCGGACCATCCCCACAAGTTATAGTATACCCGGTATGACAGGCGTGAGGACCGGCCTTCCGACTACGTACAGCGGTGGGCTCTCTGCGGCTGAGAATCCCAGTAACGTGGATATACAAAAACAAGCACACAAACACCAAGACCCTGAACTGAATTTGGTCACTACCATTTCTACCCGACTGGGAATCGAAACTCTATGCATGGCTGATCGGTAATGATCAGTATATTACGTTTTCACTTTTCACACTAAAATCAATCAATTGAGACAATGCCAATCTGACCGATGCTAAGGAGGTCGTAAGTACCCTATAACGTTTGGGAATAGTGTACGAGCAGTAGTACGAGTTCATTTTCCCTAATAGGTTTCAGCCATTACCCCCAATATTCAAACACATAAACTTACCCTAAATAAGATTAGTATGGATGACAGCATTATGAAAGTACGAGTACATTATTAACACAAAGAGTTAAAGTTATCCTGAAGTATCCAACTCGAGTGTCACGTAATACTTTTTATTCCGAAAATGTTTAAGGACCCGGCGGGAAAATTGAAACTTCAACGTCTCAAATTCCACATTGGTTTTTCAGCCTGCTCCAACTTTTGGTACCTAGGGGAAACTGGGGCAAAACCGAATAAGCGGGTCAAACCCGCGAGAACTTGTAAAAAGAGCAAGAGTGACAAACCACCATTCCATCCATTTATACACCCATGCTCACAAACTGTCCATTTCTTAATATCTGTGGGATAATAATATGATAGGATGGTGCAAAATCTGGCTTAAGGTTCCGGTTCTGCCCTGACTTCACCTAGTTAGCTAAATAAAGATAATTATGGTCTAGTTAGACTATTATTGATAGGATTGCCTACAGAGTTTACAAAAGACTTAGCTAATTAGTATTGGTAATGTTCCTGAATTGTCTCATTGGTCACAAGACCCGCCATTGAGAAGATCATGGGGGAGGGCTAAGCCCAGCAGCGGGTGGGTTGATGATGATATAGTTTTTATGGGAGTCAGGTATTTAATATCAACACATCTGACGTTATTTGTAAACACCTACAGTCTACGATGAAGCATATGTGCTTATTGGGTAAATAGGTACCTAATTGTGTAACTATATCACAGCATTATTAAATAATTTACACATAGTGGTAAGCTGAGAAAACTTTAAGAAAAGCTTACTTGTCGTCCTCAAGCATGATGTGAATGGCCTTCTTTAGGTTTGCAGCTACATCGAAATTTAATTTAACATGAAGACCAAATCCTCTGGCAACAGCCTTGTTGATATTTATGAACTGGTCGAAGTATATCGGCATTCCAATTATCGGGATGCCAAAATGTATGGCTTCAAGTGAAGACAACAAACCTCCGTGCGTAATGAAGAACAAGCAATTAGGATGAGCTGGAAAATATAATTATTAGTAATATTAGTAGGCGGCCTCGTCTAAAATGTGGTAAATATCACAATGTACTTTAGTAGATATGTGTATATTATAACTTTTATCCGATTAATAGTATTGTATTAGGTAGTATGATAATATTCCACCCCAGTACATCAGAACTTCCGTTCAGTAAACATTCACGACCAGACACATAAGCCATTAACCACTAGTCGTATTTTAATTTTATTTAAATAAAATACTGGCAAGCAAACAGTTTGGCCACCTTCAAAATTAATATTAAACAAAAACATTTATGTTAATACTGGGAAAAATGTTTTTAAAATGCATTTTTTTATTGTACCCATGATAAACTTTGTTAAGTGAAGTGCCCATCCTTTCCATAATTTTTGTCCGTCAATGATTGCACGAATCCAACGAAATCTTCGAAATGATAACGGTGCGATTAATGGACATATGTTTTCATAAAAATTAGAACTTTGTAACATCATTAAACATTGTCTATTCTTATTTTTTAAGAAGCATAGCTATTTGTTGTTGAAATATCGATCAATCCTATTGTT
The DNA here is from genome assembly GCA_907269095.1 of Blastobasis adustella. NCBI lineage: Eukaryota > Metazoa > Arthropoda > Insecta > Lepidoptera > Blastobasidae > Blastobasis > Blastobasis adustella. The sequence goes on along the minus strand of OU026114.1, from coordinate 3,235,996 downwards.
CACTTTCATATCTATAATTATTGACACATAGTTTACTCTATCGATTCGAAGATTTTATTGGCTTAGTAAAAAATTTTGACAGAAAAATATAGTGGGAATGATAGTCTAAGGGTCGTACTTAGCAAAAGCTTATTCAGCGAAATTCGTAGAAATTATAAATGAATAATGCACGTAACTTATTTTTGGACCTAATTTTATTTCTCGCCTGTGTATTGGAGTAAGATATATGATTATTAGAAGGTTGGCTTTGGTTGTTGTAATATCGTGTACCGAAGTTGTGACTTTTTCCAATTGAATTTATTTATTTAGTGGGCTCTGTCTCCGGGTAAGCCAACTGCCACGCGATTTTGGCCTCGGTAGAAAAAGCCGATGGAAAGGTCCCTAGTTTAGATAATAATTTATCCACTAGGGACTGCGAGCTGTGTACCAAGGACAAAAACACTTTACGAACGCCCAGACCACCATAGCGAATAGGCAATAATGCCTGCTTCCAAGAAGAATGTTCCCAATTAATGTTTAAAACTGATGTGAGTGTTTGTTTCACGGTGTTGTTTAGGAGTTCTAGAAGAACGGGATGTTTCCAAAGCTGACAACACCGTAAAACATACATGAATTTTGGAACAAAAAGGCAATACCGGATTATAACAAAAATCTTGCGCCGAAGCCAGCCGAAAAATATCGACAGCGTCTCGTAACCAGGCAACGCCTTACGATGCCGAGGTAACAGCTTGTATTAAATCTTGCAGATGTCACAACAAAACGGCCTGTCAACTCAGCACAGCCTCAATAATTAATTATAGATACTGAAAATTGGGGACACACACAATTACGCCCACACACCACAGTATGCTCCACCCCTGGGCGCGACGCGAACCAACCCTTACGCCTTCCAGAAAGCGTTACATATATTTAATATCAATTTTCAATCGGCAGACGGAGCTCGAGACGTGACATTTTTTTTTTTATCATTTTTCTTATTATTCAGTCACTCAGTATTTAGAGTTTCTTCATGAAAAGCGATCTAATGCACGAGTGTATCAACCTGCCGAATAGTATCCGATTTATCGGATTTTTCTTCCGCCAGACTCTTGTTTGTCGAAATGTCAAAACTATGGAAAAATTGTGACTTTACTTACAGTAAAATAGAAAAGATTAAACAATATTTATTGAATTATATATCATAGTTGGTATACTGTTTAAATATTTTATAATAGTTGTTTTCTGTTCGCCGTAGGAAACCCGGAACATACCTTTAAAAGGTGTGGTAATAACCGCGATAGTTTAAAACATCATACCTATAGATAATTCCGGCAAAACAAGAGTCCGGCGAAGAAAATCTGACGAATCGGGTACTATTTAACTCGCGTTGTTAAATAAAATGTCTAAGTAAAACTAAACAGTCATACTGTTTCCACGTATGGTCGACATACCGAGTATACTCTGTTGTGGAGCCCACTTCAGTATATGAACATTTTTTGGTACATTGGTCAACTCCGCTTCATATTTCCAAATGACGGGATGCTTTAATTCGCCGAACACACTCAGCAAGCCTCTTGTAACGGATTCTGGAATGTCCTTGCTTTTCCATGTTGATCCCATACTGAAATATATTACTCCCTCCTGTGCATTGTCCATGAACGTTTGTAGATCCTAAAATTGAACATTCTTTGCAATTAAGCTAATATTTTTTCCTATGATATCATCTAGTCATTCTTCTCCACTTTGCCCTGTCTTCGGCATCCTTACGTCGTAAGCCGCATTAGGCGATAACAATCCATAGCTTTTTGGGGCCCCCGGGGTCTCTTTTCTGATATCTTCAGTTTCAGGCACCTATTTCCCTCGTATCTCTGGGACTAAAGCAACACGTGTATTTTTCCTATTTTTAGTATGATCATAAAATCTCTTCGCTGTTGTGTGCGAGAGCTCTGGGTCCGCCTTGACAATGATCCAGCATTTGACAGGTCTTTGTGGAGAGCTCTGGGCTTTCGGCTGATATGATGAATCAAACAAATACCGGTTCAACCAGTGTACCCGTACGTCCCCAGCGAAAGATCTTAGTCAACTTCGCACCGCCAATGGTATCAGACACACCTAACGATTGGCGAGCTCGTTGCGGTGCTGAAGGTTAACTAATTAGCTGCTGAGCACGATACGGTCACCCATCCAGTTCCCGGCCCTAGTGAACATTGCTAAATTTGGTTATCAGTCTCGCAAGCACACTGCCTTAAGATAAGTGCCGCACTTGGTCTTGTCTTTACTATATTAGCTATGGATGTTAGCAAAGACAGTATGATGAGAAGAAGACATGTTTTTCGCAGTGTTCCATTGGAATAATTCATGCAACCGATTTGAAACGATCTGCTTAAATTGCAAAAATCTTAAAAATATCACGATAAGCCTAATTAGACGATTGGTCCACAATTTAAACAATGCAATGCGTTACCTTTGGCAGTGGTTTGTGTGGGACATCTATATGTTGCCCTGATATAAACTTGAAATTTTGTGGTGTGCTTGGAATGTTCCCGTAGAAAGTGTTTTCATTGCTGAATATAAGTGATATATTTTGAACTACATCTTCATAAGTTGGTTTAGATTTTCCACGCAGGCTAAATAGAGGTTCGAGCGCCTCAAGAAATGCTTTTTCTTTGGGAATAGTAATAAATCTGCAATATAAAAAATTTACTTAAAGTTTAAAGCCTTATGCAATAATCCTGCAAACAAATGTAGCAAATTTTGCACAGTCTGTAAGCTTGCCCGTTAAAAGGTATCTACTCCATGGTTCTTTCTTTATTTGGAACTCGGATGTAACTTCAAGCTCCACTTACGATGCTTGTTTATTAAAAACGCTTGTGCAACAAATGGTGGTTTAAAAGGTAATGGTGCGAATGTTGTAAAGGATCACAAAAGCTGTGCTAGTATAGAATAGGTACGTAGTCCAACCTTTTAACGAAATACCATTCGATGCGGTGCAACAACTCCTGAATCCGCTGTATGAAATTTAATGGAGGTACATTAGATGATACTATTCCGTCCACAGTGTATGCCGGATTCGGTGCCTGATCTATTGTCCTGAGCACATTCCATTGAGTACCCATTGAATATGCCCATATGAAAGGGCAGTCGTACAAAGCACCCAGTCTGAAATTATATAAGTGTTACTGTTGTAATAATTAGTGTAGTGTGTTTACAAATATAGTGAGAAAATATTTGCAGTTGGTTTGCTCATGTAGAGCAAGTTAATTGTACTCAGAGGACTTTTATCTGTTTTGTCTTGCTTTGGCATTGCTTTCAATTCAATGTGTTACATAACCAGACGGAAAATAGACCAACTGTTTATTTATTAACGTCTACACAAAATATTTACAGGTACCTACACTAACAATAAACGATTATAAGGTTGTAGATGAAAGATAAAAAATGTAAACACACAACTGTCAATGTCAAAGAGACTATCCAGGGGTTTTTTATCGAATGTATTTATTTACCAAATGGTTATGCATCACGCACACTTTTCAGTGTGCTTTACAGTGGCTGGTAAACTTGATTTATTCAATTTATATAATGTAATAAGTAACTTGGAAACTATTAGTCCTAGAACACAGGTTAGAAAACTCAAATATTAGAAAGAAATGGCCCCCATTTTGAGTGTTGTATTTTTTTTATGTATTATTATTTAAGAAAAACAGTATATATGCCTCGGCGTTCGTCACTTTTCGAGTCTTTCCAATAATGTACTGTAAAAACGAACCAAATGTTTAGAAATTCACTCCATTACTAGTGGCATAAATGAAAACTACACATATTTTAATTGAAACAGCACATATACGTAATAAAAAAAAACATTGTTCCCTATTTAATTCAGTAAAATATTTGTAAATATTCATATGATTTTATTTCATTTTGAATGTACTAATTTAAATCAATATTTCAAGGATTTTAAGAACTTAATCTAACATTCGCTTTATTTATTTTTGTAGCGGCGACCCATTTCTTTACATTTTTTATCTTTAATTCGATCTCACACTTTAGTTATAGTACGTGTAAGGTATTTATTAACAAATAAATGCATATTGAATATTTAGCGACAAAACAAAAATAAATCTCGAGAGATCGAGACGAGCTAGCTCCTGTGATGTCTACTTGTTTTTTACTTGTCTTCAAAAAACTGAAAAACTAAACAGTCACCCACTTTCCGCCATTTTGAAAAAATATCGATTTTGCGGCTTCTCATAAAACTTAGACTTATGAGTTCAATGTTATTTATGTTATATTATTTAATCGAAATCGGTTCAGTAGTTTAGAAGATATTTGACTATGAGTAGACTTAGTGTGTTTACTATGAGTAGACTTAGGGGGTGTTTGTTCAGCATTTGTCGGTAGTTAATGTAGGAAAATCTTTGAATTGCAATATCTCGTAAGATATACCGTTTTCGACATTTTGAACATAAAGTTATCGATAGATATTAAAGTTTCCTGTCGATTGGCATAAGTTTTATAAGTGGCCGCAAAATCGATATTTTTTCATATTGGCGGAAAGTGCGTGGTGATTTTCTCCATAGTAAATGTTCAATGCTTTTTACATATAATAGGACCACGCCAAGTCCAAATCGACTGACAGTAGTAAAAGTAGCAATAATCTGGGGATAATCTGTCCTTGTCAGCCCTTCTTGTAAACATTCAGATATTTGGCTTGAACTTGTATTAGTTTGACTAAATTATTAATCATGCTGATAATTATCACTCTCACTTTCTTTTTAATTGTTTTGCCCATTATTTAATAATATTTTTCATATCTCACGAAAATAATGAATCCTACAGAATACAAATTGTTTGTTATGACTTTTATGAATGACGTTCTATTACTTTTACTTGTCATAATTTGCCATACAGAGATTTTTTTTTAATAAGTGATTCGGACTTAGCGTGGTCTTATTATATTACTTTACTTACATTGAATATACATCACTTTCTATCAGATCTGCTATCACCAGATCGAAATGCTGACTGGTGTTTCGTAATAGTTTTTGAACGTTGTCATGATTAAATGTTAATGAAGCGCCTGCCAAGGACAGGTCATGTAACTCTTCAATGTCATTGACTTTGGCTACACCACTCATTATTTCACTAATGTTTAAAACAGGTTCCCCTAAAAATTAAAATACAAATTTATATATTTCCGTCCATAGTCTGCCAATAACTTGGTGACAATAATTTATGGTTGACTTTGCCATTATGTCAAGTAACATGTTGACCGTCTAATTGACAAAATTATTCTTTTGAAACAATTAATTACAGCACCATTACGTCTTTTTTTACCAAAGAAGGCGTACGGTCTGACGGTCCACCTGATAGAAAGTAGCGACGGGGGAATGGATGCGGTGTCGGCCTTTGACCGGCGGTAAAGTATACAACAAAACTAAAAAATTAACACATTTGCAATCACTACTTTATTATCACTAAACTTTATGGCTAAGTACATGTTTATATGCACAATTTACGTGTAAGCCCTGCATTCGATCTGAATCCGAGGCTCGGATCCTACAAAACGCTGTCAGAGATAGGACAGCATTTTGTCGGACGTTACTGTATTTCTTATGCAGACAAATTAGAATGTTGGATGTTATCTCCGAAATCACTGAAACGATTACGAATATTGTTTCACTAACAAAAAGTTACAGCAGTGGGATAATTCCGGCTAATATAATAAACAAGAAGTTACACCATTTCCGAGTGTCATGGCACATCTGATTCCGGTAAACAATAGGATTTCGTGGGATAGACAAATAATGTTTACAGAGATCCTAACTGCGAGCCGGTGATAATGCTTATTTAATAAAAATATAAGAGATAAACCTTAGTTTAATGTTTATGTTAATTAAGAGTTGTGTAAAGTAGCGTATTCATCAAAAAGTCATTTTGGAAGAGGTCCGTAAATTCTCTCTAATATCCTTCGCCCTATTAAGGCCTATAATAGCTTTTTGTCGATGGTAATAATAATATTATGGGCTTCTTTCTAGAGTTATTGTGTCTTCATAGCCATAAACGTAGTTCGAACTGTGACAGCTAACAGGATGTTTGAGTGAATGAAAATAATGGCTGGAGTGTGGAAGACTTACCTTCAAATAGTTTAGTATTAGTGCTTATGTCTATTTGAGTAAAGTTATGTTCTGGTTTGTTCTTCAGTGGGTAAACTGTCACGTAAGTGATCTGGAACAATTTTAAAAATTATGGATGCGCTCAATATTATATGGAGGGATGATTTAAACTGTCTTTTTCTTACGCAAAGCACAAAAACAAATATTTTTGCGAATCTACAATTAAACAGTCGCCTATTGCTAGACATTTGAAAAAAGACCGCTGTATACTATAATATACAAACAAATCCAAAAAAACACGGAAATGATTTGGTAGTACAAGTTTAGGTTAAACGGAATCAATATGTCGTTGTTGTTTGTGTTCGATTGTTCATTTGCTTTAGTTATATTAAGTAGGATATGAAAAAGAAAATTGAGGCACTGAAAGTTCGTTATGTCGATATTTACACAATGCCCAATCCTTGTGTAAATATCTCAAGTGCGCTAAGTATATTTAAATCTAGCAACTATTCAAAATGGTGTTAAAATTTTGCTTATACAAACGCATATCACAAACACAAATTGAGCATATTAAATATTATATTAGCTTTTTACTTCTTACGTTAAGCACGCGTCTTGTTTCGCTCGATTCTATGTTATTTTTAATATCAAATTATTAAAAAAATGAGAGACAAATAGTCAAATAGTTTGATAATAATAATTGTTGTTAATTACCTCATGGCCAGCAGCATGTAAATGCTTAACATATCCCTCTCCTAACAAATTGAGACTTCTGACCGGCATCGGGAATACTAATAATATTTTGTATCCATAACTAACACTTAAACTAAAAACACTTAATATTAACAGAGCTTGTTTCATTGTGAAAATATACAACCGCAACTCGAGACTATTGAGAGTGAAATAAGTTGGGTTATTATTTTATAGGTTTTTATGAATAGTATAAAAAGTGAATAGTCACTTCGCATATAAGGCTTGATGTCCACTCGCGCGGTGCAGTGCACTGCGCGGCGCGCCGCGCGGTGCCACGTCACGGAGACAACCAAAGAAACGGTGGTGTTATTCTGGTTTTTCAAATTAGGCAACGTTTGCACGAGGGATTTTAAGTTAGGCAACGTTTGCACGAGAGCTTTTTCGATGCTTTTACGCGCGTTATTTGAAATGACTCGCATAACTGACCATGTCTTCTCGACTGTGTGTTCACACGCAGGAGTAAAAAGTAGATTTTTTAAATCTGCCGACTCAAATGCAACCAAGAGGAACGTACGCAAAGGATATGCATGTATGTAAACTCTTTATTGCTTAATAAATACAGGATTTACAATAATAATTTTACAATATCATTCATTAAAACACTGAAAGTGTATTAAAAACTCTATGCAATTATTATATTATGCAATTTTCAGATACAGCATACAGTTTCTATAATTTTTTACTATGGTGCCAAACCTATACGCCCACCACCACCACCACCACTATGTACCACTGGGCGTACAGTAGGCTAAGTATCGCTATTCTAAAAGCCTATAACAATCGAACGTGGTGGCGTGGCGGCCGGGTCGACCGTTTCCCTCAAATATAGTTGAAATGGACGATGGCTGGGCCTTGCGTTATACTCGTGAACGGGTGCTGCCTTGGTGGACTGGCTTACTCTTGCAGTAGTTTTAGGTGGTTTTTCTTAAGTATAGTATAGGGTCCTATATATTGTCATTGGCATTGTCGGGCGCTGACCGGATCTGTCTGGTATTGTCGGACATGGTTCGGCCGTTGTCGGTGTGGGGTGGGTGTGAGTGGCCATGGGGCGGCCATCATGTCACTGTGTCTTTCCTTCATACTCTCCTACCGCCTCCTCTTTGTTGATTGAAAGAAATATGTAATATCATACTCAATAAAGTAATTTTGAATTTTGAACCGTCGGACGTGCAGATTTGACGTCATAGTATACAATGTTAGTAAATAATAGTAAGAACTGTTGATGATACAGTAAGTTTATTAGTTTAGGTACCTGCTGGCAGCCATTTTCTGCATTCATTATTGATTGTATGCATTTAGTTTAGGTATATTATATAATATTGGATAACATCGCTATGAAAAAATTCTGAAATCACAAACGACTGCTCGGACTCTTCTTTGGCGGATGACGAAAATCTAAGCTTTTTCTCTTTGTCTTCCTCAAGTTCCGCAAATAGTTTCCATAGCGCGCACACACCCCTCGATATTAGCCTAAAATCCACTTTTGCTTCTTGCGGTACAAATTTTAATGTGATTCATATAAATGCTCAGAGCATTCCAGCGCATTACTCAGATCTCCTTTCTACTTTCTCCTGCAATCCGAATATCCACGCTATCCTAGTTTCTGAAACTTTCCTTAAACCCTCCCTGCCTTCAACCTCCTATTCCCTACCAGGGTTTCACATGATCCGTAATGATAGAACTGGTAAGGGCGGGGGAGGTGTAGCTATATACCTAAGGGGTCATTTTTGTTCTTGATAAATCTCCTTCTCAATATAGTCATTCTTCCGAACATCTTTTCATTGAGGTTCTGTTTGGCCACCTTAAATTACTTCTTGGGGTATTCTACAATCCGTCAATGCATTTTGACTTTTCATCGAATCTGGAGTTGTTACTTGAGAAGTATGTTCCCTCGGTTGATCACACAATAGTTATGGGTGATTTTAACACGTGCCTCAATAAAACGGATGAACCGTTTCTGACTCGTTCTATCAGACTCCGCAGCATTGTTGACGGAGCCAACCTGAATATCCTTCCCCTTGAACCTACTCACCTTTTTCCTAATTGTGTCCCCTCCCTATTAGACCTGATAATTGTGTTCTCTGCTGATCATGTTGCTTCGCATGGACAATTCATTGCTGAGGCTTTTTCGTACCACGACCTTATTTTTCTCTCATATAAGATCCACTGTCCTAAACCAAAACCACGTATAGTGATGAAGAGAAATTTTAATAAAATTAACCACGAAAAGCTTATGTTGGATCTGAGGGCTTCGGATTGGGCTACAGTGTTGGATGCGGATAATATCGACGACAAGGTGAACAACTTCAATTCTATCCTAACCGCAATTTTTGATCGGCACGCTCCCCTTCGGCCCATTAAGCTTAAGCATCTGCCTGCTCCCTGGCTTACCGAGGACATAAAAGCTCAAATGGCGAAACGTAATGCTGCTAAGATCAAGTACCGGGGTGACCCCTCTGATGCAAACTATAACCGTTACAAGGAGCTCCGGAACAGATGTAGCAGACTGAGTAGGGATGCTCAGCGACGCTATATCCATTCCTCTATTCAAAACAGCGACTCTGGTAGGGTGTGGTCGTTTCTCAATTCGCTGGGCATTGGTAAGATGAAAAGTTCAGCACTCCCGTCTCAACTCGACCTTGATGGTTTGAACCGTCATTTCACTCCCTCCTCTTCCATCCCCTTTTCCATTAAGTCCCAAACGCTAAATAGTTTCCCTCCGGGACCGGCTGATACTCCACCTTTCAACTTTGAACCAGTTACTGAGCGAGAGGTTGAAAAGAGCATCACATCTATCAAGTCTGATGCCGAGGGTTTGGATGTTATTAACCGCAAGATGACAATCCTTTGTCTTGAAGTAGTTCTGCCAGTCTTGCATCACATTTTCAACTTCTCGCTAAGCACAGGATCTTTCCACAGTTGCTGGCGGAGGGCGGCTATTATTCCAATTCCCAAAGTCAATAGTCCTACTGCTAAATCTCACTACCGTCCAATTTCCATTCTTCTTTTCCTGTCCAAAGTACTTGAGCGTCTTGTCCACCAGCAAGTCAGTCGTTTTCTGAACGCTCATAATCTTCTTTGTCCTTTCCAATCAGGGTTCCGCCCGGGGCACAGCATGGTCACTGATCTTATCAAGGTCTCTGACGATATACGCCATGGTATGTCAAACCAGAAAGTGACCGTCGCCGCTCTTTTGGATTTCAGCAATGCATTTAACACTTTCGATTTCGAAATACTTATAGCTATGCTGAGATCTTTAAAAGTAGCCGATCTTGCCATTAGTTGGTTTGTCAGTTACTTGTTCGAGCGGCAGCAGTGTATACGCAATGACGACAAAACTTCTCGGTTCGAATCCTTAATGGCCGGCGTGCCCCAGGGTAGTCCTTTCCCCTCTCCTCTTCTCCGTCTTTATTAATTTCCGAACCCCTCTCCTAAAGTGCTCTTTTCACCTTTATGCAGATGACCTGCAAATCTACTGCCAGGCATGTGTGGACGAGGTTGACACTGCGGTTGCAGCTCTTAATGTGGATCTGGAAACAGTTCTACATTGGAGCCAATCCCATGGACTTTTAGTAAATCCCAGCAAGTCCCAGGCCATAATTATGGGAGGTTCTAGACGGGTGAGCCGGCTGGACTTTGATAAGCTTCCACTTGTGAATTTTAATGGCACTGGCCTACCGTACAGCAAGGTTGTTAAAAACCTTGGTGTGCAATTTGATTGCACCTTGTCCTGGGCTAGCCATGTCACGGAGGTAAGCAGAAAGATTTTCGCTGCTGCGGGCTCACTCAGGAGGTGGAAGTACCTGCTCCCCATAAAAACGAAGGCCGAGCTTGCGCAGACCCTACTACTGCCGATACTGGATTACGCAGACGTCTGTTTTCTCGACATTAATGAGGTTCTCCTTAATAAACTCCAACGTTTGCTGAATCTCTGTGTTAGGTTTGTGTTCGGTCTGCGCAAGTTCGATCATGTTTCGGAATACCGACGTAAGCTTCGCTGGCTTCCTATCCGGCTTAGACGGGATGAGCATGTCCTTTCCCTCCTGTATAACGTCCTGCACGATCCCCGATCTCCTGCTTATCTCCGAGAGCAATTTCGCTACCTAGAAGACGACCATGACCGTGCGCTGCGGTCTGCTTAGGACAACATTCTGTCGGCCCCGTTCACGCGTTTCGGGTACTACTACGACTCGTTTACGGTAAGGGCAACTCGATTGTGGAATGATCTGCCAAGGGAAGTCCGACAGTCTGAGTCATTGCCTAGTTTTAAGTCAAAATTTCGTAAATCCCTTTTAGCGAAAGATTTGTGAAACTTTATTTTAGTATACCTGCATATGTACGATTATTTCATGTTTTTGGCTGTTTGTTGGTGTTTAGATAAATGCACAACGCATTCTCTTGTATCCTTTAGCTCAACACTACCTGCTGTAATATTCCTGTCTCAATTTCTGTAAAGGTTGCCTGGAAGAGATCGCTTGTAGCGATAAGGCCGCCTTTGCTCATATGTGTTCCTGTTACTGTAACTAATTGATACTGTTATGTTTTGTGAGCAATAAAGTGTTTATCTATCTATCTATATATCTGTTTTCTCTATTGGAAACGAATAATTTTGTTCTGGCCTACACTTAGATTTTTGATCTAAAAATGTATTAAACGCGAATGTTGCTTTTTTTTAACTAAAAAGTATAATATCATAAATATGTAAAGAAATTTGACCACCTTGATTGGTCTTCCTCGAATACTATGATAACTGTTCCTTTTTACCCGACTACGATGAAGCCAAGAAAGGGTAGTTTTTTTTTATTGTCAATAGGCTTACATTTAACCTTAACTCACCTGATGGAAAGTGACGATTGGTAGTGAAGTTAGCAGTCTATGTATGTATGAAGAAGCCACAGAGATTTGTCAGGACCGTAGCAAGTGGAACAATGTGGTATCTGGCTATCCCTACGGGAGAAAGGCGTGACCAAATGAATGTGTGTCATTGTTTGTTGTATCGATGAATGTTGATCTCGAAAAGCACTATCATTTCTATTTAGGAACTAGTGTTGTAGGACCAATCATTTTAGAGTTATTACAGTTTTAAATTTGACAGCTGTTATCCGAAATGTAGATCTTGACGAGCACTGTCATTTCTCTTCGGGAACTAGTGTTCTAGGAGCGATCGCTTCAAAGTTATCACAGTATTAAGTTTGACAGCTGTCATCCGAAATGTAGATCTTGATGAGCACTATCATTTCTCTTCAGTAACTAATGTTCCAGGAGCGATCGTTTCAGAGTTATTAAAGTTTTAAGTTTGACAGGTGTCATCCGAAATGTAGATCTCGTCGAGCACTATCATTTCTCTTTAAGAACTAGTGTTCTAGGACCAAAAGTTACAGAGTTATTAGTCTTAAGTTTGACAGCTGCCATCCGAAATGTAGATCTGGACGAGTACCAGCACTTCTTTTTAGAAACTTGTGTTCTAGAACAAAACATGCCTTATTTATTATTCGGGAGGAACTGAGAACAAAATGACGAAAGGATCACGACGAAAGCGAAACAACTACGATAATGTTGCAGAATCACAAAATGAGGCGGGGCTTACGCATGAGCGGTCAAAATTTCTTTGACAAAGTCAAATTCCTATTTCATTCATACGCGTTGAACCTGTACTAAAAAAAAAAGAAGAAGTGTGTAAACTGTGTCACATAAGGAGGAGAGATTCGAACTGTTGGTAAAAAGAAACAGTCAAGTATGACGTCTCATGTTGACATCTGCTGACATCGCGCCGCACACTGCACAATGGGGCCAAATTGAAAAAATGTGGACAAAACTCATACAAACTGACATTTCGGGCTTGGATTGCGGGTTTTGCCCCATCATGCAGTGCGCCGTACGGCGCGCTGCACAGTTAGACATTTCACTACCTGTCAATGTACTTCCATACAAACTACTCGGCGTGCAACAACTTTTGCCACATTGTGCAGTACGCCGCGTGGCGCACCTCTTCAATGTGTCTCATCGCTAATGATTTCTTTATCGGTCAGATAAGTTTATGTGGCGCAATAGAACGTGCATATGGTGTCATCTTATTCGCGGGGTAAACAGTGCGCGGGCGGGGGGAGGCTAGCGTGGTTGGATAGTGGCACTCGTGGAGTTTTAGTAGCCATGAGTCACTTCGACGGGAAGCGTCGCGCTTTTTGTGTTCGCACGTTTTACGTGAACGGTCATTCATACATCTCTACAAGGCGTCTGTATTGTTCTGAATATGGATTAACAGACATTAATGAAGCTCCGAGTGCAAATTTAATTAAAATATGGATAAAGCGTTTTGAAGAGACCGGTTCCACGTTTAAACCACCAGCAAAGGCCAAGGTCGTCCAAGAACGTCTAGGACCACAGACAATATTGAGAGGGTGATGGAGTCAGTACGAAAAAATCCGCAAGTAGACACTCGGAAGCGATCGGCGGCTTTAAACTTGTCGCGACGAAGTTTACAGCGAATTTTGAAGTTTTATCTTAAACTGCATCCTTAGAAGCTCCAGTTAACTCAGGAATTAAAAGAGGCCGACTTCGGGGCAAGGTTGGCATTTACTGAAGAAATGCTTTTTTCTGGCGAGGCTCATTTCCATTTAAATGGGTTCGTAAACCGACAAAATTGTCGTTATTGGAACGACGAGAATCCAAAAATGAAACATCAAAAACCACTGCATAGTCCGAAAGTAACGGTATGGGCAGCAATCTCAAGCAAAGGAATTATTGGCCCTTTCTTCTTTGAAGACGAGGACGAAACATCACCGTTAACGCCGACCGCTATGTTGCGATGTTAGAGGCATATTTTACTCCAGAACTTGCGAGATCAAGAATGGCGAATACGAGGACTTGGTTCCAATAAGACGGAGCGACCTGTCACACATCAAATGACTCTATGGCGGTTGTGAGACAGATGTTTCCTGCAAGACTAATTTCCAAAAGAGGTGATATCCCTTGGCCCCCACGTAGCCCTGACTTGACGCCTCCTGACTTTTTTTTGTGGGGATACCTCAAACATAAAGTCTACATGAACAATCCGAGGAACATCAGTCAGCTAAAGGAAAATATCCGTGTGGAAATGGCAGCAATCACTCCAGATTTATTGACAAGAGTTTTCACAAATCTGCGTTCGCGTTTAGAGGAGTGCCGTCTTCGAGAGGGCCGTCATTTAGATGATGTTATTTAAAAAAATTAAACTACTTTTAACTACCTAATCATCCTATCTTTTATTTCAACTATACCTTTTGTATTTTTTTATTTAGCCTATACTTAACAAATGCACGTTCTATTGCGCCACCCAGTATTTTAATGAATTAATTTTTGTTACTAGGTGCTACCTATAAATGGTGTTTTTGATAAGTAATATTTCGCTTTAATAATAATATTCCTTCCTGAGCAGTACTTACAAGCATAGCATATTTTAATCATCTTGGCGTTAATGTCCCGGTTGTGCTCTCGCGTATGACGGCCCGGGGTCCGCCTTGACCATGATCCAGGATTTAGCAGGTCAGATAATTACAGTGGAGCGACTGCCATCTGACCTCCATGACCCTGCTACCAGGGGAACCTGACCAGATTGGATCATGGTTACTTACACATCCAAAAGAGTCATTGGTACATGGCCGGAGCGGGATTCCAAACCGGTACCTCTCGATTTCGAGTTGGATACTCAACCGCCCGGCCACCGACGCGCTTATATTGGCTTTAAAGAAAGCATAGAAAAGCCTTTTTCTTCAAAATTAATGTATATTTTTTATGAAAATACACACAAGCGGCTAGGTATAAGTCTAACCCGTCGCACGTGCCGTTAGCACGTTCTAACAGACATACGGCGCCATCTCTCGAGTAAGTAACGCAATAGTATGTAGTTCTCGTTGTTATTAGGCGTGGAATTCCCATTATTTTCCAAATACGTAGTCATGGCCCGAATGCGGGAAAAATAAATTACTTACCTACACATCAAGTAAACAGTGTTAAAAAGACGTATCACCGAGAATTAATAAACCGATATTTTGTTGTCCTTTGATGTGCTTTGCTTTTGGTTAAAGCGCCTTATTTTTACTTCGTAACTAAACTCAACCTGAAACTCAAATATATTTATTGATTAGGACATTAAATACCTCTTTCAATTGAGAATGAACACCTATTGTCATAATTTATACGGACGGATACTCTCTAAAATCGTGAGTGAAGCATAAAAATGGTCGCCCATATACAGGGTGTAAAAAGACCGCTAGCATTAATTGAAACCCCATATTCTACACATGAAACGGAACAACTTTCCCCAAGAAACATACCCGCGGAAATGACTTCATAATTTCGCTACCTCAAAAAAATAATTAATTGCGACGCGCAATGTACATCGTCCAGCGCACGGCTCTCGCTCGCCCACGTGACCAGTGGCCATTGACCCCGCGCGGCGGCTGCTCTGGCGTATTCTACCTAACAAGTAGGGATACCTAAGCTTGACTATTGAGTACCTACCTATCTTCTTTTTTTTGCTTTAGTCTCCACGGTTCGGTCGTGTGATAGGAATTGGGAATATTCGTAATACAAACATGTTGGTTTGGTTCATCCGTTCATCCTGTCAGCTGATGACAAATGGTTCGCGCGGCGGTAGGTAGTTACTACCACAGGAACTACGTTCAATTCTCATGTTCCTAGTAGGTATTGGACTATCAATCGTGATCTTTACTGCACATATCGACAGTAGGTAGGTAGTAGGTACTGGGCTCGATTCTCGTATGATGTGAATGTCCGTAAGCAAACGTGTACGTAAGTTAGGTAGGTAGACAGCTGAGCCTGTGCCTGATCATGCAAGTGCGCGCCGCGGTAAATACCTACTATGTTAAATTCTCATGTAATGTGAATGGTCGTCATACAATCATTTACCTAGGTAAGTAGAACTTTCGATCGTGAACTTTACTGCTGATATCGACGATAGGTAGGTGCTGGGTACGATTTTCGTATAATGTGAATGACCGTAAGCAAACGTCTAGGTAATGCATTAAGGTATGCGTACCCCTGTCGTGTTGAACTTTACCGAGTGGGAGCATGGCAGTGTTGCTGTCCCATGGGCATGGGCCCACGGTCGGCCGGTGGCGGTTGGCGCGGGCGCGGCCGCTGTAGGTAGTACCTACCTCCGGGCGCGCGGCAGCGAGTAGGTAGGTAGTGAGCGCACGTGTGCGGCCGAGCGGCGCTTTACATTGCGTTCTTTTACTTACAGTGCATTTATTTCAACTTAAATTTGAACTTTGAGAGTCTATATTAATTGTGAACGATTTAGTTATCGATACTTGATATTTTTTAGTACAAAAATACAACTTTTTATTTTATTTTTAATCTCGATTTCTGCCGAAACTAAGAGTTTCCGCGGGTGTGTTTCTTGGGGAAAGTTGTTCAGTTTCATGGGTAGAATATGAGGTTTCAATTAATGCTAGCGGTCTTTTTACACCCTGTATATGCATACAATAATACATGCATGGTGCATATAAAGATACAAAAATTAAAGCAATGGGTGTATAACCAGCCGTTAGCTAAAAACTTTTAAACCATCATAGTATTGCTTACTTGTCAAAGAATAGCTTAAATGGTACTTTGCTATTAGCAAGAAAATCGGCAATTTTCTATGCCAAATCTGTGGCTCTGTGCATCTACTCGTATCTGTGTTGAAAGCCAGTTTCATCGAGATGGTTGTTAACTTTGTTTCATTAAAATCAGTTCAGTAGTTTAGAAAATATTTGAGTATCTACCTTTATGTAAACTTGCTGTGTGCTGTTGCTGTATGTATTGCTGGATTTCAGCAATGCCTTTAATACTGTTAATATCAACATGATTCAATATTATCAACTACCGAGAATGTTGAATCTGCGGTTGCGCCTGTTAATGCCGATCTGGAGACAGTTCAGCATTGGAGATACTATAACCGCTCGGCCACCGACGCTCAAGCATAGCATATTTTATCATAGCGTAAATAGCATGTCTTACCAATAATGGGGATAAATTTATTAAATTTAAAAATATAACGAAGGTCGCAATCACATTTCTATGCAAAGTTGACAGTTTTCTTTTTAATATAGATATGCTCTTGTATGACGATTTTGAGTTTTGGGTCAGGCGTCAGGACGTTAGGTTTGTGTTTGAAAGCAGATTTTTATAATTAGACATACAATCACCTCCCGTATATCTGATAATACTATTCCACAGCTCTTCATGAATAAGGTACATCTGCATTTTGAATTTCCAAATAGAATAATCTTGTCTATCTTGCAACGTGATCTCTGCTACAGACCGAAGACTGGATCCTTTGTAATCTGACATGTCGCACTTTTCACAAAAACTTACGAGATATTCACTTTTATATTGTGAAAAAACTTCGCCAATTGATTTTTCTATTAAACGATCAGGTTCCTATTTCTCTAAAACATTATAATAGAGCTTTTGAGTGCTGATAACGATTTGTTAGATTTAATAGAGAAAAACTTGATTGTTTTACAACAAGTCAAGTCAATCAGTAATTTACTAAAATTATTTTTCTAAATACTGATATTTGACTTACGTTTCCTCGCGGAACACGACACCCGGTGGCAATGCAGTAAGTTTGAAAAATATACAATAAGTTTTATAAAACTTTATGAACATAGACATAAAACTTTAGAACATTAATCACAAAGATTTTTAAGTAAGCATTTTCAATGGCCGCCTGAATCTCCTCCCGTTCCCCTTCCCTTTTCTGGCCGTGTTTGAGACCCCATGCCGCACAAAACGCCGCAGAAATCATCCGGCGAGACCACCTGAAGAGCACCACCACCCTTTTAATAAAATATTAAAAGATTAAATGTCTATGTATGCATTGCTCCACAATTTTAGTGGAGATAGCTGTGAGTCATTGTATCTTCATCGATGTAAGAAATTATTAAAAAATAAATACAGTAGAACATAGATCCTCCTCCTTGGGACTGATTGACATAATTTCGTTATGTATTTACGTTAAGTCTAACCGATAAATAGGCTAGAAGATATGAAGGAGGCAATTAAAAACATTGGACCTGCCATTTTCGGAGGTCATTTATTTGATCAGTATGTCCTCCTCTCACCCTTCCATTCACATTTGTATGATAGGTACCTTTCGATAGCCGTCTTTTGTCCATCCTCTCCATATGTCTAAACCATCTCGGCATAATCTTTCAATCCTAGTATTTACATCATCTTTCACAAATACCTAATGCCAAATAAATTAAACACCTACTATTAATTATCATATGACAGTAAAAAAAACTTTACACATCCTGTAAATATTTCACGATTGCGTAATGTCATTAATTATTATGAAATAATAGTAACAATGTAATTTCAAAATATTGTGCAATTTTACCATCACTTACGTTAATTGTTTTTGACTGGTCCATTTTTCGACTAAGGTTCAAGCGATACAATAAATATAAATATGGTTGGATAATTCACACAGCGCCGTCTAGCCCCAAAGTAAGCAAAGCTGGTGTTATGGGTGATACACAACTGATAAACTTCTTTTACACTTTTAAATACGTACTATACGTAACATATAACACCCAGACCAGTAACAGAAGTTAAAATTCATTATTTCAATTTCTGCTCGGCAGGAATCGAACCCGGCATATTAACCACTGAACCACTCAGGTCGTGAGACATACCTGCATGTATGCATACCTCATCATATCAGCCAAAAAACGCCCACTGCTGGGCATAGGCTTCCCCCAGACATCTCTGACAAAGGCTGGTTCTGTGCCTTCCGCATCCAGCTGGTATGTGCGATCTTTACCAGGTTGTCGGTCCACCTTGTGTGAGGCCTATCCACGCTGCGTCTTCCGGTACGTGGTTGCCACTCGAGAACTTTACTGCCCCATCGGCCATCTGTTCTGCGAGCTATGTGCCCTGCCCACTGCCACTTTAGCCTGGCAATCCTTAGGGCTATGTCGGTGACCTTGGTTCTGCCGTTATGCATACCTAATGGAGGTAAAGGTTAAAATGGTGTGCCAGCTGCTGCCACTTAGATGTGAATCGAGACTAACCTAGCTTCATCTCAGGACAGTGCCTTGTAAGGATTTCGTAAGTTGATCTAGTAAGTGGCGTTCATAACTTGAAAAGCGTGTCTATTCTTAGTAATAGACCATTTGTACCCTTTTCCTATTTTTTGCTTTATTTTTATAATATCCTTTACAACCTAAGACAAAATTTCGTGCAAGTCTATGAACGTTGTTTGAGTAAAATTTAAAATAGTGTTGTGTATGGTTCGTATCATTATGATAAAGGCCTGATAAATGATATCAACGCCAATGATAATATCTAAGTCATAATTGCCGGCTTTACAATGTATGTCATGTATGTGTCGTAATATGTGAAATAGTTGATTAATTAAAAAAATAATAGTTGATTAATAAAAAAAAGGCGTTAATGTCCCGTTTGTGCTCTCGCACACGAGGGCCCGGGATCTGCCTAGGATCTAAAAACATGTTTTATCTCGCGCTTATAAAGTTATATTGTAAGTTTTATCCTGAAAATCATAACGGCATTAGAAATGAGCTATTTCTGTAAACAAAGCTATTAAATTGTATTTCAGCCAAACACAAACAATATCAATTTGAACCTTGATCCATCTACTAGTTGAACTTTCTGCAGATAATGAATGCATTATAAATATATATTTAAGTACGAATCAATTAAAAACATTAAATTACCTTCATATAACAAAAAAGTAAACAAACAATAACATAACAATAATAACAGTTGCTCGTATTAACAGTCAATACGAGCAACTTAGGTATTATTTTAGGAGTCGGTGCCAGCAAGTCATGTTAAGGAGGAGTTAGACCTTGGGCGAAGGGCAGGGTTGTTGTGGGACCGACTCAAAAAAACTTTTATAGGTACATAAGTTATTCGTATTTTATGTTATAGCTTATTTTTTACTTTTTGCACGTTCATGTTGTGCAATGAGTATACTTTGTATGGTTCAGTTTTTAGAATATAATTGTAGATGCGCTACAAATGTCTGAATGTTATATTAAAATTTGAAATTCTTTCAGTACATCCAAATTGCGTCCTCTTCATTTTTATTATCTACTACTGAAGCCATACATTTTGGCGTACCAGTTGTCGGGATACCAGTATTTGGTAATCAATTTGTCAACGTTGAAAGAATGGTCAAAAAAGGAATGGGGCTGGAAGTCGAAGTTAGTTACTCGCTCGTCGACAATTTAAAAGTTGCAGTTGGCAAAGTTCTTGCTGATGATGAGTAAGAATAATTTAATAATTACACATTTTTTATACTATCTGTTCAAATATTATGATCGAATAGAATTTCATAAACACAAATACGGGAATACATCTAATCAACAATACGCAATAGCCAAATTTGACCGGTACATGCAAGCTTATTATTATACTCTTTATTGCACAAAACACATTGGAAACATAGTTACAATACAAAGTACAAAGGCGAGCTTATCCCTAAAAGAGATCTCTTCCAGCCAACCTCACATTCTGTGGAGAGACCATAATGTCGGGGTGTAATAAGTGCATACGAAATTTAATTTAAGTAGTATGTGTAATATTTCTACACACATTTGAATACATGCAATACAAAACAATATAAATACCTATATTTATATATAACATACATACCTATATCATACTATACATACATATACTATACTATCAGGTGAGTAAAGAGAGATAGTGATCTTTTAATCGATTTTTAAATGATGACGCAGATGGAGCGTCACGGATAGAAGATGGCAGATCATTCCACATTCGGACCGCGTGAACAGAAAATGACTTGAAAAAGAAATGCGTTTTTGATAATGGCACCCGAAGGGTTTTAGTGATACAAGGACGCTGGGAAGGGGGAGGGAGCAACTGAAATCTGCCACGAAGATAGCTGGGCGCAAAAGGATTCTTTAGGGTCTTGTATAAGAAGGTCAATATATTTACGTTACGACGCTGACGTATAGGTAGCCTTAAGCGCTGACGATACTCGGAGACGTGGTCGTACTTTCGTAACCCGAATATAAATCGTATCGCAAGATTTTGTAAACGTGACCTAACTTGACTTGAATATAATTCATTCATTCATTTATTCATTGATGATCTTTTACTACAGGTACCGCAAGAAAGTGAAGGAGTTATCTGCGATCTACCATGACCGCGTGGCGACACCTGCGCGTGAGCTGGTGCACTGGGCGGAGCACGTCGTGCGCACGCGCGGCGCGCCGCATCTGCGATCCCCCGCGTTGATGGTACCTTGGTACCAGAAACTATACCTCGATCTCATTGCACTTGTTTTAGTTGTCTTATGTGTCTTGAAGAAAATCATTAAAAATATATTCTGCTCTAAGAGAAAGGCTAACAAAGTAAAGACAAATTAAATGCTTGCTATTAAGTTGTAAAATAATTGTTATCGTTGTATTATATAATATTTTTTTGAGATGTGACTTAAATACAATCTATAATTAGGCATTTATTCAATTATCGTATACATAAATTATTTACAGTTATAATAAAAAATACACTAATACCTACATCTAAAATACCAAATATATGCACTATTACATATAAAATTTACTAAATTAAAACCTTAATAGTTATAAATCTTTTATTACCTAACTAAATTAAAAAAGATGTAAAACACCAGGGCCTCGCGGTAAGATGCCCATCATGGCGGCGGCATTCCCGCGCTGGATGGCGATACTTATCCGCTGCGCGAGAAAGCCGCCGGCACGTGGGTCACCCGTCGCCTCCCTGAGCCGCTTACTAAGCTCCCTGAAGAGCGAGTGTGCGCTCGGGCCCTTACGGACCCAGTGTCTCGACACCAAATGCGACAAAGTCGTATTGGGCGCCGAGACAGCTGTACTTGCCCATCTTCAAGCGCTCACGCATCTCAGCCGCCGCGCCAGCCCGTTTGGCGGTTGCCGGAAGATCGGTCGCAGCTAGTGTGTCGGCGCACGTGGCGTCCCACACCAGCGGGCGACCTCCGACATCCTCCACGGTATCATAAACATCCCGTCAGGTCTCTTGCCATCGTCCCGTGCAATGTGTTAAGGTTCCAGTATTGCGGGGACGTTGGCGCTGACGAGAGACCGTCGCAGGATGTCATTGATCGCGGCGTGACGGGAGAGGCGGCCAGCGCTCGAAGAACAGGCAAGCCCATGGTGACACTCGCTCCACAGGTAGCACAACCATGGTCGATACAAACCTCGGCTCCCAGCCGGAGACCGATGGCGAGACGGAGAGTGGTCGGGTCGATAAAAGTGCCGGTGTTGGGGGATGGGTAGGCGTTTAGCCAGTGCCCGGATTCCCGTCTGGTAACTGCTTCCAGCCTGGCGCGGTCTTTTAAAGATGATGAGTTATTTATGAGAGTGTCTAATACGACTTGAGATGAAATGTTATTCCAGGCCTTTTGAATTTTGGGTGTGGGAGGAAAATTTGGGCTCGGTCCAGCTAGCCAGACAGTTTCAGCCTCCGCCAAGCACGCGACCTCACAGTTTGTAGCCACGGGGGCTTTAAGAATATTTCCTGTGAGGTCAGACGAGCTATAGATGGAGGACAGAAAAGCCGGCAGTGCTACACTAGAGATTTTACGGGTTCCCAGGCCACCATACCTAATTGGCAGGGAGGCCTGGGTCCATGCCTGCTCGCTTAGTCTGATGTTTGTGATTGATTCAATTTGGAATTTTATTACATTATCTAAGTCTTTTATTAGATCAGGGAATTTCCACACTGGGCAGCAGCGGAGCAGGTAAGTAAATTTTGGAACAAAAAGACAAAACTTCAGTATGAAAAGGGCAGAATGGCTGCTAATTTTAAGGAGGCGGTCCGAAAATTCATTAAATTTAGAAACCGAACTTGTTAGGAGCGGTGGAATGGCCTCGTCGAAAATAGGGGAGCCAAGGAGGCTCAGACTGTATTTTGTGAGTATTCTAATATTTGGGGCTACGCTATTAAAATTTTGGACTATGGATTGTGCCAAGCTTGTGTCTATTTTCTCAGAAATGTAGAGTTCACATTTGTTAAAATTTAGTTCTAAACCAATGAGGTCAAAATTGTGTATTATCATTTCTAAATCAGTTAGGACAGTCTGAGCATCCCCGGCTATGGTACCGTCGTCCAGGTACCATACGTTTAATTTTGAATTGACATTGTGGATTATCGAATTTATGGCCAAACTGAAGATCGCTGGACCGAGGGGATCACCCTGCTGACACCCCACATTCGAAAGAATTTCATTATTTTTGTGCAATAATTTTGAAGGACAGTGATAACACTGTAGCATAAAATTATAAATCTCCGGAACGTGTAGTTTAATTTTATTCAGGAGGGTGTCCCTGTTTACTGAATTAAAAGCGTTTTTAACATCTAATTTAAGGATTACCTCGCACAGATCATCTTGCGTGAAGGTACGTAAGGCATGGACTCCGCGGGTTCCGAAGCCAACCTGTACGGGTTCGAAAAGTGACTGGAATTTAGAACGAGTTAGCCGAACACAAATTTTGGCAGCCAATCGCCGCAGGGTGGAGCCTACAGCGACCGGTCGTACGCCACAGTCTTTTTTAGTCAGGGCAATTAAATTAGCCCCGTATAGGATCGGCGTCACTTCCTGGCACACATTCCCCTCTAGCATGACATTCACCAGCCCGGTTAGTGCTGAGATGACGTGGTCGCCGGCCATGCCCACACCGTGGCTGGTGAGGTCCTTGAGGTGTTGAGGGGAGATGCCATCCAAACCGGACGCCGAACCTGCCGGGAAGGAAGCGATGGCGGCAACAACATCTTCCTCTTTGGCGCGGAGACAAGTTGCAATGTGGGGGGGTCTACAAAAGGGGGGCAGGAAGGGCCTGGGGGGTGTTTGGATTGTAGTGCGGCGGCGGTCTCCGGTGAGTCGGGTGCAATGGAATTGTTTGAGAATAGTAGTCGGGTGGCGCCCTTTAAGTCTCCGTCTTGCACTTTCTCTTCAACTTTAAGAAATATGTCATTATTATGTCTGCTATGCGGAGGCCTTCGGGGCGCCGCTTGGGGTAATTGTGTGTTTGGAGCAGTGTTGTTTTTAATTTGCTGTGTGAGGGATATCTTATTCTCAAGTTAGGCGTGTAGTGTTTTGTATGAGAAGGTGAGGAGGTCATGCCAGGAAGCGAAATTGTTGTCGCGTGTGCATCTTTTGATGGACTCGGCTAGAGCGGAAGCTACGCAGGATCGGGCACCACGAGGTATGCGTTTCACAATGGCTGTAGAGTGTTTTAACTGACTAGGAGTGAGTATAAGGGGGTAGATGTGTTCGTGAGTGGTGTGTTGTTGGTCTGGGAGTCGGGGCTTTGGCTACATGGTGTGCATAGAATGATGCGCGCGTGATGAACTGGCGATTGATGAATATGGAGTCCTTTGATGCTAGTGAATGATCTTAAACATATTGCACAATGTTGCATGGAAATGGGCTCAGGGAAAAGAGACGCTTACAGATACTATATGTAGAAAATAATGAAAACCCTAAAACAACACTTATATCTATAAAAAAAAAGTATTTTCACACCGGTTTGCTATTCACATTTACAAATGATACATTTACTTGACAAGCGACATATTGTTTTTGCCTTCTCTCTGGTGACATTATCAGGCCAGGAAATACTTCATCGCGCGCAGACGTCTAGGCGTAGCTAGGCAACATATAGCTTGGCGTCATGTCAGCTCATGTCAATTTGTTGTAGTAAATATTTTGATACACTCTTGGATACTATGGCGCCCCCGAAGCCACCCACAACCCTGCGCACGCACTGCCACGGGTTTCACCAGTTAGCACCGTTTAAATGAACTGCGTAGGGAGCCATGTAATTTTATTATTATTTATTTGAAATGGAACACCGGTTCACCAATAGATCATTTTTGTTTTTTTTGACACTAAATTATAATGTATTTTTATACGTTGAAAGAAATACAAACGTAATTCTTTATGAATTTACTATACCTACCTCCGCCTAAAGAGTATAGGCCTATTTAGGATAACATTTTAATAAAGTGACCTCGTCGCCTTAAAGAGAAGTCACCTTGCGTCAAATCAGGTTGTATTGATTCTTTGCTGACTGTTTATAATGTTGGCTCAATGAATACCTACTCGTAATAGTTGCGACCATGACCTTGCACTGTACGAAATCTTGTCCTGAAAAAGCGCGAATTATTGTAATTTACTTCAGGTTTTGTCAATTTTAGATTTTCGATAGTGCCTAGAACCGAAATAAACCGGTTACATAAATTTTGAAGGCGCTCTAATTTGTTCAAAATCTCAGCGGCATCCAAGTAGCAGGAGTCAGCGTAATCAAGAAGAGAAAGAAGATGAGTTTGGGCAAGAGAGGTCAGAAAATCAGAAGTATTTACCCGATTTGTCGCAAGATCTGAAACGCACAACAAAACACAGTACAAGATGTTTTATTCCTACGAACGTTTCTAAGTGGAATCGGCCATAACCAACCAGGACTAGAATCAGGACCTGGGCATAGACCTGGATCCAAGCGTTGGTCCTGATCCCGAATCTGAACCCTGGATCTTGAGTTGTTGAGCGAGTCAGTAAAAAAATGTAAAAGGAAAGTTACTACATAGCGTTAAAAAATAAAAAAAATGGGAAAACAGCGAGTGGAAATAAAACTACTAGGTTCCTAACGGACATGAGCAAAATTAAAATTATATTATTGTCTGTGACGTTTTATTAACACAACAATAGGTGTTTGCATTGCATTCTACAAACGGAAGCCTTAAGAAATATTTAGAACGATCTATTCTTTAGAGTTTAAGAAAAATAAAAAAAAAACATGAGTACGTTTATATTGCTACATCTGAATTTGCTATGCCTTGTAATAATGACGGTGACTATAGCACAGGAGCTTTCCTCTCCTATTTTAGTCACCAGATTTCTGATGTAACCACATACAAATACTGTTATAAGCTTATAAGTATAGACGTAAGAATACCCTGTATAAGTATTTTACACAAATAAATATTATTATTATTTATTATTTATTTTTATAATTCAAAACATATTTTTAAGCCTTGCGCGAGTGTTGCGATTTACAATTGTAATTTTTGTATCAAACACCAGAGCGGTTTATTACGGTGCCATCAGACTCGTGGAGCACGGGGCCGCGCAACTGAGTGGTTACAGTAACCACCAGTAACATACCATATAGCTTCCTGCTGCAGAATGTATTTTTTATTACATCAACATTAAATATATTTATAATTTACCACAGCAACCTTCATTGTTCTCTAGACTATAAACATTTCGTTCACGACGTACTAATTGAATTTTACTCCTCAAAGTATAGTCCTCTAGTGGTGTATTAGGCCGTTAGACAATGAGTAAACTTTTTTTAAGCTCCTCAGTGAAAAAAACCAATCCAGTCAACCTGATGATAAAGCGGTGACTGTAGCCCATAACCCTGTCGCCCTTAACAAAAATGCAGAAGTGCAGGTGCCTTGTTACTTAATAATTTAAATATATTTTTAAATATAATATTGTGTTTAATTTATACTTATTTCTAATACCCTTCTGGTAATTTTCTTTCTATTTTATTTCGCTGGATCAATGTTAGTTTTGCCAAATTAACATGGATCCAGCTTATAGTGGTGTTAATATCAATTTATTGTGACGCATACAAAATATTAGTATACTACCCGCTTCCCGGCAAAAGTCACGGTATTTTAGGAGAAGGTTTTGCCAATATTTTGGCAAAAACTGGACATGAGGTTTGTTTAATATCTTTAAATATATTAAAGCAACAAATTCTATAAATATACGATAACCATTTCCGTTTTTCGTATTGCTTCGTGAATGATTTGTATTCATTGCGAAATTATATTTTACTTACATAGAATTTGTTTACAAACTTTTTATAATCAATCAATAAATTTTTTTTTTCCGCCAAGCTGGCAAACAAGCTTACGGCCAGCCTGATGATAAGCAGTCACCGCAGCCTATGGACGTTTGCAATACCAGGGGCATCACCCACGCGTTGCCGACTCCTTAAAAACCTTTTAACCCCTTTCTTGAAGAACTCTATGTTGTACTCCATATTTTTTTAAAGGTAGCTATGTTTGGGTTTCCCATCGCGTACCTTTGTTGATAATAACCGCAATAGTTTAAAACATTATTTATATTTTTAAATCGTATTCACTCTTAAAACAGGAAATTCGTAAGCTATAGAAAATCCCGTAATGTGATTACAGAAAATCTCGATTTAGAAAAGCTTGTTAAATGAATAACAATTTCATTAATATGGTATTTTAATTACTATACAGCACTTATGTGTTAATAGATGATAAAAATAATCATCTTGGCATTAATGTCTCTTTTATGCTCTCGCGCGCGAGCCCGGGGTCCGCCTTGACCATGATCACAGATAATTACAGTGGAGCGACTGACATCTGATCTCCTGACCCTTGTTTGTTAAATAAGTCAAGCAAAATTTTAAAATATATATAACAAATTCAATACATATTGGAAGAAAACCACCCAAAAGGCTGAGCTTATTGCGGAGCGAAATAAAAATCTTACGTATCGTCATTAATTACATTCAAATTATAACATTATCGACATTTGTTACGATTTTATTTCATTTCATCCTTTGTTGCACATAAAATTCCTTTGTATTTGGACCAATTTGTTTTGTGATTTGTATACACTCCGACTTAATGGTATCTATATCTATCTTACAACGTCCATTTTGATAACAATTATAGTTTGTCTTTAAAATTCTATTACGATTAATTATAGAAAATAATTAGAGTAACTAGCCGTATGGTGTCAGGTAGAGTAGAATAGCACCATCCCCTTACACTCGTGGATGTCGTACAAGGCGACTCATGTTTTCGAGGCAAAAGATCTATAGGCTCTATAGACTGGAAAATGGGCAGCAACGTTTTTCATTGTTATATTTGTAACACTCCAACCCGCCTGCCGAGCGCGGAGATTATGGCAATAGCCTCCCCTTTCGTGGGAGAGGAACTTAGTTCTGCAGTAGACTGATATGGGCTGTGATGATGATGATGATTAGAGTAACTTGTTATGATATTGTTATGGTAATTAATTGCAGAATAACAACAATATCTACTTCCAAGACCTTTGAGTTGTTCCCAGTCGTTCTCTCGAGCGCGAGGGCCCGGGGTTCGTCATGTAGGTTGCACGCGTATGTTGGATTAGATACAAGAATTTAAAAAAATTAATATAATAGAGTTTCTATTTGAGGTCACTTACGTTACTCCATTTGTGCCGAAGAAGACTCAAGAGAATATGCGTATTATAGATGTCAGTGAAACTGTGAAATATTTGGAGGTTAACGGTATGTATGATTCGCGACTAAAGTCTTAAAATCCTGATAATAAGTAGATTTTTTATTGTTTTATGAATTTGTGCTTGATCTATATCTTTACTTATGTGCAAAAATAAGGCTTAAGCTCACCCAGATGAAGACTTTATTATTGAGTTCTATCATATTCACTCCAAGAATTCCCTCTTTCCAGTAATGTAAAATATTAACCAAATATGGGTGATTCGTCTGATAGTCCGTGAAGCTCTTGAGCACACTCTCCGCAGTACAACCTGTAAAACACACCCTGTGATATCTAGATGACGATCATGTAGCCGTACGCTGCGATTAACAAACGACAACCTTCTGTTTGCCCCTTTCATCACCTGGTACATTTATCCTAACCAAGGTATCCCTCCCTGATACTGATAAGGACGGAAACTATGAGTTACTATCACACGTTTTGGCTTTATGATTCATAGTTTTTGCCCGAGACTTCATCCGCGTGGAAATCGTTTTTAGGGCAGCTTATCTTATTCCCGAGCGACCATTTTAAATAACCTTGCTAATGAATGAAATATAGTATTACGGACAATATCAAGCGATATCTTTGGTTCTACCCAACCGAATTAGATGAAACAAGGCTTGATTTTAAGTTGGACCCCAAAATGCCATTCCCATCAACTTACTTCTTATAGTTTAGCTGGTCTATAATGGTTCTGCATCAGGTGTTCCATTTTCAAAATAAATTATACCCTATGTGTTGCCCAGGCTTAATAGGTATATAACAAAAAAGTTTTATTCGAATTCGTCCAGCAGTTTTGAAGATTAGCGTGTACAAACAAACAACAGACGAACAGGCGTTAAAAAAAATTAAACTTTCACTATTTCTTCATGACACTAATTTTTTTATATATATTTAATGTAAAGTTATATCCCTTACGATGACGCTGTTTAAATCATCTACAATAGATGTTTCAGGCCAATGATGATGATGATGCGATTGAAGGCGTTTGTGGAAAGAGTTGTTTACGAAAGATTCGTCAGTTTACTATTTTCAAACTAGGCTTTGGAAGTATTACATATATACCTAATAAAAATATTATGAGCCGTTATAGCATCTGTAATTTTCTGTTATGATGCATAACAAAATAAATTTATACCTATCTATATTTCACTTTAATATTATATTGCACTTGAGTTTTTATATTTTATTTTATTTCCATCCAATAATGGTCCAATATTGGACCAGACTTTGTGGAGATCTCTAGGGGAGGCCTATGCCCAGCAGTGGGCATCTTCTGGCTGATATGATGATGATGATGAATAGTCCAATATTAGAACCCGAAAAAGGCATGACGTTAAGTAAATAAATTCAATATCTGGTGTTTCTCGGTTGTAATTTTTCCTGCTCCATGTTGTATATCAATTTGTTGTTAAAATTTGAAAATGTTGCAAACTGTACTAAGCTACAAATAGTTTTTGTTTTTATTATTTATAAGTAATCGCTATTTATTTATGGAGTATGTTTATTTACACAGTATATTACCTATTTACTAAACAGTAATCTTTACTTACCTACAGAATATAGACTCACATTGAGTTACTAGTGCCTACCTATTGCTCTGCTTCCCAAAACGACTTGTGTACCTATAGTAATGGCGCACAATTTCTGGGCTCGAATAAGTAGATTAAACCCTCTTTAAATATTTTTAAGGAGAACAACAGCTTAACCGTGCAAAAATTATCCTATATTTATTTATTTTTATTTTTGTTTGCCACTGTAGGGCAAAGGCCTCTCTACCCTCTCTATCTTCTACGACTTACGGTCCACCTCGGCCCGTCATCTCCGTCTGGGCTTACCGCTCCCCCTTTTTACGTTATGTGGGGTCCAGTCAGTGGATATTTCAGCCCAGTCCCACTTCAGGTTTGCAGCTTTTTCACCCACATCGGCGATTTCAGTTTTGAAGCGCTGTTTCTTATGTGGTCCGACAATTTGACTCCCAAAATACTGCGCTCCATGGCTCGCTGTGAAATACCGAATGAGAACTTCTAATGATCTGTCAACGGCCAAGTTTGAGCACTGTAGGTGAGGATAGGGAGAATACATACGACCATCAATTTCCTTTTTAATGTTAAAAGAAGATAACCTTTCCAGACGTTTTCGATGCATCGTGCAATTTCTAAATCCTGCCTCGCCTGGAAAGAAACTGATTGAGTCGACTATTAACTTGACAATCTACATTTCAGATAAAATTATGAATATAAATTCGCATTTAACAAAAGAATTTAAAACGGAAATAACGTCGCTGATTGATATGATGCTGCAACTAAATGTTAAGACATTCGAAACAGGAAATTTTAGAGCTTTAGAGCTAGCATAAAATTTATTTCAGTAAGTGAAATTAATGTTCATAATTTATTGTTTATTTATTCGTATGGCATATTACAATTATAAATGATCCTATTATTATATATTAATCTATCGTAACCGTATATTAATGGCTTTAAATTCGTAATTACTCAACATTACGTACTCATCCATGAGATTAACGCGGGCGGTAAATTTGGTACTTAATGTATGAATGCAAAAACAATTGTATAAACAGCGAGTTTATCCCACAATGGGATTTCTTCCAGCTAACTTAAACATGTTGTTTATTCATTTCGCCAATTCAAATGTAGGTATTGGTTTGGACTGTGTAATCAATGTTTATCAAAATGTTGACTGATGTATCAGATCAGCTCAATCCACCCGCGAGGGGATCGAGCTAAAATCGACATTCGACATATTATATTTTTTTAATAACTAAAAATAATCATCTTGGCGTTAATATCCCGGTTGTGCTCTCACGCACGAGGGCCCGGGGTACGCCTTGACCATGATCCAGGATTTGGCGATCAGGTAATTACAGTGAAGCGACTACAATCTGACCTCCGTGACCCTGTTACTAAGAGAACCTGACCAGATTGGATCATGGTTACACATTCAGTTGCCTGAATGTGCAGGTTTCATCACGATGTTTTCGATCTGAGAATGTGTGTGTCCATTTAACCAAAGTATGTGATTTGATAACTACCAGAAGAATAGCCCAAACATCAAAGAACTATTCAAGTATAAAAAAATAACCACAAGGACTTTCTCGTTTTGATAACAATTCGTATTGATCTGGTGACAAACTACTGACTTTTTATGTTCTCTATTATTTTTATTTACCTATTTTTATTTCATTAAAATTTTTGCTAGGTTGCATCATTCTAATACAAAACAATGATGTATGGTTTAAAGGAGAAGAAACGTGGGAGTGGTAATAAATACCCTAGGCCAGCCTAGGTGATAGAAAGAGTAACAGTGTGATGACAGTTCGTAGTAAGCTGAAGAATGCTATGGTGGTTGTTGGTGACCGCAGAATTGAAAGAGATATCCTGAGATGGTTTGTACAAGTGGATACGATGGATGAAAGACGGCTTACGAAATATTTTTTGTGTGAATGTGAAAGGAAGGGTCGGCAGAGGGCGCCCGAGGAGGAGGAGAACATCTCCTGATGTTGGCAAGGAGTATCTACCATTTCCTACCATCTACATGTATGAGAAGTATGATGTTAGCTTGTGGCACGCGATAGTCCCTGCTTTCTTCAATGGGATACGGGCGTGAGTGTGTATTATATGTATGGATTGATGTCCATGTAATTTTGCTTTTACCATATAATAAAATTAAAACATATATTTATTTATTTTTATTTATTTAACAGTTTATTGTACACAAGATAACAAATACAGAAAGTACAAATTAGTTACGACACAACAGGCGCTACTTATCTCTAAAAGATATCTCTTCCAGTATTCCTACAAAAGAGAGATGTGATAATTAAACGCAGATAAGTTATGATAGATCCGTCTTTATAATAAAATTATACTTATCATGATCATCGTCCTAGCGTTTATCCCGGCCTCTGCCAGGGTCAGCTTTCCTGCCCATTCTTCTCCACTTCGCCCGGTCTACGGCATCCTCGCGTCGTAAGCCGTTGGCTCTCGCATCCGACGCAGCGCTTCTTGGGTCGCTCACGGGGCCTCGTTCCTGATACCGGCAGGTTCAGGCACCTATTTGCCACGTATTCCCGAGGCTTACGCAACACGTGACCAATTCAGCGCAAGCGAGCCTCCTCGATCTTATCTGCGATATCCCTTACGCCAAGAATGCCACGGATGTATTCATAACGTACTCAATCGAGCCGTGTAACTCTGCACATCCAGCGCTGCATTTTTATTTCGCTGGCGTGGAGTTCGCGAACGTGTTTCGTCAGCGCTGGTCATGTCTCGCAGCCATAGAGAATCACAGGTCTGATTATACTCTTGTATATAAGCCCTTTGAGCTTTACAGGAATTTTTGGGTCACGGGTGACTGCCGTGAGTTCCTGCCATTTGGCCCAAGCTGCATAGATTCGGGACTTGACATCGGGGCCAATATCGCCGGACTCGTGCAACACGGATTCGAAGTATTTCGATTTATCTGTTTTATTGACAGCTTCGTTACCTACAAGGATGGTTTCGGGATCTGCGCTGCAGCTGTCCATATACTCTGTTTTGGCGATATTCAGTTTCAAACCACAGTTTTCTAGCACATCCTTCAAGGTGTTTACTCTGGTCTCAAGATCCTGCCTTAGCTTGCTCACCAGTACAATGTCGTCAGTGTACTTCGTAAGCCAAGGAGGCATGTCCTGAATTTCCGCTGAGAGGGCGGAATATAATAGAATTATATTATTAATACTAAGTAACACTTCTTTTCAGTCCCTATTCAGGAACAGAAAGCAAAACTTACGAAGAAAAACCCCTGGCAGAAAAAAGGGGTATTCAATATCAGGCATTGGATGTTGTAAAATAAAACGCTTCTTTAATGGGTGAAGCTACCAGACTGCCGCAAAACTATAAACCCATGGGTGGATACCACATTGAAGAGAGAGTAAAGCCATTACCTGATGTATGATTCAAAATTTATATGCTATACTATCGATTAACACATGCAATTGTTATTATATGTAATAATAATATGTTTATTATTATTATTTTCAGAAAACTGTGAATGCTCATTATTGTAATTTAATTGAAGTAAATAAGCTAATTCAGTCATTCTGTAGACTGCCAATGCCAACCCCACTTAACTAGACAGGTATGCTATGCTATGTATACCTCAGTCGCATCGTCACTTACCACGAGGTGAGATGGTCAAATGCCCGACTAGTTCTTGTATAAAAAGACTATCGTTTTAAATATTTAAAGAAAATTATGGACAACGCAAAACACGGCGTGATGTATTTTAGTAAGGCTTCCAACTTACAAAGCAAAGATTGGCCACAGGAAATAAAAAGTAATCTTCTGAAAATGTTTGGTGAACTGAAACAAACAGTATTGTGGAAATTTTAAGAAACTTTACCTGGTCTACTGCCGATTGATCATATTGTGCAATGGGCCCCGCTGCCAAGTATACTCCGTATGTTTCAGTTTTTAGATAATAATTTAAGATACGTTACAAGTTTCTGTCTAAATGTTATATTAAAATTTGATGTTATTTCAGTACATCCAAATTGCGCCCTCTTTATCACTCATGGTGGTATTCTATCCACTACCGAAGCCATACATTTTGGTGTACCAGTGGTCGGAATACCAGTTTATGGTGATCAAAACGTTAACGTTATATGGATGGTCAGAAAAGGAATGGGGTTAGAAGTAGAGTTTGGTTTCTCACGCGTGGAGGATTTAAAAGTTGCAGTTAATAAAGTTCTCGATGATGATAAGTAAGCACGACAAAATAATTATATATTTGATAATGTAAGTAATTTTTAGACTATATCCACATACTATTACTCGATAGTATAGAATAATATCGAAGGTGTAAATTAAATCAAGTAACCGAAATTGACCGCTGTTTATCATCATCATCATTATCATATCAGCCGGAAGACGCTAACTGCTGGGCATAACCCTTCGCCAGAGATCTCCACAAAGGCCGGTCTTGTGCCTTCCGCATCTAGCTGGTAGCTGCGATCTTTACCAGGTCGTCGGTCCACCTAGTGCTCTCACAGGCCTCTGCCTACCCATGCTGCGTCTTCCGGTACGTGGTCACCACTCGAGAACTTAAATGCCCCATCGGCCATCTGTTCTTCGACCTATGTGCCCTACCCAATCGTTCGGGCTATGTCGGTGACCTTAGGTCACTTGCGGATCTCATTTCTGATTCGACCACGCAATGCGACGCCGAGCATAGCCTCTTCCTTTGCCCTTTGGACGACAGTGAGCTTTCTTGTAAGGCCCACAATGAGCGGCCACGTCTCTGTTCCGTAGGTACTTGCAACACATACTGGTCAAAGACCTTCGTCTTTGCGATAATTGGTGTATAACTTGAGCAACGCAAAAATAAACTCTACAATTTTTTTTTATTACAGGTACCGCAAGAAAGTGAAGGAATGTCTGTGTTCTACTACGACCGCGTGACGACCCCTGCGCGTGAGCTGGTGCACTGGGCGGAGCACGTCGTGCGCACGCGTGGCGCGCCGCATCTGCGATCCCCCGCGTTGATGGTACCCTGGTACCAGAATCTATACATCGATCTCATTGCGCTTGTTTTAATAGTTTTAGGTGTCTTGAAGAAAATTTTTAAAAAATTATTCTGCTCTAAGAAAAAGGCTAAGAAAGTAAATACAAATTAACGGCTTAGGTACTTGCGATTAAGTTGTAAAAATTATTGTTATCGATGTGTGTTATTGTTGTGTAATATAGTTTTTAACAAGTTGTGTATTATTGTTTTGAGATGTAGGTAATATAAATTATAATTATGTATATAAACTCTACCACTCAATACATCATTCCTCCACTAACTCATTTTTCTAACTTCCCATGGGGACCAATATTTCAACAAATGCCTGGCCTAAGAGCGGAGATTAAAAAATATTTATCTATTGTACAAGTGATTGGCGATGTGGTCGTATTCAGATATCGTCTGGCTGGAATCTCATCAGCAATGCCTCAACTGGCAGGATTATAACTTCATTATCAAGCAATTGTTGGAGGGATGCATACTCTCACAAAGTTTCTCGGTGTAGAAAGTGCAAAGTCAATCGGCCGGATGTCCTCCGATAGGTAAAAGAAATGGGCAAGTGATTATGCATTCGCTGCTTCTGGTCAAGGAATAAATATCCATCTGATGAAGAACGATGACCTCAATGATGATCCAATCTACCTTTGCCACGAGAAATACGTCACTGTACATCGTTACAACATCGAAATAACACGAATATTGCCTTACAAAAACTGTTTGTTTGCAATCATGATAGTTCTTTTATTGTATATACAAAAATATGTATAATGTACAGTTAATTTTTTTATTTCTTTGTGTTTTCTATGTCAAAATAGTATACAGTGTACAAAAGTGTCATTGTCAAAATTAACACTTGTTTAATAATAATGTCTTTATAGTATTCTCTATATATTTTTTATGATGACACGTGTAAGCACATCTTTAAGTTTTCCCCGTATTTGCACTTGCACTACTATGAGATACTGTGATAACTTACCTCTTCCCAAGGGTTGTCTGGAAGAGATCGCTTAAAGCTATAAGGCCGCCTTTGCGTGCTAATAACTTGTTGTTTTTTTCCTGTATAGTATAGCGTCGATTATCTTTTTTGCTAAATCTTTATAAAATTTTAAAGCCTCAAGTACCCAGCGCCTCGATCCCAAACGGCTGAAATATGAAATCCTGGGCTAGGCTTTCATATTTCCACCGTTTGATGTCCTCAGCAGCAGAGGCCGCAGCTCCAGCGCTACGGGCGGTAGCGGTTACCTGGGAGCGTCCACGAAGGTAGCGTCCCACACCAGCGCCCTCCCACCTTTCCAAGCAATGAGTGTCATGCCGTCAGGCCTCTTGCTATCGTCACGTACGGTATCATTTGGTTCTAATACGGCCGGTACGCTGACTGTGACAGGCACCCTTCGGTCGTCATTTAATGCCGCGTGCCTGGAAATTCGGCCTGCGCTGCGAATACCAGGTGAGATCGCAGTCAAATGCCTGGATAGTCTAAATATAAAAAAAAATACACTCACCATGGTGCCCTAGTGAATCTACATACGCACCACAGGGGCACCAATATGGATGGACTAGGTTAACCCCCAACCTCAAACCCAAACATATATATAATGATGATGATACATTATCTAAAACCGTGCCGACATTCAAGGAAGGTACAGCTTGAAGCCCTGACTCTCGCTCTGCATCGGCTATGAGACGAGCATGTTCCGAAACATTGGCCGAAGAAGCTATCAGATCTTTTTTCTGTAATGTATATGTATTTATATTTATAATAAGACCACGCTAAGACCGAATCACTTATTATAAAAAATAAAATAAAAATCTCTGTATGGCAAATTATGAAGTTTTTAAAAGTAATAGAACGTCATTCATTAAAGTCATAACTAACAATTTGATTTCTGTAGGATTGTTTATTGTCGTGAGTTATGAAAAATATTATTAAATAATGGGCAAACAATTAAAAAGAAAGTGAGAGTGAAAATTTTCAGCATGATTAATAATTTAGTCAAACTAAAAGTACAAGTTTAAGCCAAATATCTGAATGTTTACAAGAAGGACTGACAAGGACAGATTATCCCCAGATTATTGCCATATCCACATTTTTTAAATTTTACTACTGTCAGTCAATTCGGACTTATCGTGGTCCTATTATACTTACTTACTCACCTTGGACTTCTTCAAGCTCTATGTTGTCTCCGATTCCATTGCCACATTTTTACAGAGGACGCATACTGAAGCACTAGATGGATTTGGAGAATTTTTCAACATTCATCACTCCAAAGATGATGATGATGACGACCAAGGTGGGCCGTTGAACCTCACAGCCCATTGAACAGCTAAAAGACCTAAAGCGTCTAGCAGGCTGCCAGTTGTATTCGCTTGCAATGGCTTCATTACCATCACTGCTTTTCTTATTCTTGGGCACCCAAAGGTTGCCTGTTTCTTGTGCTGTTGTTACCGATAAGTCCTAGTATTATAAAAAAAAATATCATCTTGGTGTTCATATCGAGGTTGTGTTCTCGCGCGCGAGGGCAGAGCATTGATCACGGTCCTGGATTTAGCAATCCAGGTAATTACAATAGAATCTTAGGCCGAACAAACGGACAACGAAGGAATACTCTGCCTCTTTTTACACCAAAAGAATATTATAGAATGAACATTCGCTTCTTTGGTTTATATCCACATCCATCTTCGTGATGTTGTTGGTGAACACAAACGAAAGAAAATAAATATTTGAAAGCTAATGAGGAAAAATTGTGGAAATAAGGTTGCAATGACTAAGTGTTAAGCGTATCTGTTACGTGGCTACTGAAAATAAATTATATAAATAAATTAATAACGTGGTGTGCCATTAGTACGGACGTTTTATTGCGCACCTTTGGGAGACCAGTGTAGTTTCAAAATATTGATTCAACATGATCCTTCGAGCCGGATAACGCGGTATCGCTTGTGTCCTTGCGAATATATAATACCTTGTCGAGTTCTAAGATCTATGCTTTCATTCCAATACTTGCCAGTATTGTTTAAATACAACAATAAACGTGGTGTGCCATTAGTACGGACGTTTTATTGCGCACCTTTGGAAGACCAGTGTAGTTTCATAATATAAATTCGACATGGTCCTTCAGAGCCGGATTTATTCGTATGTGGTTGTTTTTTTGGTGGCTTGAGGCTACACGAAGATTCCTTCGCACTAGAAAGGGACAGCAGATTGCAGTTCAAGGTGCAAGCAGCAGAGTATTTCATAGAGGGCGCTACTTTGTATGGCGAATCAACAAATTTCAAGCTGGGACGAGATATTCTGCAGACAGTGGAAAGTGGCGCCACTGTCAGGAACACTTGGATTGCGGAACTATAAATTCAAGCAAAGGAAACAGGTGTCTGGAGCTGCGCGTATTGGATTGAAGGACAAGACATTGGCTGTGTGTGAGTGATCCTGTGAAGTTACTGTGAGTACTCTTTTGATAAATTTGAAGAATAGTGAACCTTATGAACATTGATCAAAAAACTTTTGATTTTGAGATTTTGAGATTTTGAGATGCAATAGTAGTTCAAGCGAAAATAGACTTTATTTACTAGAGGAAATTAACTTAGAAGATTTGTCATTGTTTCCTAGCACTTAGAATAGTTTCGAAAATTTGGTTGAGACGGGGAACCTATGGATATTGGATTCGGATTTTTGATAGGTTGGTAAAACACTTTTCGAGTTTGTTGCTTGGACTTGTATTTATTTTTGGTTTATTTTCAAATTGTTCATTAAAGTTTAACTTACGTAAATAATCTTCAAAATGGATTAACTTTTTTTACACTTCATTATACAAGAAGATACATCGAAGAGAATTATTAAGGCAGAGATTAATTATAAAAAGTCACCTAAAAGTAGGATAACAACAGAGTATTTGGAAAGTAGACTCGAGACGTTTGAGTTGATATGGAAAGAATTCTTGAGGGGTCACAGAGACGTACTTAGGGCTGCTGATCCAAGTGTTTTGCAAACAAAAAGTTATGTAACTGATGAGATTTATGATGTTACCGAGGAGACATATATAAATTATAAATGTGAATTAAAAGCGGCCATGAATTTATTACTGAAAAGTAAAACTTCTGAAAATCTGTCTGAAAATGTGGATTCCGATGTAAGTTGTCGAGTCAAGTTACCTAAAATTAATATACCTACATTTTCCGGAAATTACGCAGAGTGGACTTCGTTCAGAGACTTATTTCAATCATTAATTCATGACAGTAAAACTATAACTAAGGTCCAAAAATTACATTATCTAAAAAGTTACATTACGCGTGAAGCGGAACAGCTGTTAAGAAATATTCCAACTACAGAGTCTAATTATGTACGATGATGGGAACTGTTAGAGTCTCGTTATAATAATAAGAAATACTTGTCGCATTGTATATTGAAGCGTTTCTTAGGTCAGCGAAATGCCACTTCAGAGTCAGCAGTGTTTCTAAAGGAACTTTTAGATACGTCTACAGATTGTCTGAGTGCGTTGTCAAATCTAGGTATTCAGGTGGACTCTTGGGATATTGTTGTAATACACATTTTGTCTTTAAAGTTAGATGCGGAGACAAGAAAACAGTGGGAGTTGACTGTAAGCAACAGTGAAGATTCGGATTTGCCCACATTTAAACAATTTCAAGACTTTTTGTTAAATCTTTATAGAGCTTTAGAGTTTGTAGATACAAAAAGTAATAGATTCAATGGCACGAATGTAAACAAATCCAAATCTTTACATGTAAACGCTGCTGCAGTGTTGATGAAGTGTGGCTTTTGCAATGACAATGACCACAAGCTAGCTCAGTGTAAGAAGTTTACGAGTATTGACAGTGACGCTTGACGTGACTTTGTTCAGAAAAATGGACATTGTTTTAATTGTTTAGGAAACAATCACACAGCCAAATTTCGTAAAAATCCTTGGGGTTGTCGCGCTTGTAAAAGACGACACCACTCTTTGCTCCATCCTAAAGGTGCTGGTACTGGTACAGGTAATTTTGCGAAACCTTGAAATAACACAGGCAGTCTAAATTCAAATTCATCTGATGGAGACGGTTTTACTGTATCGAGTAACACCGTAACTGTATCCGATGACGGTGATACCGCTGTCGTGTCATGTTTTTCGTCAGGTCAGTCAGACAAGCAGGTCTTATTGGCTACAGCACTTATAAATGTTGTACGTCGCAATGGTGAGTCGTACACCGTGAGGGCTCTACTGGACCAAGGATCACAGGCATCCTTCGTTACCGAATCAACGGTCCAGTCTTTAGGCCTGAAAAAGATTCCAGTAAAAAGCCAAATTTCGGGTTTGGCCGGTAACAGGAATGTAGCATCCACTTCCATTGTGAAGATGAAACTTCGCTCTACCTTGGATCCAACAAAGGAAATAGACGTCAACGCGTATGTCCTCAAATCGGTCACTTCTTTCCTTCCCAGTCGGAAAGTAGTTGAGCTAGATTGGCTGAAAATAAATAAGTATAAGTTGGCTGATTCACAATACCATACGCCTAATAAAATTGACGTTTTATTGGGTGCGGAAATATACAGCCAAGTTATTCAAGATGGCGTAAAAAAGGATCCACATGGTAATATTCTCGCTCAGTCTACAATATTCGGTTGGATAGTTTCAGGGTTAATTGGTTCTTCCAACACCACTTCATCACATGTATCGGTGATGCATGTAGTAGCTGAAGATAATGCTATGTTAAAAAGGTTCTGGGAGCTGGAAGATGATTTCATTACAGGCAGTAAGAAGATACTGAGTAACGACGAAACACGCTGTGAACAAATGTATGCTGAGACTGTAAAGAGAGATACAGAGGGGAGGTACATAGTAAAACTACCTTTTGGAGATGAGAAACCATCAAGTTTAGAAGGGAACTCTAAGGAAATTGCCTTACAAAGGTTTTATGCCGTGGAAAGGAAGTTGCAGAAGAACTGTAATCTCAAAGAAGAGTTCAAGAAAACATTTAACGAATATTTGGAGTTAAATCATATGGAAAGGGTACCAGTGGAGGATCGTGGTGTGGGACATCAAGCACTATACTTACCTTATCACGCAGTGATTCGTGAAGATAAGGATACAACGAAGGTAAGAATAGTCCACGACGCTTCCTGTAAAGGTACAAACGGGAAATCATTAAACGATGATTTAATGGTTGGGCCCTCGCTTCAACCAGAGTTACGACATTTGATAATGCGTTGGAGATCTCATCCTATTTGTTTAGTAGCGTTTAGTTTATCAGGAGGATGCTGATTTCCAAAGGCTATTTTGGCGTGAAAGTCCAGATCAAGACATCGAAGAATACCGTCTGCTTCGAGTGACGTTTAGCACATCCTGTGCACCTTACCTCGCTGTCAAGTCATTGATGCAAGTGGCCATTGATGAAGGTGATGCGCATCCATTGGCAGCTGAAAGGATTCTCACAGACGTTTACATGGACGACTTTATGTCGGGGTATCAAACAAATGAAGAAGGTTTAGAAATATATAAGCAGATGTGCAATTTATTGAGCAAGGGACAATTTGATCTACAAAAATGGACAAGTAACAATAATGAACTGTTACAAATATAACAAGGTAAAGATGGGAATGAAAAAATACATTTAAAATTCAAGGAAGATCCTGTAATAAAGATATTAGGACTTACCTGGGATCGTGACGCTGATTCCTTCCAATACGCGGTGAAGTTCTCGCCAGCAGCAACACCTGTAACTAAAAGGAGTATTATATCAGACATTTGCAGACTGTTTGATCCTCTGGGTTGGGCTGCTCCTGTAATTATTGTAGCTAAGATTTTAATACAAAGGCTATGGTTAGAAGGGTTGCAATGGGATAAAGAAGTCGGTCCTGATATCAAAAAAGATTGGCTTAATTATCGTGAAAATCTTACCTTGTTGGAGAAGTTTCGTTTACCTCGATGGCTGTATTCACGAGCTTCTGATCCTTCGATGCATCTTCATGGATTCTGCGATGCTTCCAAGTCTGCTTATG
The DNA here is from genome assembly GCA_907269095.1 of Blastobasis adustella. Taxonomy (NCBI): domain Eukaryota; kingdom Metazoa; phylum Arthropoda; class Insecta; order Lepidoptera; family Blastobasidae; genus Blastobasis; species Blastobasis adustella. Next base: position 3,194,233 of record OU026114.1, on the reverse strand, counting down.
CTGCGGTAGTATATGTACGCATTGTTGACATCAACAATGAAATTTATGTCAATTTAGTTGCCGCAAAAACAAAGGTATCTCCAATCAAACAAGTTTCCATACCGCGATTGGAGTTATGCGGAGCAATGCTTTTAAGCAAGTTATTGTTAGAGGTCGCGGAGGCTATGGGGATCCCTAGGGAGAACATGCATGCTTGGACTGATTCCACAGTAGTGCTGGCCTGGATCAATGATCATCCTAGCAGGTGGAAGACGTTCGTGGCAAATCGTGTGTCGGAAATTCTGACCACACTCGAACCTCATCAATGGTCACACGTCAGAACTTACGAGAATCCTGCTGATCCTGCATCGAGAGGTTTACGTCCTTCCGAACTTTTATCATCAGGAATATGGCAGCAGGGACCAGAGTTTCTGAGTAAAGAGGTCATAAAATTTACTAAGCCGAAAGAGATCAAAACTGATTTGGAAGAAGCAAAAAGGGTACATATTGCGGTAGTGGATAGTTTTGTATTTGAGAAGTTCTCATCACTAAATAAGTTGGTACGTGTCATTGCCAACTGTCGAAGATTTTTGAATTTATTGAAACCAAAATTAGATAGACTTCAGAGTCCGGTCCTTAGCGTTGAGGAAACAAGAGAGTCTTTGCACATATGTATTCGGCAATGCCAGTGGGAAGCATTTGAAGAAGAAATCCAAGCGTTAAACAAGAATAATTCACTTCCAAGGCACAGCAAATTGAAAGCCCTTAACCCATATTTGAATAACGATATTTTAAGAGTTGGAGGGCGATTGGAATTTGCTCAAATTGATGAAGATCGTAAGCATCCAATAATTATTCCAAGATATTCCAAATTAACAGCTTTACTTATTGCCGAGGCTCATTTGAAAACTTTGCATGGTGGCCCTCAATTGATGTTAAGTTATTTGCGTACCAAATACTGGGTAATAGGAGCTAAACAACTTGTAAGATCTGCATTTCGAAGTTGTATCAAATGTGCAAGGCTTGCTGCGGTGACTAAAAACCAGCTCATGGGACAACTGCCAGCAGCGAGAGTAACTCCTATCAGAGTTTTCAAGAGATGTGGAGTAGATTATGCAGGGCCTGTTAATATTCGAGTCAGTAAGGGTCGTGGGAATCGATCATATAAAGGTTACATATGTTTGTTCGTTTGTATGGCCACTCGAGCAATTCACATAGAGGTTGTCAGTCTCCTTACAGCTCAGAGTTTTTTAGCGGCTTTTAAACGCTTCGTGGCTAGGCGAGGACACTGTTCTGAGATCTGGAGCGACAACGGTACAAATTTTGTGGGTGCATCCAAGGAGTTACAAAATATGTTCAGTGCTGAAAAGAGTGGAATGATCGCTGAAATATCCGAGTCTTTAGCCAACAATGGAACTCAATGGCACTTTATACCACCTCACACACCCAACTTTGGGGGTCTGTGGGAGGCTGGTGTCAAATCCGCCAAATACCATATGCGACGTGCTATTGGTGAATCGACTCTTACTTACGAAGAGCTCTCTACAGGGATGTCTCAGATAGAGGCATGCTTAAATTCGAGACCTTTATCTAGAATTGACGATAGCCATTCAAATATCGGTACAATTTTGACTCCTGGTCATTTCATAATCGGCGAACCTTTAGTCACAGTTCCAGAATAAAATTTTGAGGATTTATCGGTTGGATCTTTACGGAGATGGCAATTTACGCAGCGAATGTTGCAGCACTTCTGGCATAAATGGTCGCAAGATTACCTTACCAGTTTCATGCAATGACATCGGTGGTCTTTACAAACTTCTGAACCGAATGAAGGGGATGTAGTGTTAGTCAAGGAAGACGGGTTGCCTCCTTGTCGCTGGTTGTTAGCAAGGGTCATACAGAAACATCCGGGTCCGGACAAGCTCACGCGGGTCGTTACTTTACGTACTGCTAACTCCGTATTTAAACGCCCCACCTTAAAGTTGTGTGTTTTACCGATTGCAACTTGAAAAATATGTTAAAGAGTTTTATGGTAATAAGTACTTACATTACTAAGTTTTATTTTGTTATTATGATATTCTTAAGTTTATACAAATTTCCGGTTTGTTCTAAGCGTAAATTGATTAGATACTGTTTGCATGGTGGGCGATTTGGAATGTATTGATTGTATAGCAATCCTTTGTTGTCATATGTTATAAGTAATGCTATATTTCAACTTTTTTTGTAGAAATTAAGTTAAGGACAATTGTGAATTTTGTCCTTGGTGGGCGATATGTTAACGCCAATTTAGGATATTTGCCTAAGTCTATAGTATAAAGTTCCGAAACATGTCACAAGATGTCGCTGCAGGGTTTTTAGAACGCGGTATCGCTTGTGTCCTTGCGAATATATAATACCTTGTCGAGTTCTAAGATCTATGCTTTCATTCTAATACTTGCCAGTATTGTTTAAATACAACAATAAACGTGGTGTGCCATTAGTACGGACATTTTATTGCGCACCTTTGGGAGACCAGTATAGTTCCAAAATATAGATTCAACAATAGGTACAAATTACAAATTGTATAGCAAAAGGGATTTCGTAAAAACAAAAACATCAATATGGCCTTATACGATATGTTGTATAATATTCATTTAAAACTGGACAACCGGTTGCCGATCACAGCCTTGTTTCTAGATCTCACAAAGGCGTTTGACTTTGTGGACCATAACATATTAATTCATAAATTAGAAGCCATAGGAGTTAGAGGAACTATTAGGAATTTGTTAGAGTCTTACCTATGTGACAGAAAGCAAATGACACAAATAACCAGGATATGCCCCAGAACAAGAGTGGAAACCCAATTCCTATCAAACTGCAATACTGTGCACTATGATGTTCCACAAGGAAGTATATTGGGACCTTTATTATTTATTATTTATGTTAATGACATTGTAAATTCAATTAATTATTATATTACCATATTTGCTGATGACTGCACGGTGCTTTGTAATAATATAGCTGACATAAATCATATTTTGACTAAAATAATTGACTGGTTGGAAAATAACAACCTACAAAATAATTTAAATAAAACTAAAGTTATTGATTTTAACAAAGATTCAAGGACATTCAACAAACAAACATTACTTACAACGATCAAATAATCGAAAATACAAATGTCACAAAATTTTTAGGCCTACACTTAGATCGGAATATGAGTTGGAATTCGCACATTGATTATGTTTGTAACAAAATAAACCAATCCTCATACGCAATTTACAAACTAAATAGGGTAGTAAGTTGTACTACTGTGCTATTAGCCTATCACGGTCTTGTAGTTTCAGTGTTGCGATATGGGATTATTTTCTGGGGCAACGCAACAGGGAAGGAAGTTGTATTCAGGGCACAAAAAATATGCTTAAGAGTCATATGTAACCTGAAACGTACGGATAGCTGTAGACCATTTTTTAAAGGGTTAAAATTATTAACATTGCCTTCCCTCTACGTCTACGAAACCCTGATATTTGTGCGTACTAACCTGGCTTTTTTCCCGCAAGCTGAAAGCGCGCCACGCCGAGACCAGCTCCATATTCAACCATGCAAGACCGCTCTATTTCATAAGAGTGTTTTTGCGATGCCCCCTAAATTGTACAACGCGATCCCAAAAACTATACGCCAAGCAGAAAATCTCACTAAATTTAAAAAACAACTGTACAGTTTTCGTGTTGAAAGGGTGTTTTACACAATTGAAGAGTTTCTTTTGGCGTGCAAGGAATACAAACAGTAGAAATGTGATTTTGTGTATGTTTTATGACATTTTATATTATTGTTGAATTTATTTTGACATATTTAATATGCATATTGATAATGAATTTTATTGTTTTGGCATTGTTGATAATTGTTGATTTTGTTAATAATCTGACATTTTAAAATTTTTCAATTACTTTGACGTTATACTTTTATTGACATTCGAATTATTATTTAAATTATCTTCTATTGACATTTAACAAGTAATAGTGAAATTTTATAATGATTATTTATGACTAAATTTTATAATCTTAAATGTTTTTATGTATTTCACTATTTTTTTTATTTCAAAATTTTATCTAGCTTTTCTAGATTTGTATGGCGACGACAGGTCACAGAGGACCTATCTACTAAAATTGTAACAACTGCATAACCTGTGTACCACAAATAAATAAATTGATTAATTGATTGATTGATTGACAATATTCTATCTTTAAATTCCAATCTCTAACTCATTTACGTAAATTAATTTTGCATTGTCATACTACGTCGCTGTTTCTTTCCGTTGCCTAGCAGCATTGACCATTTGTTTAAAAATAACGTTGAACCAAGGAGTTTCGCTAGGTATTGTAAGTTTAGGCGTTGAACCCTATTTATTAAATTATATAGGTTCAATATCCTATCTTTAAATTCCAATCTCTAACTTATTTACGTAAATTCATTTTGCATTGTCATACTGCGTCGCCGTTTCTTTCTGTTGCCCAGCAGTATTGACCATTTGTTTAAAAATAACGTTGAACCCAGGAGTTTTGCTAGGTATAGTAAGTTTTGCGTTGAACCCTATTTAATTACCGCCAAGCTAAAATAAGAACCTAGTAACATGTACTTCGTTACTTACTTGCTTAACCTTGGAACTCTACGACAGCCAACCAAAATCTCTGTTGTTAAAATGAAAATCAAGAGAAGGTTCTCGTACAGAACCACCTACATATCCAGTCCTTAAAATTAAATTAGAGGTAATGTTAGTTCGTTTTACGTAATATTCAGTATTAAAGTTTTATTATTTTAGTATCCATTTATCAAACCTATCTACAATATGTTTGATAAATGGTATGGTAATGGTATGTGTTATGTACTATAACACTGCGATCTCCAACCCGCCCTCTAAAAACCCCTCCCTTTCGTAGGAGAGGGAGACCCTAAGTGCTGCAAATGATAATTTACAAATAAAATTCAATCACATAAGCCTGGTGCATAAGTGCCCATAACGCTTGCGGCGTTACCGCGTTGTATGGCTACATTTAGCCTTTGCACCAGATATGACCTGGAGCGGGGGTCACTACCCCTCTCTGTGAGGCGATGCCCAAGCACCAGTCTCTCGCACTGTCCGTCTAATGTAGCTGGCGGCAAAAGTTGCGGTGGAGCCCATTAGGAGATCTACCTTCTCGCCAGGGCACCAAGATTAAACCATCTGGCCATTTTTATCCGTGCGGCTATAATTAGAGGGCTCAAGTATGCATGACACGGTGACTGATACCAGTGCTGTTGGAATCTTCCCGGGCACAACAACTCAAGGCGGGATGACCGTTAGCTCCCACAATGGAACCACAAACACATTGATGAGGTTCGCATAGGTAAGTATAGGTACGTTGCATCACAGGCGGAGAGCTACAGCGACACGCAGTGAGTGGTTAAATTAAACTAAACGTAGTTAGTATGTTTCCCAACTTACTATATATTTAACTAATAAACAATAATCGCATACATATAAGGACATTGAGGAAAATTAACTCAATAAAAAGGGCTGACCATTTCCAGTAGCTATCAATGTAAGAATTGATTACTTAAACACGAACAGAGATAAGTAAATGTGCCGAGTCATTGTTAGAACACACATTGTAATAGTAGTAAACAGTAAGCCGTATCATTAAATGTAGTTATAAAAACGAAAAATCTTTATTCACAACTCGCTTGTCAGTGGTTGCGTCTACACATGCGAGTATAGTTCAGTCATTGCATCATCATATTGTGACCAAGGTCTCGCGTTGCTTCCTCATAATTAAAGCCCGTGCCGCATATAGTTGCTTACAAAGTTATACCTAACGATGGCTCGCGTCAAGGATAAATTGTTATTGATATTCGCCATATTGACATGTTGCTCGGAAGCGTATAAAATTCTCGTAGTATTTACTTTTCCTGGTAAAAGTCATAGTATCCTTGGTGAAGGACACGTCCGACTTTTGCTAGAAGCAGGACATGAGGTAAGTTTCTTTCACGATTTATGTGTCAATCAAGTAGCCGTGTTGTTTGCCCCCCTGTGACGGTGTATTTATTATTTTATTATAAGTTTAATTTATGATAAATACGATTAATAGTTTTAATAATTAGCTGTCACATACCTACGAGTATGTATGTGACAGCATGTAATTTTCTTGCTTCCTGCGATTACTTTATTAACTGTGATTAGTAAAGCCTGTATTTGATATTAATTATTAAGGGTTTCTGTTTCGGTAATTCTCTTACAATAAAGCGAAATCTCTTGAGAAATTACTCAATATAACTGAGTGATTTCAACGACTTTTACAACCGATAAGTGTATCAGATAAAACCTAATCATTCAATGCTAACAATAAAAAAAGTAATTGAAGATTTCAATAATATTTTCTTCATATTAATATAATCTGTCCATAAATCTTGATTCTACTTGTAACTAAGCAACTAAAAATAAAAATCGTTCTACGCGTATCGCTTTAAGACACTATTTTCGACTGTTGTGTAGGTAGATAAGCTCCAAACACAACTTATCTGTATTTCCTTATATTTTAGATTAAATAAATAGATTGCTAATGATATCAATACTACTTTGTCATGTTTATCGTTACACGTCAGAACTAATACATTATTATTAGATATGTCGAGGACAAGGAAAGCCAGGTGTCGAAGTTTAATATACCTAAATAATAATTTGCATAAAATTTATACTAATATTATAAGGAGTAATCATTTGTAAAATTTATATAATGAGGTAATTTCACTTAAAGCAAATAACCAGGGAAGATAACCAGTGTTCTGGAGTGTTGTTATCCGATGAGTCCCGATACTTTTATTCATCTTAGCTGGATTTGAGACAATACCTCACAGCAAGACTTCACCTTCGCTGGTTTGGTCAAGTGTTGCGTAAGCCCTAGGTGTAGGTACGTAGGAAATAGGTGCCTAAACATTCCGGTATCAGGAAAGAGGTCCCGCGGAATACAAGAAGCGGAAATACACTAAATGTTTTCTGTATTATCTGTAAAAGATTTATTTCATTTATATTTATAAAAATATATATGGATTTTACAATAATTAAGCAAATAAAGCAAGCGTTTAAGCATGTAATGTGATCCTTAGCAAAGCGACTTCTTACTACTCGTAGGTATCTATTAGTAACGGCGTCAATTTACTATTACTTAAATAAGAAAATATTTGCCCGGATTCCAAGCACGGTTGTGCAAAGTTGCCCATATTTAACTTGCTCATCCGTACGTAAGAACTCTACACAAAGAAACAGACATTTAGTAATGTCTGTTTTTAGTAGTAGTAATGTCTGTTTTTAAATAAAAATTTCCCATAGCAACAGTACGTACAGATTCCTGGCCGGAAGGCCAGCCAAATGTGTCGATTTGGAATACTTAATTTTTTTTTTTGCTGATCCTACAATAAGTTATTAAGATCTTACTTGATAAAAAAAAACATGTTCATTTATAATTATGCCTGTTTCATTTATGCCTGGACTAGATATAGAAGTCAAGTCAGTCAGACAAGTATAGTTGTGTAGCACCCCTAGCACAGTTGTAAAGATTGTTAATAACTTTTCCCTTGCCAAGGGCTAATGTCTAATCCTTGTCATAATGTGATCATAATTTCTTCTCCGCTTCAGATATTATGATTACAGTAAGCGTAAACAATAAATTACTGATTTATTTACTGTTTCAAATTCATCGCCATCTAACCCTGCCTTTCCCTGACATAGGAATAGAGTTCCGAGAGTCTTCGTCAAGATAAATACAACGAACCCAAAACACGATAGAGTTGCATTGTGTTATTGAAGGGTTCCTGTGGCCATATTTCATCTTCATCACATCAGCTCACTGAAAGCATAATATATTATTGCATTGTCACCTGACTTACATGCGTTTTCAATTCAATCGTATACCCGAAAATGGATCAAATACTGTGTACATGATGGTTCAATATAGAGTGCAAAGGTTCCAACTGCCTTTGTTAAAATATAACGTACACAATATTAGACCCACTTCCCGGTAATCAAATGAATTGAAAATTTGATTTGTTAGATGAATTTCGCGAACGCATTATTCAGTTGTAGCGAATTTTAGAATCGCATTTAATAGCAAAAGCTTTATTTATGTTCCTTAGTTTAATATTAGATGAATTTCGCGACCTCCTTTTTTAGTTGCAGTGAATTTCTGAGAAGTATTTTTTAGCGAAAGCCTTATTTATGTTTTTTTTCATCTATGTAAATATTGCATATTTACATATGAGCCGATGGCATATTGTTATTATTTTACATACTTGTATACTTTCGTTCACTGGTTCACTCACTCATTCAATCCATTCGTGCCAGCTCTTGTGAATCGACCTACTTATACCTATGTTTATAATTTTTTTCTAACTTAGTTTAATTGAATATATGTCATCTTACGAAAATAAAAATATGTATTCAGTATTAACTTTTTATTTTTGAATAACGAAATACGAAACCAAACTGTTTATTGCACTATAAAACTAAAACAACTTTTTCTTTACTTAAATTATTAATTATCACTTAATAACTAAACTGTTCTTCACTGCTCTTCTGGATATCTGTTTTTTATAGTTTAAGTATACTTTAAGCAAGATAATCTGTCTATTCCACAAATATGTTTTGAGTTAAATAGTTATTTACTATTTTCGTTATATCTTCATCCATTTGTATATGTTTCCTCAGTCGTTTACGTTCAGTTGCCATATTCATTTCCTCTTGAACGATGCGGAAATCAATGACCTTTGACTCTTCTTTTAGCATTGAAATCAAATGAAATAAATTTTTATTGCTTCGAACTAGCTTATTCATTTTATTATGCCAACCCTCTGCCACGTTGTTTGTACGGTGGCGTTGGCCATAACAAGAAACGATGTCCATATTTATTTTTTTATTTGTAGGAGTACCAACAGCTGTACATTACAAAGTATAAAGTTCTATTATAAACCAGTAAGCCAATTATAGGTCCTCGCCAGTAAAGACAGCCTATGTAAAAAGCTACACAAGCACACAAACACGCAGTACCGCATACAATAGGCACTTAAGTAAATTATCAAATAGATTAAAAACGAGAAAATAATAATAAAAATAGAGAACTACATATTTAACACTTACAGTTATAGTAGGTACAAACAAGAATCACACAAACAACATACATCTAGACTTCATGGAACGCCGTCAAAGAATGACCGCGTTAACAACCGCCGCACGGATTCGAATTTACTGTTAAATAAATCCAAGTCATGATCCTTGCACAAACCATTAAACAAGCTACATGCACGCCACAAGAATATATTACGCCGATAATTAGTACATGGATTCGACAATGAAATTAAAAAGTTTGAACGCAGGGCTCTGTTTGGAGATCTTAGCGATAATGCTATTAAAAGATGTGGACAATCTATGATACCCGAAGCAATCCTAAAAAGGAACCCCACATCTGCAATTTCACGCCTTTTAAATAGAGGTAGAAGGTGGTACTTTTTACAAAGGATAAAATAGTCGTCAGACCGAAAGTGGTCACCAGTACGGAAGCATAGGTATCGTAGGAATCTTTTCTGGATACTTTCAATACGATGCAAGTACAAGGCATAGCAGGGATTCCATATCTGAGAGGCATATTCAAGGTGACTCCTTACATAGGTACAGTAAAGTATCTTGATAGTCTTAACAGAAGTGAAATCCTTCGAAGCGCGCATTATAAAGCCCAACGCTTTATTCTTATATTTTTGACATTATCTTAATATTCTTGACATTATACCATTGTGAACTCATGTATTGGTTGAACAAATCAATATCTTTTATAGAAGGTGCCTTTTCCAAAACGTTAAACCACGCTTCAAGTATCTTGGTGTTCGGTATATGAGCGACTGAAACACTTTTTGCCACGTAGCTGCAGCCTTCACGGCTACTGGAAATATTCAAATCCGATGCGTGTTTCCACACAGCATGGGCAAAGTGAAAAAAAAAGCCTGTGACTGAAACTGATTCAAAACTTTTCGCAATTGCGTTTATCACTGCCAAGTCAAAATCAGTTTTTATAAATTTTGGTTAAAAAATTTGTAAAATTGTTAAAAGGCTGCTGGCGAGTGGGAGTCGGGTCTCTGGCTACAGGCAATGCCCTCTAAGAGCATCGGCACTTTACTCGACCGTGCCACGTTTAGGTTTGCCACGGCCCTTCGTCTTGGCGCACCCTGTAGCGCTCCTCATCAATGCCGCTGTGGTCGACCTGTAGACCAACTCGGCCACTACGGCTTGTCTTGCGGAGCGCTGGTTGCATTCCTCGTCACGCGGAACTAAACGACGTGATCCGCCGGGCCCTTACCACCGCTGGCGCACCTGCGGTTCTAGAACCGATTGGGTTAGCCCGCGACGATGGTAAGAGACCCGACGGAATGACACTCACCCCCTGGAAGTTGGGACAGCCTCTGGTATGGGATGCTATTTGCATCGATACTCTTGCGCCGTCCCATAGTGACCGCGTGTCAGGCTGCGACGGGTGCTGCTGCAGCTGAGAATGCCAAGCGGCGCAAATATGCGTGGTCTTAGTGGCGATTACATATTCGCGCCATTTAGCGTTACAACTCTTGGGCCGTGGTGGCCTGGTCCGCAAAGCATAATTTTTTCAAATTATCTATTTCTGCCACCAAGCAACAGTGCTTGCATTGTTGTGTTCCGGTTTGAAGGTTCATCTTAGTCCTCACAGTGACAACGCACATGCGGTTCTGCATTTTTGTTTCCTGCAACCTAAATGCATGAATCAATGGTGTTATGGGCGACAGTGATTCACGAAGCACCTAATTGTGTACCTTTTGGTCTCTCTCATATACACGTACCCAATTTTATTTCTCAATTCGTTCGTATGTTAAAGTACTACTTCTATCTATAATAATATTTTATTAGAGAACAATATTATTCTAATTATTTATTCATTGTGGTCTTCCGCTGGGGAACTGGAGACGTGGTGAACAATTTAGGACCTGTTGACGATATTTATTTTATGATCAATGAATAGGTCGGATCTGCTCCGGCCTTTTGATCAATATGTGTTAAAAAGTGATTATTAAATATCATACATGCCATAGCATGTAGGTTGTATATATATATATATATATATATAGAATGTATCCTACATACTATCAGACGACTTAGAATTTTATATCTATTACAGGACGTACAGCTCGTTGTTTCTAACCTATGTGACCTAATAAAATTTATATTTGTAAATATTCCTTTATAACTTAATGGCGAATAAATGTGTAACCATGATCCAATCTGGTCGTGCATGTTCCCCTGATAGAAGGGTCACGGAGCCCAGATGGCAGTCGCCCCACGGCAATTATCTGATTGCCAAATCCTGGATCTTGGTCAAAGCGAATCCCGGGCGCGAGAGAACGACCAGGACATAAACGCCAACATGATTTTGAATTCCTTTTTAACTTAGTTACTTATTTATCTTTCACATAACTTTTTTACCTAACTTGATTAATATGAATTTTTATACCAAATAAGATAGATAGACCTACGTAACAAAATACATAAAAGCAAAATCCATAATAGTTAAAAGACAACGTTGATAGGTAATCCATAACTTTTAAAATACATATTATAATCAAAATGCATAACTTTACAAAGCATACATATATAAGTTAAAAATACATAAGTTCAAAGAAATGGTTAGAACTTGTAAAAAGATAAGATGGATAAGCTATATGTTGACTTGAATGCCATATATTTCGGTTAGGTTAGCGTTGTGACAAAGCAATAAGGAGCCCCGGGGCTACATCGACTTCGTCCTTTCTAAGTAACCTTTTTAATACACTCCTCCCAACCTGTGCAGGCCTCGAGGATGTGTTGCGCTGTGTCCTCCACCGTGCCACGTTTGTGGCGCAATGGGGTTTCCTCTCTCCCGATTTGGTGCAGGAACGATCCGAAACAGCCGTGTCCGGATAATATCTGCACCAAACGGTAGGAAAACGAACCGTGCGGACGCTCGACCCAGTCGGCAATGACGGGACCAATATCGTCGAGCGTTCGGCGCCCAAACTGCTCGCAAGCCATGTCCTCCAACCTAACACAACCTACTTCAACTAAATAAACTTTTTTAACCACACCTACGTCTTATCTATTTATTTAATTGAATATTATCCCAAAATCAATTTACATAAAACCTTGATCAATATTTAAGGAATCTGAATTTTTACCATTATGCCTTCCAACCATTATGTATTGTAATTGTTATTACAAATCGATTTTGATTTAACTTGAGAGTGGCGAAGTTTGAGTATTTGTTCTTTCATTTCACAGGCAACGATTAGATATAGGTCCAATACCTACCTAATTTACCTACAAGAATTTTCTTATATTTTCAGGTAACATACATTACGCCGTTTCCAATAAAGCATCCACATCCGAATTTGCATCAAATTGATGCAAGTAATGTTTTAGTTGCAGCCCCAGGTAATTAATTAAAATATCTTTAAGAATTACCAAAGATCCATAACATTACATGGGGCCGAATTTTTACATTGTGGTATTAGGAAGATACCTATTTGACATTATTTGGCGCCTATTACTAGCTCTACTCAGTCTTTGGATGGGCAGTCGAACCTATCAGAGATCACCCATAAGGTGATTCGTCATACTAAATTTCCACACCACAGTTACCATTGTTTCATTCGTTTGAGTGTTTAGTAATTGCATTATAATGGTTTATACCTACTCATGGTAAATGTATCAAAGTAGCTAAGTCGAATAAAATATGATTCGCTGCTAGATAGCGTTGTTATAAGATTTCATTATTTTTCTTTTCCATTGCTTTGTTTTATATTATTAATTTGGCGGTTAATTAAATAAAAAACGTCAAACCCTTGCAAGAACGTACAAGTACAAGGTTACATAAAATTTGTATGAAAAACGTAACATCTCAAGATGGTGTTGCGACTGCCACGAAGTCGCTGGTAGGGAGGCTGCTTCCTTGCTCACGAGTGCGCGCCTCCGCGAACATGCCCGACGAACATGGCAGCTTCAACAGCATCCTAATGCGTTATTATATTGTTGGCACCCGTGTGTAAGACACCCACTGGCCGACTAAAATGACTAACAGAACGCCTTGAACAATTTCACTATGACATATAAGTAATTTTATCCGACTTACTGCCGGATGAACGCCGGATTTGTATGAACCAGTGGCACCTTTTTATTTCGCTGTGACAAACGAAATATTTATGTTTAAAAGGATGAACCAAACAAAACTAAATTATGACAGAATTGTTAGAAGTGTAAAACATTTGTTGATTACAAATTGATTGGTTTATTGAAAAACATATAGGTACCTATCTACAAACCTAATAGAAAAACAATACCTACATACTGCAACAGAATCTCCATAACGACAAATAATTGTTATTACAGATAGTATACTCAATATATCAGCCATATTAAACAAAGACGTGGACACGAAAGATTTTTTTCAATTTATTGACATGTTTAAGCAATTAGGAGAATTGATATATACAAATGAAAATGTTGTGAAATTGATGAACGATCCTACGCAAGAGTTCGATCTGGCAATAGTTGAGTGGCTCTTCTCTGAGTCAAATGGAGGGTACGTACTAATTATGTGTCTAAACATATTTTTAAGATAATTTAAAAATACAACAGTTATCTAACCGCTATTTCATACTTGTATTCTTAGATGTTTTCTGGATTGTGCCTAAATCAAAGAAGTTAAGGGTCCATTTCGCATTTTGTTGAAAATACCTAATCCAATGTTATCTTAGAAACCATAGGAATTCATGTAAAATAGTTTTTAACTATTGTATAATCAATGGTCGTGAAATAAAAGGATATATCAATATTTTCAGGATTAATGACTAAAATTTATCAGTAATTTGTGAGAAAATAAAGAACTTACGAGGTGGCCCCTTAAAACCAACCTGCCAAGTGCGAATAGGTATTTCATCGCTGTCCTATTATAATTAAGTATGAAATATAATGTCAATATCCACCTTAAATGTGAATTCGGGCGAAAGAACTTCGCTTTCCATTAGAGCGCTTTCAAATTGACGTTTTAGTCGCGCTACGCAGCTACGACTCTTTTCTGAGTTATGTACATTAGTTGAATTCTAACCGATGCTCTTACGGTGAGGTAAACATCGTGATGAAACCTTAAAATTCAGGCAACTGAATTTGTAAGCATGGTCCAATCTGGTCAGGTTCCCCTGGTAGCAGGGTGACGGAGGTCAGATGGTAGCTCCACTGTAACTACCTGATATTGTTTTGAGCTGTGTGCTCGTTTGTCAGCACGGTTGTATAAAAAAAAGTATCCTCATGCGTCACTCTCATTTTCACTTCTCCGGTTTTTCAACAAACATTCTCGATAAATATAAATAATATGTGATTTGTTTAGGTTTTCGTTATTATTTGACTGCCCATTAATTTGGTCCTCGAGCATGGAGCCCCACTGGGGTATTTTAAGACTGATCGACGAGTTCCCAAATCCGACTTACAATCCAAGCAGCCAATCTGAACACACTGTCCCATTCACTTTTACGCAACGGATACAAGAATCGGTGACCCAATTAATGTTCTTAGGATTCGTAGAGACGTAAGTATATTCGTAACATTTTATCCACTTAAAATTATTTTCATGGCAGACCCAGAACACGAGTGGTGGGTCTCCGAAAGAGACTGGCAATAGCACCTGACCGTGAAGAGTGGAAAATAGAGGGGAAGGCCTTTGCTAAGTTGTGTGATGATACAGGTTGATAGAAAAATAAAAATATATATTATTTCCATTCATTCATTAATATTCCTAATGTTATCCCAAGTTATCCATTTTTATTACTGGCTTCAATGACATGGTTGGACCAAGACAGTATACAATCAAAGTGCACGCCTAGATTCTTAACACTCTTACAGTAAGGTTGTTAGAATCCAAACGGCACAACTGTCCAGGACCCCCAAAATAATCGGCTGCGATTTGCTTGGGTTAACTAAGAGTCCGTGAGATTGACTCCAATGCTGAACTGCCTCCAGATCGGTATAAACAGGCGCCCCGCAGATTCAACTTTCTCGGTAGTTGATCATATTGAATCATGTTCATATTAACAGTATTGAAGGCATTGCTGAATTCCAGCAATACATACAGCAACAGCACACAGCAAGTTTATATAAAGGTACTCAAATATTTTCTAAACTACTGAACTGATTTTAATGAAACTAAGTTAACAACCATCTCGATTAAACTGGCTTTCAACACAGATACGAGTAGATGCACAGAGCCACAGCTTTGGCTTAGATAATTGCCGATTTTCTTGCTAATAGTAAAGTACCATTTAAGCTATTCTTCGACAAGTAAGTAATACTACGATGGTCCAAAAGTTTTTAGCTAACGGCTTGTTATACACCCTATTGCTTTAATTTTTGTATCTTTATATGCACCATGCATGTATTTTTGTATGCACATAAATAGGCGACCATTTTTATGCTTCACTTATGATTTTAGAGAGTATCCGTCCGTATAAATTATGACAGTAGGTGTTAATTCACACTTGTTTGGGCACTAATTATTCAGCCTTAAGTTAATTTTTTATGAGATTTTATTATTACTGATACCTGTATAGTCGCGGTATAACATTAACAATTTTACAAAAATAAAATTATGAATCTACTACCACATCTGGATGGATCCCAGGATATTAGTTGCATTGTTAAACAAATATTATTAATTAAAAGAAGGGCCTATTAGATGTCCCTTAGGCACCAATAACTAATGCTTAAACAGGTTTTTTTTATTTGATAAAATAAAATTGTTTTTATGAATTTCCAAATAGAAAGATAAAATTAAAATATTTTTTGATAATACAGCCATACTATTTTATTTTTAATTTAGTAAGCGACTTCGTTCGCGTACACCTACTTTACCCTTACATACAGTTTTTTTTCTTGCTTCAAACCTTCCTCTTGAATCACTCTATCTACTATTGAAAGCCGCATTAAAAGCCGTTGCGTAGTTAAAAAGATCTAAGATACATCGGTACATATATTTTTAGGTATATATAAATATATATTTCTTTTTCTTACAATTTTTTTGTTTAATTTGTTTCTAGTTCATGTTATTTTTGTTTCTAATTTATTTTCATTTTTATGTTATTATTTTAGTGTTATAGGGACAGACGGAAAGAAGTGACATTGTTTTATACTATAAATTTGCATTCCAATTCAACATTTTTCTTATTTGTATTTATGACTGATGGGGTACTGAAATTGGAAATGTTAATGGAAGTTGCCGCAGTAACCTCGCCTTGACAAATCAAATAATAGTCTTGAAAATCACCACTACTCATCTTCAGATCTGAGGAAGCCGTGACAGTGTGCATCTAGGAACGATTATATTAACATTTTCTATTAAATTGCAGCATCTTTTACAACATCGACAACGCAGTATATACAAAATATATTGCTCCAATACTAACGCAGAGAGGAAAACATGTACCGCCACTATCTGAATTAAGATATAACGCATCGCTTGTTCTGGGGAACTCCCACGTGTCTCTGGGCCAAGCAACCAGACTGCCGCAGAACTACAAGCCAATAGCAGGCTACCACATAAACCCCAAAGTGTCACCTTTATCCGAGGTAAGACAATGCCTCCATCTCCACGATTAAGCCTTTATTACTAACCACTTCTAAATATTTGAAGGTGTACAAGATTTATATACGCTAGTCTATATAGAAGTCTTTGGGTGTACATCGATTTAATTGAAATCATCGAAAATTTATGAAAAGAAAAGTATACCTACAGTCCACGTTAATTGAATTAACTGAGATCACCCTTAGACCTTGGCCTTGACCTTGACCTTGGCCGTGTGGTGTCCGACAGAGTAGAATAGCACTAACCCCTTACATTCATGGGTGTCGTACAAGGCGACTAATGTTTTCGAGGCAAAAGATCAAGAGTCTCCGTAGTCTGGAAAACGGGCAGCAGCATTTTCCATGATTATATTTAAACATTGCGATCCCCAACCCGCCTGCAAAGCGTGGAGATTATGGCAATAACCTCCCCTTTCGTGGGAGAGGCCCTAAGTCCTGCAGTGGACTGTTACGGGCTGTGATGATGATGATGACCCTTAGACCATAAATTTCCTTATGTACCCGTTTTTTTTGAGTGTATTTTTTTTGTATTATTTACAGAACTTAAAGAATATAATGGATTCATCAAAACATGGAGTAATTTATTTCAGCATGGGTTCCAATTTAAAGAGCAAACATTTACCTGATGAAATTAAGAAAGATCTTTTGAAGATGTTTGGAAGTTTGAAGCAGACCGTGTTATGGAAATTTGAAGACGACTTACCTAATTTACCAGAAAACGTGCACATACTAAAGTGGGCTCCACAACCAAGCATACTTGGTAAGATTACTTAGTAATTGTATGCATTATTATATAAAATTACTTACTATTTGTATTCCCTTGAATGACATCTTGGCGGCAATATCCCGGTTGTGCTCTCGCGCGCGGGAGTCAGGATTTCGACCGTATCCTCGAATTGAAGGTAAACGCCATCGCAAGAACATGTGCTACGGCATCGTAATGGACAGACCGCCTTACTCAAAGAACAATCGTTCATGAATGAACGAATTAATACAGTAATGGAACATAGTAACGATCCGCTTCGAATTTTCATTTTATAAATATAACAAAATGTTAGAATTGTACTTTTTAATATAATATTTTCAGATTATTTTTGTATTTTGTTATCTGATTTGAGCGCATCAGATGTATTCTGCAGTGTTAAATTTACTTATAAAATGTGATGAACAAAAAACTAGAAAGCATGAAGACTATGATATAAAAATCTCAGCTGTCAATTCTCATGTAGTTGGAGAATAACCAACGGTAACGAACTGCCATTATGTTAATCATAATCTTGGGTGCGGGGTACATTTCACATACTCAATAGCTACAAGACAACGCTAAAGTACGACATCATTAAGATGCAATAGTTTCAAGAAGGCGACGTTCAATTAGAGACAGGCAGTCGGGCCTCAGGTAATTACAGTGTAGCGACTGCCATCTGACCTCTGTGACCCTGGTAACAAGCGAACCTAACCAATTTGAACCACAGTCAACATAACGATGTTTTCCCTCACCGTAAGAGCATCGGTTCGTGTTTAACTTTTTATACTCTCTATAATAATATTTGTATTCTAAACCTTCGGTCCATGACATTTCTGGCTCTCCTAACCCAGAAACAAAAAGTTTGTATTTTAGATAGCTTGTTTTAATAATATGTCTAGCTTTATATACCTTTATATTATAATATAATATATTTATGTATTTATATATTCAATTTTTGTGCACGTCGTATCTGCGTTACTTTAGTCTAACATCACTCTTCTGTAGGCCTGCTGGAAGAAATTTCTTTTTAGAAATAAGCAGCGCCTGTTGTGTCTTCTATACTGTTATATTTCTCTGTATATAATTATTGTGTACAATAAACAGTTAAATAAATAAATAAATAAATAAAAAGGTAAAGGAGTAATGTTTATTAAAAAGAAATATTTACATAACATATATAAATAATCTTTGTTTTTATGAATTAACATGCTGCGCTGGTATAGGATACTAAAATAGATATTACGAAAACTGCCATTCAATTAAAAATATGGAAGAATGACATGGAGTTGGTACCCTTAATACCAGACGTTGATAGATACCAAGATAATATTTTTTAATCTTTCAGCACATCCCAAATGCGTGGTTTTCATTACTCACGGCGGTCTGCTGTCCACCACAGAGACGGTTCACTACGGAGTGCCTGTAATTGGAATTCCAGTGTTCGCGGATCAGTTTATCAATGTAGACAGATCTGTGAAAAAAGGCTTCGCCATCAGAGTGGACTTGGCTTATGACATGGCCAAAGACCTAAAAGTTGCTATCGAAGAAATATTAACCAATTCAAAGTAAGTCGATAACAAATCAAATCACCTCGTTAAGAACTAGTTACTGTACTTAAACATTTATTCATAAAACACACAAGATGCATAGGTTAATACAAAAGAAGAAACGGAAAAAGCGTATAAAACCACTATACGTTCACACAGGTGAACGTATTTCCTTTTGAGGTTTATGTCCGCACATTCTAAAATTGCGTGCACCTCGGCCTGAAAAATATAGGTGCATTTACCTAGGTTAAAGGATTTCTTGACCTTGAGCCGCTCTGTGTAAATTCCACTCCCTACGAGATAACCTGAGGTGTACCATATCATGCTTCCTTTTTTCCAGTAGGTATACTAGGCTTTTAAGCTAGTTATCTCTGGGTAAAAGTTCCCTGGTTGAACAGTCTCTGGAGCCGATTGGCATGGGGTACGTAAGGGAAACCTTCGGTTAATCTTAGCTTTTCTTATTGTAGATATCGTGAAACAGTGAAGCACCTGTCCCTGATCTACCACGACCGTGTGGCGCCCCCCGGGCGTGAGGTGGTGCACTGGGTGGAACACGTGATCCGCACAGGCGGCGCGCCGCATCTGCGCTCCCCGGCACTCATGGTGCCCTGGTACCAGAAACTGTACCTTGACTTCGTCGTTTTAGTTTTATTAGTACTAGTAATTTTAAAAATAATTATATCTCGTTTGTGTAAGACTAGAAAAAATACTCCACTTACTAAGAAAAATAAATAATTTATTTTAGTTACCTATATTTTCGTACGACAAATTCTACTTAACCTCATTCCTATCCCAACTCTCTTTCAATCGTCAAAGAGGAAGGGGTACGATAGTAGGAAGGAAACATACTGTGACATGTTGGCCGCTCCAAGGCCGCAGCAAACCCACCTTCCGCCGACAACGGCCGGACCATGTCCGACAATACCAGACAGAGCCGGTGGTTCCCGACAAAGCCAAGCAGAGCCGATCCGCGCCCGACATAATATATAGGAACATATATTATACTGTAGAAAAACTACCTATAACTATCCACAAAGCCTAAGTTAATTCTTTGTTTTTTATAATGTCTTATATACTAATTTATTATAATTGCCCTATATTTTAACTTAAAAGTAAAAGTATATTTTCCGATGCACTTTATTTCTAATAAAGGATGACGCAAATCGTGGTATGGTCCCCATTCCCAATAGCTATGTGTAATACGTCGTTGGATAGCTATTTTCAAGCAACAGAGCTTGCAATGTTGTGTTCCTGTTTTGAGGATAAGGTAGCCAGCGCAATTACAGGAATGAGGCATTTCATCAGAGACAACGCACCTGCGGTTCTATATTTTTGTTGCCCACAACCTAAACGCGTGAACCGTAGATGTTATGGGCAACAGTTGCCGTTTACCATCAGGTGAGCAGTCTGCATGGTTGTAACTGCGTAGCATAAAAAATATAGGTACTAGCAATAGATAATACCTATCTTGTATTTCTGTTTTACTCACCTTAAATGTGTGTAGTAGTAATGTGATATGTCGTTGTAATGCAATTTTCAAGCTGAATAAAAGTCACTAGGGCGCCTATTACCAAATGTTAGTCCATTTCGAGTTTTTCTGTATTAAACAGTGTATTTTACACATTGAAACATGTAATACGTCGTTGGATAGCTTTGTTTGAGCTGTGGACTGCGCCCACTATAAAAACTTTTATAAAAAAATGCAAAGAATAAGCGTTGTTACACAAGGACGACTTGGAATAAAGAGAAAGCCTTAAACCCATCTCCAAATTTTTTCTAAATCCTTTATGTGTCTTCTCTGCCCACAGAGAAAAAGCCTGTAGGAAGTTTAAGAGCAAACTAAATGGTCAGGTAAACGTTGGGATCGCCCATGTAAAAGAGGCAGGTGTTAGCTCAGGTTACCGCCTATACATCTATCCCTTCAACATTATAAGTGCGAAAGTACCGAGTACCGAGGTATTGAGTCCGATCCCCAGTGCTGGCTTTTGCCAGTCTATAGAAAGGGCTTTGACGGCTTTCTGTCGATATTTTCTTTTTCGATATCGATATTCTTAAGTCATCATCCCTTGTGGTCAATCCGGCTTGGCATAAGTAGGTACAATGTTTCCTTACATCTTTTGTCTTGTTCCTTTGTATATTTTCGTTTGTAATGAATAAACTCAAAAACTACTGAACCGTTTTTGAAAATCACTTTCATTAATAAGAAGCTACATTATTCCCGAGTGACATAGGCTACTTTTATCGCAGGGAAGTAATAAGTTCCCGTGGGAAAGTTGATTGTTTACAGACATCTGAACTGCCGTGGGTGAAAGCCGCTGCCGGTTAGTAATAAAATAAAAGCAATTACTGTACATACGAGTAGGCAGCCGTAGTAAGAAACACCGCAGTTTTGTTTTGTTCTGCAGTCGTCGATGTTTGAGGCTTTGTAGCTTTGACTGAACTAACGCTACGTCACCAATGCGCTTGGCACGTTTTACCACGGAGTCTAGGCTAGGGCCGCCGGACGAAACTAATTCATCATTTTAATGTCTGCTCGGCCGGGATTCGAAGCACTCAGGTCGTCATAATGACACAGCGCATTTTGTCATTATGTTGCATTAGACAAATCTAAAAGAATAAAAACCAGGTCAATCAGACTATTATTACTAGCCTACATCATTTTACTCGGAGAGACGGCAACTGGCAAAGTAGCCACCTGTAAAGCTATACCCGGTGAGAGTCTCACTGCCCAAATTAATAAATTATTAAAGTATGGTACTTTGTAAGTAATGCCTATCAACTGTTTGCCTCGTTTCTGGATAATAGAAAGCAAACCGTTGAAGTTATGATAAACGGAAAAAAAAAATTATCCGCATCTGGTGACGTCAAAATAGGCATTCCCCAGGGATCAGCACTCGGGAATTCATTATTCCTGCTATTTATTAATGATTTACCCTCCTTCATCACTGATGGTCGTATCACTTTGATCGCTGATGACACCACTGTCGTCGTGAGTGCTCGTAATTATGAGCAGCTGAACACAAAACTAAGTGCCATGTGTCCCAAGCTGCAAGAGTGGTTCTCGGCAAATGGGTTAATTTAAATATGGTGAAATCTATTATTATCCTATACACTGGTAGAAAAATGCCAACTCCATTGTCAGTGTCAAGCCCAATGGGACTACGTAGCAGTAACAAGTTTCTAGGGTTTACCTTAGACTCCACATTAAGCTGGAAACCCCATGTCGATGCCGTATGTAACAGATTGAGTGGCGCGGTGTTCGCACTGCGCAGGTTAAAAACCTTTGATCTCCCCCAGTATGCTTAGACAGGCGTATTTTGCATATTTCCACTCAATCATGTCCTATGGCATCGAACTATGGGGTCACTCGGCAGATGTGGATAGGTTTTTCGTGATGCAAAAGCGTGCACTGCGTGTACTGGAAAGGGTTGGCAATAAACACTCTTGCAGAGAATTGTTCGCTAAACACAGTATGACCCACTATTCTCAATACCTATTTAAAGTAATTATATTAACTCGAAAGAATATTGGTGATTATAAATGCGTACATGTTGACGGTAAAACACTGCTTCGTACCGGCAGGCTTCAAACGGTAGTACATCATACGACGTTACACGAAAAAAACCCGCGCGTTATTGTCCGACGTACTATGAACATTTACCCGCGAAATTAAAAGATGTTGCTTGTTATAAAACATTTGGGTATCGACTAAAAGACCTTTTGTTGGATAAATCTCTATACTCTGTAAAAGAGTACATTAATATTTTACATTGACCTAAGCATTTATTATGTATTTTGTTACTTCCATTCTGACATCATACTTATTAGTTACATCTTTTGACAAGTCCCGAGGCAAATACCGGGAGCAGTGCGAACGCCAAATCCGGTGGTGGCTGCTTGAAGGAACCAAGTCCCACGAGTTCATCGCTGCTGTCAGCGACCTTAGTGTTGCGACAGACAGTGAACCCGTTTAACAACTCTGGGACAGAACTCAGGCAGCTATCGCACGGGCAGTGCGGACGGTGCTGGGTGTGTCTAGGGGTCAAACTTTCAATGAACGACATTTTTTAGTCTGGCAAGATAAAAGAGCGATACAAAGCTCGGTAGTACAAATTCTGTGACGTCATTCCACAGGATGGGATCAAGATGGCGGCGTTCACACGGAGGCTTTGGGTACAGCAGCGGTACCGCCTATGTCCAAACTGATAAACTACTTATATACTTTGTTTTAATACATACTTATTATAGATACTACACCCAGACCCGTAACTGTTAGAAAACCCGTAAAACCCGTAGAAATTAAAACACATCATTTCAATTTCTGCTCGGCCGGGTAACTATCGAGCCAACTGAACCACTCAGGTCGTCAAATATCCATTAAAGCAATCAGTGTTCAAGTTAAAGTGTGTTCTCAAGAAACCATGTCAACACTCAGCTTACTTCGCCATATCCCACTTAAATATATATTAGAAGCCCATGTTTACATAGTAAACAATTTTAAGATGCTGATCTATCCATCTTACCTTCTTCGGTCTTGTTAATAGGTGATATGTATTAACAATAGTAATTTCTTATTGCGCCAATAGGAACGTTCACAGAGAACACTGAGACCACCTAGCTTCTCAATTAGGTACCCTATTGTTCTCCCGAGACCGACTTTTTAAACATAACTTATAAGCCAAAAGCTCCCTCCTAATCTGCAGTGGAACAACACAAAGTTCACTCTCCATAGTTGATACTATGGAGAGTGAACATTGGTGTAGGTACTTACTCTTATAAAACCACCAATGGTTCTAAGCGTCTGATTATGAATCAACACTAATTTACAGGCCAGAGTCTGGGGCGTGGCTTCATGCTCCGCCATCGCTGCACTTGGGGACTCTATTGAACAATAACACGATGCGAGTGGCGGTGGCCTTGAGGCTAGGTTGTGCTGTTTGTGAGTCACACCCGAGCGTTTGTGAAGTGATGGTGGATGAGAGTGGTGTCCATGGTCTGAGTTGTTTCAGGTCGGCGGGTCGTTTGTCAAGGCATCATGCGTTAAACGATATTATCAAGCGCGTGTTGGTATCCGCGTATATATGTGTTGGTTATTTTATAACCGCCGGGGTTGTGCAGAATGGATGGAAAGCGACCCGAAGGACTGACGTTGATCCCTTGGAAACAGGGCCGGTGTTTGTTGTGGGATTCCACGTGTTGCTGCACATATGCGGCAACTCACTTGCCGGGGTCTGCGCAATCGGCAGGGTCTGCTGCGGAGACGGCGGCGCGAGCTAAACATGTGAAGTATGCTGGATTGAAGTCGACATACCTGTTTGTTCCGGTAGCAGTGGAAACGGCAGGGGCGTGGAGTTCGGACGCAAAGATATTCATTGGCGAAGTGGGTCATCGTCTGCGTGAAAATGGTATAGGTCCATGTTCTGGGTCCTACCTCGTGCAGAGGATTTCGTTGGCGATTCAGCGTGGCAATGCGGCTTCGATAATAGGCTCTTTGAGCGTGGTGCTACTTGGGGAGGGCTATTCGAGTAGTTATTGCCATTCTTCACGATGTCTGGTGACTTATGCAGATTATTTTGGTTGTGTTGCTGGTTTTTCTTCTCCCATTTCTTAGACGTTAAATTATTTACTACCCTCATTGACTACACGCATTTTGGACGAAGCATTATTGTGAATTAGATTGTATTGACGGTTGTATTATTATTTAATGATATTTTTTTTATTCGTATGGCAAAAATGCAACATACGAGAAACACATTCAACTACAAATTTAAATCAAGCGAAGTCAGCCATTTAATTGTTTCGTCACTAAGGGTGCTCAGGTCCTCCGGTGGGCCAGGGTAACTTGTGTTTGGGCAATCCGATAGTATGTGCCACATTGACATTTATTGACATTAATTTAGTTTATCTACACTCATAGCGTCATGTTCCAATTACATATTCGAAAACAGGTGTTTAAGGATAATAATCAAACCACCTGGCATAAACCGGGATAAACGCTGGGATGATGACGATGAATTTATAGGACATGACCCCTACTTTATTGTCTACCTACTCTACTTATGCACGTTATGTATTGCTATGATGTGCAAACCGATGCGAAGCGATGTAGAATCCGAATCCGAATCCGGAGCCCGGATCCCAATCGGGAATTCGAATCGAAATTCGAAACTGGAGTCTGAATCCGGACTCCAGATTCGAATTTTCGAATGGAGTCTTTTTCCTGAAAGGATAGGCAATTAAATAATTAAGTCTGTCTGAAATGAAGATGAGAATTTTTATTTATTTATAATTGTAAAGTTGTGTTGCTAACTTAATACATGAATTCGTAAAGAGGGCAAACTAAATCATGTCTATGGCAACCCTCAAATCACGCACACATATAAAATGGCGGCCATTTGTATGCTTCATTCATGATTTAGGAGTCAGGGATTCTTTTTTATGCTTAATTTCTATGGAATCGACCATGTTGGGGTTTTTAAATGATTGTCATGTTCGGCTTTAGTCATGTTCTGAGTTAGTCATGAATTACTCAAGTTTTCTTTTTGTCATATTCTGATTCCGTTATATTCTGCTTTCGTCATGTTCTGCTTTAGTCATATTGTACTTTCATCAGAAATTAGATATTTTCCCTCCCTCCGCGATTTTCTGTATATGTCTCTTATCAACATTTAAATATAGCATAGTTAATGCGATGCGGTACAAAAGTGTCCAGCCCCTTGTGAGTTTGACCGTACACAAAAAGCACGGCGATGCTCAAAACTTTAAAAGTTATATATGTAATATAAATAACTTGGTAAATAAATAAATAAATAAGATAAATATTACAAAAACGTATTGTTATTGACCGAAATTGTTATTAAGCCATCCTGTACATTCATCAAAACACAACCTTATGACTTGGGTTTTTATTTATGTTATTCATAGTACTCCAATATTGTCAATCTTACCTTAAAAATAATCTAGGCAGAAAAACGTCTCAGTTTCACTGTAACAGTTTAAACTAATAGTAAGGTTTTTACTTAAAAATACCTATTTCGGGTGCTTAAACTTAACAGAAAAACAATTCAATCGTCCTTGGTTTAAAGTAAAATAAAAAATTCAGTTTCGTGAATTTGACTAACGCGTCAGCAGCCGTTATTTTATGATGATTCAATTTACGTAACGGTGTCGTTTGCCGTGTGGTGTCCGGCAGAGTAGAATAGCACCAACCCCTTACACTCGTGGGTGTCGTACAAGGCGACTTATGTTTTCCAGGCAAAATATCTAAGTCTCCGTAGGCTGGAAAATGGGCAGCAGTGTTTTCCATTGTTATATTTATAACACTGCGATCTCCAACCCGCCTGCTAAGCATAGAGATTATAGCAATAACCTCCCCTTTCCTGGGAGAGGCCCTAAGTCCTGCAGTGGACTGTTATGGGTTGTGATGTGACTTTGCGAAGAGCCGACTTAATATTGGTATCAAATCTATTTTTATTTGCATTTGTCCGAGTTTTATAGATCATATATTTATTTTGGTGAATTTTGATGTCAAAATGGGTTGCTTCTTTTTTCAGCAATGTTGTGAATTTGCATATGTTTGTGGTTTTGACCCAAATGTGGTCTTTATTCGACGATGCCATCCTTCTAACGTTCACTTGTCGCTCGGTAGTCGTCATTAGCGAGACAAGCATCAACCCCAATTATTTTATACCACTGCTTCTCAAAGTAGGCTTGGAATTTATTAAAGATTGCCTTATCTGTAGCTTTCGACACTATATATGTATAACCACCCTTCTGTTAGGGAAATACTGAGCAGCAACGGTAGCGACATACATAAATTTATAATTTTTCGGCCTTCATGAGTTTTTCCGATAGACAAACTTGTTTTCCCGACATTCAATTAAGCTGTTTGGTATGCCTATGTAACTGTGATGGGGTCGGAAGGTGGTCATATAAAGTAATGAACGCAAGAAGACCACCTCATCGTGTTTGGGCTCTTTGGAGAAAATCAGAGGAACTATATTCTGTTTGTGTTCTACCAGTATCCAGTGAATGAATATATGAATGGAATAATTTGTAATTGGTTATACGGACTCGAGGCATTAAAAATTCCATCCGAATACTTCAGCAATCGTTAAGAAGTCACGCGAAATTTGGGTTATAAATTCTAAAATTTCATTTAAACTACTTCTAAGCTTGATTTAGAGTATTTTTAATACTGTTAAATCTTGGGACGTCGTCTATAACCTCGGAGTCTTCGTCTTTCTTTTTTCATATTTAAGGAGAATTACAGTCCGTTTTAGTCGTAGTAAGTTTTAGTCATGTTCTTGTTTAGTCATAGTTTATATTTGAACTCTTGAGCAAAATTATAAGGAGTAAACGTTTCTGGGGATTAGACTACGATTTTAGTTGAAATTTAGATTTTATATTATTTCTATACCTATAGCGGTCTATACCCGGGAGGTAGGCAGACGCGAACACAGTCGGTGGCAGGCTGCTGTCGTTCGAGTTGGTGAGTCTGATTGCAGCACGGCTCCTGGATCAGGGCTGCGGTCAGAGGGTACACCTTCAACGTCCTGCGTAGGGTAGCCGTAGCAGTCTGACTGTGTTGGAGGTTTGCTTGTAGCAGGTTAAGAGGAGTCAGATGAGGTAGGGTGGCCATCGTTACGTGACGGCCAGTACATGACGTTACTAGTTTGTATACCACCTTTTTGCACGAGTACAACTTTTATCGCGACTTTCTAAAATTGACAATTTTTATCAATTATCAATCATCATCATCGTCCTAGCGCTTATCCCGGCCTCTACCAGTTTAGTGAAATATTATGTTTAACACTATTTGCATACAAATCGCAGCAGTTATACTGGCTTGCATACTGTTAAAAGTGTGCAGTCATGGCATATCACTTGTGCTACCAATGCGTTACCCGCCAGTAAGGAGACCTCAAATATACCTCTTGAACGATCCCACGTCATAGTCCAAAGGAAACACTGAGGCGAAGTCCAAACGGGGTCCAAAGGATCGAACCCGAATCCTTATAACGCTGCTCGCGGATTGGGTTATAATGCGGGAAACTACGATTATTTAAGAACTATTTAGGAATTAGGTACATGTGTGTAATTATAAATAGGTATTTTATTAAAATTTGTAGTACATATGCATAATTAGGTATATAATAAATACTTACAATGTACCTATATCCTTTCTTTTTATTAAAATACTAGTGTACTTCGTTCCGGTGCGATTTCGTTTGCTTGGCGTCCTACCCCTACATACACCTATTTTACCCCTACGTACCCTTTTTTTCTTGCTTAAAAACCCCACTCTTGAATCATTCTATATACCTATACTTTAAAACCGCTTTAAATGTTTTTGCGTAAATAAAAATATCTAATCGTACATAGAAAGGTACATAGGGACAGACGGTGGGAAGTGACTTTGTTTTATACTATCCCCTTTGTAGTCACTACAGAGGAAGTGTAGACAGCACCGTGCCTACTGGGGTTATGTTGCTGATGGAGATAATCACGAAGTGCTTCTGTCTCGCTCTCTGTTAGTACCATCTCTATCTTAACGCTGGCCTTGATGGAATTGTGTGGGTAATTCAGAAATTAACCGATAACAGAAGTAAACCGATTAATGCCAGCTCGTGGTGACTAAATAATTTTATTTGACTCTTTTATCTAAAGGGTTATATAAATTAGGTATCTACTCGATTGAGATAAGTTCTCGGTAAATTTGTAGATAACGTCGATGAAATGTATTTAAATGCATCTTGATGTCATAAGTATTGAGTATTTGTATCTTTGCAATACTAACGTACGAAAGTTATTAATGAACCTATAAGTGGTACTTACTATTGGTTTTAACGAAAAAGAAAATAAAATTTATGTGTGCCGGGACAAGATAATCACAAAAAAATTTAGTATAATATTTATTTCAGACCAGTACATGATTTGTTAGTATCCTTTTAGGTGTAGGAATTTAGATATTTTTACATTAAATTGCTATCTGTAAATATGTATGTTTTGTTACAGAAAATGAGGTATTTTTGGGGAATATCGTTGCTCCTTTGCGCACATCCACTCGACGCTTTTAAAATCCTTCAAGTGTTCAACCTACCTAGCAAAAGCCATGGGATACTTGGCGACAGCATGGCTAGGCTTCTTGCCGAGGCAGATCATCAGGTAAATATGATGAAAGCTTAGAAAATTGTTATTGTATTGCTCAGGGTAGCTTGCTGGTGTATTTATGAATCTGTATTATTTTTGGTGCACGTTGTTGTCAAATTAATTCCTTGAACTTTGTTGCTGGTTTCATAGACTTACTAGGTAGGTATTATAAATAATAATTGTTATTGTATTTTGATTGGACCCTGTGACTGGGTCACAATGTTATATTCTTACTTATAATACTTTGTCAAGGAGGAAGTTTCCTAATATTGATTTTGACATATTGAATGAAATGGTGTTAAAATATAGATCAAAACTAACACACACACACAACTAACACTATGGCGCTACCCATACACTGGTACTCTTTGTTACTGTATCTTCGGAACCGTAATAGCTAGACACTTGAACTGTTCACAGAGTATGTGTTACTATGGCCGCTACAACAACAAATAATAATAATAATAAAAAATCTAAAATAAGGGAGGTCTCCATACATGAAATGTGATTTTGCCGTTATGATAATAATTTTCATAACATTTTATTCTTTGTACATAATTAAAGTGCTATTAACCCTTTATAACTCAAGATCTTTATAACAATTATGACTTTGGTAATGAGAAAGGTTTAGGGTAATAATAAACACATATATCTCCGAAAATTAAAAATATTGCTATTTGCTATGTATTTTTCTTGTGTACAATAAACTGTTAAATAAAATAAATAAATAAATATTTATGATTCATAATTTATTTGACATTTTAGGGAGTGTGACATTACTGTAACATTGAGTTAAAACGTTAAAAACACTTACGTTGTATGGAAGAATTTATTCTAATTATTTTGTTTATTATACAGTAACACTATACCGCATATTTCACAAATTGTTTGTGAAACGCCAGTGCACTGGGGCATCTTGCAACGTATTCTGTTTTGAACCCAAATCGGCCAGTGGCCGACCTGGTGCTGGCTTACTGGCAATGCAGGAATTTGTTCTGTATTTGTTCGGGCCCTGCCCTTATGTTTCTTTTACTTGAAATTCGTTTCCTAAAGACCTTCGTCTCTTAATGTTAGGCTTTAGGCCAAGCTTGCAAAAGGTCTCACCTATCTCAAGTCAAAATTCTGCTAAAGACATTTGTTTGTCTTTGAGATCTTTTGTTTTTCTTACTCTTCGATATAATATACTAATAATTTTATATACATATATCTCATCGTACCGCATCGATCGTGAGGAATTTTGAAATAAAATGAGACATTTTAGCATCAATAATTGTCTTTATTCTTTATTGTACACAAAATAATAAATACAATTTAACAGAAGGTAACTTAAGTACAAAGGCGAGCTTAACTCAACAGTTGAGTTTTCTACCAGCAAACCTTGGAGTCAAAGAAACCGTAAGTCAGCATTAAGGCATAGGAAGTGCACACAAGTAAACTAAATTAATACTATAAACAAATACTATAATTAATACAATAAATATATACGTACTATAACTGTATATTAGAGACTTTACTTACAACTTACATTATAGTCACTTAATGTAACAAACATAAAAAGTTACCAATGTCAACCAAAAAGATAAAATTTTGCATTGCTAACCCGAAACGTATTACTTTATATACTTACCTACGGGTTCTCACAATTATATCCACCTTCTATATATTTTTATAAGATAATATAATAATATGTAACATGTTACAGAGATTTAAATGAACTAAATAAATTTAGTACGTATTTTAGAGTGTCTATTAGAGCGTCGGTGGCCGACCGGTTACAGTATCCGACTCGTAAGCCAGAGGTCCCGGGTTCGAATCCCGCTCCGGCCATGTACCAATGACTGTTTTCTGAGTTATGTACATTAGTTGAATACTAACCGATGCTCTTACGGTGAGGGAAAACATCGTGATAAAACCTACACATTCAGGGGACTGGATGTGTAACCATGATCCAATCTGATCAGGTTCCCCTGGTAGCAGGGTCATGGAGGTCAGATGGCAGTCGCTCCGCTGTAATTTCCTGATCGCCAAAACCTGGATCATGATCAAGGCGGACCTCGGGCCCTCGTGCTCGAGAGCACAACCGGGACATTAACGCCAAAAATGATGATATTAATAGTTATACAATATAAAACACGGAATATTGTTATTTTTTTATGAAAGACTCGACCAATAGATCTTTTGAATGAAGAATATGACGTAGAGGCTGAGTCGTTTTTGTAATATTAATTGTTGTGTTTCAGGTTACGTACATTACACCATATGACCTTAAAGATGCTCACAAGAATATAGAAGTGATAAATATCAGTTCCATTGTTAACATCGTAACAGGTGAGTACCTAGATATCGAGAAAACTATGGCTGATTTAAAGTTAGACGATATAGAAAGCACGACTCTAGTGGACGCTAGTTATTGTTAAACCTGTAGGTTATTCCATCTTTTACTTATTCCTAACGAGCTCTTTCCTAATTGTAAGTAGGTAGACAGTGGTAGGTTAGTACACAACTAGCAAATATGAACGTAACCAAAAAGTAAGATTAACGACATAAAAAGGATGAATAGATAAGGTGGTCATACACACGATGCGTGATTGCTTGCCAAGACGAAGGCGAGGACTAATTCTATTTTAACTGAATATCGCAAATCCCGGTTTTCGTCAAATTAATACCGGTATTGTAAAGGCGTATTTTTCGTTCGGGATCCCGGTATTTTCGGTATCCCGGTTTGTGACCCCCAGCGTGGACGTATTTATCCGATTGTGTAAAATTACCAAAGTTTACGAACACCTATTTGTGTTATCGTAACAATTATTTATACCAAATAATCTTTTATCAGATTGTCATTACATAATTATCGTTGTGATTAAAAATACGTCTCGGATTACATTTTAATATCATCGGAGTTATCATAAACCGGATTTGTGCAAATAAAAAATGTAATATTATGCAATGATTGCCATAGACCTAACCTGGAAAATCACTTAAACATTTTTTATCTACACTCATAGCATACGTTCCAATTACATATTCGAAAACAGTCCCTTAAGGGTACATTTTTTTCACGCCAGACTATACAATTTTAAAAAATTACTTTTCGATACAGCATTTCCCATATTATTTTCATTACTTTTTAATCATTATGCAACACTTTTCTTTTTAAAGTTTTGTCGGGCGCCGGGTCACGGCGAAATACAGGCTGAATACCTAAATGTCTTCAACAAATTAAAATGTTCCTGTTTATATTTGTGTGTAATTATTTCCCGCTAAACAGAATATTTTTCCTAATTGTTGTAATTTGTGTTTGTGAATGTTTTCTCTTATTTAAAGTAAATAAATAAATAAATGTGAAAGTAGTAAAGTGAATTTCCCGCCGCTTGATATCCTCGATGCGTAGATAGGTACAACAGAACTGACTCGCCGCTCACTTCCAGTAAAGTTGATAAAATTATAGGTACGATGTTTTAACATAAAAATATGAGTGTAGATAAAGTAGTCTATGCAACTGCATATAACTAGGTATTAAAACACTCGTGTTAACAATTATCTTTTAATACCCCCTTTTAAATGACAGTTGCATAAACTACTATTGCACGTGAATTATTCTAGGAGGTTTTACTTAACAAGTAACTACACTTTTAACACTGTTCGAGATTTTTCCCGAAATTCAATTCTTTTCTTAGAATTTGTTCCACCAGTGGCACGAAGAGGGAAATATCATTCCTGTTCGTGTCATTGAATGATTGTTGCTCTACTAGTTAAATAAATTTAAACAAAGTGAAAATAATAAAAACATCATCAATCATCGTTGCTGTATTGGAATAAGAGTCAATACCAAGGAGGTAAGTTACCATGACCTGGTTCTAATGTTCCAAAGTCTTCAACACAGAGAAATGGTATTTAAAGTCATTGTGACTTAATCAATAAATTTCATCATCGTTTTATCGGTTGTTAGAAGTCTTATTACTGAGCATTGTCTTGACATTTCCTAATAAGACGTCAATGTCAAGGGTTTCCACTGACACAATGGTCTGGGGCTGCGGTCTCCACATAAAGCGAAAAGTAACCTACGTTAATAATTATCGAAAATATTCGGTTGCCGTAACTATCGTTAGCGCAAATGCAAGTCTACTGTGAAGATAACGTGCAAAATCGAAATGTATGGTCTCCGTAGGCGAACAAAAAGTCGTATACATAGTTCCTACCTTCCATGGCCCTATGACAATTATAATTTATTTTTTTATCTATTTATAGAGTTTCCAGTTAAAATTTGTAAGGCACTACCAGAAACTGTCCTATCTATTGTTTTGTTATATTATTGCATTTTTTCTATAAGTGTTTGACGAAGAAAATCCCTGTAGTGTAAGAATATTGTTACACATCCAAGGAAATTAAAAATTATATCTTTAAAGTCGTACTATGTGACGTCTCTGTGTTACGATTTGCCAACGATTTATTGTAAGATTTGCGGGCGGTAAAATTTGCTCATTATATCTGACGTACAATTCGTTGTTTTGGCAGCTGAATTCTTTAATTGAATTCAGCTTAATATTCACAATATATTGAGTACTTATTTCCAACATTGCTAGCGTCAATCTGCCTGCAAAGAGTAAATATTATTGCGATCATCATCTTACATGAAGTTCGCCAACGAACGCTGACGTGCTTCGTTAGCGTCGGCCAGGTCTCGCAGCCATAAAGCATTACAGGTCTAGTCGGTCGGCTCTTGTATATAAGCCCCTTGAGTTTGATAGGGATATATTAAGTAAAGCTTATGGCGATATGTGCCACTAATCTAGAAGAAACTCATGTCAGCAGTGGACTCTTTATGTAACGATTTATGGTTATTGATTCCTACAGTTACCATGCACCAGGGACTTACACCTTACACCAGACAAGAACTGATAAGGACAGTAGCCACATACCTATTTGAGGTATTAGTTTTGCAATGATGGTATATCCGGGTGCTTCGAATTCTTGTGGTTTCGTAGTAATGATTTTTCGCGGTAACGTGCATCGTAATCTAGTTACTTCGGAGAGAAGATCTTTCACAGGTCGTGCATCGAAATGTGGTGGCTACGCACTACGCAGTGAAGATCTTTCACGGTAACGTGCATCGAAATGTGACGGCAATATTGTAGCATCATGGCAGCATTCATCCATGTGTTGTTTATAGAGATAATTTGAATTAAACTTTTGTTGGCAGGAACATTTCAAAATTTTGACATGAAGACACTAATGGAAAATAAGGTACAAATGGACCAAAAAGAGATTTTATTTGTAACTCAGCAGTTAACTAAAAAATTTTATGATGTTGAAGAAGTGGCTTATATAATTAATGATTCTGAACGTCAGTTTGATTTAGTGATTATCGATTGGCCATTCTTTGAGTTACACGTTGGGTAAGTTTCCTTGTAGGTATCTACAGCACTTTACTCGATGCTCATAGTAACCCTTGGTTTTGTTAAAACACACTAAATTAATTAAGTTAACATTTAGGATTACCAGGCACACTTCTTATTATGTACAGAATCAATTTACTTACTGTTTTTATTTTATTTCAAGGTCACATAGTCGGTCTTTAAATAAAAATAAGTGAAAATGGTCAAAAAATCAAAAGTAGACTGTCTAAAAAGTAAAACGACTTGTGAAATTAGCAGATTTATTAAAATCAACATGTAAGTTACCAGTTTTTGAATAATAAAAACGTAAATTTTTAGCTACTATCTTGTTATATGAAGACGGATGTCTTCATTATTTAATAAATTTTGTTTACTTGTTGATAGAAATCATAGAGCAAAAAAAATTGCCAGTCCGTAACTACGAAGATAGCTAACTTTCCAATCTCTTCGATAGAAATAAACACAACAGAAATCAATCTTATAATCTCTTAATCTTATATTATTTCCCAAGTCGCTTTACTTTTTATAGTCTATATAAAGTGTAAGTAAAAAAGCTTTTTGTTATATTTTATGTTTTTGTAAATTTATT
Organism: Blastobasis adustella; assembly: GCA_907269095.1. Lineage (NCBI taxonomy): Eukaryota > Metazoa > Arthropoda > Insecta > Lepidoptera > Blastobasidae > Blastobasis > Blastobasis adustella. The sequence continues at coordinate 3,159,135 of OU026114.1, read as the reverse complement.
TCAAATTTGCTTCATTATTTAAACACTCGCATCTTCGCGGCCAGTCGTAATAGCAGCTCGCATATTCATGCATATGTTAGCCACTGCTTTTGTCAATGATGATTTGCGACTGTTTAATAAGTCTTTATACACACCTTCTTCTGTAGAAATGACCACATCTTATCATCCGGGGTTAAGATCGGAGCTGGAGGAGGGCCAGCTTAATTTGTTTTTATTAGTTTAGGAGGCACACGGTCAAATGGTCCACCTGATGGACATCAACCACCGTCGTCCAGAATAGGATGTTGCAATGCTGACTTTTTGAGTAACGCCGTAGTAACGTGCGGGATCTTTGTACTCTAATCAGTTTTCTAGAAAAGATTACGTGTTTTCTTCTTTAAGTACGCTGTCCAAGGTCCAACCCATTTGAACTTCTGCTTGCGGACGGGTGCTGTGATGGCCTTTTCTTGTCATTGCCACTCGAACGTTCATTTTGTCCTGATTGTACATACGGTACACAAACCTGAGTGTGATATTTTACTTTTGAGTCAACTTGAATGTCGTGGTTGATGAGTAACCCCAACGATTTAAGCGTCCTCTCCATTTTGTAAAATGAATAAAGAATAAGGATTTTGAAAAACACATTTTTATTTTATGATTAATATGCCAGTGACAGCATTTAAGGGCCGACTTATAAAACCTGTCCAGAGAGTCGTACAATTTTTAGAGCGTCTCCATACTCAGCTTGATAGTAATTTATTGTTGTAAGGGAGTAGTTCCTTTTCACAACTTTCTTAACGACTGTAAACATTTGTTGTGTTAGTCGTGTCGGAGCAACTTAAATGTAGGTAATAAAGGTTATTCTTTTTCAATGTTGGTTAAGTATCTTTAGAATGCAGCTTAGCCATTTATATATTTATTTTTGTTTGTTTTTATTAACATCCAGTTTCTTTTTATCATCTTGGCGTTAAATCCCGGTTGCTCTCCCGTGCAACACCCGGGGGCCCGGGGTCCGCCTTTCTGCTTTTCTTAGTCCACTTTGCTCGGTCTTCGGCATCCTTAATAGTGAGTCCCTTGGCACGCATGTCATTCTTAACGACGTCCAGCCATCGCTTCTTGGGCCGGTCTCTCCTTCCCGTGCCTGGCGGCGGTGGCATGGCCAGACATCTGTTCCCCACATAATTTTCTGGTCTGGTACCAACGAATGATAATCTGCGATGTCACGGACATGAAGGCTACCGGGGATATGAGCGATCCGCACGCGATGTTTGCGGGAAACCCCACACATCCACCGCAGCATCTTCATTTCCGTGACTCGCAACTCCTGCTTGTGTCGCTCTAGTGGAGGCCAAGTCTCGCTGCCGTATAAGAGAACAGGTCTAATATTGGTCTTGAAGACCTGTCCTTTCCGCTTCATCGGCAAGTTGGTGTACCTCCCGCCAGTATTCCCCAAATAGGTAAATTGAAATCTTCACCGGTCGATTGGATATGTGGAGGCACACTACTCAACCCATCGAAACCCGTAGTATAGTAAAAACAAAAGTAATTCAAATCTATCGATAAAAATGCTATAAAAACACAATCACACACACACACGCACACGCACACGCACACGTTCACACTCACGCTCACGCACACTAACACGCACACGCACACGCACACACACATACACACCGGCGCAGTAGCACATTGGGAGAACGGAAGCGAGGCTCAAAGGCGCATAACAGCCCGCTCTCTATGTGTTTTGTTTCTTTGTATTTTTAATATATATTTTTAATTCCTGACGAAAGAGAGGGGTGTAATGAGTTTGACGTGTGTATCTGTGGCTTTGTGTATCTGTCTGTGGCATCGTAGCTCCCGAACGGATGGACCGATTTAGATGCAGTTTTCTTTATTTGAAGCCTGTTTAATCGAAATGGTTCTTAGTTTTTTTCATTAGTTTAGAAAATATTTGAGTACATATTGCGTGAACTTGGTCCGGGGTTATCCGACTTTTTTTGTCGGTTAGGTTAGAAGTAGAATGTTTTATTACCTCCGTTGTGTAGTGCTGAAACATAAGTGGAAATATGCAACAAGTGTGATTTTCAGACTAAACTTAGGCTGGCCCATATGCACATTCATACACCACAAATTAATGTTTTAATTAACAATATTTTTTCTGCTTAGGCTGGCGGCTGTTTACCAATGTCCATTTATTTGGATATCCACATTAGATCCTCATTGGATGATGACAAGACTCATCGATGAAAGTCTCAACCCAGCATACAACGCCGACAATGTCGCTGATTACACAGTACCTTTCACTTTTAAACAAAGGCTAGTGTCTCTCTGGTCTCAAATGAAAGTATTGTTCTTCAAGACCTTGTAAGTATGTTATCCAATTAGATAATATAATATTTGTGCATAATTTTTGTGCCCACGCTATAGAGATAAGTATAATTATAAAAGTATCAGTATTCGATATGGCTGATATCGTGATAAACGAGTTCGGCAATATCGGCCCCGATGTCAAGTCCCGAATCTCTGCAGCTTGGGCAAAATGGCGGGAACTCACGGCAGTCATCTAAGACCCTAAAATCCCTGTCAGGCTCAAAGGGCTTATATACAAGAGTATGGTTAGACCTATGATGCTCTATGGCTGCAAGACATGGCCAGTGCTGACGAAACACATTCGCGAAGTCCACGCCAACGAAATGAAAATGCTGCCGTCGATGTGCGGAATTTCGCGTCTCGATCGAATACGTAATGAATACATTACGTACTCCATCGATCCATTGCAGCCTTAGCGACCACAGTGTGTGGTTGTGGATAAGGTGGATTTCGCAGACAAAATCGAGGAGGCTCGCCTGCGCTGGTTAGGTCACGTGTTGTGTAAGCCTCAGGGATACGTGGGAAATTGTAGCCTGAACCTGCTCGTATCAGAAAAGAGACCCCGTGGGCGACCCACGACGCGTTGGATGACATAGCTAAGCCAGATGCGATAGCCAACGGATTACGACGCGAGGATGCCGAAGACCGAGCAAAGTGGATAGGAATGTGTAGGAAAGAAAGGAAAGGAAAGGACCCGGGCAGAGGCCGGGATAAGTGCTAGGACGTATTCTACCTATTTCGTTTTTCATCGTTTCGTTTTGATACGTTATGTGACTAGGAATGTTTTGAGATAAAAAAAAGATATTAATGCTAGAAAGAACTTTTTTATTCCTATCTAGAAATCAGGACTCTAAGGGCTTATCTTGAATCTCATTGTTCTTCAAAATTGATTGCGTGAGTTTCGCTTTGTGCGACGATCCATTGTCATGATGCAAATAGAGCCCTTTCTAACCTGTTTTAGAACTTTTTAAATTAAACTTACCAAATACGCTTGGTAAACACACCACAGAGAACATTTACAGTTTTTTGAGCACAGGGCATTAACAGTTTTTGAGGGTCCGTTTGAAGAAATTATCGCTAAATGACCACTCGCCGAAAATAATGTCGCCACCATTACTTGCCATAATTTTTTTTCATATCTCTTTTTTACAATGTTTATAAGAGGTAAAATAATTGATATTGCTAAATTGGAAAGTTGATCCTTGAATTTGTGTGTGCTTATTAATTTACAAAAAGACGAAACTACTAACCAAAATGAGTATATTTATGTTGATGCTGTCTTTAAAATATGCAGTTGGGTTATAAAGAGGACGAAATATTTTGTTACAAGATTCCTATTTTCCCGTTGCCCAAACATACACTACGTTAGATTTCGAGGCCAACTCAAACTCCAACGAATATTTATTTGATGACGAAAATAATTCACTAAAAATATTTATTTCAGTATAATTGCAGGATCAGAATTAGCGGACTATGAAAACATTTACCGACCTATATTGGCCAAACGGGGAAGACCGCTACCTCCTTTTGATGAGATAAAGTATAATGCTTCACTTATTATTGGCAATTCTTATGTGTCATTGGGAGCAGCAACAAGATTGCCGCAGTCTTACAAGTCTGTTGGTGGATACCATATTACCGATGCAGGAGCACTACCTGAGGTACAAGCTTAAAACTAAAGTCATAGATGTTATGGTAGCGCAGTGAATAGTAATTTATTTGGTGTAACTTTGGTTTCATAAATATCTACCTACTGCTGTAGGTATGAATATTCAGCTATATGGGCATATACCGGTGGCATCGTCGAATTTTTTTTCGTCAAAAACGTTTCATCAATTTTTCATGGAATGATGACTTCTTCGAAATACTTAGTCCAATTTCGTTTTGTTCGTTTTGTAATAGATGAGGATCTATTAGAAAACGAACAAACAAAGTGAGGACTTCGTCAACTTTTTTACGTAAAATGCTCATGCGCGTCACGGATGTGAAAAGTTAGTGAAGGAGTGGGGTGCTTATCCTCCAAGGCCAGACGGGTATCCTGGCAGTCAGGAGTAATCACATTACTAGAGAAAAGCAGTTGAGCAGCTCCCCTTAAGTCATCAGTGGCGGCCTTCACCTCTACCTTCTGAAATAAATAGCTGTCATTAGTAATTGTTTCTTCTTTGTTTTGTTGTTGACGGTAGAAGGGGCTGCGTGGTCGGATTAGAACTGTTGGCTTTAATTTTGTTTGTGGGTGATGATTTCTTGTCATTTTTTATTTAGAGAATCCTATAGGCAAAAGTCAATAAGTGTTCTCAGCTCGAGACGGTGTTATCTGAGACAACCTTACTAGTGACTTTCGAGTGACTATACGCCACGGTAATGCGAGCCCCGCGGGGTATTCGCTTTATTAGTCTCTCCCGTCTGGGAGGCGGTGGAGGAATAGAAGGTGGATGAATGGCGTCCTGGGCAACTACATTGTGCACTCTAGAATAATGGATATGAAAATCCCGCACGCCCAGAATCTGCGGAAGCGTTCGCAAAATTATTTACAATATCTCACGAGTATCAGATAAAAAAGAATCTAAAAATAATTTATAACTTAAGATATAAATATCAACTTAATAAATCACAAAAATGAGATAGATGACAATTAACACTAAGACTGTCACATTGAACACGTCCCAAACGTCTAGACTTGACACACATTATTGATACCTGAAATATTTATTATCTTTCTACAAATCATGCACAACGACAAACTAGACTGGTGCATATGACTTCACTATAAATGTCTCCAAGTGCAAGAGATTTTGTGATATATAAAGTTTATATTTTAGTAGAAAATATAAACTTTATATACGTTTAGGTCTAGTGAACCATCGCGCCTGAAATAGCTTACCTGGGCTCTTTTGTAACAAATTTGAGGGGCAGGATCCATTTACAATAGCCGTAGTAATTTCGTGTAGATATTTCTGGCCTGTGCTAAGATCCGTTGGCATTGGTGGTAGACGGCAGTAGTATCCTCGAAAATGTTGCAAAAGACACCGTCTCGCATGTCCGTAACGCCTTTCCTATTCTGCCTGCATATGATCTAGATCCTGCGGTAGGACCATCCAAATAAGTGAATAAATGCCGCAATGGCAATTAATTGGCACGTAGCAGACATACTATCCATTGCAATGGTCATGACAGTCTTTTGTCATCCAGTGATCACACCTCCTACTTTGCCTGTATTTGTATTTGCATAATCATAGCTAGCGGCTTTCAAACTTTCTGAAAATATATTTTCTGGTGTGAATAAATTTTAAATAGGCCCTTCAATATTTCTGGCAGTCGCAGAGGCTGGAGACACATGTCCCACATAAACCGAACGTATGCCGAAATATATGCTTCAACGTCTTCAACCCTAATATAATACACTGTCTGCCTAGGTAAAGGAGACAGATGATATGACTGTTTTATTTGATTTCAGGACTTGCAAACTATAATGGACAACGCAAAAAATGGTGCCATATATTTTAGTATGGGGTCAGTGTTGCAAAGCAAAGATTGGCCACAGGAGATAAAAGAAGATCTTTTGCAATTATTTGGTACACTGAACCAGACGGTTATATGGAAATTCGAAGAAAAGTTGTCGAATACGCCACCTAATGTTCACTTAGTTCAATGGGCTCCCCAGAGTGCGATATTAAGTAAGCAAATTGGAACCTTTCGAAGCATAGTTCTTAAGTATATTTCTGTATACGTGAATGGTTCAATCAGCAAATTATCCTTTACGCAAATGGTTAAAACTCGAAATTTAGTTCTTTAGTAATCCTGCGATGGATTACATCCTGGATTACAAATGCGAATTCGTAGCCATCTCCGCAAAGGGCCAGCCAATACAATCCTTTCTATGTATGAACTAGGGTAGGTCCTCTATGTATGGAGAGAAAAAAACTGTTTTCTTCCTGGCTTGACAAAAAGGTGCACGACTATAAGTGTATATTAGATGTAATAGATTATAAAGTTTGGTAGGAATCGGCGTTAACTGTCTGCCCCCGGTTTCAAGTAAAAATGAAAAAAAATATGCTTAAAAACAGTCTAACACCATGAGTCACAATGATTAGGAGGCGTACGTAACTAGTGACGAGCTCATTGCGGTGCTGAAGTTCGACTTGCTTCAAAGTACGAAATGGTCACCCTACCAATTCCCGGAATCTGCGTGAATTGCTTAACTTTGGTTATCGGCGAATGTTGGTGCAATTCTTTGCACACATACAACAATGAAGAGAATAAATCAGAGCTCAGTGCCCAAACCTCATAAGCCTCATAAGTTTCTGATCGCCTTCCATTTCGTTCGGAATTTAGAATTTCTTGAGTTTATTTTTTCCGAAATAATATCCTAACATAATAATAATTTTCATGTACCTACAACAAAAACGTCCCCGACTATTGATTTATTAATTACTAAATAGCTGAAATATTCCATGGGTCTTTTAGATTACGCGCGACCGCCTACGGTAAGAAATGATGGCGCGCTCGCTTTAAAATCTTAATTTAGCGAAGTGAAATTGGGAATATATGTATATATATGTAAGTGCAATATACTTACAGAAATTTAGTTTTAATTACAGTTGTTAATTTTCAGCTCATCCTAACTGTATCCTATTCATCACACACGGCGGGCAACTATCCGTCACTGAGACTGTACACTACGGTGTACCGTTGATTGGTATACCTGTGTATGGCGACCAGTTTATCAATATACAGAGAGCTATAAATAAAGGGTTTGGAAAGAAGGTGGATTTTACCTTAAATATTGTGGACGACTTAAAAGTGGCTGTTAGAGACGTTCTTACTAATCCTGAGTGAGTACTATTGTAATTATTTTAGAATCTTTATAATCGAAATAATAAAAATGTTGTATCGCTCATAACTGTTAAATCTATCGTATATTTATGTTATACTTAATAAATTTTTACCACACTTATCAAATTTTTTAAGAGAGTTCTATTTGGGAAAATCTAAAATTTGTTTCAGGTATCGTGCTAAAGCAAAGGATGTGTCCTTTGTTCATCACGATCGCTTGGTGCCGCCCGCGCGCGAGCTGGTGCACTGGGTGGAGCACGTGATACGCACGCGCGGCGCGCCGCATCTGCGCTCCCCGGCGCTTCTGGTGCCCTTGTACCAAAAACTGTACCTCGACCTAGCAGCGATTGTTTTGTTAATTTTATGTCTACTGACATATACAGTCAAGAGATTGTTTTTCTCAAAAAATAAATCTGATTACCAGAAGGATAAACATATATGATTATTTAAAATATTAATTAAATTTATCTACCTACGTTAATAGAACTACATAATAATGTTATTCTACGACATGAACAAGCATTTCTGTACATACTTAATACCTAAACTTTGTAGAAAAATATGTTTTGATATATTTTTAGTATAAGCACAATAAATATTTCCATACAATTACAGTAACTTTAAGTACCTTCATCCCCTTACGTTACGTTCTTGATGTGCGTGTTAAACGCACCATTTACGAAGAAAATCGCTCGATAAGAAGTCGCATCGAAAATTTGTAATAGTCAATCAAGTCTAACACTCAAACCACAGACATATAAAGAGAAGCAGACTTAACACAAAAATACGCACACATTGACCCATGTAAAGAATATCGTTGTCACATTCACTCCAAACTAACATTGTATAGCTTTATCCCTTTTTCTCTATCTATGGCAACAATAACTCACACATAGACAAATCCGGAGTCGTGGCAGACGCCATGTTGCTTCTGCCAAAATAAGCGACATATGGCGGGCTGACGTTTGTGCTGTAGTGTTTTGTTTTGTATTTTGTTATAAAAATCTTGAGTCACGGACTAAAATAAAATAATTATAATATTCAAAAATATGTTTAAACTAGATGTCGTACTGAAATACTTAAGATTTTCTTCAAAGTTTATCTCAAAGACGCAATTTGACATTTCAAGTACTAGTACAGTTCAAAGGGTCGGAGTCAGGATCAGGGACAAGAAAATAAAGCTGTATTGATATTTAGGTAAATACTTTCACAGAAAGTAAGGGATGGTACTTTTAACTGCTAGTTTAGCTTCATCGATAAGGCGAAAAAATAAATATGGTACCTACCTACTTTTGATTACAGGTTTCCCAAAAATAAAGACCTGAAAAATCTTTGGATTATGAAGTTAAATAAAAAAGATTGGCAGCCTAAATCAAGCAGTGTATTATGTTCGGCGCATTTTGATTCTAATTTATTATGTAGAAGAAACCACCGCATAATTCTGGTACCTGGTGCAATTCCAACAATATTTAACAATAGTAAATTACGCGCGGACGAAGTCGCGGGCACAGGCTAGTTACGATAAAGTTGTGGTCCCCCTTGTTTCTGCACGCAAAATAAGCAATAAGCATACCATACCTATTTATTTTTTTAAATATTTAAAGCTACAATGCGGCCCTGTGTTTTGTGTTTGTGTGAGTAATATTTCTTTGTAGTGTAATTGCCACGCATATAGCCGGTTATGTTAAGTCTGCTTCTCTTTATATGTCTGTGACTCAAACCAACTTTTGAAGATAACTAGAATAGGACCACGATAAGTTGGCAATGACTGACAGTAATAAAAATTACAAAGTGTGGATATGGCACAGACATAACAGACAAGACACAAATCACAAATATAGGGAATATTTGTAGGGATAATAATCTCGTCTGTTGTGTCGCTCGCTATTTGTTCGCTCACTCTACAATGATTATGAATCTTGCTATCCCGTTTTTTCACTCGCAGCAACGAACTGTAAGAAAGTGAAGCGCACAATGTTTTGAACGTTCACCATGTTGCTTGAGCTCCTGTAGATCAGACGTTTCTTTTGAAGCATCGGTGCAAAGGAGACAGAATGAATTCCCCCTGACTACCAGATATTGAGAATTGTAATCGATAAAGCTTATAAAACGTAATGTCCTCGCGTAATTATTTAAATACTTAAGCTAGTAATTTTTTTATATGTACCTTTAAAATATTACTAAGGCGATTGGCGCATCCACGCGCGTGGCTGCGGATCCGCATCACCGTGCGTTTCCATAAACAACTCCAGAGCTGCATTTCCGTAGACCACTCTAGTATTATAAGATTGGGCCCTTTATTCGTCATTCTGACGAAATTTAGAAATATGTGTTATTTTTATATTGTTTTATATACAAACAAATTGGCTTCTTACCTCTATCGCGATGTTTAAAAAGCGAGTAGAAGAGCATTATCTCTCTCTGATATTTTGTATATATGTATATGTTTTGTTAGGTATATGGTATATATATAGAAATTTATCGATAGTATAGTCTAGTTTTAATAATTAAATATTTATGTACGTAATTATTTATTATTATTGTGCACGTCTTAAACTGCTTCCAGTCCTCACATTCTCTTTGCTGTAGGTCTGCTGGAAAAAAGTTCTTTTTAGAAATAAGTAGTGCCTTTTGTGTCATGTATCTCTGTCTCTGTTACCATTTTTGTGTGCAATAAACTATTAAATAAATAAATAAAATAAATAACAAGAATTGTCCAAATTGTGATAATCTTTAAATAAAATTATATAATAATAGGCGCCTAATAGGCGAAAAATAATTTGAGAACTGAGTAATGGAACACCTATCTGACAATCCTGGAGAGCTCACTTTACAGCAGCGGCCTAATTGAAGCGAAAAAATCTATTCTGACCCGCCGCCCGACGGCCCTTACTCCCTTACTTATGCTGACAAGGTCGGCCATTTTGAATGTTTAGTTAATTTTTGACAGCTGTTTTGCTTGGATATGTTTTGGCTCGTCTTCGATTTTTGTCTATTCCAAATAATGAATAAAATAATCTGTATTAAATGTTGTGAAAAACAATATAAAGTGCGCGGACGCATTCCGAATGTTGACTGTGTCATATGGTGAAGCTACCTTGGACCAAAGCATAGTTTATCGGTGGTACAAAATGTTCTCAGAGGGCCGAGAAGATGTAAAGGACGAACAGCGTGCTGGACGCCCGAGCACGTCAACAACAGACGATTGCAGGGGCGTGGTGCACCATGAGTTCTTGCCACAGGGTAGTACGGTCACATCGTTGCTTGTACGCGAATATTTAGCCAAAAACAACACAGTAATAGTGCCGCAGCCATCATATTTTCCAGACCTGGCCCCTTGTGACTTTTTCCTGTACCCAAAACTGAAGAGGCCCATGAAAGGACGACGCTACGCCACTATTGAACAAGATCACAAAAAATGTTTTTTTTAAGTGCTTCAAAGACTGGAAAAAACGTTAACACAAGTGCATTATATCCGATATTTATGAATAAATAAATACTTTTTTTTTAAATACAAAATTCGCGAAACTTTTTGAACAGACGACGTATGATGGGTAAGTATTCAGGTGTACTACTACTTCGGATTATATTCAAAAGGCGATGCATTTGGATCATGATTGTGATCGACTTCAATTTATTAGTCAGTTTGACGAATTAGTCCGTAGTATTGTTTATGGCTTCCATACGAAAGAGAGAAATAGAGATAATTACACGAAAAATACGCGGCTATACGAAATATTATCAAGGAACGAAAGATTGTGATAAATAAAGCACTGGTAGTCGTGGGACTACTGGTAAACATAGACCAACGGGAAAAAGAGTTCCAAGATCAATACTTTCCATGTAGAATCAGAAAGTTTGACATCTGTCATCCGAAATGTAGGTCTCGACGAATACTATCATCTTTAGAGTCTAGTATTCTAGGACAAATAGTTCCCTACTTATAACAGTTATAAGTTTGACACCTGTCATCCGAAATGTAGATCTCGACTAGTACTTTCATTTCTCTTTAGGGACTAGTGTTCTAGGACCATTAGTTTCAGAGTTATTACAGTTTTGAGTTTGTCAGCTGTCACCCAAAATGTAGACCTTGACGAGTACTATAATTTATCTTTAGTGACTAGAGTTCTAGGACTATTAGTTTCATATTTATTACACTTTTGAGTTTGACAGCTGTCACCTAAAAAAGTCCACCTTTTCAAATAGGCGAAATGTTTGTTCTATTTTACGCCACTTTTATGATGTATTCTTGATCCTTGTCGGTTTGTAGATACTAAAGCTTTGGTACATGAAACTCTTAGCTTTACTTACTTACTTACTTCGCTGGCTCAGCGACCCGAAGTGGATCTTGGCCTCCGACACAAGAATTCGCTATTGGTCCCATCCTGCGCGATGGCTTTGGCTTTTATATATTGAACAATCAGAAAACTTCCCCACAAAGCATTAGATATTTTGTACATTTCATTAGGGACAGCCCGTGGATACAGCCAATATATGTATACTTTCTCTTTGGATTCAGCAATGAATTCAGTACGTATAACAGTAGACCTAAATTGCAATACTGACTACAGAGCACGAGTGTCAAATGTGTTAAAGAAAAAAAACAACGATCCGCAGGAACGCGCGTGGATGCGTTTTCAGTGTGTTCGACCATGCGTGATTTCCCTAGAAACCGATGACAGCTTAAAGAACTTTATCTACACTCATAGCATAATGTTCCAATTACATATTTGAAAACAGTTCTTTAAGGATACACTTTTTTCACGCCAGTCTATAAAATTTAAAAAAAATACTTTTTGATACGTATTTTCCATACTATTTTTATTACAGCTCTATCGAAAAATAACTTTTTAATCATTATGCAGATCTTTTCATTTTTAAAATTTTGTAGGAAGCTGGGACACGGCGAATATACCGCTAAACGGTATATTTTTTCTAATTGTTGTAATTTGTGTTTGTGAATGTTTTTTCTTGTTTTTAGCAAATAAATAGATTAATGTGAAATTGTGAAGTAAATTTCCCGCCGGTTGGTATCCTCGAGGCGTAGATACAACAGAACTGACTCGCAGCTTACTTCCAGCAAAGGTGAGAAAATTATATATACGAAATTTTAACATGAAAATATGAGTGTAGATAAAGTAGTGTATGCAACTGCATATAAGTATGTATTATATGACAGTTGCATAATAGTAGTTTATGCAACTGTCATATAATACCTACTTACACTACTTTATCTAAACTCATATTTTCATGTTAAAATTTCGTACCTATAATTTTCTCAACTTTGCTGGAAGAAAGCTGCTAATCAATTCTGTTGTACATACGCGACGAGGATATCAAGCGGCGGGAAATTCACTTCACTACTTTCACATTTATGTATTTATTTGCTTCAAACAAGAAAAAACATTTACAAACACAAATAGCAACATTTAGAAAAATATATTCCATTTAGCGGGAAAATAATTCACAATAAATCACAACATAATCAGGAACATAGACTAAGAACAAATCAGGAAAGTTTGAATTTTGAATTTGTATTTTGTGTTTGACAATAACATATTTAGGTATTCAGCCTACTTCGTCGCACCCGGGCGCTCGACAAAAAATTAAAAAGTAAAAGTGTTGCATAATGATTAAAAAGTTATTATACGATACAGCTGTAATGAAAATAGTATGGGAAATGCTGTATCGAAAAGTAATTTTTTAAAATTTTAAAGACTGGCGTGAAAAAAGTGTATCCTGAAACAACTGTTTTCGAATATGTAATAGGAACATTACGCTATGAGTGTAGATAAACTACTATTATGTCACGCACTAACGCACGTCACGCACAACCGTACGGTCATAGCCTCCTTCATCTTACAAGCCATGCTGTAGCACGGAACGGCAACGTCGCTGTGAACCGATTTACTTGTTGTTTACATGTCAATGTGCGGGAAAATTATGAATTTTATGATGAAAAATTAAAAATAGATTGGTAAAATTGTAAATTAACGCGTTTGTATAGACCATCTACGAAGGTAAATAAAAGTAAATATATTTATAATTGCGCTAAAATTGGATAAATATGATGTGATGTTTAAAAAACACCCTTGACCATTTTTGTTGTGCGTTTTTACCTTCAAATTTATAAATTTTTATAAATCAAATTCTGTTTTATAATAGTAATCTTTCTCTAACAGATGCAAAGGCGTAGTTGCATTTAAAAAATGCAAGTAAATTTATGATTAAACCTTTAAAAATGGGAAAGAAGCTGTGCCGAAGTTTTGCTTTCAAAAAGATGTAATTCTATTAAAGAAATGGACTTCTGCTATTTCCATCTGCAATATTTTGTATGGCACAGATTATTTCATTTTATAATAGCTTTTGGCCGCGTCTGCGTCCGCATAAAATTTTGTTATAACGTTCCGAACCCGTTCCCGCAGGAATTACATTAAATTTCGGGATAAATTATAGCAAATGTGCAAATTCGGAGCTGTATGCTACATAACTGCCAAATTTCATTAAAATCCTTTTAGTAGTTTTTGCGTGAAGGAGTAACAAACATCCATTACATACAAAACCAAACATACATTATATTTCGCATTTATAATAGTAAGATATACTATTGCAAGTAGGTAGATAAGTAAATAGTACAGGAATCTATCCAATTCCACATTATCTAACTAATCATTATCATCATCTTGGCGTTAATTTCCCGGTTGTGCTCTCGCGCACGAGGGCCCGGGGTCCGCCTTGACCATGATCCAGGATTTGGCAGGTCAGGTAATTACAATGGAGCGACTGCCATCTGACCTCCATGACCCTGCTACCAGGGGAACCTGACCACATTGGATCATGGTTACACATCCAGTCGCCTGAATATGCAGGTTTCATCACCATGTTTTCCCCCACCGTAAGAGGATCGGTTAGTATTCAACTAATGTACATAACTCTGTAACTTGTAGGGAATCAAGGAGTGCGCGTGTGGAAAGAGCCACCGGCAAGTACTGCGCGCACCTCCAGTGATTCGGTCTGACGCGGTCCGTATGACCGAGAGGTCGGTAGGACCATGGGTGATGGTGGGCCATGTCGTAATGTACATAACTCAGAAAACAGTCATTGGTGCGGGATTCGAACCCGGGACCTATGGCTTACGAGTCGGATACTGTAACCGCTCGGCCACCGACGCTCTATATTATCTAACAATATACTTATTGATATACTTAGTCACTAAAATAACTAATAACATTAAACGACGACGACCGCGAAGATAGTTTTACAGTAATTTTCAGGTTAACTATAATTAAAAAATGCGACGTTGTCAATCTTCTGCGCATGGCTTGTAAAATGAAGGAGGCTATGGTACGGTGCTTCCTTGCAGTATTGCCAATCACCTGATTGCGCTATGAAACGTACGCATTCTTGGCATGCAGATCTGAATAAAAACTCTACGCTAACGCACAGGCATGTAAACGTGTAAGAAATTATGAACACACCCGAAAAAGTATGGATGCACCACAAACATAACAGACTAGACACAAATCACAAATATTTCTTGTTCGCTTACTCTACAATGATTGTCAATCTTGCTATCCCGTTTTTTCATCTATTGGAATAAGTAGTTGGAAAATGACGCGCGCAATGTTTTGAATGTTCGACATGTTGCTGAAGTTCCTAAGCCTAACGATCTGACGTTTCTTTTGTAAATCTTTTGTTAAACATTGGTGTAAATTTTATAATTTCCTAATCAAATTTAATTAAACTAATTACAGTTTAGTCAATTTAGTTTAGTCAATTTTATATGTATTGTAAATACTTTATGTGTACCTCAATAAAATATTATCCGGTATATTATTATAAAATCTTTCTTAATGACATTTTGAAAGAAATGTTAATTTTTGAATATTATACTTTAATAATGATTAATTTAGATATAACTATACACATTGACACATATTTAAAAAAATGTAATTATTGACGACTGAAATTTATTTTGTAATAATAATATGTCATTTATTTAGACTTGCAGATGTAATTATATGTAAAGATTGAGGGTATAACACCCGTGAATCTGCAATTAATTTATATTCATACTGTATTTTGTAAACTTTTAATTTATGAAATAAATAAATGTAAATCTATAAAACAACTTTAACGGATTAATCGCGAATTTATGTTTATTTTCATTTATTTGTATTACAAAGTTTCCTGAAGACCAGACATGGTAATGTCTGGGTTGCAAATCGGAAGTGCTGTATTGTAAACAATTTAAAGAACAAGATAATAAGTAGATGCAAGTCCCTTCTGTCCTGGTGCAGGACCTACCATCATTATATGATTTTTTACTGAAAATAAAGAATATGCTGCCTGTTTGATATATTGATGTACCTATCCTTTTCATAACTTTTTTTTTGTTCATGAATATTTTCTCTAGAGGGCACGTTATTCACTGTATGTAGGATCAAGAGATTGAAAAACGGTGGGAGGTATGTAGGAGGGCGTGGGTTTGATCCCCAGACACCCTGCCTTTGAAAATGGTTTTAATTATATACCTAATTCATATATGGATTCAAATAATTTATTTGGCTTTTCAGTGATGGAAAATATCGTGAAGTAACTTACATATCAGAGATTAATTCGAATTGTGCCTGCCTCTATTGCCCGTTCTCTCCCAATGAGAGGGCAGATCTATACCCCAGTAGTTTAGACGTGTATAGGCTAACGACGACGGTGATCATGATCAGGTCGGCACCTTCATTGCACTTTTATTATAATGACACTATAAATTCGCCTACAAGTCACATTTGTTTGTGTTCGTAACGTGTAGAAATTCGGAGGAAAAAAATAACTTATCTGGATGGGCTGCCTTGTTTCGTTCGTGTGTGTGTTGTAACGATGTGTGACATTTGTCTCGAATTAAAACTGAGTCTGTGATACTTTATGGCTGCGAGACCTGGCCGGTGCTGACGAAGAATGAAATGAAAATGCCGCGGTAGATGTTGACCGAGTTTGTAACGAGTACATCCGTGGTAGTCTTGGCGTTAGAGACATCGCGGACAAGATTGAAGAGACGCGCCTGCGCTGATTTGGTCACGTGCTGCGTGAGCCCCAGGGATACGTCGGAAACATGTGTCCAAACATCACGAAAGAGATCCTCCGCGGGACGCCCAGGAAGCGATGGATTGACATCGCCGAGTCGGATGCGAGAGCCAATAGCTTACGAAGGGAGGATACTAAAGAGCGGGCGGAGTGAAGGAAGAAAAGTCGGAAAAAGGGTCCCTGGCATTAGCCTGGATAACGATGATGGTGATGATACTTTGATTGACTGACGTTATCATGGATTGACGTTACTTTTATTACAATAATAAGTATTATATACTAAAAGGAAAAAAAAAATTATGTATCTTCTAACACACAAAAAACAAAATGACTTACAAACACTTAAAATATATTTTTGTTACCTTAGACACGTAAACAAATCGGTAGATACCATTAGACATTTTTACAAGACTCAACATCCCATTAAGCTCTTGATATCCGTCTTTTTGCTTGGTAAAAAAGACGCAAAATTTTCACAACAAATGCTTCTATATTCCCCCGGACCTAAATCCAATGGATTTTTCCAAATTGTCCGTCCATTCGTAAGGCCAAAGTATCAGATAAACAAAATGAGACAGCCTTTGCCTTAAAGTTTGCTCTTGGACGAGAGTGGGACAAAATACGGGAGCGAATTCCTCGGGACAGACTCAATGCTGTTATCCACGATGATGATGACTTTCACTGCTCGTAATAAACAAACCACATTATATTTATTAAATTATATTTATTATTTTGGTATTATCTGAGACAGAATAACACAAAGCCAATCAATTACTTAGTTTTCTTCTCTTTATGTACTTTCTTCTTGTTAACAAAACATATTTTCTTTAGTGCATACCTCAGCGCCAGTATAGCTGCTAATACAAGAGCGATGAGATCGAGGAATAGCTTCTGGTACCAGGGAACCAGTAGTGCGGGGGAGCGCAGATGCGGCGCGCCACGCGTGCGGGCCACGTGCTCTACCCAGTGTACTATCTCGCTTCCAGGAGGCACCACACGATCGTGGTATATTTGAGAAAGTTCTTTCACTCTTTTTCTATACCTGTAACCGATAATCATCACGTAGCAATTCATTCGGGTTGCTGGTTAATTTTTGCTACGATATGCCAAATATATTAGTAGAGTCTAATTAGACTCCTGCTGATTATGGCAACGCATCACCCACAGTTGACAAAATAAAAAAGCACCTGTCAAAACGAAATATTCATTTTAATAACCGCTTAACTAATCTATTTTAAAAGAAAATAATACTGTACTTGTCATCGTTCAGCATAATTTGGATAGCTTCTTTCATATTCTCCGCTAGTTTCAAAGTCAAATCTGCTTTTAAAGCGTATCCCTTGGAAACAGCCTTGTGTGTATTGATAAATTGGTCAAAGGAAATAGGCACGCCGATAATTGGAACTCCGTAATGGACAGCTTCAGTTGAAGATAACAGACCTCCATGGGTAATGAAGATTAAGCACTTCGGATGAGCTGAAATACAAAAATAAAGTGACTGTTAGAATTTTTGTCTACATTTTGATGTCAAAAAAGTTTCTAGGTTTTCTGTATTCAGTTTTAATTTACAGTGGTTCCAAGTTAAATATTCACTCAATATTGATCAGGTCAATATGGGAGTTTTCGAAATACTTAGATATTTGGACCTATACAAAGTTCAGTTGATTTGTAGAGGCATTTATCATTATGAAGATTACATAATGATTCAGTAAAAATTTCGTGCGCTCTACGATTGGTAATTCAATAATCTTAATTTCTTTTATTGTCTTTTATTACGATCAGCATTAGATGCGTAACATCATCACAGCACCTAAGCCAAAATGTGAAAATGTTCGAGCTCGTTCCGCTCGCTCATTATTTTTTGCTCATCTCAGCTTTTAAGCCCAATCATATCAAAAATATCGAGCTCACTCATTCATAGGTTGCAGTTACTTTTCTTACCTTTCACCAAGCTCATTGCGGTCGCTCATTCATTAATTTCTCTAAATTACTTTTTTGAAGATCACCCATTGCTGTTAAAACCCAAAATATCTCAAATTTCGACCCAAAATGACAAAAATTTCAATACTCATACTCAGTCATAGTTTTCAGATAGCTTTCTTATTATTCACCTAGCTCGTTGCTGTTACGCATTCATTGATTTCCTTAAATTACCATTGTGAGGATCACCCATTACTGTTAATACCTAAAATGACTAAAATAGCTAGCTCGCTCCGCTCGCTCATTCATTCAATTCACTACAGCTTTTAAGACCCAAAATGACAAAAATGTCGAGCTCGCTCCGCTCGCTCATTCATTGATTGTTCACCCTACTAAAAAAGGATTTTTTTTACTCAGGGCGCTCGCTCCTTGAGTAGAGAATATCTATAATTAGAAGATACATTTATTTTTGACATTTGCCACTCCACCAAATCCTGGATCCGCGCCTGGTTATATTAACCCGATATTTAAAATTTCCCTTAAATTGCGGCAAGTTTACGAATACTGTATTGCTCTACCTCTCTAATACTGTATTAGAGGTTTCGGCTTTTAGTAGATATATCATTGCCTTAAATAATGTTTCATACCAAGGATACTATGTTGTGGGGCCCAGTTTGTTATGTGAACATTTTTTGGTAAATTGGTTAGCTCGGCCTCGAACTTCCATATAAAAGTTTGTTTCAATCCACCAAAAACGCGTAATATTTCTTCCGTAATAAATTTAGGAATAGATTTGCTTTTCCAAGTTGATCCTAAGCTGAAGTATATTACGCCATGTTCTGCATTATCCATTAGTGATTGCAAGTCCTGGAATAAAATTTATAGTATTTATTTTATAAATAACATTTTAAATAAGTAATATACCTAATAAGCATGTACTATTGATTAGTGATATTCTCAATAATCTTAGCATAAGCGAAAAAATAAATTTTTAGGCTTACCTTAGGCAATGGGTTTGGAGGAGTTTTCACATGTTGTCCAGCTACAAATACAAAATTTTGCGGTGTACTAGGAATGTTTCCGAAAGATGGATGTTCATTAGAAAATATCAACGAGGCATTATAAACTAAATCTTCGTAATCCGGCATGGTTCTACCACGAAGTTGGAATAGTTTTGAGAATGTTTCCTCGTATAGCGCTTTTTCTTTTGGCTCTGTATATAGTCTGAAACAGACAAGTGCAATTTATTTGACCTCAAAAGCATAAATTCTTTGCAGCCATTCACCGAGTCGCGTTTTACCTTGATCGCATATTTAATTGTCGCGTTGTGTATCAATCGTTTATTTTTTAATCGCTATTAGTTATGTCGCAAATCACCTCGATCGTGTATTAAATTTTCGATTCTTATCCTTATCGTTTATTTTAGTATAAGACAATATCTTTAGTCCCAATGTATCTTTTTCACTTATGTCTTTAATAGCATATCGTCGTGAACATTTTACATAGAAATACAAAATAAATACTGTTTATTGCACACCTCATGAGGAAAAAATTACATAATACATGAATTATAATAGAGGTAGGCAACAGGCGGCCTTATCGCTAAAGAGCAATCTTTTCCAGGCAACCGTTAATTTAATCTTTATTCGCCAATATTTTTGTAGCAGTTTATCTCTACAGTATTTTAGGGTGACGTATATAAACAACATGTTCTAATGAAAACGTAAGTTAGGCGGAATTTCATTGGGATTATGAATAGGTGACATGACATGCCACTTGAGTGTCAAGGTTGTCTTTGATGTGGTTTACCAGCGTAATTTTCTAAGCGGTTAAATTCCGAGTAATTATCAAAAATGTATACGGTAAGGTAACCTACTTTACAACTTGTATCATAAAAAAAAAAGTGTTTAAATTTCGGAAACTACATATTTTATTGTTATATTTAAGGTAACCGAATGTGACCATTGCATAGTGTCCGGCATAATGAGGTATCGTAACATTCTGATCATTTATTTATATTTTGTTACATGCCTCCCAAAAATTAAAAATAATTAAAAAAACTGTTATCAACTTGTACTTGTGTCCGTAATAAAGAAACGGTATTGTTGCGTCATTTATTTAATAATGTTTCCGAAGAGAAAATGGACGAGTTTTGCAGTGAAGCTTGTTTTATTTTGTAAGTGCTGTATACATTTTTAATCCATCTTTGGGTAATAAAGTAGTAAATGTGTGAAAGAGTAACTAATACTTAAACATCGTGGTATCAGCTGGAATGTGGTACTTCGACGCTCTTGAATTATGGTACAGTCGACGTCAAAGATATGTTTACATTTTTCGCCTTATTACAATGGAATAAAGTGCAACAGTGTACATGTGTATATACTACATACTAGATATCGCTTTCCAAACGCTAACGTTGCTCCACTGAACTGTACTGCATGTCGTACACCATACTTCCTTGTGACGTTGACATAATGAATAAAATTCGTCGCGTGAAAACAACCTACACTTTCTAAGCAATACAGGAACAAGAAGTTTGCTTAAGACAGCTTCTCTATCGGATATAAGTAATCTAATATTGTTGTTTGAAAATATGGCGTTAAAGGCAGCAAAATAAGTAATCTAAGGCACAAATCTGCTTTATTACTCCTTAAAATAAAACTAATTATCTCCGTAATCTAACACAAATCTGCTTTGTTAAACTAAAACAAAATTAAAAACCAGCTTCAACTTACTGATAACATAAACAAATATATCAAGGAGTCAAGAAATATATGCTTAATTTAGTATTTCAATATGGCATGTTTACTTATGCACTGTTCAAGAGGTAGTATCTGCATTCTGTGTATAAGAATTTATGTTCTATTTTAGAATCCATAATGTTGTATTTTCTCAATGGTTTACGAAATATTAGTATGTTTCATTCATTTCGCAACAAGTTGAAGTCGACTCAAGTCGACTGTAATGAATTTGTCTTTCAAAACTGATATTAAATATAACACATTCGCGTTCGGTTTTGTTGCTAAGTAAACATATTTCCGAACGTAATTTATAATTTCTAAACGCATTGTAACCTGTCAACTTAATGTCATTTGTGACAGATCTTTTTCCCGCCAACTCTCTTGCGTCTGTACTTTAATGGAGGTAATTAAAAACGTTACATTAAATACTTTTCCACTTCTTTTATTTAATTACAACAGGTTACGGGCCCAGTCCCCTGTTTTGTATTAAAGATTAACGTTTCCGCGAGTTATTTCCGTAAATTCAGTGCAATCTTCAACGATTCCATTCGAGTAAATCCGCGACAATGACTTCAATGTCGAATTTATAAATCGAAAAATTGTCTGGAAGAGACAACTTCAATACCTGGAGGTTTGCTGTAAAATCTTATCTGGAACATGAAGAATTATGGGAAGTTGTTGATCCGGAAGGTTCAGCCACTGTTGACGCTAAAAAGAATATCAGAGCCAAGTCAAAGTTGATTCTGCTGGTCGAGCCGGTAAACTAGGTGCGTGTAGAGGAGGCAAAGAGTGCACGAGAGGTATGGAAAAACCTACAGAAAGCTTTCGAGGACTCCGGGCTATCAAGGAAAGTTGGTTTGTTAAAGGACCTAATCAACACTTCATTAGATAATTGTGTCAACATAGAGGAATATGTAAATAAGATAATGTCTACAGCACACAAATTGAGGAACATAGGTTTTAAAGTCGATGACGAGTGGTTGGGAACACTTATGCTGGCCGGTTTGCCCGATACATGTAAGCCAATGATCGTGGGCATTGAAAATTCTGGCATTAAAATATCAGCAGACTTTATAAAGACAAAACTTTTTCAATAAATAAAGGTTTCCGATTCGTCTGTTTTCTTTGTGAAACACAAGAGAAATCCCCCGAATACTCAGCAACAGTCTCAGAAGAAAAGCAAAGGCCCACGTTGCTTTAACTGTAACAAATATGGGCATTTTAAAAATCAGTGCTGAACCCTTGCTAAAACTAATGACAACAATCATGTTTTTTCAGCCGCGTTTGCAGACTGCAGCTCAGTGCACCAAGATGAATGGTACATAGACACCGGTGCCACAATGCACATGTCTAGAAGGTCAGACTGGATGTATGATTTGAGATCATCTCCGATCCAGAGGAGAATGGTGGCTAACAATAATGTTGTCTCCGTGCAAAAAATGGGTAGTGTGGACCTATCCATCCAAGTAAGCAATGATGAGCATCACATCCAGGTAAAAGATGTTTTATTAATTCCTGAGTTAAGCACAAACTTGTTATCAGTTAGTCAGCTGACACAGCATGGTTGGAAAGTGGTATTCAATGATGCAGATTGCAAAATCTATGACAAAAACCTACAGATTATAGCAACAGCAACACTAATTAATAATATGTACAAGCTGAATACTATTACTGGCAATGCATATGCAATTACTACCACAAATAATAAGGCTAGCATTGATTTATGGCATAAAAGAATGGGTCACTTGAATATGGCTGGTGTAAAGACACTAGAATCATGTGCTGAGGGGATAGAGATTATTAAAAATAATGAAAATAGTTCTACATGTATACCCTGTATTGAGGGAAAACATTCAAAAACACCATTTCCACATACTGGTTCTCGGGCAACAGCATTGCTAGAAACAGTACATACAGATTTATGTGGTCCAATGGAAACACAGTCTTTTGGCGGAGCAAAGTACTTTATAACATTTGTTGATGACTATTCACGTAAAGTATTTGATTACTTTCTAAAGAATAAAATGGACATAAAGACAGTGTTTGAAACATTCAAGAAACAAGTTGAGAATTAATTGGACTCAAGAATTAAAATACTTAGATCTGATAGAACGCGCAAAGTGCATGCTGTTTGAGGCAAAGCTGACCAAAGGATATTGGGCCGAAGCAGTGGCGACAGCAGACTACATTATCAATCGTTCCCCATCCCGAGTTCTCTCTGAGGTCACACTTGTGCAGATGTGGTCAGGAAAACGACCAAACATTTCTCATATGAAAGTTTTTGGTTGTAAAGCGATGATGCATATACCTAAAGAGAAAAGATTAAAGTGGGACCGGAAGTCAGAAGAGATGATGTTTGTAGGTTACTGCGAGAATACGAAAGGTTACAGATTATACAACCAGAAAACAAAGAAGTTTGCTATAAGCCGAGATGTACACGTTATCGAAAATCCATGTGAAGTAACTGTGCAGAACAATATTCAAACGCCACAGCAAATCTCAATCAAACTGACCTCAACAGACAAGGGAGAACAAGTGAGTCAGAACGAAAACTCGTCGAGTTCTGCTGTCAACTCACATAGTACAGACATGAATGTGACTTTGTCACCGCAGAGCTACAACAGTGCAATTGATGACGATGAATCCTATCAACCGAGCACAGACTACGATAGTGAGGAGGATCACTCACAAGCAATGACAAGGCACTTTACGCTGGGATTTCACCAGAAAGATCAAAATTGCTTATACGTTGCGAATATCGTAGATCCGTTGACTGTGGAGGAAGCATTATCTGGCACTAATACAAAGCTTTGGGAAAAAGCAATGAATGAAGAGTATGAATCTCTGATGACAAATAACACATGGGAGCTCACTAATCTACCGTCGAACAAAAGAGCCATACCTTGCAAATGGGTTTTTAAAACTAAAACTAATGAGATTAATGAGATAGTTAAATATAAGGCACGGCTAGTAATAAAAGGATGTGCACAGAAGCAAGGCTTGGAATATAATGAAGTATATTCACCGGTTGTGAGGATGACGTCACTGCGATATCTGTTTGCGCTTGCAGTGAAGCACAACCTGGAAATTCACCAAATGGATGCCATATCCGCATTTCTTCAAGGAGACATTGAAGAGGAAATATATATGGTACAGCCACAAGGATACCAAGATGGTAAAAAAGTGTGTTTATTGAAGAATTGCTTTATGGATTAAAGCAGGCAAGCCGTCAGTGGAATATAAAACTTAGTTCTACACTAAAGGAAATGGGACTAAAGTCTTCCAGTCTGGATCCCTGCATCTACTACAAGATAGAAGGCAAAGATATACTTTTCATAGGTATTTATGTAGATGATTTGTTAATTTTGCTGTGCCACCCTTCTAGCACATTATTTGTCCTGTGCCGTTGTTGAAAGCACAATAACATGCTGATATTTGTAACATAAAACCATCGGTCACTCATGTAATCGTTAAATAAGCGCATGTTTACAAGTGAATAAGTTTGTGCAATCGTGGGGTGGGACTTTAGAGGACTGCATGTATTTACGTGATTTCAAGTCTTCCTTCAATGAGAATAATTTTAACGTTCAACTGAACAATTCTTTTGACCTAGAAAGGATTCATAGTTTCGAAATACGGGCATACAAATCCCCCCAGCATATCGGAGGGCAAACGACATCTTTTATTACCTCTAAATGTAGAGAAATTTGTATTTTTATCCAGTATAAACCTTGATTGACTTTGGAAATAATGTTATATTAAACAACACTTGTCAAATCAACACACAACAGAAATGCGCATTTGTTGTCACATTGTTGAGAAACGTACGTATCTAATGTCCACACTCGTGTAAGATAAAAAGTCTCATATATCCAAGAGAAAATTAGAGAACGCCGAATGGTATGGGCATGTGCTCTGTCACCCCAAAGACCGCTATGGTGCAAGTAGCCCTAAATTTTTCGACGACGACGCGCTGCCGTGGAAGACCTCACGCGCCGCCATGGCTGACGGCGGTCCAACAGAACCTGGATAATAAAATCACTGACGCGGCTACTGCTTAGAGAAATGAAGGAAGCCAACGAGCAAAATGATTTTTATGGAATTTCCATACGTTTTTTACTATCCAGTATCCGGCCGGATATTAATGCGCTATCCGGTATCCGGTCGGATACTGGATAGTAAAAAATTGATATCCGTTTCATCTCTAGTATAAACTGATGTCTCGGAGCCGTTTATCCTATTGATGCGGTGTCTGTACCCTGCCCTGATTAAAAAGTTCCCCCCCATGTGAACTTTCGATGTATTCGAAACTACCCCGCCTACCACAAGCGGATCCAGAATCAGTTTATATTTTCTTACAAAATATTGAATTAAGATAATATGATTATTATATCTGACTTCAATGTCACTGCACTTCAATGTCGCAATGACAGAGTATTGTCTATTATTTATGTGTGACTAGGATAATATTTTAATGAGTTTGATCGCAATCAAGGCGTTTAACTACAGGTACAATACACGTAAAAAAAAAAGGTTACACAATTTTAGTGCAAACATCAATTAACGCGCCAAATTATTTTGAGTCCCAAACAAAAATCGATCGCGGCGAAGTGCGTCTAGGGTAAACTACACGAAAAAATAAATACTACGAATAAATTATAATAATGTAAATAAAACTACGCTAAAAATTGCGTCAAGTACATGATTCAATTGAAATTTTGTTAGTTCGAGGTAAAACGCGACTCGGTGAATAGCTACAAAGAATTTATGCTTTTGAGGTAAAAGACTAACAAATGGTTACGGATTGTTACTACTATTAATTTGCTTCTACCTTTCACTTTCCTGATACTTTACAAGAGTCTGTCAAGCTTGAGGAGTCCGGCTGGTTGAATACCACCGCCTTATCTATTTCGGCCCCTAAGCAACAATGATTGCATTGTTGTGTTCCGGTTTGAAAGATAATGTAGCCAGTGCAATTCCAAGCATGGGGCATTTCATCTTAGAGCTCACAGTGACAATGCATCTACAGTTCTGCATTTTTGCAATCTAAATGCATGAATCTTAGAAGTTATGGGCGACAGTTACCGCTTACCTTAAGCCTTAGGAGGGCTGTCTGCTCGTTTGTCACTGGATAGCAAAAACCATTTCACTCGATCATTATATTCTCTTCTGTTGTTGCTGCTTCCCCTCCCTCTAGATCCATACTAACCACAGTCGGTACTGTATTAATTTCGTCCTCGAAACGACATCATGAGGAAAATGGAAACCTAAAATAAAAAGCGAGTTCGACTCGCTCTTGACCGGTTGTTACAGTTTACCCGCAAGCCGACTCCCATGAATACCGTTTTATGATGTTCCAGTTGATTTGCGCCCATAACTCTCGCAACCGTTGAATAAAATTCAAAGGCACCACATTGCTTGATAAATAGTCGACGGAGTAAGCAGGGTTTGTCGGTTGATCTATCAGTCTCAGCACGTTCCAGTGGGCTCCCATTGAATAGCTCCATATTAACGGACAATCGTATAACGCAGCTAGACTAAAATTAAAAGCAATTTGTCAGTTTGACTTAGTTAGATAATAAATTATTTTAATCCATTACAATAAAAGTTTACGCACCCTGAATATACCTCAGTCTCATACAAGTCTATCAATACCACATCGAAGATTTGTTGGGGATCGTGCAGAAACTTTAAGAGATTTTCATTTTCAAATGTGGCTTTAGCGAAAAACACCGCGTATTCTTGTAGTTGTTGAATGTTCATTTGCATCTCTCCAGCCATTATTGCCGTCATGTTCATCATATCGTCCACTAGGGAAAACAAACACAAAGTGAAAGTAATTGTTTGATAGATTGAAAGTTACGTACCTACTTAATGTTTAAATTTTTATTCATTACAGATTATTAAGTTATGTTAAGACAGTTATTAAGTACAGACAAGCGACAATGGTTTGCAGCTGTCTCAGAGAGATAGCTGCAAACCATTTTTTACAAAATATGAAATCTTGACATGCCCATCATTATATATTCTGGAGTTAGTCATTTTTGTTAAATCAAACCCACAACTATTCCCAAGGATTACAAATTTAAAATATAGAAACAGGCGTAATAATGACATGGTTTACGTACCACCTGCAAAAACTGCTCTAATGTTTAAGAGTGTCCTGTGTATGGCCCCTAGAGTTTATAATAAGATACCTAGATGCATAAGAGAACTAGAAATGAACCAATTTAAAAAGTCAATAAAAGAGTATTTGATCAGCAAGTGCTATTATAATATAAACGATTTTTTGGAAATAATGCATTAATACTGAAATTTTGAATGTGTTACCCTATATTTATTATACTGTTTAAATTTTTATTTCTTTATGAACATGATTTTAATGACTTTTATTAATATTGGATTATGAATTTTAATTTTTTAACATCCTATTTTTATATTGTTTTTAATTTGAATCGGACATTTTGTTTATTATTTAGTTTGTATGGTTGAGAAAATTGTTATTGACATTTTTATAATTTATTTAATCTTTATAGAAAATTTATAATATGATATGTTTTTTAAATTTTTATATTTCTTATTTCATTGTTTAATAATTGTTTGACATCATGAATTATTTTTTAAATGTAATATGTGTATGCTCCCTTAGGGTGAAAGTAGAGGACAGCTCAATAATTATGACAACTTATGTATTACCTACTTTTACAAATAAATGAATTGATTGATTGATTGATTGATTGATTGACAAAATATTTACAATTAGAAATAAAATTAAACACTAATACTAAAATATTATATATTTAAAAAATCATCTACACCGTTGTCCCGCGGAATGGTGCCCAGAAAGCTAATGTTTTAAATAAACTATTGCGATTATTATCACACATTAAAAAAAAATTTTTGCAGAGTAAAAAATAATAATCCTCTTGGCTTCAATGTCCCGGGTATACTCGCGCGCGAGGGCTGGCTGGCGTCCGCCTTGACCATGACCCGTATTTGGCAGATGCATTATCTACATTACGTGAATGAGGTTTCCTAATGTGGATTATGCTTAATGACATAGTGCACAATAAATGGTTAAATAAATAAAATATTGCTAAAATACAAGTCAAAACTAACAAGTCAGTGAAAAGATTTTCGAAATCCGTCAATAAACGACTGAGTTTTAGAATATTAAGTATGTATGTAAGTAATCTCTTTATTGCATCAATTTATAACATTAGGTTTCTGTCGCGCCCTAGCGGCGACGTCACCCATTAGGCCGGAAGCCTGGCCGCCGCTATGGCGCTACCCATACACAGTACTCTTTGGAATCGCAATAGCTAAATGAATTTTCAACAGAGTATTTGTTACTTTGGCCGATAGAACGACAAATAATAATAATAGTAATAAATTAAAAACAAGGGGGGCTCCATACATGAAACGTGATTTTAAGGCGTTTTTAAAGGTAATTTCGTTTTTCTCTATCGTAAAATAGTAAAACTTACAAGAATCAACCCTTGGGTGAGCGGCACTGATTTAAGTAGCAGTGTGCTTGCGAGACCGGGGACAGGGGATCACATCGAACCCGGTACCAACCAAAGGACGCGGTAAAACCCGTAAACTATATTTTAAAATGTGAGATTGAAAGTTGTTCTTCTTGTTTTGGTACCTACCATCAGACAAAATATCTAAAATTTGGCTGACATCAATTTGCACGAAGTTTTTATCTGGTTTGTTTTTCATCGGGTACGCTGTTACGTATGTCACCTGAAAAAGTTATTCACTATTTTAGCATTAAAACTAACATAGTGCAGGTGGTAGGAAGTTTTTGGCAAGAAGGAAATAACTCCCGGCCGTCTGGCATTATTGGCAAATAGGTATTTGCTAATAGTTGTAGGAAAATTACGTGTTTTGTAATTATTTTACTTTCTTTTTCGACCGTAACTATTTACTGACTAAGTTAGCTCTATTGCACTCTATGTTAAAAAAGAACGTGGCTATAATAAGACCACATGCTAAGTCCAAAAAGCTTATTAAAAAAAAATCTCTTTATGGCAAGTTTTACGACGTCATAGAACGTCGAAAGTCATAACAAACAATTTGATTTCTGTAGGATTGTTTATTTGAGTGAGTTATGAAAAATATTATTAATTAATGGGCAAAACAATTAAAAAGGAAGTGCGGGAGATAATTTTCAGCATGATTAATAATTTAGACAAACTAAAAGTACAAGTTCAAGCTAATAGTGACCAAATAATGTTTACAAGAAGGACTGACAAGGACTGACAAGGACAGATTATCTCCAATTTATTGCCATATCCACACTCTATAATTTTTACTACTGTCAGTCAATAGAAGGACAACGAAGCGACTTAGGCTTTAGACAGACACTAACATACATAAACACATGCACATACATGCACACATGCGCACAAACGCATTTAATATTTTAAATAATGATTTGAATTGCAATGAATTATTTAAATGTCTTGTTATGATTATTAATATTTTTAGTTATTTTTTGGAATGCAAAAATATTCATCTATGTAGTACGTGGGTTCGATGCAGTTGAATGGTTGTTATGGCAACACATACCTCATGTCCAGCTTGGATTAGGTGTCGAACAAACCCCTGACCCAATAAGTTGAGGCTTCGTATTGGCTGAGGAAAAACTAACAACACTTTAAGTCCACTTGAAGCAGCTATTACAGTGAGCAACAATAATATTTTTATCAAATTCATCGTGGAAGCGTGCGAACTTAGCGGTGCCCGTGAGGCGACCTTGCTTCAATTGGCAGGCACGAACAGTAGGTCAGTGAAGCATCACAATCGATATACTACATTACAATAGCAGGCTGGTAACGCGGCGCGCATGTGGTACGATAGAACACCTACAAAATAAATAGATAAGTTAAGGTTCAATAGCAAATGAAACCTTTCGTCTGAGTCTAATAGGCGAATAAAATAGGCAATTTTTTAAATGTACCTCTCCAAAATTGAGATATACGTAAAAAATATCTGTAGAAGATTTTCTAAGGATAATGAATAGAAACCAATAATAGTTGAGTTGCAGTCTGTGTTGATAAAGCAAGAAGTACTATCCGCATCAAAAAGCTTTAATAAAGAAAATAGTCGTGCCAAACTTAGTACATCTCACATTGGCATAGAAGGCTCGTCACCTATTTTAATTTTGGAGTTCATACCACATAAACCAAAAATACTTCACTTCCTTGCTCGTGAATATCTCTTGCGTGTAATTTAGAGGAAATGATTTTTAGGTGCCGTACCGTTGACCTACAGTACCGTGAATTGTGCAAATGTGGCACAAGGGCTCTGGGTAGCATTTTAATTTTCAATCCATTGCCTAAAAATATTATGGCATAAACCAATACATTTTCATTTTTATCTATGTAATGCCCGATTCTGTCTCTCGATGGAAAACTTTAGGCGACGCTTAAGTCGATTTAAAATATTCCTAAAATGAAAAGTCATAATGACTTTGCGGATTTAGTTTTTACATATAGCATCTCAGAGCCGTTTCACGCGGGCTTTAGAAAATGAATGTGGCTATAGTAGAAAGATTTGAAATAAAATAATGAACAGTGTGGGAGTTTAATTTCTAAACTTTGATTTTCGTAACGTTAGTCAGGCGAAACCTTCTACCGATATGGTTTTCAGACAATTTTGGTTTAGAGTTTATTTTTATTTCTTTTATGTTATACGGCAGACAAACAAGCAACCGGGCCACCTGATGGAAAGTGGTCACAGCCGCCTATGGACATCAGCAACACCAGGGAAGTCACCAATGCTTTGCCCACCTCTGAAGAAACCCCTAATACACCTCTTAAAAACTTGATTTAGAAACGTGTTTAATGTCTAGAGTGAAGTTCAATATTCTCTTAGAACTGATTAATAATTTTTTTTGGAAAAGTTGGCCTATATATTTAAAATAACATTACCAACCTATATTTTACGTTCGACGGCATAGTGTCGGTACCTTAGCCAGTGACGTTTTTAAACTTATTTCCTAGTAAAAGTAGGCAGTTACAGCGTCACACTGAACCTACCTACTATCTGCTGTAATGTAACGCAAGATTTGCTGATCCTAAAATAAGGAACTACCGAGAAGCAAGAAGTCGCGAACCTGCGATGTGCTGTCCACTCTTGATTCCCGTCTGGACCCTGACCACGGTCCCGCTGAAGGACCCAGCTACTCCAGGAAGTGGTTCCACGAGAAGATCTCCGAGTCCCGTATGCACCGCGGACGTATAATCAGGGCAGTGCCTTGTGATAGTACGGACGGTAAAGCGACGATCTGGTATTTTAGGGTTTTAACCCAATCTCACTGTGTAATTTAAGAATAAAAGAAACATTGTACGTATTGTGTTCAGTTCTTCGTTTATTTCTCTCCATTGCTGGCTAGTCGGTGACAAGCATTGCAGCAACCGTATTTTGGCGCCTAAATGCTTAGTAATATCTTGGCGTCAACTTAAGCGTCGCCTAAGTTTAGTGCAATCAGGTATAAGCTATTCAGGAGTTAAGACGTAATACTATTGAACGGACAGTTAATAATACTATTGAACGCGGAGCACTAAATAATTTAGAACAATGTATGTATGTAATGCAGAGGAAAATGATGGCTTTGACTTTTAGTGCTCCATATAAATATTGACAATTGACCACAAAATAGACCATCGAAAACGGAATAGGTCAACAATCAATTACTTAGTTTTCTTTTCTTTATTTACTTCCTTCTTGTTATAAAAAAAAATTCTCTTAATTGTATACTTCAGCACCAGCAGCACTGCTAATATAAGAGCAATGAGGTCGAGGAATAGCTTCTGGTACCAGGGCACCAGTCGTGCGGGGGAGCGCAGATGCGGCGCGCCGCGCGTGCGGGCCACGTGCTCTACCCAGTGTACTATCTCGGCTCCAGGAGGCACCACACGATCATGGTATATTTGAGAAAGTTCTTGAACTTTTTTTCTGTACCTGTAACCAAAGATACCGAATATCATCACGGAATGTTTTTAAGAGTTGCTGGGTAAATGTTAGCTACACTGCGTTATGCCGAATATATAGTATAGCAAAGTCTGTCATGCGAATCTTGGCCGTGTAGAATTTAGACTCTGCTTATTGCTTAGCGAAGCAACACTAATCAATATGAAAAAGCACATATCAAAACAAACAAATCGAATTGTAATGTTCATTTTCACATTTTTCTCTATGGCCAGGTGTGTTACTGACCATCATCATCATCTTGATGTTAATGTCCTGGTTGTGCTCTCGCGCACCGGGGTCCGCCTTGACCATGATCCAGGATTTGGCAGGTCAGGTAATTGACCTCCATGACCCTGTTACTAGGGGAACCTGACCAGATTGGATCATGGTTACACATCCAGTCGCCTGAATGTGCAGGTTTCATCACGATATTTTTCCCTCACCGTAAGAGCATCGGTTAGTATTCAACTAATGTACATAACTCAGAAAACAGTCATTGGTACATGGCCGGAGCGGGATTCGAACCCGGGACCGACGCTCTTGTTAACACCGACACACCGAGGTGTGTTATTGACACCTGTGTTTATTTTAGCCATGAACAGCATATTTTCCATTCTAAAAAAGGAGAGAAAATACTGTACTTGTTATCGTTCAGCATAATTTGAATAGCTTCTTTTATATTGTCCGCCAATTTAAAAGTTAAATCTGCTTTTAAAGCGTATCCCTTGGAGATAGCCTTGTTGATATTGATGAATTGGTCTAAGAAAATCGGCACGCCAATAATTGGAACTCCATAATGGACAGCTTCAGTTGAAGATAAAAGACCTCCATGAGTAATGAAGATTAAGCACTTCGGGTGAGCTAAAATGCAAAAATAAAGTGACTGTTGTTTTTTGTTTTTATTATACATATTTTTATGTCTACGTTAGGTGACTGAGGTGGAGAGTTTTGAGATACAAAAAAATATTAATACTAGAAATATAACTTTTCGAAATACTGTACATCGGCCTATATACTCTATACTATATATCGATTCATCCGTCTAAACCAAGATTTGAAGCACTAGCGATAGTCTCCTTTAGAGAGGCTCTCAACTTCTGCAGTAAAAGCATTCCGAGCTATAAGGCAGGTGACACAATTCTTCAAAATTTATTGCGTGTGTTTCGCTTTGTGCGACGATGTATTGTCATGATGACAATAGTGTCAGGGTATGTATGTAGGTAGTGATAAACTATTATCAAATAAATAAATATGCAGTCTATGCTCAACCAGTCTTTGATTTACACATGACATGACGCAGCCGGATTCCCATGCCACAAAATAAAAATAAAAACATTAATTTTCAAATCAAACCCAAAGTGAAACGTACCAACCGTGAATTGTGAAATAAAAGTATTTATTTGATCTATTTAGATGATGATTAGATCAATCTACGACATTATAAATTTATCAAGAAGAAACGTTATTTAAAATGGGAAGTATATTAACACCGTCGACGTCATTCAAGTTTGATAGTCAGACACTTGATTCGTCTGGAATGTTATGAAAATATTTTTCATAAAGAAATTTATATTTTATATTATATTTTGGTGTATAACCACTATATCCTTTGCCTCACTGTTCATCACGAAAAAATTTTTTGTCTTTTGAATCAGATCCAGGATTATCATTAAATGGTCTAGTGTCAGTTTCATTTTTCGATTTTATTGAAAACCGTGTTGTGTTTTTGTACTTTGGTTGTAGTGTTTAAATTTATTGAATTTGGGCTCTGGTTTAATATCTGCAAGTCTTTGGAATTAATTGCATTTTTATTTGCAATTTTCTGAAAATAATATGGTATTGATCCAACTTTATAATTAACATATTTATGTTGTGTGTTTTTAGGTTTTATACTTTTATTTTTATTTGCCAATATCTGCTTTAGATTCAAGTAATTGTCTCTGTAATACATTTCGTCTAAAGTCATGTTAATATTTCTGCGTAAACTGCCTAACAATAAAAACAATATAGAGAGTATATTAGGACCATATTGGAACTACAAAGAGGACTTGTATGTATCCTATGATATAATACGGAAATGAGAACGTATTATCGTACCAAAGACAATGAGAACAGAATTTTTACAAAAAATACACATTGGTCATATCATCATTATCATCATCATCATATCAGCCAGAAGACGCCCACTGCTGGGCATAGGCCTCCCCCAGAGATCTCCACAAAGGCCGGTCCTGTGCTTTTCGCATCCAGCTGGTACCTGCGATCCTTACCAGGTCGTCAGTCCACCTTGTGGAAGGCCCACCCACGCTGCGTCTTCCGGCACGTGGTCGCCACTCGAGAACTTTACTGCCCCACCGGCCATCTGTTCTTCGAGCTATGTGCCCTGCCCACTGCCACTTCAGTCTGGCAATCCTTAGAGTTATGTCGGAGACCTTGGTTCGCTTGCGGATTTCCTCATTTCTGATTCGATCGCGCAAAGAGACTCCGAGCATAGCTCTTTCCATTGCCCTTTGGGTAACAGTGAGCTTTCTTATAAGGCCAACAGTGAGCGGCCACGTTTTAGTTCCGTAAGTCATCACTGGCAACACACATTGGTCAAAGACCTTCGTTTTGAGACACTGCGGTAATTGGGACGAAAATATATGGCGTAGCTTCCCGAATGCTGCCCAACCGAGTTGGATTCGTCGATTGACCTCTTTCTCGAAGTTGGACCTACCTAACTGAACTATTTGTCCTAGGTATGAAATGTCATACCTAGGACAAATAGTTCAGTTTACATTTATCTAAACCCATATGACCAATGGGTCATATGGGTTTAGATAAATGTAAACTGCGTGTTAGAGAAACCATTTTTTGGCCTGGTATAAATAATGACTTGCAAAATATGATATCAAATTTTAGCATATGTCTGTCACATAGGAAACATAAATATAAGGAAGAATTACAGCCTCATGAAAGACTTATTTTACTTTAAAGGTACAAACTACTTATTACTTCTAGACTACTATAGTAAATTTTTTAAGATAACGAAGTTACCATACACAGACGCAAATTACGTAATTACTAGTCTAAAAGATATATTTAGTCGATCCCTGAAATTGTAATGTCTGATTGCGGCCCACAGTTCTTTTCTAGTGTATTTGGCGAATTTGCGCAACAATGGAACTTTAAACATATTACATCATCTGCACACTATCCACAATCAAATGGTCAAATCGAGCGTACAGTACAAACTATCAAGAACATCATGCTTAAGAGTAGCGAAGCAGGTACGGACTAGCGCATGGCTCTGTTAGAGTATAGGAATACACCTCTAAATTGTGACTTACCATCACCTGCAGAGTTACTTCAGAGTAGAAAATTAAGAAGTATTATACCAACAGCACAGACAATGTCGAAGCCACTTGCAGTAAAGAATTTTGCTGCCACTGCCTTTCTTGCGCACACTGCGCCCACGAAAGGAGGTTCTTCGGTTCTTTGCTGGGTTCTTCGTCTAGAAACACTCAAATTGTTGACTGCTGCTTAGTTAGTAGGTCATATTGATAAAACTTTCATTTCCAGTAATTATATTAAATATATTCCGCCATTCTCCATTTTCAAATTTTACAATACTTACCGAATTTTTTTACAGCCTCTATGTTTTTATCCGTTACTGAAGTCGGAGGAAGGCTTTAAGCACATTTATCTTGTTTAAATTGAGTAAACCAAAAAACTAGCTGCACTGTATGGTGCCAGATTACAACCTATTATGACACTCATTTTCATTTACTTAAACCAACTTTAAAATCATACTTATAACGTGCTTATAATATCATTGCACGAAAATGCTTACGTTTGAATTCCATTGCTGCGAGGAAAAGCGCGTGAAATGCAAAAACGATATCGACACTTTTTTTTGATTAAATGGATTTCAGAATTCAAAATACAAATAATGATGTTTAAAAAAGAAATTAAATTGATAGCGATCTTTTATAAAAACCTGGTGTATCTCAAAACTTTCCTAGTCACCCACGTATTAAAGTTTCTGAAATTGTCTACCGAAATACTGAATTCTCAAATTACATTAGTTTGCCATAATGATTCATACCAAGGATACTATGTTGTGGGGCCCACTTTGTAATGTGAACATTTTTTGGTAAATTCGTTAGCTCAGCCTCGTACTTCCATATAACAGTTTGTTTCAATCCCCCAAAAACCATTAATATTTCTTCCGTAATAAATTTAGGAATAGATTTGCTTTTCCAAGTTGATCCTAAGCTGAAGTATATTACGCCATGTTCTGCATCATCCATTAGTGATTGCAAGTCCTAGAAAAAAAATGTATAGTTCCCATTGATTTTATAAAAAAAACATTTAAAAACTTAATCTGCTATTAGTATTACCTTGGGCAATGGTTTTGGTGGACTTTTTATATTTTGTCCAGCTACAAATATGAAATTTTGCGGTATACTAGGAATGCTTCCGAAAGATGGATGTTCATAAGAAAATATCAACGAGGCATTATAAACTAAATCTTCGTAATCCGGCATGGTTCTACCACGTAGTTGGAATAGTTTTGAAAATGTTTCCTCGTATAGCGCTTTTTCTTTTGGCTCTGTATATAGTCTGAAACAAATTTAGTAATTTATTGCAAAAAGGAATTGGCATTAGGTACTTTTCTTGAATAAACGGGTTTTCTGCCGCCGCCGATAGATTTCATCCACGTCATCTAGATGCCTTGCATCCATGGCATTAATGTACGGGCACCGCGAGCCTTTTCATTATGCACGTGCAAGATTGGAATGAGATCCTTTGAATTTTAACTCGACGTTCTTTAAAAAGAAAGAAAGTAACGTTAAAATTAAGAAAGAAACATTAATTGTACATATAAACCACGACAAGATAATAACATATTAGAGACAAATTACTAACGAAAATAGAGAAACAGGCAGTTCAGCCCACCTGCTATTGGTTATTGGTAAACTGATTTTTATAATAAACACTGATTTTACTTTGTTATTCTTCTTCGTTGTTGTCGTGTACCGCCGTAAAAGTACATGACCAAACCAACTCAGCATTCCTTCCTCTTTTATGTTACTACGTCTTCTTTCACTCCAGCACGTTACAAAATGCTTTCACTTTTTTAATTTACACGCAACCCCATGAATACCGTTTTATGATGGTCCATTTGATTTGCGCCCACAACTCTTGCAATCTTTGAGTAAAATTTAAAGGCACCACATTGCTTGATAAATAGTCGACGGTATATGCAGGATTTGTCGGTTGGTCTATCAGTTTCAGCACGTTCCAGTGGGCTCCCATTGCATAGCTCCATATTAATGGACTTTCGTATAACGCGGCTAGACTGAAATTAAAAACAATGAGCCAGATTTGCAAGATAAGATAATAAATTATTTTAAATAAGTACACTAACAGGCTAATAATTTTTATAAGTATTACAATAACAGTTTACGTACCCTGCATATACCTCGGTCTCATACAAGTCTGCCAATACCACGTCGAAGATTTGTTGAGGATCATGCAGCAACTTTAAGACATTTTCATTTTCAAATGTGGTTTTGGCAAAAAATACCGCATATTCTTGTAGTTCTTGAAGGCTAAATAATTGCTCCTCTCCAGCCATTATTGCCGTTATATTCATCATATCATCCGCTAGGAGAAACAAGACAGAGCGTCAGTTATTATTTGCTACGTTGTATTTTGATGAAGCAATCGCGGTTACAATCACATTTTTTTTACAATGTTTTTGTATGGCTACTCATTGAAGTAATAAAATATTAATCATGTTGGCGTTGCATTTTTAATTTTATTTGGATTAACAATAATAGGTACATTGTATATAATATACTCGTTGTGTAACCAAAACCGTTTCCCACAGATAGGAAAAACGTAAATCTGAAACCACCTTCACAGAAACAGCAAGAAAAACATTACTCAAGTATTACTAGAAAATAAATTAAGTTCTTACTTGTATATGCTTTTCTGACTGTTTGTATCACGTCTACCATTTCAGGCAGAGCACAATCAAATAAACCTTAAGTTTTGACACTTAGTTTTATACGAATGGAGAATTACCAACTTGACAATTACATTTGACTTTAATGTAATAATGCAAAAGTGTTAATCTTAGATTGCACCAGCTATATATAAAATGAATTTTCTGTTATTTCTGGATAATTTTATCCCTAAATAAATTTGCTGAGCTTGTAAAAATATCAATGTTGTTAAAATTACTGTTATCATTATACATCTTTAAGATAAGATTAATCGGGGCACCCTGTCTGATCATTGTATTTTTCGTAAATAGTGCAGCATTCAATAATAGGTGTAGCATATTCTAATTGTGATCTAATTAAATGCTTTTATAGATGCAGATGTGTAGAAGGTTTTTTAATCTTTAAGCTTGCTCATACTTTGTACTCCGGTCTGCCCAGGGTTCGCCTAGACCATAATCTAGGATTTGGAAGATCAGGTAATTACAATAGAGCGATTAGCATCAGACCATTCGACAACTGCACATTCAGCCGCCTGAACTTGCAGGTTTCCACACCATGTTTTCCTTCACCGTAAGAGCATCCATTAGTATTAAATTAATGTACATAACTCGGAAAAGGAATTGGTACACGGCGACATTGGGATCGAACGCGGCACCTCTGGCTTACAAGACGGATCAGCTAACCATTACTTACTCGTTAACCTAGGTACGCGATAAAATTCTGTAACAAAAGGCTACATTTTAAAATGTGTTATTGTAGGTTTGTCCTTTCTATTTTGTACTTACTGACAAACTCGCAATTTTTGCTGACATCAATTTGCACGAAGTTTTTCTCTGGTTTGTTTTCCAGTGGGTATGCTGTTACGTATGTTACCTGAAAAAAATTTTTAGGTAGACTATTCTAGCATTATATATCTAGCTATTATAACCCATGTACGTGTAAAATAGAAAATTGATACACGTACCTGGGGAACGCGCTCGGGGGATTTTACCTAGAATATTTTCGTATTTTTTTTATGAATAATATATTTTTATTAAGGATATTTCGTGGTTTTGTCTGAACGTATTTAGTCTTTCATCACTGTAATAAAGCTTAAATAAAAGACCCTGACAATACTAAAGTAAATTATCTTTTTCTTGACTAAGTATACCATTAATTTTGGACTAAAACGCTGAAAGTGCCGGCAAGAAACAAAAAAATAATTTTCGTATTTTCCTATTTTCGACTTTAATTTAACATGACATGTATTTAATGCTTAATTATCTTATGGATTTGTAAATTTTTATTGCGATTATCAATAAAGTTTCAATGTTATATTCGTATAGAGTATACATTTCGTGTACATTTTTTACCGTAGCGCCAAACCTTACTGTACTAAATATCGTTATTCTCATTGGCTATATATCATCTTTTCGAATTTTTATTTTAAAGATCCGGGGAGAACATGATAAATGAAACATGTAGGTAACACCAATGGAGAAGATGGAGCATACCCATCCAGAAACAGTCTTTACTCTCTGGCCTTGAATTAGTCCAAGTTGTACTCTTCGGGGAACACAGGAGCAGCGGTAGCAGCCAAAGCCACACTGCGGTTCAACTGCTGGTCGAACATAATATCGGCGGGTAATTTACCCGTAGAGTTGTGTGATGTAATTCTGTAACTCGTCCACAAATCCCTTGAGAACAACATCGTCAAGATCGAAAGTATGTCGTCTAGAGTTGCGTACCTTATACTCAGAATTACCAAGCGGTATTCGATGAAGGTCATACAGGTCTACGCACCGACTTCGACTCACTCCGACGATGAAGTGGAGGCTATGTATAAGGATATAACTACAGCCATACATACCTCCAAGACACATTACACCGTTGTCATGGGGGATTTCAACGCGAAACTGGGCAAATGAAGCGGAGACGAGGTGAGAGTGGGGCAATTTGGAGTTGGAAGTCGGAACGCCCGTGGCCAGATGCTGGCCGGCTTTCTGGAGAAAGAGGGACTCTTTATGATGAACTAATTTTTCGGGAAGCCGGATCATCGCAGATGGACGTGGGTTAGTCCCGATGGTGTCACAAAAAATGAGATTGACTTCATCCTATCTACGAAACGGCATATATTCAATGATGTCTCTGTGATCAATAGCGTAAAAATTGGCAGTGATCACCGATTGGTAAGAGGCACATTGAATATTAATCCACAGCTGGAAAGATCGAGATTGATGAGGTCCACGCTCCGGCCTGTACCCATCCAAATCCAAAACCACGAGAGCTTTCAACTCGAATTACAAAATCGCTTCGAGTGCCTAGGAGAGTGCGTCGACGTGGACGACTACAAGAACAGGTTCGTGGAAACTGTCTATACGGTTGGGCGAAAGTTTTACAAAGCCAACACAAGTACAAAAATAACAAGCAAAATCTCTGACGATACCCTCAAACTCATGGAAGAAAGACGCGCAATGACTCTGCAATCCCCTGATGATGTCTCTCAATTTAGGCGACTTAATCGACAGATCTCCAAGTCTCTGACGCGCGATATACGCCGCTTCAATACTATCAATATTGAGGCGGCGATCGAGCGGAATAAAGGCTCTAAAGTCTTTGCGAGAGATCTGTCGATTGGACAGAGCCAGTTGACGAGACTGAAAACGGATGACGGCAGAGTTGTTTCGATTAAGTCCGAGGTTTTGAGGGAAGTCGAGAGGTTCTATGGACAACACGGGCACCTGTTATCAGTATGGCAAAAGACCCCAGAGCCAAGTTGACCCGACACTGCACCGAAGATATCCCGGACATCAGCCTGTACGAGTTTAGTATGGCTCTCAAACAGCTCAAGAACAACAAGGCGCCGGGTGATGATGGAATTACGGCTGAGCTTCTGAAAGCTGGTGGCAAACCTGTGCTTAAGACCCTTCAGAAGCTGTTCAATTCCGTCATCGGAATTGAACAGCTTCTGAAGGGTACAGGAACAGGGAAAAACGCCGGAAACATGGCACAGAAGTATAGTGATATTGTTCTTCAAGAAAGGTGATAAGGCTCTCTTGAAGAACTTCAGACCAATATCGCTGCTGACCCATGTGTATAAGCTGTTTTCGAGAGTCATTACGAATTGTCTCGCACGCAGGTTTGATGACTTCCAGCCTCCCGAACAAGCCGGATTCCGAAAAGGTTTTAGTACCATAGACGATTTAGTGAATTCCCTCGTTCTCCCGCTTTTGGACTATGGGGACGTCGCTTACCTGGACCCCACTGAGGAGCTTCTTTCTCGGCTGCAGCGATTGCAGAATATCTGCATCAGGTTTTTGGGCTACGTAAGTTCGACCATGTGTCCGAATATAGACACAAGCTTAATTGGCTGCCTGTACGGCGACGGAGGGAATGCCATTTACTTGGGTTACTGTTTAATACCCTTTTCAATCTCACTGCCCCCCTTTCTATTTACGCGAGATGTTTAGTTACTGTCCGCCAATCCTCGATTACGCCCCCGCAGGCAACTTCTACTCTCGATTCCGTCTGAAAGCTTAAGGTTGGCTGGAAGAAATTCCATTGTGGGATAAGCCCGCCTTTGCAATGTATATTGTATGAAGTTATACGCAATAAAGAGTTTACATACATACATACATACTTTTTAATTAAGGATGTTTAAGGAATATATTATTAACTAGTGGGCCCGGTAAACTTCGTTCGTTTTGCGTTCTACCCCAACCCTACCCCTACCCTGCCATACCCTACACCTATCCTACCCTACACTTGAAAGTTGACAAAGGAAGAAATTATCGTAATTCTTTCGCATTGGTAGGTCCAGCCGATTGGAAAATAGCTTCAAGCTTTGTTTAGGGTACATAACGGGTGGCCCAAATGAAGCGTTAGCACTTGTATCGTAAATATTAAAAAAATTACTCCTACCTACCCTTTCTTTTTCTTTAAACCTTCCTCTGGAATCAGTCGATCGATGAAAACCACACCAAAATCAGTTACGTATTTTAAAAGATCTAAGCATATCTACATAGACGACAACCTGAGTGGTTCAGTGGTCAACATGCCGGTCTGCCACTCAAGAGGTTCCGGGTTCGATTCCCGGCCGGGCAGAAATTGAAATGATGAATTTTAATTTCTGTTTATCATATCAATTTCTGTTGACTGTCATTGTTCTATCGGGGGAAATTTAAAAATTGTTGAGTTGCTACCAATCCTTGAGTAGGTATAGGTACCTGGACTAAAACGATTTTGATACTGGTTTCTTTTTACCAACAGTCCGAGTCTTTCCTTCTCATGTGACATGACCCACTATAACTTTTTGGTAAATTCCTATAATTTAAATGAATTTTTTATTTAAATAGTACGAAGTCAATTTCTTTATTTATAAATGGAACCTTATTATAATATGTACAATAAAAAGAAAAATAAATTAACTAACTTAAAATATGTTAAAAATTTGGGCCGTGTAGAAGCGTACCCAAGATGCTGACAGCATTACCTCTCTGAATAGCAATGCTTATTATATGCGAGGTAACTGCCAGCTCTTCGGTCACCTGTGGTGTCGACCAATTTCTTTGCAATTTCTCTGTACAAAGCGAGCGCCCCGGGGCCCCACGGACCCAGGGTCTCGACACCAAATGCATCAAAATTGTATTGGGTGCCGATACCCCGGTATTTCACAATTTTTTGCCTTTCGGCGGTCTCAGCCGCAGCAGCAACCTTTTTCGAAGTAAATGGAAGATGGGAGGGTGCCAGAGTGTCGACACACATTGCATCCCCGTGGTCAGTGAATGGGTTCGAAAATAGGTTTTAAAATTTTGTAAGAATGCCGAACGCAAACATTTGACACCAAACGCCTGAAAGTTGAACCCACAGCGATGGGCCTGACTCCGCCGTCCTTCTTAGAAAGAGCTATGAGATTGGCATCGTAAAGTATGGGAGTGATTAAAGAATTAACTTTACCGGCGAGCATGAAATTTACAAGATGTGTGATAGATTGGGAAAGACGATGACCCGAGTCCCCTATAAAATTTGAGGTGAGATCTTTTAAATGTTGTGGTGATAACCCGTCTAAGCCTGCAGCTGACCCAGTTTTAAACGAACCAATCGCATACAGGATATCCTTTTCAGTGACACGGAGGCAGGCTTCTGGGGCAGTTGGGGGATCTATTGCCGGCAGTACATTAGGAGCTGAGGGGTGCTTGCTACGCAACGCAGCGAGGGTGGCAGGTGTGTCCGGAGACAGAACGTCACTGGAGAATAAAAGTCGAGCGGCGCCTTTAAGATCTCTGTCGCTTACTTTAGTTTTCACCTTTCGATAGACATTGAAGGAGTTTGGGTTATTACGGTTACTGTTGAATGAAGAGGAATGATTTGAGTTAGTGAATGAGCAGTTGTTTTTAATTTTTTGGGTGAGCGATGTTCCTGAATTGTCCGATTTTGCATGTAGGGTAACAAATGAAAATGTAAGTAACTTTTTCCAGTCATCGAAGCTATTGCTGCTTATGCATTTTGATATAATATCGGAAAGGCTGTTCGCGACGGAGATCCTTGCACCTCTTGGGATTCTTTTGACAAGAGGCGTGGAGTTTTTAAGGTGGCTTAGAACAATATCTACTGGTGAACTATCTGCAAGTTGAGTAGGGACGCATTGGGAATTTGTGGGGGCGAGTAGGGCTGACTAAGATATGGAAGGCGGAACAGAAGAAGACTCACGGTGTAATTTTGAATGGTGTATGTGTAGGCCTCGTATGGTTTTGAAAGAGCGGTTACACAAATCACATGCACGCTCCAATGATGCACTGTCTAAGGATGATGAGGCCTGCATCCACAAACGACTATATCACTTAGCATAATATTTACACAAATAAATTAAAAATATATAAAAACACTGCACCAAAACACTGAGAGCACCAACAAAATGCGCACAAATATTTTGTAAATTTTCTTATTTGTTGATGACGCACAAGTTTCTGCCATGAAACCTTGGCGACGAAGGGGTAGACAGCTGCGTCGTCATGGGTACTTATATGTCAAAATATCGCGTCCTATCAAAATATTTGTTGGTAAATAAATAACGATATAAAACAGCTGATATGATATGTGGCCCGCTGCCTACAAAAAATGATGTACGCGTACACTCGGGTGATAAACGGGATCAGTCTGGGTAACTGCCCAAAGGACTTTTCAATTTTTCTGATATTATTTAAATTTTATTTGACATTTCAAACTATCACCATGCACTTCATTTCATTTTGGTTTATGGTGGTTTTTGGTTT
This sequence comes from Blastobasis adustella, assembly GCA_907269095.1. Taxonomy (NCBI): domain Eukaryota; kingdom Metazoa; phylum Arthropoda; class Insecta; order Lepidoptera; family Blastobasidae; genus Blastobasis; species Blastobasis adustella. The sequence continues at coordinate 3,114,981 of OU026114.1, read as the reverse complement.
TTGGTTATTGGATAATGTTGGCATACAAGCTTACGGTCTGCCTGGACTTGAATGTTTTGTGCACTGTAACTAGGTACTGATTTTTTTACAATTGTGAAGACGTCGACCTGAAAACAATAGGGACGGATACTCTGCTGTAAAACTCTCATTTGTGTAAATCAAATCCGTAAAACCACGTAAAGTAAGTAAAATTTATAGGTACTACTTACATGACACAATAGGTATATAAATATTTATCTAGCTAGATGAATTTGATGCTGTCAATATGGTTGTTATGGCAACACATACCTCATGTCCAGCTTCGATTAGGTGTCCAACAAATCCCTCACCCAATAAGTTGAGGCTTCGTACTGGCTGAGGAAAAACTAGCAACACTTTAAGTCCATTTGAAGCAGCAATTACAGAGAATAAAAATAATATTTTTATCAAATACATCGTAGAAGCGTGCGAACTCAGCGGTATCTGTGAGACGACCTTGCGTCTAGTGGCCGCATGGAAATACTAATACCCAGGAATGTGCACTTGCCGAAATACGGAAAACAAAAACAAATCTTATCGCGTTATTCTTACTTGTATTTGAATGGAAGGGGGCCGCGGTCCGATAGAGACGGCGTGAATGTGTCCCTTTTTAACAATTGCCAGGATATGGTTTGGTAGATTTCATACGAATAAGGTGAAATGTTAAAAGTACCCTCTGTAATATAATATTCTATTTTGTACAACGAGGGTACAACTAAACTTACTAAAACATGTCTTTTCCATTAATTTTTTTTTCTAACATGCATACCAAAAAAAGGAACAACCAGCGGTAACTCGTGGTTGATTTAAATAATGCACTATGGCAATACCTAATTAGGGTATAATAGGTACTATTTTCGAGTTTTGGTTCAGTTCGTGTTTCAAAGGAACCAACTCAAAAGGATCAAATTTGAAATCATAAAGCATTAACTTTATGATTTCAAATTTGGTTAAGTAACAAGGTTCGGAGATTATCCTCAACATTCTTTACCACTTTGTTATTTTTGTATAGATGTGTTATGTAAAGTTGTTAAATTTGATTTCACAGATTTGGTCATATTATGGTTAGTATTGTTTTTACCTCGACATTTTCTCAAAAGTGTCAAATAACCACGAAAGTCTTAAAACTTATAAGTAGGTGGCTAATCAACAACTTTAGTTAATATATTATTATGTTTTTTGAGATTATTTTTGCGATATGCAAATTTAATACTATGGACTTTTTTCATAATTTTTTTTAATATTCCGTATCTGGCCGGATATTGAATTAAGGCCGATGAGACCAGATACCGGATACCGGATAGTAACCGCATATCCGTTTCATTTCTAAAAATGACTGTGTGCTAACTATCTCTATAGGGGTCGCCTTTTGCGGCGCAGTGCTCATTCCAGGTGTATGTAAGTACATAACTATTTTGATGATTGGCAAGAAAGTAAGTATTAAGATTGGTAAGTAGTAAGTAGTCACACGCGCTTTAGGGTCGGCAGCACTGCACGCAATCAGGGGGCCAACCGCCAATCTCGAATTTAACGTCGTCATTTTGAAACGACATATTGCCATCTCTCTTTCAAAAGAGCGAGTGAGATGGCGACAGCATTTACTGCTTCGTGTATCATTATTCAAGCAGCAGTTACAGATAGCCGTTACTATGCAATAGCAGACGGATAGCGCGCATGCGGTACGATAAAGCGGTCTTTTACGGTTTAAAGTAATTATGTCATCGTTATGTACCCATTTCGATTTATCTTTATCGCTTTATTGATAATGTCCATGCCGTTGCGGAATCTGACGTTCCTCCTAGTTACAGCCATCTGCGAAGTGGTGCTCCGATTGATTTTCCGTTTACAATGCAAAATAAGTCCAGGCGAAAGATATTGACTATATTTGATATTGATCATGACCGTCTCCGACCCATATACAGGGTAATATGCCATTGCGATTAATAAAAAACAATTTATCCTTAATGCGATCCATCGCTATACTGCAGTAAATAACTATGCAGGTAAGTACGAGCCTAAATTAGGTACAAGGAAACGACGCGAGACCTTGGCCGCAATCTGATGATGTAATGATGTCTCTATACTTGATTATGTAGACGCACCCACTGGCAATCTGATTGTGAATTTTCCATGATATATTATCTATTCTGTGTGTTCGTTTCATAAAAACTACCTAATAATAATATTACTATCTTCGCGTTATCACACAAATGCCAAATATCGATATAATAATATAATAATAAATTTATCCTTATATAGTATTGTTAGCAAATGTTAAATAAGTAAGCCAATAAACAAACTTTTACTTTATAACGTTTTCTTGAAGAAAATGCTAAAAAATACCTACAGTTAAGGTTTATTTAAACGAAAGCAATGTTCGTCGTTTGTCCGTCGTCGCCAGACAGACGAAGAACTGTCTCACTTTTGATGAATATCCTCTATGTTTTATCTACACATTCGGATACGTTCACGTTAAATTTGAAAGAAAATCAAACGTTTGGATATCTAAGTTTTAGGTATGACAAGAAACATGACAAAGAAAAAACTTGTTGCCACTGGCAACTGCAACACACTTTCAATGTAAGCTTAAATCATAAAACAATATTTTGATTCTGGAAGATGACTGAGTTAATTCAAAGCTAAAACATGTTTTCAGAAAACTGTTTTTGGATTTTTATTTTATTTTAATTGGTTATTTCAAAACAATTTTTTTTGGTTAGCTAAATTTATTGAATATTGACTATTTTATTGAACTATATCTGTTGAATTAATAACATCATCATTTATAATTATAGCAAGCACGACGATACCTGTATCTACAGGCCTAAATTCTGATCGTGAAAGGGAAGTTCTGGCTTCAAATAACCCCCTTATACCAAGACTTCAGGTTACTTTGACATACATAGAGGAAATATAACTCGACACTATTGAATGTCTATAACCTTAATAAGCCGCCTTCGTTATTGTTCACCATCTATAATTAGTCAGTCTTTTCCGTAACGTCATTATTCATTCATCGGCGGCATCGTGCTTCGAATCCCGTTGCCCTCCGAAGCCGAATGCTCTCGATACGGGAGCAGTAGAAAACTCGGTTACGCAAAGCGACCACAACCTGTCCAGATCCATCCTCCTAGAGGGCTCCAGGCATTGCACCGAAACACGGCTGAGCCGCTTGACAACGCGTTAGCCATAAGAGTGGTGAACAGCCACGGCCGGAGCCTACCATCCGAGGGTGCTGTCCATTTGGCACTACCCGGAGTTGACGTGTAGGGTACCTAGAGTCATGAAGCACAAAGTGAGCTTGGCCTACGGACGCGGGCAGCATTGATCCCTAAAATTTTCAATATACAGATATAGTTATTTTGGATTAAGTGTGGCCTATGGATAAAATGTGCGCCAAACGTCAGCTTGACGATTAATTTGATTGTAAGCACATTTATTGTAAACAAACTATTTAAGATTATTTATTGGTAAAATAATTTTTTATTTGTAGTGTTGTAGGTTTTATTATTTTAATATTTTAGTGAAGTGCTTTAGTCCATCACCACCTTTTAAGTTTATTGTAAGTCGCTGGATATCGCTTGTGGAAAGTGTGTAGAGGTTTATAGAATGTGTGTTAAAGATTCTTATTTCAATGGTTTTTTTTTAATATTTCGTGGTTTCAGTAATTTCTTGACCTAAATAATACGGGAAGCTCTGTAATATTAACTGTAAAAACATTGATAATTCATAATTACTATATTTAGGTTATCCCACAATAAATGTACAATTAATTTGGGTCGGGCGTGCGATAGTTATGTGTTTGTTGCTTTTTCCCAATATCGATGTAAACAAAAAATACCTGGTCACGAGGACTGAAACAATGGGGGAGATATTTGCTCAGCAGTGGAATGATCATCATCATCATCATGGCGTTATGTCCCAATTGCGCCTCCGCGCAGCACGCGAGGGCCCAGGGTCCGCTTTCCTGCTTAGCTTGGCCACCCTCGCTCAGTCTTCGGCATCCTTAGTGTGTATGTCTCGAATAATGTCAATATAGGCCTTAGTTTCTGCATGTCCAGAAACAGGATTGCAGGGGCGTGTTCTTTGATCTGTATACCTCCAAGACAGTTCTCAGGGCAAATACGGGGTCCATGGTCCCACAACTCGACTGAAACCCATACTGACACTCCGAGATTGTACACTCCCGTCGGATCCGAAAGTCCACAATGCGTTCGAAGAGCTTCATGGTGTAAGACATCACCTTTATACCGCGGTAGTTAGACACTCCCGCACCGAGCCCTTGCCCTTATAAACTGGAGTAATAATACTTAGCCTCCATTGGTCTGGTATCTTCCCGGTGGGGAGAATACGGTTATAAAGGTCGGTAAGAATGCTCACACCACGAGAGCCCATCGATTTCCATGTCTCGATAGGAACTCCATCGGGCCCGACAGCATACCGATTCTTCATGCGGCGAAGAGCCGTCTCGACTTTCTCAGGCGTTATCGGTGGCACAAGTCCTTGGTTCCGAGGGAGGTCCGGTGGCTTTCTTTGTGCTGCTTGTTGAGCAGCTCGTGGAAGTACGAGCACCATCTCTCCTTCACCGCACGGTCTTCGCGTAACAGGTTACCGCTAGGGTCATTATCACAGCGACATGTGGAAATGTCCTGTGCCGCTTTAACCCTCGGTTTGGCATCCCTGTACGCAGCGTGGTTTTTAGAGATCTGGACGCATGCCACTTTTTAAAGAAAGCTTTTTCAGCCTGGCCTCCCTCTGGACTGTATCGTTCCACCACCAAGTCTCCTTGTCAAGCCTGCGACCACTCCTAAACACACCCAGCATTCGCACAGCACTGCCCGTGCGATAGCTGCCTGAGTTCTGTTCAAGAGTTGTTAAACGGGTTCACTGTCTATCGCAACACTAAGGTCGCTGACAGCAGCGGTGAACTCGTGGGACTTGGTTCCTTCAAACAGCCACCACCGGGTTTGGCGTTGGGGCTTGTCAAAAGATGTAACTAATGAGTATGATGTCAGAATATAAATAACAAAATACAAAATAAATGCTTAGGTCAATGTAAAATATTAATGTACTCTTTTACAGAGTATACAGATTTATCAAACAAATGGTCTTTTAGTAGATACCTAAATGTTTTGTCATAAGCAACATCTTTTAATTTCGCGTGTAAATGTTCATAGTACGTCGGACAATAACGCGCGGGTTTATTTCGTGTAACGTCGTATGATGTACTACCGTTTGAAGCCTGCCGGTACGAAGTGTTTTACCGTCAACATGTACGCATTTATAATCACCAATATTCTTTCGAGTCAACATAATTACTTTAACCTTTTCAGCGCCAAAGTCTGATATATCAGACGTTTAAGTTTCGTACCCTCGCCGCCAATGTCGATATTATCAGACAAATAAATCTTACCAATTTAACTCTATTTTTTCTTATCGTTATAGTACCTGACGACACATGCATACAGTTTTCAGACAGTTTATACCTACTTTAGTTAATCAAAAATAACAATTTCACAATGTATTATTTTGTTTAAAATAACAAAATTAAAAACAAAACCGTGTTTATTAGTTAATCAACCACCTGTATTGTCGTGGCGTGTGGTGAACGTTTTTGACGAAAACTCTTGGCGGGGAAAAGGTTAAAAAGGTATTGAGAATAGTGGGTCATTCTGTGTTTAGCGAACAATTCTCTGCAAGAGTGTTTATTGCCAATCCCTTCCAGTACACGCAGTGCACGCTTTTGCATCACGAAAAACCTATCCGCATCTGCTGAGTTACCCCATAGTTCGATGCCATAGGACATGATTGAGTGGAAATATGCAAAATACGCCTGTCTAAGCATACTGGGGCAGAACAAAGGTTTTTAACTTGCGCAGTGCGAACACCGCGCCACTCAATCTGTTACATACGGCATCGACATGGGGTTTCCAGCTTAATGTGGAGTCTAAGGTAAACCCTATAAACTTGTTACTGCTACGTAGTCCCATTAGGCTTGACTCTGACAATGGAGTTGGCATTTTTCTACCAGTGAATAGGATAATATTAGATTTCACCATATTTAAAACTAACCCATTTGCCGAGAACCACTCTTGCAGCTTGGGACACACGACACTTAGTTTTGTGTTCAGCTGCTCATAATTACGAGCACTCACGACGACAGTGGTGTCATCAGCGAACAAAATGATATGACCACGATACGACCACGATACGATCAGTGATGAAGGAGGGTAAATCATTAATAAATAGCAGGAATAATGAATTCCCGAGTGCTGATGGGGAATGCCTTTTTTGACGTCGCCAGGTGCGGACTGAATTTTTTTTCATCATAACTTCAATGGTTTGCTTTCTATTAGCCAGAAACGAGGCAAACAGTTGATAGGCATTACTTTGTATAATTAAAAAAAATAATCATCTTGGCGTTCATGTCCCGGTTGTGCTCTCGAGAACGAGGGCCCGGGGTCCGCCTTGACCATGATCCAGGATTTGGCAGGTCAGGTAATTACAGTGGAGCGACTGCCATCTGACCTCCATGACCCTGCTACCAGGGGAACCTGACCAGATTTGATCATGGTTACACATCCAGTCGCCTGAATGTGCAGGTTTCATCACGATGTTTTCCCTCACCGTCAGAGCATCGGTTAGTATTCAACTAATGTACATAACTCAGAAAACAGTCATTGGTACATGGCCGGAGCGGGATTCGAACCCGGGACCTCTGGCTTACGAGTCGGATACTGTCACCGCTCGGCCACCGACGCTTTGTATACCATACTTTAATAATTTATTAATTTGGGCAGTGGGACTCTCACCGGGTATAGCTTTACAGTTATACTTTTTTTACAGGTATACAGCTTTACGGGTATACTTTGCCATTGCCGTCTCTCCGAGTGGAATGATGTAGGCTAGTAATAATAGTTTGATTGACCAAGTTTTTAATCTTTTAGATTTGTCGACCTGAGTGCTTCGAATCCCGGCCGAGCAGAAATTAAAATGATGAATTAGTATCGTCCGGCGGCCCTAGCCTAGACTCCGTGGTAAAACGTGCCAAGCGCATTGGTGACGTAGCGTTAGTTCAGTCAAAGCTGCAAAGCCTCAAACGTTACGACTGCAGAACAAAACAGAACTGCGGTGTTTATTACAACGGGTACGGGTAACGGGTACCTACTCGTATGTATAGTAATTGCTTTTATTTTATTACTAATCGGCAGCGGCTTTCACCCACGGCAGTTCAGATGTCTATAACAATCAACTTTCCCACGGGAACCTATTACTTCCCTGACACAAAAGTAGTATATATCACTCGAAAATAATGTAGCTTCTTATTAATGAAAGTGATTTTCAAAAACGGTTCAGTAGTTTTTGAGTTTATTCATTACAAACGAAAATATACAAAGGAACAAAGCAAAAGGTGTAAGGAAACATTGTACCTACTTATGCTAAGCCGGATTGTATTGTACCTACTTATGACAAGGGATGATGACTTAAGAATATCGATATCGAAAAAGAAAATATCGACAGAGTGTGTGATCTACACCCCTTTTTATTTCCTGCTGATAGAAAATAGAAATTGCTTTGTTTTTGCCACTGACGCGGCACGCTGTTGCTCTATGAAAAAGCCGTCAAAGCCCTTTCTATAGACTGGCAAAAGCCAGCACTGGGGATCGGACTCAATACCTCGGTACTCGGTACTTTCGCATTTATAATGTTGAAGGGATAGATGCATATGCGGTAACCTGAGCTAACACCTGCCACTTTTACATGGGCGATCCCAACGTTTACCTGACCATTTAGTTTGCTCTTAAACTTCCTACAGGCTTTTTCTTTGTGGGCAGAGAAGACACATAAAGGATTTAAAAAGAATTTGAAGATGGGTTTAAGGCTTTCTCTTTATTCCAAGTCGTGCTTGTGTTCCAACGCTTATTCTTTGCATTATTTTATCAAAATGCAGTGCGCAGTCCACAGCTCAAATAAAGCTATCCAACGAAGTATTACAAGTAGCACTTCGATGTGGGCAAACAGAAAATACACTGTTTAATACAGAATAACTCGAAATGGACTAACATTTGGTAATAGGCGCCCTAGTAACTTTTATTCAGCTTGAAAATTGCAATACAACGACATATCACATTACTGCTACACACATGTAAGGTGGAAATACATAAAAATATAGGTACTAGCAATAGATAGGTATTATCTATTGCTAGTACCTATATTTTTTATGCTACGCAGTTACAAACATGCCGACAGCACACCTGATGGTAAGCGGTAACTGTTGCCGATATCATCTACGGTTCACGCATTTAGGTTGTAAGCAACAAAAATATAGAACCGCAGGTGCGTTGTCTCTGATGAAATGCCTTATTCCTGTAATTGCGCTGGCTACCTTATCCTCAAAACAGGAACACAACAATGCAAGCACTGTTGCTTGAAAATAGCTATTCAACGACGTATTACACATAGCTATTGGGGATGGGGACCATACCACGATTTGCGTCATCCTTTATTAGAAATAAAGTGCATCGAAAAATATACTTTTACTTTTAAGTTAATATGTAGGGCAATTATAATGTATTAGTATATAAGACATTATAAACAACAAAGAATTAACTTAGGCTTTGTGGATAGTTATTGGTATATATTATGGTAGTATATTATGTCGGGTGCGAATCGGCTCTGCTTAGCTTTGTCGGGACCCACCGGCTCTGTCTGGTATTGTCGGACATGGTCCGGCCGTTGTCGGCGGGAGGTGGGTGTGCTGCGGCCTTGGAGCGGCCAACATGTCACTGTGTGTTTCCTTCCTACTTTCGTACCCCTTCCTCTTTGACGATTAAAAGAGAGTTGGAATAGGGATGAGGTTGAGTAGAATTTGTCGTACGAAACTGTAGGTAACTAAAATAAATTATTTATTTTTCTTAGTAAGTGGAGTATTTTTTCTAGTCTTACACAAACGAGATATAATTATTTTTAAAATTACTAGTACTAATAAAACTAAAACGACGAAGTCAAGGTACAGTTTCTGGTACCAGGGCACCATGAGTGCCGGGGAGCGCAGATGCGGCGCGCCGCCTGTGCGGATCACGTGTTCCACCCAGTGCACCACCTCACGCCCGGGGGGCGCCACACGGTCGTGGTAGATCAGGGACAGGTGCTTCACTGTTTCACGATATCTACAATAAGAAAAGCTAAGATTAACCGAAGGTTTCCCTTACGTACCCCATGCCAATCGGCTCCAGAGCCTGTTCAACCAGGGAACTTTTACCCAGAGATAACTAGCTTAAAAGCCAAGTGTACTCGTCCCTACTGAAAAAATGGAAGCATGATATGGTACACCTCAGGTTATCACGTAGGGTGTGAAATTTACACAAAGCGGCTCAAGGTCAAGAAATCCTTAAACCTAGGTAAATGCACCTATATTTTTCAGGCCGAGGTGCACGCAATTTCAGAATGTGCGGACATAAACCTTAAAAGGAAATACGTTAACCTGTGTGAACGTATAGTGCTTTTATATGCTTTTTCCGTTTCTTCTTTTGTATTAACCTATGCATCTTGTGTGTTCTATGAATAAATGTTTAAGTACAGTAACTAGTTCTTTACAAGATGTTTTGATTTGTTATCGACTTACTTTGAATTGGTTAAGATTTCTTCGATAGCAACTTTTAGGTCTTTGGCCATGTCATAAGCCAAGTCCACTCTGATGGCGAAGCCTTTTTTCACAGATCTGTCTACATTGATAAACTGATCCGCGAACACTGGAATTCCAATTACAGGCACTCCGTAGTGAACCGTCTCTGTGGTGGACAGCAGACCGCCGTGAGTAATGAAAACCACGCATTTGGGATGTGCTGAAAGATTAAAAAATATTATCTTGGTATCTATTAACGTCTGGTTTGAGGGTATCAACTCCATGTCATTCTTCCATATTTTAATTGAATGGCGTTTTCGTAAAATATATTTTAGTATCCTATACCAGTGCAGCATGTTAATTCATAAAAACAAAGATTATTTATTATATGTTATGTAAATATTTCTTTTTATTAAACATTACTCCTTTACCTACATGTTTCTGGGTTAGGAGAGCCAGAAATGTCATGGACCGAAGTTTCAGAAAACAAATATTATTACAGAGAGTATAAAAAGTTAAACACGAACCGATGCTCTTACGGTGAGGGAAAACATCGTGATGTTGACTGTGATTCAAACTGGTTAGATTCGCTTGTTAACAGGGTCACAGAGGTCAGATGGCAGTCGCTACACTGTAATTACCTGAGGCCCGACTGCCTGTCTCTAATTGAACGTCGCCATCTTGAAACTATTGCATCTTAATGATGTCATACTTTAGCGTTGTTTTGTAGCTATTGAGTATGTGAAAGGTACGCCGCACCCAAGATTATGATTAATATAATGGCAAGTCGTTACCGTTGGTTATTCTCCAACTACATGGGAATGGACAGCTGAGATTTTAATATTATAGTTTTCATGCGTTCTAGTTTTATATTTATCACATTTTATATTTATAAATTTAACACTGCAGAATAGATCTGATGCATTCAAAACAGATAACAAAATACAAAAATAATCTGAAAATATTATATTAAAAAATACAATTCTAGCATTTTATTATATTTATAAAATGAAAATTCGAAGCGGATCGTTACTATGTTCCATTACTGTATTAATTCGTTCATTCATGAACGATTGTTCTTTGAGTAAGGCGGTCTGTCCGTTACGATGGCGTAGCACATGTTCTTGCGATGGCGTTTACCTTCAATTCGAGGATACGGTCGGATTCCTGTAAAATCCTGACTCCCGCGCGCGCGAGCACAACCGGGATATTGCCGCCCAGATGTTATTAAAAGGAATACAAATAATAAGTAATATTATTTAATAATGCATACAATTACTAAGTAATCTTACCAAGTATGCTTGGTTGTGGCGCCCACTTTAGTATGTGAACGTTTTCTGGTAAATTAGGTAAGTCGTCTTCAAATTTCCATAACACGGTCTGCTTCAAACTTCCAAACATCTTCAAAAGATCTTTCTTAATTTCATCAGGTAAATGTTTGCTCTTTAAATTGGAACCCATGCTGAAATAAATTACTCCATGTTTTGATGAATCCATTATATTCTTTAAGTTCTGTAAATAATACAAAAAAATATACACTCAAAAAAAACGGGCACACAAGGAAATTTATGGTCTAAGGCTGATCTCAGTTTATTCAATTAACGTGGACTGTAGGTACTTTTCTTTTCGTAAATTTTCGATGAAGTCAATAAAATCTATGTACACCCAAAGACTTCTACTCGTATATAGACTAACGTATATAAATCAATGTACCTTGTAACCTTCAAATATTTATAAGTGGTTAGTAATAAAGGTTTAATTGTGGAGATTGATGGAGGCATTGTCTTACCTCGGATAAAGGTGACACTTTGGGGTGTATGTGGTACCCTGCTATTGGCTTATAGTTCTGCGGCAGTCTGGTTGCTTGGCCCAGAGACACGTGGGAGTTCCCCAGAACAAGCGATGCGTTATATCTTAATTCAGATAGTGGCGGTACATGTTTTCCTCTCTGCGTTAGTATGGAAGCGATATATTTTGTATATATTGCGTTGTCGATGTTGTACATGATGCTGCAATTTAATTGTAAATAGATAATGTTAATATAATCGTTCCTAGATGCATCCACGTCACGTCACGGCTTCCTCAGATCTGAAGATGAGTAGTGGTGATTTTCAAGACTATTATTTGATTTGTCAAGACGAGGTTACTGCGGCAACCTCCATTAACATTTCCAATTTCAGTACCTATCAGTCATAAATACAAATAAGAAAAATATTGAATTGAAATGCAAATATATAGTATAAAACAAAGTCGCTTCTCTCTGTCTGTCCCTATAACACTAAAAATAATAACATAAAAATGAAAAGAAATTAAAAACAAAAATAACATGAACTTGAAACAAATTTAACAAAAAAAATAGTAAGAAAAAAATAATATATATATATATATATATATAACTGATATCTAGTTTTAAGTATTTATTTTGTCTATATAAATTATGTTTCAAATTAAAGTTTATCCCTATTTATATATGTACCGATGTATCTTAGATCTTTTAAACTACTCAACGAATTTTAATGCGGCTTTCAATAGTAGATAGAGTGATTCAAGAGGAAGGTTTGAAGCAAGAAAAAAAACTGTGTGTAGGGGTAAAGTAGGTGTACGCGAACGAAGTCGCTTACTAAATTCAAAATAAAATAGTATTAGTAAAACTGTATAATCAAAAAATATTTTAATTTTAACTTTCTATTTGGAAATTCATAAAAACAATTTTATTTTATCAAATAAAAAAACCTGTTTAAGCATTAGTTATTGGTGCCTAAGGGACATCTAATAGGCCCTTTTTTCAACCAATTATATTTGTTTAACAATGCAACTAATATTCTGTATGTGGTAGTAGAATATTTTTTTTTTTTGTAAAATTGTAATGTACTTATACCGCGGTATACAGATATCACTAATAATAAAATCTCATAAAAAATTAACTTAAGGCTGAATAATTAGTGACCATACAAGTGTGAATTAACACAGATTGTCATAATTTATACGAACGGATACTCTCTAAAATCATGAGTGAAGCATAAAAATGGTCGCCCATTTATGTGCATACAAAAATACATGCATGGTGCATACAAAGACACAAAAATTAAAGCAATGTAGTATATGTAATTAAAATAATGTAGGACCTTCGTAGTATTGCTTACTTGTCAAAGAATAGCTTAAATGGTACTTTGCTATTAGCAAGAAAATCGGCAATTATCTAAGCCAAAGCTGTGGCTCTGTGCATCTACTCGTATCTGTGTTGAAAACCAGTTTAATCGAGATGGTTCTTAACTTAGTTTCATTAAAATCAGTTCAGTAGTTTAGAAAATATTTGAGTACCTTTATATAAACTTGCTGTATGCTGTTGCTGTATGTATTGCTGGAATTCAGCAATGCCTTTAATACTGTTAATATCAACATGATCCAATATTATCAACTACCGAGAATGTTGAATTTGCGGCGCGCCTGTCAATGCCGATCTAGAGGCAGTTCAGCATTGGAGTAAATCTCACGGACTCTTAGTTTACCCAAGCAAGTCGCAGCCGATTATTTTGGGGGTCCTGGACAGTTGTGCCGTTGGATTCTAACAACCTTTTTCCTTTATTATTTAATGGTATAGCCTTACCTTACTGTAAGAGTGTTAAGAATCTAAACGTGCACTTTGATTGTACACTGTCTTGGTCCAACCATGTCATTGAAGCCAGTAATAAAAATGAATAACTTAAGGCCTTCCCCTCTATTTTCCACTCTTCACAGTCAAGTACTATTGCCAGTCTCTTTCGGAGACCCACCACTCGTGTTCTGGGTCTGCCATGAAAATAATTTTAAGTGGATAAAATGTTACTAATATACTTACGTGTCTGCGAATCCTAAGAACATTATTTGGGTCACCAATTCTTGTATCCGTTGCATAAAGGTGAATGGGACAATGTGTTCAGATTGGCTGCTTGGATTGTAAGTAGGATTTGGGTACTCGTCGATCAGTCTTAAAATACCCCAGTGAGGCTCCATGCTCGAGGACCAAATTAATGGGCAGTCAAATAATAACGATAACCTAAACAAATTACACATTATTTATATTTATCGAGAATGTTTGTTGAAAAACCCGGAGAAGTGAAAATAAGAGTCACGCATGAGGATACTTTTTTTTATACAACCGTGCTGACAAACGAGCACACAGCTCATAACAATATCAGGTAATTACAGTGGAGCTACCATCTGACCTCCGTCACCCTGCTACCAGGGGAACCTGACCAGATTGGATCATGGTTACAAATTCAGTTGCCTGAATTTGAAGGTTTCGTCACGATGTTTTCCTCGCCGTAAGAGCATCGGTTAGAATTCAACTAATGTACATAACTCAGAAAAGAGTCGTAGCTGCGTAGCGCGACTAAAACATCAAAGAAAGCGCTCTAATGGAAAGCGAAGTTATTTCGCCCGAATTCACATTTATGGTGGATATTGACATTATATTTCATACTTAATTGTAATAGGACAGCGATGAAATACCTATTCGCACTTGGCCGGTTGGTTTTAAGGGACCACTTCGTAAGTTCTTTATTTTCTGACAAATGACTGATAAATTTTAGTCATTAATCCTGAAAATATTGATATATCCTTTTATTTCACGACCATTGATTATACAATAGTTGAAAACTATTGTACATGAATTGCTATGGTTTCTAAGATAACATTGGATTAGGTATTTTTAACAAAATGCGAAGAGGACCCTTAACTTCTTTGATTTAGGTACAATCCAGAAAACAACTAAGAATACAAATATAAAATTGCGGTTAGATAACTGTTGTATTTTTATATTATCTTAAAAATATGTTTAAACACATAATTAGTACGTACCCTCCATTTGACTCAGTGAAGAGCCACTCAACTATTGCCAGATCGAACTCTTGCGTAGGATCGTTCATCAATTTCACAACATTTTCATTTGTATATATCAATTCTCCTAATTGCTTAAACATGTCAATAAATTGAAAAAAATCTTTCGTGTCCACGTCTTTGTTTAATATGGCTGATATATTGAGTACACTATCTGTAATAACAATTATTTGTCGTTATGGAGATTCTGTTGCAGTATAGGTAGGTAGGTATTGTTTTTCTATTAGGTATGTCGGCCAGTGGGTGTCTTTCACACGGGTGCGTACAATATTATAACGCTTTAGGATGCTGTTGCAGCTGCCATTCGCCATTATGCCATTCGCGGAGGCGCGCACTCGTGCGCAAGAAAGCAGCCTCCCTACCAGCGACTTCGTGGCAGTCGCAACACCATCTAAAGATGTTACGTTTTCCATACAAATTTTATGTAACCTTGTACTTGTACGTTCTTGCAAGGGTTTGACGTTTTTTATTTAATTAACCGCCAAATTAATAATTTAAAACTAAGCAATGGAAAAGAAATATAATGAAATCTTATAACAACGCGAATCTAGCAGCGAATCATACTTTATTCGACTTAACTGCTTTATTTTATATCATGAAGCTATAGAAAGCCATGTCGCGGTTACTTTGATTAATTTACCAAGAGTAGGTATAAACCATTATAATGCAATTACTAAACACTCAAACGAATGAAACAATGGTAACTGTGGTGTGGAAATTTAGTATGGGTGACGAATCACCTTATGGGTGATCTCTGATAGGTTCGACTGCCCATCCAAACTGTTCGACTGGGTAGCGATAGAAATAGGCGCCAAATAATGTCAAATAGGTATCTACCTAATACCACAAAGTAAAAAAACGCCCCCACGTAGTGTTATGGATCTTTGGTAATTCTTAAAGATATTTTAATTAATATGATGCAATTACAGATACACATTTAGTTTTAATTTTGACATAGATTTTATTAAATTGTCGTTGTATTTTATGTAATCTTATATACTTGTAATTCTCACTATGAAATATATATACTTTTTCCAAGAACATAAAAAAAAAAAAAAATTAATTACCTAGGGATGCAACTAAAACATTACTTGCATCAATTTGATGCAAATTCGGATGTGGATTCTTTATTGGAAACGGCGTAATGTATGTTACCTGAAAATATAAGAAAATTCTCGTAGGTAAATTAGGTAGGTAATGGACCTATACCTAATCGTTACCTGTGAAATAAAAGAACAAATACTCAAACTTCGCTACTCAAATTAAATAAAAATCTATTTGTAATAACAATTACAATATATAATGGTTGGAAGGCATAATGGTAAAAATTCAGATTCCTTAAATATTGATCAAGGTTTTATGTAAAGTGATTTTGGGATAATATTCAATTAAATAAATAGATAAGACGTAGGTGTGGTTAAAAAAGTTGATTTAGTTAAAGTAGGTTGTGTTAGGTTGGAGGACATGGCTTGCGAGCAGTTTGGGCGCCGAACGCTCGACGATATTGGTCCCGTCATTGCCGACTGGGTCGAGCGTCCGCACGGTTCGTTTTCCTACCGTTTGGTGCAGATATTATCCGGACACGGCTGTTTCGGATCGTTCCTGCACCAAATCGGGAGAGAGGAAACCCCATTGCGCCACAAACGTGGCACGGTGGAGGACACAGCGCAACACATCCTCGAGGCCTGCACAGGTTGGGAGTAGTGTATTAAAAAGGTTACTTAGAAAAGGCGAAGTCGATGTAGCCCCGGGGCTCCTTATTGCTTTGTCACAACGCTAACCTAACCGAAATGTATGGCATTCAAGTCAACATATAGCCTATCCAGCTTATCTTTTTACAAGTTCTAAGCATTTCTTTGAACTTATGTATTTTTAACTTATATATGCTTTGTAAAGTTATGCATTTTGATTATAATATGTATTTTATAAGTTATGGTATCAACGTTGTCTTTTAACTATGATGGATTTTGCTTTTATGTATTTTGTTACGTAGGTCTATCTATCTTATTTGGTATAAAAATTCATATTAATTAAGTTAAGTAAAAAAAATATGTGAAAGATAAATATGTAACTAATTTAAAAAGAAATTCAAAATAATGTTGGCGTTTATGTCCCGGTCGTGCTATCGCGCCCGGGATTCGCTTTGACCATGATCCAGGATTTGGCAATCAGATAATTGCAGTGGGGCGACTGCCATCTGGGCTCTGTGACCCTTCTATCAGTAGAACATGCATGACCAGATTGGATCATGGTTACACATTTATTCGCCATTAATTTAAATATATAAAGGAATATTTACAAATATAAATTTTATTAGGTCACATAGGTTAGAAACATCGAGCTGTACGTCCTGTACTAGATATAAAAAACTAAGTCGTCTGTTAGTATGTAGGATACATTCTATGTATATAGGATATAGCTATACTATGCCATAGCATGTAGGATATTTAATAATCACTTTTTAACACATAGGTATTGATCAAAAGGCCGGAGCAGATCCGACCTATTCATGATTTATTGATCATAAAATAAATACCGTCAACAGGTCCTACAGACCTCCTGTTCCAGGTCTCAACACGTCTCTAGTTTAGTAATAACTAAATACGAAAGCAAACTGTTTTAACTAGTTTAGCTTTGTGTGTTTTGTGTTATTAACTTTTTATTTTTGAATACAAAAATAAAAAGTTAATACTGAGTACATATTTTTATTTTCGTAAGATGACATACTTAAATTTAATTACAAAGTTAGAAAATAATTCAAAACGTAGGTATAAGTAGGTCGATTCACAAGAGCTGGCACGAATGGATTGAATGAGTGAGTGAACCAGTGAACGAAAGTATACAAGTGTGTAAAATAATAACAGGTTTTCGGTTTGAAATGCGAACATCGGTTCAAAGGCAGCACTCCTACAATGATTGCTTTTGTTCATTCTATTCGTGCCAGCTTTAGTGAATCTATCTTAAGGCCCTTACATAGATGGAAAAAGAACATAAATAAGGCTTTCGCTAAAAAATGCTACTCAGAAATTCACTGCAACTAAAAAAGGAGGTCGCGTAATTCATCTAATAATAAATTATAGGAACATAAATAAAGCTTTCGATAAAAAATGCGATTCTAAAATTCGTTCCAACTGAATAATGCGTTCGCGAAATTCATCTAACAAATCAAATTTTGAAATTCATTTGATTACCGGGAAGTGGGTCTAATATTGTGTACGTTATATTTTAACAAAGGCAGTTGGAACCTTTGCACTCTATACAGGGTGTTTCATAATATATGTATAAAGTCGTGAACTGGGTGGAGTGCTACACGTATTAAAACGATAGGTACAATCATTTTTTTCTTGCGTGGAATAGTTAGCGAGAAAAAGACTATCGAACTTTTTCTTTTTCAATGTCGATAATGACATTTTAAAAACGAAAGACCGCATCTCTAGAAATCAGTTGTAATAGGTTACTCAAGTTCATAATCAGGTCAATCAACCGCCGACAAACGCCCCGCCGCCACGGGCCGAGGCGAGCCGGCCTGTGGCGGTGCCTTTGACCTACGGCGCGGCTTCCATTGACGAAATTTACCTACTTTCGTGTCGTGTTCGTTCATTCGGTTTTAGCTTTTCGCGTGATCGAAGTGATTACTTGTTGCGTTGTATGTGTAGGATACCTAAGTACCTACTGTGTAGATAACTGTGATAAGAGTGTTAACGATATGAATGAATAAATGATTTATTGCTTCAGGTACCAGCATTAACGTAGTCTTGTCTGTGTTCAGCGTTCAACAGTTTAAGTATTGTGATAATCATTATTCTATGCATGATTGCAAACTAGCAGTAGGCCAAACACCATGCTACCTACCTACTTACGTATTGCATAGCAACCAGTTAATGACCTGGTTTTTTTCCCGCGCACGAGAGCCTAGGGTCGACTGCCATCTGACACTCCTGAGTTCTGCCTGACCCTGCTACCAGAGGAACTTGATTGCCTGACCAGATTGGATCATGGTTAGACATTCAGTCGCCTAAATGTGCAGGTTTCATCACGATATTTTCCGTCATTGTTAAAGCATCGGTTAGTATTTAACTAATGTAAGTACATAAGTGAGAAAAGAGTCACTGGTACATGGCAGCAGTGGGATTCGAACCCGGTACCTCTCGCGTACGAGTCATACCTATTGAAAATAATTTGTGTAGGTAAGTTCCTAGTTAATTTAGTAGATCTTATGCGCTTATTACATTTGGCTAAATTTAGTCGTCTTAATTCAGAAGCAAAAAGCGTGAGAGCATATCAAAGTAAAATGTATTGCTCATAGAATAAGGCCCATTTTAGTATCACGCCTTTTGAAAAACAGAGCGACGCGTAACATAATACGAGTGATACAAAAATGAACCTTATTCTATGAGCAATACATTCCACTTCGATTTACTCTCACGCCTTTTGCTTCTGAATTTAGTCGACTGAATTTAGTCAGGTGTAATAAGCGCATTATTTATGTAGATAAGTAGGTAACATTTAGTTCGACGCCTGGTAGTAAGATGTAGGAGGTTCGTTTGTTTTGATATGGATGGCATGAGCTTATTAAACTCCACCTTATGGTGCGTACACACTCAACGTAACTGCGTTTGGTCGATTGCTTCTATCCGTTTGATGTTACCGCCACGCTGCGCTGCGGATCGCCGGCCGGCACGCGCCAACAAACAATCGTTGACCGAAACCGGTGCCGAAACCTAGCATTAGCTTGACCGAAACCTAGCATTAGGCTCCTGGCAGTAGGCTTAAGAAGGTTGCTCTATTTTCATAGGGGTCGCACGAGGTTATTGAACTGCTCCTTGTAGAAGCATCAACTTGAAATAGAGCTGCGCTTCAACGTAGTCGATATGATTATTTTTCTTTAAAAACGAAGATTTTCTAATGAAAATTAAAATTCAATGTCCGGATAATTTGAAGTCGCTATTGTACTCTTTGCAAGCTGTATACTTTAACACCCTTTCGGCTTTATACATGTATTACGTAACACCCTGTATTGAACCATCATGTACACAGTATTTGATTCATTTTCGGGTATTCGATTCAATTGAAAACGCATGTAAGTCAGGTGACAATGCAATATTATATTATGCTGTCAGTGAGCTGATGTGATGAAGATGAAATGTGGCC
The DNA here is from genome assembly GCA_907269095.1 of Blastobasis adustella. Classification (NCBI taxonomy): domain Eukaryota; kingdom Metazoa; phylum Arthropoda; class Insecta; order Lepidoptera; family Blastobasidae; genus Blastobasis; species Blastobasis adustella. The sequence continues at coordinate 3,095,309 of OU026114.1, read as the reverse complement.
ACAATAACATAATGCAACTCTTTCGTGTTTTGGGTTCGTTGTATTTATCGTGACGAAGACTCTTGGAACTCTATTCCTATGTCAGGGAAAGGCAGGGTTAGATGGCGATGAATTTAAAACAGTAAATAAATCAGTAATTTATTGTTTACGCTTACTGTAATCATAATATCTGAAGCGGGGAAGAAATTATGGTCACATTATGACAAGGATTAGACATTGGCCCTTGGCAAGGGAAAAGTTATTAACAATCTTTACAACAGTGCTAGGGGTGCTACACAACTTTGCTTGTCTGACTGACTTGACTTCTATATCTAGTCCAGGCATAAATGAATAATTTATAAATGAACATGCTTTTTTTTATCAAGTAAGATCTTAATAACTTATTGTAGGATCAGCAATAAAAAAAAATTTTTAATATTCGAAATCGACATATTTGGCTGGCCTTCCGGCCAGGAATCTGTAAATTACGTACTGTTGCTATGGGAAATTTTTATTTAAATTACTGAATGTCTTTGTGTAGAGTTCTTACGTACGGCTGAGCAAGTTAAATATGGGTAACTCTGCACAACCGTGCTTGGAATCCGGGAAAATATTTTCTTATTTAAGTAATAGTAAATTGACGCCATTACTAATAGATACCTACGAGTAGTAAGAAGTCGCTTTGCTGAGGATCACATTACATGCTTAAATGCTTGCTTTATTTGCAAATCATTGTAAAATCTATGTAGATTTTTATTAAGTAATCAATGAAATACGTCTTTTACAGTGAATACAGAAAACATTTCGTGTACTGTACGAAACTCTCCATCGCTTCTTGGGCCTTCCGCGGCCTCTTTCCTGATACCGAAAGGTGTAGGCACCTATTTTCTACGAACCCCTATGGCTTATGCAACACTAGACCAAACCAGTGAAGGTGAGCCACTTCGATCTTATTGGCGATATCTCTCACGCCAAGGCTGCTACGGATATACACACATCAACATCGTCTAGGGATATTCAGGTTTTCTCAATTTAGCCAAAGTTTGGTGTGTTAAAAATCGAAATTTATTTAAAACCCATTTATCAGACTACACTTCAGAATACAACAAAAAACAAACAGAATTTAAAAATAGACAAAACACGAAAAAAGGTAACACGAGTAGTAACGATGAATGTTTGTTAAGAAAAAGTGAAAATATCGCTTTTGTTTTTCAATTATTCGTAATATCAGATACCGATTCTTTAGTCTGCTGTGGTAAGTAAAACGCCATGCCATGATGTTAACAACGGTCATGCAACGGTTTTTCATGCTTTGATTCAATTTATAAAAGTCTTCGTCAAAAAAAGAATCGGGACTCATCGGTTAACAACACTCCAGAACACTGGTTATCTTCCCTGGTTATTTGTTTTAAGTGAAATTACCTCATTATATAAATTTTACAAATGATACTCTTTTTAATATTAGTATAAATTTTATTCAAATTATTATTTAGGTATATTAAACTTCGACACCTGGCTTTGATAAAGCGACACATATCTACTTACGTCCTCGACATACCTAATAATAATGTATTAGTTATGACGTGTATACCTACGTTAAACATGACAAAGTAGTATTGATATCGTTAGCAATCTATTTATTTAATCTAAAATATAAGGAAATACAGATAAGTTGTGTCTGGAGCTTATCTACCTACACAACAGTCGAAAATAGTGTCTTAAACCGATACGCGTAGAACGATTTTTATTTTTAGTTGCTTAGTTACAAGTAGAATCAAGATTTATGGACAGATTATATTAATATGAAGATAATATTATTGAAATCTTCAATAACTTTTTTTTATTGTTAGCATTGAATGATAAGGTTTTATCTGATACACTTATCGGTAGAAGTCGTTAAAATCACTCAGTTATATTGTATAATTTCTCAAGAGATTTCGCTTGGTTGTAAGAGAATTACCGAAACAGAAACCCTGTGTGAACACCTTTGATAATAATTAATATCAAATACAGGCTTTACTAATCACAGTTAATAAAGTAATCGCAGGAAGCAAGAAAATTACATGCTTGCACATACATAGGCACTTACCTATTTATTAAAACTATTAATCGTATTATATATAATAATAAATACACCGTCACAGGGGGGCAAACAACACGGCTACTTGATTGACACATAAATCGTGAAAGAAACTTACCTCATGTCCTGCTTCTAGCAAAAGTCGGACGTGTCCTTCACCGAGGATACTATGGCTTTTACTAGGAAAAGTAAATACTACGAGAATTTTATACGCTTCCGAGCAACATGTCAATATGGCGAATATCAATAACAATTTATCCTTGACGCGAGCCATCGTTAGGTATAACTTTGTAAGCAACTATATGCGGCACGGGCTTTAATTATGAGGAAGCAACGCGAGACCTTGGTCACAATATGATGATGCAATGACTGAACTATACTCGCATGTGTAGACGCAACCACTGACAAGCGAGTTGTGACAAAGATTTTTCGTTTTTATAACTACATTTAATGATACGGCTTACTGTTTACTATTGATACAATGTGTGGTCTAACAATGACTCGGCACATTAACTTATCTCTGTTCGTGTTTAATTAATCAATTCTTACATTAATAGCTACTAGAAATGGTCAGCCCTTTTTATTGAGTTAATTTTCCTCAGTCCTTATATGTATGCGATTATTGTTTATTAATTAAATATTTAGTAAGTCGGGAAACATACTACGTTTTATTTGAATTTAACGACTCACTGCGTGTGGCTGTACCTCTTCGCCTGTGATGCAACGTACCTATACCTACCTATGCGAACCTCATCAATGTGTTTGTGGTTCCATTGTGGGAGCTAACGGTCATCACGCCTTGAGTTGTTGTTGGTGCCCGGGAAGATTTCCCCGACACCATGCTTTAAATCTATGACATTATAAGAACAGCACTGGTATCAGCCACCGTGTCATGCATATTTGAGCCCTCTGATTATAGCCGCACGGATAGAAATGGCCAGATGGTTTAATCTTGGTGCCCTGGCGAGAAGGTAGATCTCCTATTGGACTCCACCGCAACTTTTGCCGCCAGCTACATTAGACGGACAGTGCGAGAGACTAGTGTTTGGGCATCGCCTCACAGAGAGTAGTAGTGACCCCCGCTCCAGGTCATATCTGGTGCAAAAGCTAACCGTAGCCATATAACGCGGTCACGCCGCAAGCGTTATGGGCACTTATGCACCAGGCTTATATGATTAAATTTTATTTGTAAATTATCATTTGCAGCACTTAGGGCCTCTCTCTCCTACGAAAGGGAGGTTATTAGAGGGCGGGTTGGAGATCGCAGTGTTATAGTAAATAACAATGGAAAAAGCTTCTGCCCATTTTCCAGCCTACGGAGACTCTAGATCTTTTGCTTCGAAAACATTTGTCGTGTTCTGCGACATCCACGAGTAATGGGTTGGTGCTATCCTACTCTGCCCCCACGCGGCCGTTTTTATAATTATTCTTTTAGTTTAATTTAATTTTTAGTTTATTTTTATTGAAATGTCTTTAATTCTATTGTAGATAGGTTTGATAAATGGATACTAAAACAATAAAACTTTAATACTGAATATTACGTAAAACGAACTAACATAACCTCTAATTTAATTTTAAGGATATGTAGGTGGTTCTGTTCGAGAGCCTTCTCTTGATTTTCATTTTAACAACGGAGATTTTGGTTCGCTGTCGTAGAGTTCCAAGGTTAAGCAAGCAAGTAACGAAGTACACGTTACTAGGTTATTATTTTAGCTTGGCGGTCATTAAATAGGGTTCAACGCAAAACTTACTATACCTAGCAAAACTCCTGGGTTCAACGTTATTTTTAAACAAATGGTCAATACTGCTGGGCAACAGAAAGAAACGGCGATGTAGTATGACAATGCAAAATGAATTTACGTAAATGAGTTAGAGATTGGAATTTAAAGATAGGATATTGAACCTATATAATTTATTAAATAGGGTTCAACGCCTAAACTTACAATACCTAGCGAAACTCCTTGGTTCAAAGTTATTTTTAAACAAATGTTCAATGCTGCTGGGCAACGGAAAGAAACGGCGACGTAGTGTGACAATGCAAAATTTATTTACGTAAATGAGTTAGAGATTGGAATTTAAAGATAGGATATGAACGACCCGTTGCCATTTCATAAAAAAATGAATGAATGAAAGATAGGATATTGTACCTATATAATTTATTTTAAGTAGTCACGTAACAGATACGCTTAACACTTAGTCATTGCAACCTAATAAGGTTCAACTATGCAAAAATATAAAATTGTGCAAACATGCACAATTTTTTCTTTTTAGCTTTCAAATATTTATTTTCTTTCGTTTGTGTTCACCAACAACATCACAAAGATGGATGTGGATATAAACCAAAGAAGCGAATGTTCATTCTATCATATTCTTTTGGTGTAAAAAGAGGCAGAGTATTCCTTCGTTGTCCGTTTGTTCGGCCTAAGATTCTATTGTAATTACCTGGATTGCTAAATCCAGGACCGTGATCAATGCCCTGCCCTCGCGCGCGAGAACACAACCTCGATATGAACACCAAGATGATAATTTTTTTTATAATACTAGGACTTATCGGTAACAACAGCACAAGAGACAGGCAACCTTTCGGTGCCCAAGAATAAGAAAGCAGTGATGGTAATGAAGCCATTGCAAGCGAATACAACTGGCAGCCTGGTAGACGCTAGAGGTCTTTTAGCTGTTCAATGGGCTGTGAGGTTCAACGGCCCACCTTGGTCGTCATCATCATCATCATCTTTGGAGTGATAAATGTTGAAAAATTCTCCAAATTCATCTAGTGCTTCAGTATGCGTCCTCTGTAAAAATGTGGCAATGGAATCGGAGACAACATGCAGCTTGAAGAAGTCCAAGGTGAGTAAGTAAGTATAATAGGACCACGATAAGTCCGAATTGACTGACAGTAGTAAAATTTAAAAAATGTGGAAATTGTAAACATTCAGATATTTGGCTTGAACTTGTACTTTTAGTTTGACTAAATTATTAATCATGTTGAAAATGTTCACTCTCACTTCCTTTTTAATTGTTATGCCCATTATTTAATAATATTTTTCATTACCCACGACAATAAACAATCCTACATCAAATTGTTTATTATGACTAATGAATGACGTTCTATTACTTTTATAAAACTTGCCATAAGTTGCCATACAGAGATTTTAATTTTATTTTTTATAATAAGTGATTCGGTCTTAGCGTGGTCTTATTAGAAGTATAAACTCTTTATTGCAAACTCAAATAAACTTAAATATACATTACATATACAATATCTGATAGCTTCTTCGGCCAATGTTTCGGAACATGCTCGTCTCATAGCCGATGCAGAGCGAGAGTCAGGACTTCAAGCTGTCCCTTCCTTGAATGTCGGCACGGTTTTAGATAATGTATCATCATCATTATTAGATGTTTGGGTTTGAGGTCGGGGGTTAACCTAGTCCATCCATATAGGTGCCCCTGTGGTGAGTATGTAGATTCACTAGGGCACCATGGTGAGTTTCTTTGTTATATTTAGACTATCCAGGCATTAGACCGCCATCTCACCTGGTATTCGCAGCGCAGGCCGAATTTCCAGGCACGCGGCATTAAATGACGTCATCCGAAGGGCACCTGTCCCAGTCAGCGTACGTGACGATAGCAAGATGCCTGACGGCATGAAACTCATTGCTTGGAAACGTGGGAGGTGGGACGCTAGCTGCGTGGACGCTCCCAGGTAACCGCTACCGCCCGCAGCGCTGGAGCTGCGGCCTCTGCTGCTGAGGACATCAAACGGTGGAAATATGAATATAAAGATTTAGCAAAAAAGCTAATCGAGGCTATACTATACAGGAAAAAAAACAACAAGTTATTAGCGCGCAAAGGCGGCCTTATCGCTATAAGCGATCTCTTCCGGACAACCCTTGGGAAGAGGTAAGTTAGATGTGCTTACACGTGTCATCATAAAAAAATATATAGAGAATACTATAAAGATATTATTATAAAAAAAGAGTTAATTTTGACACTGATACTTTGTATACTATTTTGACATAAAAATCACATAATGATTGCAAACAAACAGTTTTTAAAAGGCAATATTCGTGTTATTTTGATGTTGTAACGATGTACAGTGACGTATTTCTCGTGGCAAAGGTAGATTGGATCATCATTGAGGTCATCGTTCTTCATCAGATCCTGGATACTTATTCCTTGACCAGAAGCAGCGAAAGCATAATCACTTGCCCATTTCTTTTACCTATCGGAGGACATCCGGCCGATTGACTTTGCACTTTCTACAACGAGAAACTTTGTGAGAGTATGCATCCCTCCAACAATTACTTGATGATGAAGTTTAAATCCTGCAAGTTGAGGCATAGCTGATGAGATTCCAGCCAGACGATATCCGAATACGGACACATCGCCAATCACTTGTACAATAGATAAATATTTTTTAATCTCTGCTCTTAGGCCAGGCATTTGTTGAAATATTGGTCCCCATGGGAAGTTAGAAAAATGAGTTAGTGGAGGAATTATGTATTGAGTGGTTGAGTTTATATACATAATTATAATTTATATTACCTACATCTCAAAACAATAATACACAACTTGCTCAAAACTATATCACACAACAATAACACATATCGATAACAATAATTTTTACAACTTAATCGCAAGTACTTAAGTCGTTAATTTGTATTTATTTTCTTAGCCTTTTTCTTAGAGCAGAATAATTTTTTAAGAATTTTCTTCAAGACATCTAAAACTATTAAAACAAGCGCAATGAGATCGATGTATAGATTCTGGTACCAGGGTACCATCAACGCGGGGGATCGCAGATGCGGCGCGCCACGCGTGCGCACGACGTGCTCCGCCCAGTGCACCAGCTCACGCGCAGGGGTCGTCACGCGGTCGTAGTAGAACACAGACAATACCTTCACTATCTTGCGGTACCTGTAATAAAAAAAAATTGTAGACTTTATTTTTGCGTTGCTCAAGTTATACACCAATTATCGCAAAGACGAAGGTCTTTGACCAGTATGTGTTGCAAGTACCTACGGAACAGAGACGTGGCCGCTCATTGTGGGCCTTACAAGAAAGCTCACTGTCGTCCAAAGGGCAAAGGAAGAGGCTATGCTCGGCGTCGCATTGCGTGGTCGAATCAGAAATGAGATCCGCAAGTGACCTAAGGTCACCGACATAGCCCGAACGATTGGGTATTATTTATATAGGTATATTAATTTTATTCTAAAAATGTGCAAACAAAATTTAAAGATATTGTAATATTTAATAATATCACTCGTCTATCTGCAATTTTGTATCCAACCGGGATGTCTAGTATCGCAAATTATGTTTAAAAAGTTATTTGACAGACACTAGATGCTGGCAGTTCGCTTTTACTAAGTTTATGGCTCTGGATACTGCGATTCCACCCCGTGGTGTAGACTAGCTGCTGACTGCTCATAACTGATTCTATCTCTTTTAGACACAATGCTAGGTGAGACAGCGTGCTTTTTTGATGAAGACGAAAAAAAATACTGCATCAATAAAATAAATAAATAATTATAATTGCATAAGTTGATAAAAAATGCTATGCAATAGCTTTACCGCGGCAGTCCCCGAGTGCCACACGTATTTATTTTTATTTTTAGTTATTAAAAAAATATAATATGTCGAATGTCGATCTTAGCTCGATCCCCTCGAGGGTGGATTGAGCTGATCTGATACATCAGTCAACTTTTTCATAAACATTGATTACACAGTCCAAACCAATACCTACATTTGAATTGGCGAAATGAATTAACAACATATTTAAGTTAGCTAGAAGAAATCCCATTGTGGGATAAACTCGCTGTTTATCTGTATTTTTTGCATCCATACATTAAGTGCCTAATTTACCGCCCGCGTTAATCTCATAGATGAGTACCTAATGTAGAGTAATTACGCTTAAAGCCATTAATATACGGTTACGATAGAGTAATATATGTATAATAATAGGATCATATATAATTGTAATATGCCATACGAATAAATAAACAATAAATTATGAAGATTAATTTTACTTACTGAAATAAATTTTATGCTATATCGAATTGATATCTACATACCCCGATGAAAATTCTGGAAATATCCTCTCAACGATAACTAAATCAAAATATTCGTTTTGATTTTCAACGAAAGCTCTAAAATTTTCTGTTTCGAATGTCTTAAAATTTAGTTGCAGCATCATATCAATCAGCGATGTTATATCCGTTTTAAATTATTTTGTTAAATGCGACTTTATATTCACCATTTTATCTGAAATGTAGATTGTCAAGTTAATAGTCGACTCAATCAGTTTCTTTCCAGGCGAGGCAGGATTTAGAAATTGTACGATGCATCGAAAACGTCTGGAAAAGAATGAAAGGTTATCTTCCTTTAACATTAAAAAGGAAATTGATGGTCGTATGTATTCTCTCCATCCTCACCTACAGTGCTCAAACTTGGCCGTTCATAGATCATTAGAAGTTCTCATTCGGGGTTTGACAGCGAGCCATGGAGCGCAGTATTTTGGGAGTCAAATTGTCGGACCACATAAGAAACAGCGCTTCAAAACTGAAATCGCCGATGTGGTTGAAAAAGCTGCAAACCTGAAGTGGGACTGGGCTGAAATATCCACCGACTGGATCCCACATAACGTAAAAAGGAAGAGCGGTTAGTCCAGACGGAGATAACGGGCCGAGGTGGCCTTTGCCCTGCAGTGGCAAACAAACGACTAAAATAAAAATAAATAAAAATAGGATAATTTATGCACGGTTAAGCTTTTGTCTCCATAAAAATATTTATAGAGGGTTTAATCTACTTATTCGAGCCCAGAAATCTCCATAACTGCTGGACGAATTCGGATGATACTTTTTTGTTATGTACCTATTAAGCCTGGGCAACACATATGGTATAATTTATTTTGGAAACTGGAACACCTGATGCAGAACCTTAATAGACAAAACTATAAGAAGTAAGATAATGGCACCGAATGCATATTGCTGGAGATGGTATTTTGGTGTCCAACTTAAAATCTAGGCCATGTTTCATCTAATTCGGTTGGGTAGAACCAAAGATATCGCTTGATATTGTCCGTAATACTATATTTCATTCATTAGCAAGGTTATTTAAAATGGTCGCTCGGGAATAAGATAAGCTGCCCTAAAAACGATTCCCACGCGGATGAAGTCTCGGGCAAAAACTATGAGTGTGACAGTAACTCATCGTTTCCGTCCTTATCAGTATCAGTTAGGGATACCTTGGTTAGGATAAATGTACCAGGCGATGAAAGGGGCAAACAGAAGGTTGTCGTTTGTTGATCGCAGCGTATGGCTACATGATCGTCATCTAGATATCTCATGGTGTGTTTTACAGGTTGTACTGCGGAGAGTGTGCTCATGAGCTTCACGGACTATCAGGCGAATCACCTATATTTGGTTAATATTCCACATTACTGGAAAGAGGGAATTCTTGGAGTGAATATGATAGAACTCAAAAATAAAGCCTTCATCTGGGTGAGCTTAAGCCTTATCTTTGCACATAAGTAAAGATATAAATCAAGCACAAATTCATAAAACAATAAAAAATCTACTTATTATCAGAATTTTAAGACTTTAGTCGCGGATCATACATACCGTTAACCTCCAAATATTTCACAGTTTCACTGACATCTATAATGCGCAGATTCTCTTGAGTCTTCTTCGGCACAAATGGAGTAACGTAAGTGACCTCAAATAGAAACTTGAGAAACTCTAATATATATTTTATTTAAAAAAAAATCTTGTATCTAATCCAACATACGCGTACCCTACTGGCGAACCCTTGGAAGTAGATATTGTTGTTATTCTGCAATTAATTACCATAACAATATCATAACAAGTTACTCTAATCATCATCATCATCACAGCCCATATCAGTCCACTGCAGAACTAAGGGCCTCTCCCACGAAAGGGGAGGTTATTGCCATAATTTCCGCGCTCGGCAGGCGGATTGGAGATCGCAGTGTTATAAATATAACAATGAAAAACGCTGCTGCCCATTTTCCAGTCTATAGAGCCTCTAGATATTTTGCCTCGAAAACATGAGTCGCCTTGTACGACACCCACGAGTGTAAGGGGATGGTGCTATTCTACTCTACCGGACACCACACGGCTAGTTACTCTAACGATTTTCTATAATTAATCGTAATAGAATTTTAAAGACAAACTATAATTGTGTTTAAAATGGACGTTGTAAGATTACATAGATACCATTAAGTCGGAGTGTATACAAATCACAAAACAAATTGGTCCAAATACAAAGGAATTTTATGTGCAACAAAGGATGAAATGAAATAAAATCGTAACAAATGTCGATAATGTTATAATTTGAATGTAAATAATGAAGATACGTAAGATATTTATTTCGCTACGCAATAAGCTCAGCCTTTTGGCTGGTTTTCTTCCAATATGTATTGAACTTATTATATATATTTTGAAATTTTGCTTGACTTATTTAATAAACAAGGGTCATGGAGATCAGATATCGGTCGCTCCACTGTAATTATCTGTGATCATGGTCAAGGCGGACCCCGGGCTCGCGCGCGAGAGCATAACCGGGACATTAACGCCAAGATGATTATTTTTATTATCTACAAAAACATAAGTGCTCTATAATTATTAAAATACCATATTAATTAAGTTGTTATTCATTTAACAAGCTTTTCTAAATCGAGATTTTCTGTAATCACATTATGGGAAACTATCGCGTTTATTATCACACATTTTAAACTGTCGATGGCTGTCGCCCTTGACTATGATGCATGCAACTGCGACGAAATATCGGACTACTCGTCAACAAAGATACGCGGTGGGAAACCCAAACAGTTCTTCAAGAAAGGGGTTAAAAGGTTTTTACGGGGTCGGCAACGCGTGGGTGAGGCCCCTGGTATTAAAAACGTCCATAGGCTGCGGTGACTGCTTACCATCAGGCAGGCCGTAAAACTGTTTGCCAGATTGGTGGAATAAAAGAAAATATATATTGATTGATTACAAAAAGTAAAAGTTGGCATTGTGGTAAACAAATTCTATGTAAGTAAAATATAATTTCGCAATAAATACAAATCACTCACAAAGCAATAAGAAAAACGGAAATGGTTACAGCACATTTTTAGAATTTGTTGCTTTAATATATTTAAAGATATTAAACAAACCTCATGTCCAGTTTTTGCCAAAAGATTGGCAAAACCAACTCCTAAAATACCGTGACTTTTGCCGGGCAGCGGGTAGTATACTAATATTTTGAATGCGACACAATAAATTGATATTAACAACACTATAAGCTAGATCCATGTTAATCTGGCAAAAGAAGTCATTTCGTAACAAAGCTTTATGAATTAAAATTCACATCCAGTTACACCTATCGCAGTCTTAACACATATACATATGTGCGCCGAGTTTTTACAGTTTATTGGGCTTCCCCATAGATAAGATATAGACAGCTACTGATTAGTTCGACACGTGATGCGACGTAACGACTGTTCAAAACAAACTCCAGCACGACGTTGTGTCCTTTCTGTTACAAGGCAGAACTAAACTAACAAATTCCCCATGTCGGTGATGCACTGACGGCTTGGGGGGCTCTCAACCCGACTACGCCTAAAACTGAGTGCCCGGAGAGTCAGCGATCTTGGGACAATATTGGGGCGAAGAGGGTGCTGGAGCAGCTGGAGGATGTGGCTATGGGTGTAGACCTCGCAAGGCTTAAGGCAGTATCACAGCCAGAGTCAGGTGCGTGGTTGCACGCTTTGCCATCGCCACATCTAGGCACGCTTTTAGATAGCGAGTCATTGCGGGTGGCTGTGGCTCTTCGCTTGGGCTGCGATGTATGCGAACCTCATCAATGCATCTGCGGATCCAGAGTTGAAGCCAATGGTCACCACGCTTTGAGTTGCTGTCGATGCTTGGTAAGATTTCCACGTCACCACGCCCTCAATGATATTGTCCGGAGAGCACTGGTTTCTTCCAACATTCCTTGCGCCTTGGAGCCTCCCGGACTGAGCAGGTCCGACGGCAAGAGACCTGATGGTGTGACTCTGGTGCCGTGGCATAAGGGCCAATGCCTTTTGTGGGACGCCACATGTGTCAGCACCTTTGCGGCTTCGCATCTCGGTCGCACCGTTAGAGCGGCTGGGGCAGCGGCGGAGTCTGCGGCCCTTAGAAAAAGGGACAAATACTCCGTGCTGCAAAACAATTATTTATTTGTCGCTCTAGCAGCGGAAACGACCGGGTGTTGGTGTGAGGAAGCGAGGGTGTTTCTCAAAGATGTTGGCCGTCGTATGAGGGAGAGGGGTGGTGACCCCCGCTCTGGGTCATTCCTGTTGCAGAGGCTGTCCATCGCCATTCAGCGTGGCAACGCTGCTAGTGTTATGGGCACCTTTGCACCGGGAATGGCAAAGAGTGGGTTAAATATCTAGTTTAAGTTTTATGACGAAGTTGTACGGATATCTAGTTTTAAGTTAATTTTTTGATTATGTAAATTATATTGACGTATTTTGTAATTAATAAATTTAAAAAACATTGAGAGAATTATAATAGAAAGAAAATTACCAGAAGGGTATTAGAAATAATTATAAATTAAAAACAATATTATATTTAAAAATATATTTAAATTATTAGTTTCACAGTAACAAGGCACCTGCACTTCTGCATTTTTGTTAAGGGCGACAGGGTTATGGGCGACAGTCACCGCTTTATCATCAGGTTGACTGGATTGGTTTTTTTCACTGAGGAGCATAAAAAAATGTTTACTCATTGCCTAACGGCCGGCTCTTTGAGGAGTAAAATTCGTACGTAGTGAACGAAATGTTTATAGTCTAGAGAATAATGAAGGTTGCTGTGGTAAATTATAAATATATTTAATGTTTATGTAATAAAAAATACATTCTGCAGCAGGAAGCTATATGGTATGTTACTGGTGGTTACTGTAACCACTCAGTTGCTCGCACCTCGCGCGGCCCCGTGCTCCACGAGTCTGATGGCACCGTAATAAACCGGTCTTGCGTTTGATACAAAAATTACAATTGTAAATCGCAACACTCGCGCAAGGTTTAAAAATATGTTTTGAATAGATCGTTCTAAATATTTCTTAAGGCTTCCGTTTGTAGAATGCAATGCAAATACCTATTGTTGTGTTAATAAAACGTCACAGACAATAATATAATTTGAATTTTGCTTGTGTCCGTTAGGAACCTAGTAGTTTTATTTCCACTCGCTGTTTTCCCATTTTTTTTAACACTATGTAGTAACTTTCCTTTTACATTTTTCCACTGACTCGTTCAACAACTCAGGATCCAGGGTTCAGATTCGGGATTAGGACCAGCGCTTGGATCCAGGTCGATGCCCAGGTCCTGATTCTAGTCCTGGTTGGTTATGGCCGATTCCACTTGGAAACTTTCGTAGGAATAAAACATCTTGTACTATGTTTTGTTGTGCGTTTCAGATCTTGCGACAAATCGGGTACCTACTTCTGATTTTCTGACCTCTCTTGCCCAAACTCTTCTTCTTTCTCTTCTTGATTATGCTGACTCCTGCTACTTGGATGCCGCTGAGATTTTGAACAAATTAGAGCGCCTTCAAAATTTATGTAACCGGTTTATTTCGGTTCTAGGCACTATCGAAAATCTAAAATTGACAAAACCTGAAGTAAATTACAATAATTCGCGCTTTTTCATGACAAGATTTCTTACAGTGCAAGGTCATGGTCGCAACTATTACGAGTAGGTATTCATTGAGCCAACATTATAAACAGTCAGCAAAGAATCAATACAACCTGATTTGACGCAAGGTGACTTCTCTTTAAGGCGACGAGGTCACTTTATTAAAATGTTATCCTAAATAGGCCTATACTCTTTAGGCAGAGGTAGGTATAGTAAGTTCATAAAGAAGTACGTTTGTATTTCTTTGATTTACCACCACGCCGGAAGGCGTGGTAGTGGTGTATTAGCCACAAGTACACAACAGAATAAATAGGCAACGTATAAAAATACATTATAATTTAAGTCACATCTCAAAAAAATATCATATAATACAACGATAACAATTATTTTACAACTTAATCGCAAGCATTTAATTTGTCTTTAATTTGTTAGCCTTTTTCTTAGAGCAGAATATTTTTTTAAGAGATTTCTTCAAGACATATAAGACAAGTAAAACAAGTGCAATGAGATCGAGGTATAGTTTCTGGTACCAGGGTACCATCAACGCTGGGGATCGCAGATGCGGCGCGCCGCGCGTGCGCACGACGTGCTCCACCCAGTGCACCAGCTCACGCGCAGGTGTCGCCACGCGGTCGTGGTAGATCACAGATAATTCCTTCACTGTCTTGCGGTACCTGTAGCAAAAGATCATTAAATAATTTATTTATTTATTTAGTTACTAATTATGTTTCTTGCTTTGGTCACGTTCGTTCAAGCTTACAGCCTGTCAAGTTCGACTATTGCGTATTCTTGATTTGATTTACTCCCGTTGTTGTGTTTATGAATTTCTATACGATCATAATATTTGGATGGATAGTACAAAAAATTACATGTGTAATTATTAAATTATTCTTACTTATCATCAGCGAGTACTTTGCCGACTGCAACTTTTAAATTGTCGACGAGTGAGTAACTAAACTCGACTTCCAGCCCCATTCCTTTTTTGACCATTCTTTTAACGTTGACAAATTGGTCACCAAATACTGGTATCCCGACAACTGGTACGCCAAAATGTATGGCTTCGGTAGTAGATAATAAACCACCATGAGTAATGAAGAGGACGCAATTTGGATGTACTGAAATAATTCCAAATTTTAATATAACATTCAGACATTTGTAGCGCAACTACAATTATGTTCTAAAAACTTAAACATACAGAGTATACTTGGCTGCGGGGCCCATTGCACAACATGAACGTTCGGCGGTAGATTAGGTAAAACTTCTTCAAATTTCCACAGAACTGTTTGTTTTAGTTCACCAAACATTTTGAGAAGATCATGTTTTATTTCCTGTGGCCAATCTTTGCTTTTCAAATTGGAACCCATGCTGAAATATATCACGCCATGTTTTGCATTCTCCATAATTTTCTTCAAATCCTATAACATTTAATTTGAAGATTTTACAACTCGGACACAATGCAATCTGGACATTATAATAGCTAGAGGATAGCTATATGGAATTCAATAAAAAACCGCTACTATATATAAATTTGAATCTTACATCAGGTAATGGCTTTACTCTCGCTTCAATGTGATATCCACCAATGGGTTTATAGTTTTGCGGCAGTCTGGTAGCTTCACCCATAGAAACATGAGAATTGCCTAACATCAAAGAAGCATTGTATTTTACAACGTCCAACGGCTGGTATTGAATACCCCTTTTTTCTGCCAGGGGCTTAAATACTTTTTCGTAAGTTTTTGCTTCTGTTCCTGCATTGTAACTGAAATAAAGTATTACTTAAAACAATTTTATTATGAATAACGTTCAGTCGACTTGCTACCATTTTAGAGTGAAAAATATATTCCTTAACGTCGTATACCTACGTTATAGTCAGGCGACTAAATTTTAGAGTGTAATAAGCACATAGTCCACAGGGTGAGCAACCAAAATGGGCCATTGAGGAGAAATCCGAAATATAAGAGATATCGTAGTTTGTTTTTAGGAACCACGGGTCCGATTTTAGAAATTGTTGACGGCAAATTTTTTGTTTAACTCTCATAACTACTAATTTGTGTTAAAAGCATCCATACCAAGAATAATTGTTAATTTTTTTTTTATATTTTGATAATTTTAATTGATATTATTTTTTGTGTAAGTATATTTTTTAATTTGTCTGCATTTGTGTTAAATATTTAAACAAGGTTTGTTAGTTATTACTAAACTAAAAGGTAGGTAGGTATCCTACCCCTACCTACCTATTATGTATTGCATACAAACCCCTGTATTAATATCCTGATCCCGAGCCGAGGGAATATTATTCAAATCAGAACAGAAATCGCGATATGGATAAGGCTCCTCGACATACGAAGATAATCGAAATATTTTATTGATAAGTTGTAATATCTTAGTGTTTTAATGTAGGTAGTGTTTCGTTCGAGTGGCTAATTTCCATCAAAACGAATCCCCAAACTAAGCTCATTATCATCACAGCCCGTAACAGTCCACTGCAGGACTTAGGGCCTCTCCCACGAAAGGGGAGGTTATTGCCATAATCTCCACGCTTGGCAGGCGGGATGGAGATCGCAGTGTTTAAAATAATAATATAACAATGGAAAATGCTGCTGCCCATTTTCCAGACAACGGAGACTCTTGATCTTTTGCCTCGAAAACATTAGTCGCCTTGTACGACACCCATGAGTGTAAGGGGTTGGTACTATTCTACTCTGCCGGACACCACACGGCCAAACTAAGCTCGTAACAATATTATTCCATCATAAACCCAGTTGTATCACAGTACGTGTAAACACAGTAAACACAGTACGTGTTATGGGCCCCGCAGTCTACAACAGACTCCCAGCAGACATAACCGATGCGGCTAGTACTGGTTTGTTCAAAAACAAATTACGTCGTTGGCTAATCGAGCAGGCGTTTTATAGTATGGACGAATTTTACGCGCTAAAAATTAAATAGAGAAATTCTACAATGCATTTCATACATTAATTATTAGTGATATATAATGAAATATTGAATGGGGATATTGAATATTGAATAAATATTGAAATTACTTATTTATTATTTATATACTATGAATAAATAATTAATGACATTATAATTACTATTGACTGATATCTTGTATCTACTTTTATTAGCTAGATAGAACTACTATTGACATTTTGATTACTATGCTTATTTATAATCATGACATTTATACATTTTTATGAGTAATTCTATTAATTAATACAATTTTGTAGCACATTTTATTTATTATGTAACCTAAAATGGTAATTCATTTAATTAAGTTGATAATTGGTATGTTATAATAATTTTATGACGTGTAATGAAAAGTTACCAATAAACAATGTCTATGTCTATGTCTATGTCTATGTCTATCATAATCCATTGCTTCCATCATAAACACAGTCCTAGTTCAAAGTGAGGAAGTTCCTGCGGTTTTGGCCATTGACACATTCAATGAATTATTGACGTTTGGACGAAAGTTACTCCCATTGATACCAGATGAAGGTATGAATAGGAGTAAAATGATATATAATACATAAAATACTTGATTTGATTATAAAATACTTACATTTCTATGAAACCGTAACCCATCGCTTGATAAGCCAACTCTGATAGTCTTTGGGTGAACGAGTATGGCACGACACTACTAGACATGATACCTGCATTGTAAGCTGGATTCAATGCTTCGTCAATCAGTCTCAACACCATCCAGTGTGGTTCACATGTGGACACCCAGATATAAGGAGCGTTTAATACCATTGATAACCTGTAACGAAACGAAACATGAAGTAGGATATACGACATTCTACAGAAATAGAATGTCGAATTTTAGCTTTATTCCTCCGGTTTTGGAAGCTCTGCGTGGATACAGCAGTTAGTCATTTACCTTTTTCTTCATATATATTACATAATCCTAACCAAATAGGTACTTACTATCTTAGTTATAAGATAAATCGTATTATAAAGAATCGGTACATACCCCGAAGAAAATTCAAGGAACATCCACTCAACGAGGACCAAATCAAAATGTTCATTTGGATTTTCAATGAAAGTTTTCATTTGTTCTGTTTCGAACGTCATCACATTTAGTTCTAGCATCATATTAACCATCACCGATATTTCCAATTCAGATTCTTTTTTTAAAATCGACTCTATATTCAACATTTTTTCTGAAATAGGTAAGTTGTTAATT
Source organism: Blastobasis adustella (assembly GCA_907269095.1). Taxonomy (NCBI): domain Eukaryota; kingdom Metazoa; phylum Arthropoda; class Insecta; order Lepidoptera; family Blastobasidae; genus Blastobasis; species Blastobasis adustella. The sequence goes on along the minus strand of OU026114.1, from coordinate 3,077,381 downwards.
AGAATATTTTTTTGCAGGGCTAGTTATTTATATCACTATATAAATTTTGTAAACGCGTTTTCAGGTCAAGCTAGTTTGTCCCAGGTGAAACTGCTGTTTGGTTATGAATCAATGATTAAAAGGCTCCAGAATTCGTTTAGGTTAGGTTCATTTATACTAATATTAGGAAGAAGGGTTCCAGTTTTTATAAATCAAAGTGACAAATATCTTAATATGGTATCATCGTTATGCCTGCAGCCTCAGTGCAGGGTTACAGTTGGAACCTAACATAACCAACCATATCTCCAGGCGAACTGATGGTTGGTCGATGGAGCGGACTCGTGTTGGGAGTGGAGCGGTCTCCACGCGTCTTGGTAAGCGTAGTGTGGGACACCCTGAGGCACGATGGGCCGATGACATTAGAAAGGTGGCGACCAATAGCGCTATTTGGGGGAGACCTACGTTTAGCAGTGGACGGCTATAGACTGATCAACCAAAACAAGCAATCTCTAAATCTATCGCCATTTTTATATGTGAACAATACCTGACTTAACATCACTACGTACTAGGGATAACTACTTGGTGAGCTCTATCGTCGATTTTATTTTTGCGTCTAAGCTAAGATGCAAGTTAAGTCTATAAATTAAGCTAAGTACTAATAACTGACAGCTTTTTGACTCTTCAGTCAAGAACCATACCATTACTGTCCATTAACTGCGCAGTTGAACTGACATCTATCACGCGCACATTCTCTTGGGTCTTCTTCGGTACGAATGGAGTGACGTAAGTGACCTAAAATATAAATACTTTAATAAATTTTTGTTTGTGTTTTATTTTTTTGTAATCACAAGCCAATTGTTTAAATAACTCATAATTTTTATACACACAAATATAAAGTACCTACTTTGTTTCAAGTGTTTGCTTTACTCCTACTTAGGATTAAGAAGACAATAAGGAAAAACAATAAGGAAATCCATTTGGCCCCAATCATAATCGTGTTTTGCAACAAGTATCTACGTACCGGTTACTAAAGAATTATTAGTTAATGAACTAGAAAATATATTTTTTTATGAATTCACTATTGAATTTTTTTAATCTTAATTTGTAAAACGCAAACAAGGAAAGGAATCAAGATATTTACTATTTTCTATTGAACTTTCCCATTAAAAGTTTGTATGTTTTCCGTCACATACATACTTCGTTCGTGATAAATAAATAAAATAAATATGCTTGGACAAATTCACACAGCGCCCCAAAGTAAGCAAAGCTTGTGTTATGGGTGACAGTAAACTGCTAAACTACTTTTATACTTTTTTTAATACATACCTACTTATTATACATACTACACCCAGACTCGTAACAGAAATTAAAATTCATTATTTCAATTTCTGCTCGGCTGGGAATCGAACCCGGGACCTCTGCGTGGCGACCGGCATGCATGAAACTTATAGTTTCACATTCTCATTAAATATTTTTTATCGAAGCCGATTCAAAACGAACTTAACGACAAACGGTGATATAACCGGTCATCATAAATAATTATAATACACAATATAATGCTGTATGATGACCGGTATCTAGGGTCTATCTAGGGTCTTAAAATAATAACGTGAATGAAATAAGAGAAAAATATGAGGTGTACGGTGTGTGCCTTCTAATGCCTTTAACTTTATAGTTTAATTATTTATTTTCTTAATAAGTCAGTCGGTAAGCATCTTAGTTTTTTAATTAAAAATCGGAATGTAATAATAATGTCTTGCATGCATTCATTCATTCTAACTCTACTCTCTTACTCACGCGTATGTAATATCTTGGATTAGGTGCTTAAAAGAGATACAATAACATCCAAATTACGAGCAAGTGTGATGAAAATAATATTATTGCATATCCTGGCAACTTATTAATTAAGACACAAATGCGTTATATTCAGTGCATAGGGGTAAAGTTGTGACTTGGCGCATGACAGGAGGCAGTTTTGCCCAAATTTTAAATGCAGTATACATAACTAGTTATAAAAAAAGAGGAAAATTCTTGTTCAGAACCGTTTATGTACAAAACTCGGTTACGATATCGGCCGAAAAGAAGGAAATGGGACTATGTATAAACTAATCAACTCGCCTGTCCAAGTTATTTTTTACCAAGATTTAAGCCAAACAAATAGGTACGTTTTAAGAGCATCGGTGGCCGAACGGTTATTGTATCCGACTCGTAAGCGAAAGGTACCGGGTTCGAATCCCGCTGCGGCCATGTACCAATGACTCTTTTCTGAATTATGTACATTAGTTGAATACTAACCGATGCTCTTACGGTGAGGGAAAACATTGTTATGAAATCTGCACATTCAGGCGATTTAATGTGTAATTATGATCCAATCTTGTCAGGTTCCGCTGGAGGTCAGATGTCAGTCGCTCCACTGTAATTATCTGTGATCATGGTCAAGGCGGACCCCGGGCTCGCGCGCGAGAGCATAACTAAGACATTAACGCCAAGATGATTATTTTTATTATCTACAAAAACATAAATGCTCTATTATTAAAATACTATGATAATGAAGTTGTTATTCATTTACCAAGCTTTTCTAAATCGAGATTTTCTGTAATCACATTATGGGATTTTCTAGTCGCTTACGAATTTCCTGTTTTAAGAGTGAATATGATTTAAAAATATATATAATGTTTTAAACTATCGCGGTTATTATCACACATATTTTAATGATAAAAACAAATTATATCTAAGTAAAATATAATTTCGCAATGAATACAAATCACTCACAAAGCAATACGCACAACGGAAATGGTTATCGTATAAAACTGGTCACTTAAATATATTTAAAGACATTAAACAAACCTCATGTCCAGCTTTTGCCAAAAGATTGACAATACCTTCACTTAAAATACTGTGACTTTTTCCGGGCAGCGGGAAGTATACTAATATTTTGTATGCGTCACAAGAAATTGATATTAACACTACTATAAGCTGGATCCACGCAAATTTAGCAAGAGAAGCCATTTTGTAACAAACTTATTTTTTACTAATTTAAAATTGAGTTGCACATCCAACTAAATGTCAGTACCAATACACATGTCGGAGCCGAGTCCTTACAGTTTATATGTCTAATCTTCAGTTAAGATAGTGGGCGACTACTTGGTTGATACATGATTTGAGGCGATGATTGGTCAAAAACAGGTTTCGGCGCGACGTTACGCCAGTCACGGTTACTAGGCGGAACAGCATTAACATCGAGATGTGAATAAGGTCAATCATAGGTAATTGCGTCTAAAATATCCTGTGTATTTTTTTTTAATATAACTGCTTTGTTGCGTCAGTTGTTGTCCTCCACTTGTTTAGTCTTAGCGTTTAGAGTAGATTACTAAGAATCTAAAACCCTTTATAAGGCAGCTTTCTGTTTACGGCTACGTGTGGACTATCCCATTACTAATTGTAAATGCGAAAGTTTTTGTGCACCTATGTTTTAACAAACATACAAATCTGTTCATTTAGACGTTTAGGCGTGAAGAGGTAACCCTCTCGCCTAAACGGATGAACGGATTTTTATGCAATTTATAGGTAACTAGGTTAGGGTCTGGAATAAGACATAGGCTCCTTTAAATAGGCAGACCGTCTAATGAGAACACGACATCTTGTGTTACTGATAGGCACTTGTTACACATCTGCTCGGCTCTACATGCATGTCACCTTGTCCTTGTACTTGCCTTTGGGAAGCTGAACCGACTCGTAATTAATTTATTTAAATTTCGGTCACCAACATAACAACGACTATATGCATTTTAAGGGTATGTGACCATAATGCATGCAACTGTGTCGAAATATCGGGCTACTCGTCAACAAAGATACGCGGTAGGAAACCCGGAACATACCCATAAAATGTGTGATAATAACCGCGATAGTTTAAAACATTACCCATTATATGGTACAACTAATTATAACAAAATGAAGATACTTAAGTCTAAATGGTGTTACAATTATAGGCGACGACAACATTACAAACGATAAGAAGCCGAAAGACGCAGCCAAGGTCTGTGCCGAAGATTTTTCGTGAAAACGTTGGAATAAAATAATAAAATAAGTATTTCGTATTATCATTGTTGTCTGTATTACCTTCCAACGACGCCTGAATGATCCGTGATCCGTGAAAGGTTAAGGTACCTCCCGTAAGCGAGAGGTACCAGGTTTTAATCCCACTGTGGCCGTGTACCAATGACTTTTGTATATTAGTTGAATACTAACCGATGCTCTTACGATACGATAAGGGAAGACATTGTGATGAAACCTGCACATTCAGGCGACTGAATGGATAACCATGCTCCAATCTGGTCTGGTTTCCCTAGTGGCAGGGTCACGGAGGTTAGATGGCAGTCGCTCCACTGTAATCTGCCCAATCCTGGATCATGGTCAAGGCGTACCCCGAGCCCTCGCGCGCGAGAGCACAACCGGAACATTAATGCCAAGATAATATTTTTTTAACTATATGTATGTTTATGACTACGCTTATTATTCGCCACTTGTATTAAAAACCAATTTCCAAAAAAATATTTAATTGCACGAAAATGGAGCACGGTTCCAATTTTTCTTTAACTATATGACAACAATATTATTTGGTGTGTTTAGTATGTTTCATCATACTATAACCAGTAACTATATTATCTCAAAAATAATTGCTTCCGCGACTATATCTCTCTACACGGCCTATCTTATCAGTTTGTTTTTTCATTTTCATTTCAACAGCAATGACTTCGTAAATTATTAGGCTGGAACTCCATTGGCGCGGTGCAGTGCACTGCGCGGCGCGCCGCGCGGTGCCACGTCACGGTGACAACCAAAGAAACGGTGGTGTTATTCTGGTTTTTCAAATTAGGCAAGGTTCGCACGAGGGATTTAAGTTAGGCAACGTTTGCACGAGAGCCTTTTCGATGCTTTTACGCGCGTTATTTGAAATGACTCTCATAATTATTGATCATATGTCTTCTCGACTGTGTGTTCACACCCAGGCGTAAAAAGTAAAAGAGATTTTTTAAATCTGCCGACTCAAATGCAACCAAGAGAAACGTACGAAAAGGATATCATTCATTAAAACACTGAAAGTAGATTAAAACACTTTCAGTGCCGGCCCGAAAAATATTATGCGATTTTCAGATACAGCATACAGTTTCTATAATTTTTTATTATGGTGCCAAACCTGTACGCCCACCACCACCACTATGTAAAGAAATTGAACCACCTCGATTGGTCTTCCTCGAATACTATAACTTTTCTTTTTTACCCGACTACGAGGAAGCCAAGGAAGGAAGCTTTTTTTTTATTATCAATAGGTTTGCATTTGACCTCAACTCACCTGATGGAAAGCGACGATGGGTAGTGAAGTTAATGGTCTATGTAAGTATGAAGAAGTTACAGAGATTTGTCAGGACCGTAGCAAGTGGAACAATGTGGTATCTGCCTATCCCTACGGGAGAAAGGCGTAACCGAATGAATGTGTGTCATTGTTGGTTGTATCAATGAATGTTGATCTCGACAACCACTATCATTTCTATTTAGGAACTAGTGTTGTAGGACCAATTGTTTTATAGTTATTACAGTTTTAAATTTGACAGCTGTCATCCGAAATGTAGATCTTGACGAGCACTATTATTTCTCTTCAGGAACTAGTGTTCTAGGAGCGATCGCATCAAAGTTATCACAGTATTAAGATTGACAGCTGTCATCCGAAATGTAGATCTTGATGAGCACTATCATTTCTCTTTAGTAACTAATGTTCCAGGAGCGATCGTTTCAGAGTTATTACAGTTTTAAGTTTGACAGGTGTCATCCGAAATGTAGATCTCGTCGAGCACTATCATTTTTCTTAAACTGCTCGGCGTGGAACAAGTTTTGCCACATTGTGCAGTGCGCCGCGCGGCGCACCTCTTCAATGTGTTCCAGCGCTTAGATTATAGATTTAAAAGGTATTTGGAGATAATGTTCAATTTTCGATACCATGGACGGACAAATGATAAGAGTGAGAATCACTGGAAATTTTGATCCTGATTCATTTTAGCTTTGCCCCGTTTTTTCATTTTCCTTTCGACGCTGCAGAAGCCCTCGCATTCGCTTGGCACTGGACTTTATATATTTTAAATTCCTTATGTTGCAAGATTATAATATTAAGTTAAACGAATATACCTACTTCAAGTTTTACAAAGTTAATGTAATCTTAAAAATGCATTGCTTCCAGTTCGAGCCGTTCAGTGGTGGGCTGTGCGCTGATAGATTAGTCAGTGAATCACTGTATTTTGTACTAGTATATTTTTATAATGTACTATCGACTTGTCCCGGCTACGCACACGTAGAAACCTTAGCAAATTATACACTTTTACCTAACTCATGAATTAATGCAAATCCGTTCAGTAGGATATGGCGAACAGACAGACGCGGCGTGGGACTTTGTTTATGCCTAATATGTAGTGATGTAAATTACAAAACACTGGACATTATATGTTGCCATTTACGCCAGTGTAGTGGAAGAAGCAAGAGAGATCTGTCAGGACCGTAGCAAGTGAAACGATGTGGTCTCTGCCTACCCCTATGGGTAAAAGACATGATGTTATATACCCATGATGGTATGATGGTATGATGGTATGTGGGTTCTAAGGAACCTAACACCGTTTTGCGTTAAGTGTGTAAATTCATCATCATCATCATGACGTCATGTCCCGGTTGCGCCACGCGCGGCACGCGAGGGCCCAGGGTCCGCCTTCCTGCTGTGTAAGCCTTGCATAATTATTGATAATATTACGTTCATACCAATTCTTGAATAATCTTATCTCATGTAATCACAAAAAGATTAAATGTTATCTATTTGTTTTAGTCTATACGAGCACTGATATAAGTTTATACCTACATTGCGTATGCTTAAGGATAAAAATAAATAGCTAGTCACGATTACCAGCATATTGGTTACTCTAGTATTGTATTGCGTCAGCCTCTACTGTATTTAAGCTACCTAAACAAAAATAGCGCGTTTATTGCCTCTTGAAAACGCATAACCATAACCATAAAAATTTTAACCGAAATCGGTAGAGCCCTTACCGACAAATCCATTATGCAAGTACCTATCCACGTACTTTATTACTTAATTAGATAGATAAGTGTAATTATTTTGTGTATTTAACATTAACAGCACATCATTAATGAAATAAATAGTCGTGGACAAATTCACACATCCCCATCTAGCCCCAATCTAAGCAAAGCTTGTACTTTGTTATACCACTGAGGTGGAAAACAAGCTTACGGCGTGCCTTGTGTTAAGCAGTCACCTCAACCTATGGACGTTTGCAATATCAAGGGCATCCCACGCGCTGCCGCCGCTGCGCGTTTGTTGAAGAACTCCATGTTGCATTCTCCAGGAAAACCTCTCCAGGGAGCTCATTCTACAATCTTAGTGTGCGTGGGAGAAAGTTCCATTCCACCAATTAGGCTCCAGGGTGTGAGGATGAACTCCCTGTCGATGGCGACCGGGCATAAAGTTAAACAGTTCCTCAGAATAAACACCGTTATACAAGTGGTAGAACACCTAAAGGGACACGAAATCCATCCGCTTACTCAAAACTACTTGTGAGCATAATATCGTCGATAATTATCGCGGTACGTTTTTAGATTGAGGTATTAGAATTAGCTAGTAGTATTCTAGTATTGAGTTGCTTTATTGGTAATTACAACTTATAAGTAGGTACTATGCTGTTATTGGGCTGTTGTCAAGGCAAAAAGACAAGCAATATCCCGGTCGGCAGGTACTTTCGACCTAGACACAATTCCGATATGAATGTAATTTTGGGAGTTTGTTCGGAAATAGTGTGCGATTTTTGGTCTTTTTCCAGTTTTTGCTTATAACTCGTAAACGGCGGTCTATACAAAAAATTAGGTAATCTACATAAAATTCTCTACAACTTTTGCTTCATACACTTATTCAAATTCTAAACAGTCTCAGTTGTGGCGGAAGGTAAAATATCCTTATTTAAGATTTTTTTTGAAAACCTTACATTTTATGTGATAAATGTACCAGTCACCAACTTTGATATTTTTGCCCTTAACTTGTGCTGCAAGATCTTACTTCTTGCTCAATTCTATGATTATAGGTCATCGGTACCTGCCCTAAAAGTCATGATAAAGTTACTCTGTGAGTTTTAAAACTGTCATACAACTTGATACTCTGAAAGCAATTTTATCAAAACGTATTGGGTACTTATCCATTATGGTTTACTACAATTGCGCATTGATCCTTCTACCGGCTCCCCTAAAGTACGAAATGTTCTGAACGTCAACTAACCTTTATTTACTAGGGGAACGCATTTGCGCGAGCACGGTGTGCAAACGTTGATTTCACAAAGTGTGAAACAAACACTGGGAGTGAGCTTGGGGCCTTCTCTCAATAAAGTGCGATGTGGAGACGTACCGGGACATATCGGTACGTCTTACGACTCGAGAGCGATAGATAGTCAGCGATCAACAGACGCCCGATAAACGCCCGCATACTGTTCAAACTCCCGTTGTGAGAGTCTGGCGAAGGAGATGCCTACGCCACTTACCCCAAGTGGCATACTGGCGCCTCTTTCGCCCGACTCTCCAGCCACGGATCGGGTTCGAAAGGATGTTGTCCTCCCTCGCCCGCTCCGCCGCTTCCTTCTGTGTTATTATCGACCGAACTCCACATAAGGTTATTGGCTCAGTACCGCGAATTTTGTAATTTTTCAAAAGGTATTTATTTATTTATGAATATTTATATTGTCCCCTTCAAAGTATTTCCCCTCGGATATAATGCACTTGTGCCAAAGTATTTTCCAATCCTCGAAGCACTTAAAAAAATATTTTTTGTGATCTTGTTCAGCTCCTCCTTCGATGCCGTCTTTATCTCCTCAATCGAGCTTTGGTTTCCACATCATAACCATAAACCCATGATACGTCACCAGTTATAACCCTCTGAAGCACATTTGGGTCGTCACGGACCGAGTCCAACATCTCCTGAGCAATGTTAACGCGATGCTGTTTTTGGTCGAAATTGAGCAATTTTGGCACGAATTTCGCGACGACCCGAGTCATGCCCAAATCATTAGTTATAATCGAATGGCACGAGCCAATCGATATGTTTAGGTCCTCAGCAACTTCTCTAACGGTGATTCGACGATTGGCCAATACTATTTTCTTCACTTTTTCAATGTTTTCGTCTGTTGTCGACGTGCTCGGGCGTCCAGCACGCTGTTCGTCCTTCACATCTTCCCGGCCCTCTGAGAACATTTTGTACCACCGATAAACGTTGCTTTGTTCCAAGGTAGCTTCACCATATGCCACAGTCAACATTCGGAATGCGTCTGCGTACTTTATTATGTTTTTCACACAAAATTTGATACAGATTGTTTGATCAATTTTTTGGAATAGACAAAAATTGAAGACGAGCCAAAACATATCCAAGCAAAACAGCTGTTAAAAATTAACTAAACATTCAAAATGGCCGACCTTGTAAGCATAACAGTGAACATAACAGGTGAACAAGTCGGGGTACACGGCGATCTGCTGCGGTGGTTTGAGTCATACCTTCGCAACAGAAGTCAGGCTGTCAGGCTTGGGTGTTACCGCTCTCAATTTGCTACCATTCCCTCCGGAGTGCCCCAGGGCTCACACGTGGGTCCTTTATTATTTAATGTTTGTCTATTCGATTATGCACAATGCTTTCGACATGCATTGTTTCTTATGTATGCAGACGATACCAAAATTTTTATGCCTATTAAGCATCCTACGGACTGCACATTACTACAAGAGGACCTGGATAGAGTCTCTGAGTACTGTTTCCGGAATGGTCTCCAGCTAAACGTCAAGAAATGTCAAACGATCTCTTTTACTAGACAGAAGAGTACAGACCCTACTCCTACAAGTTGGACGGTAGCATAATTGATAGGGTATACCAAGTCCGGGATCTGGGTATAATTCTTGACTTTAAATTGACTTTTATCGCACAATATGAGCACATCGCTGTGAAGGCAGTGAAAATGTTGGGCTTCATATATAGGGCGTGTAAGCCTCTTAACTCAGCTGCAGCATTTAAAACTCTCTACTACGCATATGTTAGGAGTGTACTTGAATACGCGTCGCCTGTGTGGTCTCCAATTTATGCGAACCACCGTGGTAGATTGGAGTCCATACAGAAAGCGTTCCTTAGGCGTTTTAACTACATTGCTGGATGCGAACGATTGGGATATGAGGAGTGCCTGATTAAATATAAAATGTTTTCCCTGGAAGATAGGCGTTTGATTGCAGATATTAGGCTTCTGCACGATGTACTTCACGGCGAGGTGGATAGTCCATTTTTGCTGTCCCGGATTTCGTTCTGTGCGGGGGATGCGCGCGCGCGTCGAGGAGGTCGCTGGACTCGCCTGCTCGACTATGGTCGAGTACGTAGCGGCTACGCCCTGGGCTCACCCATCAATAGAGCTATTGATGTGTATGAGGCCCGCTTCTCCCGTACGGTCGATATATTTCTACTTCGGCGGGCTCAGTTTGTTAGAGGAGTGCAGCAAGAACTTCGGTCTGAGTGAAACACGGCAGACACACACACATACACATACACACACATACACACACACACACACACACATACACACACACACCCACACATACAAATACACACACACCCACACATACAAATACACACAAACTCACATACATCGACATACGTAAACAGGCGATCGCGTGGGATACCTAAGCCTACATTTCTGTTTCTTTATTTTTATTATTAAGTATCTCATAAATCTAGCTAATGTAACTCACGAATGGAACGGTAGGAGCTATGCCTGCTGCATGGTAATTTTATATTTAAGTTAATGGTTTACTTTATTATGTTCTTTTTAAATTGCGGCTCTTAATTGGCACATGTATGTTTTATAATGTATTTTTATTACAAATGTAATGTTGTTGTGATCTGCTAATAAATAAATAAAATAAAATAAAATAAAATAAGTAAGGGACATGAGTACCAACATAACGCTACAAAAAAAAACAAATATACATTGCCCGCGGAAATTCAAAATTCGCGATACTTTTTGAACAGACCTCGTATGTCCCGAGAGAACCTGCTCGAACCGGTAGGTTGAGCGATTTTTCTTGTGCTCCGTCCACTTTTTGAGGATAAGCGGATTGCTTCTATCGCGCGTTTGTCTGCACTAGGCGTTTTAAGCCTCTCCGCTCGATACTTTTGAATATTATACCGTGTGCCCGAGCGTGTTTTACTTTACTATATCTAGAATATGTTTCCTGGCGTGCTGTCTCGACAGCCTAGCCTCCTCGGCTACCGGCTCGACGTCCAGGACGCGCAGCTCGACTGTGTACCTGGTAATTGTGGATAACACCTATACACCCATTGCAGTATTACCGCACACGCCGTCTCATAGGAAATGTTGCGCTACCCGAAGCTGGCTCCAACCGCTATGACCCGTTACCATCTCCGTAATAGGGTATTGTTGTGGGATGTCAGGGTATCTATCCACACAGGTGCCCCGTTCATGTAGAGGCGACGGCATAGACCGCCCGGACCCCTCACGTTTCCACGCTATGACCACAACCCAGTCGGACGTCCTCCATCTCGGGCTACAGCAGCCGATATCTCGTCCCTAGACAGGGACTCGTCTAGCCCTAACCTCTTGGCTCCGAGCTATTGGCACCTGGCACTTCTCTGGTGGTCACATCAGTTGCCGCTTTTCTGAACTTGAGAGCCGGTATCTCAATTTGAGATACCGGCTCTCGGACAGATTGAGCTTAGATTTTACTTCTCGGAGGATGTCCATCACCTCAGACTGCAAAGTCAATATCATCGCCGATAAGAGCGGGGGACACAGCTTGGAGCTTGGACTTGTTTTTCTTTCTGAGGCGCTCACATGGTATACTTACGCTTTTATTCTACTAATATTTTACTATTATTTTTATTAATCACTATCTTTAGCTATTGTGCAACTGAATTCTACACTACAATCTGCATTGCGTCTTAACTGCATTTAATTATCACGATCTCTCCCTCGTAGGTCTGCTGCAAATATATCTATGTAAAAAGATTAAATACATTTCTTTGGCCTGGTGGAAGAAATTTCTTCCTTGAAGAAAATAAGTTGGCCTGTTGTGTCTGTTATACCTACCACAACATTCATATTTGAAACAAGCTTCACAAGATATACAATGTATACAGGGTGTTACGTAATACATGTATAAAGCCGAAAGGGTGTTAAAGTATAGCTTGCAAAGAGTACACTAGCGACTTCAAATTATCCGGACATTGAATTTTAATTTTCATTTAAAGATCGTTTTTAAAGAAAAATAATCATATCGACTACGTTGAAGCGCAGCTCTATTTCAAGTGAACAACTAAATCGAATGAACGAACGCGAACGTAGGTAAATTTCGTCAATGGAAGCCGCGCCGTAGATCAAAGGCACCGCCACAGGCCGGCTCGCCTCGGCCCGTGGCGGGGCGGGGCGTTTGTCGGCGGTTGATTAACCTATTACAACTGATTTCTAGAGATGCGGTCTTTCGTTTTTAAAATGTCATTATCGACATTGAAAAAGAAAAAGTTCGATAGTCATTTTCTCGCTAACTATTCCACGCAAGAAAAAAATGATTGTACCTATCGTTTTAATACGTGTAGCACTCCACCCAGTTCACGGCTTTATACATATATTATGAAACACCCTGTATACAATAAATATAATGCTTGTCCCCAAGTACCAGCGGTGTTTCGTCTAGCTAGTCTATCGGATTCTCACTCTTACCATTTGTCCGTTCATAGTATCGAAAATTGAACATTATCTCTAAATACCTTTTAAATCTATAATCTAATAATTTACGAAGTTGATGTAAGAAAATTAGATTTGTTAGCCCACGAAAAAACAAACTGATAAGATAGACCGTGTAGAGAGATATAGTCGCGTAAGCGATTATTTTTGAGATAATATTGTTACTGGTTATAGTATGATGAAACATACTAAACACACCAAATAATATTGTTGTCATATAGTTAAAGACGCAGCGTGGGTAGGCCTTCCACAAGGTGAACTGACGATTTGGTAAGGATCGCAGGTACCAGCTGGATGCGAAAAGCACAGGACCGGCCTTTGTGGAGATCTCTGGGGGAGGCCTATGCCCAGCAGTGGGCGTCTTCTGGCTGATATGATGATAGTTAAAGAAAAATTGGGACCGTGCTCCATTTTCGTGCAATTAAATATTTTTTTGGAAATTGGTTTTTAATACAAGTGGCGAATAATAAGCGTAGACATAAACATACATATGGTTAAAAAAATATCATCTTGGCGTTAATGTCCCGGATGTGCTCTCGCGTACGAGGGCCCGGGGTCCGCCTTGACCATGATCCAGGATTTGGCAGGTCAGGTAATTACAGTGGAGCGACTGCCATCTGACCTCCATGACCCTGTTACCAGGGGAATCCGACCAGATTGGATCATGGTTACACATCCAGTCGCCTGAATGTGCAGGTTTCATCACGATGTTTTCCCTCACCGTAAAAGCATCGGTTAGTATTCAACTAATGTACATAACTCAGAAAACTGTCATTGGTACATGACCGGAGCGGGATTCGAACCTGGTACCGGTCGCTTACGAGTCGGATACTCAACCGCCCGGCCACCGACGGCTTAAAAAATATGGTAAAAAAAATATTATTCTATAAAAGTACTAATACTTTAAAACTGCCTCCCTGTTGGCTTTTGTATCAGGATATCGGATTTTCTGAGTGGACGAAGAATTCGCGTAGTTAACGATGTCTATTCATCTTCAAGCTATCGACGCAGATGTTCCTCGGGGGTAGACTCTGTCCGCAGTTCTCTTTTCACACCGACTGCGGTGAAGCCCAAAAAGAGGGGTTATGTGTTTGGCCTGTATTTGCTGCATATTAACGACCTGCTCTTACCCGGCACCTAACGAACAGCTGTCTGTCAGATGATGCTGTTGACATTGTGATTCTTGAGCTAACCTTCTGGATTGGAAGTAGTTAGGCGGTTGACTGTGCTTACTGGTACAACATACTCCTGCCTGCAGTCCGCGTGGAGTGTTGGAGTAGTGCGTCCTCCGTTGTGGGAAGTTACTCTTTTGCCTTGCTCTTTTGATAAAGCAGAATCCTCGTTTCATGCATATGTGGTTGTTCCTATTCCTAGCTTTTTTACCCGACTGCCAAGAAAGGGTTTATGTTTTTCGCGCGTACCTTGTATTCCAAGGATCACCAAATGGTGGACCGCGGTCTGTATCCCTACCGCCGACCTATTTTTTGCGGATCGGTAAACACTTGAGGTCAAGAAAAAAATTCCAAAAAGGCCGAGCTCATTCATTGATTTCCCTGAGTTACTTTTACGAAACTATCGCTTTGCGCTTACAAACCAAAATGTTGACACCAAAATTATCGCTCATTCATTGAAGTTAATTTCACTACGACCAGCATCTTCATCGAGCCAAAATATGTAGCCAAATAGCGTGCGTGTTGTAAATGCTGTGTATACCTATAAAGATAGTTCGCGCTGTCTAGAACATGTACAACTATTGTTTTTATTGTGTTGTGTTACTATCGATGGTATATCAAATAAATAAATAAATACTTAAAATAAAACGTAGAAAATTGGTTAAAGTTTGCTCCACTCGCCCATTCATTTCATCATCATTCATTTTTATTACATTCACGCCATCATCTAAGACGACATAGTCAAAAATTTCGAATCACAGTCATTAATTTAAGTTACTTTTATTATAATTGACCTGGCCTATGCATTGTATTCATCACCCCAGCTTTTATGACTTTTACAGCTTTTATGATGTCAATAATTTAAAGTTTGTTCTACAGAAAAGAAATATTCATATTACAGAGATAATAAAATACAATTATTGCAATATTAAAAGATTTGTCTCTGCAGGCTAATTTGTAGATTTAAGTTGCTTTTATTACTTTTGGCCCAGCTAAGACCCTAAAATTAATTTCTATTCATATTTTGTTTTATATCTGCCGTAAAAGTTGAAATGAAACTTGAAATTAGTGAACACTGTTTTATTTATTAATAAATATTTAAAAAATATAGTATTCTTCTATATTTTATGAACTTATTAAAATTACTTATTTTTCTTATTTTTACTAACATTTTTCCTTTTTGAACAAAATATTTTTGTACATATATACTTTACAACGTATATTCCAGCTATAATCAGCGCCAAGAAATCAAGGTATAGTTTCTGGTACCAGGGCACCAGAAGCGCGGGGGAGCGCAGATGCGGCGCGCCGCGCGTGCGCAGCACGTGCCCCACCCAGTGCACCAGCTCGCGCGCGGGCGGCACCACACGGTCGTGGTAGATCACTGACAGCTCCTTCACTTTTTCACGATACCTGTAAAGGGAAAAACTTTTTTATTTGCTTACTAAATAATAGCTAGGAATTTGATGGTAAGTGTCGATGCGGTCGAAGTTGTAGACGACCCTAGGGCTCAATTTATCGAGAGCTTCGGCCGCTACGCTGCTAGCTTTCAAACAACTATGGTCTAAGTCGACGGTAGGCAACTTTTTCATAGGCAAGGGATCAGTTAGTGGAAAAATGTCAAGGCAGGCCGTATATTCTATTTTGATCATTGCTGAGTAAACCTTCTCCATTCCAAAAATAATAGTAAAAATATAGCTTCATTGTAACAGTGTGGTGGTCATCTTGGCGTTAATGTCCCAGTTGTGCCCTCAGCCCAGAGTCAGACCTTGGCTATGATCCAGGATTTGGCATATCAGATAATTACAGTGGAGCGACTGCTATCTGCCTTCGTGACCCTGTTAACAAGAGAACCTGACCAGATTGGATCATGGTTACACCTACACATTTAGGCGACTGAATATCGTCTGAATGAGCAGGTTTCATATTGTTTTCCCTCACCGTAAAAACATTGGTTAGTGTTAAACTAATGTACATAACTCAGTAAAAAGTCATTGGTATATGGTAGCACTGATGTTCGAACTCGGTGCCTCGGGGTACGAATTGGACCCCTTAGCCAGTAAGCCACCGATTCTCCCACGCGACGCTGTAACAGAGTATAACTTAAAATAATAAGCGAGCTTGGCAAGATCGATATTTTTGATAATTTGTAATTATTGTCAAAAAGCACATTGTCCCCAGCGGCAGACCTGGGTCAACCTTGCTTCGCCACCCGTATTAGGAGGTACTCCTAATGTAACATGTACGAAGCGTTTACCCATCTAGTTTCCGGACATTGCGAGCATTGCTTAATCTTGGTAATCTGTCTCTCAAGCTCGCTGCCACTAAACCGGTGCCGCTCGTATAACAGGTATCAGTGTTGAAAATTCAATCATTTAAATGAAAATAAAATACACGTAAAAGATTCATACCTGCTTTCACGCACTATTTCCTCAATCGCTTCTTTCAATTTTCCCGCCATGTCATACGACAAATCTACTCTCTTTGCGATTCCTCTCTTTACAGCTCTATCAACGTTACTGAACTGATCAGCAAAAACTGGTATTCCAATTATCGGGACGCCGAAATGCACTGTTTCGGTTGTCGAAAGCAAGCCTCCGTGCGTTATGAATAGAAGGCATTTAGGGTGTTCTGAAAAATTAATACATTACTGTGATTCTTATAGTCTCGCGAAAAATAATAAAGCATGGAGACCTACTTCTACAATATTTATTGAAATTACATAATTACTCTTTCGTTACATCGTTACACTAAATACCTCCTATCGGACTTATAGGAGGTATTTAGGAGCTCTATCGAGTGCGAAACGGAAATTATTCTTACTTGTAAAGAATGACACACTTTATACCACTCCTGACAAAAATGAACTAATAGTACACATGTTGGAAAGTCGCAACTGTCGCCCATAACATCATGGTTTTATTTAAGCAGTAACGCTGGCAACGTGAGGACTAAAATTGCTTGTTCTGGTGAAATGTCTTGGATAGTCTGGCTAAGCTACTTAATAATCACTGGTACGACACTCGTGCCAAGCAGAGGTCAATACTAATCCGATACTTACTCAGAATGGCATGCTGGGGTGCCCATTCCAGTATGTGTACGTTACTTGGTAGGTTAGGTAATTGTTCTTCAAATTTCCACAGAATAGTGTATTTCAACGTTGCAAACATTTTCAACATACTTTCCTTGAGTATATCTGGCATGTCTTTGCTTTTTATATTTGATCCCATGCTGAAGTATACAAATCCATTTTTACTGTTATCAAGCAGTTGTTGTAATTCCTGTAATACACGTTATTGTTAATTATTTAGAACGGATAGTTGACTTTTTCGACCACTCTCAAATTTAGCTCTCGTAAAATTACTTAAATTGTAAAAAAAGATATTTTTCTATTTCCGGTCTGTCTTAATGTGATCTTCAACTCATGTTCCGGCGTAACTTTCTGTTGCCTTCTTCCATATCAGTAGTCAAACGTCCCTTACAAGAACAATGATTCGATGTAACGGTAATCCTTATATGTGGAATATGGGGATATGGAAGATCTGCTAGAAGTAACCTTTATATCTAATACTATAGGAAAGCTTTTGAATTTTTTTTGCAATACAAAAACCTTATTTGGACGCCATCCCCGCCTTAATCCCCTGTCAACAAGTTAATTTTATTTGTGTGCGATAACGCACACTGCGTTATTGTAAAGCCACGTACAAAAATCGTTAAAAAATATTTGTTTGGCGGCGGTGGTTAATTAATTCCAAACATAATACTTACTGGTGACATTGGTTTCACCTCCTTGTCTATGTGGTATCCTCCAATAGGAATGTAGTTCTGTGGTAGCCTTGTCGCCTTGCCCAGCGATACGTGGGAGTTGCCCAACATTAGCGATGCGTTATGGACAACTTGATCGTAAGGTGGTAGTTGTCTGCCTTTCTTTTCTACTACTGGACCGACATACTTCTCGTATGTTGCTTTTTCATAAGGAATTAATAAGCTAAAATTGTACAGAGTAAAGTATGAATAAATAATAATTAATGCAACTCTAATTGAATTGTAAGACGATAAGAAGAGACTACAGACTATTCGATTTGGTAATTAACAATTCGACACCAACACGGTCTGTATGAATCTGCTGAACTTTTCATGGATCAAAATAGAAAAAACTGTAACAGCTAACTGAAATAAATTGTATCTTACGCAACAGCGTAGTCAAAGTCCTTACTTTGACTATGCTGCAGCAGGGTACATTACAAACCTTGTACCTTTGTCACATTTAGGACTTGATGAAATAAGTAATTTTTCTGAACACATAGCCACACTGTGGAGCGCCGCTTTGCTCTGTGCTGACACAACACCCTAACTCCTTCTAACTTATTTCAAAATATCACATAGATAACATCCACATCACTCATGTTCATATCACTTCGGATTGTTCAATGAATGTTTTCTTGTGTCCTTCTCTCAATATATTTCTTTCGTCATTCTTCTTTCATCCATCAGCTCTACGTAGCCAAACTAACTGTACATTCCTGTTTCTAGTTGTGTTAAGTACTACACCATATTTTATGCCACACACTTGTACCTTTCATGGATCAATATATTTATACTAGTATATATATATTTATATTTATTTATATTATTATTGCTAAGGTCTAACCAATTTCTTAAGTTCTAATTCACATTTTCCAATAAATTGAAGTTCTTCGTAATTACGACACAATTGTGTATGAGATTTTGGCAATGCCCTGCATTCATGTGTCGAAGAGGACTGATATTGTCTGTTCATATCATATGTGAACCGTGATATAATCTTTAAAAAGTTCTTACTTAGAAATGCGCAGCTGAAATACTTACAAAGTTGTCAAAGCTGTTTGGAAAGCTTGAGAAAATAATTCTTTAACACGTTGGAAGAAATTGAATGGTGGTATATTAGACGATTGAGCGTCTCCTTCATAGGCAGGGTTCAATCGTTCATCTATAAGTTTCATAACCATCCAATGGGGATCAACTGACGACAGCCATATGTAGGGGCAGTTAAATACCACCGACAACCTAAACCAAATAATAACGCTAATTATGGCAAACTCCAGTACATGAAAATAAAACAAATACTAATCAGTACAATAGGCGAAGATAATGTATCTTATCACTGAAGTAACGTAATGTGCTCTAAGTACAGCTATTTACATTATTTTTTAGATTCCTCACTTACTAGTTTTTTATACGGTTTTGAATTGAAGAATTTCGGTGATTAGATGACCGATGAATCAACTGGTATAACATAAACTTTCCCGTAGGTATAAAGAGAAGGATGGAATATAATTGAGGTAGGTGGTGTATTTTGTTTAAAATATTTACCCAGAATAGACTTCGGCGAACATCCATTCCACGATTAGCAAATCAAATTGTTCATTCGGGTTGTTCATCAGTTCCTGTACATTTGGATTTTCGAAAGTCAGTGTACTCAAATTTATCATTATTTTGAATAACATAAACATGTCCGTCGCAGATAACTCGTCGTCCAAAACAACCTTTAGGTTGATCATATCAGCTGAAAAAAAGTCGGTAAGGGTTAGCAAATCAGATTATAACTTTAAAAATACATAAATAAAATGAGTACCTCCAGTTAACCTTGGTTATCGGTATCGCAAGGATTTTGCTACTAGACCAGTGCCGCTTCTTGCAGTGCCTTATGCGATTATAAAATTACTTTACTTTAATCAGACTACTGTTTGTCTATTTGTCTGTCTATTAAATTTTCACACCTACTTACACTGCCAAACAGATATTTGACAAGGAGATAGACGGCAGCCGAGGAAGGACATAGGCCACTTTTTATCTTTAATATGCGCACAAGTATCGAGCAAAAGCTAGTAAGACTCTGTTTAAAAAGTAGCCGACTTTGGAAACTATATGTTTGACTGAAATCAACAAGTAAGTAAACTGATTTTGAATAATAAAGACATCTATCTTCTAGCTACTATCTTGTTGCATAAGTCTTCATTATTCCAAATCAGGTTGCTTACACCAATCTTCCCAAGTCGCTTTACTTTTTAGACAGAGTCTATTAAATGTACACTTACTTGGAAAAGCTTTAGCAGTGTCGCTTATGTCTACTTCTCGCAAGTTCGGTACGGTGTCTTTTCTTGGAAAACTCGTCATGAATGTAACCTGAAATATTACCACAGGGGTACAGTAAATTAATGAAATACACGCGTAAAATAGGAAATATTGTTTAGATATCGGCGTTCTTCACATCGGAGTTTTTGTAGACGATGAGTATACATTTGTGAAGGTACCTATTGTACTTGTAAGTAACTTAAGAATATCGGTGGAATAGAAATAACGAGTGGTACAGTAGCTTTTAGTAAAGAGAGAAACTCATGTAACGGCATACTAAAAAGATTAGAAAGTTAGCCACCTTCATGGCTGAGTAGAGTGGCACTTTTAGGCATTTCAACCACTACCAAATGAATAATCACAGTAGATTCCGTTATAATTATTTTTAGAAGGTTAAGACATCTGGATGTTTAAGCCCGCTAATCTCAGAACAGGTTCCGGTACCTACCAGATAAAATATGAACCTACACATTGTTTCGGACTAAGTAGTATGCAGTACAATGGGCAATGCTTATCCATAATAAATACCTTCAGGGTGCGAATTTTAGTAAATTTAACAAATCCTACTTACATACATCATCTTTCTTACTTACTAATATAAATACAGTTACCTGATGTCCGGCTTCTAATAAATTCTTGACTATTCCATTGCCCAAAATGTTGTGACTCTTGCTTGGGAAAGGGAACACTACAAGTATATTTGCAGCTTGGCATAACTGCAAGAGCGCCAGTATAATCAATGGCCTCATCATCCTGAAAAACAGTATGTTTAATTAAATTAGCACTAAAAATCATGCAGACTAGTTATATTTTATCTAAAACCTCAATCAAGCTTTTCTTTTAAACAAATCCGTACCTACGCCACAAGTCCAGGACCTACCTAACTAAGTGAATTAAGTGCCAAGATTATGACTAGACCCACAAATATTTATTTAAATACGCACAAAATATTTATTTACAGGGATAAATACAATAACACTAATACTGAAATGACATTTATTATTGTCTTAAGCCACCACATCACAACACATAATCCAACCGACAGAAAAAGTCGGCAAGCCCCCTATCAACTTAACATAAAGGTACTCAAATATTTTCCTAACTACTGAACTGATTTTAATGAAATTAAGCTAAGAACCATTTGGATTAAACTTGCTTTCAAACCGATAAACAGAGCCACAGATATCGCTTAGATAACTGCCAATTTTGCCGATTTTCTTGCTAAAAACAAATTACCATTAAAGCTATTCTTTGACAAATAAACAATACTACGGTGCTCTGAAACTTTTCAGCCAACGGCTTGTTATACACCCTATTGTTTTATTACAAACTCCTTGATCGGTGACTCTTAGTAATTGTTTTGTCGTTTATTAAACTAACGAAAATTTAAACGCACATTTAGTAAATTGCCTTTATTACATGCTATTCGTTTTATAAGTTTTAACGTGGTCAGGACGACCTCTAACATGAACCTGGGCTAAGGCAACCGCCAACCGTCACTCCAAAAACCATCTTCATGGTGAAATCGTTATTGGGGAAATGTCACAACATTATCAAGCATGCGATTCAGGATGAAATGAAGATTAAATCTTACATAGTTTAAACCACTTTACATGAACTTCTTAAGTGCAAGAGCTCATGACTTCTTAAGTGACTGACTTTGGCGGTTGCCCTGGTCTAGGTTTATATTTGAGATCAATTACTCTGACCTCGTTTAAATCAACAAACAACAATAGTATTCGTCAAATGGGCTGATAAATTTTTTATGTTAGCCCATGTTTATAATCGTTATACATCTTATTACGAAATGCTTTGGTTGGTTTGATATATAGCAGACATGCTATTTTTAACAATTTAAATAATTACCTAATAGTCGCCGGCTAGTGATTTTTGGCAAAGAAGTTTGTACTAAACCTTGCGTTTAAACGATACAAAAATTAAAATAATGGGGTATATAACAAGACTATGGGTAAACATTTTTACTAGTCCACGTAGGTATAAAATACAGGTATTTAATCTAATAACGAGTAAAAAACAAAAGTTTATCTGATAAATAAATCCTTTATTTAACACAAAAATTTATGGACATCAAAATCAAATACGTTAATTCAATTTAGGTTTTCACAAACACTTATGAACGTCATTCAATATACAACACTTGGCACCACAGCATCATCGAGCGGACAACGGTTTCATAGGTCATCGATATTTATACTGATCCTAAACTAAAAAATATCCATTGACATAATTTACATCGTTTTTCATTGAAGTAATTTGTGTAAATGTTTATTACAACCAATAAATTAGAACAAATGTTTAAATTAACTACGCTTAATATCAAATCGCTTAGGAAACTTTCGCTAGGCATAGTAGGTAATATAAGTAGCATTCATTATTTAAAGTAAGTATCGTTTTTATTACTTACTTGGTCGACTCTGCAGGTCTTCACTTTATAAAGTAACTATACAAATAACAATCAATTATTATAAGAGAGTCCTTTAGACGGCAATGGCACTGACTCAAGTCATTTATTCAACTCACGGTCATTTTATTTAGTAGATAAAGGTATTATTCTGCGTTCATATGTGAAAGATAAACTGTTGGAATGCTTGCGCAATACTTGTTTATTATTAGTATGGTATCAATAACAGGAAATCAAGATAGGATATCTAAACTGGTATTACGACAGACGGTTGGTGTGACACTGCTAAACAAAATTGTAACTATGTTGTCAAGTACCCACAATCCAAGGCCGAAGTGGTTGACTGTTTAACTATGATACGAAGTAAACACTTAAATGTGTAGGTGGCGTTAGTTCTTTAAGTGCGCCTACGCGATATGCGTGGAAAACATGAACACATGTTTTTTTGCTTTTCATTTGTTTTAAGGCGTTTAGGCTTGTGGCACTCGATAGTCACTGCCTACCCTTATCGGATACGGTAGTATGTGTGTGTCATCATCATCATTCGAGCGGCCAGTTCCGGCTTCTGCCAGGGTCCGCTTTCCTCATTTGCCTCCACTTCGCCCGGTCTTTGGCATCCTTGCGTCGTAAGCCATTGGCTCTCGCATCCGAATCCATTATGTCAATCGCTTCTTGGGCCTTCCGCGGGACCTCTTACCTGACACCGGAAGGTTTAGGCACGTATTTTCCACGTATCCCTGGGGCTTTCGCAACATGTGACCAAACCAACCAAGGTCGATCTTATCCGTGATATCTTTCACGCCAAGGCTACCACGGATGTACTCGTTACGCACACAACCAAGTCACAAAACTCCGCACATCCACCGCAGTATATATTTTTCGTTGGCGTGGGGTTTGTAGCCGTAAAGTATCACAGGTTTTATTACCCTTTTGTATATTAGCCCCTTGAGTTTGATCGGAATTTTAGGGTCACGGGTGATCGCCGTGAGCTCCCACCATTTGGCTCAAGCTGCAGATTCAGGCCTTGACATCGGGGCCGGCATCACCGGACTCGTGCTGCACGGATCCGAGGTATTTGAATTTATCTGTTCTATTGACAGCTTCGTTGCATATACGGATGGTTTCATGATCCGCGCTGCAGCTAGCCATACCGTTTACTAGCACTTCCTTCCATGTGTTTACTCTGGTCTCAAGGTCTTGCCTAAGCTTGCTCACCAGTACGATGTCATCAGCGTATTTCATAAGCCAAGGCGGCATGTCATAAATTTCCGCTGAGAAGGCATCGAGCACAACGCAGAACAGGTAAGGGCTTAACACTGAACCCTGGTGAACACCTACGGTAATCGGGAAGGGATTTGTATGGCCATCGATGGTTTTGAAGTGGGTATGTATGTATATAAACAAATGTTCGTGAAATAAGCAAATAAAGGATTGAACAATAAATTGAATAGTTTGTACGTTAATTTATAGTATGAAATTGATGTAAGTAAGCACTTATTTATATTAAAATAAAATACTTAATATTTGTTGGATTGTTGTTCTCAAGCTTTATCAAATATTTAATATGGCAGAAAGTTCGGTTGTCCGGAGTACCACGGCGACAATAAGTAGTAATCCATAAATTTTAAAGTTTGCAATGCTGTATTGATCAATCGGTTGGTATAGGGGAAGGAATAATATGTCTGTGTACTTTTTGGAACGTGTCTCTGCAAGAGGTTCAGACTTTGTTACAGTTGCAATTACTGTAGCTCTGAAGTTAGTCAGAGACTGATGGATGTATTAAGACGCTGAAAACGATGTACCTCATCATGATCATCATATCAGCCAGAAGACGCCCACTGCTGGTTATAGGCCTCCCCCACAAAGGCCGGTCCTGTGCTTTCCGCATCCAGGACGTACCTGCGATATTCTACTAATGTGACAAATAAATGCTTTTTTCTCGAAACTGCCTGGGTCGATTTTAATGCCATCTTGTACAAATATGCACCTGAGGCACCCTAACCCATTAGTCATCACCGTAATGCTGCTGGTTCATAGACCAGTTTTGTCCAGTCTCCTTTATTGGGGTCAGGGTGCGAATCGTATAAGTAGTACGTGTAGTATACGAGTATATAATATATTTAGGAAATCCTACTTACATACATCATCTTTCGTACTTACTAATATTAAATATTATTTATTGCAGTAAATGTTGTAAGTATGTATATATAACATGATGTTACAGGGTATTTAGAGAGAAATAAAAATAGAGCGTCACAAACAACAACAAAAATAAATATTTAATACTAAAAGAAATTTTACAATATTATATGCCAAAGAAAATCAATTGAATGTATTTTATGTAATCTTATATACCCATTAAGAAAGTTGGTGTGTCTGTAAGTTCCCAATGATAATGGATTACAAAAAAAACTGTTGTTATTCTGTCAAAAAAAAAATTGAATATGTCAAAATAATAGAATCAATCAAATTAAGTCAAATATTTTACAAATCACAAACAATAAGTAAAAGATAATTAAAATTAGTAATTATGATGTCGACTAGTGGTCAGTGGGCCTTCATACTGTCTCCTTTGCCATGAAGGTACGTAATCTTCGAATAATTTTGACTTTAACAAAAAATCATCTTATTGTTAATGTCCCGATTATGCTCTCGAGAACGAGGGCCCGGGGTCCGCCTTGATCATGATCCAGGATTTGGCGATTAGGGGGCCTACCACAAGCCTTACAAACAAGGTTACTTAAACCTTGTTTTTTAAATTGGTACCATGACCTCAATAAAAATAACATTATTATAATGTGGGTTGAGCGAGGAGTTTTGTGACGTCACAGCTGAATCATTCATTCAAACCAGAGACTAAAAGCCACCACAAACTTATCTGGCCCGATAGCCGAAACTGGAACGAAGTGTGACCATTTTGAAATGAAATTTTGTTACCAAAAGCAGCGACGCTTTTCTAGTACTTTGACAAGTACAGTGTCATCTAGCTACCATTTGACGGAAAGCATTGTTTATATTTATTGTGTCAGATTTTTAATGAATTGCAATTTTAGATATAATTTATTTTAGAATAGAATAGAATAGAATAACTTTATTGTTGAACTGTGTAGTTACAATAAATAAATAAATAAATAAATAAATATTCGTGGACAAATTCACACAGCGCCATCTAGCCCCAAACTAAGCAAAGCTTGTGCTATGGGTGCTAGATAACTGATAAACTACTTAAATACTTTTAAATACATACTTATTATATATAGAACACCCAGACCCGTAACAGAAATTAAAATTCATCATTTCAATTTCTGCCCGGCCGGGAATCGAACCCGGGACCTCTTGCGTGGCAGACCGGCATGTTGACCACTGAACCACACAATCAGGTATTACAAATGATATTTGTGAGTTTCAACAGTTTGCCCATTTCGGACATACAATATTTAAAGCAGCAATAATTAAATAATAAAATTCACATCCATTTAAAACAATAAAAAAGAACTTGGAAATAAATCAAAATATGCAATGTCAATAATAGCTAGATACGTAATAAATGAAAAATGTCAAATTCAAATTAAATTGTCAATTAAATAATAATATGAATGTCAGCTTATAATTTACAATATCAAACTCTTATTTCGTCCAAAATTCCCCCAAATTATAAAAAGCCCTATCCAATAGCCATTCTTTTAATTTAGTTTTAAATTTATATCCACTTAACATTTTTAAATGTTCTGGTAAATTATTGAACATTTTAATTCCATGGACATAGGAGCTTTTTGTTAGAATTGCACTGGAAGATTTCACAGTACATATATCGTGTTTATATTGGGAGCGGACGTTACTTTTTATGTCAGACATATTACTAAAGTATTCACTATTGTTCTTAACAAATACACAAACTTCTAGTATATAAATACACGTCAACGTCAAGAACTTTCTTTCTTTAAAAAGGGTTCGCAACGTTTCATTTTTAAACATGTTGTAAATCGATCTTATACATTTCTTTTGCAGTATAAATGTGGATTCCACATTCACGGAATTTTGCCCAAAATACTATGCCATACTTCAATAAAGGATATACATATCCATAATATGCATTTTTAGCAACACCTTCCGATGACACGTTTGTGAGGACAGAAAGAGCAAAACAATAACTAGAGATCTTTTTATTAATTTTTTCAATTTGTGATTTCCAATTTAGGTGGGCGTCAATGGAAAGACCTAAGAAATTTGTTTCTGCAACTTCTTCGATTAATCGACCATTATGTACTATGTTCAACGGGATATGAGCCATTTTGTAGTTTCTAAATAGAATATATTTAGTTTTTTCAGTATTAATATTTAAGTTGATAGAAGAAAGCCAATTTACTACTTTTTCTAGTATATCTGTTACATTATTTTGTAGGTCACTATCAAAATCCGTAACAAAAATTGATGAGTCATCAGCAAACATTATGCATATATGGTCTATAGTTAGTGGCAGTTCATTTATATGAATAAGAAACAACAGGGGACCAAGTATACTTCCCTGTGGGACGCCTACTGATACCTTTTTAAACTCAGATTGACTTTTTTCTACCACCTTGGTTTGTTTATTAAATTTATCTAAAACTGTAGCTTGGACTCTGTTAGAGAGGTATGATTCAATCAAACTCAAGGCAATTCCACGAATTCCTATGTGATGAAGCTGTTTCAGAAGTATATTATGAGATACACTGTCAAAAGCCTTACTCAGATCCAAAAAAAGTCCAATACACGGACGTCTAGGATATACTGCTTCCCAAACTTCCTTTAAAAATCTGAAGGTTGCTGACGTAGTATTTTTACCCTTTTGAAAACCAAATTGGTTTATATTTATTATGTTGTGCTTATTTGTAAAAGATATTAACCTATTAAAAATGATTTTTTCAAATATTTTTGAGAAGTTTGTTAAAAGAGCAATCGGCCTAAAATTATTAATTTCGGATCGACTTCCTTTTTTGTATAAGGGTTTAATATGAGACTTCTTTAGCATGTCTGGGAAGATACCTGTCTCAAGGATAAGATTTGCGATATATGTTAATGGCTCCGCTATATAATCAATTGCCGACTTAATTGCCTTCATGGGTATATTATCGTATCCCACGCTATTTTTGTTCTTTAACCCTTTGACAACTTTCTTTAATTCTTCAGTAGTAACCGAAGACAAGAATATAGAATGACAATTTGATTGGCTTATATGTTTAAAAGATGTACCAGTCCCGTCTGGCTTACAAATATTTATAAAATGGTTATTGAAAGCACTTGACATTTCAATGGGATCCGTAATAATTTTATTGTTTACCTTAATGGAATCTACGGTTTCTAATAAGTTATTTGTTTGTGTTGTGCTTTGTTTTATAATATTCCAGGTGGCTTTTGTTTTATTTGAGCTTTCATTTATGTATTTTATATTCGACATTCTTTTAGACTGCCTCGATACCGCTTTCATAATTTTACAGTATTTTTTATATTTATTTGCAGTAATTGTGTTTTTACTGCTTATTGTTTTTAAATACAGTATTCTTTTATTTTTACTTGCCACTATTAAGCCTTTTGTTAGCCAGTTTTTGTGTTTATTATATGTGAGTTTAATTCTTTTAGTTGGTACACAAAGGTCATTTATGAGGCCAAATATTTCCATAAATCTTTCATACGCGCTATTTGCATTAACCTCAGCAAATACATTGGAAAATGTTAACTGGGAAATATATTTAAGAAAGATGTCTAAATTTGTGTCCCTCTTGTAAATATACCAATGTTTCTCCCGAAATTCAGATCTGCACGGTATTTTTATTAATTGCCCAGTGTGATCCGATAAGCCTAAGTGTAGTACACGCGACGTAAATTGATTGACATTAGTTAGTATATTATCAATACATGATTTAGATGTTGAAGTAATTCTTGTTGGTTCGAAAATTGTGGGTTTTATTTTGAACAGTCTAAATAAATTCAAAAACGATTCAGTATTTTTATTTTTATCAAGAATGTTGACATTAAAATCACCTGTTATAAATACTTTTTTATAAAGGTTTCTTGTTCTATTTATAATTTTACGTAACAAGCATTCCATGTTAACCAAAAATATGTCAAGTTTACTTTTAGGAGACCTATATATGCAAATAATTAAACAATTTAGCTCATTTATGGCTACCCCACAACACTCAAAATGCGCTTCAATTGACAGGTCGGAAATCCACTGCAAATGACGGTAGGTCACCGAGTTTTTAATAAAAATTGCAACCCCACCCTTACACATTTTTTTCCTACAAAAATGAGTAGCGTTCTGATAACCCGGTAAATTGAACACAGTTGTTTCGTTATCTTTTAAAAATGTTTCGCTTAGACAACAAACGTCCACGTGTAGTTCGTGCAACAGTAATTCAAGATTATTCATTACCGATTTTACTCCTTGTATATTGACGTGAAAAATATTGAAACTATTGTGCTCCTTCGGTACGAAAAAAGTTTTGTTCATCAGACAAAGATTCTACCACGTCCTCTTGAAGAACACTCGAGACCATCTGTTTTGCCTTCTCTGTCTGCTGTTCGTGATTGGAAGTTTCATTGCTTAATTGTTTTTTAAAATAAAATGTTATCCGCTTTTGGACTAGACTCAATTTAGGTTGAACATTATGTTTTTTAGAAATTGTGTTGTAAGCAAATTTTCTGAAATTGTCGTATGCATTTCTATAATTTAAGTGCAGTATTTCTCTAAGTATATGTTGACAAATGTACAATTTTAGATTTACTAAGTTATTTGGATATCCACCCACAAGAGGTATGTAACTAGCATGAGAAAATTGGGTACATGTAAACCTAATCATGTTATTCATTGATATTACATTTAAATATCTGTTTACAATGATGTCACATATTAATACATTAGTGTGAGAGAGTAGAGCAACTTGACTATATAAGTTAACTTGAAATTTCAAGGGATTGACATCATTGGAGCCTGCTAATATTATTACATAATCAGACTTGGTAAGTCCGGTACAAAATTTATTGCACGACACTAATACATCTGCAATTTGAGCATTAGGTTTTATAAAAGAATTTACATTTAATTTTTTCCCCAACAGACCACTAAGCAAATTAATAATGCCCTTTGCTTGCTGATCCCCAATCAATAAAACATTTTGGCGAGATTCTTCGTTTTTTGAATCGGATATCTCCGAGCGCTGAGTGGGTTGACTTGAAGAGCGATTTCTGCTTACTTGCTGGTCACCGACAATTTGTGTAGTAAGCATCATAGGACTCTGAGGAGTCTCTGTACGATTTGATTTTTTACCAACATTTTCACTTGGAGACATTACAAAGGAGGTATTTAACTTGCTAATGTTCACACTGCCTCTCCGCTTTTTTCTGTCAACAGCAGTAGGTGTTTTACATATATTAGTTAAAATTTCAATATCGCATTTACATTTCATAAGTTCCGTTCTCAATGATCCGTTTTCGATTGTCAAATTTTCAATTTCATTTTCTGTCGATAAAAGTTTCTGCTCCAACTCAAGTACCTTATTCTTTAGCTGTTCAATTAGTTCGCTATAATTAAAACGCTCTAGATCGGGGCAACTTCTATTACATCTTTCTATAACAGAGGATTCGTCTTCTACATATTCTAAAGATGAAAATGCATTTTCGGTAGAAATATTGACCTTACGTTGTGTAACATAGTCTGGTGATGATGATTTTGACGTCATAGGCACTATACGTTTTTGGTGAGGAGTAGTCGTAACCTTTCTGTCTAAACAAGTTCTACATTTCCAACTTTTCTTTTTATGTTCGGACATTAGTAAAAACCTTTTCTCTCCTACATTTGTGCATTCAATGTGGTATGGTTTCTCACAACCTGTGCATTTAAGGATGTGGTGATTAGTGGAAGTACCTATTAACAATTTCCTTTTTACATTTTATGCATTTGGAGTTAGACGGTGCCATCTCTTAGCTAGGTGATATTGTTGATAAGTTAGGTAATAGAACAATAAAAATAAATAAAAAATAAAAAAAATTTTTGTATGTTCCAACTCACGATCGAACTCGGGTCGCCGCGTCAATTTGAATGTCAAATAATAGAAAATATAAAAAAAAAAAAAAAATTATGTCCCTGTTCAGGATCGAACTCGGGTTGCCCGCGTCAACGTGGCCCCATACACTGCACTAACTCTCCGTTCACAATAGTGACGAATTTGATGATGTAGTTCACAGTGTAATCGAAATCTGCCGTAACACAACTCGTTTTCTATTTAGTGGTGACAATGTATATTCTTGGCAGTAGTGTGCACTTTATGATTTCTTTGTTCAACTTATTACACTTTTATGAATGAAAAGATATGTGTTTTTAATACAAATAAGTTGATAACAAATATGTTTTTGGAATGACACAATATGTTTCACTGACACACAGTCGAAGTTGTTATTCTAAATAGTTTGTAATTCAGAGACCCTATCGGAATGTTCTAGTTCATTATTTACACTTTTATAGTTTTTGTGATGATTTTTATACTTGAATAACACTTTCACTCAATCTTGACACTGTGATAAACTAAACTATGACAATATTTAATCACTTTTCGTCTTTTGTATATTTTTAAATAAATGTTTACATCAGAGCAATTTGTTACGTGACGGTGGCGCCACCTACCCTTTTTATAGAGAAGATAATATTAAAACGTTATTTTGTGAAATCTTTATACTTAAATAATCAATTTAATGCATTCGTCTCTAATACTACAACAATTGTGATGTTCTGTCATAGATGACCAAAGACTTCCGAGATATTATTCGTGGTTGTAGAGCAGATAAGCTTTAGCTTTAAACTCAACCAGGAAATAGCGACAAAAGCCATTGCATGAGAAATGTGACCTCATCATGACATGTTAACAGATACAAACACAGGAGCTCACACGTAAAATTCGACAGGTTTGTCTATTCAACGAAGAACGTGGAGGACCGTCCAGGAATCACGCTTTGAACGTACGTTCAATTTGTGCGTTGCGTAGGTTCAATTTGTGTGTTGGATGGGTATCAACCGATAGTTGAAGATTTGGAGTCCTCATAGGGGAATATTATTGTCCCAAGGAAGGCCAAGGGTATGCTTTACCGGAGTTTCCGTGGGCGATCTAGAATTATCGGTGAAGCCGATATGAAATTATAGGAGTGTCAGAAAGTGATAATGTGTGTCCGAAGTGTGTAGATTTTAAATTATATTTTTATGTAAGTACCTATTGTAAACGAATGTATTTATAATGTTGTATATTTGTGTATTTAGGTATACATACACGTATACCTCTGGCCTCAGTTGCCTGAAGTATTTAAATAAAGATGTAAATTTATAACATATTATAAACATTTCTCGAGCTTTTAATGGTTTTTATTGCCTGATATTACAATTCTTGAATATTTTTAGGGTTCCGTAAGTCTGAAATGGGTTCGTTTTACTTCATTACGAGGTAATGTCAGCAATTATAAAATAGGCTTTAGGCGCTAAGCAGGCCGTGAATTAGTGCGGTCGTAAATAGCCCGATAGGTAGACACTTAAATATTTCGTACAATATGAATAAATTTTAATCATCATCTTGGCATTAATATACCAGTTGTGCTCTCGGGCACGAGGGCCTGGGGTGCGCCTTGACCATGTTCCAGAATTTTGTAGATCAGGTTATTACGGTAGAGCGACTGCCATCTGCCCTCCGTTACCCTGTGAACTGGGGAACCTGACTAGATTGAATCATGGTTACACATTCAGTCGCCTGGAGGTGCAGGTTTTATTACGATGTTTTCCCTCACCGTAAGAGCATAGGTTAGTATTCAACTATGTACATAACTCAGAAAATAGGCATTGGTACATGGCGTCAGTGGGATTCAACCCGGTACCTCTCGCTTACGAGTTGGATACTTAACCACTAAGCCACCGATATGCTCCAAGCAAAGAATCCAACTTTGTATAAATATAGTGCTAATACCAATGTAAACAACAGGTTTTATCGGGTGTTAGGACTCTATCGAGCCTGTGGAGTCCGCCTGGGTGAGATACTATTCATGAAACTATTTTAAATGACGATGTATGCTTATTACTACGAATAAATGAATGAATTAATGAATGAGTACCAACGCCTTATCCATTTCTGCTGCCAAACAATTATGCTTGCATTGTCGTGTTCTGCTACCAGCCATCGCAATTACAGGCCATAGGCATTTCATCTTATTCCTCACAGTGCAAAGGCACCTGCGCTTCTCTATTTTTGTGCAATGCATGAATCATAGATGTTATGGGCGACAGTTACTGCTTCCTATTAGGTGGGCTGTCTGTGGATTAGTCACTGCGTAGCATAAAAAAACAACAATAAATATATAATAATAACCGGTTAAGTCTGCATCGAATTCGCGAATCAATATTTTGAAACAGGTGACCTTCTTGCGTATGCCATTCACATATGGAGTGAAGCCGTGGAGAACCACGGTAGCTGTGTCCTTTGATATTTCCAAAGCTTTCAACCGGGTGTGGCATGACAGCCTGATTAGCAAACTTCCTGCATACGGACTATCTCCCAGCTATTGTACCGGGATAGCCGATTTCCTGAGAGATCGATCGCTTCGTGTGGTGGTCGAAGGTCAAGCATCCGACACAATGTCAATTGATGCCGGTGTGCCTCAGGGATCCGTCCTCACTGCAACACTTTTCTTGCTCCACATTAACGATCTGCTAAAGCCCGGCATCCTTGGGTACGCTGATGATAGCACTGTTGTAGAGAGGTACCTATAGACGCGCAAGCTACTGGGGTTCCGGTCCAGGCCAGTAGAGAGGCACTACTCAAGCTCATCAATGAGACCCTGAAGGCTGTGGCTGATTGGGGTAAAGCCAACCTGGTCAAATTTAATCCTTCCAAGACCAAGGCATGTCTTTTCTCGGCAAAACGTAGCCCTTTCCAACTAACACCGTCTTTCCGAGGTGAGTCGTTACCTTTGGCCGACAAGTTGGAGCTGCTTGGTATTACCCTTTCATCAGACCTAAACTTTAGTCCATATGTTGAGTCAAGAGCCCAATTGTCTTCTAAAAACTCGGAGTCCTTGCTAAGGTGAGAAAGTACTTCACAACTGGACAGCTTCTTAATTTATACCAAGCACAAGGCCGGTCATGTATGGAGTACTGTGGTCACCTCGGGGATGGGTCTGCCAAGTATCACGAGGTATCGGGTAGCCCGATTTCCGGTTTCAGCTAGTTACATAACGTAGATAAGGACCATGTTCTTCCAAAACGGTAATATTGTATCGATTGTATCAATCGTTAAGCGATCAATTATTGCAGGCACGAAGCACAAGTCAAAGTCTTAATGTTATTGTGATATATGTATACGGTTTCTTTGTTAGAACGGCACCTTTTTGGTGCGTGACTTTGTCAAGATCCGTTGTCTCTCAATAAACCTAATTGCAATGACGGACGTATGAGTGTTCGTATTCGAATTGAAGGGTGTCAACACGTGTTTTTACGAATTGGCTTAAAATTTTTTCTTTCTACATTTCATTAATTTTCTTGTGTCTATTGTGTTCCCTAGTTACTTTGCTTCGGTAATTTTTACTGATAGTTGGCTTGTAATTTGCCATATAGCATATTTTAATATTTCAGTCGTGTTATTCAAAATGTAGTCAATATGTCTGAGTTGGACATGGATGAGGACTATCATGTCCCGCCAGAGGTCTTACCTGGCGATCCCAACGATGACTCGCCTGCTGTTACAGTCAGTGCATCAAAAAAAACGTAAATCATCCAACAATGCGAATAATACTGAAGGAAAGAAGAAGGTTACAAATATTAATTTAATGAGCGCTTCGATTCAGAATGTTTATTACATTCCTCAATTAGAGGATGAACGTCTGTACTCGAGCTCGGATAAGGGCCCTTTTGTTGTCCATGTTTGCAGGAAGGAGAGCAGTCCTGGCCAGGGCGCTACTTTAAATGCGGTAAAGTTAGGTAAGTTATTTTATGAAAGAAAAGTCGCAGACATTGTCAGGGGCAGTCTGCGGAATGAAGGTCGAGATAAATGTTCAATAGAGTTTCCGACAGCCGAATTAGCTAACAACTTCGTAAAACTTTCCTTTCTGGAAAAAGGGAAATTAATCCCATCATTCAATGTATCGCGCTTGGGTATCATAAAAAGGGTCCCATTAGACGTCAGTATGGAGTAGTTGGTCTGCGGGTTGAGCTGCCCTCAGGCTTTTGGCACAGTCCTTAAGGGCCGTGGGCTGAACCGTAAAGTTTTCATGTATGACGCTACCCAGTGGGTTCCGACCCAAATGGTGGTACTGACTTTCGCTGGCCAAGTGTTGCCCCCTAATGTGTTTTTCTTCTATACTTCCTTCCCAGTAGAGAAGTATGAATTCCCCATTATTCAATGTCTAAATTGTGCTCGCTTTGGTCATGTTAAAGCCCAGTGTCGTTTTGATTCTTGTTGTGTCTGGTGTGGAGGGAGGGGACACAGCAGGGATACTTGCCCAGCTACGTCAGCCGTCTGTCTTTGGTGTTCCGGCAACCACCTTGCTACGGATAAGGCCTGTCCGGAGTTCCAAAAACAGAAGGCTATAAAAATAGTCATGTCACAGGAGTGCGTCTCTTTCGTTGAAGCTGCTGGAAGATTCCCCTTCTCGAGGGTTAAAAAATCGTATGCTACTGTGACATTGACACTGTGACAGCTACATTCTCTTGTTCCAAACTCTCGCCATAGTTCTCAATCCGTTTCTGCTTCTACGGCGTCATCGCCACAACATTCTTATCGTAAGACCGTGTGGGTTCCACGGTCTCCCCGTCCGACATTGTCTCCGGCTTTTGATAGTGCTACACATAGTTCTATCGTTTCCACACCCGTATTTGCGTTATCCAATGGTTCTGCACTTAGAAGTCAGTTTAAAACTCCTTGTGGCACGTGCTCTTGTGGTGCTTCTGTCGATAACGACTCGTCCATTGGCGAGTTGGTTTCTCTTTTATTAGATATTATTGTTAAATTTAACAAGTGTTCAGTTT
This sequence comes from Blastobasis adustella, assembly GCA_907269095.1. Taxonomy (NCBI): domain Eukaryota; kingdom Metazoa; phylum Arthropoda; class Insecta; order Lepidoptera; family Blastobasidae; genus Blastobasis; species Blastobasis adustella. The sequence continues at coordinate 3,041,831 of OU026114.1, read as the reverse complement.
CCCTACCGTCCCACGTGTCTGACCGTTTAGTTAGTTTGTTAAGTTCGAACCATAATATCCAAAATGCTGAAGGCCCTTCAATGGAATAGTAGGTCAGTTAGACCAAAAAAGTCAGATCTGATCCATATGATTAACAAGCATTATCCCGCCGTTCTGGCTATTTCAGAGACATGGCTGAGCCCGGGCACGAATTTTCGTATTCCGGGCTATTCATGTTTCAGGGATGATAGAGGTGATGGTCATGGTGGCGCATTGTTGTTGGTGAATCGGCTGTTGTCGTATAATAGGCTGGATCTACCTGTTTTTTTCTGATAAAATAAATGCAGTCGCTATTTCGGTGTTTAATATCTCGATTTTATCAATTTATATTCCCCACCCCGATGTTGCTTGTATTCCTGAATTGAATCTGATTTTGGCTTCGCTTCCTTCTCCTATGTTGGTGTTGGGTGTCGTACTCTGTCTCAAAAAAAGAAAATTGGTTGGCAGAATTTCTGTGATAGTCTTTCCCCCTGTTCCTCTTCCTCTTTGGTGCGGAAGAATGTGAAAAGATTCCGTGGTTCCTTTGTAGACTGTTCCCCTGAATCTAATTGCGACTCTTGGTTTGACGGGTTTGCAAGTAGGCTTGCTCCCCCGTGGGTTCCTACACAGGAGGAATCCCTCCCATTTTCTCCAGTTATCTCTGGTTCTTCTGGTTCATTATTGGAGCAACAGCTCAGTGATATCGTAAAGCCCTTTTCATTGGAGGAGCTAAACTAGGTACTCGATAGCCTAAAGGATTCTGCTCCGGGTTTTGATGGTATTCCTTTTTCCTTTGTCGTCAAGTCGGGTGCTTTAACCAGGTCCTACTTATTGGATCTACTTAATTGCATTTTTGAGTCCGGGTCTCCTCCGGATTGTTGGTGCACCCAGGTGATCATTCCATTATTAAAACCAGGCAAGGATGCGAGCTGCCCATCGAGTTATCGCCCCGTAGCTCTTTAATCTTGCTTGGGGAAGATTATGGAGCATCTTATCAAGCTGCGTTTGGAATGGCTCCTAGAAAGTAAGGGTATTTTCCCTTAGAATCAGTTCGGGTTTAGGAAGGGTATGGGTACGATAGACAGTCTTCGTGTTTTGGTTACCGATATTCGGTTGGCTCTGTCTAGAGAAGAGTCGTTAGTTGTTGTTTTTCTTGATGTTTCTGCTGCCTATGTCAGTGTCCTTCTTCCGGTTCTTAGACAGAAACTACTTCAACAATATGTCCCTATTAAATTCGTTCGGTTTATTTCCAACTCACTCATGGCTAGAACGATTCTCTTCCGTAATAATGGTGAAGTCTTGCCATCTTCGAGAATTGTTTGGAGGGGGCTCCCTCAAGGATCGGTTCTGAGCCCTTTACTTTATAACATTTATACTTATAATTTGAATAATTCAGTGAGCAGTCTTTGTAAGGTGTTACAGTATGCTGATGATTTGGTTCTCTATTCGGTGGATAAGTGCATTTCTGCTTGTGCATCTAGGCTTTCAGCTGCAGTTAATCACTTAGATGAGTGGTTAACTAATCATGGTTTATCCATCTCTGCCCCTAAAAGTAATGTAGTTATTTTCACAAGGAAGAGGAGTATACTTTCCCTTTCTATTTCCATTGGTGATACTATTATTTCAGTTCGTTCTGATGTAAAATTTCTGGGTGTAACTGTAAAATTTCTGAGTTAGACTCACGTTTGTCAGGGAGATCACATTTTTGCAATGTTGTTAAAAAAGGTGAGAAAAATCATAATATTCTACGTTCGCTCTGGTGGGGCTCCCACCCGTATACGCAGAAATTACTTTATAATGCTATCATTCGCAGTCACTTTGATTATGGGTCATTTCTTTTGGAGCCTTGCAACATGGGTGCTTTGGTTTCCCTGGATAGGCTGCAATATAAAAGTCTTCGTGTGGTTATAAGTGATATGCGCTCTTCGCCTACTAACGCTCTATTAGTGGAATGTGTTGATCCACCCCTTCGTATCCGCAGGCAATATCTAGCGGACAGGTTCTTATATCGTGCTGCTTCATTCTCAGGGCATCCGTTGCTTCCCAAGCTTCAAGCCCTTTCGCCTTAGCTTTGGTTGATTCTTGTCGTTATTGGTCTCATAAGGATCTTCCATGTTTGCTTAAAAGTTATATAAAGCTCACAAAATTACCTTCACCTCTTTGTCAGTTTGCGATGAGCCCTCACTTTGAGTCTCCTTATGACTCCCTTATTTTTTTGCCGCAGGTTATATTATATTTTGGTATTGATAAGGATTGTCCGTGTGCTAACTCCAAGTTAAATGAAAAACTTTCCAAAGATTGGCCTGGTTGGTATACACTTTATACGGACTCTTCTCTTCGGTTCTGCTGTCTGGTTTCCCAGGTATATTTAGGTTTTAAAAGTCCCCCTTTCACCTCGGTCTTTACTGGGGAATCAATTGCGATCTTGGAAGCTCCTTTGTATGTCGAATCTTATAATCTTGATAAGTCCATAATTTTTTCGGATTCATGTAGTTGTTTGAAAGCAATTCTGTCTAACCCATCCCGTTCTAAAGTTAAGTGTCCAGTCATTTTCAAAATTCGCAACGCCCTTTTCCGTTGTAGTGCTAAAAGTCTCAGGGTAGTCCTGGCCTGGATTCCGGGGCAATGTGGTATCCTTGGTAATGAGTCTGTTGATCATCATGCCAGGGATGCCATAGTCTCTGGATCCATGGATCATTACAAACTGTATTGTCATGATTTGCCCGGTCTGGCGCTACCGGATTTGTATACAGAGTGGGATAAACAATTAGAACTCTCAAAGTTACTTAAAGGCAAACGTTATTTTGACATTCAGCCAACTGTCCCTGATGAACCTTGGTTTTTTCACTTTCGTGGGGCCTCCAAGGCTATTACTTCTGTCATCTGCGTCTTGGCCATGCCTGCTTTCCTGTCTTTCTATACAAACTTCGCATTCGGGACAACTCGCTTTGCGAGTGTGGTTTGGACGAAGGCTCTATGGAGCATATATTTATTAGCTGTTCTAATCTTCAGTGCTCGCTTTATGATATCTTACCTGTTGATATTCCTCGTCCTTGCGATCCAAAGTATTTGTTGTCTTTGGTACGCATCCCTTTCATTGGTATTTTGTCTGCTTTTATGAAATTAAACAAAATTAGTCTGTAATTTAAAGCTAGTAGTAAGCTTGTTTTATCGTTAAGCACTACAGTAGTGCGCGCTGTGTTGTTTATATTTTTCATCCATTTATTTTTAGTATGTCATTTGTGGGAACTCAATAGACACCTATTATTATTAATTTTTTTAGTGGCTATATTTCTTATGACGTGTTGATGTCAGTTCATTAGTATTTGGCAAAATCGCTACATAGCGGAAGCCACAACCTAAAACAAAGAGAGAAACCTAATTGCAAGAAAGGACGTTTTTTCTTGGGGTTTCCGTACATCCAGATCCTGGGGGTCCAGACTCTTCAGAATTAGAATCATTAATTGCCTGTAAATGCGGTAGGTACATTAACAATGTAGGTGGTACAATTATCAGAGATGCAGTTCTCACATTCAGTCAGTTTAGGCACTGACATGCAAATATCAATACATAATAACCATTAATTACATTTTATCCGTTATAAGTGAGTTCAAGACGAGCTTCTGCCCCACTTTACTGCACCTAGTTATGGATAAGGCTAGTTATCGTATTATTCAAATTCATAAGAGATAGGCGTATTAACGCTGATGCGCTTTCGTAGGTATGCGGGATCGTAACACGTTTAAAAAGCTTGCCAACAGCTATTTTTTATAAGGAATCAAATCTGTGTATCAAGAGGCTCTTTAGACAAAGGTTGCCTGCTAGAGATTGCTTGCAGCGATAAGGCCGTCTTTGCCCACAACTAGTTATAGTTTTTGTCGGAACTCTTTAATGTAGTGTTTCTTGTGTAAGCAATACAGAATTTATCTATCTCTCTATCTATCTATCTTTCTATCTATCTTACTGTTTGGCAATTCTGCCTACGGTCAAAGGAAGGATAGAAAATATATTATATTTGATGCATAATAACAAACACAGGAAATACTAAACATTAGTAAAAACTTAACAAACCAAATTAAACTAAAAGTTATTTAGTTTTTAGAAGCTAAAATCAATAGACCGCTGCCATTAGGCAAAATGTCCAAAATGCTGGCGGCATTGCTACGTTGAATGGCAATGCTGAACGCTGTACCAAATAAAGACCAGTATTTTGGTCACAACTTGCATCGACGAGACGCGCTGATATATCTTAAAAAATTTGATAAGCTCCCCGACCCCATGGATTTAGTGCTTCTACCCCAAAAGGCTCTAATAAATAACCGCTGTCAAGATTACTATATTTAAGCCTTATGAGGGCTTTAGTGGATTCCGCCGCCGCTCCAGCCCACCCTGTGTTCTGGAAAGATCTGAAGGCCCAAAGGTGTCGACGCAAGTAGAGTCCCACACCAAGCCATCCCAACGGAACCAGGGTCATTCCATATACGGTTAAACTAGCAATGGCAATAGAAATGAAAAAAAACCGAGCCTAATGATCGGTTTATGGGAAAATTATTGGAATTACCCAGAAAATGTATGTTCTACCTTTGAATCAAGTTACGCCAATTTCCAGCATACCGTACGTGAAACAGTGTGGTAATATAAATGTGAAGGCATAGCAAATACTCATACCAATGTGGAGCTGGCAAAGTGGCTTGCTTCCACCTGTGGACTTATATAGGTTATTGAAGACAAAGAACAAATATAACAAAAAAAATATCTCTTTAGATTTTCTTTAATTTTATTGTATCAGATTTCCGGTATGACGATACAATAAACTTGATTGCGAAAATAATAAAATATAGAAACACAAAGACGAGAGCAGCAAAGTCGAGATATAGCTTCTGGAACCAGGGCAGCAACAGAGCGGGAGAGCGCAGATGCGGCGCGCCCCGTGTGCGCACCACGTGTTCCACCCAGTGCACTATCTCGGTTCCTGGTGGTACCACCCTTTCGTGAAATATTAGTGATAGCTCTTTCACTCTGTCCTGATACCTGCAATATATTAAATATGGTCAACATGTTCCGTTTTGTTGCGCCTTCTTTACCTTCTTTAACATCTACGATTCATTGCAGGTGCATTTGTTACTGTGAGGACTAAGGTAAAATGCCTCATGCTTAGTCGTGTCATTGTGTCAACAAGTGTCAATAATTTTTTATGAATTTCAATAGATATTGTGATGTAAGATATGTATTAAGCATATCTTAATTATATTCTTATATAAATTTAATAACTTTCTTATTCTCAGTAAAAAAACGGCTCGGGCCTCAACCTAGCGTTGTCGAAAATGATAAAATTAGCTCACTTGGGAACCGGGAATGAGTATTACAATAGAAATCTTAAATCCCGTACAACTTAGAAACGATACATTTTCACGAAAATGTAATAAACCACAGACAAGTTATTTGTTTCTAAATCGCATTTACAAAATTGCATTGGCCTTGATTGATTTATATTGAAATTATGATCAAACGTCGTTTGTATGGAGCACGCTCGGGCACGGGACACTCCTTCGGTATACTATGTATCAACTTACGTGGAGCTCCCTACTATCTCCTTTATTGCATTTTCTAACTTTGAACTAAAATTGAAATCTAAATCCACGCGTTTTCCGAATCCTTTAGCTGCGGCCCTGTTGATGTTCCCAAATTGATCAGCATACATGGGCACACCAATTATAGGGACCCCAAAGTTAACTGCTTCGGTTATTGAAAGTAGACCTCCGTGCGAAATGAACAACACGCAATTTGGATGCGCTGAAAAAACATTATTAATTGGATTGTGTCTTAGTACTTAAAGTTTGTTAATAGTCAAGTTTTTACAGGACAGTGCCACAAACTTATTTGACCCGGTGACGTTGTCGCTATTCTACTTGTATAGACTTGTTCCAGTTTCGGCCGACGGGTCAGAAAAGCTTGTGGCATTGTAGGTAAATACGATAACTACAAGTAATAAGTTCATCGTCAATCATATACTATGGAAATAGAGTATTGAACTAACTAAATACATCCTCTGAACCTAAATAGATATATTGTCCCACCTAAAATACTTTGTTGTGGTGCCCAGTCCACAATGTGCACATTCTCCGGCACTCCCGGGAGTTGTTCTTCGAACTTCCATATAACATCTTGTTTCATTTTTTTAAATGTTTGCAATAACTCTGCCGTAATGACTTTAGGTATGTCCTTACTTTTCAGCACTGAGCCCATACTGAAATAAATAACTCCATATTTCGCATTGTCCATGATTCTCTGTAAGATCTGCAATTTCCCAATTATTTTTATGGTTGGTTTTATTGGTGGCTTTTTAAGATTCCGAACCTCTAATTACTGATACAAGGGTAATGCAGTCTGCATAGCTGACGCACTCATGATGTTTTCAAGAACGGGTAAAGGTATCAAGTTGAAATTATTTTCTATTAAATACTACTTAGTCGGCTTAATGGTTAAGGGGTCCGGCAAACCGGGTCAAGGAAGGTTAGGTGGCAGTCATCATCATCATCATCGTCATCAACAGGGATTAGTACTTGAAGTTAATATCAAGACAATCAAAGACAATCTAGATAGATTAGGTTTAAATTCGTTTAGATTAGGCTTGTGTTGTGGTAATAGATAAAAGAGCCATGCGAATCGATGCAGTTTAGACTTGTTGACCATGAAATTTGGGGCGCATTAAATTAACATTTGACAATCTTACTGACCTCTGGCAGTGGCTTAGATTCCCCTATGTGGTATCCAGCTATCTGTATAATGTTCTGTGGAAGGTGACCTGTATGGCCGAGAGGTGGATAAGAGTTGCTGAACATCAAAGAACCATTGAACCTTGCTTCTTCCAATGAAGGTAACATAAGTCCTCTTTTAGCGGCAGCTGCACTAAAAGCTTTATCATAAGCTTCACTATCAAAATTACGTACTTGATACCTATGTAAACAAATTTAAAAAAAGGTATAACACTGGTTGTCACATAATTTTCTCAATTTACAATTCCAAAAGATATGAATATTGATTCATAAAAAAGCTGATGATTAAGGAACATAAGGCTGAGGGCTGACACCATACAGATCTTTTATCTATTTATGTATGTAAATGAAAAGCCAATGTAGAGATGTGTAGATGCCTGGGATGATTTGTTTCTCGGGTATCATAACATATAGCGAAGTGAAACTTACCATTTGTCATATTTTACTTCTAAAAATTTGTATAAACTGTAAGCTCTCTCCCAAAAATTAAAGGGTGGTACTTCACTAGAGAGTGTGTCGGCTATGTATGCTGGATTTGGATCTTCATCCATCAACGAAAGAACCATGTGATGAGGCTCCATGGATGAGGACCAAATGAGAGGGCAGTTATAAACAGATGCAAATCTAAAAGAAAAATATTATTTTAATTGTCAGCTGGAATGTCTTCCCATTGCTATATTCTTACACCCTAGATCCCTGGACCTTACACTTATAAGGTAGATATAATACGGCTTCCCCGTCCGTTTTTATTGAGAGTTATGCCCAACGCAATCACTCGTTCTAATGCTGTACCAATGTTTGGCCAATATCTACTATAATGAAGACCTAAAGGGCACAGAGTTTTAACCCTGGCACTTGTTGTAGTATAAAATAACATAAAACTTAACGAGACAACTGGATACATTGGCTTTGAACTAAAAACAGTAAACATTAATTAAACAGTAGATATGGTTTACCTATTTACTTTCGTCATGCGAAGTGCGAGTCAGACTATACGTATACGAAAGGTTCTGTACATTTAAAAATAGTATACAATTATTGTAACTGAGGCAGTCGAATAAATTGAAAGTCATTGTCGTAGTCAACAACGATCTCCCAGCGGATCCTGACTGCGAAGAGTCTCTTTAAGTACTGGCTTGTTAACAACAAACCACTCATTTACTTTAACTTCTTTGTAATTATAATTCATAACATGGAACGGTAATGATGATTGTTCGACGTGGCATACCTAACATCAGTAATGCAGTCCAGTTGAGCCCAGTATAATGGAAGACTATTGGTTAAATTTTATTACGATTTTCACCTAAAAGTAGGTAAGCCAATCAAATAGTTATTTTAAAAGTGTTTTTGAAAGTAGTAAATAATACATTAATTGACAATACGTCTTAATGTGATCTATCACCACGATATGATTGCTCGGTAACAACAAGATTTTTGCTATTGCTAGACGATGCGACGATCCTGCTTGTGTTGTTGATTTGTGATAGCATACAGGACGTTATTGATAAAGATACCCTTTCTAGAGGACAAGCGCATCTGATTCTGATAAGAGTGCAATGACATTTAGCTCACCCAGAATATATTTCGCTGAACATCCACTCGGCGAGAACAGCGTCAAAGGATTCTCTTGGGTCGTGCAATAGCTTTTGCACCTCTGTGTTGAGCACAGTTGCCTTGGCTATATTAAACATCATGCTAAGGGCAGTGCTGAAAGGTATTGATTTCACCTCGTTCCCCACAAACGTCTCTATATTGAAATGCCTACCTGGAATTATATAAATGCCATTAGTCTTGCTATTGACGGAAATTATTGAGATATAAACGTAGATAGTAGTTGGTAGAATCTAGCGCATAATGTGCATGTGTTTTATATATAAATCTTCCGAAAGAAAGTCTCTATATGATAGTGACAACCGACTTATATCTAAAAATAAAGAAATTTAATATGGGTGACACTAGCATGCTCATATTTGTGATATTTGGGAGAAAAGAAAAGAGAAATTGTATTTACCAGGAAGCAAATGCATATTTTCAGATAGGTCGATTTGTCTCAGATTTATTGAACTATTTTTCACTATATCCGTTGTTATATATGTTACCTGAAAAAGAAACAGAATATAGTTACAAATTAGGTCCAGCTTGGAAAAGGTACTCCTGCCATGTCTGGGATTAATCAGCCTCTACTAACGACCGTGGAGACGACTGGTGGAGTGCCAACGAAGCAACTCTTTAGTATCTAACAAATGAAATACAATTTAATTTACTTCCGCCACGAGTGAAAATGGTATGACGATATACTTCGGACGGACTTCGCACCGAGAATGTTTATTTATTCCCTATACTCGTTATGGACGCGAACAGCGTGGCCTTAAATGATAAATAGTCACCGTAAATGATACCGGCTTACGAGAGTAATTAACCTACTTCTAGGAAGTCTTGCCTGTGGAAGACCTTGATCACCCTCAATTCGCTAACGGTATTAGGACGCACACCCTTAAAAAATTACGGACGCCATTTCATACTAAAGAAAAGTGAAGCATTTACGTTCAACAATTTCTTGACAATTGATTTTTTGCACATTATCCAAATGTCCATTACGGCGATGACTAAACTCACTAGGATATGGAAAGACCGTGAAACTAAAGTAAGGTTCTCTCAATATTTTGTTACGGCTCCAAATCTTCGACGATAAGACAGAAAGAAAGAATCATAATCGACGCTTCTATAATATGGCGCTGGACGCAAATGTTGCGACCGCAAGGCGAACCAACGTGTCCATTTTCGATGAGCTCGGAATAACCACAAGGCTATCCACTATCTGCGTCCAGCGGAAACTCAAATAAATTATTACTGACACGTTGCTCACAGAAACCTATGAACTAGAAATTAATGATGGTTGGTTAGGTTAACGGAAAAAAGACATCGCCCTCTGTCGCCTACCCTTTGGTCAGACCAAATAAATACACTTACTGGCCTGCCATTAGCTTTTAAGACTGCCGATGACAGAATCACATGGAAGAGTATGGTACAGCAAGTGGCCAACATTTCAGACTAGACACGACCTTCATTAGCAATGAAGATGTCGACTAAGAAGAAAGACATTACCTACATATTCAAACAGATATACCAGGTGTCACAATCCGCCAACATTGTATGCTTCACTCATGATTTTAGAAAGTAGGAGCATATTTTTTTTCAGATTTGAGCGCGCTCCTGATATCGTGTGCCGGCGCGGGGCAAAATAAATAAAAAATAAACGTAGATTCACACAGCGCCATCTAGACATAAACTAAGCAAAGCTTGTACTGTGTAAATTGATAACGAATAAACTATCTAGTCAGGAAAGTCTCACTTCGAGCGTGCTTTAGCGAACGGAAAATTGCGGAAGATCTCTACAAAGTTCAACAGCTCAACACAGAAGATTTTTACAATCAGGGTTTTTAAGATACTAAGCAAGCATTTGATCCTATTTAAGTATCGACCGATTTTCAAATGTAACAAATAAGTACCTCGTGTCCAGCTCGTAGGAGATTGTTGACAAATCCCTCACCAAGTATTGCATGACTCCTGCTCGGACAAGGGAACACCACTAACAATTTCAAACCAACACATAAGTCAGACAGTAGAACTGTAGTGGTCCAAAATACCAAGAACTTCAACATTATGAACTTATCATTAATATTGTACTAGTTTCCTTTATTTTTCCTTTTTGAAGTTTCACATTTACAGTCAATGACAAGACTAGATGAAGTGGATGTCAACGGGATAGATAGTTTTATTTATAAATGCCCTATAGTCCGAGCGGTCGCTGCATGTTACAGCAAAATGCAATCTTGCACGAGAAATATACTTGAAGAATGAAAGAAAAACAACAACCAAACGGGGTTTCACCTAAGAACTACAGAAAAAAAGCAGGCAATGAATTTAAATTTGAAAAACAGCCAACATCGAGACAATCATGGAGTTATTGTATGCACACAGCGCTATGATATTTTTTGTTTGAACATGTAGAATTGGGTGGTCTTGCTATTTTTCCAGACCCATATTTGCATACTCATGTAAGACCTTGTTCATGGGATCCTGATTGCAACTCAAACACAGAAGTACAGCGGCTGCCCGGACTACTACACAGTGACAGACAGTTCATAACAAAGATTACAGAGTGCAAATTCTTCAAAGTCACGTCGTCAGTCTATCTATCAATAGGCCGCGTGCGCACTAATCGGCTCACCGCCTTAGCAGACCGTCCGGCAACCGAGATGTTTTTTTAATCGTAGTCTGTCATACGAGCAGACAGTCCACCTGGTGGTAAGCGGTAACTTTTTTTTATATTAGACAAGACAGGCGTGTGACCGCCATCTCACCTGTTGGTAAGTGGCGATGCGGCCGAAGATGCCCGTCTTGGAACCGCCTATTCAATCTAGCCTTAGAGGCATCCAGATTATATTGATCTGGGAACACACTCGCAAGGAACGCGTTCCATTCCTTAGTCGTACGCATTATACAGGGTGTAAAAAGACCGCTAGCATTAATTGAGACCCCATATTCTACCCATGAAACTGAACAACTTTCCCCAAGAAACATACCCGCGGAAATGACTTCATAATTTCGCTACCTAAAAAAAAAAAAAAATTGCGACGCGCAATGTACATCGTCCAGCGCACGGCTCTCGCTCGCCCACGTGACCAGTGGGCACTGACCCTGCGCGGCGGCCGCGCTGGCATATTCCACCTAACTAGTAGGTATACCTTGGCTAGGCGCCACTTACGGGGAAAAACCATCGTGCAGTAGTTGTCGCACAAAGCAAATGATATTCTCGTCAAAATGGTACCACCTGGTACCTAACACCTGTTAACCAAAGCAAATAAGGCACAAAATTCACTTCTTTAAACCTAAATAACTGCTAAACTATAAGTCGCAGACTGTTCGGTTCGGTACTCGGTCATCCTGTCAGCTGATGACAAGTGGTTCGCGTGGCGGTAGGTAGGTTCTATGTTCAATTCTCATGTTCCTAGTAGGTATTGGGCTATCGATCGTGAACTTTACTGCAGATATCGACAGTAGGTAGGTGGTAGGTACTGGGCTCGATTCTCGTATGATGTGAATGTCCGTAAGCAAACGTGTACGTAAGTTAGGAAGGTAGACAGCTGATCCTGTGCCTGATCATGCAAGTGCGCGCCGCGGTAAATGCCTACTACGTTAAATTCTCATGTAATGTATGTACGTCATACAATCATGTACCTAGGTAGGTAGGACGTTCGATCGTGAACTTTACTGCTGATATAGACGGTAGGTAGGTGCTGGGTACGATTTTAGTATAATGTGAATGACCGTAAGCAAACGTCTAGGTATGCGTACCCCTGTCTTGTTTAACTTTACTGAGTGGTAGCATGGCAGTGTTGCTATGCGCATGGGCCCACGGACGGCCGGTGGCGGGTTGGATCGCGCGCGCGGCCGCTGTAGGTAATACCTACCTTCGGCCGTGCGCGCGTCACGAGTAGGTAGGTAGTAGCACGTGTGCGGCCGGGCGCACGCTTTACATTGCGTTCTTTTACTTACAGTGCATTTATTTCAACTTAAATTTGAACTTTGGGTGTCTAAATTAATTGTGAAGTTTTTAGTTATCGATACTTGATATTTTTTAGTACAAAATTACAACTTTTTTTTTTTAAAACAATTTCTGTTTCTGCCTAAACTAAGAGTTTCCGCGGGTATGTTTCTTGGGGAAAGTTGTTCAGTTTCATGGGTAGAATATGAGGTTTCAATTAATGCTAGCGGTCTTTTTACACCCTGTATAGTTCGAGCCAGAGCGGCTCGTGCGGATAGCTGGAAGATCCAAGACATAAGGATGAAGCGCTCGTCTGGATCACGTCTTCCGATGTCAAAAAGGGTCCCCGGGGGGACGACGACGACGACGACAGAACCGTAGATGCTTTGTCACTTTGAGGTCTGAACCGTCTGGGGGCGATTCTCACGCTGTGACATGTTAAATTCCACGTTTTCTGTAGCCAAAAATCTGTATTAAAACGTCATTAAAATTGATCTTCGACAACAGTCAAACATAATTGAACAAATGTTTTGGTTGCAACAGACATTTTAATGTTATTGTAAAATTAGATATGTGGCTATAAAAATGTCCCACAGCGCGAGAATTAGGCCCCTGATCATGTGTTTCCCTAAGCCATAAAATAGCGTGTTACCCATCCAGGAGCACTCCTTAAGCTTAACAGAGTCTTCATCATATCAGCCAGAAGACGCCCATTACTGGGCATAGGCCTCCCCCAGAGATCTCCACCAAGGCCGGTCCTGTGCTTTCAGCATCCAGCTGGTACCTGCAATCTTTACCAGGTCGTCAGTCCACCTTGTGGAAGGCCTACCCACGCAGCGTCTTCCGGTACATGGTCGCCACTCGAGAACTTTACTGCCCCATCGGCCATCTGTTCTTCGAGCTATGTGCCCTGCCCACTGCCACTTCAGTCTGGCAATCCTTAGAGCTATGTCGGTGACCTTGGTTCGCTTGCGGATCTCCTCATTTCTGATTCGATCGCGCAAAGAGACTCCGAGCATAGCTCTTTCCATTGCCCTTTGGGTAATAGTAAGCTTTCTTATAAGGCCCACAGTAACAGCGTAATAGCGTAACAGAGTCTTACCACCGGTCAAAAGTCGGCATTAAATGGTTTCCGGTTTGAAACCTTAGGTTAAGGATGTACCTTAGGTAAAGTGCTGTCTATGTCTATGTCTAAAATGTAAAAAAAGGGATTGCCACTAACCGAATGGCTATTGTAGTCAATCGATCAGCAGCGCCCTGAGAGACGAAATCTCCGGAGCGGTTGGAGGGCAGCGGCATTACTGTGCGAATAAGAACTATTTTTCCGTACATTTTTTCGTGGTCAACTAGACAACCGTGTTCCGGTTAACGACACAGTGTGTAGTTGCCCTAAAGTTAACACAGCAAAACGTCTAGTTTAGTATAATTATGGTTGTAAGTGACTAATTCCTATATACCTTTATTGTTATTACAGTCCTTTGTGTGCGTTTATTATAATTACAACTTATTGTTAATACCTTATAAAACAAAAATATTAAAAGTTACTACGTTCACGGCTGTATTTTTCTCTGATCTTTGTTAATATTACAATGAATTAAAAAAAACTATTGAAATGCATTGAATTGAGAGTTCAAGTGTTGATAGTAGGTAATTATTGTAAGATAGACAGATAGTAATTATTATCAGATAACCTAACGTGCGTTGAGGAGTAAGCTAATAATAGGTACCTATGCCTTGTAGTTGTGATTTCGCTGATTATCTTATCAGTCATCATTTAAAGCGAAATATAACTATGCAAGCCTTATGGCTTGGCAGCGGATACAGATAAAAGTGGTAGTACATTACTAGTTCTACCCATTCCATCCTTAAGCTTTACAGCGTCCCGTCACAGGTAGGTGTTGAAACTGACGCAAAAGATAAGTATTAAAGTTTGAATTGCGTATATTTGTATCTGTCCACGGAATAGAAGCTTCCGAACGGATGAACCAATATTTATGGTTTTTTAATAATTTACATCCCAATTACCGCAGTGTCTCAAGACGAAGTTCTTTGACCAATGTGTGTTGTCAGTAATGACCTACGGAACAGAAACACGTGGCCGCTCACTATGGGACTTATAAGATAGCTCACTGTTACCAAAAGGGCAATGGAATGGCTTACACTCGGAGTCTCGTTGCGCAATCGAATCAGAAATGAAAAGATCCGTAAGCAAACCAAGGTCACCGACATAGGATTGCCAGACTGAAGTGGCAGTGGGCAGGGCACATAGCTCGAAGAACAGATGGCCGATGGGGCAGTAAAGATCTCGAGTGGCGACCACGTACTGGAAGACGTAGCCTGGTTAGGCCTCCCACAAGGTGGACCGACGAGCTGGTAAAGATCGCAGGTATTTACCAGATGGATACGGAATGCACAGGCAGGCATATGTCTAGCAGTGGGCGTCTTTGGCTGATATGATGATGATGATGATGATAATTATTAGTTTTTAGGCTACATTGTAATTTCATTGTTCTACCTTTTAACGGTAAAAGTAAGGCTAGAAAATATATGATATTTTATGCATAATAACAAACACTACAAATACTAAACAATAGTAAAAACTAGACAAACATTTTTTTTTTTTTTTCGTTTAATCATCAGTTACATAAACTTCGTAAAAAGCAAAATACATCATTAGAAGCCTATAACAGATCATCGCTTAAATGAATTTAAATATGCATATAAATACATGAGCAAAACTAAGAAATAGTGTATTTAACTACTTTTATCTACAGTCATAGCGTAATGTTCCAATTACATATTCGAAAACAATTGTTTAAGGATACACTTTTAACACGCCAGTCTATAAAATTTTAAAAAATTACTTATCGATACAGCATTTCTCATACTATTTTCATAACAGCTGTATCGTAAAATAACTTTTTAATCATTATGCAACACATATCTTTTTTAAATTTTTGTCGAGCGCCGAAACACGGCTAAATGTAGGCTGAATACCTAAATGTCTTCAACAAATTCAAAATTCAAATTTTCCTGTTTATATTTGTGATCAGTTCATAGTCTGTGGTTATCATTATGTACATTTGGAATTATTTTCCCGCTAAACAGAATATTTTTTCTAATTGTTGTAATTTGTGTTTGTGAATGTTTTTTCTTGTTTGAAGCAAATAAATAGATAAATGTGAAAGTAGTGAAGTGAATTTCCCGCCACTTGATATCCTCGACGCGTAGATACAACAGAACTGACTCGCAGTTACTTCCAGAAAAGTTGAAAAAATTATAGGTACGAAATTTTAACATGAAAATATGAGTGTAGATAAAGTAGATACGCCTCGTATGATCAACAGACACTCATGTTTTAATACGCCCTTTTATATGACAGTTGCATAAACTACTATTATACAATATGGCACTCAATTAATTTAACAAGGGATAAGAGCATAAGAGCATCAACCTTATATCTATAAACTATTGAAATTGCTCTAGGCGATTAGAGTAATAATAATAATCACTAATTCACTCATGTCATCACTAATCTATAGTAAAAATAAAGTTTGAGTAGTTACAACAATATCCATCACCCAGCTCACTCACAACCGAAGAAACAACTGCTTATTAACGATTTTGCCTTCATAGCACTTGTGTTAAAGATATCAAGATCTAAGACTTGCGCCCAGACATTAAATTGTTTACATGCTCGGTATAGAAAACTGTATTGACGAATTTTAATTTACACAATAAATTAGGACAGTTTACTACATTAGTAGTAATTTTCAGTAGGAAAGAAATGTCGGCTATATTTCGTCGTGTCTGCAAAGGCAATAAATGGAACATCCTACAGTAATCTTCATAAGATTCCGAACGATACGGACGTCTTAAACGAAAACATAACTATTTGACGAATTTTTTTTGGATGCGATCAATACGGAATATGTATACTTTGTAGCAGGGGTTCCAGATCTGTGATGCGTATTCCAAAGTACTTCTAACATATGTGCAGTATAATATTTTGAATGATTTCATATTTTTGAAGTCCCTGGAGCTACGCATCACAAATCCTAGGGCCCTCGACGCCCTGCCTATTATATTTATTTTATTTTATTTTAGATAAGTAGGCAGACAACAAATTATAATCTTATATCTAACAGCTCTAGACTCTAAACCTTTACAAATTTGATACCCAATCACAATTGTACACAACATTAAAAAAAAACATTGACAAAAGTGATAATAAAAAAAAATTACTAAGAGTGTATGCAGTTAATTACCTACCTACATTAATTTATTTTCATACTTTTAAAAGTTATTTAAAATAGTGTTAAAGTTATAGCACATTCTTAATAAGGGACTGTTGTTTGAGACATTGTTATTTGCAGATGGTATATATCAAACAACTGTGGTGTACGTACGGTACTTTAAATCGTAGATTTTCCAATAGTCCACCATCTAACTGCCATTTACAATTTTTTGCAAAATACTCAAGTCTGACACCCATCTTCTGTCATCAAGACTTTGCATCTGAAATCGATTCAGTACACAACGTTCGTAAGAATTGCCGTTGAATCGACTCAATTTTATTTATATGAACCGTGTAAATCGGACAACAAACGACTAAGCAGTATTCAAGTATACTCCGAACCAGAGAATTATACAACATCATCCAGCAATACGCGTAATGAAGTACAACATTTGATTGGCCCTGCTACATATACTATCATAATGATCTCTAAACGACAGTGCGGAATTAAACATTACACCTAAATCCCGCACAGTATGAACTCGTTGAAGGGAAATCCCATCAATGCTACAGTGCACTCCTGCTCTTGGTGAATGTTATAATTTGACATTTTTTAGCATTAAGGGACATTTTATTATGATCACACCATTGCTTGATTGTGTTGATGTCCCTCTGGAGCCTGACACAGTCATCGATATTATATTTACGTCCTTAAATTTTTATATCATCGGCATATGCCAGGCACCTGCTTTAGATTGAGTGTAATAAATCGTTTATGAACATCAAGAACAGAAGCGGACCGAGATTCGAGCTCTGGTGTACGCCAGATGTAGCAAGGAAAGGAATATTATCAACATGAGCATCAAATATGAGCTTAGTGTCCTGTTTTACAACAAGGTCACCAATTTCATAGCCATAACTGTAAATATTCTGTTTACGTCTGAAGCTAACTACGGCACATTTTTGAGGATTTAAGTCGAGGCAATTGATGTCACAATACTCATGGCGTCTACACAGGTCTTCCTGTAATGTCTAGGCATCATTTATCGACTCAATCCTCGCAAATAGTTTCATGTCGTCTGCAAAGCATAACAGATTATAGGAACGCAAACAACTACTAATGTCGTTAATAAAAATACCGAAGAGCAAAGCTCCCAGCAGTGAACCTTGGGGCACTCCACTTGGGACCCTTACCCAGCCAGAAACATAATTATGCACAACAACTGCTTGGTTTCTGTTATCAATATAAAATGCAAACCATCGCAATAGGTCTCCCCTAATTCCTACCATCTGTAGCTTAAACAATAGACGATCATGACCGACCCAGTCGAATGGCTTACTGTACTCCGAATAAATTGCGTCAACCTACTGGCCTGTATCTATGGTATGAGTCAAAAAATCGGTAAATAGGAAACCTGTTGGTTTGAAACGGTATATCGAACCGGTAAGAAACCATGTTAAAAGTCATTCAAGGAGTGTCTGATAGCCGCGTAAACATGTATGTGAACAATTTTCTCCATGACTTTTGACCGGATACAAAGTTTGAAAAGATACGAGATGGGTCTATAGTTCGAGACGTCATTACGTGGACCTTTTCTATGGATAGGAGTTATATATGCAGATTTCCATATTGATGGAACAGCACATTCGCTGAACGACCTCCGAAGAATCAAGGTGACAGGGACAGATATGGTTTTAGCGCAACTTATAAGGAACACAGCAGGCAGATCATCCGGTCCAGCTGATTTATCTGGGTCTTACTTATATAATAAATTTAGAGACTAAGATCAATAGACCGCTGCCATTAGGCAAAGTGTTCAAAATCTTGGCGGCATTGCTACGTTGAATGGCAATTCTCAAATGCTGTGCCAAATAAAGACCAGTATTTTGGTCACAACTTGCATCGACGAGTCGCGCTGATATATCTTTAAAAATTCGATAAGCACCCCGTCCCCATGCATTTAGTGCTTCTACCCCAAAAGGCTTTAATAAATAACCGCTGTCGAGATTACCATATTTAAGCCTTATGAGGGCTTTAATGGATTGCGCCACCGCTCCAGCCCACACTGTGTTCTGGAAAGATGTGAAGGCGCTAAGGTGTCGACGCAAGTAGAGTCCCACAAGCCTTCCCAACGGAACCAGGGTCATTCCATATATGGTCAAAATAGCAATGGCAATAGAAATGAAACAATATTGACCCAAAATGATGGGTTTATGGGAAAATTATTGGTTTACCCAGAAAATGTATGTTCCACCTATGAATCAAGTTACGTCAATTTCTAGCATACCGTACGTGAAACAGTATGGTAATGTAAATGTGAAGGCATAGCAAATACTCATACTAATGTGTAGATGGCTAAGTGGCCTGGTTCCACCTACTTTTATGGGTTATTGAAGACAAAGACCAAATATAAACAAAAAATTATCTCTTTATATTTTCTTTAATTTTATTGTATCAGTTTTCCCGTATGACGATACAATAAAGTTGATTGCGAAAATAATAAAATATAGAATCACAAAGGCGAGAGCAGCAAAGTCGAGATATAGCTTCTGGTACCAGGGCAGCAACAGAGCGGGAGAGCGCAGATGCGGCGCGCCCCGCGTGCGCACCACGTGTTCCACCCAGTGCACTATCTCGGTTCCTGGTGGTACCACCCTTTCGTGAAATATTAGTGATAGCTCTTTCACTCTGTCCCGATACCTGCAATATATTAAATATGGTCAACATGCTTCGTTTTGTTGCGCCTTCTTTACCTTCTTTAACATCTACGATTCATTGCAGGTGCATTTGTTACTGTGAGGACTAAGGTAAAATGCCTCATGCTTAGTCGTGTCATTGTGTCAACAAGTGTCAATAATTTTTTATGAATTTAAATAGATATTGTAATGTAAGATATGTATTAAGCATATCTTAATTATATTCTTATATAAATTCAATAACTTTCTTATTCTCAGTAAAAAAACGGCTCGGGCCTCAACCTAGCGTTGTCGAAAATGATAAAATTAGCTCACTTGGGAACCGGGAATGAGTATTTCAATAGAAATCTTAAATCCCGTACAACTTAGAAACGTGAACATTTTCACGAAAATGTAATAAACCACAGACAAGTTATTTGTTTCTAAATCGCATTTACAAAATTGCATTGGCCTTGATTGATTTATATTGAAATTATGATCAAACGTCGTTTGTATGGAGCACGCTCGGGCACGGGACACTCCTTCGGTATACTATATATCAACTTACGTGGAGCTCCCTACTATCTCCTTTATTGCATTTTCTAACTTTGAACTAAAATTGAAATCTAAATCCACGCGTTTTCCGAATCCTTTAGCTGCGGCCCTGTTGATGTTCCCGAATTGATCAGCATACATCGGCACACCAATTATAGGGACCCCAAAGTTAACTGCTTCGGTTGTGGAAAGTAGACCTCCGTGCGAAATGAACAACACGCAGTTTGGATGCGCTGAAAAAACATTATTAATTGGATTGTGTCTTAGTACTTAAAGTTTGTTAATAGTCAAGTTTTTACAGGACAGTGCCACAAACTTATTTGACCCGGTGACGTTGTCGCTATTCTACTTGTATAGACTTGTTCCAGTTTCGGCCGACGGGTCAGAAAAGTTTGTGGCATTGTAGGTAAGTACGAGAACTACAAGTAATAAGTTCATCGTCAATCATATACTATGGAAATAGAGTATTGAACTAACTATATACATCCTCTGAACCTAAATAGATATATTGTCCCACCTAAAATACTTTGTTGTGGTGCCCAGTCCACAATGTGCACATTCTCCGGCACTCCCGGGAGTTGTTCTTCGAACTTCCATATAACATCTTGTTTCATTTTTTTAAATGTTTGCAATAACTCTGCCGTAATGACTTTAGGTATGTCCTTACTTTTCAGCACTGAGCCCATACTGAAATAAATAACTCCATATTTCGCATTGTCCATGATTCTCTGTAAGATCTGCAATTTCCCAATTATTTTTATGGTTTGTTTTATTGGTGGCTTTTTAAGATTCCGAACCTCTAATTACTGATACAAGGGTAATGCAGTCTGCATAGCTGACGCACTCATGATGTTTTCAAGAACGGGTAAAGGTATCAAGTTGAAATTATTTTCTATTAAATACTACTTAGTCGGCTTAATGGTTAAGGGGACGGCAAAC
The DNA here is from genome assembly GCA_907269095.1 of Blastobasis adustella. Taxonomy (NCBI): domain Eukaryota; kingdom Metazoa; phylum Arthropoda; class Insecta; order Lepidoptera; family Blastobasidae; genus Blastobasis; species Blastobasis adustella. The sequence goes on along the minus strand of OU026114.1, from coordinate 3,021,082 downwards.
CGGGTCAAGGAAGGTTAGGTGGCAGTCATCATCATCATCATCGTCATCAACAGGGATTAGTACTTGAAGTTAATATCAAGACAATCAAAGACAATCTAGATAGATTAGGTTTAAATTCGTTTAGATTAGGCTTGTGTTGTGGTAATAGATAGAAGAGCCATGCGAATCGATGCAGTTTAGACTTGTTGACCATGAAATTTGGGGCGCTGGGCCCAACCTTGCACCTTAGCATTAAATTAACAATTGACAATCTTACTGACCTCTGGCAGTGGCTTAGGTTCCCCTATGTGGTATCCAGCTATCTGTATAATGTTCTGTGGAAGGTGACCTGTATGGCCGAGAGGTGGATAAGAGTTGCTGAACATCAAAGAACCATTGAACCTTGCTTCTTCCAATAAAGGTAACTTAAGTCCCCTTTTAGCGGCAGCTGCACTAAAAGCTTTATCATAAGCTTCACTATCAAAATTACGTACTTGATACCTATGTAAACAAATTTAAAAAAAGGTATAACACTGGTTGTCACATAATTTTCTCAATTTACAATTCCAAAAGATATGAATCAATCATAAAAAAGCTGATGATTAAGGAACATAAGGCTGAGGGCTGACACCATACAGATATTTTATCTATTTATGTATGTAAATGAAAAGCCAATGTAGAGATGTGTAGATGCCTGGGATGATTTATTTCCCTGGTATCATAACATATAGCGAAGTGAAACTTACCATTTGTCATATTTTACTTCTAAAAATTTGTATAAACTGTAAGCTCTCTCCCAAAAATTAAAGGGCGGTACTTCACTAGAGAGTGTGTCGCCTATGTATGCTGGATTTGGATCTTCATCCATCAACGAAAGAACCATGTGATGAGGCTCCATGGATGAGGACCAAATGAGAGGGCAGTTATAAACAGATGCAAATCTAAAAGAAAAATATTATTATAATTGTCAGCTGGAAGACACCCACTGCTATATTCTTACACCCTAGATCCCTGGACCTTACACGCCACTAATAAGGTAGATATAATACGGCTTCCCTGTCCGTTTTTATTACTATATATACTTCATTTCCAAATAGGAACTCGTTTTTTTTAATGAGCTTTTCAATGTAGTAGACAATAGTCTCCTTTTTGACAATACGTCTAATGTGCTCCATCACCACGATATATTTGCTCGGCAACAACAAGATCTACGCTTTTGCTAGACGATGCGACGATTCTGCTTGTAATCTCATTATAAGAAATACCGGACAAAGATGTCATAATTGTATGATTGTGTTGTTGATTCGTGTTAGCATACAGGACGACATCATAGAAAAATCATCATAAAAAAATTTACAACGTAAATTTTTCTCTATGGACGACATTGACGCCCTTTCTAGAGGACAAGGGCAGATGATGTATCAGATGATAAAAGTGCAATGACATTTAGCTCACCCAGAATATATTTCGCTGAACATCCACTCGGCGAGAACAGCGTCAAAGGATTCTCTTGGGTCGTGCAATAGCTTTTGCACCTCTGTGTTGAGCACAGTTGCCTTGGCTATATTAAACATCATGCTAAGGGCAGTGCTGAAAGGTATTGATTTCACCTCGTTCCCCACAAACGTCTCTATATTGAAATGCCTAACTGGAATTATATAAATGCCATTAGTCTTGCTATTGACAGGTAGAAAACGGAAAATATTGAGATATAAACGTAGATAGTAGTTGGTAGAATCTGTTTGAAATCATACAAGCGCATAATGTGCATGTGTTTTACATATAAATCTTCCGAAAGAATCTCTATATATCTCTATATATAAGTCTCTATATGATAGTGACAACCGAATTATATCTAAAAATAAAGAATGGTAATATGGGTAGCACTAACATGCTTATATTTGTGATATTTGGGAGAAAAGAAAAGAGAAATCGTATTTACCAGGAAACAAATGTATATTTTCAGATAGGTCGATTTGTCTCAGATTTATTGAACTATTTTTCACTATATCCGTTGTTATATATGTTACCTGAAAAAGAAACAAAATATAGTTACAAAATAGATCCAGCTTGGAAAAGGTACTCCTGCCATGTCTGGGATTAATCAGCCTCTACTAACGACCGTGGAGACGACTGGTGGAGTGGCAACGAAGCAACTATTTAGTACCTAACAAATAAAATACAATTTAATTTACTTCCGCCACCTTCCTTCCGAGTTTCAGACGGACTCAGCACCGCGAATGTTTATTTATTCCCTTTACTCGTTATGGACGCGTATAGCGTGGCCTTAAATGATCAATAGTCACCGATCAGATTAACCTACTTCGGGAAAGTCTTGCCTGTGGAAGACCATGATCACCCTCGATTCGCCAACGGTATTAGGACGCACACCCTTAAAAACGGACGCCATTTCATACTAAAGAAGAGTGAAGCATTTACGTCCAACAATTTCTTGACAATTGATTTTGTTGCACATTATCCAAATGTCCATTACGGCGATGACTAAACTCACTAGGATATGGAAAGACCGTGAAACTAAAGTAAGGTTCTCTCAATATTTTTTTACGGCTCCAAATCTTTGACGATAAGACAGAAAGAAAGAATCATAATCGACGCTTCTATAATGTGGTGCTGGACGCGTATGTTGCGACCGCAAGGCGAACCAACGTGTCCATTTTCGATGAGCTCGGAATAATCATCTGCGTCCAGCGGAAACTCAAATAAATTATTACGGACACGTTGCTCGCAGAAACCAATGAACTAGAAACTAATGATGGTTGATGAAGTTAACGGAAAAATGACAGCGCGCTCTGTCGCCTACCCGTTGGTCAGACCAAATACATACACTTACTGGCCTGCCATTAGTTTTTAAGACTGCCGATGACGGAATCACATGGAAGAGTATGGTACAGCAAGTGGCCAACATTTCAGACGAGACAGCAACGAAGATGTCGACTAAGAAGAAAGACATTACCAAATTCAAACATTACATATTCAAACAGATATACCAGGTGTCACAATCCGCCACCATTTTATGCTTCACTCATGATTTTAGAAAGTAGGAGCATATTTTTTTTCAGATTCGTGTGCGCTCCTGATATCGTGTGCCGGCGCGGGGCAAAATAAATAAAAAATATAGGGGAAAGATTCACACAGCGCCATCTAGACATACACTAAGCAAGCTTGTACTGTGTGAATTGTTAACGAATAAACTATCTAGTTAGGAAAGTCTCACCTCGAGCGTGCTTTAGCGAACGGAAAATTGCAAAAGATCTCCTCTACAAAGTTCAACTGCTCAACACAGAAGATTTTTACAATCAGGGTTTTTAAGGTACTAAGCAAGCAATTGATCCTATTTAAGTATCTACCAATTTTCAAATTTAACAAATAAGTACCTCGTGTCCAGCTCGTAGGAGATTGTTGACAAATCCCTCACCAAGTATTGCATGACTCCTGTTCGGACAAGGGAACACCACTAACAATTTCAAACCAACACATAAGTCAGACAGTAGAACTGTAGTGGTCCAAAATACCAAAAACTTAAACATTATGAACTAAACATTAATATTGTACTCGTTTTCTTTATTTTTCCTTTTTGAACTTTCACATTTACAGTCAATGACAAGACTCGATGAAGTGGATGTCAACGGGATAGATAGTTTTATTTATAAATGCCCTATAGTCAGAGCGGTCGCTGCATGTTACAGCAAAATGCAATCTTGCACGAGAAACATACTCAAAGAATGGAAGAAAAACAACAACCAAAGAGGGTTTCTCCTAAAAACTACAGCAAAAAAGCAGGCAATGAAATTAAATTTGAAAAACAGCCAACATCGAGACAATCATGGAGTTATATAGATATTTTTTGTATGAACATGTAGAATTGGGTGGTCTTGCTATCTTTCCAGACCCATATTTGCATACTCATGTAAGATCTTGTTCATGGGATCCTGATTGCAACTCAAACACAGAAGTACAGCGGCTGCCCGGACTACTACACAGTGACAGACAGTTAATAACAAAGATTACAGAGTACAAATTGTTCAAAGTCACGTCGTCAGTCTATCTATCAGTAGGCCACGTGCGCACTAATCGGCTCACCGCCTTAGCAGACCGTCCGGCAACCGAGATGTTTTTTAATCCTAGTCTGTCAAACGAGCAGACAGTCCACCTGGTGGTATGCGGTAACTTTTTTATATAAGACAAGACAGGCGTGTGACCGCCATCTCACCTGTTGGTAAGTGACGATGCGGCCGAAGATGCCCGTCTTGGAACCGCCTATTCAATCTAGCCTTGGAGGCATCGAGCCAAAGCGGCTCGTGCGGATAGCTGGAAGATCCAAGACATAAGGATGAAGCGCTCGTCTGTATCACGTCTTCCGATGTCGAAAACGAGGCACGTTGTCGCCACTCGAGAACTTTACTGCCCCATCGGCCATCTGTTCTTCGAGTTATGTGCCCTGCCCACTGCCACTTCAGTCTGGCAATCCTTAGAGCTGTGTCGGTGACCTTGGTTCGCTAGCGGATCTCCTTATGTGTCAGATTCGATCGCGCAAAGAGACTCCGAGCATAGCTCCTCCATTGCCCTTTGGGTAATAGTGAGCTTTCTTATAAGTCCCACAGTGTGCGTAACAGAGTCTTATCACCGGTCAAAAGTCGGCTTACAATGATTTTCGGTTTGAAACCTTAGGTTAAGGATTTAATGTGGAACCGAATGAAGTGCTGTCTATGTCTATGTCTAAAATGTAAAAATTATTATTCTCTGATCTATGTTAATATTACAATGAATTAAAAAAAACTATTGAAATGCATTGAATTGAGAGTTCAAGTGTTGATAGTAGGTAATTATTGTAAGATAGATAGATAGTAATTATTATCAGATAACCTAACGTGCGTTGAGGAGTAAGCTAATAATAGGTACCTATACCTTGTAGTTGTGATTTTGCTGATTATCTTAACAGTCGTCATTTAAAGCTAAATATAACTATGCAAGCCTTATGGCTTGGCAGCAGATACAGATAAAAGTGGTAGTACATTACTAGTCCTACCCATTCCATCCTTAAGCTTGACAGCGTCCCATCACAGGTAGGTGTTGAAACTGACGCAAAAGATAAGTATTAAAGTTTGAATTGCGTATATTTGTATCTGTCTACGGAATAGAAGCTCCCGAACGGATGAACCAATAATTATGGTTTTTTAATAATTATAGGTTGGGCAGCGTTCGGGAAGCTACGACATATATTTTCGTCCCAATTACCGCAGTGTCTCAAGACGAAGTTCTTTGACCAATGTGTGTTGTCAGTAATGACCTACGGAACAGAAACACGTGGCCGCTCACTATGGGACTTATAAGATAGCTCACTGTTACCAAAAGGGCAATGGAATGGCTTACACTCGGAGTCTCGTTGCGCATTCGAATCAGAAATGCGAAAATCCGCAAGCAAACCAAGGTCACCGACATAGGATTGTCAGGCTAAAGTTGCAGTGGGCAGGGCACATAGCTAGAAGAACAGATGGCCGATGGGGCAGTAAAGTTCTCGAGTGGCGACCACGTACTGGAAGACGTAGCGTGGTTAGGCCTCCCACAAGGTGGACCGACGAGCTGGTAAAGATCGCAGGTACCTACCAGATGGATACGGAATGCACAGGCAGGCATATGTCTAGCAGTGGGCATCTTTGGCTGATATGATGATGATTTTTTGAGAGTTTTTAGGCTACATTGTAATTTCATTGTTCTACCTTTTAACGGTAAAAGTAAGGATAGAAAATATATTATATTTTTTGCATAATAACAAACACAACAAATACTAAACAATAGTGAAAATTAGACGAACAAATTTTGTTTTTTTTTTGGTTAATCAACAGTTACATAAACTTCGTAAAAAGCAAAATACATCAATGGAAACCTATAATAGATCCACGCTTATATGAATTTAAATATGCATATAAATACATGAGCAAAACTAAGAAATTGTGTATTTAACTACTTTTAAACAATATGGCACTCAATTAATTTAACAAGGGATAAGAGCATCAATCTTATATCTATAAACTATTGAAATTGCTCTAGGCGATTAGAGTAATAATAATAATCACTAATTCACTCATGTCATCACTAATCTATAGTAAAAATAAAGTTTGAGTAGTTACAACAATATCCATCACCCAGCTCACTTACAACCGAAGAAACAACTGCTTATTAACGATTTTGCCTTCATAGCACTTGTGTTTAAGATATCAAGATCTAAGATTTGCGCCCAGTCATTAAATTGTTTACATGCTCGGTATAGAAAACTGTTTTGCGAATTTTAATTTACACAATAAATTAGGACAGTTTACTACATTAGTAGTAATTTTCAGTAGGAAAGAAATGTCGGCTATATTTCGTCGTGTCTGCAAAGGTAATAAATGGAACATCCTACAGTAATCTTCATAAGATTCCGAACGATACGGACGTCTTAAACGAAAACATTACTACTTGACGAATTTTTTTTGGATGCGATCAATACGAAATATGTATACTTTGTAGCAGGGGTTCCAGATCTGCGATGCGTATTCCAAAGTATTTCTAACATATGTGCAGTATAATATTTTGAATGTTTTAATATTTTTGAAGTCCCTGGCGCTACGCATCACAAATCCTAGGGCCCTCGACGCCCTGCCTATTATATTTATTTTATTTTATTTTAGATAAGTAGGTACAATAACAGACAACAAATTATCATTAACAGCTCTAGCCTCTAAACCGTTACAAATTTGATGCCCAATCATAATTGTACACAACATTAAAAAAGAAGCATTGACAAAGGTAATGATAAAACAAAATAACTAAGAGTGCATGCAATTAATTACCTACCTACATTAATTTATTTTCATACTTTTTAAAGTTATTTAAAATAGTGTTAAAGTTATAGCACGTTCTTAATAAGGGACTGTTGTTTGAGACATTGTTATTTGCAGATGGTATATCAAACAACTGTGGTGTACGTACGGTACTTTAAATCGTAGATTTTCCAATAGCCCACCATCTAACTGCCATTTACAATTTTTTGCAAAATACTCAAGTTGACACCCATCTTCTGTCATCAAGACTTTGCATCTGAAATCGATTCAAACGGTCCGTGTATTCCGGCAGAGCGCGTCTGATACCCAGTCTGGTACACAACGTTCGTAAGAATCGCCGTTGAATCGACTCAATTTTATTTTTATGAACCGTGTTAATCGGACACCAAACGACTAAGCAGTATTCAAGTATACTCCGAACCAGAGAATTATACAACATCATCCAGCAATACGCGTAATGAAGTACAACATTTGAATGGCCCTGCTACATATACTATCATAATGATCTCTTAACGACAGTACGGGATCAAACATTACACCTAAATCCCGCACAGTATGAACTTGTTGAAGGGAAATCCCATCAATGCTATAGTACACTCCTGCTCTTGGTGAATGTTATAATTTGTCATTTTTTAGCATTAAGGGACATTTTATTATGATCACACCATTGCTTGATTGTGTTGATGTCCCTCTGGAGCCTGACACAGTAATCGATATTATAAATACGTCGGTAAATTTTTATATCATCGGCATATGCCAGGCACCTGCTTTAGATTGAGTGTTTTAAATCGTTTATGAACATCAAGATCAGGAGCGGACCGAGATTCGAGCCCTGGGGTACGCCAGATGTAGCAAGGAAAGGAATATTATCAACATGAGCATCGAATATGAGCTTAGTGTCCTGTATTACACCAAGGTCACGTATTGTTGTTTGTGTAGGCAGTATACTTCCACCAATTTCATAGCCATAACTGTAAATATTCTGTTTACGGCTGAAGCTAATTACGGCACATTTTTGAGGATTTAAGTCGAGGCAATTGATGTCACAATACTCATGGCGTCTACACAGGTCTTCCTGTAATGTCTAGGCATTGTTTATCGACTCAATCCTCGCAAATAGTTTCATGTCGTCTGCAGAGCATAACAGATTAGAGGAACGCAAACAACTACTAATGTCGTTAATAAAAATAGCGACCACAACTGCTTGGTTTCTGTTATCAATATAAGATGCAAACCATCGCAATAGGTCCCCCCTAATTCCTACCATCTGTAGCTTAAGCACTAGACGATCATGATCGACCCTGTCGAATGCCTTACTGTAGTCCGAATAAATTGCGTCAACCTGCTGGCCTGTATCCATGGTATGAGTCAAAAAATCGTTAATTAGAAACAGGTTTGAAACGGTAGATCGACCCGGTGAGAAACCATGTTGAAAGTCATTCAAGGAGTGTTTGATAGCCGCGTAAACATGTATGTGTACAATTTTCTCCATGACTTTTGACCGGATACAAAGTTTGAAAAGATACGAGATGGGTCATTACGTGGACCTTTTCTATGGATAGGAGTTATATATGCAGATTTCCATATTGATGGAATAGGACATTTGCTGAACGACCTCCGAAAAATCAAGGTGACAGGGACAGATATGGTTTTAGCGCAACTTATAAGGAACACAACAGGCAGATCATCCGGTCCAGCTGATTTATCTGGGTCTAACTTATATAATAAATTTAGAGACTAATATCAATAGACCGCTGCCATTAGGCAAAGTGCTCAAAATGCTGGCGGCATTGCTACGTTGAATAGCAATTCTCAAATGCTGTGCCAACCCAGAAAATGTATGTTCCACCTATGAATCAAGTTACGCCAATTTCTAGCATACCGTACGTATAACAGTGTGGTAATGTAAATGTAAAGGCATGGCAAATACTCATACTAATGTGTAGATGGCTAAGTGGCCTGCTTCCACCTACTTTTATGGGTAATTGAAGACAAAGACCAAATATAAACAAAAAATTATCTCTTTAGATTTTCTTTAATTTTATTGTATCAGTTTTCCCGTATGACGATACAATAAACTTGATTGCGAAAATAATAAAATATAGAATCACAAAGACGAGAGCAGCAAAGTCAAGATATAGCTTCTGGTACCAGGGCAGCAACAGAGCGGGAGAGCGCAGATGCGGCGCGCCCTGCGTGCGCACCACGTGTTCCACCCAGTGCACTATCTCGGTTCCTGGTGGTACCACCCTTTCGTGAAATATTAGTGATAGCTCTTTCACTCTGTCCTGATGTCAACATGTTGCGTTTTGTTGCACCTTCTTTACGTTCTTAAGGCTGTTTTTTATGCTATATGCAGTGACAAACGAGCAGACAACCTACCTGATTGTAAACGATAACTGTCGCCCATAACATTCATTGCAGGTGCATTTGTTACTATGAGGACTAAGGTAAAATGCCTCATTCTTAGTCGTGTCATTGTGTCAACAAGTGTCATTAATGTTTTATTAATTTCAATAGGTATTGTAATGTAAGATATGCATTAAGCATATCTTAATTACATTCTTACATAAATTTAATAACTTTCTTATTCTCAGTAAAAAAGAACCAACTCGGGCCTCAACCTAGCGTTTCCTAAAATTAGCTCACTTGGGAACCGAGAATAAATTCATTGGCTTTGATTGATTTATATTGAAATTACGATCAAACGTCGTATGTATGAAGCGCGCTTGGGGGACACTCCTTCGCTTATTTAACTATAATATATATCAACTTACGTGGAGCTCCCTACTATGTCCTTTATTGCATTTTCTAACTTTGAACTAAAATTAAAATCTAAATCCACGCGTTTTCCGAATCCTTTAGCTGAGGCCCTGTTGATGTTCCCGAATTGATCAGCATACATCGGCACACCAATTATAGGAACCCCAAAGTTAACTGCTTCGGTTGTTGAAAGTAGACCTCCGTGCGAAATGAACAACACGCAATTTGGATGCGCTGAAAAAACATTATTAATTGGATTGTGTCTTAGTACTTAAAGTTTGTTAATAGCTAAGTTTTTACAATAGGTACAGTGCTACAAACTTATTTGACCCGGTTACTTTGTCGCTGTCCTACTTGTGAACACTTGTTCCAGTTTTGGATTCTGGGTCGGATAAGTTTGTGGCATTGTAGGTAAATACGAGTACTATTTGTTATAACACATCCACTAATACGCTTTACACTTAAATATTTGTGATCATCATTTTGTGCGGTTTTATCTAGGCACATGCAAAATATGTACTTAACCTATTTGCAAGCGAGCGGCATCATCCACTGACAGTCACTCACAGTGACCGATAGACAACCAGCGGCGCTAGCGTCGCGGAGTTCCTTTTCTTTTCTTTTTTATGGTCTGTGGTGGTGGTGCCGCGGCGCTTGAGCATTTTATTTAATTTATGTACAATAAAATTATTGTAATGTTTAATATTAAGACATTCATGAGCGTTTGTAAAAAACCTAAACTGAATAAACATGATTTGATTTGATTTGATTTATACAAATGAATAAGTTAATCGTCAATCATAGACTATTTAAATAGAGTATTGAAATAACTAAATACATCCTCTGAACCTAAATAGATATATTGTCCTACCTAAAATACTTTGTTGTGGTGCCCAGTCCACAATGTGCACATTCTCAGGCACTCCCGGGAGTTGCTCTTCGAACTTCCATATTACAGTTTGTTTAATTTTTTTAAATGTTTGTAATAACTCAGCCGTGATGACTTTAGGTATATCCTTACTTTTCAGCACTGAGCCCATACTGAAATAAATAACTCCATATTTCACATTGTCCATGATTCTCTGTAACATCTGCAATTTTCCAATTATTTTTATGGTTCTAAACCTCTAATTCCTGTACTGTCAGTATAGCTGACTCACTCATGACGTTCTCAAGAATGGGTAAAGGTATCATGTTAAAATTATTATTAAATACTCCTTAGTCGGTGGCCTAATGGTTAAGGCGGACCCCTAGGGCAAACAAGGTCGAGAAAGGTCAGATGGCAGTCATCATCATCATCATCATGGGTTAGTAATTGGAGTCAATCTCAAGACAATCAAAGACACTTGATATAGATTAGGTTAAAATTGGTTCGGTTAGGCTTGTGTTGTGGTAATAGATAGAAAAGCCATGCAAATCGATGCAATTTAGATTTGTTGACCATAAAGATTGAGTCGCAGGGCCCAACCTTTGCAACTTAGCATTAAATTAACATCAAAAATATTTGACAATCCTACAAACCTCTGGCAGTGGCTTTGGTTCCCCTATGTGGTATCCAGCTATTTGTATAATGTTCTGCGGAAGGTGACCTGTATGGCCGAGAGGTGGGTAAGAGTTGCTAAACATCAAAGAGCCATTGAACCTTGCTTCTTCCAATGAAGGTAACTTAAGTCCTCTTTTAGCGGCAGCTGCACTAAAAGCTATATCATAAGCTTCACTATCAAAATTACGTACTTGATACCTATGTAAACAAATTTTAAAAAAGGTATAACACTGGTGGTCACTTAATTTTCTTCACAATTTACAATTCCAAAAATATGAATCAATCATAAAAAAGCTGATGATTAAGGAACATAAGGGTGAGGGCTGACACCATCCAGATATTTTATCTATTAATGTATGTAAATGAAGAGCCAATGTAGAGATGTGTAGATGCCTGGGATGATTTGTCTCTCTGGTATCATAACATATAGCGAAGTGAAACTTACCATTTGTCATATTTTACTTCTAAAAATTTGTATAAACTATAAGCTCTCTCCCAAAAATTAAAGGGTGGTACTTCACTTGAGAGTGTGTCGGCTATGTATGCTGGATTGGGATCTTCATCTATCAACGAAAGTACCATGTGATGAGGCTCCAAGGATGAGGACCATATGAGAGGGCAGTTAAAAACAGATGCAAATCTAAAAGAAAAATATTATTATTATTGTCAGCTGGAAGACATCCACTGCTATATTCTCTACACCCTAGATCCTATGATCTTCTAAGGTCTTCCGTCCGTTTTTTTTAGCGTAAATCCTAAAGCTGTCACCCATTCTACCGCTGTAACCCCTGTTTGGCCAATATCCAAGAGACCTAAAGGGTACAAGTTTTCACACTGGCACTTTGGATTTCGGTTTGGATTGGATATGGCATATTGGATATTGGTGCGGGACCGCTCGCCCGCCGCGCGCGCCGCGCTGGCTGCCGCGCTCGCCAGTGTGGATTGGGACGACGTTTATGCCCGCTGTGACACGCCGAACCAGCTGGCGCAGTCTGTTATTAATATTTTAATTAATAAAATCGACATTTGCTTCCCATTTAAGAATAGACCTAATAAATTGATAAGGTCATCCTGGGTTTCCGAGAAGATCATAGATACTAAGGTTCTGCTTTTCGAGATGGTAAACCTTAGCAGCAGATTGTCAATGTCGAGACTGGCAGATGCAAAACATCAAATGTGGACTACACTGCACTCATAAAGGACAGTGACGGTAGGGCATTTAACACACCAGTAGCTCTGGTAAACTTCTTAAATAATCAGTTCGTGTCCGCAGCCGCGCAGAGCGGCGCGCCCGTCGCGGACGTGCATGCAGTGCGGTCGCGGCTGGCGACCAGCGGAGGCTATGCTGACAGATCGTTCCGTTTTAGACGTTTCACTGCCGCAGAAGTGTACACCATTATAACCAAGCGGATAGCCGTCAAGCCAACTGTGGACATCTTCGGAATGTCAGCGGAAACATTGGTTTCCGTGGCAGAAACTATGTCGTCTCCACTGGCGACTATCTTTAACAGGTGCCTTCAAAGTGGTGTTTATCCAACGGCCTTTAAATAAGTTAAGGTGTGTCCCCTGTACAAGGGAAAAGGTAAAAAAGAAGATCCGAACTGCTATCGCCCTATTTCAGTCATCCCAGTTACAGCAAAAGTATTACAAAACGGTCTGTCTAGCCGATTGTGTACATTCTTGGAAGAGACTAATGCTCTCTCTAGTCGACAATTTGCCTATAGAGCAGGGTACTCTACCACCATGCTCGCAAGAGAGGTGGTAAGCTGCATTGTACACGCTCGAGAGAAGGTACAGCAGGTGGCTCTGCTTTGCTGCGACCTCTCCAAGGCCTTCGATGTCGCCGATCACGACGTGATTGCCATAAAACTCGATCATTATGGAATCCGTGGCCCAGCGCTGGCCGTAATAATGGATTTCATGGAGAGTAGAATGCATTACGTCGTGGGCGGTGGCGGTGATGTGCGATCTAATGGAGTGTCTACGGTGAAGGGGGTTCCTCAAGGATCATCGTTGTCAAACCTCGCATTTACGGTGCTTCTAAACGACCTTCCAGAAGCAATTTCTTGCTTAGAAGCGGAAGTTTTTATTTACGCTGATGACGTAGCGGTAGTGGTCACTGCACCATCTGTAGATGCCTTGGAAGCTAGCCTTATCTCGGTATCAAGTGAATTAATGTGTTGGTTCAGAGACAATGGCTTAAAACTCAACCTGGAAAAGACACATTTCCTACATTTCAATTTATCCGGTCGAGCTCGGCGACAGCTACAAATAGCGGTGGAGGGAGTCGAGCTGAGGCAGGTCAATGAGGCCTCCTTTCTGGAGTTCCATGTCGACGACCGTTTGAACTGGGATACGCATGTCGAGGAGCTCAGTGCGAGGCTGGGGCGTGCATGCTTTGCGCTCGGTCGTCTTTGCTCCACTCTCCCACAGCAGGTAACTCGTACATGCTACTTCGCCACAGTACAGTCGCTCTTGCAATATGGCATTGAGTTTTGGGGGCGCGCTGCCGACTGGGAGCGCGTCTTCAGACTCCAGAAGAGAGCTGTGCGAGCACTAGCAGGTGTTCCTCAGGATGAACCGGCCCGGGAGCTGTTCGTTTCGCTCGGCATCATGACAATGCCTGGCCTGCTGATATTCCAGGTTGCTACGTATGTCTGGGCTAATATTAACCAGTACTCGAGGAGGAGTGATTATAAGGGTCATACACTTCGACATGGCAATAGACTTCTCCCGATTTCGCACAGCCTGACTAAAACTTCAAGGCTGATCGGCGTTATGGGCCCCAATGTCTATAATAGACTACCGCAAGACGTGGTTGACGCTCCGAGCACCGCATCATTCAAAGACAGATTACGTCGATGGCTCGTAAAGAGTGCTTTTTATAGTTATAATGAATTTTTAAATGTTGATATCTCGAATAAACTTGTGTCTACATTCTAGTAACTATTATAATGATTGAAATATTATTTTGTATTGTTGACATTTCACTATTTAATTATTTTATTAATATAATCATAGTACTATTATTATGTAATATGACATTGCAAATGTATTTAACATGTAAAATAATGACTTGTAACGAATGTTATTAATAAATTATGATTATGATTATGATTATCCATCCCTGTAGTATAAAATAAGTCTATATGTTCAGAGTCTGACCAACTGAATCTAAATAAATAATAAAATAAATTATCTTAACGAGACAACTGGATACATAGGTTCTGAACTAAAAACTATAAACATTAATTAAACCGTAGATATGGTTTACCTATTTACTTTCGTCATGCGAAGTGCGAGTCAGAGTAGTACGTATACGCAAGGTTCTGCACAATTAAGAATAGTACACAATGACTATTACTGGGGCAGTCGAATAAATCCGATACTATTACACTTTCGAGCAGTTTTTCAGCAATAGCGATGCGTTTGGTAAATCCATAGTTTCAGCCTGCAGCTGATGTTATTTACTAGTACAATGTTTACTTGAAATAATATATCATTCCTACAGTGTAACTATGAGCTCAGATTGCTCTTGCAGCATCTGAAATGGTGACGAAGCCTCTGGTGCTGTAACTGAATCATTTGCTTCTTCGTGAAGATTCAGAAGGGCAGATTAGAGAAACAGCACCAAAACTACTAGCAATCCTACTCTCCTAAGGAGTAGGTATTACAATTATTAAATGCGGTAGCAATAGTGTAAAAAAATAGATAATGTTGCTTGGATATCAGTTCCCATCGCTTTGCTGATCCAGAGAATAAAACGAACAGTCTTTGCCGAAAAATCCGATTAAACTAATTATGCTTTTGCAATTAAACTAACTATGTATCATTGTCATAGTTAACAACGACCCAGCGGGTCCTGCTCGCGAAGAGTCGCTTATGTACTGGCTTGTAAGCAACACACCAAACATTTACTTTAATTTCTTCGTAATTATAATTAACAAAATAGAATGCATAGAGAGCATATACCAGTTATGCAGTCCAGTATAATGGAGGACTGTACCTACTATTTAAATTTTTTATTCCGAACTTCATTTCCAAATAGGAACTCGTTTTTTTTAATGAGCTTTTCAATGTAGTAGGCAATAGTCTCCTTTTTGACAATACGTCTAATGTGCTCCATCACCACAATATATTTGCTCGGCAACAACAAGATCTACGCTTTTGCTAGACGATGCGACGATTCTGCTTGTAATCTCATTATAAGAAATACCGGACAAAGATGTCATAATTGTATGATTGTGTTGTTGATTCGTGTTAGCATACAGGACGACATCATAGAAAAATCATCATAAAAAAATTTACAACGTAAATTTTTCTCTATGGACGACATTGACGCCCTTTCTAGAGGACAAGGGCAGATGATGTATCAGATGATAAGAGTGCAATGACATTTAGCAAACCCAAAATATATTTCGCTGAACAGCGAGAACAGCGTCAAAGGATTCTCTTGGGTCATGCAATAGCTTTTGCAGCTCTGTGTTGATTGTTGTGTGCACAGTTGACTTGGTTACATTAAACATAATGCTAAGGGCATCGCTAAAAGGTAGTAATGTCGCCTCGTTTTTTACAAACGTCTCTATATTGAAATGTTTAACTGGAATTATATAAATGTCATTAGTCTTGCTATTGACGGGTTGAAAATGGAAAATATTGAGATAAAAACGGAGATTTTAGAGTTGGTAGAATCTATTTGAAATCATATTAGCGCATAATGTGCTTGTATTATACATATGAATCTTCCGGAAGAAATTATCTCTATGATAGTGACAACCGAATTATACCTAAAAATAGCGAAAGGTAATATGTGTAGCACCAGCATGATTATATTTGCGATATTTGGGAGAAGATAAGAGAATTGTATTTACCAGGAAGCAAATGTATATTTTCAGATAGGTCGATTTGTCTCAGATTTGGTTGAATTATTTTTCATCATATCCGTTGTTATGTATGTTACCTGAAAAAATAAAATACAATTTAATTTACTTACGCAACGAGTGAAAATGGTATGACGGTATACTTCGGACGGACTTCGCACCGCGATTGTTTATTTATTCGAGTAGTTGAGAGTGATTAACCTACCTCGGGGAACTCTTCCATGTGGAAGAACTTGATCACCCTCGATTCGCCAACGGTATTAGGACGCACACCCTTAAAAACGGACCTTAAAAAATACGGACGACAATTTCTTGACAATTTATTTTGTTGCACATTATCCAAATGTCAAATACGGCGATGACTAAACTCACTAGGATATGGAAAGACCGTGAAACTAAAGTAAGGTTCGCTCAATATTTATTTTCGGCGCCAAATATTTGACGATAAGACAGAAAGAAAGAATCATAATCGACGCTTCTATAATGTGGTGCTGGATGTTGCGACCGCAAGGCGAACCAACGTATCCATTTTCGATGAGCTCGGAATAACCACAAGGCTGTCCACTGTTTGCGTCCAGCGGAAACTCAAATATTTCGGACACGTTGCTCGCAGAAACCCCTATAGTCTGGAGAAACTAATTATGGTTAACCAACCTAACCAGGTTAACTAAATAAAAGACATCTCGCTCTGTCGCCTACCCGTTGGTCAAACCAAATAAGTAAGTAAGTAAGTAAAAACTCTTTATTCCACAAACAAAAATAAAGAATACATAAAAAGAAAAATATAACAATTTACATGCGCGCAAAGGCGGCCTTATCGCTTTAAGCGATCTCTTCCAGACAACCTTTGGGAAGAGGTAAGTTAGCACATTATCTTATAGCAGTGCAAGAGCAAATAAGGGGAAAAACTAAATAATATATAACTAAATTTATAAAGAGAATACTATAAATATATTATTATTAAACTATGGATAAATAAAATTCTATAAAATATAATGATTTATATATATATATATATATATATATATATATATATAAACAATAAGAACTTTAATCATTGCAAACAAACAGTTTTTGACAGGAAATATTCATGTACCTTCTTTTTGAAGATGGGTAACGATGTACAGCGACGTATTTCTCTTGGCAAAGCATCCCACAGATGGGCAGATCGAATTGTAAAGGATTCCTTGTAATAACCCGACCGCGTAAAAGGGGCTTTAAGTACATTGTCAGATTTGGACCGGAGACCACGGTTGTGCTCAGCACCAAGGAACTGGAACCTCTCCGTCAAATATCCAGGTGTGAGTGGATTATGCAGGATATTATAAATTAATGTGAGTGCATGTGCATCTCTTCGCAACCTGACCGGAAGCCACCCTAATCGAGTACGGAAATCGGAGACGTGGTCGAACTTGCGCAGCCCGAATATAAACCTGATGCAGAGATTTTGTAGACGCTGAAGCTTATTAAGCAGGTTCTCATTGAGGTCTAAATAACAGGTATTCGCATAATCCAATATGGGAAGCAGCAATGCTTGCGCAAGCTCGACTTTAGTCTTAAACGGCAACAGGTTTTTCCACCGCCTCAGCGCTCCAGCAGCAGCAAACATTTTCCGACTCACCTCCGATACTTGCGGTGTCCAGGACAGCGAACTGTCGAAGTAAACCCCCAGATTTCTAACGACTGTATTAAAAACTAGTGGCGTATTTTCGAACATAACTGGTCGGAGATAGTCCAAGCCAAACCGAGCCAGCTGCTTCGTTCCACCAATAACAATTACTTGTGATTTACTTGGATTCACTGTGAGGCCATGCTTACGACTCCAATCAAGAATTGCCGCCAGGTCGCCGTTAACCATATCAATGCCTGCTGCAATATCATCAACAGGTACCTGTGCATAGACTTGGAGATCATCTGCGTATAGGTGGTACTGGCAATTAAGGAAAGGGGTAAGGAAATTTATAAATATGGAAAATAAGAGAGGCGATAGGACTCCACCCTGGGGCACACCAGCCGCGACATCGCAAAAGGAAGACGCTCCTCCATCATGACGGATACACTGTCTCCGTCCGTAGAGATAGCTACGAAACCACTCCACCGCCACAGGAGATACCCCAAGTGACTGTAACATCGCAAGAAGAATATCGAAATCTACCGTATTAAAGGCGTTACTAAAATCAAGTAGTGCGAGGATGGTGATCTGTTGATTTGACATACCCAATCGGATGTCGTCAGACACCTTAACAAGAGCTGTCACTGTACTGCGCCCCGGACGGAATCCAGATTGGAAAGGACTGAGGAGGGAATTAATATTTAGAAATGAACACAGTTGTTGGTGTACAAGACGTTCCAAGACCTTAGAAAGGAATGGCAGGATAGAGATTGGACGGTACTGGGAAGGAGAAACAGGATTACTGGATTTTGGGATCGGGATAACAGCAGCCTGTCGCCAACAGTCAGGGAACGTACCGGTGTCGAGCGAGAAATTAAATATATGACTGAGAATTGGAAGGACGACCTCAAGGGACAAAATAATCATTTTCCGGCTGATCCCATCACACCCCTCAGCATTCGATGAAATAGACATAATATGTTTCTTTATATCTCGCTCCGATACAGCACTGAAGTGGAAAGGTGCATACGAAGGAGGACCTACAGATGACAGTGCCCGCAATGTAACCTGCTTAGTGGAGACGGGTAGTTGACTCGAGGAGGTGAAATGTTGATTTAAGGATTCGATATCTAGGTTAGGGATAGAGGAAGCATTGCTTTTACCAATACCAAGGGATTTAAGGAAGGACCAGACCTTAGCAGGATCGCGATTTTGCACAGAGTCATGGATGTAACGTCGTTGCGCATCTCTACACAACCTGCTGCAGCGGTTTCTCAGCTCTTTATATTTGCTACACAAGATGTCAGAGGGGTTATTTTTGTACTTTGCTTTAGCAGCATTCCTCTTACGCATAAGTAACCTCAAGTCATCCGGGAGCCAGGGAGCGGGAAGATGCTTCATTTTAATAGGGCGTGTAGGAGCATGCACATCAAATAGCTGGGTCAGCACGGTATTAAAAACTTCAAGCTTATCGTCTACAGAATCAGCATCAAAAACAGGACTAAAATCAATTTTACGGAGATCAGACATAAATATGGTATCATTAAAGTTTCTAAATGTTCGCTGCGTGACCACGCGACGTTTAGCTCTAGGACACTTAATTTTAAAAGACACGTAAATAAGGTCATGGTATGAAAAAGCATCGGCAGGATGTTGGCCGTGTGAGTAAACATGGTCAGTGGAGGAAACTATAGCAAGATCCAGTAAAGATGGAGTGCAATTTGGAAATTTGTGAGTCGCTGACAAAGGAAGAATATTTAAATTTGTGGCATTGACTAGTGAGCGTAAACGCGCTGATCGGGAGTCATCTTTTATGGGGCAGGTATTAATATCACCCATTATAATTGCGTGATCTGCAAATGGAACGAAATCCTCAAGAAGAGTCTCAAATTGCGTGAAGTAATCAATTAACAGAGAGGGACTGTACACAACACCTAACAAAATCTTAGAATTTCCGATCAAAACTTCCAAAAATATGTGCTCAGCCTTTGCAGAGTAATCAGAAGGAGACTTACTAAGTACCTTGTGGGGTAAATGACCTCTCAGGTAGATGGCAACGCCACCCCCACCTTTGTTGGTCCTGTCATTCCGTATTAGGTGGAAACCAGGAATAGAGTAGGAAGTAGAGGGAAGACTTGGTTTTAAGAATGTCTCAGACACAAGAATTGCCTGAATGTTTTTGCTGGAGAAAGTGTCAAGAATGTCAGAATAATGCGCAGGGATACTCTGCGCATTAATATGCACGACATTAAAGTTTTTGGGCCGAGTTGAAAACTCTGAATCCAACCATTCATCTAAGGATTGGGGAACACTGTGATAGCTGCAAATAAATACACTTACTGGGCTGCTACTAGCTTTTGAGATCGCTGAGGACAGAATCACAGGGAAGATTGTGGTTATAGCAAGTGGCCAACATTTCAAAGTAGACACGACCTTCCGTAATGAAGATGTCGACTAAGACGAGAGACATAACCTTCACATTCAAACATACACCAGGTCTCACAATCCTCTACCATTTTATGCTTCACTCATGATTTTAGGGAGTATCCGTCCGTATTTTTACCAGGTCCGTGCGTACGCACACCTGATATGATAGTAAAAAATCGTGGCAGATTCACACGACGCCATCTAGACCCAAACTAAGCAAAGCTTGTACCTATATAAACTGTTAACAAAATAAACTATCCAGTTAGAAAAGTCTCCTTTCAAGCATTGGTTAGCGTACGGGAACTTGCGGTTCTCCACAAAGTTCAACGGCTCAACACAAAGGTTTGTAACATCAAGATTTTTAAGGTACTAGGCAAGCATTTGATCCTATTCAAGTACCTACCGGTTTTCAAATGTAACAAATAAGTACCTCGTGTCCAGCTCGTAGGAGATTGTTAACAAATCCCTCACCAAGTATTGCATGACTCTTGCTCGGACAAGGGAACACTACTAACAATTTCAAACCAACACCTAAGTTACACAGTAGAACTGCGGTGGTCCAAAATACCAAGAACTTAAACATTATGAACTAAACATTAATATTGTATCTACTTTCCTTTATGTTTACTCTTTGAAGTTTCACATTTACAGTCAATGACAAAACTCGATTAAATGGATGTCAACGGGATAGGTCGTTTTATTTATAAATGCCCAGTAGGCCGAGCGGTCGCTGCATGATACAAAATACAACCTTGCACGAAAAGTATACTCGAAGAATGAAAGAAAAACAACAACCCCAACAACGGGATTCCACCTAAAAGCTACAGAAAAAAGGCAGTTAGGGTCTGTTGAACAAGTCAAGCGAAATAAAAACCGTTACCGCGCTTCTTAAAGTCACAGACGACATTCGTTGAGCTTTTGAAAATAAGTCGTTAACTGTGCTTGCCTTACTGGACTTCAGTAGTGCCTTTAATATCGTGGATTTTGACATTCTCCTTGCTCTCCTTCGTTCACTTAATGTATCCTCTTCATCATTATATTGGTTTGATTCCTATCTTAGGGGCCATACGCAGCGTGTCTGCTTGAATAAGTCCAACTCAAACTGGTGTGACCTCGCTGCTGGCGTGCCCCAGGGTGGCGTTCAGGGTGGCGTTCTTTCTCCACTCCTCTTCTCCATTTTTATAAATACTGTTACATCGATAATCTCTTGTAATTACCATCTATATGCAGACGATCTGCAGCTGTATCATAATTTTGATGTCGATGATATTGACGGTGCTGTCAACTACTTCAACTCTGTTCTGGCCAGTGTTTGCAATAGGGCAAGAGACTACGGTCTGCTTGTTAACCCAAATAAATCGAAGGTGATGTTGGTTGGCAGTACCTATAATAAGTATAGCAACATTGCCCTCGGTTATATATTATGGCTCAATTATCCCATATACAACAACTGCCAAAAATCTGGGGGTAGTTCTGGACACAAACTTGTCATGGACGTTCCAAGTGAACAATGTCAGCAGGAAGGTTCACCACACACTGCACTCACTTAAGCGTCTCCAATATTTTCTGCCCTTGAATGCTAAGATCTCTCTCGTCTAAACACTAATTCTTCCCATAATAGACTACGCCGACTCCTGTTATCTCGACGCCACGGAAGACTTATTGAATAAGCTTGAGCGGCTCCAAAATCTTGGTATCCGGTTAATATTTGGCTTACGCAAGTACGACCACATCTCCCAATTTCGGGCCCAACTCAAGTGGCTTCCAATCCGCCTTCGCAGGAATATTCACATCCTTTGTGTCCTCTATAATCCTCGAGCTCCTTCCTACCTTCGTGATCGTTTTAATTTTTCCCGTTCCCAAGACATGCCCTGTCGCTCTAGCGTCAAGGCACTGCTCTCTATTCCCTCTCATCACTCCGAACGTTATTCCAACTCCTTTTCTGTTCATGCGGCTAGATTGTGGAATTCGCTGCCACATACTGTACGTACCAGTCCTTCACCTGATACATTTAAAAAACGTGTAAAAGAGCACTATCTTTCCATTTGTTATCCATGATATATATATATATATATATATATACATATATATATATATATATATATATATATATATATATATATATATATATCATCATCATCATCATCATCACAGCCCGTAACAGTTTACTGCAGGACTTTGGGCCTCTCCCACCAAAGGGGAGGTTATTGCCATGATCGGGTTGGAGATCGCAGTGTTTAAATATAACAATAGAAAATGCTGCTGCCCAATTTCCAGACTGCGGAGACTCTTGATCTTTTGCCTCGAAAATATTAGTCGCCTTGTACGACACCCATGAGTGTAAGGGGTTAGTGCACGAGTGCTATTCTACTCTGCCGGACACCACACGGCTTTTATATAAATACAGTCAAACCTGATATAGCGACATTGAAGGGACCGTATAGTTGCCGACGTTATATCCGATAGTTGTTATAAGCAATACATATACACAAGTACAGTAGTTATATTAGTTGTGTAGTTATATTATCATAGGTATCTATCTAGTATAGGTATAGGTTATGTATGTAAACTTGTTGTTGATAACGCATAAATGCAAGGTCTTATCAAAACCAACACATAAATCAAGCTGTCACTCACGCAGTCATTTAGCGCACTAAACAATTGGTGTAAAATATGCAAGGTCAAATGGCCGGGAAGAGGTTCGGGTGAGGTGGGAGAAAGTGCGTAGGTAATAATACGCCTAAGTATTCCTTCAATGCTTATCAATAAGATTTAAAATCGTTCATATTGTTTTGTTTTGCTGGGACAAGAAGCGGTTAGTCGTTATAGTCGATGAATATCGATAAAGTTTCGTCGTTGTAAGCGATATGTCGCTGTATCCGATGTTGTTATAGGCGGTATGTTTACTGAATAATTTACTAGAGATTCGGGCGGGACCTTACAATCTGGCTGTAATAACCGATCGGTCGTTGTAAACGATGTCGTTATAATCGGTTTCGACTGTATATATATATATATGTATATATTTATATTTATATTCTTTATATTTGTATGTATGTATATGTGTATGTATTTATATTTCGTTGTTTAATAATTTATGTAGGTATATAGTAGATACGTAAATTTAAGGTGCACGCCATCTGCGTCTCGATTTTGCCCTCTCTCTTGTGTTGGTCGGCTGGAAGATATTTCTTTAGAAATAAGCTGTACCTGTTGTGATCTTATCTGTATGTCAATTTTGTAT
The DNA here is from genome assembly GCA_907269095.1 of Blastobasis adustella. NCBI lineage: Eukaryota > Metazoa > Arthropoda > Insecta > Lepidoptera > Blastobasidae > Blastobasis > Blastobasis adustella. Next base: position 2,997,792 of record OU026114.1, on the reverse strand, counting down.
ACTATTTATTGTGCACAATAAAATGTTAAATAAATAAAAAAATTAAAAAATAACAATTTGTGATAGAGCAAGATAACTTGGCTCGCGACATTAGATAATGGAATTAAATTTGGAAGATAACCAACATGGATACGATCATGGAGTTGTTGTATGCACACGGCGCTCTAATAGTTTAAACACGTAGAATTGGTTGGTCATGGTAATTTGCCAGACCCATTTTTTCATACCCATGAAAAACTTTGTTCATGGGACCCTATACGTTTTGCAACTCAAACGAGGGAGTACAGCGGCTGCCCGGTCCACTACGCACGGACAGACAGTGACAGACAGTACATAATGAAGATTACAAGCTCTTCAAAGTCACGACATCAGTCTTATCTATCTGTAGGTCACGTGCGCACTAATCGGCTTAGCAGACCTTCCGGCACGGTTTTTTTTAATCCTACTCTGACAAACGAGCAGATAGTCCACCTGATGGTAAGCGGTAACTGTGCCCATACCATCTAAGACTCATGCAATGTTTCAAAGAACAAAAATGCAGAACCGCTAAGATCTCCACTTCGCCCGGTCTTCGGCATCCTCTCATCGTAAGCCGTTGGCTCTCGCATTCGACTCGGCGATGTCAATCCATCGCTTCTTGGGTCGCCCGCGGGGAGTCTTTCCTGATACCGGCAGATTCAGGCACCTATTTCCCTTTGAGGACTAAGATGTTATGCCTCCTTAATGTAATTGTGCTGGCTGCCTTATCCTTCAATCCACAACACAACATGCAAACATTGTTGCTTGGCGGGAAAAATAAATAAGTCGTTTTCAATTAGATGAAACGTAAGAACGTCGGTAGCCGGGCGGTTGAGTATCCAACTCGTAAGCGAGAGGTACCGGGTTCGAATCCCGCTGCGGCCATGTACTGACTCTTTTCTGAGTTATGCACATTAGTAGACTTCTAACCGATGCTCTTACGGTGAGGGAAATCATCGTGATGAAACCTGCAAATTCAGGTTGCCTGAATTTGTAACAATGATCCAATCTGGTCAGGTTCCCCTGGTAGCAGGGTCACGGAGGTCAGATGGTAATCGCTCCACTGTAATTACCTGATGGCCAAATTCTGGATCATGGTCTGGAACCGTATGATCATGTGTATCCCTAAGCAATTAAATAGCGTGTTACCCATCAAGGCGCACTCCTTAAGCTTGACAGAGTCCTACCGCAGGTCTAAAGTTAGGATAAAATAGTTTCCGGTTTGAAAATGAAAAAAAAGGGATAGCAACCGACCGGACGACTATGGTCTTCAATCGATCAGCAGTGCTCCGAGCGACGGGACTCCGGAAACTACCGGAGCAGCGGCATCACTGTGCGAATAAGAACTATTTTTCCGTACATTTTTAAAGTCAAGATCAACTAGACAACCGTCTTCCGGTTAACAACACAGTGTGTAGTTGCCCTAAAGTTTACACAGAAAAACGTCTAGTCTAGTATAATTATGGTTGTAACTAATTAATTCCTATATAACTTTATTGTCACTTCAGTCCTTTGTGTGCGTTTATCATAATTACAACCTATTGTTAATACCTTTTCAAACAAAAAGATTGATAAATTAGCTACCTTCACGGCTGTATTTTTTTCTGATCTGTGTTGACAATACAACGAATTAAAAAAAAACGATTGAGATTGAGAGCTTAAGTATATGTATTGATAGTAATTATTATTTACGTAATTAAATTATTAACGTACGTATAATAGGTATACCTTTCGCCTGTGATTTCGCTGATTATCTTATCAGTTATCATTTAAAGCGGTTTACAGTTGTATCCGCTGCCAAGCAATAATGCTTGCATAACTATGCAGCAGAAATAGAGCACATAAAGTAGTAGTACATTCCAACCAATACCATCCTTGGCTTGACAGCATCCTGACACAGGTAGATGTTTAAACCGATGCAAAAAATAAGTATTAAAAGTTTTAATTGTGTATCTTTGTGTCTGTCCACGAAATAGAAGCTTCCGAACGGATGTACCAATAATTTTTCCTTACGGTTTTTAACTTTGTTGCAGATCGATTCAGCAGTCCAGTCAATATTTGAGTAAATACGTTATGTTATGTACAATACTGCTTTCCCGTGTGCTCGTTTGTAAGGTTACCGAGTTTTAAATTGCGAGTCTGACTCGCGCGCGTAGGTTTCTCATTGGAGCTCCTAATGGTAGGCCAACGAAAGGAATAAGAGTATCTATGTGCAAACGTTCAAGGGGCATAACATTTTTATGAACATTAAGAAATAATGAGGGGAGTACGGGGAGAGGTAACAACAACTGACAATCTCGTCGGTACCTCGTGCTGAATACGGTGGCGAAGAATCCTCGCAATTCTAATAATTAGGAATTCCAAACCAATTCCATCAAATGAAGTAATAAAACAAATTGTCATTATGCCTTCTTGCCTCAAGGTCACCTGACCGTATTTAGTAAACATTTTTTTTTATTTACTTTAGTAACTCGCAGGCAAAACCTTATATTACTTACATAGGTACGCGCTCCATGAAGGGTCATAATTATGTGGCAGGAGGCACAGAATAAGTACGCCAAATAACATATTGCTGACTAAAATGTCAAAAACCGCCAAATTAACAAATACTAGCAATGCTGAGTAGCAATTTTTGTGTTAATTTATGTAACAACACACGGCGGCTTTCTATTTTTCATAATATTGGATTTTTTTAGGTATATAAGGATGGGTCTCGCTATGTGCTTGCCTGTTTTACTAAAACGATTTGTATTGATATCTTGTGGAATCTTTACTTATCACCGAAGTTTTAAATATATTTGCAAGTTAAAAGTGGTATTGGTTAGGAATGTACTAATTAACTATATAAAAGCAATATTTCTACATTTCCGATTACAGCAAGGTTTTTGGTATACCTACCGGATCGGCCCTTAGTGCCGATCGGCACTATGGACCCGATATTTGAATCATTTCCCTAACACCGACCTCTGTGTTCGGCTATGGGCCTAATTCTAAGTGTGCTTTTTCCTTTCATTTTAAACAGGGGTTGTTCTGTTACATGTAATTATAAATACATTAAACTGTTTTCTGATAGCCGACGGGTGGTCGACCATTAGTGCAAAGATACATTTGCTGTGGTGATTTGCATATCATTGCTTGTTGTATTTTTATAGCTTAGGCATACTTCTAAGTTTAAGTATCAAGTTGTAATTTATCAAATGTTTCTATATTTCTATCCATTTATGATAGTGGTCGATTAATGGAGCATTGCCGGTCGGTGGTTGAAGATTGGTACCTACATTTCGAATTTTTATTTTTAATTGTGCATAAACTAGTAAATATGTTATGTAATACAAAACCATATACCTAACCCAGTCATCAGAGCAAAGACGTCGTCGGTTGAGGATTGGCAGCACGCTTCACTATCCGTCGCCACTCAGACAATCATTGACAATGCCTAAATCTAGAGTTGGTAAACTGTTGTCTATTATGTAAATAATTTAAAAAGCACTTCACTGGTCGGCGAATGGGACCTTGGCCCTACTTGCGGTCTTATTCTATAGTAGGTTTAAAGGTTCATTAGCTAAAACAGTAATGAGGCCTTTAAAACTATTTGAAAATTCCTTATGCATAAACGATCCATAAACCTCTATTAGCTAAAGGTCTTATAAAATACAGATTGGCATCATCATTGTCGCTTTGATGAAGTTATAGCCAAACACATAAAACCGCTTGTTGCCAACTCTCAACTAAAAATTAATGTGCTGGAATTTGCTATCAAAATGTAGATCCGACTTTATCCGACTAGCCTATTCTCTTCAGGATAAAAGTCAAGAATAGAGTCACGCACGAACCTATCACAATAAATCATTAAGCGTATAAAATACTATGATGCTAGGGAATTTTGGGCTATTTAATTAAGGTATACCCTCGTTTTTGACAATAAGCGCTGTTTTATTAAAAGGAGATTCTTTCCGAGATTTGCTTACACCTTCTGTATATAACATTTTTTCTTTATGGACTAGACAAGATGAGTTGTAATAAATGAATGAATGTAGGCATTAAAACAAAACGTCGATTTTTTTTTTTTCAATATGTTAATCAATAAACAATGTATAATAGGTTAGGTGTTAAAATTATTTATTTTCAGTTAGTTACTTAATTAATACTTAAGCTTATTTCAGTTCCGTTTATGCTTGGTCGCGTTAGTTATTGGAATAGCGTAGCGATTCCAAAAGTACTTCAGCAAACGGGCCATTGTAAAGACGGTCACTAGTGCCAGAATTGCGAAGTCTAGGTACATTTTCTGGTACCAGGGCACCAGAAGCGCGGGCGAGCGCAGATGCGGCGCGCCGCGCGTGCGCACCACGTGCTCCACCCAGTGCACCAACTCGCGCGCAGGCGGCACCACGCGGTCGTGGTAGATCACTGACAGCTCCTTCACTCTTTCTCGATACCTGTAGCACAAGTGTAGTTCAAAGGGGATATCTTTTCTTTATACCGTAGTTGAAATAACCACAAAGATAGGGATTAATAGGGGTAGGGGATCGATGCTACTCGCTTCCGTGGGTTTAAACCTCATCAGCACACTAGTTTTAATAAATAAAAAAGGACTTGGTTAGTACCGAACGAGTAGTTATGTAGACTAAGCTGCATCGCCAGACGGCTAGCGTCACGGCGCCGTGTTTCGGCGCGTATTTCGAGGATATCGTTGGTGGGCTTTAGCTCTAGATAGTTCTCCTGACTACGTTATCGTCAAGCGGCAGATGATTCAGGACATCCTTCCTGCCAAACCCCTTGGGCCTGTCTTACTCCATAATTATTATTATTGTCAGGGGTCCTTCATCGTAGACTGTGTCCATACTTAACATCGGATAAGACGGGAGTGAAACAATGGCCTAGGTTGTTTTGCTTATTATCAAAACCTAGGTTACACAGGCACATGGTTCTGAAGGTGACAATGCAATTGTGCTCTTGTATTGTACAAAGTCAAAAGGACTACACGACAATAACCGCTTTTAAAAGGTTATATTATACCGTGTATGCATACTTTGTATGCATCGCAGATAGTTACAATGTATTCAAGCATTGAAGTTTTCAATTTAATCTTGAAGATAAGCAAGCATTTGCATTTGCAGACGACCTTCTTAAGAATAAATAATGCATTATCATGTATCCGACTACTCATGTGCACGTAATGTCCTCATATAATCATGTAGAGTACACTAGTCACATGTTTGTAAGTACCTAATCATATGTGCAATAGTGGGGACGAATGAACGTTACTTTGGCGTATCATGCCCTTGTAACACAAGTACTTATCTAATTGTTGCCCTTTTTGCATGGTAAATTAGTTAAACAGATTATTAGACCGTTCAAAGGACACATAGACAAAACTTAAATATTAGAGGTGTTTGTGTGTGGGCAACTAGAGATTGCTGCACCATTTATTTACTTATCGAAATACCAACATACCCACAAGTACCCACGCACTTCTCAATAAAAGGCACCACACCAACGAAGATAAATTATGTTATGCATGTCTCCCTAAATTCTCCTTTTTGTCACACTACACGACTTCTTACATGTATATGTATTTAACAGTATATGGACCTCTAGGTCCACCCCTCATATTTAACTACCATTCTACTTTTCTTTATCTATTAGCTAAGATAACCTACCTAGGATTCCCGATCACTTCGTTGATTGCCTTCTTTAAGTTAATAGGAAAGTTGAAATCGAGGTCCACTTGATGGGCGAATCCTTTCACTGCGGCTTTGCCGATATTGCTGAATTGATCAGCAAACATTGGTACTCCTATAATAGGTACGCCGTAGTGTACCGCTTCCGTTCTTGAGAGTAGACCGCCATGTGTTATGAACAAGACACAGTTTCGGTGAGCTGTAAACAAAATGTATTCATGACCAGGAACAGTACCGCCGATCTCCAATCGCATGATACCACCCTCTGCAATGACGTCACAGAATATCCGAAATGCATGTTGTGACGTCATTCCAGAGGGGTGGGATCATGCAATTAGAGATCGGCGGTGCCGCTGCAGACTGTAATCGCTTGCCGCTGTGACACAGACCTTATTCCTGATCTTGGTACATCCTAAGCTTTTCCCTGCGAATTCGTCCGCGTGGAAATAGTTTTCATGACTGTTAAACTTTTGCTCGCGTGACTATTTACTAATAATACTACGGTTCGGGGAGGTAACGCTGTATCTCTTTTCTTGCCCGTATTAAATGAAAAATTGTGAAACATGGCGTAGATTTTAAGTTGGACTCCAAATTAAACTGTGAAAATCCCTTAAGATCCGTTCAGCGGTTTTTGCGTGATGCGCGCACAGACAGACAAACAGACAAATAATTATTTTTTTCAGTAATATTTTAATAATACAAACCAAGTACACTCTGCTGTGGGACCCATTTAAGTACGTGCACATTTTTTGGCAAGTTCGGTAATTCTTGCTCGAATTTCCACAAAACAGTTTGCTTCAATTGGCCAAATGTATCTAATAACCCGTGTTTAATACTTTTGGGTAAACTTTGTGATTTGATTAAGGATCCCATGCTAAAATATATTACTCCATGCTCAGCATTGTCCATTAATTTTTGTAAATCCTAGAAACAAAGATCAGAATGAAAAGAATTAAAGTTTATAACTATATACAAATATAGAGTTTTCTCGTTATTAATTTTTAAATCCAATCGTTAAACAAACAGGCACGCGGGCCTCCTGATGGAACGTGGCCACCGCTGCGAATATACATTGTATTTCCTGCACTACGGAGGTCCTAGCTGCTCTGCGTTGAAGACTTTAGTTCTCTGTCGGCCACCATATTTCGAGAATCCATGACTAACCTTAGTCAACGGTTTCACGTAGTCGTCGATGTGGTAGCCGGCGATCGGGATGTAGTTCTGTGGCAGCCGCACCGGCTCCCCGACCGACACGTGGGAGTTGCCCAGCATCAAAGCGGCGCCCAGCCTCGCTATGGCCAGGGGCGGCAGCGAGTGCCCCCGCCGCGCTGCTGCTTCCCCGAACGCTGTCACGTACAATTCGCTATCCTGCCCGTAATATTGCCTGGGTACAAATATGTGTAATGTGTTCAAGTGATAGATCGAGTGGGTGGCTTGTACTTGGTAGTTGGTAGCTAGTCTCAAATTAGACGATTTATTCCAAGACTTTTTCTTGTAAGTAAAGAGTTTGAACAGGTCTTTTATCGATCAACACGTCGTTTTAAGTCACGTTTACACACTTAAGGGATATGTAAAATTTTTGACATAAAAAGCTTCCCGATCATCACCATCTTGGCGTTAATGTCCCGGCTGTGCTCTCGAGAACGAGAGCCCGGGGTCCGCCTTGACCATGATCCAGGATTTGGCAGGTCAAGTAATTACAGTGGAGCGACTGCCATAAAAAGCTTCCCGATGCGGACCCTTAATTAGAGCGTTGGGCGAGTTCTTAATAAACCGCTTTTACAGATTGATTCCGGTTATTTGGAATCTGGGCATCGCGCAATCAAGAGTGATTATATGAGTGTGTATGTGAGAAATAATAAAGAGAAATCGAGCGGCGCCTTCTACGTTTAAAAACTGTTCAAAAATTAATTCAAACAAACAGATAACTAAAACTAAAAAAAGAATTGCCAAAAATAGTTAGCTTCGTTGGACGCGCAAACTCAAACGCAAGCTGTATTATTCATGGTTCCGTACCTACTTGGACGAAGTATTTCATATGTAGGAGGCGCCACAATTATTGAAACGCCAACTTATACTCGACGGACTAGCTGGTCAATTGTTTGATACTTCTGTAATAATTACCCTTCTCCGCACTATCCATGTAGCGACTTATCGTTATGTCTATCTCTAATTTCTTCGTTCAATAACTCACCAATTGCGAAGCTCGAACAAGAAATAACTGAATAAATTTGTGACTCGCTCTGTGAATGAAAACGGTGGGACCAGGCTAGAGACCTGGTCAGTTGTGTAAGATGGGCTCGGACTCTCGTCGATAAGGGAAAGAACCGCCCAATGAGGCTCCAATGACGATGACCATATGTAAGGACAGTTGAACACGTAAGCGAATCTGGAACATAATATATTATTTATTTATTGGGAATTTTCTTTTTCTTCGTTACGTTTCACTCTATTTGACACTAACTCGCTTTAAGGTAGAGTTGCAAGATAGCCTTGTCTTCCGGAACTACACGCGGGCTTTATCTAAAATGTTCTGTAGACTGTCACGGGTATGGAAAAGTTAAAAAAATACAAAATACATAAATTCATACAATAAATAAATATTTCAGACTATTCTGTCCATCCATATTACTGTGAAATGTACTAACATTTTTCTGGTAGCAAATCGCCATAACAATAATGTTAGGACATTTTGTTCTTGAGTTATTGAATTCGTAATCTTTTTACACAATAATTAAAACCCGGACGTATCTAGATGCAAACGGCACACGACAGGCCTTTGGGGCCCTGGGATTTCTGGGGGAGGCCTATACCCAACGGTGGGCGTTGTTCGGCTAATTTGTTAATGAAATTAATTTTTGTTTACTTGCAAAATTACCTTTAGGCAACCTTTCCTTTGCTATATTTAAAATTCCAGGAGTCTATAGGCCTAAACTTCGCGAAGACCGCCATTTTTCTGCCGCCGTTTATATAGCATTAACCAGTTGCGCTATAACTAGAAGGCCAGGTTAGTGCTTAGTGAATTAAAAACGTGTACTAAAGCTAGGTAATTAATATTATAATAATAAGTTTGACATAATAGTACCCTGAGAATACATCGCTGTACAACCATTCCACAATAACAGCGTCAAATTCTTGTTTATCATCATATAACATCTTTTGTACGTTCTCGTGCATTACTGATGCTTTGGTCGAATTAAACATAATTCCCGTTATCAGTGTAGGGCACATAATATCAATATCTTTATTTATTAGTTTTTTCAAATCCAAATTATCATCTGAAACGAAATTAAACCGGAACATTTAATAAATTTAAAATATGTCGAGTCCAATCTTAATGAGATATCCACGCCATACCTACCACCCTATTACAGAAAGCTGTTTCCAAGAATAGTACAAGAGAGGATTCTTATTTACCAATGATCTCTCCAAAGTTTGACGAAACATCAATTTGGTGAAGGTTTTCTTGGGGTTTCATTGGCTCTGGTGTTATGTATGTCACCTAGAAAACAAATAAAATGTACAGGTATTAGCCCTATATACTGTAGGTAACGAAGAGCCTCGGTGGCCGAATGGGTGGCTTCAAGGCTAGAGTGAACAGGTATTTATAACCTAGTGCAGACACCAGTCTCTCACGCATAACCTATACTTTATGTATGTTTTTTTCCTTCTTGGCATTGATGTCCCGGTTATGCTCACGCACGCACGAGTGCCCGGGGTCCGCCTTGACCATGATCCAGGATTTGGTTGGTCAGGTAATTACAGTGAAGCGACTGCCATCTGACCTCCATGACCCTGCTACCAGGGGAACCTGACCAGATTGGATCATGGTTCCAGTTCTACACATCCAGTCGCCTGAATGTGCAGGTTCCATCACGATGTTTTGCCTCACCGTAAGAGCATCGGTCAGTATTCAAATAATGTACATAACTCAGAAAACAGTTATTGGTACATGGCCGGAGCGGGATTCGAACCCGGGACCTCTGGCTTACGAGTCGGATACTTTAACCGCTTGGCCACCGACGCTCTAATTACTATATATATAAATTAGTATAATTAATCTAAATTAGAATTAAATAAATGAAATGAAATTGAACAAAAATTGATTAAATTAAATTGATTATAGTTGTGTGTGTGCATGTGTACATATGTGTGTTTAGACATCCAGTAGAGCCTCAGTTGTATCGTAATTTAGCTCCAACAGCCATCTGAGATAGCAGGTTTTAGCTTCTTTATTGAGCGAGTATATAGATAATGCTTTGTTAATATTATTATAAACATATGGTCCTCGAACCTGATAAAATCGTAAACTGATAAAAGAGTAAACATACCTCATGGCCGGCTTTAAGCAGATGTTCAACGTAACCGCCCCCGAGGATGACATGGCTCCTGCTCGGGAATGGAAAAACTACAAGGAATCTATAACATTCACACCAACTTGCTATGAACAAGGTGGCGATGAATACTCCTAAGATTTTCCCAAACATTTTTCTGTCACCACTTCTATCGCTGCAACTAGAAACCAACTCACATTACCGTTTCATTGAATAAAACTTTTATAATCCCATATAGGATTCTCATCAATGTAAAGAATCAATGTGCATAATGCAGTGTTCACACTCACGTTGTCTACCGTTTTTTATTGCCAGCTGTGACAATGTCATCACAAATGAATAAATAAATACATACTATACAGACTATTAGCTATATTCCGTAGGTTCTAAGTACTTGTGCAGAATTACGAGATTAAAAATAGTTTCTATTAAAATGATGGTTTTGTCATGCAGCCAATGGGGTACCAATAAAAGAATACAATTTAGATTATTTATAGTATGTAAGCATAGTTTACTATTTTAATAGTTACCTATCAACTGATGAGCGTTTACCGTTTAGAAATAATCAATAATCATCTTGGCGTTATTGTCCCGGTTGTGCTCTCGCGTATGAGGGCCCGGGGTTCGCCTTGACCGTGATCCGGGATTTGGCAGATCAGCTAGTGGAGTGACTGCCATCTTACCTTAATGGAACATGGTTACACAGTCAGTTGCCTGAATGTGCAGGTTTCATCACGACCTTTTCCCTCGCCGTAAGAGCATCGGTTAGTATTCAACTGTACATAACTCAGAAAAGACTCCATGGTACATTACTCATTATTTTCCAGTTTTACAGATAGTTAAATATATTAAATGTCGACTTTTTATTTCTTTATTGTGAACACATTTTTACTATGCAATGGCGCACATTCTTGTATATATCAACCTTTCATATTGAAATGAAACGATTCATTTAATATGCTACTGTCACCTCTGTTTATTGTGTTCGAAATAATAGTGTTTATTAGTCACGATAGTGACTGTATGATTCGAATAGAGCATTATACTCTCTGTTTACCAGTAGGTACTCTTGTTAGGTTATTGATAGGTCATTGAATATTGGATGTCATTAACATTATTTCTCTTTATAATGAACTAACGACCCGCCCCGGCTTAGTACGGGTGGTCTCAGCCTTTTCTTAATTATAATATTGGTAGGTAGATGTAGTTAGGGAAGTGTGTAACACTTGGTACACACTTTGGTCTCTACATCCAAGCCATCTCGTCTTCTGGAGGAAGGAACATAGGGAGCGACTTGATTAATGAGGTCCCATGTCATTTATTTGTTAAAGCGGTAGCGCTTAATAAAGGCAGTGTCAAAGAACAATATTTTCTTCACGAAGCGGGTTGCTGGCTTCCTCTTCAGACGATCCCATTACAGACTGTTCATACATTACCGAAACAGCAGCCGCTTATCTGGCTACTCGCTCTTGTTCGCGGTTAATGTATCGATTAGCACGTTGAGAACACGGTCAGCATACCCGACCTGACGGAGCAATCTGTAATTAGTAGAAAAAAATATTTGACCATATTTTATGCCACTAGTTTCCACCCACAGCTACGCCCGCGTAAAATTCAGCTATAGGTGAAAATGAAAATGAAAAAAGTATTTATTGAATTAGAATTACGTTAATAATCTCTCTCTCTCTAAAACGTGAAAAATCTAACGGAAAGCAAAGGGAAAGTTAAGCAAGCTTATCCAGGTAGGGGGCGACGCATGCAGACCGATCAGCGCGCACGAGCGCCCACCCGCCACGTACATAACCGCCTAGGCGAAACATGTGATTTATTCATCATGGTGATCCCGTAAGAACTATTTTCTCTCTTGAACTCTGGACAAAGTCGAATACTACTAGTTAAGTAGGGTATTTAAAACAAAACTGCAAAGTATCGAAACAATCAGTCCAGTATATACTGAAAAATAGGGTTTTATTATTTGTCCAGAGACTAAGGTCACTCTGTATAGTAGCTCATGTATTTTTCTGGTATATCAAGTAAATACTGTACTGTTTCATTCAAATCTGTTTCGTAATTTTTGCATGAAGGTGTAACAAACATCCATACAAACTTTCGCATTTATAATTAATTTTTATGTAGTGCCGCTGCTGTCGGCGCCAGCTCCCTAAAATATCGCCGTTGGTAACCGATGGTAGAACACTGCCTTCTGCCGGTAGCCGAGATTTAAAGGGACGGCTGCTGGCACCAAAATAGCCGCCAGCGACAAGGAATTATCAGGGTGCAAAGGCCACAATAAAAAGAATTCTTCCTATGAGCAAATCCATACTGCCCTCTTGCGGTCTTACCACTAACACAGTATAACCGAATTTAAAGGTGCACAGACACAGGACACTCGCTTGTGTAGCCATTTCCGGCAGCTGAATCAACAACCTGCGCCATCAGCACCGAAGGCCGGCGCGACTTCGACTACGTTTGTTTCAATTTAATTAACTCTACCCCTAAGCTGCCCTATCTTACCTCTATTTTTTATTTATTTCGTAAAACCTATGTCCTGAGAGACAATTATAAACATAACAAAATAAAGTAATTGTCAAATACGTGCAGTCGTTCTGAAGTTCATTTTTGTTTAAATAGATAATATTAGTACGAGTATCACGTGATTGGATCGTAAATGAAGCAGTAGATTTAGTATCCTTGACATAGATTCCAGAGACGCAAAACTGAAGTGGCACTGGGCAGGACACGTATCTCGCAGAAGCGATGGTCGATGGGGTGGAAAGTCCTCACGTGGTGACAACGTACCAGCGTCGCATCGGCACAGCAGTCCCATGAGATGGTCGTACGGAGCCGATGGATACAGAAGGCACAGAGTCAAGCGGTGTAGAAGGCGTGGAGGAACGTGTGTGCTATGCTCTGGAGCAAACATCCTACGGCTAACATGATTATTACATTCAACCCTAACCCTAGCGACCAGCTGCTGTGCTTACCTTCCACTTTCTTCACATTGCGCTTTTACACAGCATAACGCTACAGCTAGCTTCAACAGCTTGCTTCTTCTGGGCGGCAGAATAGATAAAGGGGATGGAACCCATCCAGGCGGACACCTATGCTACTACAAGTTATCCATATCTTATCTATAAATTATATTAGTACCTACTCAACATCACTTATACTAACCTGTCGTCTGCCGAACAAATGCCGAACACAATCCTGAATTTGTGGGTGTTCGGTCAGGTATTATTCCGTTTTGGACCTACGTATTCCACAAAGGTATACCATGGCATATTATGAACCGTATGGCCGTGTTGTGTCCGGCAGAGTAGAATAGCACCAACCCCTTACACTCATGGGTGTCGTGTACGACTAATGTATTCGAGAAAAAAAAAAAAGATTAAGAGTCTCCGTAGTCTGGAAAATGGGCAGTAGCATTTTCCAATATTATATTTAAACACTGCGATCTCCAACCCGCCTACCAAGCGTGGAGATTATGGCAATAACCTCCTCTTTCGTGGGAGAGGCCTTAAGTCCTGCAGTGGACTGTTACGGGCTGTGATGATGATTCCACAAAAAAATCACCACGACCCTGGTAAATTTATAAATACAATGTGTGTGAAACATCTAGAGCGCCAATAACATTAATTGACGCTATTATCAAATTGTGCTAATAACGTTTTGTTCGTCCTTTGAGCTCAAAACGTTTATCACATGATATTTTACATATATAGTTTCCGATAACTGGACTGGAAAAGTAAAATTAACACAAAAAATAAGATTATTTATGTTCTTTTTATTTTGCTTATACCTGGCGCCTGGACAAAGTTTAAAGGCAAATAAATGGGCAAATCATCAGCTAATTTATTTTGCCTAGATTTATTTTTCCATTGTCATACAGAAATAAAAAAGAATTCTATATGTAATTAGTAATTTTCCCCGTAGGGGTAGACAGAGACTACATTGTTCCACTTGCTGCGGTCCTGAGAAATCTATCTCTAGTATCTTCCACGTACGTCAAACTTTTCATAGTTTTCATACACGTTGTCTTGACACCTTACTTTAATTAAGACATCTCCAATTTGATATTGATATGTATGTCTCGGTCTTCCCCTTCCAACTCTTTCATTCACTTCTGCTACATTATAGGTATCTTTTTCGTTAATCTCCTCTCATTCATTCTCTTTACATGAGCAAACCATATCAGCATTCCTTTCTCTATCTCTACGTCTTCTTTCATTCTAGCACATTCCCTTTTTCTCCTTCCATGCTTCTTAACGCTTTCATATGTGATATGATTCTTGGACAAATTCACAGAATTATAGGTACCTAATATAAAGAAAAGGAATTTTTATAAATTTAAATTTAATTATAATGCGTGCAGTAGTTTTTGTGTGAAGCAAGAAGAAGCACACAGCAAGTTTATATAAAGGTCCTCAAATATTTTCTAAACTACTGAACTGATTTTAATGAAACTAAGTTAAGAACCATCTCGATTAAACTGGCTTTCAACACAGATACGAGTAGATGCACAGAGCCACAGATTTGGCTTAGATGATTGCCGATTTTCTTGCTAATAGCAAAGTACCATTTAAGCTATTCTTCGACAAGTAAGTAATACTACCCTGGTCCAAAAGTTTTTAGCTAACGGCTTGTTATACACCCTATTGCTTTAATTTTTGTATCTTTGTATGCACCATGCATGTTGCACATAAATGGGCGACCATTTTTATGCTTCACTCATGATTTTAGAGAGTATCCGTCCGTATAAATTATGACTATAGGTGTTAATTCACAATTGAAAGAGATATTTAATGTCCTAATCAATAAAGAAATTTTGAGTTTGAGTTTGAAAACGAAATAGAAATAAGGCGCTTTAACCAAAAGCAAAGCACATCAAAGAACAACAAAATATCGGTTTATTAAATCTCGCCGATACGTCTTTTTAACACTGTTTACTTAATTAGTAATTGTGTGAAGTAATTTATTTTTCCCGCATTTGGGACATGACCACGTATTTGGAAAATAATGGGAATTCCACGCCTAATAACAACGAGAACTACATACTATTGCGTTACTTACTCGCGAGATGGCGCCGTATGTATGTTAGCACGCGCTAATGGCACGTTCGGCGGATTAGACTTATATCCAGCCGCTTGTGTATTTTCATAAAAAAGTACACATTAATTTTTGAAGAAGAAGGCTTTTGTTTGCTTTCTTTTAAAGCCTAAATAAACGCGTCGGTGGCCGGGCGGTTGAGTATTCAACTCGTAATCGAGAGGTACCGGGTTCCAATCCCGCTGCGGCCATGTACCAATGACTCTTTTCTGAGTTATGTAGATTAGTTGAATTCTAACCGATGCTCTTACGGTGAGGGAAAATATCGTGATGAAACCTGCAAATTCAAGCAACGGAATTTGAAACATGTTCCAATCTGGTGAGGTTCCCCTGGTAGCAGAGTCATGGAGGTCAGATGGTAGTCGCTCCACTGTAATTACCTGATCCTGGATCATGATCAAGGCGGACCCCGGGCCCTCGTTCTCGAGTGCACAATCGGGACATTAACGCTAAGATTATTTTTTTTAAAGCCAAAATGATTCGAAGATTACGTACCTTTATGGCATTATGTAAATTCTTTGTTGCATAATAAATAAGTACAGGAATGACAACAGTATCATTTTACAAAGCAAAGGTGCAGGAAGGTCAAGATTTCATGGGGTTATAGGGCACAAACTTTCAATGAACGACATTTTTTTTAGTCTTGCAAGATAAAAGAGCGGGACACGCGGCCTCTGTTCTCGCTGTTCTTTACATACGCACACGCGTATCGCAATTGTAATTTTGAAGAGTTTTCAGTCCTGTTAAATATGAAAAACCCATGACGTCTACACAAATCTGTGGCGACGTCGAGCGCGTGCACAGAAGCTTAAAGACATTGACCTATATCGCAGTGTGAAGAACGCCTTATTTATGTTACGGACAACTTGAGAACTCCGGTCACTATGAATAATTACGGGTCTGTATACATAACGCCCGGATCAAGTGGGCAATATAAGTAAATATGCTCACGCTCAGAATGAATAATCACTAAACCATCTTGGGCAAAATAATAAAACAGATAAACTGTAGTCTTTTATGAATTTATGAAAGGTACAAATAAAAACAATTCAGTAGTTAAAGATAGTAAATTTGACGTAAATTTAAACAGTTAAACGTTGATAAATTTAAAAATTAGTGACCTATTAATCTGGGAAAAATCAACTGAAAGTTAGAATGGTGCACGAATTTTATTAAGATTAGAATTATTTGCTTGCTTTTGAGGTTTTGAGAGCCTTTCCATGGTCAGTATTTTCTGAAGCAAGGTGTTGATCGTCTCGTCGAGGGTTTTCATCTATTGTGTCCACAGTAGATTGCTGATTTTCAAGTTAAGTTGTCGACCAGTTATAGGTAAGTAGGTATTCAGGTGATATATTCACATTCACATATGCTATCTCAAACCTTGATTCTTTAAATGGACCGTGGGCCGTCGGGCATTATTAAAATTTATCAATTTGACCGACGCTCTTGCTTATCATCATCACAGCCTACAGTCCACTTGCAGGAGTTAGGGCCTCTCCCACTAAAGGGTATGCTATTACCATAATATCCACGCTTGGCAGGCGGGTTGGAGACCGTAGTGTTATAACACTATAACTATGGAAAACGCTGTGCCCATTTTCTAGTCTATTGGAGACTCTTAGATTTTTTGCCTCAAAAACATTAGTCGCCTTGTACGACACCCACGAGTGTAAGGGGTTGGTGCTATTCTACTCTGCCGGATACCCACACGGCCAATAATTCGTAATGATCGGTCCATATTAATACTGTCCGGTTTATCAACTTCCATTTTGTGCCCATATATGTATAGGAAGTAGTAGGCCCAAAATCGCGCATAATTATCGCGCTTATCAACTCCTCGCTTGAGTTGAAAACCACAATGTGATTTGTTAGCGATAGGTAAGTGAGATTTGTAAGTGCCTGTATCTACTATTAGGTGTACACGTATTTATCCAACCTGCAAACATTTTATCTTATATTCATTAGATAAATAGGATTACACGTTACGATATGATCTTTCTTTATTGTCACAATTTTGGTTTCTTTTTCTTCTTTTAAGTATTTTCTATTTCTATATCATTGTCAATTATTATATCAAGGTCCCAACACACCTACGTTTTGTACTTATACATGTAGGTACATACTTGTATGTAGGTGTCTACGATTTTTGAGTATCACTGGACATAATAGTATTCACTACCTACGTAGATTACTATCATATCGAAAACAGTGTTATTACATAACCTTGTGTAATAGGTATTACACAAGGTTAAGAAATAACTAAATTTTCGTTACTTCTGATTAAACTGTACAGTAGACTGTATACAGTCTGATCTGAAGTATAATTAATGGAAATACTATTCTCGAAACGTTATCTCGAGTCGGCATTAAAGTAACTCTCAAGCCGAAGCCCAGAGATGTGTGTGATATCTGTCATAGTACATAAGTGATACAAAATATACTATATTCTATGAGCAATACATTCCACTTTGACTTGCTCACACGCACTTTTGCTTCTTACTTTAGTCGACTGAATTAAGCCTGAGTAATAAGTGCATTATTCTACAACAACGGAATAGGTAGGGGAGACCGGAGCTGGTTGTTACAGGGGTCGGTAGTTACAGCGGTAATGGTTCATTATCATGACCCATAGCAGTCCACTGCTGGACTTAGGACCTGTCCCACGAAATTTGGCTGGAGGGTTGGAGATCACATTGTTTTAAATATAACAAACAATGGGAATCGCTGCTGCCCATTTACCAGCCTACGCAGACACTAGATCTGTTGCCTCGAAAACAATAGTCGCCGGGTTGGTGCTGTTCTACTCTGCCGGACACCACCATGGTTGCTAAACGGAAAACGCAATGTTGACGCAGTGTGGCCCTACCATTCTTATGAAAGGAGCACGTGCATACGGCTGTAATAATGCAGGTTAGTAACATTTTCGTTATAATATTGGGCTGCAACTTGTATTCTGTAAAAGCAGATAATATGTCGGTGTTGTGAAATATTTGCCCTAATGCTTTGTGTTTGTAATGAATCGATATTTTTCTAGTTGTATTTATTTGTGTTTTTACTGCTTGACCTTGAAAGGTTAGTTTTGGTCTTGGGGCTAAAAAATTACATTATTTGCTCGGGGCAAACTTTGTCACACCTGCCTACTTCTTGACGAATGACATAATTTGTACTTCATATGTTTGTTGTTTTTGTATAAAAGAAATAGTGAACGGGGATAAAACAGCAGCTATTTTGGAAGAGGATAAAAAGTTCATGGTATCAAAAGACTGGTGTGAATTGGAAAATTAATTTTAAAGAAAAATCCTAAATTGTTACTGAATCCAACAAACCCATGATCAGGTAAAATAATCAAATCATAAAAAACTGTTGATACTAATAATAGAAAAAAAATTCACAACCAGACCCAGTCTCCCCTGCATGTAAAAAACTTAATGCACGCCTAAAAATCGCCAGTTGAGCACAACACGAGTCGAGTGGATGAGCGATCACTAGCTAAATTTACTACAAACAACGGTTGTTTCCCAGTTCTGGTTCTGATATCGTGTTGAGTCCGCGTGTCGTGTGTGCCATACAACTCTGCGAATCGCCGCCGGCATCTACGGGAAGTTGGAGGTTAGTTTATAATTAGACGACCGCGTGTCTAGCTATTGTACCTACGATTTGTTTACAAACAAACCTCTTATTAAACTGGTTTGTTTATTATACTAATATGTAAAAATAAGATAGTAGTAGTATAGGAACTTATTTACTGGCTCTTCCCAAAAATAAAAATCATATATTCAAATCCGTTTTTCCGGACATTTAGTCATTAAGGCCTTTTAGGTTGTAGGTAGTCTACGACAGTATCCCTGTGGGATATTGGCGTGAGTATAATGTAATATACATATATGTAATTAATTGTAACAAGATTTAAACACTATCTAAAACACTCGGTTACACAACATTAATTAATGACTCACAAATCTAATATATATAGAAAACCATATATTTAGATACGACTACAGCGTTTCGTAGATAATGAATGACAACCTTTCACCTAAAATTGGATTCGTTTCGTCAAGAGTAAAAATTAGGGCAATTAGATTCTTATGTAACTTCAAGATCGGAAAACTTAAAACAATCTTACTTTTTTGTTGCAAACTTTTTAATTGTCCTCCGTATTGATTTATTTTTATTTTATTTTTAGAAAGCCAACAAAATATGAAAATATAATAACATTTTGTTTTTTAACTTACGTATACTCAACACGTATAATTTAAAAAATAACTTTTCGATCTTAACTAAAATCTTTAATTGAAACCATTTTTTGTACTCATCTCGCTTGATGTGACAATACTCATGTTAAAGGCTGGACAAACATTACAAAAATTCTAAAAAATATAATAAAAATAATATTAAATAGTTTTGTATAAACTCATGAAATACGCGACCAATTTTTGTTTAAAGGTTGGAATGGAGTTACAAAAGATATCAATGTCTGTATGTTTGTGTTATTAATTATAAGACTTACCTATTCTATTGTGAAGGGCATTTAAAACTAGATTGGTTTTATAATGATTTGTATTAAATGGAATATATGTTCCCGGTATAGAGTTAGGTCTAGAAATAACTATAGCTACCCTAGCTAGCAGTTAAGGAACGTTCAAATGTCCATTTAACAGTTTGTGCAGGAAGGAAAGATCTAACAACGTTCGACGATGAGCCAGGGAAAGTGTTTTATATTAAATTAGCTTTTCGATGTTTGCAGCACAAGTACCTTAATTTTTTTTCTGGCCCTTGTACGTAATTTATGTACCTAGTAAAACGGGTTCCAAACTACTGAACAATACTCCAAAATACTGCGTACAAGAGAGTTAAAAATATGTAATACTGTGTGTGTTTGTTTGAACTCTTTTGCTGTTCTCAGCGCTTGTTTAATTATTTTGTCTTATGTGCATTAAAAATTTAATTTGGCATCGACAGTGACGCCCAGATCCCTAGTCTGTTGTATCAATTCGATGTAATGGCCACCAATGTTGTATCGAAAATTCAAATTTGTTCTTTTTCCGCAGATTTTATCTGACACTCATGATCATCATCATATCAGCCGAAAGACACTCACTGCTGTGTATACCCTCCTATAGACCTCCCCCAGAGCTCTCCACAAAGATCAGTCCTGTGCCTTCCGCATACAGCTGGTACCTGCGATCTTTACCAGCTCGTCGGTCCACCCATGCTGCTTTATTGCCCCATCGACCAGATTCTTCGAGATGTATGCTCTGCCCACCATTGCCACTTTGGCCTGGCAATATCTGACACTAGGGCGTACTTAAACATTAAAAAATCAAGCCGTGCTAGGTATGAATATGTGCAAGTTGTAACAAGCTACAATAGGTCTGAGGTGTGATCAAAAATACATGCAATTGTGCAATTGATTGAGGTAGTAACTATTCCGTATCTACGAATTTTAAACAAGTTGCGACTTGTCTATCAGCTTCCAGAGCTCGATTTGACGCGCTTCGTGGATTTTGATCAGCGTATTATTGGAATTAGATACCTAAACCATTTTTATACTAGGTAGAGAAGGCAAACGAGGAATCCTGGTGTAAAGTGATCACCACCACCCATAGCATCACCCGGGGAATACCAAATGTGTTGATGGCTTTTGTGCAGGCAACTATCTGGAGCGCACAGAATTAAATCTCGTTCCGTCCAGTTGTATGAGAGTAGGTAACCATAATTTTATTATTTTACCTATACAAATTTACATCCAACACATTATTTTCTATCCCGTGAGAATTTTCTATACTCATTTTTAGCGGTTGTCTATGTGTTGCATGCCTTTTACATGTAGGGGAACGTATACAATTGTTGGCACCACACTAATGATTGGCACATACAACTTATAACACAAATATTAAGAATTAGTGTACCAATTAAATCAAATTGATATTTGTTTTCAAATCATTGTTGGCAACATTATAATTGTTCTTGGTAATTTTCGAACATACACAGCAAACAAAAAAACTCGAGGCGTCCGGAGATTGCGCGGGTTTAATGGAGTTTCTTATGAATTCAACAAGGACCAGGTATGTTAAAAACTATCTTATTTGAGTTTTGTGTTGAATTTCATGTAAAAAATTACTTTCTACGGTTGGTTTAATAAATAAACAATCATTTTAATTGGGTTTCAGAAGCATTTACATAACCCAACTCTAATTAGTTAGGTCCCAATGACTGATTTTTTTCTTGTACTAAAACCTAATTCATTGGCATCTATGCACAGTGACTAAAATTGAATTTTTGAAATTGTTGCTTTATGTTTTAACAATTTCAGAAGTCAGAATTAGAATAGAATAAAATAATAGTTTTGAAATACATGAAATCACTTGGCAACGAATTCTTAGCACTGCCAATCGTTATACTAAAGGGGGTGCCAATAACTATATACTGATATTGGACCAATAATTACAGTTGTTGTCAAGGTATCCATTAGTGTACCTTCATGCCATAATTCTGGGCGTACATCAAATGACCCCACATATTTATTTTTTTACAACAATAATCTAGCTAAATATGCTAAACATATTAGTGCAGGAAAATTAGACATTGACCCGGACATTTGAAATAACAAGCTGAAAATTTGTGGAAACGTAAAGAATACTATCCTCATTGATATCCCAAAAGTCCGAAAAAATCTAATCTGGGGAAAATCCGTAATTAAAAAAAACCGCCGCTATTTAGGATTTTTCGACTTTTAAGCATAGGGACTGAACCGAGCGTACGATTTTAAATACCTTAATTCAGACTGCTTTATCTTTAAAAATGCTCAAATCAATTATTTAATGTAGATTTTAGTCCTTGAGGAAAAACAATACGTACTATTAAAATCCAACAATTAAATTTTGTATAAAACTTGTCAATATCATGTGGGGTATCAAATGGAAGCACTATCTGAGAGGATTCTTAAATATACCACATCATTATATTTTAGCGATTATAGTCAAAATTCTTCAAATTTACTGATTATAAGTAGGTTTGGTGCTCCTTCACAAATTCTTGTTGTTTTTAGATTTTACGTCTAGGAATGGTCGTTAAAAATCATTTTATTGAATACTGGAGGGCCCGGCGCGACTACGGTATCCTACCCTACCCTACTCTACCCCTATCATACGCTATTCTACCCCTAACTTACCCTAACCCTACACCTACTCTGCCACTGCCTATTCTTTTGACAAATGAGTAGTGTTTATGTTAGGCTTCCTCAAAAATTCCTATAACCGCGCCTCAAACCTATTTTAATATTTTGGCTGTATGGCAAACCACACACTGTCTTATGGCAAACCTGAAATCATTAAACAGCATTTAAACGCTTATTATTTGCTAAAGTGCATTCTAATCTAAATTGTGACCCAAGCCCCCAAGGAGAACTAACATTCAAAAACCGTTGAATTAATACGTCTAAAACTAGCTAACCGCCCCGGCTTCGCACGGGTTTTCTCGCCTTTTCTTTACTATGAATATATTTTTAAGCAAATTGTCGGTGGCCGAGTGGTTAAAGTTTTTGATTCGTAAGCGAGAGGTACCAGGTTCGAAACCCACTGTGGTCATGTACCAATGATTCTTTTCGTGATGATGATTCTTACGGTGAGACAAAACATCGTGATAAACCTGCACATTTTGGCGACTGAATGTGTAATCATGATCCAATCTGGTCAGGTTCCTCTGGTAGCAGGGTCATGGAGGTCAGATATATATGGCAGTCGCTCCACTTGTAATTAAAAGTGCCTAATCTGCCATAACTTGGATCATAGGCAAAGCTTATCCTGGGACGCGAGAGCACAACCGGGACATTAACGCCAAGATGATTATTACTTGAAGAGGTTACTTATTTCTTTCTTTAGGTAAGATGGTGTACCTTATTAAACACATATTGTTGCATTATAAACAGTTAACATAAAATAGGTTGTTCTAATATGAGTCCCATATTGGTGACACAACAACACTGAACCAGAGTTCAGTGTGTCATTTAAAACAATGTAAGTTATATAGATTGCAATGTAATGTAATAACATTATAATGTTTCAGTCGTTAGAGCGAATGTAAAAGAATTTTAGGAAGCTAGTCTTGAAAACTGCTCAGTACAAACCCAACATAAAAAAATTAGTCAATTAGGTGTAGATGCGCGAACATATATTCGGTAAATTGATTTTTACTTATAACTATTGGCCCGGTGCGACTTCGTTTGCGTGCCTACCCCTACTCTACACTACCCCTATCCTATTCTACTCTACCCCTGCCCTATCACTGACCACTACCCTTCCCTACTGTACTCCTACTTCTACTTCACCATACGCTAACCGACCTTTACCCTACAACTACCATTAAAAATGTGACAATTAGATATGAAAAAGAAGTGCCAATCACTAGTAATTAGAATGCCAAAGATGTACAATCTTTGGCATTCTAATTACTATGCCACAATGCCAAAGATTGTACTATGAGTGCCAATGACTGTACTTTTTGATGTTTTTAGAAGTTTTAATAAATATATTTTAATAATAAACGTTTCTTTTTTATTATAAATGTGTTTTTACATAAATAAAAACTTATCAAAGAATACATTTAAACTTATAAATTACTTCTAAATATGTTACTAAAATTATAATTCACAAATGAAGTGAAAAATTTCCTCAGAGTGCCAATCATTATATACGTTCCCCTATGTATGTATAATATACATATAATACTTATAAATATTCCTATCACAATGAAAGGATATGACCTGCTTACCTATAACTAATTGAGTGGAAACCTCGTACGATAAGAGCAAGGTAAACAGTGATAGGTAAGCAAACCATTTTGCTGTTATCGTACTCTTTTTTCTAGATGATTTAACTATGGACGAAATATATAGAACTGAGATTTGGACATCATTTTATAGGTCTAAACCTAAAAGAGACCATCTTCGACCACATCCTTACTTGCTACCAGGCAAGATGGCGGTTTGCCTGGCTAGTTTTAACTGACTTTGATCAAAGGCAAATATTTCATTCAAGTAAGAATCTAAAATGTATTTGTTATCTGTAGGCATGCACACGATAAATGAACGCGATGTTATATAATGGCAATTATCTAGTGGCCACATTATTGTACGTTACGCTGTACGTATGTAAGTGTGTACCTAATATGATTGCATGTAATCATCTTTCCTTTTCTGGAAGGACACTTGAAGAATCATATTATTTACTTTGAGCTTGGGTTCAAGATATTTTAAAGTCTCTAGCTTTTCCCGCCACTTCGTGTGTATCGCACCGCGTATTCCTATTAATTCCCACCTCTTTATTGCTGTTCATACCGTGAATTTTTTAAAATTCGCCCATGTATTTATTTTGCTTTTGACATAATATTATGCAGGCCACGCCTATGAAGTTAAAAAGAAGCACCATAGGTGGTGAAAAAATAGTGTCAAGGTGACTTAAACATGCTATTATTTTTGAGCTTGCAGATTATAACCAACATTATTAAACGGATTTTTCTTTGTAATAGTAAAAAGGGTTGTTATTTTATTACCGATAAGTAGGATAAGTAGTCAAATAAAACAAATAGAACAATGAAAATACATTTTCATGTTTTTATAAGGCACTGTCGTCGGATCAATGAAATAGGTATTTTTTCCTCCTCTTCTTCCCTTACGTTTTGTCCGTATTATGAATAAATACGTATTTATTTAACTCTTTATTGCACATAGTAAAACATAAAAGGTAATAACATAATTATAAACGATACAACAGGAGCTAGTTATTTCTAATAAGAAATTTCTTCCAGCATGCCCACCAGAAACGAGATGTTATACAAGAAACGCAGATACGACGTGAACATTATAGAATAAAAATATACTAGTAGTATATAGTACATGCATAAATATATAATTAATGTGTACATAGATAATTATATAATGTAATAACTTGTAGCAATCTTTATTATGGAAAAAAATACTATACATTAGATTAAAAATTTAAATTGTAAAATGCCTGTCCTCTATTGCGACTAGGTTTCCCCGGGGCATCCTTCCAAGAAAACAGGCATCATTGCCCCGCTGAAACGCCGGACTTAAGCTTTTGGCGAAATAGGTTTGTAATAATTTATAAAATACTTACTTTAGGACTAGGCAGAGAAAGGTAATGCTCCTCGACGCACGTTTTAAAAGTCCCACAGTCTCGCAGCATGAACAGTAGGTACAGAACTAGGAAATTAAATCGGAGTGATGGATGGGGATGGCCAGAGACGTTTTAACTTTTGAGCGACGGGATTTGTCTTGTCCCGGGAGAAGTGAAAGAGTTTACGGGGATAGGAAGGAGCAGAAGGATTGTACAGGATGTTAAAAAGGGTTGAAAGGATGTGAGCATTCCTGCGATTGCGTATAGGAAGCCATTTGAGCTGCGATCGAAAACACGAGATGTGGTCATACTTGCGTAGACCAAAGATAGACCTTATACTGTCATTTTGGAGCCGCTCAAGTTTGTTTTAAAGTTGTTCAGTGGCATCCAAACAGCAAGAGTTTGCGCAGTCAAGAATTGGAGAGTTTGTGCAAGGGTGATCTTGGTTTTAAATGGCAAGAAGCAGCAGCGTAGCTATCATAGGGCCAGGTAGTGCAGTGCACCAGGGCCCCGGAGCTCAGAGGGCCCTCCAACCTAAGCTTTGAAAAGAGCGGGTCAGCCAATTCGCCAGCTTCTGAAGCTAGAAAACCTCGACCCTGCTCACAAGAATTTTTTATTTTTATTTAATGATTTTAATAGTAGTTTATCTACACTCATAGCGTAATGTTCCAATTACAAATTCGAAAACAGTTGTTTAAGGATACACTTTTTTCACGCCAGTCCATAAAATTTAAAAAATTACTTTTCGATTCAGCATTTCCCATACTATTTCGTTACAGCTGTATCATAAAATAACTTTATCTACACTCATAGCGTAATGTTCCAATTACATATTTGAAAACAGTTGTTTAAGGATACACTTTTTTCACGCCAGTCTATAAAATTTAAAAAAATTACTTGTCGATACAGCATTTCCCATACTATTTTCATTACAGCTGTATCGAAAAATAACTTTTTAATCATTATGCAACACTTTTCTTTTTTAAATTTTTGTCGGGCGTCGGGACACGGCTAAATGTAGGCTGAATACCTAAATGTCTTCAACAAATTCATGATTCAAATTTTCCTGTTTATATTTGTTATCAGTTCATAGTCTGTGGTTGTGATTGTGATATTTGAAATTATTTTCCCGCTAAACAGAATATTTTTTCTAATTGTTGTAATATGTGTTTGTGAATGTTTTTTCTTTCTTGAAGCAAATAAATAGATAAATGTGAAAGTAGTGAATTGAATTTCCCGCCGTTTGATATCCTCGACGCGTAGATACAACAAAACTGACTCGCAGTTACTTCCAGCAAAGTTGAAAAAATGTTAGGTACGAAATTATAACATGAAAATATGAGTGTAGATAAAGTAGTGTATGCAACTGCATATAATTAGGTACTAAAACACTCGTGTCAAACTATTATCATACTCATGTTTTAATACCCCCTTTTATATGACAGTTACATAAACTACTATTATGCAACTGTCATATAAAAGGGGGTATTAAAACATGAGTGTCTGTTTATGTGTATTTAGGCGTAGCCGAGTATGATAATAGTTTGACACGAGTGTTTTAATACCTAATTATATGCAGTTGCATACACTACTTTATCTACACTAATATTTTCAAGTTAAAATTTCGTACCTATAAATTTCTCAACTATGCTGGAAGTAAGCTGCGAGTCAGTTCTGTTGTATAGGATGTCAAGCGGCGGGAAATTCACTTTACTACTTTCACATTTATCTATTTATTTGCTTCAAACAAGAAAAAACATTCACATACACTAATTACAACAATTTGAAAAAATATACCGTTTAGCGGGAGAATAATTACACACAAATATAAACAGGAAAATTTCGAGTATCCTATTTTGAGTATCCTATTCTTATGCCTATCTATAATTTTGAAGGCCAATATAAGTTGAAGCTACGGGAAAAGAGGGGGTGAGGGCTTTCTCTATGCACTGGGGCCCTTGCCCACCTAGCTACGCCACTCAAGAAGTTTTGGAGACATTTGAGTCACTGAAGTGAATTTTCTTAAATAAAGTCCGTTGTTTACCGAGGAGGCTAGCCTGCGCTGGTCACGTGTTGCGTAAGCCTCAGGGATACGTGGGAAATAGGTGTCGTGTCCCGTGGGCGACCCAAGAAGCGATGAGAGCCAACGGTTTACGACGAGAGGATATCGAAGACCGGGCGAAGTGGAGAAGAATGAGTAGGAAAGCGGACCCTGGCAGAGCCCGGGATGAGCGCTAAGACGATGATGATGATGAAATTCCGTTGTTTACCGAAATCGAATCAGTAACACAACTCAGATAATTGTTCATTAAAACAATTTTACCAAAATTTTCACCTTTTTTACAAATCATTAGGTATCGAAAAAAAATACCATCACAGAGCCATAAATCGTTTAACCAGTCTCCGGGAACAATCTAATTATTCGATTTGAAAACGTGCTAATGTCCTAACCTAACCTGGCTTAAATCCACGTAAGCTAGATATGCAGCAACTGTTTGAAGATAAATAACCTTAACGTGATCTATGCGTGCCTCAGTTGTTTGTTATCTTGCTCGTTGTGTGAGAATTCTCTTCCTTTCTGTGTTGTGTTGTACTTGTGATAAATTTTTTCTGCTCTTGTGTAGGTACAAATCGTTGTCAGAAATCTTCTCCTGCTGTTTCAATTTTTCCGCTCTAAACGTCTTTTCTTTATATAGCGATTCTTTTCCATTCATCTAGATCCCACGATTAGGACAATAACGGTCACGTGTTTAATCGCCAAACATTTTTTCTTCGTCACACTGCGACAATACATAGGTATCTGATTTGTTCAAAGGTAATGTTGTTGGCGAGACTGCTGTTCGCGCTGGCCCTGGCGTCCGCGAGCCAGGCGCTGCAGCTGCTAGTGGTCTACCCGTTCCCGGCACGGAGCCACAACATCCTCGGCAACGGCATCGTGAGGCACCTCCTGGCTGCTGGCCACCAGGTACGGAACATTGGTGGACTTAACATGCGTACAATCGTAGGATATTTTGAATAGGATAACGAAAATCCTAAAGTGGAAAGCTCTTTGACGCATCAAAGCTGATTTGAAATTAGTATACCTATAACCTGCTGTACGTATCTCACCTTTTTAATAAGGATATAAGTAAAAGGATAGCTTCTAAGCTTTTTCTTTTAAATTATCCTACTACATTCTACAACAGTTAATAATACATTTCACTTGACTTCAAATGATTTTGCGTATGTATAAGGTTACAGTTTTGTCAGATCAGATCGACGGTACCGTAACATTGACCACCACCGAACTTTTTTTGTAAGAACTAACCAGGCATCCAATCAACCAACGCCATCTCCACTGGTTGTAAGTGGCGATGAGGCCGACGATAGAACATGCCTGTCTAGGAACAGCCTATTCACTATAGCGGCTGTCTGCTCGCTATTCCCTAAGTAGCAAAAAAAAGGCGTTAAGTACATAATAATCAGATTACATAAGTATGCAAATTTTCAGCTGAATCGGATCTCAAGAAATTGTTATACAAGATTTAAGTCACAAAAAGAGAGTGAACATAAAAACTATCTTAAACTTAGTTAAGAAGTTCCTCCAAATCCCTTGAGAATTAATTTATTGCCTTATTATTTTTACTTCTTTTCTCTATATTCTAGGTAACATACATCACTCCATTTCCATTAGCAAATCCCCACAAGAACCTCCGCCAAGTGGATGTCAGTTCCAACTTTCACGTACTTCCAGGTGAGTCTGTAATTCAGTGACGGTACCTACTTCGAATAAATTTATATTTTATATTTATTTATTCACAAAAGCATTACAATTTATTTCGGATTTGGTTTGTGTCAATGATAGCTTCGCCTTCGCCGTCACACATACAATATTAATACTAATACCTACTGGTAATATAGAATATCAATACTTTAACACATCTATAATCTAAATCAACAAACTCTCACTGTTACAAGTTTTATTCGATAGATACTTATTTTATTTTATTTTTTCTAGGCGACATCCTCAACCTACAGAGATACTTAGACGGAAATGTTGATTTCAATGATGAAGCCTTCCAATTTAACTCAATAATACAAGTTGTGGAGAACACATTAAAGGATCATAATGTTGAAACACTTATGAACGACCCGAAACAAAAATTTGATTTAATAATCGCGGAATGGATGTTTACTGAAAGTTATTCGGGGTAAGATTTTATTTCTTTGAATTGAAAAATTTATTCTAGCTTGGCGAATTTTTATTGTTTTTATATTGTTTTATATTTTAAATTTGTCTAATCTAAATGCTAAATAAATACCTTTTTATTTATTTATATTATCTACTCTCGTTCATATTTCAGTTTAGCGGCAGTATTCAACTGTCCCTACATCTGGTCGCTACCTTACGAAACGCATGCTACTCCGTTGTCACTTATCGATGAAGTCACCAATCCAGCATATGTACCGTACATGATATCCAAAAACGTACCACCTTACTCGTTCTGGCAACGAGCATCGGAGTTGTTGTATCAGATTTACAGCATGTGCTGGTTGAAATCGATGTAAGTATTTATTGAATTAAGTACTCGCTATTGTACATACAGTCGCCTACAGAGAGACCGGACCCCTCACATTGTAAAGGTGTGTTCTTGAGCTCAAGTCGAGGTCGCTGCTACTACCTTATCGCTTACTACTAATCGATTATGGACCACATACCTCCCCAACAGTCATCGGCGGTGGTCACTATAAATAAGTAATGGTCACGATCCTTTATTGTCTAAGTAATTATATTGGAATGCACTTAAAAAAATCTTAAAACTTCTTAACAAAAAAAATTACACATTGACCCCATTTGCTACAGTGCTACTGCTCGTATGTAAAATCGGGGTCATAGGGCTTTTGTAACCCTTCATATTTTCCACCCATTCAAAAGGTCGCGGGTTCGATTCCCGGCTGGACAGAAACTGGTATTATGAACTTTAATTTCTGTAAGGGGTCTGGGTCTGGGTCTACTATGTACCAATATTAAGTATTTATTTAAAAAAGTATTTAAATAGTGCCTCAGCTATCTAGCACCCATAGTACAAGCTTCGCTTAGTTTGGGGCTAGATGTTTGTGGCTGTGTGAAATTGTCCACGATTATTTTATGTATTTTTATTTATTTGCAGCAACTTTCCTATGAAAGAAAGAAATGTGTATAATCAAATTTATGGACCAGTTATGGCTAAAAAAGGCAGGCCCCTGCCGTCGTTCGATGAAATGCAAAAGAGTGCGTCCATGATGCTTTCAAATTCTCACGTCTCGATCTCAATCCCGATTAGCTTGCCTCAAAACTACAAATACATCGGAGGATTCCACATAGAAGACGGCCTAAAGCCGTTGCCCGAAGTAAGTAACAAAAAATTACTAGACATAGGAGGTTGTGTGACTTTACCACCATCAGAATGTTCTTCCACGTCTACTGCTGGACATTGGCCTCCCTTTAAGCTTTCTACACCGATTGGCTTTATTATTCTAAGAAATTCGCCAATTTATTTATGTGTACTTAAGATGTCTGATGTGTATGCTTCTGATGTGTGGGCTGTCTTGTTTGTTTATTTTATTATATAAAACATTACACTAAATACACCAAAAAAATACAGTTTACAATGCAAAAGCGAGCTTATCCCACAACAGGATTTCTTCTAGCTAACCGAGAGGCCGAGACGTGTCTATCTATAGCACCAATAATCTAGCAAAAGTTTGCTGTTCTGGCAGGCACCTATGCATGAATCGTATGTTATGGGCTACAGTTACAACTACCTACCCCTTCCCATCAGGTGGGCTGTCTGCTCGTTTCTCACTGAGTGGCGTAAAAAATATACCTATACACGATTAGCACCTTAATAATAATTAGTATATCAAGGATTTTAACTTACAGGACTTGAAAAGAATCATGGATAACGCAGAACATGGAGTCATATACTTTAGTTTGGGTTCTAATTTGAAGAGTAAGGATTTTCCCCCAGAAATGATTGATGCTCTCCTCCAAATGTTTAGCGAATTCAAGCAGACTGTAATATGGAAATTCGAAGGAGAACGAGAGACACTACCGAAAAACGTGCACATTATTAAATGGGGACCCCAACAAAGTATACTCTGTAAGTACCTACTATCATATATTGTTTATATTAAGCAGTCCTTTGTTCCTTCTAACGTGCTTCTGTATGTACAAAATACATCTACTACGCTCACAGAAACGAAATTTATATTTTTATTTTTATTCCTTCCTATCCTTCCTGTGATACTATAATCACTTAATTTATCATCTTGGCGTTAATGTCCCGGTTGTGTTCTCGCGCGCGGGGGCCCGGGGTCCGCCCTAACCATGATCCAGGATTTAGCAGATAAGGTAATTACAGTGGAGCGACTGCCATCTGACCTTTGTGACCCTGCTAACAGGGGAACCTGACCAGATTGGATCATGATTAGACATTCAGTCGCCTGCATGTGCAGGTTTCCAACTAATGTACATAACTCAGAAAAGTGTCATTGGTACATGGCCGCAGCGGGTTTCGAACCTATACCTACCTCTCGCTTACAAGTCGGATACCCCAACCGCTCTTCCACCGACGCTCATTTAATTTTTATTCTTCTTAATTTATAGTCTGATGTTTTTTATTGATATGTACTCATCGATTAACTAACTATCATAACATGTTTCAGCACATACAAACTGCAAACTTTTCATAACACACGGAGGGCTTCTGTCTACGATAGAGGCTGTGCACTTTGGTAAACCGATCATTGGAATTCCTGTGTTCGCCGACCAATTTGGCAACGTGCAGAGACTTGTCAGCAGAGGTTTCGCCAAACGGGTAGACTTATCTCGTGCACTTGCTAAGGATTTAAGAGTTGCCATTAATGAAATAGTCAATGATCCTAGGTGAGTCCTATACCACCATATACCATATACCATTAGGTGACCTGCTTGCTCGTTTGCCTCACTCAAATATAAAAAAAGTAATTCATGTATTAGTAATGCATTATGAAAAGTCTTGTGACAGAGCAAAGTGGCGATATATAGTCTCTACTTACCCCACCTGTGGGACACAGGCGTGAGCTTTATGTATGTATGTATTTATTAGTAGAAATCCCACTCTGCCATACATAGTAGAGTCCCTAAAATAAATTGTAAACAGTGCCTCCTGATATAAGTACTCCTCTCATCTTCAAGGTCAAATATGTATGTATGTAAGTGATATGCTCATCTTCGACCGCATCGACCCATTAGAATCATCTATTAAGATGACTTACAAACTTTCATTCGTTAGCGAATGTCGTACAAGATGGTCGACTGATGTCTTAGAGACATTTATTTAAAATGGTTTTAGAAAACTGAATTCTACCAGATTTTTTAAATTGTCTTCAAAGTTCAAAACTCTTTATTCAACACTTATTGAACGTCAATGCAAATAATTATCATGGTATAAAACATTACGTAAGTACATTATCTTACAAATGTGAGTCATCATGTACATCTTGCAAATATGAGACTGAAAATCTGCAACTCTAATACCTACCACAAAGTCTGTCTTGAACAAATTTATATATTGCTGAATTAAACCTATATTATAGGTAAGAAATCCCGCTCCGGCCATGTACCAATGACTGTTTTCTGAGTTATGTACATTAGTTGAATACTAACCGATGCTCTTACGGTGAGGGAAAACATCGTGATGAAACCTGCACATTCAGGCGACTGGATGTGTAACCATGGTCCAATCTGGTCAAGTTCCCCTGGTAGCAGGGTCATGGAGGTCAGATGGCAGTCGCTCCACTGTAATTACCTGACCTGCCAAATCCTAGATCATGGTCAAGGCGGACCCCGGGCCCTCGTTCTCGAGAGCACAACCGGGACATTAACGCCAAGATGATTATTTTTTTTTTATAGGTAAGAAATACCGGGAAGTATAGCGACAATCCCATCCATTGACGGATATTGTAGCAGGCTGTGTTGTACCTACTTACTTTCAAACTGCGAATCTGTCCAACCTGTACCACCCGCCTGCTAAACATGAAAACACAGATGTGAAGAAGACTCACGTCCAAGAGTGCCCTGCTGATGGTCAATGAGAATGAATCAATTCCTCATTCATTTACGTAAGATACTTATATTTACAGCTTCTCTACGAGGGCCAAAGAGGTATCCTTTATCTACCACGACCGGGTGGTGCCGCCTGGGCGGGAGCTGGTGCACTGGGTGGAGCACGTGGCGCGCACGCGCGGCGCGCCGCATCTGCGGTCTCCCGCACTCTCCGTGCCTTGGTACCAGAAAATGTACCTCGACCTTACCGCAGTTATCTTGGCTGGAATACTCGTTATAAAGTACCTGATTAAAATAATCGTGTCAAAACTCTCAAGTAAAAAAAATATACAAAAAAAGAAAAAGGCTTCGTAAATTAAGTTAAATGGATATTAAAATTATTGTTATTGTTTGTAGTAAATGAAATATTTTTTCGATGTCGGTGTGTTTCAATACTGAAATATATGCAAATGCGTAAATGTTCGTAGTTATTCTTAGCGGCATTCTGGGTTAATTTTGCCGGCATTCTAATTTATCTTCAAGTTCGGAGCCCGGAGCCGGAGAATAAAAACATACAGAATACCTGTCTTCTAAATCATGAATGAAGATTAAGTTCAAGATTGTTGACATCACAGTAGTGTTAGAGCCGGTGAAGGTCCGACTGCAGGGCCATCAAGTAAGGAGTTAACACTAGGAAATATCTTCATACCGTCCACAAAACTTAGTAAACGTGAGTGAAAAGGCACAGGCCAATGTCATTTACAAAAATGACAAACAATAACGGACCAGGCAATTATCCCTGGGAGACACCACTGGGGACAGAAATCCATCCAGATATGTAATTATTGACTACAACAGCTTGACCTTGATTCTCGATGAAAGAAGACAACCACTTAAGCAGATCTCCCGTCACACCAATCTTGAGTAATATAGAAAGTAATCAGTGTAAATAACATCGACCTGTGAACCTTCCTCCATCGATACCGTTGAGTGGCCCCTAAGGAATCCATGCTGAGTATCACTGAAACACTGTTTCAATGCCGGATACAACTGATCGTAGACCAACTTCTCGAACACTTTGGAGACTATACAAAGTTTGGAAATTGGTCGATAGTTGGATACCTCGCTCTTAGATCCCTTTTTATATGCAGGTGTTATGAAAGCGCGCTTCCATAACACTTCAATTACAAATAGGTACATATAATTATTATTTTACTTTTGGTACTTCATTAAATTTATAAAAACAAACAAAATAAAAATAGAGGTGAGTAACTAATAAACAATTTTACTATTACTTTTAATAATAGGTGGGTACAAAAAACCGTGAGAGGCATGTTGTGTTTGTTGTGTACAGTTAATGTGTGTGTGTTTGCACTATTTACTTTTTAGTCTAGGATATTACTGCCAGAAGGCGTTCGGTGTCACTATAATTTAATGATTTCAGAAATTGTGATACACGTTGCTTTACCTGATAACGTGGAAAGGAGTATATTTTTAAAATTCGATTGATGTTATTGTACAAATAGGAACCCAAAAAACAGTAGAACCTATGCGATAGTTCCAACCTAAACATTATGCTGGGACAGACTTCGTGGTTACGTCTTCTATTATTCAATGTGCAAGGTTCAAATTCTAATTGGGCATGTTTTTTTATTACTGCACTTAATATGAATAATTGTCGGACCGTTAGAACTTTGCATTCTCTATATAAGTCATGTAGGGTCTTGCCCTGAAGCTGTACTTACTGTTACTCCTGTTCAAATAACTGTTCAGCACGTTGACACTTTTATTGTCAATTTTTATACATATAATTGGTATATTCTTGGGTTTGGCCCTTCAGGCTCTGAATGCTCATCATCTTTGCCTGGAAAATTAGTTAATACTGTAAATTCTGACTACGTTGTAATTACGTTCTACAAATATTTTGAATCGAATCGAACTTCGATTAGAGTATTTTCTTTTGGGGAAATGATCTCTCGTTTCCTAAATATCCAATTGGTAAAAGTAATGAGGGTTTTTGGACAAATACAAGGGTATTGGGGTGTGTGTCTGGATTCTTACCGTTGTATCTTCTTGTTTTCCTTTTTAATGAATCCAAGTTTGCCCCCATGCCACGGGGGTCATTTTTTCCATCACATTAGAAGGTTTCTTTCGTGGCAAATATTTCATTTAGTATTTAAAATATCACATTTTCCAAATTGACGTTAATCTTTTATTATTTTATTCTTTATATGTCATATGTTGTCATGCGGACACAGTTCATAGATGGCGGAGATTTTAATCTTTTTTGTGCTCCCCTTATTCTAGATAATTGCTGGATCCAATTCTTCATCATATCTTCATGGATTATATCCTTGGCTGCTAAACACGAGGTCATCATCATCATCACAGCCCGTAACAGTCCACTGCAGGACTTAGGGCCTCTCCCACGAAGGGGGAGGTTATTGCCATAATCTCCACGCTTGGCAGGCGGGTTGGAGATCGCAGTGCTTAAATATAATAATGGAAAATGCTGCTGCCCATTTTCCAGACTACGGAGACTCTTGATCTTTAGCCTCGAAAACATTAGTCGCCTTGTACGACATCCACGACTGTAAGGGGTTGGTGCTATTCTACTCTGCCGGACACCACACGGCTAAAACACGAGGTCGTCCGAAAATAAATATCGACCACTTCGGAAACTGGCTGGTCGACTACGAGTACTGGCCATCAAGACTATATCTTCTTTTGTGCCAAAAGCGTTCTCGAACGTGTTTAAGTGAAGACCCGAGCCTTTGTTAGAGAGTGAAGCGGATGAGTGGGCAGAGTTCTCCCAGCCTTCGAACTAGAAGGTGGATCAGTATCATAGCTAGAAGAAGCTATCTTCAGAAACCAATAATTAAATACCAGTTGACCGGTCAAATTATGCACGTGACTGCATAAAAGTTTATCCTCGAAGTTTTCTAAATTAAATAGTCTGTCGAGTCAATCTGCAATCTGTACTTTTCGGCCAACAGTGAACCCAGTGATCCAGCCCGGGCATAAGTTGTGGACTT
The DNA here is from genome assembly GCA_907269095.1 of Blastobasis adustella. Taxonomy (NCBI): domain Eukaryota; kingdom Metazoa; phylum Arthropoda; class Insecta; order Lepidoptera; family Blastobasidae; genus Blastobasis; species Blastobasis adustella. Next base: position 2,961,435 of record OU026114.1, on the reverse strand, counting down.
TCGTAAATACTTTCAGACTTTTAACATTTTAAATTCTTTTTATAAATTTCTTGTTTTGTAGATTGTTAGTTTCTGGACTGATTGTACATAAACCCATTACCCTGATATTCGTTGTTTTTTATTATTAACTGAGCCTGGCACTGTCCGTCGGACAGTGTTACGTTACAGTCAACCGTGGGGAATCTGTAAGGAAGACTCCAGCCGACCTTTAAAATAGATCTTTGAGCCCTCTCCACTTTAAGCATTTGAGTTTTGGAAGTACCACCCCACGAAGAAATGCAATACCTTATTAAGGATTCCCCTAGAGCGTAATATACAGATTTTAGGATGATTTTATTACCAACATTACGAAGATTTCTAAAAATAAAAATTAGTTTACGAAGCCTATATGGCATTTGAAGGTTAGCGTATAATCTATTGTATTACCTAAATATTTTATAATTTTAGTTTTTTTGAGTTTTGGGCACAAATATGGGAAGCTAGGTTGTAGAGCACAGGAACTCTTATGAGCGATAATCGATAAAGCCGAGTAAGGGGGTTCAACGTGGTTGAGTGAGGTAAAAGCAATATACTTTGTCTTGTTAATATTAACAGTGAGCATATTTCTATTCAACCAATCCGCCACTTTATCGAATCCCGCTTCATCATCACAGCCCGTAACAGTCCACTGCAGGACTTAGGGCCTCTCCCACGAAAGGGAAGGTTATTACCATAATCTCCACGCTTGGCAGGCGGGTTGGAGATCGCAGTGTTTAAATATAATAATGGAAAATGCTGCTGCCCATTTTCCAGACTACGGAGACTCTTGATCTTTTGCCTCGAAAACATTAGTCGCCTTGTACGACACCCATGAATGTAAGGGGTTGGTGCTATTCTACTCTGCCGGACACCACACGGCCTATCGGAATCCCGCTTGAGCATGTAGAAACACCTCCTCCCAGGTCTTCGCTTTAAACAAAAGTGCGGTATCATCGGCAAAAGTTAGTATTTTGCCACAGGGGAGCGCCAAATCACACAGTTCATTAATATATATTAGGAATAGCGTAGGTCCTAGGACGGTACCCTGCAGCACCCCATATTCCACAAGAAGTCTTGAGCTTAGCCATTTATCTATTTTAACTGACTGATATCGATTCGTAAGATAGTCCGAGAATAATTCAAGCTGTATGCCTCTGATGCCAATTCGTTCTAGTTTCTTGACAAGAATGGGGACAGAGACTGTATGAAACGCCTTCGCCAGGTCCATGAATATAACTAAAGGTTTTTCGTGATTGTCTAGGCTGTTAACAACATAGTTAGTTAATTCATATACAGCATCGTCACATGATCTACCTGATCGAAAGCCATACTGCGAATTTGAGAGAAGCTTTTTGGTCTCGAGAAACTTGACAAGCCTATTGTTCATCAACTTTTCCAACAGTTTAGACAGTGTGGAAAGTATGGATATAGGCCTATAGTTATGAACACAGTCTCTGTCACCACCCTTATGTACCGGAATAATTTGCGATATCTTAAAGGCAGCTGGAAAAGTCCCAGTTTCGAAAGCTAAGTTAAAAATGTAAGTAAGAGGTGTAATTAGCTTACTCTTAAACTGCTTCAGAAAAGTTCCTGATATCCTATCATATCCCTCTGCACAATCACTTTTCAAGTGACTTATTAAGCGATCCACTTCGCTTTCATCCGTAGTGTGTAGGACCATTATACTACTGGCTACAGGTGAAGAAGTAGCCTCATTAGGCAACCCCGGCGGCGTAATTTTTTGTGACAATTCTTTGCCTATTTTAACAAAATATTCATTTACATAATCAATTGACTCCTGAGGGTCGCTATTGGATATAAGTTCACAGGCGGGTATTTTTGTATTTGCAGTGTAAGTAATTGTTTTGATAAGTTGCCAAAGTTTTTTTATTATTAGATTTTGCTTTATCAATTTCGTTTTTCTCGTAATCAGTTTTAGATTTTTTTAGTAAGGATTTACAATAATTTCTGTATCTTTTGTAAGTTAGTTTAAGCATTTCATGATTAGGATCACTTTTCAGTTTTTTGTGTAAATTATCTCTGTTCTTCATACACCGCAGGAGACCTTGCGTCATCCAAGGTTTCATGATTCTCTTCCGTCTAGATAAGTATACTATTTTCGAAGATTCTTGAATAACACAATTTAAAGATTTTACGAAATAATCGACAGCCACATTAACATCCTTCATATTATAGATAGCTTCAAGGTTTAACTTGTTCATCGATTCCTCTAGTACAATATAGTCCATTTTACGCACGAAGCTTCTATATGTGTGTGGCCTGTCGACAGAATCTATAAATAGAACAACGCTATCATGATCGGTCACCGCCGATTGAACTACACAACAGACAGCTTTCCTTCTAGATTTAATGATTACATGATCTAGACATGTGCGGGTGTGAGTGGGAAAGGTATGAGCAGGTAACATACCATGACAGGCGAGCATATTTAGGTAACACAATGACCTTTTATCAGAGGTACTAGGTTCAATATCAATGTTTACGTCACCTATAATAATAATATTTCGTAGGCTAGCTCGTTCTTCAAGAAGTCGGTTAAGGGAATTGATGAAGTTGTCTGTATTTCTCACACCGGGTGGCCTATATATTGCTATAATTATTGTATCTATGCTAATGTTGATTATTAAGCAATTAGCATCAGTTACTTGTATTTCCTGGACTCTGTAATTACTTTCGGTCTTCACATAGGCCACCACCCCCTCATTTTGAGTTATGTTATGACTGGTAAAATAACTATTGTAGCCATCAAGTGTGGGAATAATGGGAGTGCTATTAAGCCAGCATTCGCTAAGAATTATAACATCCCAGTCAGTCCCCGATCTTGTAAGTAATGTTTGAAAGTCAGCTATGTTGCAATTAATGCTTCGGATGTTTTGATGCATAATTTTGACTGGGTTTTTCAATTTAGATGATAGCAATACTGATTGACAGTCCTCAATATCGCATATAGATGACTCCGCTACAGTTATACGATCAATATCACTATTTATATTACTGATATTATTTGAGCTATCGAATTTTATCATTTAAGTAATAATGTGGCACAGTCTGAAAGCTTATTATATAAGATATGTTATTGTTTAAGCCCTGCAGTATACCGGTGCCGAAACATATGATTTTATCTATTGCGAACGCAAATTTGTTAGTGCAGTTGTATTTGTAGAGTAATGTTTGCATGTGTTTTGTGTGTAGTTTATGTGAATTTAAAATTATAATATATATATTCCTATAAAGATAGTTATAGCCAAAATTAACTATATAAACTGTAATTATGGCTAGATTCAATTTAACACTGATAAGCAATAGAATACAACATAATTCTAGTCATGCTAATAATATTCCGGACAAGTCGGACTCCGAACCAATGCGTATGATTTTTGTTCCATGCTCCTTGCGTAGTAAAACCTTTCCATTGGATGTCCAACAATACTTAAAGTTGTTGTCTTTGGCAAAGTTCTTAGTGAGGAAAAGCAAGCGTTTAGTTTTAGGGGTTAGACATTACGCCATAAATATTGGCAACTTCGGCCCACCCAATCCAAGGTGCTCCGTATTCCATTTGTTGCCTTTGTGTTCTTTGTTAAATATTTTTATTGCTGTAATAACTTCCTCTTTCAGATGTACCGAACTCAATTCCGCGAATATGACATGCTGATCAGGTACTTTTTCGGAACTAGATTTTTTTACAAAACGGAAGACGTCTCTTATATCACCTGGTTGCAGAGGAACATTCAATATTTCACCAGTTTTAGAAATAATATTTATTAAGTCTGCCTTACATTCACCATCCTTTTTCGGCACATTTCCTAATTCAAGAGTACATGAGCGGCTTTTCCCTTCTAAATGGTCGATTCTATGCTCTAACTTTTGAATATATTTACTGTTATTAGATTCCTTTGTCTCCAATTGTGACAATTTTATGATTCTCCTGATAAGAGTCTTTGTAGTATAGGGTTTTTAAGTAGCCATGCCATGTTACTAGTTTCTTCTCTTTCCAAACAGAGGAGGATTTTATGTCGCAATTACATGCAACTAAGTTATTACATGGAAGAGTTTTAAAGGCAAAGTATACAAAAGATGCGCGCGGGTTAGCGACAAAACAATGAACTCTCCTTTTTTTCTGTTCGCACATATAAAAAAAAGATTTCCAGTAAAATTGGTTGGCCAAGCCTCGTAAGCAGTTTCATTGAGAAAAAGAGCTACATTTTGTTCAAAAATATAATTAAGTAGTATGAGGCCCGCCTGCGGTGGTTAAGTCACCTGCTGCTTGATACGTGGGAAATAGGCCTAAACCTGATGGTATCAGGAAAGAGACACAATAAGCGATGGATTGACATCGCCGATTCGGATGCGAGAGCAAATTGCTTACGAAGGGAGGTCGCTGAAGACCGGGTGAAGTAAAAGAAGAAGAATCGGAAACCGGACCTTTGCATAAGCCGGGATAAACGCTAGGTTGATGATCAATATAGACATTTACATGGACAAAAGTCCATTATAAATTTTGAATTGATTTTTGGATATATATTCATGTTTTGTTTGAGCTATATTTAAGGTCTACAATAATAAACTTCAATAGAGTTATTACATAAACATAACTTTTATAAAAAAAAAATCTCAAAGTCTGGCAGACGAACTGTGTAGTAGTTTGTGTTGGGAAGTCACGTGAGGAGTAAGTAACTTTTTTATGTAATCTTTTGTTATTAATAAATTACGTAAGTTATTTACGGATATATCCTATTATTATTAACAATATTTAAGTACATAATCTCGGCTTGTTTCGGCTTCGTAGAGCTTTGTCTCTGTCATTTACACTCACACTTCACATAACCTATTTGCCGACAGTTGCACACTATTTGTAACTATGTATGTAATATTTTTTGGAGTAAAAACTAAACTAAAATTGTCTCATTTTAATTTATAATCATTTAATAATTAAAACAACAAATTTGACATACGCATATCTATACGTAACATGTTAATTAGTTTTTCTTTTTTCGCTCGCTCGTTTTCTTTTTTGTTGAGAAAATTTTTTGTCCTATTCTAATTAAAACTATTGCAACTGCCACTACTACCGCCGCTAAGTCCAAGTACATTTTCTGGTACCAGGGTACGGAGAGTGCGGGAGACCGCAGATGCAGCGCGCCGCGTGTGCGCACCACGTGCTCCACCCAGTGCACCAGCTCTCGCCCAGGCGGCACCACGCGGTCGTGGTAGATCAGCGATAGCTGCTTCACTGTCTCGCGGTACCTGGAATTAGAAATGTATAGTATTAGGATAGTTCGGATTTGTGAAGCATATGTTTTTCCAAAAGATGGACGCTGATGATGGTACCTGAGTGTCTACCCTTTCTAATAAACAAATAATATTCCAATATTAGAAATTCGTATTATAACCGTCTATATTTGTGTTCTGGAACCTTGAATTGTTGGGAAAATTTTCGTTTTCGTGGAGCAGGTACTATTAGATACTTTTGTGATTCTTCGAAAGATATTATGTGTTTCTGTATGAGTATCCTACATTTACTCAACATCATCATAATCATCATATCACCCGAAAGACGCCCACTGCTGGGCACAGGCCTCCCAATGAGATCTCCACAAGGGCCGGTCCTGTGCCTTCCGCATCCAGCTAGTACCTGCGATCTTTACCAGGTCGTCGGGCCACCATCCGGTCCATTTACTAGTACTTTCTGAATCCTTCCATTGTTGACAATGTTTTGGTTAACGTGGGATACTGTTAGATAACTCTTTTGTTGTTTACGATTCTTCTTCCAAATATATTGTGTGTTTTTCTTTGAGTCGCAATCTCTAAAATGGGTACGTTGCCATTGGGTACGACCGGGGAATAAATTATTTCCCACTTTCTGGATCCCCCAATTGTTGAGAAAGTTGTCGTTATCTTGCGGTCGATACTATTTGATAATTATTTTGTTGTTTATGCTGCGATGTGACCAGATTGGATCATGATTAGACATTCAGTCGCCTGAATGTGCAGGTTTCATTACGATATTTTCCCTCACTGTAATAGCATCGGTTAGTATCCAACTAATGTACATAACTCAGAAAAGAGTCATTGGTACATGGCCGCAGCGGGATTCGAACCCGGTACCTCTCGCTTACGAGTCGGATACTCAACCGCCCGGCCACCGACGCTCTTACAGGAACTCCTCAAGAATATCGAGTTTGGGTTCGTAAGATTTGCCTTAAACAAGACTAAAGTCCTAGAAGGTACCTAGAACCTAATAAATTTCGTATGAACTCGACTCATTTTAATTTTTCAGTTTTGTTGTGCTTAAGTTTTAGCGTTTTAATAAAAGTTTCGGGACGATCTAGAATCAAGCTTTCCCAGAAAATCAATAAAGAAACGTTCACTGACCTCTTATTTGTAAGAACTTCGTCGATTGCTTTCCGAAGATCCTCGGTCATCGTGTAAGAGATGTCAACTCGTTTGGCAAAGCCCTTGGTCACTGCCTTGTCGACGTTATGGAACTGGTCCGCGAACACTGGTATACCGATTATGGGAATGCCAAAGTGGATAGTCTCCATTGTTGATAGCAACCCCCCGTGGGTAATGAATAATACACACTTCGGATGAGCTGGAAAGTAAGACATAACGCATTAACGGAAATTAGATTTTTCGAATTACACAACTGAAATAAGATTGAAATTCGCAAATGAAAAATTGACGTGACACAATTAAGCAAATCGCATTGCTGCTATTTTCAATTCGGCCATAGGTATTTGCTGCGAGATCGCTCCAAATCGAAAAGGGTTTATGGATGCAAAGTTTAATGAAGGTAAGAATTTTTTCGCTACTAAAGCAGTGCCCTTAGGTAACTCAGAAATAAGTCCATTCGCCGTGGCTTATATTGTAAATCAAACAAAAAAATTATAGATTATGCCAGCATATTATGCCATATTTGTTATCAATAAAATATAAGTTAATGGTTAAATTTAAAAACTTAAGTAGAACTACCTAAAATGCTCATTTGAGGAGCCCACTTTAGAATATGAACATTTTTGGGCATGTCTGCCAATTCCTCTTCAAATTTCCACAGCACCGTCTGCTTCAAACCGCCGAACATTTTCAGAAGATCTTTTTTTAGTTGGTCTGGCAAATCTCTACTTTTCAGATTGGAGCCCAAGCTAAAGTATATGACTCCATTTTTAGCGCCGTCCATGATTTTTTTCAAGTCCTTTATAAAATAAATTGATTAGTTAACGGAAGTCTTCGTAATATTTGCTAAGATAAGGTGTTCGAACAAGGTTGATATAACTGAATAATAAATTGCTGTAGGTACATTATTACTCAGTAAGGTTTCCCTAAGCATGTGGTACTTTGTGATGGGAGAGATTAATGGCCGCGTGTCCATAATTAATTAAGCTTAAATTAAAAATGTCAACATCTACTCCAATAGTAGGCACAGGCATAGCAAACTTGTAAAGGGATTTAGGCTTGTCTTCCAATTCCTTCTTAAATATGTGTTGGTTTTTATTTTTAAAGATAAGCACGTGGCATGCATATTTATGTATATACATTTCTGACTGATAATCTCTTGGCCACCACGACTTCAAAGATCTTGATGTAACTTACCTCTGGTAAAGGCTTAACTTCTGTTTCTATGTGGTGACCACCGACGTGTATATAATTGTGAGGCCGCCTCATAGCTTCACTCGAAGAAATATGAGAGAAGATTAGTGCCAACGAAGCGTTGAACCTTAAGTCATAGAAGGACGGCAGCACTCTACCTCTTTTGGCCATAGCGGTTTGATAAGCGTTCTCATAAATTTCGGTCTCCGTGGACATGAAATAACTGAAATTAAAATATTATTGTTTTACATACTTTTTTATAGATTTTTGGATTAGTAAACTAGGTGTCTAAAATTAATGTAAGCACAATCCTCCAATCAGCTTCTTCAATAGGTAGCCAGACAGTCTACGAATTAGAAACACCTTCAAATGACACCCTGCTCGTAGAAAGGGGTCAGGTTTACTGTAGTTCTTCCGAAAGAACCAAGGTACTGATATAGCTCTGTTTAAATTTACACGAAAATGACCTGCGCATCCAAGTAGCTCGCACAGGGCCTCAAAGTTTTTAGGTTAGCGACCACAGGCAGGCGAGCGCAGCTTCATAATAGTGCACGCTCGAAATGAACGGGCCACCTTGTCAGGGTCATGCCGAGCCGATGGTTAGCAGAGCCGATAGTTGCAGACGGCAAAAAACCGATTAGCAGTGCACGTCCTGCGGATCAGATAATGATGATGATAACATCAAGTTTTAGCGTTCTTAAGACTGTAAACTCGAGCGACTTGCAAGGTTTTAGCAGGAGAGGTTGCGGAGGACTTTGAAGGCATTTATGCATCAGTACTTACAATTCCTTGTAGAACATCCCCATCACTTGTCCAACGAGCGACTTGACACGCAGCACGAAATCGAATGGAGGTTTGTGCGCGTGCAGCACGGACGGTGTATACGCCGGGTTCGGCGGCTCGTCCAGCATCGACAGCGTCACGCTGAAATGCTCGAACGGGAAGAACCAGACGTAGGGGCAGTTAAATACGGCGGCCAATCTGGAAAAGAGGTGGAAGCCTATATAGAGGTACTCTCACAGGTGAATAAGTCTAGCTAACTAGCTTCGAACCGCACTGTCATTTGCAGTCATAGTATATAAGCGGCATGTAGTGAATAAATGTGTGAATTTCCAATTGGCATCCCGTGATGATATATTGTTTATATTATTATAAACTAGCTGTCTCGGCGCGACTTTTTTCGCGTGATGCCCTATTACTAACCCTATCCTACTATATCCCTACTATCTTACCCTTCCCTAACCCTACCCTGCCCCTAGGTATTTGAGTAACATCATCATCACAACCCATAACAACCCACTGCAGGACTTAGGGCGTCTCCAACGAAAGGGGAGCTTATTGCCATAATCTCCACGCTTGGCAGGCGGGTTAGAGATCGCAGTGTTATAAATATTACAATGGACAAACGCTGCTAGACATTTTCCTGCCTACGGAGACATCTTTTGCCTGGAAAACATTAGTTGCCTTGTATGACACCTACGAGTGTAAGGGGTTGATGCCATTCTACTCTGCCGGATACCACACGGCTAATTTAAGTAACATATAGGTATTCGGCAAATTAATTTTTACTTATAAAGATTATAAATTGTACCTACCTAGACAAGTGTCTGTAATGCTTATAATATGAACAATGGTTTGAAATAAACGTTTATTTATTGTTATATAGGTAACAAACAATGACTATGCATTCAATTAATATCGCTGACAGTAGTATTCAGTGTTAGGTGTCACCGAGCTACTGATAAGAATTGTCAAGTCGGAGAAATAGTAACTTGTAAGTGATGAATGATAAGGCTTGGAGACAATTATATGACCTTATGAATTAATATTACTACCCTTTCGAATTTCAGTCGTGACTAATTCCTTCTAATCATAATATGCCTTGGATTCTCTGATATAAATGTTTTCGTTTGTGGTAAAGATAAACGGTATGGATGAATGACGAGCCTTGGCACTACAATTCAAATGTATTTGAAATGGTGAAGTGCCCAAAGAGTAGCTTAATGCAATAATTACTCTGATCCATAAGAAAAAAAATTAAAAAATTTCGAAAATTAGCCTCCTGTCCCACCCACATATACAAACTATATACAAGGGATATCTTCAACAGACTTAGCAATAAACTCGACGACCACCAATCGAGAGAACAGTCACGATTTAAATAATAGCCCTAAAGTCCTCCTCGTATGTGGAGGAGGATCATAGTCCAGCAGTGGACTGTTACGGGCTGTTGATGATACCCCAAAGATCATTTTCATACTCTGAAGACAGTTAAAGAAAAGTACCATGAATACACAGAAACCCGAATATCATCACCTTCACCGACTTTGAAAAAGCATTTCAAGACATACCTACAGACTTTTTTATGAGATGGAGACCTCCACGTATTTTCACGAAAATACGTGTTGCACAGAGAGAGATAGAAAGTATGATGCTCAGAATAACGCGAATGAATCGTAAAAGAAATTAGTGAGTGAGTGAGTTATAGGCAAAGGTAGTTGATGTTTTGGAAGAAATAGAGCGCCGGAAGTGGAGATCGTCAGGACACAAGCTAAATTGGACTACAGTCGTTGGTCGAGGATGACCCTGGAGTGGAGATCCCGTGCTAACACCAAGATCTTCCAAGGTGGACCGATGACATCCGCCAACCAGCCGGAATTCATTGGCTGCAGGTAGCCGGCAACAGACAGGTGTGGAAGTTTAGAGAGGAGGCCTACGTTCTAAAGCGGACAAATTGTGGGTTGACAAGAATCTAAACTGATAAAATGTATTAATTTGGTAGATGCAAAGGTTTACCAGGAACGTAGCTTGTGGTATTCTATAGTCACAGCCCACCCCTGCGCATTCATCATCACAGACCAATACGGTCCACTGCAGGACTTAAGGCCTATCCCACGAAAGGGGAGGTTTATGCCACAATTTCCACGCTTTGCAGGCAGGTTGGAGATTGCAGTGTTATAAATATAACAATGGAAAACGCTGCTGCCCATTTACCAGCTTACGGAGACTGTAGATCTTTGGCCTCAAAAATTTTAGTCGCCTTGTACGATACCCACAAGTGTAAGGGGTTTGTGCTATTCTACTCTGCCGGACACCACAGCGCCGATATCCCTTGAGGGTTAAGAACGTGATTATGTATGTATGAAACTCACCCGCAATATACGTCGCTGAACATCCATTCGCCTATGACCAGATCGAACTCCTCCCGAGTATCCTGGAGCAATTGCTGCACATTTCTGTGCATAAGTGTTTTGCTGGTTGAGTTAAGCATTATGGTCATTATGAATTTGTGGTCTCCCATGTTCAATTTTCCATCCATTATTTCTTTGACGTTCAGTGAGGCTGTAATGCATTGAATAGAATAAAAAGCGACGTCACACAATAGGTACCTAAATCGCGTGAGTTTCGCGTGAATTTCTTACTCTATCCATCCGATTTTTGCGTAGTTTAGATAAACGAATAGCTACTTCATCCGTATAAAATTCTTTTACATCGTATTCCCGCGGGAATCACATCAAATTTCAGAATCAATGACTATGTTCTGTTCAATCTACAACACCGCAACATTTCATCAACATTTGTTCAATAGTTAGTGTGAATATGTAACAAACATCTATCCGAAGATGCAATGTTATACTCGTAGAAGGATAGAATAAAATTAGGTACACAGTGTACTCACTAGGTAATACCAGATCACTGACGTCTATTTGCCGAAGGCGCTGAGGTGGATCCGTCTTAAGGAACGGTGTGATGTAGGTCACCTGTAGAAATACAATAATAATTGTTAGAATAGCTACAGTTACAATCTAAGTAGACACCTCGTATTTACGGTCATAATCATATTCCTCGTCCTAGACATCACCTCGTAACAGACCATATAAAAATTCCTCGAAATTAAAATCGGTAGTGCCAATGAGGGAAAACAACATTTGTAGTATAGATCCTAGGTAGGTGCCCACTGCTAGTCATCTAGCATTCACCTACCTACTTCACCACACCACCCGAGTTGTAGTCATCCACATTAAACACACACCCATATATTTGTATTGTAGTTAGCCGTACTAATGGGATGTATTTATGTTGCTCGTTGTAAGTGTTGTATCTTGTCTAATATTATATTTCTATTAGACAAGATACTATACTATACCTATACTGACTAATAGAGACTAACTATTCTCACACAATAAAAAATAATATTGATAAGACCGCCCTTTGTACTACCACAAAATAGAAAACTTAAAAAATTGGGGCGGGGCGTTTTTTATTTTGTGCTACTACCTACCATATATTTTGTATCTGTATTTGTGTTCTTTGGTGTGCAAATAATATATAATTTCATCCGGGCAATATTTACAGAAATACTAATATGTCTGTAAATGTTGTCTGGAAGAAATCGTTTGCAGCAATAAGGCCGCCTTTTCCCGTAATATATATGTTACTGATTTTAACTGTAGGTATTGTATATTGTCTTGTAGTTGTATGATCGTTTGTATGAGCTAAAATGTGTTTATCTATACATCTAAACTCACGTCATGACCAGCTTGAAGGAGGTGCTTCACGACACCGTCGCCGAGGATGCCGTGGCTCTTTGAAGGGAAAGGGAAAGCAACCAGGATCCTATACGCGTCCGATGAAGCCAGCACTGCCAGTAGAACCGGCCACCATTTAAGCCACTGCATCCTGTAATGAAGGAAATAGGTTTTGACGGGCCAAAATTAGAGTGATATTTGCATTACAATCGTGTGAGGACTTGTCGTCACCAAATTCACGCTAAAATGAACAATAGGGCGCTTGATAAGGTTATAAATAATCCGTGAAACATTACAACGCAAGAACTACTACAACGAACGTTGCCTGCAAGAGAATACAACTTTTCGAGGAAATTAGTTGGCACTAATTATGTTGACAATTCATCATGAATCATGATTTGATTTACAAACAATGTTTAATGGTCATCTGAAAATTTATTTACGCCGATTTATTCGTTTGTTGCCGGTTGTTTTATACCTACGTATTACTTTTAGGCGCAAGACAATAAAGGAAATCCGTTACTCACACAAGTTATTGTGTTGGCAATTCATCTTAGACATTATTTATATGGAATCGCTTACGTGACTTACTACGAGTCAAATAATGAACAAATATTATGCAATTGTATAAAGGGACGAGGGTTGGTTGAATGCTATAAACCAGCTTGTATATATTTAAACAATAGGCTTTAGTTAGATGTCACTGGGAAAATTCTTCGTTCGCAGTTTTTTTTATACAGATAATTATCAAACCGGCCAAGAGCACTATGGTGTGTTCATAATCACACCATGCATGCCTTAAAATACTTTATTTCGCTTAATATTTTTAAATATCAATAATGTCTAGATCCATGCATGGTGTTACACTCAACAGCTTACAAAGATGTGGCACGATATCGTGTTTGTGAGCATGTACTGACCAAACAAACCTACCTATAGTAGATAGAAGGCTTTGCCTACCTATTTATTCAGTTCACATATAAGAGTACGAGAATATCACAAACCGGATATGGTAAAAAATTAGGTAGATACCTAAAAAACTAATCTTGACAACATGAACGAAGAACAGCGCGCGCTTCACTGAACTGGTCGAGGTCATTAGCATTCCAAATAAATAAGATAAAAACGCACAGAACGCACTACCTGCGGTTAAAATTAGCTGCATTTCTGACCACATTATTTCGCAGCAAACCGTTTGTGAATTCATGTGATTTTAGAAAAGAATTATTTTTATTATTATATTAGCCTGAATCGTCCCACTGCTGGGCACAGGCCTCCTCCCGATTCTTCCAATTTAGAAAAAAGTATACAAATACAAATAATAAATATCACTATCGTTAGGTCTAGGTCTAAAAATACCTCTAAATCTAATAATATAATATAATACATACCTGCTTCTCGAGCCTGCTTCTGCGTTATGAACTATTGTAACGACACCGAGTTAAAAATAATTTAGCCAATTAATATAGCCAAGGAGAGCATCACATGGAGCGCGGCGCCGGCGCAGCAGCAGATTGATTGTACTGGGACTGGGGCGTTTAATGACCCGCGGTTGGCCGAAGGTGTCGTGTAACCACACGATCTGGGTTTTAGGATTTCCTAAATTAGGAGTTGACGAATTGTTGTTGTAAACAACAATATTTTGATTACATTACATTGCGTATCCTTTGAAAAATTGAATTTTAATTTCTGTTACGGGTCTGGGTGTTGTATATGCCTATAATTAGTACGTACTTAAAAATAAATTTAGAATTTATTAGTTTTCTGGCACCCATAAACCCACCCACAAGTTGTGCTTACTTTAGAGCTATGTGAATTAGTCCAAGCATATTAAATTACTTTTATTTATATCCTTAAAATTAAGTGTCAATGTATAAGTAGTTACTTAATTATACGGGGATACCGTCGAAACAAGGGATACCGTCCAGGGAAGATAAAACTAAACAGAATATTTTTTTACAACATGTACTTAACGCCGACCCCACCTAGCGGGATAAGGGCAAGGGAATGATGCTGAGATCCTCGAAATAAAATATTTGTTTACCTGTTCAGAAGTCCAGACGTCGTGATCTATGTTTTTCCATAAGCTTCATGTTTCATCGCCAGTCTATTAGTATCTAACAAGCCGGAATAAATTTGCTACAGGTAGCCGAAAACAGACAGGCGTGAAAGCTTGGAGAGGAGGCCGTTCGAAGACGTGCACACTACGGGCTGACATGATGATGATGTCTAGTAGTATCTATCACCGATTTCAATGTGAAAAACTAACCAGCAAGTGGACTATTAAGTAAGGGCAGCATCGCATTGTCACCCTATTGACATGTAAGTCTATATGTCTCTGAAGGCCTTATTGACCGACTCTTGTTTTCAAGTATATCAACACTCGGAAATTATTGTGCAGAAGTGTGTTTTATAATCGAAATACTCAACATATTTTAACATTATATTAAGAATTTAGTTATTTCACAGCCATAAAAAACTTACCGTAACAAAAAAACTCAACACGATATAAAAAAAATTGACCTATTTTACCAGAATTTGCCGTATTGCCCCGCTGGATAGTGAGGCTTCTACGCTGACTAAAATTGTCGAAGCCACATTTTTAATAAACTATTATTTTCCTATATAACTATTTGTTCCATCGTCTAAACATATTGTTCGAAGAAGACTTGTTTTTCGTAAAGCGCTCAAAATATTGCGAAATTCAGTGGCACAGTTTAGTGTTTTTAGCTGCGGAAAGTTTACAGTTCAAATGAAACAATTTTTTTCATAGCAAGCTTTTATAGCGTGTTCTCTATGATCAGTCAGAGTATTTGTCAAAACTAAGCTAACGAGCCCAAACTTGATGGGTTTACCCTGCGTAGTTTAAGAGTTCCTATTGCCTTCGGTCTCCATCATCAGATCAGCTCGATTGTATCATAACATTGCATCGCATTGCATTGCATTGCTTATTTGAGAGTAAAAATTTCAACTCAATCGGAAACCGGGAAATGGGTCAAAAATCTGCAAGATTTTATTCCGAACAGACATGGGGACATGTTCAACTAAATGCTTGTAAAAAAGCCCTCCCCCAATAGTCCTTATATTTTCGTGGTCTCCACAGACACTCTGTATACTAGTATTAGTACTATCGTGTAAATTAAAACTTAAATCTACAAGAGTGTGTAAGCAGTGTTCCTAGACTTGAGATAACGCTTATGTAAGTACTTACGTACAAAGCAAACAGGCAAGCAAACCTAAGGCACTAGTCACATCTCCGGCTAAGCGAGAAAAGCGAAAAGTAGCAACTTATGTTTTATTTAGGTATGATTATTGTCGACTTTTTTATTTTTAATAGAGTTTTTCTACTTTGCTTGATTTCTTTTTATATTTGTGTAGTTGTTTCTTACGCAAGAAGAGTGTCTTCCTTGTTACCTTCTCTTTTCACATTAATATAAAAGAATAGATTCTTGATCCAGGGAATAGTCTCTCCGAAACTACACTAGTAGTTGCCGGTACTCCTGTAGTGAATAGGTAATTTTACAAAAAAAAATTACTTGTGTACCTACCTATTTATTTACACATAGTGGTTCATAAGAAAAAAATACCTTGTATTCGGATTGCTGCCTAATCTACGTCCACCTACTTTTTTACATGGTTAAAACTGGGTGAATAAAAAAGGAATGTTATAATTTTACGTGTGTAATTGTATATCTGTCGCTCTGTGTGTCTATCTGTGGCAGCGTAGCTCCCGAACGAATGGACCGAAAGCCACTTTAACCAATATAGTTCGTTTTATTAAAATTGTATAATTACGTTTGACTTTTAGGTTATTATTGGCCAATAATAAATTTCGTTTATCGCTTAGTCGCGTGGGTCACACATGGAAGTTTGAACTACGCATCGCGACAGTGAACGGGCGTGTGGTGATAAGGATTGTTGTACATAATTATAAGTAAACATTGAATTCTGCTACTTTCCGTAGTAACTACCAACACTAATAAAGGTTATTAAACGTTAATTTAATCATCATGACGAAAGTAAAGTCATGCAATTTAATAATGATGACTTGACTAAAACTACATACATTATATGAGCTCGGTTCGCCGTTGTCCAGTCGAACAATACAGACAAATAATTTGCTACTGGTTTTATACAATAGTCAATGTCATTCAACAATACGTATTCTACACCACTGACTGGGGGCGGGCCATTTTTTTAGTTTGTGCCCCTGAATGCATACTACAGTTGCTTGCTACATGCTGTATGCTAGTTGCTGAATGTTTACTACAGTTGCTTCCTTGTTTGTTCTAATTGAGGAAATATGGAATTGCGGTATTAGGAATTTAACCCAAGATGTTTTTGTTTATACATTTTTGTATATGACAGCCTTTTTGCAGCCTTATCATAATCACCATCCATCATACTCGTGACATCCACTGTTAAACATACAGGCTGCGCCTACCACACCGTTCGGCTCTGCGACTCTTGCATTCATCGACTACCAACGACCTTCACGAGGTCGTCCGGCCATCTTGTGTGTGGCTACACTGCGATTTCCGGTCCATAGTCGCCACTTAAGAACATAATAACCTTTATATTGCTCATTATTTCCGGGTGTTGGTCGTGGTCTAATCGCCATTCACGCTACTTAATGTTTGACCATGATCCAATCTGGTCAGGTTCCCTTGTTAACAGGGTCACGGAGGTCATATGGCTTTCGCTGCACTGTGACACTACAAGTGACTCTACCAGGCGTACCCTGGCGCGCCCGCCAAGATGATTATTTATATAATACTAAGGTTAGTTCGTATTATCATCACCATCGTCATCATCTAGCGTTAAAGTCCCGGTTGTGCTCTCGCGCGCAAAGGCCCGGGTCCACTTGACCATGATCCAGGATTTGGCAGATCAGGCAATTACAGTGGAGCGACTGCCACCTGGCCCAGGGGAACCTGACCAGATTGGATCATGCTTACACATTCAGACTCCTGAAAGTGCAGGTTTCCTCACGATGTTTTCCCTCGCCGTAAGAGCATCGGTTAGTATTCAACTAATGTACATAGCTCAGAGAAGACTCATTGCCGCCAAGCCGCCGCAAGAGCCGCAGTGGGATTCGAACCCAGTAACTCTCGCTAACGAGTTGTATACCGTAACCACTCGGCCACCGACACTCTTTCAGGGTTAGTACATTATATTTTGTGTTAAACATCAAGCCAACTCCTCAAAATAAAACCATCAAAAGCGGCAAATGAAGTTTGATTAACGTTTTTTTTTATAGAAAATAGTCTTGTATTTAACTGCCATCTCACCTAATATTAAGTGGAGATGCAGTCTACGATGGCGCATACCTGTCTAACCTGTTCGTCTATTAACAATTCCTTATTCCAATAACTTTTAAATTATTTTGTTGTTGCGGTCTATTTCGATCTAATGAATCGATTAAAAAAGATCATAAGCTCAAGTGGTTCAGGCGGTCTTGTTAACCAATCAGGGTCGAACTCTAAGCGAGGTGTAGTTCTTAATGTAGGACATTAGAACCACCCTACCCTACCACCACAAGAATTGCTTAAGGCTAGTGTTTTAAACGGGATTAAAAAAATCCCGTTAAAACGATATATTTTAACGAAATTCTGGATCACGTCTTCATTATTTCATTATTTTTGATGGCATAATATTAAAAATATGATCAAACTACGTTTATATGGAGCGCGGTCGGAGAACGGTATAACGGCACGGCATTGTGGGATAAGTCTGCCTTTGCAATATATATATTTATTTACTTTTGTTATTGTTCTTTATGTACTTATACGCAATAAAGGGTTTACATACATACGGTACTGTATACAAGGCGAACAGATTCTGGAAGACTAAGTTGTAGCTCAATCCCCAAGATGACCGAGGGGTTGATCACCTTCTGAGTGATTTACGATGAAAGGAACAAGCGTGAGCGACAGAACTCGAAACATAAATACTAATTTGGAATATTTGAGCTGCAACGAATTACGGACCACATGAGCCGATAGGAAATATTCGCTTGGCCCGTTGCGAGTTGCCACCGACCACGTGGCCCGATGGAAAAAACTCCCAAATTCAGCCTATTAGACCTGTCAATCCTGGACCCGATCAACAGCAACAACTGTATGTAAATGTTAAGACTTGGACCACAAATTGTGTCGCTGAATGTATATTCAGTTAGGATGCCTAACAATTAGTTCTTCGTACTCCTTCTAGCTGTTGATCGATCCAGGATTGACTGGTCTAATATTGTGAAATTGGGAGTTATTCCCATGTATATGCGTGGTCCGTAGCTAGTCTTTAATCAATGTTTCCCATCGGCTCGCGTAGTCGGTAGAAAACGCAAAAATTGTATGAACCAACGAACCACGCTCGCAGTCTAACACGCGGTGTATGGAATTGACTCGAATTTTGTCTGGTGGTTGTTTTAACATTGAAAATGATTTTTTGTCGCTTCGGTAAAGACTCGACTTTTAACAGAAGTGCTACATAGCTCATGGCCTCATATGTCGTGGGTTTTGGGACTACAAAGCTGATTGGGGTATCAAGATATGTGTCTCGACGAAATCTACCAAATGGATTTTCTTTTTAATTCAAAACCTTTTTTTTTTAATCTGAAAAATGCGGTCGATTTTCACCCGGTTTCGGTCAGAAAAGATCATACCACAAAAACTTCATGAGATTGAAAAAAAAAAAAAGCCCTAAGAGAGAGACTTTAGGTTATTAAATGATTAAAAAATATTGGCGGTGTGCTTCGGCCGATGGATGCGAGAGGCACAGTTGCCTTCGATGTGCTACGGAGGAGGCCAGACCAGCAGCTGGTGTCCTGCGGCCGATATGACGATGATTGAACTCCTTATATATTTACAAGTGCATACGTAGATAAAATTATTATGATTATGATTACGAGTCAAGTCTCAAAAATAACACGGCATTCTATGAGGCCTTAAAAATAATAGAGTGAGGTTTTTATGGCACAGATAGATGACTAGGTCGTTTTTATGAATGTAATTAGTGAATATTACATCAACACGACAATAAGATGTATACATTAATGTAAAGACACTTATTAGATCCTGTTCCTTTGTGTTAGAATTCTGTGTTTTTATGAAGATAAGTATTAGTTTTGTTTGCCAGTTGGTACCAAAATATTATGAAAGCGTCAATCAGGCTTTAAGAAACGAAAAATACTCTGACCGAAGAAACGAAAGTTGCTTCATAATCCATAGAGCGTCGGTAGCCAGGCTAGCGGGTCCGGTCGTACGCGAGGGATACGGTACGAAACGAATGACTTTTTTCTGAGTTACATTGTAGTTGAACACTAACCGACGCTCCTACGGTTAGGGAACACATCGTGATGAAACTTGCATATTCAGGCGACTGAATAACGTGTGTAACCATGATCCAATCTGGTCGAGTTGCCCTGTTAACAGGATCACGGAGGTCAGATGGCAGTCGCTCTACTGTAATTACCTGATCTGTCAAACCCTGGATCATGGTCAAGGCAGACCCTGAACCCTTGCGCGCGAGAGCACAACCAGGATATTGAAGCCACGATTATTATTGTTTACTTTTTAGTTGTTGTAGGTATTAGCCATTTCTATACTAATTTTCCCACCCCCTTTGGAAATTTGTGAAAACTTGCGAAAATTCTAATTTAGTCCCCAGTTGCGTCATTGAAGAAACCTTTGCTCACAGGTCCACGGGGACTGGAAAAATATGTTTTTTTATTTTGCACTGTTATTATGCATTGTGTGATTGCGGCTGTGTTTTTATTGTATTATTGTTTACAGTATTGCTCTGAAGTTATTAAAGCATATTTGTCCCTGACCATTTTTTCTTGCCCTCTTATATTGTTTAATCTTTCCTTGTTATTTCCTGGGAAGCACCTCGGCGGTATGGATTAAGTATAAAAAGAGGCCTTAGAGGAGGATCTACCACCTAGACCTGCCTAGTATTCATTTGTGCGTGCTAGAGGTCCTTTCACTCTGCAGCTTACTGTACCTACCTATACCTATCCGCACTCGGTCATATCTTTTAATTTAGGTAGGTATTCCCTCTATTTAATAAATCAATTTACTTATCATAAGTGGCGAAAGATAATATCTGCTGACGATATTACCATTACAATGCCCTTATTAAATTTGGCCACTCGATTCCCGTATAAAAGATCTGCCAACCATTGCAGCGTATTCATTGAATCATTAGCTGGCTTCTTTAATATATAGCTTATTTCTCAATTTTTGAAAGAAAAATGAAGTCCTACATTGTATTTTTTTGCGTTTTGGCCCTTGTGTATTGTAAGACGCTGATCGCTCGCCCTCGGCTACATGGTATGGTATACTTTTTGTTTTGTATATTGTTTGTAACTGATATTTCACAGTTAGAATTATGTAGGTATAATTCGTTGTACAAGCGAGGTAACTGCATGTTTAACGGTTCAGGTGTCTTCTTAATTTGCCGTATTATTACGACATTAATGGCAAAGAACACATAGGAAATTAGTGACACAGAAAAATTCAGACACATGTCAACTTGTTAAACAGTCAGTTACCTCAGCTGTACATTGACAATCACATTCAAGATTTGTGAATCGAACCATGGGTGTTATTTAGTTGCAATTCAGCTATGCGAAGTTTTTTTTTTCATTTTATCCAGCAATTTGGTTCCATCAGCGTTAGCATTAATATTCTTTGCCATTAGCCGGTATAATTCTTTTTTCCGGAGACAATAGGTAAACGTGTCACCTCCAGCAGTGTCGCGAATGCGTTCTTTTAATAATTAATTATTATTTACTTTTATTATTTAACTTAAAGAGTTCACTAGGCTGTGATAGTTTTTTCTTTTAACTTTTATTATAAGTGATAATACCCTATTACTTGAGACGTGCCCAAATATTACATTTTAGCTGTTATAGAGAGGAGACGACTGCTATAAAAAATCCACTTTGATTTCGTAAACGAAAAACTTAATCCAAAAGTCCGAAAAGTTTTGATGTAGGTAACCCGGTCAACGGAGAAAAAATATATACAAAAAATTAGTGAGTTTGAGTGATGGGTGTAACCCTCCGCTATATAGGTACTAAAAGTCTCCAGTAAGTGATTTCATACAAAATGTATAGCGTTGTAACTTTGTAGTCCTCTTAGCCTCCTCTTTCCCAACCAGGGGACTGTAGCGACATCTATCGCTCCAATAGGGAAACTCAACAGTACTCACATTACGAGTATGTGAACACAAGGTTGGCAAGATCCGCACATAGATGGCGCTAACTTTCCTGCATCGCGCTAACGGAATATGCCAACTCCGCGGCATATATACAACTTCCGACGATCCAATGTCGGACCCTTGGTCCCCTGGTCACAACACCCGGCCAGGTGGGTAATTACCCTTTTCCACCTTCTCCATCTTCGCTTGCCAACATTGGCGGCTACCATATCCTTCACCGCCAAAGGACCACTCTACAACCCATACAAATAAACCTACTAGTTTTCACGATCGTTTTCTTTAACTTCTTATACCAAAACTATAGCCTTAGACCACCGTGGCGCGCCAGTGTGAATCAGCCGTGGCCGCTTGCAGACCGCGACCGCAGACAGCCTCTGTTTATTTAGACTGTAGCGCTCGAGCATAATTTAATAACTACTTAGCGCAACCGGTGACATCGACAGCGACGTCAAAGCCCAATATACGCGGCTTGGCCAAATGGCGGAAGGTGAAGCTGACAGGTGTCATGTCAACCATTTGTGACCCCAAAATTGAGCTGATGGCGCAGGTTTACAAGATCATCATTAGACTTCTTATATGACAGACTTGGCCGCTACCAGAACGGCACAAGCAGGTGTTAATGAAGATGCTACGGTGGCTATGTGGAGTTTCTCGCAAAGACCGCGTCCGAAATTTATTTAGTAGACATATTCTATTTTAAGGGGGACCCCGGGCCCTCGTGCGCGAGAGCACAACCGGGACATTAACGCCAAGGTGAATAAAATACAATTATTTATATTTATAAAAAGCCTTACTCTAAACAACCTTAAACCTTAGTCAGACGACTGAACTAGAGACAAAAAATTTGACCCAGGTAGCCCGAATTTGGAAAGGTTTTCAGAAGGCTGGCCGCGTTGCCTCGCTGAATAGCTAGGCTTAAGCGCTGACCCAAGATGAGGCCAGCCTTCTGGTAGTTCGTAATTACGATACATTGATTTTATGGTTACATTTATATTATTTAAAGGTCGGTGAGACTAGGGTATTTCTAGCCAGCCATCTACGGCCTTCATTACGTATAGCTGATAAGATGGCGGTCAAATGCTTGGCTGGTAGCTTGTAGTAAAAGCTGCGATTCCCCTTGTTAAGAGAGGTAGAGCACAGCAGGGTATACCGTTTGATTTGGGGTCGCCAGAAGTTCTAGTCTCGAATTAGAACTGCCAGAACAGCGTTTTTTCTGCTAAAAGGCATAGAGTTGTTATAGAGATGGGAAACGCATTGGCGATACGTAAGCAGTGGCGAATACTTTCCATTAGATGGGCCGCTCAACTAACACACTAGTGAAAAATGCAGCTTTTCTTAAAGCTCCAATGTCTATAGGGGTGGCATAATGAAGTCAGAATTAAGCACGAGTTCGATAACAGCTAAAATTATAGTTTATGACCGCAGCACAAACCTAGGGTATTTTGTTTTGACACCTTATAGCAGCATTAACTGCACAGTAGTTAGATTTGTGTCTTCTTTGCCACTTTTAGACGCATAATGGTGTCATGAGGCATTTTAGACTACCTTAACACTTACAGCATTGTAGTTATAATTTCTTATTTATTGGCACTTTTAGTTGCATTACGCTCCCGCATGGAATACTGTGCCACGCTGTTCTGCATAGGATACGAAATAGTGACTAATTTACTTCTTACGGTTTCTGTTATGCGTGTGAGGAAAATTTAGCTCCTGAGCTCGTAAAATTTATTTTTGGAGTCTACAAAAACTATGGAGTCTGATGTTCTTCATGTTGGGAAATAATAGTTTTTCAATATTAACCATGCTTTTTGTTACGTATTGGCTTTTATTAAATTGCCCTCGAAGTTGACTACCTGCTTGTTTTTTTTTTCAAGCAAAGGTTTCTAGCATTCTTTTGCTGATCCCTACATTATATTTATTGTACCTATATGATGAAATGCAGGTGCGAGCTTTATATCATAGCAACGCTCTATTCTACACTTATAATATTCACTCTATTGGACATTGTATGGAGGTTGAAGTTCTACAACAAAGAATTTAGCAGCATACATGAAACTAGGAGCTTCTGAACAATAATTTTTTTACCCATTTCTGTAAAAGGGGGCTAGAGTAGAGAAAATTAAAAACCAAGACTGCAATAATATTGACGACATTTTCTGAGAAAATAATTTTATTGTTCAAATATTTGTGCCTTGGCACAGTTTAGTATGGTTGCGAACATCATGTAATCGTTAATTACTCATAAATAAACATAAATACTTATCAAAATATGGACAACAATTTTGGACCCACAGCTACAAATTCATTAGATTTTCATAAGATCTTCAATAAATTGAAGGCCCAATGATTTTACTCCAAAAACATCACAGTAACATGAAATTTGCCAATGTTTTTCAGCTGAACAAGCCGCGTAACTCAAATCGTATATTTACACAATTATTCCGCCATTATATTATTTCACTACACGCTGCCATTGTCATAATCATCCAAAAACTTTATACAGGTAGATAATATATTAGTTCAATAAATCACCAAAAGCAAAATGTTGCTCTGCAGCCTGCAATTAACGCCTAGAATAATTGGATTGTGTGTAACGCGTTCGTTCATTCAATCAATGTCAATATCAGCTTTCAACCGCTATGTTAACTTCCAATGGGTGCTTAGTAGATAAAATAGAAGTTAGTGGTGCTTAAGTAGTGCAAATAGCAACTCTACTGGATGTATTAAATAGGGTCTTAATAAAGACTCTTGCAGCTTCTAACTGTAATTATATACGCTATATCGTTCTTAAGCAACCTTTTTGTGTTCGTTAGGCGCTTGACTGTTTGCCTGCCGAACCAGACATTAAAAATGGCGTTACATCAGCAGGTACACAAAGCAATACGTCAAGTTATTTACATGCAGTTCGAATATATTCTTCACTGGTCGACTTAAGACTGTCTAAAGTAAAAACTTGGAAGAGCAGATCATCATAAGTTACCACGGTTGTATGAAGAATAATATATTTTTTCAGGATACAACGACTATTATCGGAAAGGCGGTTTCAACCCGGGCAAGCGCTGCGTCAACATGTGGGACGAGGGCTGCGTCAACGGACAGCTGCCCGGATCAGGTATGGCGTATGCACCAAAGACTCAGTCAGTATCAACTGACATCTATTATACAGGGTGATTTTAATTAATTATTGACGGGATGTGTATGCATATGCATATGCAGTTGTATCATAGTAACAGTTGTATCATCACGATATAAAGAATATAATACATCTATGGTATAAAGAATTATTTTAAAGTTGCCCTGTATAGAAGTCGTTGGTCTGCACCAACTTTTTTATGTTATATGGCAGACAAACAGGCAAGCGGGCCACCTGATGGGAAGAAACACCAAGGGCTCTACTAATGCGTTGATCGCCTCTGAAGAGACCTCTAATATACCTACCTGTTAAACAATCCCAAGTCATAGTCCAAAGGAAACACTGTGGCTGGGAGCTCATTCCACATCCTAATCGTGCGAGGGAGAAACGTTCTTTCGAACCTTCGCGTGGACACCAACATGGGGTCTACGTAGAGGCGATGAGTACCTAGCCTGCGGCGGGTGGTGCGATGGTGGAATTGTACCTAATAACATTATACCTACAGCTTACAAATACCTACCCAAAAACATATCTGGACAAAACAAACTTCAAAACATAATCCAAACTGGTAAAGTAACCCACACACCCAAACTTTCGCATATAAGTGCAAAAGTTTGGGTGTGTCAAATGCAAATCAGTGGAATACCCCTTCACACCCAGACTATGTTTCAGGCACCGATGACTATTACCTAAACGGCGGCTTCAACCCGGGCAAGCGCTGCGTCAACATGTGGGACGAGGGATGCGTCAATGGACAGCTGCCCGGATCAGGTATGGCGTATGCACCGAAGACCTATATATAAACTGACCTCTATTTATATGAAGTCAAACTGACTTCAGTGTATACAGAATGACTTTTGACCCAGCCCGCGGCGGGTGGTGAAATGGTGGTATTGTGCATTATAAACCTTATATCTACAGCTTACACATACCTACACTAAAACGTAATATCTGGATACAAAACAAACTTCAAAACAAAATCCAAACTGGTGAAGTAATCCACACACACAAATGGGATACCCC
The DNA here is from genome assembly GCA_907269095.1 of Blastobasis adustella. Taxonomy (NCBI): domain Eukaryota; kingdom Metazoa; phylum Arthropoda; class Insecta; order Lepidoptera; family Blastobasidae; genus Blastobasis; species Blastobasis adustella. The sequence goes on along the minus strand of OU026114.1, from coordinate 2,935,902 downwards.
TTCACACCCAGACTATGTTTCAGGCACCGATGACGATTACCTGAACGGCGGTTTCAACCCGGGCAAGCGCTGCGTCAACATGTGGGACGAGGGATGCGTCAATGGACAGCTGCCCGGATCAGGTACCTTAAAGTTGATCTTATTGTTACTTACGTATACCAGTAGTAACTTGATAAGGAGTGTGGTGTAATCGGTTATGGGTTATACCGAGTCACAACCAGGCTATGTTGCTTCAGGCACCGATGATTACTACTTGAACGGCGGTTTCAACCCGGGCAAGCGCTGCGTCAACATGTGGGACGAGGGATGCGTCAATGGACAGCTGCCCGGATCAGGTATGGCGTATGCACCGAAGACTTATATATAAACTGACCTCTATTTATATGAAGTCAAACTGACTTCAGTTTATACAGAATTACTTTTGACCCAGCCCGCGGCGGGTGGTGCAATAGCGGTATTGTGCATAATAAACCTTATACCTTCAGCTTACACATACCTACACTAAAACGTAATATCTGGATGCAAAACAAACTTCAAAACAAAATCCAAACTGGTAAAGTAATCCACACACACAAAGGGATACCCCTTCACACCCAGACTATGTTTCAGGCACCGATGACGATTACCTGAACGGCGGTTTCAACCCGGGCAAGCGCTGCGTCAACATGTGGGACGAGGGATGCGTCAATGGACAGCTGCCCGGATCAGGTACCTTAAAGTTGATCTTATTGTTACTTACGTATACCAGTAGTAACTTGATAAGGAGTGTGGTGTAATCGGTTATGGGTTATACCGAGTCACAACCAGGCTATGTTGCTTCAGGCACCGATGATTACTACTTGAACGGCGGTTTCAACCCGGGCAAGCGCTGCGTCAACATGTGGGACGAGGGCTGCGTCAACGGACAGCTGCCCGGATCAGGTATGGCGGATCACTAACATTTCCTCAGAATCAGTATGTTCTTGCGGTATCCGATTAATACAGAAGGAGCTACAGTGAGTCTTTAGTGTTAGTCGGTATCGCGGCGAGCCTTTAGTCAGGTATTCACTTCCGCCCTTAACACTCTTGTGCCGCGGCAATTTACTGAGCTGCGTGCTTAAACTGAAGATGAATTTACTGTTATATTCCAGGCCAAGACGACTACTACCTAGGAGGCAACTTCAACCCTGGAAAACGATCCCTTCAGGCTCTCATGAACAAAATGCAGAAGCCACACCACGCCATGTAGATAACTTCAGTATGTCCGTATCTCTTGTCCCTTTCATAAACGTTCTGAAATCAGAATGAAAGAGGCAGAAGACATTACAAGTAGCTTTTAAGCTCAGTCGGTAACTTATTGTTAGTCTCGTCACTGAATTTGTATGCTCTAATAAATTTTATTTTAATTTTTTTCTGTTTTTGACATTTTTTCCCCAATTCTGTAAAGTATGGGAAAATAGACTTTGCATTGCTATGGTTTTGCCTAATATTCTATGCGATATCTATTACCTAGCTAGTAATAGATATCGCAGGTAAGAAAGAGGCTCTCGAAGAGGCTCGCATGCGCTTATTTAACAACGTGCTACGTTAGGGGCTGTCCTAATTGGTAGCGGTCGTGTGACTTTGGTAGTACGACCGTTGTCAATTAGGACAGCGCCTTAAGGTTCAACGGTATGTATTTGGGTTGGGTTAGGTTAGGTTAGGTTAGGTTAGGTTAGTAATAGATATCGCAGGTAAGAAAGAGGCTCTCGAAGAGGCTCGCATGCGCTTATTTAACAACGTGCTACGTTAGGGGCTGTCCTAATTGGTAGCGGTCGTGTGACTTTGGTAGTACGACCGTTGTCAATTAGGACAGCGCCTTAAGGTTCAACGGCATGTATTTGGGTTGGGACACAGGGGCCTAAACTTTCCGGTTCGGGCCTGAAAACTTGTGGAAGGCACAGAAGCGATGGACACGAGACAGTCGAGAAAACACCACAAAATCGACAAGGTAAGGTCTGCTAGAATAGAACGCATATTCTGCTAAGGCGTTGCCGAATGCAAAATAAATTGAAATTGAAAAACGCTCGAGTAGGGCTACCCTGCCACGCGCGGGTAGGGCTAAAACCGCGAGCGCCACGTATCACGGAAAGCTAGTGCAACGAACTTTTGAACGGCGTCTTGGAGGTTAGTAGAGTCATCATCATCATCATCTTGGCGGTATGTCCCGGTTGCGCCCCCGCAAGGCTCTCCTCCGCATATTTATACATTTTACTACTAACAATATCTACAAGATAATATGAACAAGAATCTACGCTGTCGCTTTGGGTAGTTATTACAACGCAATAATACACATATCTGTCTCTAATATTAATTTATTAGAATTGCAAAACTGTGCTAGCTGCACATAATTTACTTACATAAACAACATATAAAAATATTTGTCAAATATGCAATTATTGTACAAAAGATTGGCAATTATTGCTACAATTAGATAATACACAAATATAAAATTATTACCTATGATAATATTTAAAATAGTCTAAAAGGTATATTATTGGGACAATATTAAGGCAAAGTTATTAGTTTATAGTTGTCCTTGGCAAGTTTTTTAAGTCTCAATGTGAAATAGCAACAAATAAATGCTAAACACTTGCAAGCTAAATCCAATATTTAAAATAAGTTAAAATTTAGTTAGATATACAAAAAGGCATCATGGTAAAAAATTTGATTGTTACAAAAATACTCCATTTCCTTTCTTTCTGATTTCCTATTGTTCAATTGTTACATTCAGAGGCGGTGGGTAAAACTCAATGTACTTATACTAACACAGTTGTGACATACTTAAGGCAAACTTACTTTATTTTAGTCCATAATTATTTCTTGCATCATGTACTTCATAATGACAAACAATTGGTCAACAATATTTGCATAATTTTATCACAGTTGAATTTATAACAGATTAAATAAGGGCCGTTTATGATTTAATACCTTACGTTTGATATATTATACCAATAACTTTAATTAGCAGTTAAAATGGATACAATACATACAAATCCCTGCTTGCCCATTGGCACATACGATAAGAATTTATACTATGACCACAAGATATGTCATTTATATTCTAAAGACAACTATAATTTATAATTCATAACATTTCATAATATATATTATGGTTCCATCCACTTTTCAAGTGGGAAAAATCCATTTTGGACAGGCCCTTAGAGGTACATAAAGTATGTACATTAATCATTTGTTTTGTTTTGTATTGTAAGTACTTAGTTCAAAAGATCTATTAATATCTATAATAAACTCTCATATTCAATTCTTTTATACAGGCAATGATTGTATGCAGGCAAAACCCATATTAAATTAACACAATTTCACATAGGCAATAAAATCGCATTTAGCAAATTTCAATATTTAGAAACCAAGTAATTTCATTAGTCTAATAATAAAGAAAAATACAAAAACAGATCGCACAGGTAAACATAAAACTATACTAAGTGCAAAATTCTTGCTTAAACAATCCCAGAGCCCCAAACTTACATTATATATATTACAAGAACCAAAATGTTTACTAGCTTTTACAAGTTCCAGCATCTGGGGTCTAGGATCTTACATTAAAATAAACGTGGCAATATCACTCATGAGCATGCCACTGGTCTTGAGCATACTGAGGCAATTCCATAGGCAATTTTTTGTATCCTTGAACCTTAACATTTGAAGTTGGTAGTGGAGCTGGTGCCTTTTGTGCATTAGCTTGTCTAAACTTTGTAGAATATTTGTAAAAGTCAGACATCTCAAATGGCTTAGTTTCCTCCCTATATGGTATACATTTACCCTGTTCTATTACTGTAAGTTTGGGAGATTCCATAGACACAGCATTAGGAGATAACATGGGGGGAGTTGGGGCCGGTGTTGGTGACTGTGGAGCTTGGCATGGACTTTGCATAGCAGAATGCCGCCCAGATGATATCATGATCTCATACGCTTGAGAATTCCCCACACTAGATGTTCGCTTTAAACTGGAACTTTTCTTTTGTAGAGGAGCTTCTTTTGTTGGAGAATCTAAGGATGTCTCGTACCATTGCTTCTCCTTTGCTTTAGATTCCTGAGAGAGTGGTGAGAACTTGTTCATGCTTACAGAATCAAAATTGCCTTGAGAGTAACCTGACATTTGGCTAAGTGGGCTTAAAGTATCTGGATAAGGACGTCTTTCTTCTCTATTGTAATCATCAGTTGTCACTTGAAGCTGAACTTGCATTGGGTTGCGTATTGCGTTTCGTTCTCTTAGAGGTAGAGTATTAGGTACCATAATAACTTTATCTAATGGCATTTGTACTCTGCCTGAAATTTGTTCTTGGACATCTGGTTGTGATCTGTGCTGATAAACAGGAAGTGGAGGTCTATAATTATCAGACATATTTTCCAGATGTTGATTGTAATCACTATGTGAAGTAAGATGATATGTTTGAGTCCTTTGCAATGTATTTCGCCGAATACCTTCTGGTCTTCTTTTTGACTGATTTTGAGTAGGATGGTGATGGGCTAAAGTTCCTAAATGCTGACTTTGTGCTTTCAAATGGGAGGCATATTGATACAGTAGAGGAGTATGGATGCCATTCTGTTGAACTGTGTGGGGGCCAACTGTGCCATGATTATAATGTGTAGGAATGTCAGGGTGGCTAGAACTAAAATGAGTTTCTCTCATACGTGACACTTTATGAGGTTCAGGGATATTGTCATAATATATCTTATTCACATACTCTGTTGTCATAGTATGATGTCGGTACATGGGTGGCTGAGGCATATCTGGATTATCTGCAGAAGTCTCATGTCGTCCAGCTAAAACCGGATAAGTATGAGAGGTGTGAATTGAAAATGTTTCTGGATGTCGTTCCTGTGGTGGAGAAGGAAAGAAATTGGAGCAACTAGTTTCTGGACGCCTTACATGTCTTGAGTGTGCACTTTTTGTTGATAGTCCTGATATGGATGGAGTTGATAGCCTATGCGAAAGGTTTTTGCGAAGATTTTGCTCTGAATCAGTCATCCGGTCTGTTCTCAGCCATCGCGAAGCGCTGTCGGATCCATCTTGTACGTCATTGCCATCTGTGGACCTTTCAACACTTTTGACACTGCCCAATCTTTCCCTGGTTACCTCGGGGCTAAGCGGCGCCTCTGGTGGCACTATGCCAGTCAACTGTACTTCTTGAACACATAATTTATATAGTTCCTCATTTTTAGCTGCGAGCATTTGCTCCAATTCCTTCTTACGAGCTTGCAACTTCAGTAATTTGTCTTGCTTGTCCGAATGCAAATCGCTGCCCATTGTGCTCGTACCCATATTCAGAATGTATCAAATATTTAGTAGGTACACAAATATAGAATTAATGAAGCAAACACATTTGAAAGTATTTACATACAAACGCAACGTAAACAAAGAAAATTAAAAACCTTCCTCCCTTCAAATTCTTGACTTCACATTGTCACTCAAGATAAAAATGCGCACGCACGCTCGCAACCATGAACGCTGCACAAAACACACATCCACGCACGCACATAAACACCAACGCAACACGTACGCTACACAAAGACAAAAACCATAGATGCGATATCATCGCTACATAGAACCTGTAGAAACGAAAATTCTCAAGCGCCGATTACACCAAACCATTATGCTTTTCGGTGATCGGTTTTTAGCTCGAGTACGTTCACACGAAGCTAATTTTTGCTAGTGGAAAGAGTAGAATAGAAAGAATATAGGTAACATTTCTATAATTATAGAATTCAGATAGATTGTAAAATGAATTTTGTTTAGGGGGACCAGGGACTTAGGTTACTTTGACAGATTGCTGAAAACTTTAAACCATAGATAATTTTTTTTATATAATTTTATGTCTGTGACAAAAAACGGAAGGATTAACTATCAGGGCTGTCCAACTTGCAATAAAAATATGTGTCTAATAAGAATCATCCAGAGTCCCCATCTCTACTTACTCATATTAAAATAATGTTGTCCCTTTCCCTCCATCCCGTGCACGACTATATGCGAAATGCGACTTTATTGTTTATAATGTAAGGATTAGAATCAACTGTAGTAGTTGCGTGTGAGGAAACAACCGACGACCGATGATTAAACGAAAAGCGACTTTATTGTTTATTTTTTAAGGATTAGAATCAACTGTCTCTTTTCCTCAGAAAGAGACAGATTGCATCCCATGACAACACGCACCACATTCAAACACGCACGTGTGTGCGTGCTCAGCTATTGTGCATAGTATTTTGTATGAAGACGGTCGTCTGTATATATAGTTCATATTCATAGTTTATGGCTGCGGTCTACGACAGCGGTCAGCTCGCAGGCACAATCCGTTCACACTGTCGTGGTTAGGCAATTGACACATTTGAACGCAGCACCGTACGGTGGTGCGTGACGTGCGTTAGTGAGTGTCATAAAGTTGTTTGAGCTGTCATCGGTTTCTATGGAAATCACTCATAGTCGAATACACTGAAAACGCATTCACGCGCGTTCGTGCGCAACACATTTGACACGCGTGCTCTGTAGTCAGTATTGCCATGTAGGTCGTCTACTGTAATACCGGAATTAATTCAGTGCAGAATCCAAAGAGATAGAAGAGCCAATATATACATTGGCTGAATCCACGGGCTGTCCCTAATGAAATGTACAAAATATCTAATGCTTTGTGGGGAAGTTTTCTGATTGTTCAATTGCAATATATGTATAAAAGCCAAAGCCAAGAGTTTCATGTACTAAAGCTTTAAAATCTACAAACCGACAAGGATCAAGAATATATCATAAATGTGGCGTAAAAAGGAACTAACATTCCGCCTATTTGAATAGTCAATTTTAAATATGGCTGCATGAAAATGGGCGTAGCCCCCGCCCCACCTAGTAAAATGTATGAACTGAAGAGCAAACGTTGCATTTCGGGTGACAGCTGTCAAATCTAAAACTGTAATAACTCTGAAACGAATGGTCCTAGAACACTAGTCCCTAAAGAGAAATGATGTCAAACTTGGAAAATGTAATCACTTAGAAAGTATTGATCTTGGAACTCTTTATCCCTTGAGTCTATGTTTACCAGTACTCCCACGACTACCAATGATTTGTTTATCACGATTATTCGTTCCTTGATAATGATTCGTATAGCAGTGTCTTTTTCGTTTCATTATCTCTATTTCTCTCTTTCGTATGGAAGCCACCAATCATCATTCATCATCATCATTATTAGGGCTCAAACTATCAATGAACGTCATTTTTTAGTCTGGCATGTTAAAAGAGCGGGACACGCCGCCTCTGTTCTCGGCTCAGGTTAGCCTCTGTACCCATGACAACGCAAAATAGACAATAGAGTATGAACATAAGGTTGCTTTTCGCTATTGTAATTTGGAAGAGTTTTCTGTCCCTATAAATATGATTAGTCCATGGATCAATAATAGACAAAACCCAAGACAAACCAACCAAACCGAGCTGACTGTAATAAAACCGTGACAGTGACAGCCAGTGACAGCTGACAGACAGAGAAGAAAGCAAGACAGCTGCTGCAGCAGGCAGGCAGTGACTGGCTGACCGACAAAACCACCGAGTCTACGGATTTGATTCCTCGTTTCAGTTTTTATTTGAGTCTAAATTGTACAAGTAAAAAATAATTAATTCAATTTAATAGAACCCTTAGGAAATTAATTGGCAATCAAGATGTCTAAACTTTACAAAACTATTATTTCTACGTGCGACAAGTATGTGCCTCATAAAATACGTCCTCTTTGGGAACATCCAGCTGGTATGTTAATTAACACTAAAACCAAGACTGTTACTTTTTTATTACAGTTTGTGACACACTTTAATCACTTGTTTTTCAGGTCCTAAAACCATTTTCTTCTGGGCCCCTGCATTCAAATGGGTAAGTAAACACGGATGTTGAGCCAAGGTCAAGCTATTTATTGATAGACCTTGTTTGAAGGCGACTCAATACGAATAGCTCATTCATATGTAACAAATGTGTTACGTTTGTATGTATTTACTATCTTTTAAATAAAACTGTTTTGCATTTGGCTTGTGAATTTACAGTATACAATTTCTTTCTCTTGCTGAGCGTCAGTTTATTATAGTATGCTCGAGGTTTTCTAAAAGAGTATTAAGACATCCAGTGTTATTTATGATAGCATTTGCTAGTTGGATTATTAGCATATGCCATAGTGACTACACTAAAGCGAACTTCACATGTCCGCCGAAACTTTCGGCGAAACTTTTGCCGGGACTCTACAGTCTCGCCTATTAGGGATGTGGTGGGTATCAAAACGCGTCGACATCGCTAATCTGCTGTAAATAGGGTCACAGAGGTGATGGCTTCTGCTCTACTGTAATTACCTGATCTACTAATATCCTGGATCATGGTCAAGTGTACCCCAAACCTGTTACGGGAAAAAGCACTAGGAATATAAATATAAAATCGATTGAATCGAGACGACAACAAATAATTGAAAAAAATCTCTACTTAGTCTATGAAATAGGCAAGACATGCCAAACATGCACGGAACTACAAGAATATAGGCGAATACTCCCTCTATATTCTCGTGTTCCTGTGGAATTGTCCACATGTGGAGTGGGCTTAATAGCGTAGTCACTTGCAGATGCTTATGATCTGTTTACATCTTTCAGGGCTTAGTGATTGCAGGCTTATCTGACATAAACCGGCCTGTTGAAAAAATATCTATTGCGCAATCTCTTTCTTTAGCGGCCACTGGTGTTATATGGGCCCGTTTCTCAACTGTCATCATACCCAAAAACATAAGCTTATTGGCTGTCAATGTGTTTGTTGCCATCATAAATCTGTATCAAGTTGGTAGAGTTGCAATGCATAAAAAATAAAATTGATGATGGATACTCTTAAGCTGATTAGACCAAAAGGAATGTGAAATCAGTGAGTCAGTTTAAAAGTTTAAAAAAATATTTTTTGCCATTAGTAGTTAGTTCAGAGTAGGTCAGACAGTTAGGTATGTAATTCATGTAGTTTGAAGTCCCACTTATCTTACAATGTTTTATAGTATATTGATACTTAGGTAGGAAATTGAAACTTGAAGTAGGGTATGATTCTGATTAAGTATTAATTGTTGTACCATATAAATTATTATTATTTAAACACATTTTCTGGGTGGGATGTGGGTTACATCCTCATTTCGTCATTTTCATATTATAATGTCTTTGCATTCCAATTGTTGAGAGAAAATGAAGTTCAATCAAAATCAAATTAAGAAGTTGACTCAAGGTTTGTTGCCTGACCTTAAAAAAATTACTCTTTTCAGCTTGTATCAGATTTTTAAACAAAAAGTCATATACTGAATGGAGGACACTTAGCTTTTATTTTGTATAATTAAATTTGTGCTACCTCAATTAAGTTAGATAGTTTTCAAAAGTCAGGCAAATGCAAGCAAAATTTCTGGCTTTGCTTGCTCTTCTGCTTTCATGAAAAAAGTAATTTTAAACACAGAGCCAATACATTTTACGTTTAGTCTATTTTATGTTCTTTTCTCTTCCTTTTTGTTGCACCGCCTTGTAATTTTTATTAATTGGTCTCTGGTTGACTGGTAGCAAAAGCTACGAAGCTTTAAGTCCGCCATTGTATTGTAATGTGCATGAAGTTTTAAATAAAAAAATAAATACATAACTAATGAAAGGAGAAATGCAGAATATTGTTTAAAAACTATCACCATAAAAATAAATGGTCAGAAGTCATCACATTGGCCTACTGTATTATGAAACAGTAAACCTTGTATTGAGAATAACATTTTAAACATTTTTCTCATTCCTCCTGCCACATTTTTCATGAAGGTGCATGTGTCATAAATTGTTGGTGACGTGATCATGTAACACTTCCAGGGTTTGGTGTTTGCGGGTTTGGGAGACCTGGCCCGCCCGGCCGAGGCCTTGTCCGTAACACAGTCCGCATCCCTCGCAGCCACCGGGATGGTCTGGTCTAGGTACTCCCTCGTAATCATCCCTAAAAACTACAGTCTATTCGCTGTTAATGTATTCGTCGCGATCACTAGCAGTTACCAACTCTCCAGAGCCTACCGGCATCAGTTAAGCATCAAGAATGAACCCCAAAAGTAAGGCTGTGAACAAAACAGGGTAGCAAGTTGTAGTAAAATAGAGAATGTAGCTATTGTAGTATAATTTATTTATTTTGAACAATATGCTCAATAGTTTATTACTTTGACGGGTTCTTCTAAATAGTGGGAATATCATAGTTTATTGACTACTTCTTTAAATACTAAGCAGAAAGTATATAATAGTAAATGAAAAAAATTGTAAATATTTTTAAAGTTGGTGCTCGAAATTATTGTAATAGATAAAGTAGTTTTCCTTACATGTAATGTTTCAAATCTGTGATAAACGAGACATACCATGTATACTTTATTTAATATGATATAACATAACATGGTTTGGATATTCATGCCACCATGAAGTAGTTCAGAAAATGTCCTCTTCCTTTGTTGTGCCGTAAATTAAAACGAAAGCTCTTATTTTTAAATAGGAATCTGCTGTAAAATCGGGGTTTTACAATTCACATAGGCTCTTTAACTAATAGGTGCTCACACTAAGTATTATAAATTCCAATGATGAATTATGATTCTACTAGTATGGGATAATCTTGGCTTACTATAAGAATAACTTGTGGAATCTAAAGTAATACATTAAAATACACAAGTCCAGACAAACACTATGGTGCTACGTCTGTATTATGTCAACATATGTGATCAGAAATATTCATAGAATCGAAACAAATGCGCATTTTTACGTCCATAAATATGTACGTATTTTAAATGTTGTACTCGCGCGTGATACTTAATTGTACTATTTATATTATTGTTATTTAAGGGCGAAATTTAGCCCATCAACTAATATTAAATTTAAAAGTATTATCGTTGTTAAAAATTGCCAAGGAAAATTGCACTTTAGAAACTCTTTTCTATATTTATTAGAGCGTATTCTAAATATATATGCCCCGATTGTTAAAAGGCTTGAATAATATAGTGTTGTTGAAATGCACGACATTTACTGTAAAGTAGTTATTGTACAGTTGTGGATAAAGGCTCGGATAATTATATTTTATAACAACAGTTACACGTCATGACTTGAATGAATAAAATAGTGCTATACACATACCTACAGGGTAGTTCAAATTCATGATACCAAGGGGTACAGTATGCATGTGCTCGTGATAACATAGAACTTTAATATGGCACCAACTCCGAAATCGCAAAAAAATCAGCTGTTGGCCTGTTGCACATTTTGGCAGAATTCGTTTTAAATTTTGTATTAAACAGCTGTTTAGTTTTCGCGATTTCAGAGTTGGTGCCACAGTTAAAGTCGTTTGTTATGGTGATGATAAACTTTAAGTCATGCTGTGTTTTATTGCCTATTTTATAAGTATTGTTTTAAGAAATCATTCAGCCTTCATCTACAACTGTAATTATGTTCTGTCATCGTGTACACCAATCATGTGGTGATATATTGTACGGGTTGTAATTGCGGTAATATATTTTTGTAAACCATTTTATCTCTTTAAAATATATCAACATTGTTTCACCATAAACTTGCACTTTTTTTACTGTCCTCCGTATTCTGTTTCGTTTGTTTTGTATTTATTTAATATCGTGCTGTCAGACCATAAACCGTTATCATATCACGATAACACTAAGTGTTCAGTTCATACGTAATTACAAGAGGTGAAGGTGCAGAGCGTTACGTAACAATCATCTTGGGTACGCATGGAAGGCGTCATTGGTTTGATATCGGTAGGTTTATACTAGTACATGTATAAAAACTGGTATCGAGATGATACCAGATTATATATATTTATATATAATAAACAAGACAGTTGCTACGTATAACATAAAACCTCATATATGTTATACCACTAGCTTTTGCGACTTCGTTCGCGTGGAAATTGTTACGGTTTATCTTTTACAGACAGTTGCCCGCCCGTCCATTTTAAATGACTAAAGAGTAGTGTGGGAATGCTAGTACTACGGGCAGATCAAGCTGTATCTCTAGTTCTTCTCAACCGAATCAGATAAAACATGGCTTAGATAAGTTGGACCCGAAGCCACCAAACTGTAAAAACGCCAACAAAATCGGTTCAGCTGTTTTTGCGTGATGCGCACAGACCGACAAACAGACAAAAATTCCAAAAAATGTCTGGCATTCGTCAGAGGACAAATCTATAGGTACAATATGTTTAGAAGGATGTTTATGAGGTAGATATGTAGGTGCAGCATCAAGGTGTCCACTAAAGGATTCCATGGTGTAAGTCTATGCCGATGAAGTAATGGTAAGAATGTTTGGTAGGTATTCTATGATCTGCTTGTGAAACTAAGAGGTCAGTTGCATCAGGCAATAGTATAATGATAAATCTAAAAGCTAGGGCTGGAAGCATGTGCAGTGGCTGTATTCTTGGGGCTGATAGCTTCTAGCACTGCATGGTAACTAATATTGTGGGTCGCACGAAAAGCGCTATGGCGATAATGGTACCTGTAAATGGCGTGATAAACTAAATATTTCAAAACACCAAAATTAATTATGTACTAGCCGTCCTAGATAGGTACTAGCCCTTACGCTGGTTACAGCATGGTCCCGTAAGATCCGTGGTCTCGTGTACAAGATAACACCGGGAGGTTTCATCTAAATCTATCCAGACATTTCCGCCTGAAGGTGTATCAAACATACAAATAAACCCTTGAATTAGTGAAGTAGATTAGGGGAGGTTACCGAAGGAACGTGGAAGTGATAATCGGTGCCAATAGCACCAATACCTAACCATGACAATGACCTGAAACGCGGCAGTTTGCCCTGCCAAATGCCCCTAAATCTAGAGCCAATAACTAAAGATAGATAACATATAAGTTGTTAGTAAATAAGTAGATGTAAGAAACGCGTATTTATCAATAGGTATTTATTTCTAATATTCAAGCGACTTCGCGAAATCAATTGATTTACCTATGTAGAATAATAGAATTAGATTGCTGTTAAACTGTGAAATAAATAAATAAATGTAGGTATCTCTATCTATCCGTTTAACTAATGAAAGCTTAGTCAATTTGTTTGATACCTAGGTAATTTGCAAATGTTATTTATTATCGATATATTACGTAAATATTAAGTGGTACCTAGTTAGGTCTCAAGTCTCAACTGTGAAAGGTTGTATAAATGTCGTTTTGATAACTCTATGTACTCTATCTAGTAGGTACTTAGATGCTTTCGAGCACGCAATACTTTTTACATTGCTGTATTATATATAGGTAGGTACCTACTAAGTACCTAGATATGGCACGAAAGCTAAAATTAGCTGCACTCGAGTCGAATGCGGTTGTTGGTTCCAATTAACTGATAGTACAATTTGCGTGAATGAGATATTTCAGTTCCAACATACCTATGTAAATAATTACCTACATGGCTACATAAAATCCTAACCGGGCCCGATCGAGTTCTTTCCGGACCAAGTCGATAAATGTTGGTTCGCAACCGGTAAGAAATACCATCATCATTGTGTAGCAGCCCACTGCTGGGTCAGCTGGACTTGCGGTTTCTCAAATTAATGAGCTTGACAGACGGGAAATACCCATAGTCAGGTAATACCTACGTACCTTTCTAAATCAGAAAAAGTTACTTCGGCACCTCTCATGCAAAAAAAATCGGGTGTCCTAGGTTTGACCTATAGATACTTATTTAGTGTTTGTCTGTGGTATCGTAGCACTCGAAAGGATGGACCGATTTCAATGCGGTTTCCTGATTCACCGATGAAAGAAAGTTGTTAGTTACACCTTCACGCAGAAACTAGATACTGCATCGGTTAGTGCTCTCTCACTCAGAAAATGTCATTGATGGTACCTTACATGGCGGCACTGGAGATCGAGATCGAGGTACCGTGCTACAGCTGGCGCTTACGAGTCGGATCCGCTTGTAGACCACCAACGCTCTCAATTATTTTTAAATTGCGCGCATGTAGTTAGTAAAACCGGTGTGGGGTGGGGTGTTTTCAGGCTTTAGTGATGACGTCGATAGATGAATTCCGCCGTCCTTTGGAGAAGGTGTCCACCTCGCAGTCGGCCACGCTGGCGGCCACCGGCCTCATCTGGACCAGGTACTGCCTCGTCATCAAGCCGATCAACTACTCGCTGTCACTTTGCAACTTCCTTCTCGGAGCCGCTAACAGCGTGCAGTGCGCCAGGGCGGTCAATCACCAGAGGGGGCTCAAGGTCGCTTAGTCGATGCAGATATGATCTTAATAGTGGGAGTCTACTCTTCTCTTTAAACCTTTGATTCGCAATAATAGGAACAGTTTCTTCGCCGTCACAAGTAACAACTAAATCAAAAGTACCAAATACGTGGTATTGGTATTGCAACCTTTTGCACGTACGAGTATAAAGCACAATTTAACGTCGAGCCCATATCGCCGCCGCCTGCTAAATTTCATTGTTTTTAAGGTTTATTATTATACTATGGTTTTTCTAAGGTATTTTTTTACCTGGAAAGAAGAGTCTGATGGTTCGAAGGTTGAAATCAAATTCTGAACGCGTTTAAATTAGTGTTAATACCCATAGTTAAAAATTGCGAACGTGGGCTTAAAGTTAGAGTAGCTCCCTGCACTAAGAGTACGCTCAGCTGGCCAACCGCTGCTTCCGCCGTACTTTTCTCACATGCTTATCTTATAGAGGGAAAGTTATTTTGTAGAAATATATCTTTGTTTTTTACGTTATTCCCAAAGTTCAGGGCTGCTAATTTCATAAAAAATTCTAGTAAATTACCTATGAAACCGACAGAAATAGACTGACATTAGTACCTATTTGCAATATGTCAGAAAAGTTGTATAAATATGTTCTTGTTTCATATCGTCATATGATTACTTAGTTATATTGTATGTGTACCATGTTGTTTCACAATAACCTTTGATTTTTCGCACAAATCCGATAATCATGCGAAATATAGATAGTTCAACCTTATCTGTGCGCTCGGTGTACTTTGGGCGCATTGTACAATGTACATACAGGCCAATCATCATCATGGGTGGAAATAGATCCACCATGTTATTTTGAATGCCATGAGGGAAAGTGCGACGCAGCGTGGTTGTAGGTGTTGGCTTATTTTAGTTACAGTAACCGGCGACAAATGCTTACCTAATGCACATCTAACTAACCAATGTGCATTATTGAAAGACGACATCTGTACATACCTAGGTACCCACATTATTCATCAGTTAGTAAGAGTTGTTGATAAATCTAACAAAACACCACACTTATAGTATATCATCCACTATAACATTTGAACCAAATGTATTAGATAAAACGTCGTATGTATAATGGTATCATACAGAAAATGTACTACGTCGTCTGTTCAAAAAGTATCGCGAATTATGTATTTTTTCAAAAAGTATTTATTTATTCATGAATATCTATTTTGTCCCCTTCAAAGTATTCCCCCTCGGATGTAATGCACTTGTGCCAACGTTTTGTCCAATCCTCGAAGCAATTACAAAAAATCATTTTTTGTGATCTTGTTCAGCTCCTCCTTCGATGCCGCCTTTATCTCCGCAATCGTGGCGTAGCGTCGTCCTTTCACGGGCCTCTTCAGTTTTGGGAACAGGAAAAAGTCACAGGGGGCCAGGTCTGGGGAATACGGTGGCTGCGGCACCATTACTGTGTTGTTTTTGGCCAAATATTCGTGTACAAGCAACGACAGCGACGGGGGCGTTATCATGGTGCAAAAGCCAGTTTTTGTTTTTCCACAAATCCGGGCGTTTCTGGCGGATTGCTTCGCGCAAATTACGCATAACTTGCAGGTAATATTCCTTATTGACCGTACTATCCTGTGGAAAGAACTCATGGTGCACCACGCCCCTGTAATCGTCTGTTGTTGACGTGCTCGGGCGTCCAGCACGCTGTTCGTCCTTCACATCTTCTCGGTCCTCTGAGAACATTTTGTACCACCGATAAACGTTGCTTTGGTCTAAGGTAGCTTCACCATATGCCACAGTCAACGTTCGGAATGCGTCCGCGCACTTTATTTTGTTTATCACACAAAATTTGATACAAATTCTTTGATAATTTTTTTGGAATAGACAAAAATCGAAGACGAGCCAAAACATACCCAAGCAAAACAGCTGTCAAAAATTAATTAAACATTCAAAATGGCTGACTTTGCGAGCGTAAGTAAGGGACATAAGTACCAACATAACGCTACAGAAAAAAATAAAAATACGTAGCCCGTGGAAATTCATAATTCGCGATACTTTTTGAACAGACCGCGCATATCACAAAAATGCCAAAGCCCTTGCTTTATTGTATTATAAAATTGAATTGCCAAATCTTGCTTTTTATACATGTGCCATATATTTTAGAAGGGAGTTATACTAATTCTCCACTATCGCCATGAAAGGCAGACTGGATATACCTAACGTAAATAATGTTATTAATTATTTTTGTGCTAACTTTCTACCTCCATTACGTACTTAACCGTAGAAACTAGATTTCGAATTCCAGTACAAACTGAGCCTCAATCTCGAATCGTCTATTTAGCAGAACGTCCAAAATCGCATATGGCCCAATTTGCAAAATGTCCTACTAGCAAAACATCCAATCAGCCTGTTTCAATCTGCGATTTGGACGTACTGCTAAATAGGCAATTCGAGATAGAGACCAAACTCCCAGTAATCCCAGGTTTATTGTCTGTAGTATAGTAGCTACTGTTTTAAAAACGAATTTACCAAGATTTAACCACAGTAATATTAATTTTGTGTTTGTATTTTATTTCGGTAGTTTGTCGAACAATTTTATTAGTCACTTTTGTGTTCAGTATATAATGCATGTTATTATGTTGTAGTTTAGTTTGCATGATTTTGTTTTCTTGTTATTCTTGCCATAATAAACATTTATCGAACAATATGTTTGTTTTATTTATTTTTATTTATTTCATTTATTTCAGCCAACTGAGACCAATATTTATAAATACACAAACAACATAAATACAAAATAAACTGATACAAAATACAGACAAAGATAAAACCTATACCTATATACAAATTATTATAAATTGTAAACTAATATATGTATAAAAACATAATTTTTTAATATCTTAAAAAATAACTGACACTTAAAGTCGTTCGGCGGCACCAGAAATTCTGGGTCGCCCACGGAATCGCCGCCTTCGCACCACACCCTTCGGCCAATAATCTTCTCTCATGAAGAAATTCAAATCTGCGGCGGGAACCACGCCACGAACGAGTTGAACGTACGTTCATGGCTTGATTCCAAGAGCTGGGCCCTCACGAGGTACTTATTGGTTATGCGGATGTGCTCTTCCACGTCCTTTGCCGTCACTGTGTAATGAAGGCAAGACAGGTAGAGCGCCGTCGTCGGTGTCGCAGGGCGCAGCAGGAAAATGGGACCGGGGTACTGCAGTGCCGCGAAAATTCTGAGCAGCACGACGTCTACTCTTCTTCTGGACCGTGACAAATCCTACCTCATCACGGTCCACGCCGGGGGCGCATGGGGACTTCAATGCCGCAGATTCTCGCGGAGTTGAAGCCTTCACGCGAAGATGTTGGCGCGATGTCGATGCGCGGTCGGTTGCAAGCGAATGGTTTCACGTTAACTCCCTATGAAAACGTGCTGAAAGATGCTGCCTATGAAAACTTTGCTATCTATAATAATTAATTGCTATTTCTAGGACTTTCGATCATTATCTGATAGGCAAGAAATGATTTTTCCCCTGGCGTGGCACCACTTCCGCACCGCTCAGATCCTTTAGCCCGTAAAAATAAAACAAAGTAGTCATGCAATGATACAGGTATAATTTATCTAATTCAACTATTCTACCATGCTTATTAATTTCATTAGACCGATTGGAGCGAAGCTTTTGCCGTTGTCTTCCGAGTACATTATGACGTTCCGTATGACGTAGCACTGCAGCCTGTTGTTGCCTATTCTGTAGATCGGGCGTCCCTCGCGCCGTTTGCCAGGTAGCGGGAGATAGGTGATGCCCTTCTCGGTGCATTTGGATTCTAGGAGTTCTGAGAAGCTCTTGTTGCCCATCGTGACTAGGGCGTCGGCGACGGTTCCTCTGGAGGTTTCCGGGAGTTCTGAGGGCGCGGGGTTGAAGGTCGGGGCTGGGGGTGCCTCTAGGCCTTCCACGTCCGCGCTGCGGTTCATCATATCCAAGGCTTTGCGGAAAGCGTCCCGGACGGCGGGCTCGCGAGCCACTTCATCCGGGAACATTGTCTGTGGAAAGCGTGTTTCGATCAGCTATGGGTCAGGGCTGGATCGGTCTCGGGAGCCGATTCGCCCGCGACGGTATTGGTAAGGAATAACGGATGACTCACGCTACACCGAGTCGATATATTTTGTATGGATACACTCATGCTATACCGAGGCAACCGAGTTGTTATTGCTCCGCCGCCATAGAAATAGAGAGTCGGCTCGGACCCGGCACGGTGTAACGTGATTCATCCATAACGCAGTCCCTACCCAGGAGGACAGTAAGGATTTTTTAAACGGGCAAACGCCACCGCTACAGTTCTTACTGTACGCCTAGCACAAGTGTGCTATAAGCGAGAATAGGCGAGACATAGCTACTGCTATCTCTTTCATCTTAGTATTGAGAGAAGGAAATAAATGCTATGTCGCGGATACACTGCTGTTTGGCCAGTACCTACGGTGGCGATCTAAAATATCTATTGATTTTTGGCACTTGGGTACGCTCGTCGATAAGATAACACTATCATGGAACCCGATAAGAAGAACCACGTTGGAGCAGGAAGAAAATTGGTCCCGATTTTGCCCATCACGACAGTGCAATACAAAACAAAAGGTCTGTAAAATTATGGTGCAAACAATTTCTACAGTCCAACCAACAAGCTCTCGCAAACTACAAGTTCATTGCCACCAACTTCTCTGTGAAATGACTAAACTAGAAACGCGGCCGCCAGCTTAAGATGTCATTGACGTGTCTACCACGATTTGACAGAAGTCCATTGTTGCAAGAGCAGTAGTACCTAAACTTGGAGATGAAATTCAAAATCAAGATCAAATTCAAATTGTCCATACATGAATTATTTATGATAGTGTTTTTTAAATATTCATACGATTTTTTCAATATTTCAAAGATTTTAAATAATCCACACCTTGGGTTTATTTATATAGCGGCAATTCCTTTACATTTGTATCTTAAATTTCATCCCCGAGTATAGGTCCTATTCACGACTTTCTTGACAGACTGTAACTTGGTTCTGTTGACGATACTTCCTGGTTACTACTTATTGGTTGGTGAAACCTGTTGCTTTTCTGATGAGGAGCTCACCTTAAACTTGGTGTATGCGCTGAGTACGGTGGCGTGAGGCGGGTTGGTGTTCAGCCAGGCAGCGAGGGCAGACAGCCAGCGCGGCAGCAACGCGCGGCCGGCCAGAGACGCCAAGGATGGCGTGCCCAGCAGAGACGTCCAGTCGAGGCACCACAGCCACGCGGCTAGAGGAAAGGAGTCACATTAACACTTTTGGACTCAACAATTTAATCGAAATACGCGTGTGCGCACGACTCAGTCGTTCCATTTACGCGCGCTACGATACTTAGCACTGCTGTAGCCTCTCTGGTATTTGAGTAAGCAGCGGAAGTTGGTGTCTAAACTGAAGTGGAGGGCCACACGCTTATCCGACCCGGCATTGAAATGTCATTTCAAAATGAAGGCCATATTTCTAAAGTTCTAGTTTCGGCCAGTTCCGAGTCAAATAAGTTTGTGGCACTGTAGCTATGTTTCAATAGCTAAACACAAAACAATTTAGAACGATAATACTAAATGTGGCGTTAAAAAAATTACTGCAAGCAGCCGGAGCACTGCTAGGGCACTATGTGCTGGGTACAGTATCGCTGTCAGGGGCTTCACAACGAAATCAAACTAGAAACGTACTATTCTCCTCTCGAGCGACGAGCTCCAAAGGCGCTGCCTGCAAGCAGAGCTCCAGCTTGGGCATTATGGCTATATTATACCACTCAACTACATAAATCAAACTGGAAACGTACTATTCTCCTCTCGGCCGACGAGCTCCAAAGGCGCTGCTTGCAAGCAGTGTTCCAGCTTGGGCACTATGTGCTGATGCAGCATCGCCGTCAGGGCCCCGCCCCAGGCCTGTTGCCAGGCCGCCAGCAGGGGCCTCGCTGACCCGTCGGCAGGGTGCCAGGCCGTCAGGGCCGCCGCCAGCCGCGAACGGATCAACGGGTATACGGAGGTGGCTAGCGCTTCGCCTACGGACCGGAGAGACGGATAGTTAATAGCTAGGCCGCATTGGGAACTTTGAATCTGTTAGGAACAGGTTGCTTCTTTTTTTGTGTGAAAATAAATGTAAAATTATTAGCTAGGCAGCATGGGGAATTGGAAAGCTGTCTTAGAACAAAGTTGCTTTTTTATATGAAAACAAATGTAAATTTATTATTTAGGCAGTATTGGGAACTTTAAATCAGTCATAGGAACAAGTTGCTTTTTTGTGTGTTAACAATTGTTGTCCATAAAGTTGTTTCTCATGAGGGTAATTTCATTTTGTGGGAAGAAGAAATCTGAGCAGTCTTTATATAAATAATTATTCCAGAAATATTAGTCTTTAATAGATTTTTTAATACTTAATGGCCCTCATGAACCCCCCATTCCCGTATGTAATATTCAGAGCCACAACGTAGCAAAAGTACGTCAGTGTCAAAATAAACTGCCAAAGCTATTATTATTGTTAACTTCAGAACTTTGTCCTAGGGTATTTTGGAGCTAAGTATGTGAAAGCTAGAGTGTGAAGTCAAGCCATATACCAAGGGGTTGATATCAAGGGGTCTCATACATTTTGGCGTTTTCAATTTTGTATGAAACAGCTGATATTTTTTTCACGTTTTCAGAGTTGGTGCCATAGTAAAAGTTGTTTGTTACCATTTTTTGGTACCATGAATTTGAAGTCACTCTATATACATACTATTTGCAAGATAGGTGTAGGGCCTAGTTCGCTATTGACTTCACAGTCCCACGCAAAATACCATAGGACAAAATCCTGCAGCCTTACCGCCGATTTGCAATAGCACGCTGCCATTTTGATGCAATTGAGTGTGGACCAATCGCAGCACGTCAGAGCCAGAGCTATCTCGCTGCGATTGGTTTAATTTTAACTCAATTGCATCAAAATGGCGGCGTACAATCGGAGATAGGCGGTCCCCTGTTGAAGTCAGCAATGATGATCGTTTTGGCAGTTTTGACATCTTATATCGATTGGTTTAAACTCAATTGCATCAAAATGGCGGCGTACAATCGGAGATAGGCGGTCCCCTGTTGAAGTCAGCAATGATGATCGTTTTGGCAGTTTTGACATCTTATATCGATTGGCTTAAACTCAATTGCATCAAAATGGCGGCGTACAATCGGAGATAGGCGGTCCCCTGTTGAAGTCAGCAATGATGATCGATTTGGCAGTTTTGACATCTTATATCGATTGGTTTAAACTCAATTG
Organism: Blastobasis adustella; assembly: GCA_907269095.1. NCBI lineage: Eukaryota > Metazoa > Arthropoda > Insecta > Lepidoptera > Blastobasidae > Blastobasis > Blastobasis adustella. Next base: position 2,914,390 of record OU026114.1, on the reverse strand, counting down.
CATCAAAATGGCGGCGTACAATCGGAGATAGGCGGTACTACTGCTGAAGTCAGCAATGATGATCGTTTTGGCAGTTATTACGGGGTCGGCAACGTCGGATGCCCCTGGTATTGCGAAAGTCTATAGGCTGCGGTGACTGCTTACCATCGGGCGGGTCGTAAGCTTATTTGCCACATTAGGGGTATAAATAAACATGTTTATTTTTGTATATCGTACCAGCGAGGTCATGCCACGGCAGCACCCACTGATGCACAGGCTGCGTGTCCCCGGTGGGGTCCCATATCCGGACGGCGGCGAGAAGTCTCGGAACTACGCATCTCTCTGCGCACATCACGGCCATCCAGGAGGGCAGCGCCTCCGCCCACGCGGTCAGCGCTCGCAGCATCGGCCCAGGGATGCGGGGGTTCCATACCCTGGGACGAGAAAAATATTTGTTTTTTCCACGAGCAAGCGTAGTACCAGAAAAAAAAATTCTCAACCGTCCAAGGGAACTACAGTCCCAAAGTCAGTTTGTTACCTGTTGACAGTTTGACAGCTGTCATTTGTTTTACAAGCTGTCAATAGATGGTTCTATATTTTAATTATTAATTCATGATAGTACAGAGATCACTATTTGGCTCCATAAGAAAATTTTCATCTATTGTTATATTTGTTTTTCTCAAAAAGGCACGGCCGGTTAGCGTTACTATTTAGCGCGCGGACGTGTGAGACTAGGTACGCTTGCGCCCCGGACGCTTGAGTGGTTAAATTACCTTAAGGATCGTAAAGGACGACCCGATCGATCAGATCAGTAATGTTCTCAAAAAAGCTGGGGTCCGAAATGGTAAGAATAAAAGGAGATGTATGAAAAGAGTTGTGGATATATGCGAGGCTAGGGAGTTGTGTCAGGACAGAGCAAAGTGGCGGTCAATAGTCTCTGCCTACCCCACCTGTGGGACACAGGCGTGAGCTTTATGTATGTATGTATGTGTATGTATCGTATATAAAGGAGTAATAAAGAGAAATAGTTTGTAAGTTTGTTTGTATGTTGGGGATACTCTACGAAACTGCTCAACTGAGTTAATCGGTTCACGGTTAAATAGGAAATAGACAAACTTGTCACGACGATATGATTATTTTTTATGTAGAGTTCTCGAGAAAGTTCAGTTTACCGTCAGACGGGCCATATGCATGTTTGCTACTTACCTACTGAAAAGGTATAATTTTTTTTATTTACTAAAAAGATCAAAACCGTTCAACCAGGCTCCGGGTCCCCACTGGAAGACCAACATCAAAACTAGTTGTCAATATTTTTGTACCATCTACTATTTCGTAGGGCCCACTGAAAACCAGGGTTGTGATAGGCGTCAAGCGGTCACATTATGCTGAGGAGGGTCCACTTATGCTGGATGCACACAAACAATGCCACTAATTGTCTGTGTTTTGTGTAACTACTTCATTTATTTTCTGTGTATCGTATTGTAACATTATTGTGACGTGGCATCCATCTTTTCTATGCATCCTAATAACACAACGGCAAACAGCCTACCTCATGGCATAGCCATACCTCAATGATTAAGCAGTTCACCATATCCGTAGGTTGCGAGAGCTGTTGTAGGAAACTATGATCTATTCGTTAATAAATAAGGTCGTATAGAGAGAGAGTTGTACTCACTGTGCTGCCAATGTCAGCGCCGGCACGTAGTGATGCCACAACAGACTGTTGTAGGCCTCTTCCACCAATAGGGGGCGCCACTTGAGGAACACATTGAGATGCTCCTCAGGGTTCTGTAGGGGCTCCCATGTGGCCATCAGGGCGCTCATCAGGGGGTGCACCACGTGACCCGCTATCACCCCCATGGTGTACATCTCGTATTCCATGGGGTATTGTTCCTGTGGGAATAGTTTATTTTTTTATTTAAAGAGCATGGTAAGTATTATAACTCATGTAAAGCTTGACCATGAATATATAGAGGACTGTCAAGAGAGTCAAGGAGCTACCGTTGCTGTTAATAGTGTAAGAAATTAGCTTTATAACATTCCGCAATATTTTTAGACACGTCATATATTTAATATATATTCGATTTAATTAAACTAAGAATACCTATGGGCCATTATGAAGATACTGTGAATTAAAAAAAGTGAAGAGCCCTTTTGGTATACCCCAATCCCCTACTATAACAGAAGGAGTCGAGGGCACGCCTGACGGTTTCATGATGATGTTGGATGATGATCTGTGCGCATCGCGACTAGCAAGTTATTTCAGTATTTCTCACGTAATGGGTGCAAGTACTTCGAATTTCAGAGAAGGTATATTTAAAACTTCAGCTTGGGAGCCCAATACAAGTGTGAATGAAAATGAAGTGAATTTCGCAACTTCAAAAACCAATAATGGCGCTCGTGAGAAGTATGGTCCGAGTCAAAACACTCTTGTGGTATTCCACAGAAAACAACTGCTGTAAAAAGAGGGATCTATTCTATCTAGGCTTTATTTCGACATCGGACCTCACGTCTCAGCAGCGCCATCTGAAATCCCGAAAACACTAATTTGAGCACAAACCTTCATCTGGTACAGGATATCGAAGGCGGCCTCCAGCGAGACGTCGGGCTGCTCCAGCGCCTCCACCCGCGACAGAATGTCTTCCACGCGCGCGATGCCGATCGCCTGGTGGACCATATTTGTTTATATTCAAAGGCTACGTACGACACTGCTGTTTGACCAATCATATAAAATGATGGCGTTTATTCAATTCAGTTTTCACAAACACTCATGAACGTCATACATAATTAATAAGAATAAATGCTAGGCGCCGCCGGCATCATCGAGCGGACAACGGTTTCTTTGACCAGTAAAAGATAATAAAAAGATACGAAATAAAAATCTCCGACTCTGGTCGCTCCCAGAATGAGAACTGGAAATCTCAGGCTCTAGAAACATTTTCGGAATTATGCCCAAACTCACTCCGGCCCGCGAATCCAGAGTGTCAGCGTCAAAGCACGTGTCGGGCAAACTGTTGGAGCAATGGTAGGAGACCGATAAGGCTCGCCTTCGCGCCGTGGTCTCCTAGTATGGGTACGTTGCTTGATGACGATTCTGTCAGAATTGCTGTCGTGATAAGGTTAGGCTGTGAGCCTCATACGTGTCTATGTAGGAGCTTCGTTGAAGCAAACGGATACCACGGCTTGTCATGCGCGCGCTGTGCTGGCAGAATACCACGTCATCAGGCAATGAACGAAATTCTACGACGGGCCATGATCTCCGCAGGTGTGCCTTGCCGTGTTGGAACCCCTGGATTGTGCCGCTCTGACGGAAACCGTCCAGATGGGCTCACACTTATCCCTTGGTAAAGAGGGAAAGGCCTGGTGTGGGATGCAACGTGCGTGAGTACGTTCGCGACTTCTCACTTGAGAAATACACGACGGAACACTGAAGCAGCTGAAGCAGCGGCGAGCCTCAACAGGCTAAATACGCTGTGTTGGAGGCAGTGTACGAATTTGTGCCGTTCGCTGTACAAGCAGGTATTTGGTGTGCATCAGGTAAAAACTTGTGTCGAAAGCTGGGTCGCCGGATGAGGCGTAGGGGTCTGGACCCAAGTTTTGGCCACTTTTTGGGCCAGCACAAACGGGGTATCGCGCCAGGAATCCTGGGCACATTTGGCAGGGAGGCTGTTCGCGGGGGCCTATTTATTTGACGGTGCTACTACTTAGGTTTAAAACTGTTTTATTATTTGTATTCATTTTGTAACCTCAAATAAACATTGATTAAATAAATTCGAAATAAAACATGAAAAATTAGTAAAAATGGTAGTAAATAGGCACTAATTATATTACTACTAAATATATCACCTATATATATTATGTAGTATAAAAAATATCGCTTTCGAATGCGGAGGACCTGGGCCCTAATTCTCGCGCTATGACATCTCGAATTCTACAATAACATAGTTTATTAATATTCAAATCCAAATATTTGTTGAAAGTACTTTTCCTTAACTTACACTTACATCTAAAACTTTGATTGCTTCTCCTGTAAAATCGCTAAACATGCAGTTTTGTCTTTGTTTCTCCAAATGAGCGATATCTCCATTAATTATGTCATTCAAAGGTCTATTGCAGCCAAAACATATTTTCTCAACTACCTTCGACAGTCATATATTGTCAAAGATCAATTTCAGTGACGTTTTACTATAGTTTTTTGGCTAGAGAAAATGTCGAATTTGAGATGTCACAGCGCGAGAATCGCCCCCCTGGTCGGAAGTACGACCAATATCGGCTCGCCCGCGCATCCTAAAAGCGACTTTTTTTTATACTACGTAAGGATTAGTTTTAGCCGTCTACCTGCCTCCTAGATCGACCCTAGAGCCGTGTTGTAAGAAGAGCGCTTAGGCTGAATAAGTGTGCGGGTGTGCGAGTGTCATGTTGTGCCGACCCCACCTATAGTGGGATAAAAGCAGGAGGATGTATTACATTGAATAAATGTATATTTTACAGACAAAAACACTCGTGTTGATTTGCCTTACCGCCTAACTGGAGCACCTGGGCGCCTGTCCGTATCCCTATAGGACAAAGATGGCGGCGTTCAATTCGAGTTAGGCGGTAAAGCACCGGAAATGGTTTCTACGAGCATGAAAATGTTTTTCATCACCACTAGATTTGTACAAGGATGAAAACACTTTGATCGAAATTAGTTATGAAGCGGTTTCATAGACGGCCGAAGGCACCGGGTTAAGGATTACTTATCAAACAAAGTCTAAAGGGTTTGTCCTCACTGGCGAATGTTAAAAAATCGATCATTTTGGAAAATCTCTATGGTTGGTAATTGGATGACTAAAATGATTATGAAGATCGTTTACGAGAAACGAGATAGCCGCAAGCTAACCTTTACTGCTATACTAGCTGGCCCGCCCCGCTTTTACGTGTCGTCCTACACCACAAACCTTTCTCTTGGATCACTGTATCTATTGTTGTAAACTGCATTAAAATCCGTTGCGTAGGTTAAAAGATCTAAGTATATATACATAGGGAGTTACAGACGGTGGGAAGCGACTTTGTTTTATACTATTTGATTGATGAAAATTGTGACATCTAAATAAAAGAAAGGACTCATATTCACCTGTGACAGCATGACCTCATTGTAGTAATCCAGGTCACGCTGCAACACCACCGCTTCGTCTTCGGCGGCTTGCAGCTCCCGGGCGTTCTGGATTATGTCCTGGAATCCACAAAAACCAAATTAAGCATTGACTTACACTATGCGTGTGACTTTGTCGCCATGCAGATGTCCATATAGACAGATTGGAAGATTTCAAAAGGTAGTATGATATTACAGCTATAACACTGGAATGAGATATGTGCGTCCAAGTTCAATGGTGTCCAAGGATAGGAGTGCTGTCACACAGCGTCGTATGATGTCACGGAAATATTTACTATTGAGGAAAACAATAGGGTACAGCGCTTTTTGACATGATATTGAGGAAAGCGTGCTATATTGATCGTATATATTGAAGGAAATCTGCCTGCTTTATCGCGCGTGATACCAATACGTGTCTGCTTCAATGCGAATATAAGGCGATCATTAGAGTTTACCCGCGAGATCGCTCTTTCGCCGAAGGTTGTGACAGACCTAAAATTCCACATTAAAATAAACCCGGGGCAATTTAGTATTGCTAGCAGATGACAAAGGAACTAAATTTGACAGACAGTCAACAAGAGCAGCTCACAGCATAAATAATGACAGGATCGCCATAACTTGTCAGCAGACTTAAATGGCCCTGGGTCTAATCCTATGACGAATCGGTACACTGCACGCTTATGGCCTTTCATCGCCATAGAAACCATAACCATACGACCGGTCCACCTTACAACGTAAGGAGATTCTGTCATCATTGCCTAAAACCTAAGCTACGTAAATATGGTTCAATCGATGGATGTCTCACCTGTTCGCAACACTCGAGCACCGCATCCAGGTTCCTGGCCAGGTGCGGTGCATCGAAGTTCCGGCACTCGCGGCGGGGCTCGTGTTCGAACCTCGGCGCGGCGGCCCGCAGTGCGTGGTAACCACTGAGCACGCGGCGCTCGCGCCCCGTCATGTCTATCACGGGCACGCGGGACAGCTGACTGCTGTGGGGGAAGCTTCAAGTTCATATGGACACTGTGTCAGAATGTCCAGATGGATGTCCAGACTGACTTGTCTTATTTGGTGAAGAAACAATACCAAAACTCACGACTTGCGGTATCAATCACACTACGTACATTGCGTATAAATGTCTTGAATTATGAAATTGAAATTCTCATTATGTGTGTTTGTTATATAGAATGAGAATTTCAACGAAAACTGCTGCAAATTATCCATTTAAATACATATTTCCATAACCAAATAAGACAAATCAGTCTGGACAGATTTTATAGCCGCTTTGGCTCAACTTTTAGGAATTTAACACGTTGCCTGCGAGTGTGTTCCCTGATCAACATGATCTGAATGTCTTCAAGGCTAGAGTGAATAGGCTGTTCCGAGACGGGCATGCTCCATCGTCGACCGCATCGTCACTTACCACCAGGTGAGATGGCGTTCAAATGCCTGGCTAGTCCAATACAAAAAAAAGTCCAACGCATCGGAACGTTCACCTTATCAATATGTCCACGCGTTATCGCCAGCAAATGGGACGAGATTGGAGGTCGGCACCATAGATTTTTGGGGACAAGTAAGAATCATCACCAATAATTAACAAGAAACTAGACTTGTCGAGAGTATGGTTTCCGGGCCCACAATTACAAAATTGTCAATGGACTTTAAACTTTACTGTCATTGTTATAAGTATTGGTACTTGTCTCTGAAAGATCCCTATGCGCCCAGTGATAAAATAATTCAGTTTCTAGAAGCACTGCAGTATCAGATCAGTCACGGTCGCTGTGATACTAGGCCTAATTAGCCTTGAAAGGCTTCAAAGTGAAGGTTTCAATAACGATTTCTAATTCCTATTTTTGTTTTACCTGGTGGCAGTATGCAGAGCCGGTTTCCCTTCCTGTATCACATCGGCGGAGTCTCGATAGAAGTAGCGGCCTTTGTGCGACTTCTTCCAGTTATAACTTTTCGTGCCCTCCTCTTTCTCCTGTTCCTCTTTCAGTTTCCTTTTCTCTTCTTCCTTCTTGGCTTTTAGCTTGAAACAAATTACACCAACATCTTAATACAACTGCACGGAAATTCGAAAAACCAGCTTAGGCTGTGGTCATATATCATAAATAATAATAAATAAATAAATAAGCAAAGCTAGTGTTATGGGTGATAGAGAACTGATAAATCTACTTTTTTTTAATACATACTACACCCAGACCCGTAACAGAAATTGAAATTCATCATTTCAATTTCTGCTCGGCCGGGAATCGAACCCGGGACCTCAGACATCATAGACAACGCTATATCTAGTTTCATATCACATCCTTAACACTTGTAAAGCTTGGACTCGAGATTCCGAATAGGTTTGTCTGATAAACATGGAACTTACTGCTGCCTTCTCTGGACCATACGCTCCGATAGCACCTCTGCCCTTTCTAACGGATGCCTCGACCGGCGCTGAGATACCTTGAAGATCTTTGCCGAGGCCTTTGCCCGGTTCATATCCCATCTGTAAGTAAGTACATATATATTATGAAATACATATATAATGTAATATATTCGGACTTCTTCATAGGCTGGTTCTAGACAAGTGTGTGCGATCTTCATCCGCAGCGTCACTTACTCAGGTGAGATGGCGGTCAAATGCTTCCCCAGTTTATGGTAAAAAGAACTTACTATCTTACAAAGTCAATAAAATTACCTGTTTCAGAACGCTCCCAACGCAATTTTCATACTAAGTCATTTCTAAGTATTCTGTATAGATATAGTGTGCAACGTTAAGATGTGTAGCAAATTCGACAACATCAAGATGAATTATATTTATGAATAGGGTAATTCCACGTAAGTCTACCATAAATGAAAAAATATAAATATTATTTTTCATTGTAAAAATAGTATTTATAGTTTGATAATAACACTTTTTAGCCTTTTAGCTTGGACCGTGTAAAATTCGGGTATTTTGGAGATAAAAAGTTCCTTCTTGTCGGTATTGGCGTGAAAACATAACTTAGCAGGCAGCCTTCACGTTGCGCAATATTACGCTGATTGACGCAATGTTGCGCAATATTGCCACTAAAAATGATGAAATCAATACCTGAAGCAGCAGTTTTGCGCCGATGCCCTTGGTATGTTTCTCCCATGAGCCAACATTGCCTCCGAGGTTCACGGACCGCATGCCCTGGCCTTGGCGCCTGATGCCTGCAGTCTCGGTCTCGTCTGGCATTGATGCTTGCTCCTCATCAGAACTATCGACCGCTATAGCTTTAGATGTGGAGGGAGCCGAAGCTTCTAATTCTGTTGAACGAAATAAATTCATTTATAAATATTTTTTTATTGCCTTGGTGCCTACCTACACAAACGGACGGTCCACCAGATGGAAATCTACCAACGTCGTCCAGTACTGCAACCTAAAGTGAGCGGATGCTGTGGCGGCCTTTGAGGTACCTGTAGGCATGCATTTTGAAGAACCCCCTGTCATAGTGCAAAGGAAAGACTTCGGGGGGAGCTCATTATACATCTTGCATGTGCGCGGTGCGGTAAAAGGCTCGCGATGCCCTTACGTTAGCTGGACGCCAGGCATCCAGATGGTGTGGATGAAATCTATCCCATTGTCGGAAGGTGCCTTATTTGGCATTTCATACAAGCATTCCGTTTATAAGGTATGAGGTCGAATTAAGGATCAAAAATGTAAACAAATAGGTTGCCACTATAAAAAAAATTACCCAAATGGTGGATTATTTAAAATCATTGAAATATTGATTAAAATGATTACATTCAAAATGAAATAAAATCATATGAATATTTAAAAATCTTTTACTGATTTACATAGGGAACAATGTTTTTTTTTGTTTCGTATTTGTGCTGCTTCAATAAATGTGTAATTTTCATTTATTCCACTGGTAATGGTGAGAAATTCTAAACATTTGGTTTGTTGTTACGGTACATTATTGCAAAGGCACGAAAAGTTAGGGATTGACCGACGCCGAGATATATATATATACTGCTTTTCTCAAATAATAATACATAAAATAATACAAGACTCAAAATGGCGGCCACTTCTTTCAATATTGAAGTTTTCTAACTAGTATTCTAGGACTAATAGTTTCAGAGTTACTTATTACGTGTTTAATCAATTGAATAAATGGGGGTAAATCGATTTGTTTCGTTTTCGAATGTTTACCAGCCATTACTTTTCAGTGTGCGTGATGCATAACCATATGGTAAATAAATACATTCGGTAAAAAAGGTTTTATACCCTGTGTGTGTGTTTACATTTTTGATCTTTAATTTCATCTCCAACCTTTGTAGTATGTCTGTTAGACAAGATAAGACTAATAAATTGAGTCAATCAAACTGGAGTACAACAGTCAGCGGTGGGTAAATAATGCACAACGGACGTACGCGAGTAAGCCGAATGAGGGCCATCGTTTTAGTGCTCACCAGAGGGCTTAGTGTGAGTTTCGCTTCAAATTTAATATACTATCGCGTTTGCGTTTACGTGTACGTAAATGAAGTTTTTTTTCTTCATACTAATTTCGACGAAAACGCAAACGCGATAGTAAAGTAAAATCAAAGCAAAACTTACACTCAGCCCTCAGTTTGCGCCACAGTCAAGTAAGGTCTTGTCACTGTAAAAATAACGCAGTTCTATTGGCTGAAATCCTACTGTCAACTTTAAGCGTTTGATTTTGATCAACGTATTTTGACAATGGATCAATAGTGGTGCCATACAGTGGAATTTTGGTAACGCGATAGCCCTCATTAACCATTTGTACAGACAGTCGTGGACAGAAAAGGCTCGTCGCTTGTCTTTGTCAATCTGAATTGATTCAAGAGTTGCAGGAACAAATGAAGTCACAGAATATTCTGCTAAGAAAGGTCTTGCCAATTCTCCAGAAATTTTAATATGTGCAATTGGTGGATATAACGCTACTCTTGAAGCATTTTTGTCTCAATGGATCCTATAATAAATTTTGCTGCCTGCTAGGCTGACCTTTTGCTTCTTCTTTTTTCTTGCCAGCCTGCTGAACCCCGCCGGCAACAAAACCAATGGGAGCAGAGAAATCTTTAGGTTTCCGCGTTCTCTTTCTAACATTGTCTTCATTATCCTCTTCATCGCTGTCTTTTGCCCAAACACCTGCAAATAAAATTGAAGTCAACCATTTTTGCCTTTAAAGTTAATCTATAATAGTTCCACCTAACCATTATTTTTAACTGGTGAAATTGATGACGAGTTAACTCAGTAGTTTTTCAATATTGATTAGTCTTTTCATTGAGCTAATGGTGGTCATTTTGAATTTACTGTATTTGTATTTAGTGTTTAAAGTTCTCAGGGTCACTGTATAAATTGTTATAGTAACAGAGTAGGAGCAAGATGGCAACTAATGACCTAGCTATCTTATTCCCCAACCAGAACACTAACAAGACAAACATTGTTGATTAGCAGAACTACTTAATGTGTGTACATATAATTTAATTTACAACTTTGTAGTGCTAGGATTGATGAATCAATGAGAGTTTAGTTGCGATGAGTATTTTTAATTGTTTTTCTTAAACAAGTCAGTAAATTGGTCTTCCGATGGGGACCCTGAAATTGGTTGAATGGTTTCAGCTAAGGACTCGATTCTTCTTCTTATCGTGTCAATGATAAATAGGTTAAGTATAGAAATTTTTATTTTGTTATTATTAGGACTCGATTGACACTCTATGATAGTATAATATTTATTTTCTTCCAAATAAAAACTAGTTAGATTGTGGAACCGGATGAGTGTAAATTAGGTTAAGTTCGTCGGTCTGTTAGGTTCAGACTATAAGCATCTGGAATCAGCTACGTCCGGAACACATAGTCATCATCCACAGCTCATGCACCCAATGGACCCGAGCTTTATCCACATCAGGAAAGAGTTTTGTTTAAGTTAATGACATGGCAGGTGGGTTGGTGATAGTAGAATTAAAAATGTATTTAGAAAATTAACTTCATATTCTTAGATTTCAACAACTTTAATGTAACTGATTGTTGGTCACAAACGAAGAAACAACAAAAAAAATGCTATTTTTCTGTATAAATTATTTCCACATTATATTGTATTATACTACACTAGTGACCCGCCCCGTCTTTGCATGGTTAGTAACCTTAACAAATAATACACCTAAATATTCCTCATAAATCATTCTGTGTATTAGTGAAATCCACTAGAAAATCCATTCAGTAGTTTTTGAGTTTATAGCAGACAGATAGACAGACATGGTGTGGGACTTTGTTTTATAATATTTAATGAATTGCATGTTATTCTTATTTAACTCTGAAACAAATATACAAAGATTTTAATTGCATAAACAATTCAGTTAAAATCAATACAAATTAATTGACAAAAAGGGTATGAAGGTAGATTCCAACTAAGGTCAAAGAAGAGGATAAAAAACCAACAACATGACTGTTATAACATGAAAAACCAGAACAGTTTATAATATGTCATGATGTCTACATCATCATAGTACTTGAGATTTACTTAATTCAAATAGCGCACAAAATTTTTTATAATGTCTTTAAACTATAATGGAACCAGAGATAACTTTGGTAAACACTAAATTATAATTTAATTGACCTTTATCAAGTCAAATAGGGCTCAAGAAATGTGGAACAAGTCAATTTATATAACAAGATAGAAAATATGTTGTTGTAAGCTAAACATTGGAACAATGCAGCTACTAGCTAGTGAAGTCTCAATGTTTCTAGGTAGCTAATTCGTTGATAGTAACATACATGAATCACATATTTTGGGATAGTAACTATTGTAAATTATACTAGTCTACAAAACATATAATTTTGATGTACTTGTGGAACAACCAGAAATGCCCAGGCCTAGACAAAACTACTGTATCCTGACATTCTTAAGATAAACAGATATGATTAAAAACCCTTTTACATGAGGCCAGTAACTCAGACAATCCACTAAGCCGAGACATTGAGGCACTCGTAAGAACAATGCAAATGTCGTCAGTCAAACCAAAGCACTTGATAGCAAACTGTCTTCAGTTACACAATGCCAAAGGATTGGCTTAGTGGATTCAAGGACTAAGAGTTCAATAGATTTAATAGAAAGTACAAAAGGTGACAATACAGCATTTGTTGCTGAAATAGGAGAAGGATAGGATAAAAGCTAATTGCAGATTAATATGGAATCATTTTCATTTTGCTGTTACATAGACTGAACCTGACCGAAATTAACAGAATACTGACTACTTAGAGGTATGGTCGTCATAATAGGTATTGCTTGGTATATCAATTTAAACTAAAACAAAAAGGTTTGATCAATGTAACAGCGAAATTAAAAAATGCACCAATTTGCCAGGCGGCATATATTTGGTATTTTATACTACTTAAGTGACAAACAAGAGACCAGCCCATCTGATGAAAAGAAGTAACTGTCGCCCAGGTGAAACAGATAAGGGGGCGGGTGGTAACCGTCCAGCGGGACAACACAGGCTTGACAGAGTCACAAATTTGAGTAAATCTACAAATTATGTACAAATAATAATATGCTCCTCAACCACCAAACAGATTAGGTTAATGGTTGCACAAATCCATTATGGTAATGGGTGACAAACCAACTCATTCTTAGATAATAATATTGAAAACAACGACGAAAACCTTCATGTTGGGAAAGTACCTACGACAAAATAAGTCAATGTACACCAAAAATATGGTCCACTTTCAGGGACTGTAGTTCCAGTTGCAAGTATTTATACAATATTTTTACCATTATTATCTACAAAACGTAACGTAGTACTTACCATATATTTGATATTCCTTCTTGGATTTCCTGTGTCTGTTTGGGAAGAACTCATTATCCAAATCTTGATCCGTAATTTCAAAACGTATCACCTCGTCTTCCGACATTTTTATACATATACCTACACACAAACTGTATTCACAAACAAATTACACTAATTGAGATTGAGAATGATCATAAAAATGCAGCGAATACCAATAAATATCCTTCAAATAATAACATAATATTCTTCCCTCGCACAACACAACAACAAAAATACTGAGCAGTAGCAGCAAAAGTTGGAAGATGGATGAATGCAAGTCTTTTTACACTCGCGCCGCGCGTGTAAAGCGGTGACAGTTGTGTGGCCATACTTGCGTCCGCGACGCAGCACTAGCGTCATACTATGTACACACCGGCCCAACGAATGCAACGAATTGGTTTCGTTGACATTAGTTTGTCCTGTTTAGCGGATTAACAAATGCAAATGGTCGTTTGTTGGCTGTACAAACATCAAAGAGATAAAGGCAATCGACAAAATGCTGTATGAACGGATGCCGAATGACGAACCGATTCATTTTGCGTTCGTTGGGCCGGTGTGTACACAGCTACGAGCACCACTGCGTTACACTTTCGTCACGCGCTTCGCCGCGTACAGGAGCGCTCATGCGAGTGTAAACACCACAAAACGCAAGCAAGGCGAATCACGCACAAACTTCTGCCTTCCCTCGCTACTCGCTCAACAGCGTGGAGAGTACTCAACAGTGTATTGTAGAGTGCAGCTATTTCTAGACCAGCAGCCCGACTTTTTAACTTGAACGGAACGCCGCCGCCATCTTATCCTATAGGGATAGGGACCAATCGCAGCAAGGCAGAGTCGGAGCTGCCTTACTGCGATTGGTTAGGCGGACGGGCTGTGTAAAGCCCTTGAATGGCCTATAAAAACTAATTAGTTTAAATATTCCTTGCCCCTCATCCCCATAGGGTTTCGCATCCAATAAAGCTTTAAAAAGCCTTCCCGGCTATTGGCAATTCCAGTTTAGTGATGTTGAGGAAGGTTTAGGAGTATAATAGGTATGTTAAGGTGCGTGCGAAGCCGAGGCGGGTCGCTAGTTTTAATTTAATCTCTAATCCATTGCGGGTTTAGTAGTAATCTCTGTTGCGGCCGTGTGGTGTCCGGCAGAGTAGAATAGCACCAACCGCTTACATTCGTGAGTGTCGTAAAAGTTATTAAAAAATAATAAAGCAAGCAAATTAGCTTGAGTATGATTTTTATCAGTGAACAAATGTATTAATAATTAGTATAAGTGTTATCTAGTCTAGAAATGTGCGTAGAGTATTAATATTGAAATATGTAAACATAAACTAATTTATAAACAGTGCTGCAACAGTTAACTATTTATAAAGTACCTACTATAAACAAAAGTGAATTAAATAAGTTACGATTACAAACCGACATATTTTAATTGATAAAAGTGTAAAAAATAGAACAAAGAGCAATTGTTTAAGTGTATCACTATAATACCCTCGAAATGAAGTCGTGACTACAATAAATCAAAGCAACAAAAACATCAACTGCTTACTTATTAAGTTGTTGCAAAGTCATAGCGATATTTAACAATCTGCGAATGAGTCGTCGTAGCGCAGTATTTAAGAGTGTTACTTACTTGGGAACTACTTGTTGAAATTTTTTTATAAATTTGGCTTTTTTTAATATTGCGAAATTTCCTTTAATACTTAAAGAACAATGACTACACGTAGACTATATAGTATTAAGATAGAAAACCAACTGAAGGAGGCACTAAGTAATTTGAAATTTGCTAGGGAAAAAGTGCAAAATTTGTTAGAAGAAAGAAAGGACAGCGATCCCGAGATTTTAATCATGAATAACAAAAATCATGACTTAAAGGAGCAGCTTGCTGCTTGCTCGACATACAGCTCGAGGACATGCGAGGGCAACGCGACGAGCTGCAAGCCATGTTGGCGTCGTTTCAGGAGTGCAGCGATCATCACACGGCCACGCTCGACCGCATCGCGGTCCTCGAGCATGACCTTCAAGCTGCACACCGTACAATTGACCAGTACCATAAAGAGAAGTCAAAAATCCAGGCATCGCAAACACAATCACTGTACAATGAACTATTTAATATTGAAAAGTCAAGTAATATCACTACAAAAAAGCCACGTAAAAAGCGTAAAAGGTTTTATAATACCAGTGTAAACTTCAAAAAGCTCTTACGCAACAATCTTATATTAAAGAAAAACATGTCTATCACAAAGAATAAGCCGAGTGATTGTACTGATATTATTTGTAAAAACCAGAGTAGGTACGAGCAGGAAATGTCTGTTTTACAACTAAAACTTAGTGCTTTAGAGAGCGAATTGCAAGATACTCTTTACCAATATAGTATGTCTCAGAAAGTTATTGGTGAGTACTCAGAATCCATGGCTCAATCAATAAATTACATAAAATATAACGAAGAAAAAGTTAACTCGTTATGTGCGCGTCGAGTTTGCAATAACTGTGACTGCACTCTATTAAGCACTTTAATACCAATCAATAAGTCGGCGGACGAGTGCGAGTGCGCGACGGTTGCGCCACCTGTGGCAAATATACGCGTTTCTGCGCCTTATACTCCCACTATCAGTGATGTGCATACTGTGCGTGGTAAAACCAGTACAACCATCATATTTAGTGACATGTTGGGTCGTAATCTCGGGACGTGATACATTTTTGCTACCCTGGCATATGACACTTTAATTGTGGCATTGGGAGATAGTTTATTTTACAAGAGACATGATATAATTGGTCTATTTGACATTTAACAATGTAAACAGAATGTGGGCAAAATATTATTATGTACATTGCCTTATTCTGGCTCCTTAAGCTATAATCAACATAATAAATTAATATATCTAAATAATTTATTCCATAAACTAATGAGTTATAGTGACAAAATATCACTCTTTGACATAAATAGATTTGTAAGACATGTAGTTTACTATGGACATTATTTATATATTCCTATTAAAGAAAAAATTAATTTTGCTAGTTTACTAGCTTATAATATTTTAAAATCTGACATTTCTTATAATTCTATTAACATATCTTAAAAATCTACTGACATCTCTTATAATTCTATTGACAAATCACACAGTACAACAAGTACAGATTCTAGTTTAAACTGACATGTAGGACAATAGCTAAACCTTGCTTTCAAATAAAACAGAATAATATTAATATAATTCACCAGAATATTCAAGGCCATTATGTCCTACGGTCTAATGTTATGGGGTACTGCAGCAGATATTCAAGACATATTTATCTTGCAAAAAAGGGCTATCAGGTCAATATACAGTTTGGGTCCGAGGGTTGAGAAATTGACATTTTAACTGTGGCCTCTCAGTATGTATACTTTACGTTAATTACTTACAAAAACACTGATTCATATCATAAAAATTCTGACAAACACAGTTACAATACCAGGCACAGGAACAGGCTGGCAACGGACCGCTTCCGACTGTCCATGGTCAAATCCTCCTTCGTTGGCCACTGTATTCCTTTTTTTAATAAGATTAAAAAATTACCTTATATATTCTTTTTCGTACATGAATAAATTTACAAAGTTAAGACCTTAAGATAGTTCACAAAGGCGAGCTTATCTCTGCAAGATATCTCTTCCAGCCAACCTGAGAGGTGTGGAAGCGATTCTAAGTCATGTATTAAGAAGAAGTTATTGAAGAAGTCATATTATATAATAAATTATTACATTGAAGACAAACATCCCTGGGTTTGAATTCCAATCGTTCAGGTTACGTCTGCAACCTGAAATGAGTATTATTTTCTTTAATTAATTATAATTATACTTTGACTTCCATTTTTACATAATTTCAATTTAATCATTTGTATAATTATTTAATATAATACACAACTGACATATTATTATGTAATAGCAATAATAGATATATTAAATTATCTACCTAATTAGTCTATCAATGAAAAATTATAGTTAATGTAAAATATTTATAATTAATATATAGAAATACAGTAACCCGGCGTCTGTATGGTAGAAAATCAGTACAAGGACTGTAAGGCGGGTCAATATGAGCCAAATTTTGAAAATGGTTTAATTGTTACTATTTCAATTATTTTTTGGGAATGATCTATTAAATCAGTTTAAATGATGTTCAAATTATTATATTTTGTTTAAAATCAATAAAAAATCATTCAAAATTAGGAACTTGTCATGTATTTACGAAAGCTCTATAAAATCTATAACAAAATATTTAATCTTACTAATAAATGATCAAAATTATAACTTTTTAAGTATTATTTTTTACTTTTTTGGAATACCTAATGTGAGGTCTTTAAGAAACTTTATGGTAAATTTAACAGAAATTTTAAAACTAATCACAGTCAGCATCTGCATTTGCATATCCAAAATAGTAATAAATTATGTAGTCTAGACAGACAATCTTCTTACAATTTAGAAAGGCAGGATATATTTTGCACCATTTTTGAATTTTATAACTCCGTGAATTTTAGTAGGCGACCCCTCTGAAGGTTCTCCAGTAAATTATCTTATTGTCTTGTGCATCTCTCTAGGTAAACGAAACACATCTTCGCAGGCGTCCAAGTGACGTATGTAGTATGCTCCTTGAGAAGGTTAATCAATTATCAAATAAATAAATGAATAAACGTAATTGGAACAAAAAGGTTACATGGAATGTATGATTGGGTCATTATTACCCCGTTGGCCCTTTGACTGCTTGTAACTCCTTGTACAGGCGCACATCGACTGAGCTGATACTAGAACCGAAAGGGGACGGGTGTTAACTGCAGCTACTGAAAAGCACAGCAACTTCAAACTATAATTAAAAAAAAATACGTTTAAAAATGTGGCGGGCCATTATGACCCAACCTGACAGACGCGCCGGGTTAAGAAGTTTACGAATTTATGAATACTGTAAAATAGATAAAACTTACATATTCTTTTATGTCGTCCACAGTGGTAGATGCGTGAATCTGAGGTCCTACATATGTTTATTTACACATTCCAGGCATCACTCCCCATTGTTGTGCCACTGCATGGCACAGATGTCCTGCATGTGGCCAGTGTGTGGTTTCTTTCGTTGTCATAAATTATCTATAAAATATTGTACTGTTCGTTACCTAACCATTACAAGCTTGTAAGCCTTATATCAATGAAATTGTATATTCTTGTAGTTTGTGAATACTTACCCAAAGTGTATCACGGTTATTACAATTTGGTTCCAATGGTTATTTTACAGTGTATTATGATTTTCTATGTGACTCCTTATGTTTTTGCTTTGCATTTATTTGTTTTGCTTTGTGTATTATTTATTAAATTTATTTGTTTTGTGGCTTGCACGTGCGCGGTGGCGCGTTGATCCAGTTAGTCAAAGACGTCCACAGATTACTATACAGGGTGTAAAAAGACCGCTAGCATTAATTGAAACCCCATATTCTACCCATGAAACTGAACAACTTTCCCCAAGAAACATACCCGCGGAAATGACTTCATAATTTTGCTACCTAAAAAAAATAATTAATTGCGACGCGCAATGTACATCGTCCAGCGCACGGCTCTCGCTCGCCCACGTGACCAGTGGCCACTGACCCCGCACGGCGGCCGCTCTGGCGTATTCTACCTAACTAGTAGGTATACCTTGGCTAGGCGCCACTTACGGGGAAAAACCATCGTGCAGTAGTTGTCGCACAAAGCAAATGACATTCTCGTCAAAATGGTACCACCTGGTACCTAACACCTGTTAACCAAAGCAAATAAGGCACAAAATTCACTTATTTAAACCTAAATAACTGCTAAACTATAAGTCGCAGACTGTTCGGTTCGGTACTCGGTCATCCTGTCAGCTGATGACAAGTGTTCAATTCTCATGTTCCTAGTAGGTATTGGGCTATCGATCGTGAACTTTACTGCAGATATCGACAGTAGGTAGGTGGTAGGTACTGGGCTCGATTCTCGTATGATGTGAATGTCCGTAAGCAAACGTGTAAGTAAGTTAGGTAGGTAGACAGCTGATCCTGTGCCTGATCATGCAAGTGCGCGCCGCGGTAAATACCTACTACGTTAAATTCTCATGTAATGTGAATGGTCGTCATACAATCATGTACCTAGGTAGGTAGGACTTTCGATCGTGAACTTTACTGCTAATATCGACGGTAAGTAGGTGCTGGGTACGATTTTAGTATAATGTGAATGACCGTAAGCAGACATCTAGGTAATGTATTAAGGTATGCGTACCCCTGTCTTGTTTAACTTTACTGAGTGGTAGCATGGCAGTGTTGCTGCCTATGCGCATGGGCCCACGGACGGCCGGTGGCGGGTTGGCGCGCGCGCGGCCGCTGTAGGTAGTACCTACCTCCGGCCGTGCGCGCGTCACGAGTAGGTAGGTAGTCGCACGTGTGCGGCCGGGCGCACGCTTTACATTGCGTTCTTTTACTTACAGTGCATTTATTTCAACTTAAATTTGAACTTTGGGTGTCTAAATTAATTGTGAACGATTTAGTTATCGATACTTGATATTTTTTAGTACAAAAATACAACTTTTTTTTTTAGAAAGAATCTCGATTTCTGCCTAAACTAAGAGTTTCCGCGGGTATGTTTCTTGGGGAAAGTTGTTCAGTTTCATGGGTAGAATATGAGGTTTCAATTAATGCTAGCGGTCTTTTTACACCCTGTATATTAGACCTCAAAGTGTTGTAAAACCCAAACTGAATAAAAATTATTTAATTTGATTTAATACATAGAACATGTTTTACATTTATATACTTACCTAGGTAATAATTATTATCCTACCTACTCGTAGTTTAGCCTCAGTTACACATGCTTTAGTATAACGGGCTTTGCCCCACTCATCCCCACCGCTGCAACTCCTGTGTAGCCAGGATCTACAGTGGCGACCTCTAGCATGCTGTACACAAGCACGCTTTTTTCATTATTGAGTTTGACAAAGCATGCTTGTAGGTTTGCTGTGTGTACCATGTGTACACATGGTACTAAAATGAGCTTGCTCAAAAATAGCATGCTTGAAATTGGCATGTGTGTAAAACTGGGGCTTATGTCAGATGTATAAGATAAAAATAGTGCTTCTGGAATACTTGTGTAGAGAACAATAAAATACTTGAAAAAATGCAATAGTGATTATAATTATATCTCCGAAAAAGTAATTAAATAATAATGCATAGGTATAAACAAGAAATAATCACGAACAAAGAATGTTAAAACTATTAATAAATGATACATATTTTGGACAGAAATTGATTATGTTTTTTGTTAATATTACATGAAAAAGTACTTACTTGCTATATAGGTACTGGTATAAAATGACACTCTTCTCTTAGTTTGTACTGCTAGTGGAAAAATTATTCTAGGTATTTCTATATCGGTATTCTAGGTACTTGCATAAAAAAGGTTGAGTACTACTGTTGCACCACGCCTTACAACGATAAGACGGATTCGGTCAGACATAATGAAAAGTATTAATTTTATTTTACGTTGTGGTGGCGACCGGCAGAATGTGAACATAGATGAGTCATATAATATTTTATTGCACTGGAAATGATAAAAGGTATTAAGTATGTTAATAGATCATCATTTTCCATCTACACGCATAATATTTTTCAAGTTTAAGAGTGAACAAGTAACAGCTGTGCTTATAGTATCTATGCGAATCCGCTCTATAAAACAGTGCGCCAAGTTACGGCACAAGCATTTCTTTTATACTAATCAGTGGCAAATGAGCAAAAGCCCACGTGATGGAAAGTGGTAACTGGCGCCAATAACATTCACTAAATTATCCAACAACAAAGTTTCTGTCACCCAGCCTTCCGGGGTCCGCCTTGCTAACAGGCTTTGGCAGATAAGGGGGGTCTAAAAGGCCACATTAGCGTTTCATATTACTGTGCCACAAACATATATGTAGCGTCGCTAATAGTGTCACTTAGATCCAGTCTAATATAAATAATAATATGAAACACTCATGTGGCATTTTTAGAATCTGACCAGATTTGATCGCCTGAATATGCAGGTTTTAGGAGTAAGTACCCGAAGTAAAGCAAAAGCGATTAGTATTCAACTATTACATAACTCACAAACATTGGACATGGTGGCACTGGGGTTCGAACCCGGCACCTCTCGCTTACGAGTCGGTTCTCTTAATAACCATCAGGCCACCGACACTCCTTATCCACTTCCTTAGCGTTTTAAATGGATTACCACTTGACCGTTTTCTATTTGTAAAACCTTAGTGCATTAATTGTAGAATTAAGTGCAGTTAATTAAAATTGATTTACAATATAAATATTAATTAATATTGATATAACAATATTAATTAATATTTATATTACAATATTAATTAATATTGATATTAAAATATTTAATTAATTAATTAATGCACTTAATTGTACAGAATTAAGAATCAGGCAGGCCATAAGCTAGTTTGCCACCTTAATGGTATAAAAAAGGAAGTTTTAGTAGTTACTGGTCCACGTCTCTGGATAAACAAACATATTACAATATACATTTCATGATTAGATAGCTTTAGATGGTTGTTATTGAATTCAGTTTGCAATTCAATGAGCTAATAAATAAATAAAGAAAGGCTGTTGTCACATAATTGTGACTGCTATCGACATCAAATCCTATCTATGTCTATGAAATTATACGGACAGGTTTACAATTTTCTTCTCCGTTCGATAGTCCAGATACTAAAATAAAATAATTAGGCCTTAATTTATAAGAGCCAAATTTTTTACGTTACCTACTTAAATTTTAGCGTTTTTCCTTAAAAAAAACAGCACAACAAATCAATTTCTCTCCAATATATAACACATTTTATACATTCTTCACACATTTATTGGATTATAAGATACATTGATGATATATTTTCAATTATTAATTAATAATAATATATTAAGCTTTACCTACTTTCATCGTTACAATTTATTCTTTAATTATTATTAATCTATGACTTATATGACAATCTTGACCTATGTTCCCTTGTAAACAATAACCGGAATAAATAAATTAAAAACGTAACATATTTTCAATTGTACTATTTATTAATAAATTGTCACTGTGATAAATAATCAGCTTACGAGGCACCTGTTTGTCTCGGGGGGCGAAGCTAGTGTTAATCTCTGTTTGATCGAAGTGTTTGGCCTCACAGTCGTCAAGTTTCTAGTACTAGGACGCATTGGGAATTTTAAAAGAGAATCAGTAAATACGCCATTAAATTTACTTAGCAATGTTACCTTTAACGAGATTGAAGAATAAATTATTTCAACAATTAGCAATATAAATTAAACACTATGTTATTTAAGTGCCTAAATTGCGAATACATTTTTATCAACACAGTATATACAATATGAAAATTTTCATTACAGCCCAACAATTTACTGATTAAAACTCGGAATAAAATACTGTATTATTTCTATTTGGTAAAGCAGACGTCCATTTTGACTACCACGCTGCGAGACTTATATAAGTTCCCAGGGACTTCTTACAGGTAACTAAAACGTAACAAACAAATGTTAAGGTGTGCTAATTTGTACGCAATCTACGACTCTATTGCGATAACATAAGGTTCACAATGGCGCAATTGTCCATGGCATTGGAGTGCACTTTAAAATGTGTCATGTTATTTTTAGATGTTTTACTTCATTCTAATGTTGTAACCCTTTAAAACACCCTGTACATCTCTCATTTGCGAATGAGTACGCACTCTTTCACACCCACAAATGTGTGGTGCGCATAATATTGTGAATAAAATATTAAAAATGTCTAATACATAATAAAGAGATATACTCAACACAGCCATATTACCTAAAATGAACTCCGATACAATTCAAATAACGAAGGTAGGTATTTATTAAGTATTTTTGTGTAGTTTGTTCGACATTCATTCCACATAATAGGCCATGGTCAGTAAAACTTAATTGTATTTCTCAAGTTACGCAAGTGAATTACCAATAATATTTGATTTCTACATGTCAATAATTGTATAATTTTCACACGCGTAATTAATAAATATGGTCTACAATTTCAACTATGGATAGGAGTTTCCCCGTTTTTGGTAATAAAAAATTCACATAATTTAATTCCATTGGCAATAATTAGGATACGTAAGACTTTCCTTGAAAGTTGGGACCACGCTGTTATTTTCTTCTCTCTGGTTGGAATGTCAAGTTAGAAAGAGTCAAGTTAGTAATAAAATAAGATGATAATATGGTGGCAGTTCTTTCCAATATTCAATACAAATGAAATTTCAAACCACCATGGCTATCCCTTGAACTTATATACCCGATGGCACTAAACGTAAGGCGACGCTTAAGTTGATTTGAGATATTCCTACAAGAAAAAGCTTTGCACCAACACTCAACGTTATGTGAAAACAGAACTCATTATGACTGTATGACAGTTTTATGACGCCGTATGCTACAGTATATTAAGGCGCCAACTTAAGCGACTCTGAAGTGCAATCTTGCCTAATAATGGTAAACCAATTTTCGATTCGTATATTTGTCAATATCAATGCATATATTCTTGTGAGTTATACACAATTACTTCTTACAGAAGTTCACTAAAGAAATTGAGTAACCACAGTATACTATAACAGCAATGGATAAGTTAAATAATTAAAAGTAACTATAGACGTAGGGTTTATTAACTAAGTAGGATCCAGTGTTGTACGGTCACTTGTAACGTGCATGAAGATAGGTATATTTAAAGATGGAAGAAACACTTCGAAGCTTGAGTAAAATACCCACAATATAACATAATATCTCTATCTCATACCGGTCAGACCATTGAGAGCGATAGAGCGACACAGACGAAAGAGACATATTAATATCATTTTCATCACCACGATCATCATGTGTTTTGAAAATATGAACATTTCTACTTTGAATTTGAATGGAGAGTTTTGTGACAGTCAATACAAGGTTTTCTCGTATTGACTGTCTTTCTTCCACCTTAGTCTTCAAATGTATTGCTTAAAGTAGGTATGAAGTGTTCTCCCGACCTTTATCCTAATTATTTCATGGTAACGTGTGCCTGCATTTGGCCCGGCGCGCATACTTTTACCGCAGAAGTCTTATATAACAATAGAATATATATTTTCATTAATTCAATGGTACACAGAGTAGCTTTTGCCCGCGATTTCGTCGGGATAAAATTCGACAGGGAGGTTAATCCAGCCAGAGTTAATACAGTAAAGTTAGATTTAATAAAGACAAGCATAATATGTCTCAAATTTGAACCACTTCCGTTGAACTGTGGTTGATTAACAAAGTAATCACTGTTAACAGTGGTTAGTTTTCACGTGAAACAAAGTTTATATGTCCCTATTAATTAGATAGTTACTAGGCTATTTGACTTAAGAGATTATCTGTATTGAATTTCTAAAAATTAAGACATTTAACACACATTTTAAATTCAGTACATGTTCCGTCAAGTACAGGCTGCGAACTGTACCACACTATTTTCAAGGCAACAAGAGTTTCAGTAAAAAACATTTGAAATAATTTCCTAGTAAAGTATAATAGCATTAGCTATAAACAGGAAACATTTTCCTTCGCAATAATTTAGTACACTGGCTTGAGGGTCGCCGGTAGGCAAAATAAGTAGTACAGCTGTGTAGCGCCGGCGCTAAAACTTTATTTTTTCATTTAGACCCTACTCATCATCCCGGTAACCTTTTCAGCTTACACCAATATCTAAAAGTACCAACAAGTCAACATTGCGACCGTCCTAAGAATGTTAAACCTCGTAATCACATCGATATCATAATTCATAGTTCAGACACGAAAACGACAAGATTTCGGCCCACAGAGCTTACAAACTGCGTTATCGTATGATTTATACACATATTAGAGAAAAAAGAAATATAAAATTAATTGGGAAGTGAAGACCGTTGATCCAGCAGCAGATATTTTTCACGAAGTAACCAATTTAATTTAGCAATTTAAGTAGCACAGCAGAACCATATGAAATTGGACATTTCGAATGTTCCAAAGAGTGGTTTCCTTTTCTCAATAGCCAAAATGATCGCAGATTTTCGTTACAAGATAGGTTAGGAAGTTTTACAAAATATCTACTAGTTCTTCTTTGGCGAACGAACACAATACAACATATCATTCGATATATCTCAATTACATGAATATTGGTTCTTAATATCCCATTTGATAGCCACCTTTGCTTCCAACATAGATTGGATATAGTCCCGTTGTTAGGCTACCCTCTACATTTACAGTTTAAAACATATGTAGATTCATTCCTGGGTGCCTAGTCTAATGCCGGTAATGCTATGAACAAACCGGCCCAACGAATGCTAACCAAACCTATTCGTTGGCGTTCGTTGGGCCGGTGTGTAACCGGCATAACGAAAAGTGAAAAGTTTATATCAAACGTTTTTTTCTGTAATAATCGCCCTTTAAACGTCCTTATTGAGAAGCACCTGACCAGAGACAATCTAGACAAAGCCAGTGCAAAACTATACTTTAAAACTCGCCAGCTATAATGCTATTTTGCTTTTGTTACATGACAATTATTAAGTTTATGACACAAAACGAACAAGAACTCGAATAATTTACAACGCGACTTTATGCGAATAAGTTTTACCGCACACAAATTACAACGGAAAGGCCGTAAAAAATAAAAAAAAAGATTATTTTTGTTTATACAAACACGTTACGAATAAAAAAAACAACAATAGGAATAAAAAAAATAATTGAATGCAATAAAATTGTCCATCACATAATGCGCTAATCTACAAATATACATACAATTATGTTTACATATTACTTCTATCAATCAGCTTTACTGTGGAACTATCACCATATTTGATATCGTCGGTTCTGAAATAAAAAAGTGTTTTTAGTTTAGTAAGGTGTGGGTGGAGTATGCACATATTAATATACATCTGTAGATATCGCTCATTTGGAGAAACAAAGACAAAACTGCATGATTAGCGATTTTACAGGAGAAGCAATCAAAGTTTTAGATGTAAGTGTAAGTTAAGGAAAAGTACTTTCAACAAATATTTGGATTTGAATATTAAACTATGTTATTGTAGTCTTTGTTTCTCCAAATGAGCGATATATACATCGATTTAGCTGATAACTTAGTTCATAGAATTTGGCCAGTTTCCGGAAAATCGTATTTTTAGATCCAAATTATATTACTTTTTGGCAAACGATGTTTTCTTCGTTATTACTAATTCGACCCAGCTGAATATAAAATTGCCCCTTTCCCCCTTAGAAGTGTTCTTCGCCGTGTTAATTTTTTTATTTTACATAATAACGGTTACAGACAAGAGGAAAATTTCAGATGTAAATATAAGATAAGTAGTTCTTGAAATACAGCCTTCGACATTGCATGAAAAATAGTGACAGGGAATCTTTATATATCTTCTCAATTTGTTGGTAAGTGACACCAGTTATAACTTATAACAAAGCTGTCTTCCCATTTTGTCCCTTACAGTGATAAAGCAATATCCTGCCCGAATTTACAATATTATGAAAATAGTCATACATTATTGTATGACTTCAGTCCAGACTATAATACAGACCTCTGCAAAACGCCAGCTGCTCACCACCAGGAGAAGAAGGGCGACTTGTGCTGGAACCGCTGTTGGAACGAGTCGAAGAAGCGAGACGATGTCGAACCACTTTTAGATCTGGAGATAGAATAACAGTCTTTCTCGTAAATGCCGTTGGCAAGAGCGGAGGAACAGAGACTCCAGTCAAGATACTTGGTAGCGATACTTGCTACTGTTGATCGGAACTTTTCGGCTACGTTCGGCCAGCTTCGCAGCGCAGGGGCGCTTCTCGCGCTGTGACATCTCAAATTCGACATTTTCTGTAGCCAAAAAACTGTTTTAAAACGTCACTGAAATTTATCTTTGCCAATGTCATAGACGACTGTCGAGGATAGTTGAGAAAATATTTTTATGGCTGCAATAGACATTTCAATTATATGTAGCTAGAAGAAAGTGTCTAATTGGAGAATTAGTATACAGTATTTCTGGCGATCAAAAATGACATTTGACGATCGCTTATGTCACTTTTCCATTGCTTATGCCAAATCTCATAACTTGCCTTTTAATTAAAAAGCTTAACTAGGAATATATTATGAGGGGCCACTATACTGCGGATCTTTTACAACTAATTTCTTACATTGGCAACAGCAAGTAACATCAACAGTAGCTCCCTCTTGACAGACCTCCTAATTATATTCCTGGTTATATTCTTGTAATATCTTGTAATAGTATATAACTCCACTGCCACTGACGATCAGACGATACCCATCGGCTACGTTCGGCCGCCTTCGAGATTTTCTTTCGAGATTCGCACTATGAGATCTACGACCTTCGGCCGAACTTAGCCGACCGCTTCCGATCGTAAATTGCAATAGGATTGCTACGAAGCAGGGTCTCGAGGGTTCGGAAATTATGAAAATCATTATTTTCTATGATAATTATAATTATTTTGGGCAAAAACTGCGGTTTTTTGTTGCATTGCAATGCACTCAATCTTAATCTAAACAGGGTATTGCGAAATATATGATTTTTTTATTTAAAGTTGACACTTATCGTCCGCTCAGGAGTAGCAAATCGCGTTCCCATGTACGCGTAGAGTGACATTTTATTACTATCAAGGTATATTTATCAAGATAATTATAACTTCGAAACCTGCTACAGAGCGATCGCCATCTTGTCCATTTCGGACAAGACCCGCAGTCCGTTGTCACACCTAGTCATAAATCTAACAAACTTATTAATTTAGTTAAGTATTAACAATGGATTGGAATCATATAATTATCTTGACGAGCCCACCTGATGGTGAGTGGTAACTGTCACCCATAACATCTACAATTCATAGCATACATTTAGGTTGCAGGTAACATGAACCGCAGGTGCGTCATTGTGAGGACTAAGATGAAATGCCTCATGCCTGTAATTTCGCTGGCTACCTTATCCTTCAAAGCGGGACAGCAAGTTAATGTAAAATTTGTAAACACCTACCTACCCGTAAAATGAAAGTATAACCTATAAAATACTGACGAAGTGTTCATATTGTAACTTAAACTGTATAAAGAGATATTGTATTTTTTTGTTGGCGTCGGTGGGTGCACACCTTACGTACCTTTACAGACACGTCCATACACAAAAAAGTCCTAAAATAAAGATTTGTATTTGTACCTCTCGACGATGACAGCCGGCATCTGTACGAGCTGCACCGGACTCTTGTTGTCCTTCAGCGCCTGGGTGAGGTTCAGCACCTGGCCGCGCATCACCGACATCTGCCGCTCGAACAGACCCTTGTCGAAGCCTTTGTCTTGCTGCGGGATAGAATAAGAAAGTAAGCGAACTACGGGAAGTATGTAAGAAATCTATCTCCATCTTCAAGAAGCGCGTAAAAGAGCGCTATCTTTCTCTATCTGTCTAATATATGTATGTGTGTATGTATATATATTTGTTTTTAATGTAGCTATAAAGGTATGTATTTATTTATGTATTGTTTAGGTTTTTATTTATTTTTATCATATTTTTTTTGCTATTGTGCACGTCTTAACCGCTTTTAATTACCACGATCACGGAAGAAATTTCTTTATAGAAATAAATTGGCCGGTTGAGTCTGATTTATTCTGTCATATGCTTTTGTAACGATCTCGTGTACAATAAATGGTTAAATAAATAAATAATAAATAAAATAAGCCTAATCGTCTACGAAGACGGAGCATCGGCGCCGACTTCAATTTGACAGATTGGCGAATTATCCGCTGTAGTCGACGGACCAGCACAACAAGCGTTGGCAAAACCAAATAGGATGTAGACAGTCGAAGTTGGTGGTGACCGAACGATCACCAAGATAACCTATAAACTGCTGTATCTCAAACGGACAGAAATCAGGACAGTAGTTTGTACAATAACAGGACACCTCCCCCTAAACAAACTACTGTTCACAATAGGCGCTACAGACAGCCCTTTATGCAGGGGATGTCTAGTGGACGAGGAAACAGCGGCCCATGTTGTCCTGGAGTGTGAGGGACTAAAGGACCACAGGGTAAAAGTCACATTAGGAACGGGATCCCTCCGAAAGATCTGCGAGCGTCCGAAGAGACTACTGGACTTCTGGGGGGAGCTGGGCTGGCTAAATTAGCATGCCTTAACTACGTGCAAGGGACCAAGTTTGAGTTCAAGTGCGGAAAAAGGAGCCCATTAACCTAAACCTACTATCAATGGTACACATAGATTTCGTCTCACTTCAATATGGATATAGCTTTGTCTCTTGTGTACTTTCAATAATGCTACCTCCGATTCCAGTCAAAGCCCTCCAATAATTGGGAAGGTTTATCAAACAGCGAATAGCTACGTGATGAGATTATACGGCTTGTGCACTCACAGTTTTCAATCTACATAATTAATCGCTTGATAAATATTATCGTTCATTAACAACTCATTATAATATGTATAATGCGTCAGGAGTTCAATAATTCTAAACCGATACAATAATTGTCGCTTACCTTGAATAGCAAGTGTAACTCATCACAGAGTTCTTGAACGAAATTCATATCGGCAAGTAGCGGCAACACGAGTTCTCTGAAATAGAGAAGATATATATGACTAGGTCCCCAGTAGTTTTCACCGTTCGTCCCGATACTCTGCTAATCCTGTTACTTTCCCTCGGGAGAAAATAAGTTTGCTATTGGTGAAAGAGATCTCGAAATCGATTTGGTAGATTCGGAGATTAGCGGGCACAATAAAAAAATTAGCTGCTCCACTTTATAACATTAGTAAGCAGTACCTACGCCGACACAAATAACCTTGAGTAACTCCCATCAGCGCCGGTAGCTAACCTTCCCTCTCTTATTGCAACAAGGTCAGAAAACTTCATGTCATTCCTTTTATACGCCATTCCTTTTATACTTTTATAAGCAGTAACTGTCTCCTATAATATCAACTATTCATGCACTTAAGTTTCGTGTAACAACAATGGCGCACCGCATCCTGCCTTTAATGGCGCTGACACCTTATTTTCAAGCTGCAACATGATGCAATGCAATAATTAAGGCGAGGCGGCAGAAATAGGTAAGGTGGCACCTACTCATTACGATGTCCTTACGTTTGACAGAGTCTTACCATCTGCCTAGATCTGACTATGCCTTCCAGTATCGAGGTCGATAATACAATTTTTACAAGTGACCGGGGCTTCAGACAAAGTCGTAACCTAGACATATTATTAAGACACTTTGAGTGGTTCAGCGGTTAACATTGTCTACGGCAGAAATTTAAATTATGATTTTTAACCTCTGTTACGGGTCTGGGTGTTGTGTCTTTTTCTTTTATACCACTAACGTGGCAAACAAGCTTATGGCCTGCCTGATGGTAAGCAGTCACCGCAGCCTATGGATATTTGCAATACGAGGGGCATCACCCACGCGTTGGCGACCCCGTTAAATCTATATTTAAAACTACATAAGTAGTTTGTGAACTAAGTCTGGCCGTGTGGTGTCCGGCAGAATAGCACCAACGTCTTACACTCGTGGGTGTCGTACAAGGCGACTAACGTGGAAAAAGATTTGGAGTCTCCGTAGGCTGAAAAATAGGCACCTGCCAAGCGTGGAGATTATAGCAATAAGTTCTTGCAGTCTAAGTCTTGCAGTGGACTGTTATGGGCTGTGATGATGAAGTAGTTTGTCATTGTCTAGCGCCCATAACATATAGTCTATTTGTTACTTAATTATTATGACGGTGCGTTACACACGGGCACATTCGAGCGACTGAATGTGTAACCATGATCCAATCTGGTCTCGTACCCCTGGTAGCAGGGTCACGGAGTTCAGGCGGGTCGCTCCACTGTACTTACCTGATCTGTCAAAAGGTTCATGGTCAAAGCCGACTCCGGGCCCTGGATCCTCTGGATCATTCCACGCCACAACATGCATTTCGGATATTCTGTGACGTCATTCCAGAGGGTGGTATCATGCTACTGGAGATCGGCGGTGCCGCTGCGGCTGCCAAGACGATTTTTTTTCATGACTTTTATAGTATGTAGATTGAAGCCGTTTTTGAGTTTTAGCGAGACAGATTGTCCCAAATGCATGTTGTGAATTCATTCCAGAGGGCGGCGCTATCGAAGATCATGCTATTGGAGAGGTCAAGACGGTTAAATTTTTTTTTATGGCTCTGCTTCCCCCTTGGTACTGACTTGGTCTCCTGGCTGAACGGCTGCTTGGCCTGCGGCAGCCACGCCCAGTGGTAGGGGTACGCGCGCCACGAGTCCGGATGCTTGAACGGGAACGCGAGCCCGTTGTCTATGGCCGCGATGCGCACCTCCGTGCTGCCAGGCCACTCCTGCGAAACGGAGGTTCATTAAGTCCAACACTAGCTGGCTAACAAAGCTAAGAACCATCTCGATTAAATTGGCTTTCAAACAAAGAAAACCGCATCGAAGTCGGTATATCCGGTCACTGATTGACAGATACATACGTCAAAATTATAACACCCCTCTTTTCCTTTTTCGTCGTTGGTTCAAAAATACGAATATTTTCTCTTTATAATAAGTATGTATTTAAAAAGTATTTAAGTAGTATATCAGTTATCTAGCACGCATAGTTCAAATATTTCCTAAGTTTGGGGCTAGATGGTGATGTGTGAATTTGTCCACGATTATTTGTTATATTATTGTTGTTTATTATGTATATGTATGGAGCAGTAAAGTTCTCGCGTGGCGGCCACGTATCGGAAGACGCAGCGTGGGTAGGCCTCACACAAGGTGGACCGACGACCTGGTAAAGATCGAAGGTACCGGCTGGATACGGAAGGCATACTAAACTACTGAAACGATTTTAATTAAATAAAGCTACGAACCATCTCGATTAACCTGGCTATTAGACAAAGAAAACCTCATTTAAATCGGTCGATCCGTCCGGGAGTTACGATGCCACAGACAGACACACACGTCAAACTTAGAGCGGCCCTCTTTTCTCGTCTTTGGTCAAAAAGATACAAAACTTTTCTCTTTATAATGCCATGTATATGTAGAAAGAAGACGAAACGGGCCCGGGTGGGTGGGTCCACTCACCGACGGCTCGCGCATGTCCATGCTGTCGCCGTGCGAGGGCGCGTCGTACTTTATCAGCCAGTTGTCGTTCCCGCGGTCCGTGTTCCGGATTATGTA
The DNA here is from genome assembly GCA_907269095.1 of Blastobasis adustella. Taxonomy (NCBI): domain Eukaryota; kingdom Metazoa; phylum Arthropoda; class Insecta; order Lepidoptera; family Blastobasidae; genus Blastobasis; species Blastobasis adustella. The sequence goes on along the minus strand of OU026114.1, from coordinate 2,882,298 downwards.
GTCCAGCACCACCAGACGTTCGAATTGGAGCTGGAACCTGGGGCGAGGGAAGTGTTTTTAGTTCCATTTATTCAATTCAAATTATTTATTCATTCAACAACAGAGGCCTAAATACAGATGTCGTAAAATTAAGTAGTGTCCACCATGGTGTCAGGATCGTAGCTTGTGCTTGTTGCTGCCTAACCTTTGGTCTGACGAAGTAATATGCCCCCGGCCTGCAACACTATGGCCGACATTGTTTCTATTATTCTTTCAGTCGCACACTAGTGTAGTGGCATACAGCGTGTTTTTCTTCTCCTCATGGCGTTCGCCGTAAGCAATGAAGTGAAAATATTATTGCAGTCACACAATGCAGTCACAATATCGCTTGTGCCTCTTCAAGGCGAGTTTTCTTGGGACATTTTCACATAGCGCGGCCGCAATGCAGCCGTAAATGACGTCTACAATATTCACTACAGAAACGATACGGCAGAAACCACGCTTTTTGATAACGCGCAGGAAAACGCGCCATACTGTTTCCATAGTCAACGATTCAGTGACGTCAAACTCCATTGAAAAATTCGAAATCTCTACAAGTACAGTGTCACAAACTTATTTTATCCGGTGACAGTATCGCTGTTGTTGGCACTGACATAACATTTCAAAATTACAACACTTAGTTTCAGGTTTGGCCACCGGGGTCAGAAAAGTTTGTGGCACTTCCAAGGGCTTTTGGTCAAACCAGCTGTTTTGCAGCCAGCCTTTCAGTTTCAACATTCCATTCCTCGTTTCTTATAAAGTGGTCTATCAACCAACCTCGATGACGTACAAACTAATGTCAACCTTAGGATGGTAGACCACTTATTTCGCCGCCTGTACATTTCTTACTTCCTCATCACATGCGTGGGCGGCGGGTCCTGCTCGAACCGCCGCAGCCAGTAGTCGGCGTCTTTGTAGCCCTCCACGAACAGTTGGAAGGAGCCCATCTGCAAACAGAAACCAATATAAGATAAGCTAGCATTTCTATTGACGCACATAGAAATTAAAGTTCCTTTTATACTGGTTTTGGTAGGTTGATGCGCGATTCTGTACGATCAAACAAGCTAAAGGCTGCAATATGTGTAACGGTCACGTGAGCTGCCGTCTGTTGTGAACTTTTAATACCTCTTTCAATCGAAGAAAAAACCGCGACTGTGTCACAGCTCTTGTGCAACATTATGCTTGATGACTGTACGTACAGATTACGTACGCTCCATGGATTTGGGATTTGGCGAACCGTGGTTTTGGCAGTGGAGGGGCATTTGCCTTTTTGCTGCCAGAGCAACGTGCTATAGAGGTGGGCAACGCATTGGCGATACTCTTGGTGTTGCTAATGTCTATAGGCAGTGGTGATCACTTCCCATCAGGTGGCCCGCTTGCCTGTTTGCCTACCGATTGTCATTAAAAATCCGTACAATCGCTTAGTTATTTTGACCAGAGGCGAGGGATTTAAATAAATATGAAACCATTGATGATGAGATATTGAGCCGACTTTAATTGATTCGCTAGAAGTAATCAACCATGAAATTGACCCGCGGCCTTTGGTTTGTATCCGCATGTTGCTTTGCTGCATCCACTGATGCGTGGGCACTAAGTACCATCTTCCCGTTTAATCTTCGAGCATTTGACAAATAAGACAGACATTAGTAAGTTTTATATGGCGTGGATTCTGTATTAGCGGAGTAGTCCGAAGCAAAATGTTTGGCGGTGCCCACAAAAATGCCACTGGGAACCCAATAATTGTCCCCGTGTTTTATATAGCGATTTTTGTTTGTTTTAACATAGCATTTATTGTATTGCAAAATTATCGTGTCGTGGCGTCCTGTGTAATAAATGTTCTCTTTCTTTCTTTCTTTCAAAACGTTCGTCTTAAATCTAAATATACATGTTCAGTAGATGTACAGAGCAACGTGTTATAGAGGTGGGCAACGCATTGGCCATTGGAGGTGGGATACTCTTGGTGTTGCTAATGTCTATAGGCAGCGGTGACCACTTCCCATCAGGTGGCCCGCTTGCCTGTTTGCCTACCGAATGTCATAAAAAAAAATGTTGTTTTCCACCTCTGCGAAGATAGGGCGGATCGTAACGTCCCGTGCCTTACGAAATACTGACCTTCGGTGGCAGCCCCATGCGGTTAAACCTCATGTTCGGAAACTGCTCGGTGATGGCGCGCTTCAGCCTCGAGCGCTCGCGGTCTATCCGCAGGTAGTTGAACGTTTCAGACACCAGCTTCACCACCTGCCAGGGTAAAATTACGTTGAACATTCACATTCATTACAGATACAACCAGGGTTCGAAGTGACAATTGTCATCGATAATTATGTTGATAAATATCGTGATAATTATCGTGATCGATACGAGAACACGATTTCTCACGCCTGAGCGTACGAAAAGTGCCAATTTTATTTATGCGAAAATGTCGAAGAATAAGCCCGGCTTGCACCAAATTCTTAAACACATTTAAGATTTATTTTTAACGTCTTACGTTACTTACGTAAGATTTACTTTTAACGTCATTTTTTATTTATCATTTGCTTAAATGTGATTAAGAATTGGTGCAAGCCGCCCTAGAACCTGTTTAGACGAGATGATTCAAATAATTTAAATAATATAAAATATTGAGATATCTGAGATAAGATTCCTCAGTATAATCGAATTAGTTGGTGAAATCGGATTGCAAATAAAATATTGTAGTGCTTCATGTGGTGCTTACGGTATGGGGCAACTGTGATTAAACCATCTGTACCTACGAGTGGTGGGCCCATTAAATCACGCAAACAATATTGTTGGTATGGAACATGCTTATCGTTATGGAGATCATTAAGAAATTTGCAGCTGACTTATAAAGTACGGGAAATAAAGAGACATTTGAAAATCAAACTGTTTATGGGTACCACCACCATGGTGCCACTCGCTTAAAAGCCTTATTAAAATAAGCTGCACGACTGGTACAAATGCGCTCTCGTGCGCGATAAGCGAAAAAGGCGCGATACAGACACTTCTATCTCTTTCATCTTAGTATTGTGAGAAGGAAATAAACGCCTCGCGGCGCGATATATGTCGCACACTTGTGCTAGTCGTGCAGATACATAATAAGTATAACGATAATGTAGAATTAAAACATGAAGCTCTAACTAGTTGGTGAAGGTTAACAAGTATTTAGCCTTGTTTTGATAAGCATATATTATAGTAAATTTCGCATTGATTTGCATTGTAAAACACATCGAGCAGTCGTAGGCTGTTTTATAAGTAGTTTTATAATAATGAATATTTAGAGAAATCGCTTTATCCACTGTTAATGCTCAGAAATGGAGCAGTTATATGCATTTTAGCAAATATTTTCTATAAGGATTTCGCAAAATGCTAATCAATAAACTAGTAAAATTATACAAACTGTAGAAGTAGTAATACTAACACCAAATTAATTATACACGTTTTTTCTTGTTTGCTTATACACATTAAATTACGAAAGCAAATTCGCCTATACATAAGTAGATTCAAAATATAAAAATCTCATCTTGGCGTTAATGTCCGGGACATTTTTTTGTGCTCTCGCGCACGAGGGCCCGGGCTTCGCCTTGACCATGATCACGCGTTTAGCAGATCAGGTAATTACAGTGGAGCGACTGCCAACTGACCCCCACGACCCTGTTAACAGGGGAACCTGGCTAGATTGGATCATGGTTATACATTCAGTTCACGATGTCTCCTCTCACTCTGTTCAACTAATGTCCATAACTCAGAAAAGAGTCATTGGTACATGGCGGCACTGGGGTTCAAACATGGTACCTCTAACTTGCGAGTCGGACCACCGAAGTTCGAAACAACAAAATATACTTTAGTACGTTTCAATAGGCAAAACAAAAGCAGAACGCGTTATCAATAAGTACCGCATATATATCTAAATAAATTGACTAATTTGAATAAACGTAGATTATTTTCTAAATAAGTTAATATATTTAGATATCTGTGGATAATACTTATAGATAACGTGCTCTACTTTTGCTATTTTCTATCGAAACGTACTTTAAAATATCTATTTCATATATACCCAAATGTCCCAAATATAATGAAGCCCAGCACTGACAAAATCATCAATTATTGTGGAGGAGGCTCTTCTGTAGCAGCGCAATGGTATGGCTTGTTGCTGACGATAATTAACGATTTATACATTCAAGTTTTATGAAACGAAAACAAAAGTGCAGATGAGCTGTTAATGTAAGCTGATATTTGTCTTGTCTGCAATATAATTACACTTGCAACATTGTTCTTCAACCGAATACAATAGATAGTAGAAGCCATAATTGTACACACATGCGTTCAATGAACTACGCGTCTTATTTGTCCGGGCATATTATTATTATTATACGTATGTATTACACACGAAAACAAAACAAAATATAGTCTGGTAATAAATAATATTGCTATATACAAGTTCTGATATCACGTACTTATCAGAATATAATCGGACGCCAATTATCAGTGCGAATTTCTGTGTGATAATTCAGGTCATCTATTTTGCTTTGTCTGAGTAGTAGTATATTGACAATTTTATATCACGTAAATGTGTATTTAAGTCATACAGTATATAAATCTATGTGTTCGTTTAAGTGCTCCGGATTGGCGAAGTCATAGATTATATATATTTTTAGATTCTATTATCTTAAATGTTTAGTGTAGTGAATTAATTTGTGGTGATATTTTAAATCTTTGACCAGCAAGCAAAAGGTTGTAATTGGGTTGTAATCGAATGATAGTCTAAGTTAATTTGAACTAAATGAGGAAATCAGTTGTTATTACTCATAAAGAAGCTTAGATTACCATCCAGTTTAGCATTAGCAACGACATTATGAGATATTATACACTGCAAATAAATGAAAATTCGCGCAAAGATGAACATACAAAAGCAACTCTATACTGATTTTAGATGAGTTTCCGCCCGCGGCTCCCCCTTCGTGGAATATTGTACTCGTCTCTATATTGCGAGTGGAAGGGAATAAAAATTGGCAGATTTCCAACCTCAGGTGCTAAATTACCTCAATACCGAATATTATCAAAATCTGTGCAGTGGTTTAGCCGTGAAAGCGTTACAAGGAGATACTTTCGCACCAATAACATTAATAGTGTAGGAATATAATTAGTAGTGAAGTACAGATTAACAAAACTAAATTATTCACAAAGCAATCGAGTTGGGATACGTATACATATCGCTAAGAGTACAGAAAGAGTTAAATGAAAATAAAATAAAAATAAAATGGCCTACTGTTATGAACATATAACATTTATTTGTTTTACGAATAGACACATATTTGTTGCTGATAACAAACTTCTGGGAGAATGCGCAAACGTAATTCGCAAATATCAATTACTAGAATTATAGTACAGTCAGCTTCAGAGAGAACTGACGCCCAACACATGCATTTTATTTATTTATTTATTTATTTATTTTCAGTTTATTGTACACATGAAAGTTTGAGGAAAAATACATAGTTATAGATGACACAACAGGCGCTACTTATTTCTTACAGAAATCCCTTCCAGCAGGCCTGTCAAAGAGATATGTGATAAGTAGTCGCAGATCAGACATGCACAATATCTAACTAAATATACATACACACATAATAAACTAAAATAAAAACTACATATACCTACATCTTATACTAATACATAAAATACATAAATACCTACACATTATCTATAGGCATTGTACCCTGCATTTTCAGGAACCAAGAGAGAGATAGTGCTCTTTTACACGTTTCTTAAAAATACCGACAGATTTACTATCACGTGTTTCATACGGCAGAGAGAGAGACAGTTTGTTCTACTCAGTGGACAACTGAACTTGACATATAATAATCTTACACCACTCTAATTTGGTAGACGCGATAGCCAGTGGCCAACGTAGATGACGAAGTGTAGAACTATGTATTGTCAAATTCAGTTGCCAACTGAGTCAGACAATAGCCTCCGCAGATGCGCATAACCGCATGCACCAGGATGCATTTAATGCATGCTAAGGGGTCCGTCACTCTCAATGTACATTATTGTTGCAACCTATATCGCGAGGACGTGGCCCATCATAGCAAGGCCAGCAGTGCAGTGATTGCGGACCGAGGCCTGTATAGTGCTTTACAAAAAATTGCTCGCAATTTTAATCGCGCCTTTTTAAAGTAACCAACCAACGCAGTCTTTTCCGAATAATTTCAAAATCGAAACGCAAAACTCTTTTTGTAAAAAAATTGTATGACGGACAGAGGCAAACGGTCATGCGGGTCACCTGATAGGATGTGATCACCGCCACCCACAGCCACAACAACACCCGTGGAATCGCGAATGCGTTTGAATTGGGACAAAGTGTATGACCGTAGCCTATGGTCGATTGCAATAGGCGGTGTCACTAGTTGCCGCTGTTGATATTGCTAGTATATTGGACGCTAAACTTGACAATAATGGATTTTCTTTTTTTTGGTTATTTTTGCTCAAAGAAGGTTGTTAAAATAACGACCAAATTACATGCATTTTTGAGTAATAGCATGTTATGTTTAGCAATACGCGTTTGCATTTCATGTTTTGTGGAAGCATCAGTAAATTAGTACGAGGAAAACAAATGCGCGACTGATGGCCTATTCCTATTGTTGGGAATATTCCTGAGGATCAACATGCGTTATCCTCTGAATTGATAATGCTGATATAGATCGGTTGTTTTCGGATCCTTTTCGATAATAAGTATGAGCACTACATTTCATTTTTCAATAAATTTCATTATCAGAAGAGAAATAAAAAGGACATCGATATCAACACGAAAACGAAACCAACCAAACTGACGGATAGTGGTAGAAACGACCATTAACATACACGATTCCCACAGTCAGGATCACATTACTTGTAATACACTCGCAGAATCGCTGTTGCAAACAATTGCTAAGTGTTGGGCTTTGGTGGCGTTCGCCGGCTCTAAACCACAATTGCGTAGTCTGGATGAAGTCCTTTATTTTCATGATTAATATAGCAATATAAATTCATAAAAACCAATAAACAATAGTCGCAATAATAAAACCTATACATAACAATATAAAAGACAAAAATAAACTTTGGGTGTAGCGAGGATACGTACCCTAGTCTTGGGCACGATGCGCAACCCGATCTTGGAGTCGACGAGGCTCGCGCCCGCCTCTGAGAGGTACCCCTGGTTGGGTATCAGGCACGACCGTCCAAAGCAGCACGGACAGCACAACTTGTGCATCCATTTCGTCCACTTCGGGTTCAGCCGCCCGTACGGCTCTTCGTCCTTCGGCTTGAATACGCCGACTATTTTCTGGAAGTCACGCAAAGGAGTCTGGTTAGCTGCGACACGAGAATTTTCAAAATCGTAGCCGGTTCGACGCTGGTATTATAAAAAAATCGTTTATCTCAGACAATTTTGACCGTATTGTGTTAGTATTAAAGGTCTTATTAACTAGGTTAGTGCCTTAAGAAATGAATTAGGTATATTATTAAATACGAAATAACATTTTGTTTAATTGTAACAAATTAAATAATGCTAATACTAAATTATAAAATAATATTAAATGTCAAAACAATTCTTAATTATGTCAATCTATTCATCGGAAATAAAGTTTCATAAAAATTATAAGATGAAAGGAAAAATGAAGAATTTATTTCAATATTTTAGCGACTCAAATGTAAACAAGCTTCGTACATGTTGTACAACGACACATCTGATACAGTTAGCAACAATAGTAAGTACGTATGTATACATTTTAGTACTTTATTGGCATTGGGAACAATAACAAGGAATTTTTATTTGTAAAATCTGAAAAATAAGCGGGATTAATTACTAATAGGAATTTGTTTACCATGACTCAGAGGTTTCTGCAATTATGGCATTTAATACGTATATTTAGGTAACAAACGAAACTGTATCCAACACACCAAATAAAGAAACCAAGCTTCAAGTTTCCTTAACCCCGTGGAGGACGAGTTATTGATCTACGCTCAACGTAAAGAGACTGCAAATAGGTCATTTCCAAAGGAAATAAGTCACTGTCTCGTTGAAATATTGAGCGACAATAATACAAGCACTTACAATTAGCATAGTCAGCAGATTTAACGGACTGTCCAGCATACATTTAACTAGCTTATGCCCGTGACTTCGTCCGCATAAAATTCGGTTATAGCTTTACAGACCCATTCCCGCAGGAACCATATTGAATATCGGGATGAATTATATCCTATATGCTACTCATCAAATTGTGCGAAGGAGTAACAAACGTCCTTACAAACTTTCGTATTTATAATATTAGTAGGATGTAGGCTAGGGGGGTCCGTTCATTCTACACCTAACTGTACAGTCATAGCCGTTCAATATAATTTGATTAAAATAATAAACAAATCTCGCTAGATACTTAAAAAACGTGTATCGACGATCAAGCGGCGATGACGTAGCTGGTACCTAAAATATTTGAACTGCACAATATTATACGTCGGCCATTCAATAAAATGGCGCACGAGGTGAATGCACGAGGGACCGGCTCCGTGCATTTTCCTTGACTTATAAATAAGAGGATATAATCTAATTCCTTCAGTTACTATTCAAACCGATAGTCTACTCTCAACTTTACACTACTATAAAGTCTGCAAACCTAACCGACAGAAAAGGGTCGGAAACTCCCGACCCAAGTATTTTCTACTACTACTACTTATACTCAAATATTTTCTAAACTACTGGTAGATTTTACTCCATTAAACTGGCTTCCAAACAAAGAAAACCGCAACAAAATCTGTCCATCCGTTCAGGAGCTACGATGCCACATACAGATACACAGATAGACAGATTCAGAGATACAAATGTCAAACTTATAACGTTTTTCGTCGGGGCTTAAAAATGTTCCTTTGGTCGTGGAACATTTGAATTTAATTGAACATCCTTAAACCCTATACAATTAAATCAACCACATAAACAAAAATAAGTAGCAAATGATTTTCAACAGATAATTAAAAATTTAATTGTAATGATTGAAAATAATGCGTTTATGTAGGTAGAAGAGTACTTTCGTGTTGATGCAAAAACTCGTGGAGCGGGTAATCGAGCAATAAGTGCAGTAGAAATAGTTTTAGAGGTGGAACTATTTGTAACAGAAATGATTATTGCGACAAATACGTTTCTAATCAACATACTAAAAACTACACCTGTACCTTTGGTGAGAGAGGGCCCGAAAGGTCCAATGTTTTTCGTAAATATCTCGAAAACAGTGCGTCCTACGGGAATATGGTCCATTACTAAATTACAGCCTATAAATAGGCTTTTCCAAATTCCCGACCGAGTGTTCCTGACAAAAAGGATCTTGACAGAGACGGATTACGGATGGACAACAAAATGATCCTATAAGGATACCATTTCATCTTTAGAGATTACCTACTGAAACATACAAATAATAATATGGAGAAGATAAAAGTGATCAATACGCATAAAGTTGTTCAATATCTTATTCAACAATTTTATGCGTATTTACCACTTTTATAGTTTTATAGAATAACATATATTTTAATAAAATATAAGTTGTTGTAAATCTTGTTCAAATCTGACTTTGTTTTCAATCGAAAAACCAATAAAGGAGGAGGTTATCAATTAGACTGAATGTCCCTTTCAGAATTACATACCTACCTTTTCCCTGAATCTGAACTACCTACTTCCCGTTTCCTCCCGAAGCTATTTTTTAAAACACAGGAAAATTGCCGGCAATATCGGGTTGTCGGATTTAGTAACTTTACACTAGCTGTGCAGACTCGGTTTAAGCTATATATCTACAATAAAGGTGTAGCTCAGACCACAACAGCGGGCTAATTGCAAGACTCGAGAGACAGGGGCAAACCGCAGGCGCCGACACCCGCGCGCTATGCACATAAATGCAAAAGCGACCAATATCGACCCTGTCCGCCCACTATGGCCTCTCTTCGTAGTACCACGCCGCAAATACTACACTCAGCGTAATATTATGAATACGAATCAATGATATATTTTATACTAATATCATAACGACAAAATATTTGTATTTTTGTTAGTAATGAATAGATTCAAAAACGAATGAACCTATTTAAAAAAAAAATCTTACTAATAGGATGCTACATGATGCCCGAGTGACATATTCTACTTTTCAACCCGGGAAAATAGGGTCCCACGGGAAAGTTGAATGTTTACAGATATCCGAACTGCGCGAGGGTGAAAGCAGCTGGGAACGGCTAGTTACATATCAATATCATTGTGAATGATATAATGCATTACATATAAATATCATTGGGATAAATGAAATAACGCAACATGTGATGGTTGCAGTTCTAATTAATGTCAACACCATCAACAGAAAATGGAAGTGGCCATTGTCTGGTCTACGGAAGTTCTCTGCTTAGTCTGTTAAATGTTAAGATCGTAGATCGTGGTTCTCAATAGCCTTCCCGAAGCGAGGATGAGCTTCTAACATGTCATACATATTTAAGTACAACACTAGCGTAAAATTTACTTACACCACCAGGGTTCTTGACGAAGTAGGAGCCGCTGGATCCCTGGTATATCCTCTCCGGCAGTATGCCATTGTCGATCGCCACCTCAGCCTGCCACACCAGCTCACTGAACTGTGGGTCATCTATCAACAAAGGAAAAAATATAAGCTATCTTTGGGACCCTGTGAACCGGCGTAAATGCATGAAAAGATTTATGAATGTGGTAGAGGCGAAAGATGTGTGTCAGGATCGTAGTTTGTGGCACTCGATAGTCTGCCTATGGTGTGAGTGTGTGTATGTATGTATATGAACGTGTGCTATCTATACTAATACTATAAAGAGGAAACAATTGTATGGTTTGTATTTACGTTTAGGTGTTGGTGTAATCTCCAGAACTACTGAATCAATTTCGATTTTTTTACACTATCGTCATAGGTCCCAAACAACAAGTAATACGATCTCGTATGTTCTGCGCGTGGGTAAAAACCGCGGGTTTGCTGCCAGTAACATAATATAAACAAATCAGGGGACCCTATCAGACGCCTAATCATTTGCAGTGAGACAAATTTTAACATTCATTCACAATATGTCATCATAAAGGCTTCTGGCAGGGTGCGATTTCCTGCCCTATCTTCGCCATTTGACCCGGTCATTGACATCCTTACATCATAGGTCGTTGGCTCCCACATTCGCCTCGGCGGTAATCGGCGATGTATTTTCGAAATCGATTTCTCTTCAATAAATTAAAGACATCCGGCGACTGCGATCGATAGTTATTCCCATAAGTGTATAAAGTTACAGGAGTGCGGTTTTGGAATACAGCAAGCATGAATGTACCCATAGCTCGAAAATGTACTTTTCCCCGAAGGCGTACGTACACGCGTTGCGATATCTCGATTTAAATATTAGGTATTAAATTGCCACAAATAAAATCTCTATAGCAGTCAAAAAACTTATTTTCAACTATCTGTGACAATACTTTAATGTCGAAGATCGCTGTCAGTGTTATTTATCAATACTCGTAGTTTTAGGGGTAGGGATGTCGAATTAACTCGCTGGTAGGTCGTGAATCGCGCGACCGTAAATTGCTGATACGCTAGGGAGACACCCTTCTCATGTAATTAGAATAGTGTGGGAAGCATCCAACACATACAACTGAATAGGTTCACTGGTTTGGAGCCGTGTTTGTTAGATAGCTGGAGTGATTAAATTAAGTCACGGCAATCTAGACCCTAAACATCTGTAAAAGTTTATGTAATGAATTCTACAGGTACACCTTTTTCATAATGACATTTACTTGATAACAAGATATTACACAAATAACTACTCACCTACTTTAGCAAATCATTGATCAGTTCATTAATCATTCACCTTGACCTTATCTTTTTTTTTAACAACTCCATGTAAATAATTCCACAATCAATGAAGTGTAACAAGTTGCGAGTTATATTATAACAGATTGACAAAAAATATTCAATTCAATGAGCATACAACCAATTAAAATGATTCGAGTGATGATAGGGAAAGTCACGTAGGTATTTATATTAAACTTTCAAGATAAAATTATGATGTATGAATATAGTGTGTTTGATAGACTATTTGTAGAGATTTGGAGCCATTTAAGCTTTGATGTTTATTTTATTTAGGAATGTGATATCACATTCCTGAAGAGCCCACCTGGGTGGGTAATACCCACTTACCATATCTCGCACCAAGCAACAATTGTTGCATTGTTGTGTTTCAGTTTGAACGATATGGTAGCGAGATAGTGCGAAAGCAGTAAGCACGCAATGGTCGCCACAGTGACAATGCATCTGCGCCTCTGCTGTTATGTGACTTACTCGTATATGTATACTAGTGGACTCGTCGCGACTTCGTTCGCGTACATCTACTGTACCCCTACCTACCTTTTTTTTGTTGCTTAAGCCTTCCTCTTGATTTACTCAATCTATTGTTGAAAACCGCATTAAAATCTGTTGCGTAGTTTAAAAGATCTAAGCATACTTAGATACATAGGGACAGATGACGGGAAGCGACTTTGTTTTATACTATGTATAGATGATGAGACAGTATATGCGACTTATAGATGTTATGGGCGATAGTGTTACCACTTTCCATCATAAAACTTTTTGAAACAAAGCATGCAGCAACTTGGGTAGCAAACATCATCATCATCATCATCCAAGCGCTTATCCTGGCCTGGCTCTGCTAGAGTCTACTTTCCTACTCATTATCCTCCACTTTGCCCGGTCTTCGGCATCTTTGCGTCGGTGGCTGTTGACTCTCGTATCCGACTCAGCGATGTCAATTCATCGCTTTTTGGGTCGCCCCCTTTCCTGATACAAGCTGGTTCAGGTACCTATTTCTCACGTATCCCTGAGGCTTACGCACCACGTGACCAAACCATCGCAGGCGAGCCTCCTTGATCTTATCTGCGATAACCCTCACGCCAAGGCTGCCATGGATGTACTCGTTACGTACGCGATCGAGCCGCGTAACTCCGCGCATCCACCCCAGCATTCATTTCGTTGGCGTGGAGTTCGCGAACGTGTTTCGTCTAATTATACTCTTGTATATAAGCCCTTTGAGCTTGTCTCTGATGGTTCGAACAGCATCAATTGTGTAGCTCATAACTTGGTACTATACCACTATACCAAAAATGTTTAAGTAAGATTGCTGGTGACTACTGGCAATCGGCATTACAATTATAATTATGTACATTTTTGCTGAATCTTTGCATATCTTGGTGTATAAAGTTTGATCTGTAACAGTTAAAGTCGACCTTCTAACCTGCATATCATGTTTTATATTATGGAAATAAATTCCAACTCACACACTTGCTCGAGTGTCTATTACAGAAACTAGTTTAGTGTTATCAGTACGTAGTATATTTTAACGCATGTGTTTAGTTTTTGCAAGCATTTATTTAAAACTATCTGCCAAAGTTTGATTAAGTATATAGTGGGAAGGGTATAATAGGGACTACTTTAAAGTTGCTGTTATATTACACAGTGTCCAACAATCAGACTTGTTCTCTACTGGTGGAAATTGGTTCGGTCACTCTACCTAAGATTCGTGCATTCGGATCTTTGACTTGATGAATACATTGAAATGAGATCAATTTTACCCAATGTGTTATTCTGATGTATTTAAAGCGAAAAAAATGAAATAGAAAAACATCCTACATCCATCCTCACAAATTTTCACATTTAGCGCAATTATTGGTACCTATTAGAACAGTAGTAGGAAACCAACATAAACAAAGTTACTCGGTGTCTACATAGCTACATCCCTGATTTATAGTTTAGGTAATAATAATAATAAATAAATAGAATACCAATCAATACCATAATGGCGCCCAAAACTGTTCAATCAGTTCCCAGCGGAAGGCCTTGGTCAGCCTCGCTTTACGTATTCAGAGGCAGATGTAACAAATGACAAGTTTGTTGCAGTGCTAAAGTTTGACTAGCCTCAAAGTATGAAACCATCACCCATCCAGTTCCCAGACATTGTGAGCATTTCTTAACCTTGGTTATCAGTCTCACAAGTTTGGTGCCATTAGACCAGTGCTGTTTCAATAATAAAACATTCTATATTTTAATATTATCAAAACGGTTGTACCACACTGAACATTGGTCTCATGAAACTTGGTAAAGAATACAAACTGTTTTCATTGGCCACTATTGAAGCCTTCCAATGAAGTATCTCATGTCTGTATTTGCCAGATTAAGTGTAAGTGATCAATAGCAATCAACATCAATTCCATTGTTACTTATTGCTTTGAATTGAAACGCTCAATTGAGTGTGCTGTGTGATCAATAACAAAGTAAAGAAACATTGAATACTATGTGTATTATGTATACAAATACAGTGTAAATCTTTGTAATAGTGATTCATAAAGAGAATAAAATCACCTGAATGTTCCATATAAAACTACTTTTGTAAACATTCTTTGAAACAACCTAGAAATTCATTCCAATTACGGTGTATATTTTACTAACATATGGTGCACTTATTGCAGGTGTTAATGTGAATATATTAGAGCAATTTCATGGTCATACTCTAAATTAGTCTCAAAAGTCACGTGTATTGTACTTACTGCAATAAAATGGATCTTCCATGACTAGTATGAAATAAAATACTCAAACTTGAAACACTGAACAATAGTAACTCGTTACACTTGACTGAAAATGTATTCCGTTGCTAAGTTCACTTAAGTTATGACTGTAAACTGTATTTTTAACGAATCAAGAGCAGTGTGAAGTTGAAACTCTAAATTCAAATTGGTATTAGTGTTTAATTACCCAATGTTAGTGGTACAACTGTATTAATTAGTGCCAAAGGCGTAATACCGATGTGCCAAGGCTACTGTACATATCTAACGTACAATTTGTTACGAGCTGAAACAGGATATGTATGATATGGAAGCCCTAGGAAACAAAGGTAACCATACAAGTGTTTTGAGTTGTTTCTAATTTTTACAATTACTGTTCATTCAATTGTGTTTGCGTAGGTATGATGTTGTAACAGACTTTGTTGTGCGTAAATATGAGTCATAAGGTATCGGACTGATGCGCCAAGTGGTACCTGGGAAGTGGTTGAAGGATACTTCGAAGTCGCCGCGGCCGCCCAGTAGCGGCTGCGACTCGCGGTTCAACCCTGATGAATCCACGTTGCCCTCGAACCCGATCTCGGGCACTAGACAGATCTCTTCAGCACTACTCGATAACGATACCACGCCGTCATCGGGCGGCGTAACTGTGGTATTTGGTTTGGCGAAATCGAGATTCAACAGAGTCTCTTCCGTACTCATGAGGAAGATTAAAATACAAATCTCTACAGAGCCTCATTTAAGTCTTTGCTTCACAATCATTTAGTTACAGTAGGTAAACACTTTAGACTTCACTCCTATACACTCCATACAATAAACTCTGACGCAAGCATAGACTAAAACGAAAAGATTGACAAAATGGAAGGCAACTTGACAACTACTTGACAGCTAATATGGAATAGACGACTAACTCTACTAGAGTATTCATTACACTCTATTAGCACCGGTTTTACCGGTTCTTCGTTTCGAAATAACCTGTGGAAATAACTCTATCGGCTCTCACGCCACGTAGTGTACACACCGGCCCAACTAACGCCAACCATTGTTTGTCGTATGTGGACGAATTAGCCAACGCAAACGATCGGTTGTTCCGTTTATTAAAGGGATAGAAGCAATCGACAAAACGCAGTGTGGACAGATACCGAATCCATTCGTTGGCGTTCGTTGAGCCGATGTGTACACAGGTCCAATCTGACGGGCGCTGAAAAGAAATATTGATGAATTAAGAAAATATTCAGATTAGCCCAGTCGGTGACTGTAAACAGCGTTTAAACCCCGTTGTTATTAGGTGGAACTACAAACATTATTAAAAGCATATAGCTAGGCGAGAGACAACAGAAACACTCTTCGAAGGTACCTACCAAATGTTGAAACGGATTAAATGAAGTTTGGTACCCAAGCGAAGCTGGGTCGGGTTGCTAGTATTTTGTAGATACCTAATAAATATTTTTTTCTGTCTCTGAGGGGGTGCCCGAAAGAAGGGTTAATATATTTACCTTCTTGAATGACCTTAACCGATGCGATAAAGTATCGTTAATAATTCAGAGCTGCAGCCCGATCACCTAACTCGAATTGAACGCCACCATCTGCATCAGTAGCAAGGCAGCTCAGGCGGTACTTTTCTGCGATTGGTCCCTATCGCTATAGGATAAGATGGCGGCGTTCAATTTGAGTTAGACGATCGGGCTTCCGGCTCATGTTAATAACTGACTGGTGATGCTCCGGATCAACCCCTTATACTCGCGGGTGTCGAACAAGGCGACTAATGTTTTCGAGGCAAAAGATCGAAAGTCTCCGTTGGCTTGAAAATGGGCAACAGCGTTTTCCATTGTTATATTTATAACACTGCGATCTCCAACCCGCCTGCCAAGCGTGGAGATTATGGCAATAAACTCCTCTTTCGTGGGAGAGGCTCTTAGTCCTGCAGTGCACTGTTATGGGCTGTGACGATGATCATGATAATGATAATGATGATGCTCCTGATACCTATACCGTCCCCCTGCTCTTAGTCACCTGGTTAAGGTTTTCGAATTTCTTCAGGGTAAGGTCCGGGAGATATGATCCTGGACATACTGGGGACATATCTGCAACAAAGTTAAACCCATGCAAATTGCCAAGATTCAAATATCTTTTGGCTGTGTATGGGTGGAATTGAAGCGTAGCGCAACATGGCCGTCGGCGAACCGGATTCGCTTGTAGCCGCCGCGTGTTATACCTACATGTTGGTATAAATAGAAGCTGGCTGAGCGAGACTAGGCCAACGCGAGCGAAAACAAGTATGGTAGGTGAGTTGCGTTGGCGCTCGTTTCCTCGACGAGCGAAACCGAAGCCCTCAACACGTTGGCGCTTGCCGTCACTCGTGGTCTGTTCGCACGGTCAAATGTATAGCAAGGGCCCGCAGCGGTATCGCCGATCTGCGATAGTACGCCGCCATATTGATCCAATTGAGTAGGAATTAATCACAGCAAGGCAAAGTAAGACCTACGGCCGCCGATTGCGGTTTGAGCGAGTCAGATGGCGGTTTAAGCGAGTCAACTGGCGATGCGTCGTCCGATAGCGTTTGCCTTCAATGCGAATTAGGCGGTCAGGCCCATGGTCGTCAAGAGCTATTTTGGCAGAGATCCCTGATAGGCGCCTTTAAGCAATCACTTTTATATACTATAGGTCACACATAAAGTACAAGGTGTGGATAATAGAAGTTTATCTACACTCATAGCGTAATGTTCTAATTACATTCTTGAAAACAGTCGTTTACGGGTACACTTTTTTCACGCCAGTCTATAATATTTTAAAAACTCCTTTAAATAAATAAATATCATTTATTTCAAGTTTCACAGACTCATATTATCATAACATTTCATTAATAATTATAGTTCACAATAATAAATACATTCATCTTAAAAACCATAACGTCACATCAGAATTAGTTCGTGTCACAATCATAAAACAGAGATAGACATAAGTAGTTATGTCAGATAAACTTATACAAATGTCAGCCTTTAAATAATATGTATTGCATGTCAAAATATAGAGATCAATTTATTATAAGTAGGTACGGAATCAATAACAACGTCAAAATAAAATAAAATTATGAATATGAAAATGTCAGAATGAAATAAAAATTGTAATGTAACTAATTAATGCAATCATAATTTTCTGTCAGGCATCTGTAAAGCGATATGTCTGGCACAACATTTCCCAATTATGTGGCAGTCCAACCTAGCTGCAATCATCACCAGGACGGAGTTGGAGCTGGCCCGTACCCTGCGCACCAGAGACGCGGCACGTTTACGCATAGTTGCGTGGAAACAGTCAGTGTGCGCCTCCGCGAACATGCCCGATGCGCTGCAGAATCGGGGCAGCCCCATCACCGCCCTAAACGCGTTGTTATATTGAACGCGGAGGGCGCTGTAACTTTTGTCAGAATAATTAGCCCATAGACTGCACGAATAAAGAGATGTACAGTACGCTCTAAAGAGCGTGACCCTCACTTCCCTGGAGCATCGGGCAAACCTACGCGCAATCATATTTGCCCTGACCGACAACGCCTTTCGCTCCCGTTCCATATCAGCATGATCCTTGAGGTCGACGGTGAGCATATGCCCTAGGTATCTAAATTGTGGGACTCTTTCCAGATGTATACCATTCATCTTAACTACAGGTATGTTAGCTGGGCACCTCGCACCAGCAGCCTCAAAGACCATGTATTGCCTCTTCGTAACATTGTATGTGAGACCGTGGCCACATGCATATTCCTCACATATCCGCCCCAGCTTCCGTAGGCCACATACCGATGCACTCAGCAGCACCATGTCGTCCGCGTAACTCAGGTTATTGACACAGACACCGTCAATATAGCAGCCGACGTGCTGTCCACTAAGCGCAATAATTAGCCCGTTTATGTACAAATTAAACAGGGTCGGTGATGTTAATCCGCCCTGCCGCACACCACACTCCAGCTGATACGGATCCGACACTGCTCCCGCCCACCTGACGCTATTAGACTGGTGTGCGTACCAGTACTGGAACACGCTGATGAGCTCCTGTGGCAAGTCTATAGTCCTCAACCTGTCCCACAACAGTGTGTACTCCACCCTGTCAAAGGCTTTGGACAAGTCGAGGAAGCACGCATACACTGGCGTCTTGCGATCCGTGTAGTATTTGACGGTATGCTTTAGACACAGTATTGCACTTTCAGTGGATAACCGAGGTCGAAATCCGAACTGGTTATCATGCAACACTACGTGTTTATTTAGCTGTGAGTTAAGCAAACCGTCAAACACTTTAGCTACAATAGTAGCGAGAGAAATCGGCCTATAGTTACTCTTATCGGTAAGATCGCCAGTCTTGTTTTTCACCACAGGCACCACCACCGTTTTCATGAAGTCCGTTGGCAGGTAGGAACGGCCCACGCACAACGAGTAGAACAACGCCAAGACCCTACCAAGGTGTGGTCCGGCGTGCTGCAGGTGCTCAATGCTGAGTCCATCGTGGCCAGGGGACTTGCCTCTCGACATAGATCTTATAACGCTCGTTACATCTTTTGCTAGGAACATGGTTCCCACGTCTTTACTATACATGTCAGCATTAAGCACCTGCACCCCCGGTTCCAGCAAGGACTTTACTGCAAAATGGTTCTTAAAGAGATTTGCAATCTCCTTCGGATCGTTTACCCCGTCGACGCTCACAGGGAGGCCTGGCTTAATATTCACTTTATTGGTACCCTGCCAGAAACCGCGGAAATCCCCTTTACTATGTTTCACCGCGAGGGCATCCATTCTTATTTGGTCCTGGTGATTTTGACACCATTTTAAACGAGATTTAAACTTTCTACGACTAACGCACATTTCCTTATACAGGAAACCGGACCTGGGCTTACCACACAAAATCCAATCATGAAATTTGGACCTAGCCTCCCTGTGAGCGTCGCCAACGTATTTGTTCCACCCCGCTTTGCGTGAGCCACCACCTCCTCCCCTTTGGATACAGCATTTCCTGTGGCCGTGTGATGTCCGGCAGTGTAGAATAGCACCAAACCCTTACACTCGTGGGTGTCGTACAAGGCGACTAATGTTTTTGGGACAAAATATCTAAGCGCCTCCTCCGTAGACTGGAAAATGGGCAGCATCGTTTTCCATTGTCATATCATAATAAAGCGTACTCCACATGTCCGCCGAAACTTTCGGCGAAACTGTGGCCGGGACTTTGGTCGACCCTCTACATTCTCGCCTATTAGGGATGTGGTGGGTGTCAAAACGCGTCGACATTTTATCGATTCATTGGTGTAATATCGCTAATCCGCTTTAAACAGGGTCACAGAGGTGATGGCAGCTGCTAAAAGCGCGCGCGCTTTAAGCGCTTAAAGCGCACTCCACATGTGGACAGTTCCGCGGGAACACGAGAGTGTAGAGGGAGTATTCGCCTATATTCGTGTAGTCCCGTGCACGTTTGGCATGTCTCGCCTATTTCATAGACTAAGTAGAGATAGTTCGTTGTCGTCTCGATTCGATCGATTTTATATTTATATTCCTAGCGCTTTTTCCTGTAACAGGTTCGGGGTACACTTGACCATGATCCAGGATATTAGTAGATCAAGTAATTACTGTAGAGCACCTGCCATCACCTCTGTGACCCTGTTTACAGCAGATTAGCGATATTACACCGATGAATCGATATAATGTCGACGCGTTTGACACCCACCACATCCCTAATAGGCGAGAATGTAGAGGGTCGACCAAAGTCCCGACCAAAGTTTCGCCGAAAGTTTCGGCGGACATGTGGAGTACGCTTAACACTGCGATCTCCAACCCGCCTGCCGAGCGTAGAGATTATTGCAATAATAAGTGGACTGTTATGGGCTGTGATGACGATGATGATGATTTCCTATACTATTTTCATTACAGCTGTATCGAAAAATATATTTTTTAATAATTATGCAATACTCTTATTTTTTTAAATTTTTGTCGGGCGTCGGGACACGGCGAAATGTAGGCTGAATACCTAGATGTCTTTAACAAATTCAAAATTCGAATTCAAAACTTAAATTATTCATCATCATCATCATATCAGCCAGAAGACGCCCACTGCTGGGCATAGGCCTCCCCCAGAGATCTCCACAAAGGCCGGTCCTGTGCTTTTCGCATCCAGCTGGTACCTGCGATCCTTACCAGGTCGTCAGTCCACCTTGTGGAAGGCCTACCCACGCTGCGTCTTCCGGCACGTGGCCGCCACTCGAGAACTTTACTGCCCCATCGGCCATCTGTTCTTCGAGCTATGTGCCCTGCCCACTGCCACTTCAGTCTGGCAATCTTTAGAGCTATGTCGGTGACCTTGGTTCGCTTGCGGATCTCCTCATTTCTGATTCGATCGCGCAAAGAGACTCCGAGCATAGCTCTTTCCATTGCCCTTTGGGTAACAGTGAGCTTTCTTATAAGGCCCACAGTGAGCGGCCACGTTTCGGTTCCGTATGTCATCACTGGCAACACACATTGGTCAAAGACCTTCGTTTTGAGACACTGCGGTAATTGGGACGAAAATATATGGCGTAGCTTCCCGAATGCTGCCCAACCGAGTCGGATTCGTCGATTGACCTCTTTCTCGAAGTTGGATCTACCTAACTGAACTATTTGTCCTAGGTATGAATAGTCGTCAACAACTTCAAGTGGAATGCCTCCAACGGTCACTGGAGTAGGCACAACATGGACATTCGACATAATTTTCGTCTTGTCCATGTTCATTTTAAGACCTACTTGTTGAGAGGCACTACAGAGGTCATCGAGCATTTTGCCCAAGTCTTCCAGGGTTTCAGCCATGACTACGATATCGTCAGCAAATCTGAGGTGAGTAAGGTACTCGCCGTTAATATTGATGCCAAGTCCGTCCCAGTCCATAAGCCTAAAGATATCCTCCAGTGCAGCAGTGAACAACTTCGGTGATATGACATCACCTTGTCTAACACCCCGCTGCAGCTGGATAGGTTCTGTGGTCTTATCCTGGAGACGAACTGACATAGTGGCGTTTTCGTACAAACCCTTCAGTGCTTCGATATATCAATAGTCAATTTGGCACCGCTGTAGAGACTGGAGCACCGCCCAAGTTTCGATCGAATCGGAGGCTTTCTCATAGTCCACGAACGCCAAGCATAATGGCCGGTTATACTCTTCGGTCTTCTGTATAACCTGCCGCAGCGTATGAGTGTGGTCTATGGTACTAAAACCTTTTCGGAATTCGGCTTGTTCGGGAGGCTGGAAGTCATCAAACCTGCGTGCGAGACGATTCGTAATGACTCTCGAAAACAGCTTATACACATGGGTCAGCAGCGATATTGGTCTGAAGTTCTTCAAGAGAGCCTTATCACCTTTCTTGAAGAACAATATCACTATACTTCTGTGCCATGTTTCCGGCGTTTTTCCCTCGAGGATGACGGAATTGAACAGCTTCTGAAGGGTCTTAAGCACAGGTTTGCCACCAGCTTTCAGAAGCTCAGCCGTAATTCCATCATCACCCGGCGCCTTGTTGTTCTTGAGCTGTTTGAGAGCCATACTAATCTCGTACAGGCTGATGTCCGGGATATCTTCGGTGTAGTGTCGGGTCAACTTGGCTCTGGGGTCTTTTGCCATACTGGTAACAGGTGCCCGTGTTGTCGTGTATAACTGTCCATAGAACCTCTCGACTTCCCTCAAAACCTCGGACTTGGTCGAAACAACTCTGCCGTCATCCGTTTTCAGTCTTGTCAACTGGCTCTGTCCAATCGACAGATCTCTCGCAAAGACTTTAGAGCCTTTATTCCGCTCGATCGCCGCCTCAATGTTGATAGTATTGAAGCGGCGTATATCGCGAGTCAGAGACTTGGAGATCTGTCGATTAAGTCGTCTAAATTGAGAGACATCATCAGGGGATTGCAGAGTCATTGCGCGTCTTTCTTCCATGAGTTTGAGGGTATTGTCAGAGATTTTGCTTGTTCTTTTTGTACGGCAGGTTTTGTAAAACTTTGACCCAACCGTATAGACAGTTTCCACGAACCTGTTATTGTAGTCGTCCACGTCGACGCAATCTCCTAGGCACTCGAAGCGATTTTGTAATTCGAGTTGAAAGCTCTCGGGGTTTTGGATGTGGGTGGGTACAGGCCGGAGCGTGGACCTCATCAATCTCGATCTTTCCAGCTGTGGATTAATATTCAATGTGCCTCTTACCAAGCGGTGATCACTGCCAATTTTTACGCTATTGATTACCGAGACATCATTGAATATATGCCGTTTCGTAGATAGGATGAAGTCGATCTCATTTTTTGTGACACCATCGGGACTAACCCACGTCCATCTGCGATGATCCGGCTTCCCGAAAAATGAGTTCATCATAAAGAGTCCCTCTTTCTCCAGAAAGCCGGCCAGCATCTGGCCACGGGCGTTCCGACTTCCAACTCCAAATTGCCCCACTCTCAACTCGTCTCCGCTTCGTTTGCCCAGTTTCGCGTTAAAATCCCCCATGACAACGGTGTAATGTGTCTTGGAGGTATGTATGGCTGTAGTTATATCCTCATACATAGCCTCCACTTCATCGTCGGAGTGAGTCGAAGTCAGTGCGTAGACCTGTATGACCTTCAACGAATACCGCTTGGTAATTCTGAGTATAAGGTACGCAACCCTAGACGACACACTCTCGATCTTGACGATGTTGTTTCTCGTCCACAAGGGATTTGTGGACGAGAAACCCGACACCACCTAGGGACAGTTGGTCGCCCTCCCGGAAGTAAAGCAGATTTCCGGACTTCAGGGTTATCGAGTCCTCCCCCTTTCTTCGGACTTCAGATATCCCTATTATGTCCCAATGTAATCTGCTTACCACTTCCTCCAGCTCCACGAGCTTTTCGTCGGTCCGCAATGTCTGGACATTGTATGTTGCCAGGGCCAGTGGTCGTTCTTTGCGGTAGCCTGATCGCGTCCGGTGATTTTTCGCACCCCCTGCCCCGCCGTTACCGTGACCGCTACCATGGTCCGGAATAGCGGGGCCGCCGGGTACTGGGGGCCGTGGCTTGTGTGTACTTGTCATCGGGGGGGGAATTGCCATAATCGCCACGCTTGGCGGGTTGGCGATCGCAGTACAGTATATGTTAATGTACCCAGAAAGATGCTGCTGCCCATCTTTCGGGTTTGTCCCTTAGTCGCCTTTTACGACACCCACGGGAAGAGATGGGGTGGTGTTATTCTTTGAGGTGGCGGCACCACACACCACATATAAATAAATTATTCTGTTTATGTCTATTTCTGTGTAATTATTTTCCTGCAACAGAATATTTTTTTCTAATTGTTGTAATTTGTTTGTAAATATTTTTTTTATTTAAAGCAAATAAATAGATAAATGTGCGAGTAGTAAAGTGAATTTCTCGCCGCTTGATATCCTCGTCGCGTAGATACAACAGAACAGACTTGCAGCTTACTTCCAGCAAAGTTGAGAAAATTATAGATACGATATTTAAACATAAAAATATGAGTGTGGATAAAGTAGTGTATGCAACTGCATATAATTAGGTATTAAAACATGAGTGTCTGCTTATCTTACGAGGCATAGCCGAATATGATAATAGTTAATAATAATAGTTAATAGTTAATAGATTAACTACTGTTATGCAACTCGCATATAAAAGGGGGTATTAAAACTTGAGTGTCTGTTATATGATAATAGTTCAACACGAGTGTTTTAATATATAATTATATGCAGTTGCATATAATTATATATTAAAACCAGTAGGTAGAACCAAAGATACAGCTTGACCTCCCTGTAGTACTAACACTCATACAAAACGGAGGTAATTGCATATAGCATAGCGTAGCTTAAATGGTATCATGCAAAATCTAAACTGTTATAAAGACTATTTCCACCGAGAAAGTCGAGGGCAAAAGCATAGAATGTGTACAGAAAACACTACTACCAGTACTGCCAAATCCTGGTCAAACTGTACCTCGGGCCCTTGCGCGTGAGAGCACAACCGCGGCATTATTATCGCCAAGACAATATCTAGGACATAAAGTCCAGTTAACAAGAAAGAGGTCAATCCATCCAATTTCGAGAAAGAGGTCAATCGATCGACGATCCAAGCCGGTTGGACAACTTGGGCAGCGTTCGGGAAGCTACATAATTTGTAGGTTTAAAAAAACAACGGATATATTAATTTACGTAATTTATGATGTGGTGTCACGACACAACATATTATGATAAAGAATTTCCACATAAAAATATTATTATTATTGTCATATAATAGCGTCAGTGGCCGATCGGTTACAGTATCCGACTCGTGAGCCATAGGTCCCGGGTTCGAATCCCGCTCCGGCCATATACCAATTACTGTTTTCTGAGTTATGTACATTAGTTGAATACTAACCCATGCCCGTAAGAACGGTGAGGGAAAACATCGTGATGAAACCTGCACATTCAGGCGACTGGATGTGTAACCATGATCCAATCTGGTCAGGTTCCCCTGGTAGCAGGGTCATGGACGTCAGATGGCAATCGCTCCACTGTAATTACCTGACCTGCGAAATCCTGGATTATGGTCAAGGCGGACCCCGGGCCCTCGTTCTCGAGAACACAACCGGGACATTAACGCCAAGATGATTTTTTTATATAATAGAATAAAGCGTTATTTCTATAATAAGAATGAGAATAAGAATATTTATTTTTCCACACAAGAATAACATAATACATTTTATATATTAGGACCTTATACCTAGGGTACATACAAAATAAAATAATAATAATAATCAAAAGCTTTGCGTGGAAGGGCACAGTCTCAGTTTACGCTGAGGGCTAACGCCCTGCAGCACTGATTTTCAGACTGCCCCTGACCTTATCAGTGATATCTATTTCAAAAAGCACAATACTATTTGCAAGCAAACATAAAATACTTGAGCAAACATAAAATAAGTGATAACTTGAATTTAAAATTAATTCTAACTAAACAAAGAAACAAAAATATTCTAACAGATATCCTAAATTAAACAGTTTTTGCAATAATTTTAATAGTATAATTTTAGAACTACAGTAACTAGTATTTACGTGTTTATAACTTCTAACTAGTTATGTAGATAGTTTAGAAGGTTGTAGGGTATATACTCGTATTATTAATTGTATTTTATTATCTATATAGATATAAATCTAAATTAAATAAAAGCGCTATTTTATTTTCATATGCATATATTATGTGCTATGAATTGAAGTATGAATCACTTTCGTAACTTAAAGCAGGGTCTTCACTTCTTCTTGATGTTGATGGTTCGAATTGCCAGGGACATACATCGTTTAATATAATTCGAAAATCTGTAACAAGAATTATGGTAATTATTTAAACACATATGCACCGACAAAATACTTTGATAGGCTTGATAGGATATAATGAAATTAGGTATATGGTTTAAGCTGTTTAAGGTTATTATTTTTAAATTTATTATTTTTATTACCACCCGATGCAAGAAGAGCGTCGGCGGCGTAATGGGGTCCGACCCTCGGTACTCGAACCCCGGACTCTTTTCTGAGTGATGTACATTAGTTGAACACTACCGAGGCTCTTACGGTGAGGGAAAACATCGTGATGAAATCTTCACATTCAGGCGACCTCTGGTCAGGTAAGGTCGATCCAATCTGGGCAGGTTCCCCTGTTAACAGGATCATGGAGGTCAGATGGCAGTCACTCCACTGCAATTACCTGATCTGCCAAATCGTGGATCATGACCAAGGTGGACCAAGGGCCTTTGCGCGCCAGAGCATTAACAACGAGATGACTGATCTACCTGACGCTAAAAGCTTGCGGATATCAGTAACTAGCTTGTAAATAATCGCTTAATACTACGTGATGTGCTCAGACGTCCCGTCCTTATCTCGTGGATCTTCCAGCTTTCCAGCAGCAGCCGCTTTGATTTAATCTTTATAGCTAAGGATTGGAACACGTTGCCTGCGAGTGTGTCCCCTCAACATTTTAACCTAGACCCTACAAAGCTTGCGTGTTTGGCTTCGGCCGCATCGGCACTTACCACCAAACGAGATGTTGGTCAAACTCCAAAGTGCTTATTAAAAAAATAGCCTACCTGTACCGAAATGCCTACCTGTATCGAAGATGCAGTTATGTTTCTTCATGTCACAAGGATCTTGGAACGTTACAGAATGGCCGGTCAGAAAGTTTGTGGCGCAGATAGCACCCGTGATTTCTTTCGGGAAACATTTTAATATCGAGCATGCGTTCGCCTTTAGGTCATTTATTTCTCTCAATCTTTCTTCGTGTATCACCGTTGAGTCTCTGCTGAGCACCGGAATTGATGGCTGAATGTACGATTCTGGTTGGTAGGGCTTTACAATGCCATTTCCTTTCCGAGCGATATCTATCGCGGTATTGTACGTGTTGCTGGCCATTAGAAGTTGTTTGTTTATTTTAGCAACTGCTTCCTGGTCTGAGGACTCCCATGGTACGAACGGTGGCCTCTGCAGCGGGAGCTGCGGTACCGGTGGATACACACTGTGATACACACGCAATGCCATCATTTCTTTGGTGTCACTTAGCAATAAAATCACTGAAAAGAAAATAATATGTGACAGTATCGGAAATTATGATATCCCTAGCCAAACAAAGGTCAATCGTAAAGTTGAAGTGACGACGGCCGGGTAGGCCAAATAGCTTGTACGCAGGTGGGGTGGCAGATTAATGAGAAGTAACCATAAGTAGCGTAGAACATATAGAGGTCTTGGGGCCTCATGTTGACTGTCGGTGATTACCTATATAGACATTAAATATGATGGCATTTACGTGGAGAATTACTTGTACATTGAGATCTCTCTTAAAGCATTACATATAGACTATATGATATTTCTTTACTAAATACTTACCAGCTATTGCCCGCGACTTCGTGCGCGCAAAATTCGATTATTACGTTCCGTTCTCGTGGGAACCACATTGAATTTCGGTATAAATTATATCCTATGTGATATTTCGGGTTCTAAGCTACATTATCCGTATAGTAGTTTTTGCGGTAAGGAATAACGAACATCGAAACACCCTTTCATCCTTACAAACTATTTTTATAAGTATAATATTTGTAGATGTAACTATTATAAGTATAATATTTGTAGAAAGCATAATATCGCTCTAATTTCAGGCTATCGCATCCCGTCCCTCTATACCCTTATAGTTGTAGTACCTACTTACTCACCAGTTGTAAATATTACAATAGTGTGTCGTTGCTCCATTTCGTTGCTCAATTTGATTTTGTTTGTAAATTATTAAAAAAAAAAACAAAAATCTGCAGCTTTGACTCGGTACCACTTTCCACCACAAAACCCATTTAATTAAACATTTACGAGGTGTAATAACCACGGCTGTTACTTTAATGTGCTAAGAAATTTTCCACGCTTTTCTCATAACGCCTTCAATATGGATGTTGTAGCGAACATCGACTTATTGATTAGTTGAGATGGTTTCATTATTGTAATGGTCATTATAAATACCCACTTATTACCGCAGATATCGAGCTGAGACACGTGAAATCGTATGTGCGATCGACAAAGCACTCGGACCACGTGGCCCATTTTGGTAGTTGTCTTTGTTTCAGGATTTACCGCTACTTATAGGCATGGACTTTTTGATATAACAACTAAATAGAGCTGTCTGTATTGTTGTATTAAATAAATGTGTCTGGATCATCCCACCTTATGGAAAGCGGTAACTGTGGCATCGAAGGTCCACATAATACAGTCGTTTGTTTTTCATTTGTGTACACAAGCAGGAGCTGCGCGTCACGGAAATGAAGATGCTGCGGTGGCTGTGTGGAAATTCACGAAAGGATCGCGTTCGAAACGCCCACATTTGAGGTAGCCTTGGCGTCCGTGACATCGCAAATAAGCTGCAAGAGTGCCGCCTTCGATGGTATGGCCACGTCTTGCGCAGACCGGCAAAATACGTGGGAAACAACAAATGTCTGGCCATGCCACCCCCGCCAGGCAAGGGTAGGAGAGGTCGGCCCAAGAAGCGATGGCTTGACGTCCTCAAGAATGACATGCGTGCCGACAAGCTCACCACTAAGGATGCTGAAGACCGAGCGAAGTGGGCCAGGAAGAGTAGGAAGGCGGACCCCGGGCCCTGGCGTGCCGCGCGACAGCGCAACCGGGACATAGCGCCGAGATGATGATGATGATGATGACCATTTTTAATTAGGTTAAATGTGTATATACTGTATATGTATATAACAATGTACAATTATGAAATAAATTTGCCTTCTATATAGTCTACATAACATAGGTTTTAGGTTCGACTTA
The DNA here is from genome assembly GCA_907269095.1 of Blastobasis adustella. NCBI lineage: Eukaryota > Metazoa > Arthropoda > Insecta > Lepidoptera > Blastobasidae > Blastobasis > Blastobasis adustella. The sequence goes on along the minus strand of OU026114.1, from coordinate 2,853,377 downwards.
GTAGGTTGTATTCTCCATTGCGTCTGTGCCCCAATGGCTTGTATGCCAAAACCTAAGTCATGGGTCAAGACGGACCGCGGGCCCTTGCGCATGCGGGATATTTACGTAAAGATCCATGTGGCGGCTTGACCAGTCTAGAAAAAGGTTTAAATAACAAAAGGTTTACTTACAATTTCCATATTTAATCATCAGCTTAGTAAAATAAAAATACAAATTATGTTTAATTTGCTACACTGCTAATACAAAAAGTACCTACTAATGTTTAATCAACTTTCATTGCTAAAGGATCCATCAAAGCCTTCTGAATCGGAGTATGCGTTATATTCTTTGTTTGAAAATCCTCTGTCTATGAGACCGTGTTTGCCGTACAGCCCTTTTTTGTGGTCATGGTGAAAATGTCCCCTATTTATTCCTGCGCCAGCGCCGATCTTAAAATCCATTCCTTTAGCGCCGACTTTATTAATGGACCCTTTCGTTTCATCGTCTTCATAGAAAACTTTGTCCTTTTTGTATTCGTCCTTGTGATGCACTCTATGGAAACCTCTCGTTTTAGTTCCTTTTCTGTAAGTTCTATCTTCATTACCCTTGATACCTACAGCTTTAGCCGCCACACCTTCAGCCACTGCATACACGTCATCATCGTCGTACGAGCCTTCGTCACGTACCCTGCCACTTTTGTAAAGCTTCTTTAAGTTTTGTATGTCATGTTTCTTCTTAGATCCTCTGTTCACCGCGTTATTCTTCTTAAATCCTGACGTTTTAGCAGCGGACTTGTTGGCTGCATCTGCACTCTCAAGCTGCTTCAAGAACTCGCCCAGGTCCTCCTCTTCCACTTCGTAGGTTAAATCGTCGAGGTCAGTGTCCAATCCGTCGAACACCAGAGGGCCAAGTCGCGCCGGTGATGACTCGGCCCATTGACACACCAATGCCAGTAACAACGCGACACACCACTTCTTTTGCATCTTGATCTAATTTTTTGCACGCTCTTGCACAATCCAAGTAGGTTACGACACTGACATACATGACCGATGGCGGGCATTTATAGCCTAGTGAAGAAATTTACCGATCAAGGCTTGTATTGTTTTTGCTGATGAGTCAGTATAACTAATAAAGTCATCATTTCTGGTTCCGCTCGAGTGCATTGGTAATCGAGATATAACAAATCGACGCGACAGCCCGTAGCGGTCAAGGTTCGCGGTGCCGTGGTGTGGCGGCTCGGCTGGTACCACTGATAGGGCTGGACAATGCGAATGGAATTTACGCTACTGGCAAAATTCAGGAATGGGGAAAAACAGAAAATGAAATCATGCTACGAGCTAAATAAAGCATTGGCAAAAAATTGTACTGGGAAAATATGGGAATGGAACAAATGACACCAAGAAAAGCACACTCTTGCAGCTGCTAGGGCTTTATTTTTGCACCACTCGCCTCAAATCGAACGGTTTTCAAATTTTATTTTCGAATTTCTTTATTTCCCCTATTTTCCAACCGCTCGCTTTCGGTCGAAAATCAAAATTGAAACCCGTTCCACTCAAGGCGATCAGTTTAAAAGAGCCCTGGTTGGTTAGGGGTAAGTACTATAGGCACTATTCTTTAAGTCTGTGTCACAGACTAAATAATAGTAACTCTGGTTCAAACCTGGAGATCGAAAGTTTTTTTTTTTTAAATAAAATTCTTATTTCATACGAACATGCTGCAGAGAGTTTTAGCACACTAAAATACGCCTACGACAATAGTCGGGCGGCATGCCCGTAAACAATAGAAACTTGTTACTTATTATGCGAAGTACTATAGTGCAACAAACTTATTTGACCCAGTGACAGACCTTTTAAAATGGCGACACTGGCGTCAACTATAGGTCCAGCTTTATCCACCAGGTCAGGTAAGTTTGTAAGACACTTCTGATAGCGACTCTTTGCGCAGACGAAGTAGACGCACTACCTATTACGCACTGCGTCCAATACGGCTAAACTTTGTTCATTTTGATCTGAGTTTAACTGACGCATAGTGCCGGTTCCCGCGCACCATAGAAAACAGTAACGTTTCTCTGGTTTCTGATTCCAAAATATAAATTTTTACATAAAACATCATCGTCCGTCATGCTACATAACGATCTTCTTGGCCATTCATATAACATTTTTATCGCCTATATATGTTGACAACCGTAACGTTATATTTATTTTATTGTTTACCGTTAATTAAATTTCTTATAAAGTATTGGTTCTACTTGAAATTGATTACCTAGGCAGATATATAAAGTTATATCCATTCTACCGTGTCTCGTAGGCGGCTGGTTTGGAGCAGACAAGCTACATTCTGCGTAGACCACAGAATGGGCAACTGTTTTAAACTGATTAAGGTCATCATCAACATCATATCAGCCAGAAGACGCCCACTGCTGGGCATAGGCCTCCTCCAGAGATCTCCACAAAGGCCGGTCCTGTGCTTTTCGCATCCAGCTGGTACCTGCGATCCTTACCAGGTCGTCAGTCCACCTTGTGGAAGGCCTACCCACGCTGCGTCTTCCGGCACGTGGTCGCCACTCGAGAACTTTACTGCCCCATCGGCAATGTGTTATTCGAGCTATGTGCCCTGCCCACTGCCACTTCAGTCTGATTAAGGTACTATCCAAAAAACACGAACGATGTGAGGAAATTAATAATTACCATCTTTCCGCTTGCGGCTCTACCCGCGTGGACTACAAGTTAAAGTCGCGCTAGTGGGGACAGGGAAGGAGCGATAAAAAGTAACCTATGTATATGTATGTAAAAAGTAACCTATGTATTCCATACCCATCATTTCATACAAATCCGTTAATTCGTAGAAGTAACCTACATACACACACACAAGCACACACAAAGTCAGGACTGTATTGTAGCTACAACAATGCCTACCCCTATCGGATAAAGGCGTGACGTTAGGTATGTAGTTAAGAGCACTCTTTCGACTAGTCTATATTCCCACGGGAACCTCATTGAATTTCAGGGGATAAAGTTATATATAGCCTGTGTATATGGGATAAGCTACAACACAACAAAATTTCACCAAAATGCGTGCAAACAAACAAACATTTGTCCAAACATGAATTGGATTTAGTTCGGAGATAATTATGATTTTAAATCTATATAATTTTTTAAAACAAGTTGATCATAATGCTAATATCGAATGTACCTATGCAATCTCATTCAAATCACTCAGTACTTGCTAATTTTTTCGTATATTCTTTCATAGATAAATAGATAGACGAAAGGAGAGTTAAGATCAGATATTTAATAACATTTTTCCATTATTCCTCCGTATATTGTGGAGATCTCTGGGGGAGGCTTATGCCCAGCAGTGGGCGTCTTTCGGCTGATATGATGATGATGATGATTATACTATTTTATTTTATTTTAATTTTTTATTAGATTCTGAATTTTAATTATTTGTAATGTGTTTACATTATGGGTCTATTGCCTGAAATAAAGATTTATTATTATTATTATTATTATTCCTCCGATCGCGCTCCACACATACGAAGTTTGATCTTATTTTCAATAATAACCTAAGCTAATGACATTTTGAAGACAAACTAATTCATATCTGTGATTCGTCAGATTTTCGCATGGATTTTCTTTATAGCAATATCGTTTCAAACTTGCACGGGCTTTAAAATACATAGGAATTTTTGCAAGTTTCTCCGACTTAAATTAATTTGCCTCTATTAAACGTCTGTTACCAACATCCAGTTCAAGTGCTTTACCTTCGCGTTGAACTTACTTAATTAAAGTTAACAAATCGTTCAATGACACCATTGCAATTGGTTTATTATGAGATAGAACTTGCCCAGTGTCAAGAACACGATTTAATTTGTAATTAAGCAAACGGTTTTTGCTTTGATTAGTTTTAGTAACCGCATTGTATAATGACCGTGAACAAAAAATAATAATCGGATGTCAAATGTTTGCACAAAATCATTTGAAATAAATAGCAAATTAAGTATCATCGAAATAAATACCTATAATATGTACTTATGTTGTTAGGCATTTAGCTAGCTATGTTCCTAGCTATATATAATAGGTTTACAGAAGAAGCACCTTTAAATAATTGTCTTTATGATAATCTAATTATGAAGAATGTACCCTATGTTTCTTGTCAGCATTCTCAGGCAATTTATCGCACATTCATGATTTGAAGGAACCACGGTCAAAACTCAATGATAACAAAAAGATATCGATTCTTTTTTAAGATTGCGTTTATTTGTCCGCCATATAAAAATATTTACATGATAATCTGATATCAAACATAACAAAAAGCATTAATAGATTATAGTTAATTAACAGATATGTACAAAAATACAATACAATACAGTTACATTTCTAATATTCCTCTTCGCCGTCGACATCTTCATACGCATATTCTTTCTCTTTACCACTACCACCTTTCTTTCCAAAATCTTCTTGATGATTGTAATGGCTTTCATTGCCTTCCTCAGCAGAATGGTTGTTATCGTTGTCATCAAAATGACCTTTAGCGTGAAATCCAGCTTTACCGAAACCCCCCTTGTTACCAGCGGAGTCGTGGTGGCCGGCCTTCTTGTGGCCGCCTTTCTCTGACCCGTGATGCTCCTTTTCGTATCCGTGCTTGTTGAAGTGACCGCTATTGTCGGCGACATCGTAAAAGTCATGATCCTTCTTGAACTCATCCTTGTGGAACACCTTGTGATATCCGGTCACTTCTTCGCCTTTACTGGAGTGCTTCTTGTGTCCATGGTCACCCCCTTTGTAACTCTCGCCTGATTCGTGATGCTTCCCGTGCGCGTCAGCCTCATCGTGGTGGCTCTCTTTCTCGCCCTCGCCTTCACTGTAATGTCCTTCGTCGTGCTCCTTGCCGTAGTTTCCAGCCTCTCCATTGGCATGATGATCCTTGGAGTTGTAGCCCTTACTTCCTTTCTCGCCGTACGCATGATGTTCTTCTTCGCCATAATCGCGTCCAGCTCCTTTCTCATAAGCATGTCCGTGTCCTTCTAAATCACCGCCATCCAAGTATTCTTCCGATGACTCGTCGCTGTCGTCATCGTCATCTTCGTCGTCAGCTTCTTCGGCGTCTTCTACAACGATCGGTTTGGCAGCGACGTAGGGCAAAGGAAGAGGCTCCAAGTCTATTGCTTCCGAGGCGTCCAGTTGCAACGGCTGAATTAAAGGTTGCGCCAGAGGTAACGGCGGTGCGAAGGCGTGAAGCTGCTGGTACGGCAGCGGCACGGCGCCCAGCTGGATGAGGCTCGCTGGGCCGTTGTTGTCACTCCGGTAGATGTACCCGCTGGCCACCGGCGCCACGTAGTCAACCTGCACGGCCGCTATGGCCGCCGCTCCGAATAACAATCCAAACACCGCCTTCATGTTGAGATGTGGCTCGTTCAGCTACCTGTGCTGTAATAATTTGATAACACTGTTGCCCAATATTTATATCTAGGCTAGAGACAAAAGAAGGACCATGAATGTGCGTGTACTCTACCTTTCTTGTAGCCATGTAACATTTTGCTTATCAAACGAGGTTAGAGGTGACAAAGACATTGGTAATGAAAAAATTGGTTGTTGTGCAATATTTTGTGGGCACGCCGGCCGCGGATCAAATCGGCGTGACATGTTTTTTGTGGAACTTACGTGAATTAAACCGATCATTCAGTTAAGTCGAAAATTCTAGGTTAAAGTTGTTTATCTTGTAAACAGTTTGTTTTTTTGTCATTCTTTCTTACTTCGTGATGTTACTTACTTAAATAAGGGAAGTTGTAGGAAATATGAATAGGTTCGTCGACACTACCGTATCATAATTTCGGTGGTGTCGTAGAGAACTAGTGGTCTCTCGGTCATTTGATGGCATGATAATCCTTAGAGTTGATAACGTTTAGATACTTTCTTTCTCGCAGCACGTTTGTTGTTCATCGTCGTATACAAATTCTCACAGGCATGACCGTTTTGCCCTGCCTTTCTTAATCGCTGCTACCCCCTAGGTACATATTGAATACTAGGTACTATAATAAAGCCTTGTTGTTAGGTAATAAAGCAAATCGGGGCCGTACAACTGGGGAAGTACCTCCACCATACAGAATAACGCAGTCAAACAATACTATTCCTGCCAGTGAGTAACGTTTCCAATGCTCCATGGGGCTCCATATATTAATTAACGTTATTGTTCTTTTTATAGTTTCACCATTAATTATTATAAATTAGATATACCTTTTCATATGATAATATGCCGCGTCAGTCTGTTTCCCACTCGATAAATATCAATGAAAATATTGACTTTTCATACAAATTAGTTCAACGCGAGCGACGCGACGCCCCGAGCGATTTTATATGAATGTAATCAAAATTTTTAATTGCTTATTAGTTAAAATATTATCATGACCAACATCGCGACGATTTTCATCAACGAAACTCTAAAATAACAATATCCATAAATTAAAGAATCTAGCTGAAAAACGTTTGGTTAATTAAACAAATATGTTGTGTGTCAACTTTTACTATCTTATCATGTATATCATGATGATGATGATGACTTAAATATTAGTCGGTTAACGGGAATAATGCGGGCTTCATATTCAATTCAATTCATACAAACGAAGATTGACCATAATTTCCATATTAATCAATCAAAGGAAATGAAATTTTGTAATGATGATGATCTGTACTATTTCTACATTGTGGCTATTTCTACACGTTGGTTTTCGATGTTTAGACTTTGAATGCACTATAGCTTATGCCACCGATAAACACGCACTTAATTGAAAAGAAAATAAAACACCGTAACTAAATTTGTTTAATTTTTTATTCTATGATTTTATTTACCGGAATGAGTGCTGTAGAACTACACAAATAACATTTTCTCTGTAATTTCCTTATGAACCTTCATGGGACAAAGTTAATAAGGTCACCATCATCATCATTGTTATCAGACAATTCCCATCCAATGTTGTACTAGGGCTTTTGGTTGCCTGTCATAGTTTACCTTCGCGACATCGTCGCACCAGCTCACAGGTGGTCGACCAAGGGTTCGAAGTCCGTTACTCGGCTGACACTCCAGTGGCTTCCATCGTCCATCCTCTCTGCAACATACGTGGCTTGCTCACTTCAACATCCAGGAGGTAACTCATCGCGTTATGGTTGTGACGAGGATACGTCGGCTGATCTCTACCTCAACCACTTACCATTGCTCGTTATGCCACATGCAGCTGGTGCGCTACCTGTCTGTGTAGTGTCAAAGTTTCTGTTCCATATTTTATAGTAGAGTAAAGGGGTACAGTTCAGGTAACATGCGGGGGACGATTTTGATCTGTTTCTACTATCCATCTTTGGTCTAGGTAGGTTAGGTTAGTTATTGGCTATATTCCTCGACTTGATTTATTTGTGGGGTCAAGTCGTATAATTACGGTATGTGACATTATTATAAAAAGTTGGGATCGCTTTTATATGCGATGCAGATTCTGTTCGTTTGAAATCAACACGAGTCCTGAAACTTGTAAAACGATTGTAACTTCCAGCCCCATTCCATCTTCGGGGCTACAGGTGTAAATGAGCATCCGATCCCCTATGTTGAAACTTGTAAGCGTTCCACCTCTCCGCACGCAGCGTTCCGCTAATTATTTTCTGATGCGAACAGCAAGGGACTGGAACTCGCTGCCTGTGCATGTTTTCCGTGAGAGCCTGAGATACCTATAACACGGGTCTCTTTAGGACAAGAGTGACAAACACCGCTGTTTCGGTATAGATTATTTTTTTGTAGATTTAAAATTGTTCAGGATCACCAGTAAAGGGCACGGACATCTCCTTTGTGGATCTTTATTCATATATTTATACCTAGCCAATTAACATAGGTAGAGTACGATTTAATAGAAAATAACAATAGAAAATGAAAATGAAAAATGTATTTATTGAATTAGGATTACGTGAATATATATATGTTTTCAAAAGTCAAAAATCTAACGGAAAATAAAGAGAAAGTTAAGCGAGCTCATTCAGGTAGTGGGCGACGCATGCAGACCGATCAGCACGTACGAGGGCCCACCCCGGCGAGACACCGGGCACCGATACACGCCGCGCACGTAACCGCCTAGGCGAATCATATGCACAGCGTGCCGGGCCCCAGCCCCGCCGCCGCGAGCACTAGCACGCACCAGCCGGCCTACCTGCGTCGCCCCCTGAGCTCGGAACAAATAAGTAAAAAGAATGTCGTCTGTCTGTCAGTATGCCGCTTCATAGTAGTTCATAGTAGAGCACATTATCGACACGTAGGTATCATCCACAGAATAAATATTACTTATTTAATAAGTCATTTTATTTAGATTTCTGTTGGTAATACTTATCGATATAGGGAACGTTATTTGTAAAAATCTAAGAAAGCTTCAAAATCGGTGCAGCCGTTTCGGAATCAATCGTCAGATTAGCCCAGCGAGTGATCTTTAAATGAATTTTGGTACCCTTGTGAAGCCGGGACGGATCGGTAGCAGTTTCCTATATTATAAATAATATAGAAAACTTTTTTGTTGTCGCGTGGCAAGAAATAGCAATTTGATAGTAGATACTACCTTCTGTATTTCACAGTTCACTCTGATATTTCATATGCTTAGATAGATAGATGTATCGGGTCCGTTTCCGCAGTGTGACGAAGTCTGACTCACACCTAGTCTGCGTGGATGTGATGTACTCCTAGATCCCTATTGTTCTTGCCATCCTAACTCTTGCAGGAAACATAGCAATCCTTTCACTTATACAAACGTCTCCGAGATGCTCAAGCCTGTATGATGCCACCCCCTCGCACGTTTGCAGGATGTGTGCAGCTGCCTCTTCTTTCATTTCATATGCTTTTCTCAGATTGGGATTTAAGGCTGATGCAGTGCGCATACGCTATATAATTGTGAATGCCACTGTGATATATTTTTTTTTATATCACAGTGGCATTCACAATGGTAGTCATCTATGACAGCTATTGTTAAGTGAAGCTACTTAAATGTATGTGATTGATAAATAAACAGTGTTATCACAATGGTCTATCTGTCCGTTTGTCACAATGTCCACCGACGGAGCACTCTGTCAAGCCTGAGGAGTGCATCGTATAAGTGATTGATACGGGCAAAAGTTAGCGATTTCCATCAGGTGGGCGGTCTGCTCGTTGTATGTTTGATAAAAAGTCATAGGCGAACAAACGCTAAGCGACGAAAAAATAAGTTCATTCAGCAGTTTCGCTACATGAGTTCGCCTTTGATATATTTTCTAGTATTATCAATAAATAAGAAATTTTGGACAAATTCACATAGCCAACGCCAAAATCTATGGCTATGGGTGCTAGAGTTTAAAAAATACAACCTAGCTAGGTACTTCTTATGCACAGAAACACCCAGATACCGAAACGAAATTAAAAATCATAACTCAGTTTCTGTCCGACCGGGAATCGAACCCGGGACCTCTGTTGAGTAGACCAGCTTGTTGACCACTGTACCAGCCGACGTCATCAGCCTGTATTATTCGACATTGGCCCCAAGAGCGCTAAAGCACCTTGTCCTCGGCTTACCGCAACCAGACTCTACCTTCAGCCTTTCGCAAATCGTCACTACCTTGTCGGTAGGACACACTACGCTTGCAGAGTTGCGCTCTCCACTCAAGAACTCGCAATTTTCCCTAACTATTGTTACACTGATACTTCAGCTTTTTGTTTTATTAAATTATAATGTAATTTTCGCTTTAATACGCAATTTATAGTACATTCATAGGCAGACAATACCCTACTACGACCCTAAAAACCAACGCAAAGCAATCGTAATCGCACTGACTGACATTAACGAACTAGTAAAATAAATCATTACTTGAGATGTAGGTAAGAATGGTTGTTATTAGAAACCAAATAAGAAACATTCGACGTAAAAGTATGGCTTATTTTATAGTTTAAAAATAAACAAGTACCTATACACATATTTACAAAAAGTTACCAAAAGTCAACAAAACTATAACAAGTATTTTTAATACACCAGGGTCAGTGTTTGACTTCGTAGCCGTAGCTTTTGTCGTCATGTTTGCTGCCGTCAGTGCCGAATGCCCCGCTTTGGTAGTGGCTGGCATCCCCTCCCGCTTCAGATGAGTGCGCGGCTCCTTGCTCCTCCCCTGACTCCCTGTCATGGTATCCACCCTTCCCAAAGTGGTCCTCGTGATGCCCTGACTCATGAGAACCTCCCTTCTTGAAGTCTCCGGCGTCTGATCCGTGATTATTGTGTCCGTCAGCGAATTTGTGAAAGCCACCTTTGACCGCTTCACCATCATAAAAGTCATGGTCTTTCTTGTATTCGTTCTTGTCGAAGAGGTTGTGAAATCCCTCATCTCCCTCCCCCTTACTGTGGCCGGATTTGTAGCCGTTGTCTCCTCCTTTGTACGCGTGCCCATTGGCGTAATGTGCGCCGTAAGAGTCGGCGTCATCGTATTCCTTCTTATCGCCTCCTCCTCCGGATATCTGAAAACTCTCGTATTTTTCTGAATGATAATCTCCGGCGCCCTCTTTCTCGTAATGATTTTTGGCGCCAAACCCTTCGTGATCTTTTTCGCCGTGTTCGAAGTTATCCTTGGCGCCGTAATCGTCGCCACCTCCTTTCTCACGGTAGACTCCATCTTCGAAGTAACCCAAGCTCTTCAGGTATTCGTCGAAGTCCGACTTGTAATCACCGAAATCCGAGGCGTATTCACCGAAACCTTTACCGTTATCCTCGTTAGCTATTCCATCGATTTGGTCGTCCTTGCTTTCTTCATTTTCGACGACTGGTATAACTTTGGATTCACTAGAAGCGGTTGCTTTGTCTTCTTCCTTGGCGTAGAAGGGTCCCGCCGCGACGGGGATCGGCGCTGCGAAGGCTTCTGGCTGCTTATAGAGCTTGGAGAGGTGTTCCATTACTTCGGTTTCCTCCATAGTGATGACGCTGGCGGGGCCATCGTCGTCCTTCTTGTAGATGAACCCGGTGGCGGCGGGCTGGAGGTCGGAGCCGGTGGTGCGCACCATCACCATCCGCTGCACCGTCTCGCGGGTCTCCATGCAGGCGGCGCCGGCGCACGCGGCCAACATCAAAAGAGCGACTCTCCGCGCCATATCGCTGTCGCTGTCACTCACAGTAATGACGACAAAGGTCACCGCAAACACTTATATACTGTACTTAATACTGTATCGATCGTTGACATTCATAAATGGCCCGGTTCTGGCGCTCTCTAAGTAGGTTGTGCAATGCTCTTCTGTGTCAATGATAATGAAAAACCCTGTGTAATTTGTACGCCGCATTGTCGCGCGTTCTAGACGTAGCGTCGCCGCGTCGCCACAAAAAATAGCATGTTTGGTTTCAATTTAATCAGACGTCGTGCTCTTGAAAGACCCACAAATACGCTGCGTGCTTTATGGCTACACGTACACTATAATATACTACTTCAATCTAACCTACTTAAATATATAAGTACGCGAGGGCCCAAGGTCCGCCTTGACCGTGATCTAGGACTTGGCAAATCAGTTAATTATGGTGGAGTGGCTGCCATCTGACCTCCGCGACTCTGTTAACAGGGGAACCTGAGCAGATTGGATCAACGTTACACATTCAATCGCCTGAATGTGCAGTTTTCGTCACGTAAGAGCATCGGTTAGTGGTCAAGTAATATACGTACATAACTGAAAATAGAGTCATTGGTTCATGACGGCACTGGGGTACCAACCCGGTACCTCGAGGTACGAGTTGAACCCTTTAACCATTAGGCCACCGACGCTCTCAATCTAACTTAGTGAGAAAAGGGCTATAGAATTCGTAAGACTATAGACTAAGTGGAATTAGCAAGTAGACACAAGTTAAGGCTTGAAGGTTCCCCAGGAATAGGCATTATACAGGCTGACTTAAAATTCAATACCTATCGCACGACTGATAACAAACAACTTTTACTATAGCACCGACTCTGAAATTGCGAAAAAGTAATCTGTTTTAACAATTAATTCTGTTAATTCTTGTTGCAATATCAGAGTTGCTTCTAGTAAAAGTTGTTTCTTATCACGAGCATATGCAAATGCAATTTTATCATGAATTTGTAGTCAACCTTTATAGGTATACTAACAAAGCTTGAAGCAGATAAACTCGGTGTCGTAGAGTATACTTACCGTATTTGTATTTTAACATTTTGTAATTTTTATCAACGGAATCCGTCGTCACTTATTCGTATCGTATTAAGTAGCCGATCACGCGGATTTCATTCGCGCGCAATTCGAATTTCTGTAAACATTCTACTATTCCGTGGGATCTTATTATTTTACGGCGTAGTTCTTATTGGACGGCGTGTCTGCTTTCCGCCTTCTTCGACGCGCACAATGCGATTAATTTATTTGCAGCTAGTGGACACGGCGCGACTTCGTTCGTATGGCGTCCCATCCCTACTATCTTAACCCACCCTTTTTTGCGTTTAGACCTTCCACTTAAAATACTCTATCTATTGTTGAAAACCGCATTAAAATCCGTTCTAAAATTCGTATATAGATACAGACGGCAGGAAGCGACTATGTTTTATACTATGTAAAATGACAACTACGGTTTTCTACGGCAAACGCGACAGAAAGCAACTAGCCCTAACTATCATTCACCGTCCTATTGAGAAAGCCGATAGTAATTTACGTTAGATATATTCATATCTGACGAAAATTATGAACTGGTGATTTTGTGTAATAAAATAAAAATAGGTACCTACTAACTTAATTCGGTACTTAGCGGAGACGATTAACGAGAGGAGGGGAAAATAATGCGACAAACTGTAAATAGTTGGTGAATTTTGGTTGCAGTTCACAATATTTCGATACATGGTGGCACATATAAAAAACAAATGACACAACTAACAAGACCTCTTGGGGCCTTTTCCTGCGCTCTGACATCTCAAATTAATCATATTCTCGAGCTACAAATCTGTAATAAAACGTCACTGAAATCGATCTTCGATTGTCGAAGATAGCTGAACAATATTTTGTTTTAGATTAGCAATGGATATTTCAGTTATTAATGGATATTTTTGTTTAGAAAAAATATCGAATTCGAAATGTCGCAGCGCGAGAACAGGACCCCAGAGCGCATATAATGCGGCGCACACCGGACAACGCTCAATGAAAACAAACCGTGCCCTTAACTTCTCACATGCCAGTACCCCCGCACTAATGCTTCCCATTTTCCCAAGGGTCGACCGGGTCGGGTAAAAACCAATAATTAATTATTGAACACTAATAGAAACATAATATTATTATCTGCTCATTTAATAATAAAAATAACATCTCTATTCGCATTTAAATACGGCAAAAATTCGAGTGAATTTGAGACTGGTTTTTTGACCCGTGCTCAAAAAAGGCAGCCGCGCCGACCCTGCCAACTACCGCTCTATTTCGGTCACTTCCATGCTCTGTAAGATTATGGAACGTGCACTGAATAACAAACTCCTTGCGCATCTTGAAAGTAACGTTCTCCTCAGCGATTACCAGTACGGATGCCGCCGTGGTCGGTCTACTGGGGACCTTCTGGTGTATGTTACACAATTATGGAGTGAGGCCCTTGAGAGACATGGCGAGGCCCTTGCTGTGTCTCTTGATATCTCCAAGGCCTTTGACAGAGTTTGGCATGCAGGCCTTCTAAGCAGGCTTCCTTCATTTGGTATTCCTGCTGGCTTTTGCACCTGGATATCGGATTTTCTGAGTGGACGTTCTATCCGTGTAGTTAACGATGGCTACTCGTCTAATCTTCAGGCTATCGACGCGGGAGTTCCTCAGGGATCGGTACTGTCCGCGACTTTATTATTGTGACTTTATTGTTATGCAGTGCTGCATATTAACAATCTGCTTGTACCAGGTACCTTTGGGTACGCAGACGACAGCACAGTAACGGATAGATATCTGTCAGAGGCAAAAGCCAGCAGGGACGATATTCAGTCTTGTCGAGAGGCTATGGTTGATCGTTTGGACAAAGCTCTCAAGGCAGTCTCTGATTGGGGTGAAGCCAATCTGGTGGCGTTCAACGCAACTAACCTGATCAATATAATCTGGATGCCTTCAAGGCTGGAGTGAATAGGCTGTTCCAAGACGGGCATGCTCCATCTTCGGTCGCATCGTCACTTACCAACAGGTGAAATGGCGGTCAAATGCCTATCTTGTATAAAATAAAAAATTTGCTTACCGGTGGGTCGGTGGGATGTAGAGGTAACTTTTTTGCCGAGATATGGCGGTTCGCGCGATACTTGCTGCAACTGCGCATTCGGTGTGCCTTCGCGAGATTTGGACGTACCATAAGGGAAAATAGGTCCGAATTGGTTTTCTCTTTTACATCTGGCTGGAGTAGTAGAAATGATTTATTTACAATATAAATATTAACAACACAATAATAATAAATTATACCTATCTAATAAATAAATGAAAGCCTGATTAATTTAACTAATTTTGATATCAATAACTGTAGTTGTTAATTACCTACTACAGAACACCACAGATTAATGTGACGTGATTGGGATACGACTTTAATTATCTCATTGATTAAACATTTACTCATTACCAGATAACAACAATAAAATATATAGATTCATGTTAGTAAACAAACAAGCGAGTCAGTCAACTTAGTACGTGACTCAAACGCAGGTCGTCTTTTTTTCCTGTCGTTGGCGTTAATCATTATTAATCAGGATACTTTCCAAATTATGAAAATGAATTCTTTGACCACGTATCCAAGCAAGTAACTGAACAGACGAAAATCGATCGACAGTCGGTCGGATAGTCGGTCGTTTACAGTGATTGCTATTTAATAAATAATGCATTGAATTAGTAGGTACTTAATATGTCAGTACAAAGTTTGTTTCAGGCAGCGAAACGACTAAGCATCACATAAAAGTGAGGGTGATTAGCGGGGGGCTTCCGCACGATGATCTTCTGGAAAGTGGTGCCAGACTTGGTGCCGTGCTCGGGACTCTTGTAATATCTAGTAAAATAGCTACTCTTGCCTCTTGCTGTATGTGACATGTTATCAGAGCTATCCTGGTTATTCTTTGGTTTGTTTTTATTCGTCTGGTAGAACAGCGCGTATGGAGCCGCGGGCTGGATCGGGGCCTTGTTTGCTGGATGTTGTCTGAATTGATGTTGCGGTGCATGGTTGTGTTTTTTGTTTGTCACGGCCGCACCTGTAACGTGCCTTTTCTGTTTGAGCTCCTCAATAATTGCTGGTAGGTTGCACGTGATCTCACCCATGTGACCTAGCTTAGCAAAAAAGTTTTTCAATCTGTCTTCGCTAATGTTGCAATATTTCGCTTTATTCGCCTTCTCTGTGTGTGGGTCTTCGTTCCCCTTTTCTGTCATCCTCCTGGTCATCGTGTGCTCTTTGGATGATAAACCGTCCAAGAAACGCGTCATGAATGCAGAAGTTTTCTCGTTCAAAGTCGTCATCAACGCCGGCTTGTTGGACAGGTTGCTCTGAGGTTTCCGATTTATCGTATCTTGTCTTTGAGGCGTTTGGGGCATGTTGTTGGATTTATATCTTAACATATTATTATAACCGGGTACGTGATCGTGATAGAACGTCTTCACGCTAAATCCATTTTTATGATTTTGGTACTGTCTGCGAATGTTTTGAGGAGCCGACGTATTTCGGATGGATGCATCGTGTCTGCCGTGGATCGGTTGCATTACTTGCAACGAATTTGACTGTGGCTTCATCACTGCAGCAAATGATTGTGGTTTCGGCTTAATTAAATTGTTTTGATTATTAACTGCGTCTCTACGTGCCACAGCCATTTTAGTCGGTGGTTCTGTTGATTCGTGAACTACCATGCTTTGAGATTTTTCCAATGATGGCGGCAAATAAGACTGATCTGGATCATATCTCGTTTTCTTCACTTTAAAATGTGAATCGACTAACTCGTCAGGGATATGCCTCGACTTCATCACTTTGAAATGTGGGTCGGATAAATCATCTCTTCTGGTTACCATGAAGGTGTTCTCATTTCTCTTAAAAGGTTTGTTCTCGGCCGGGTAGAAGCTTGGAATTTTCAAAGCGTCAATTTCTTGACTTTGGAAGGTGATCGCGTTGGGACTATCGTATATGTAGTTTGCGGCAGATGCTGAATTCACGTACATTATCCCACTTAATAAAAACATATCAAGTATTACCTTCATCGTGCTTCATTTGAAACTAAAAGAAATCAGACCACGCGTCTCTCTTATAAATTCTTTGTGGTGTATCATCAAAATATGTTATTGTTGATCAGAAATAAACATTCGCATTCTTACAGTGATTCATTTGTCGAGGATAGTAACCCGAAACAAACATATCGCTTTGTCCACCGACGATAGGTAGATATTATCATAATGCTACGTAAGGTCTATATTAGATAGAAATGTATCGCTCCGCTAATCTAAATTACTTAAATTATTATATTTAATTTATAAATTCTTCAACGTCATTATTATACGTTACTACCAATGATTTTACTTAGTAATAACGTAGTCGTAATCCGCAGCGATCAATTAAAAGTCTCCGAACTACTACTTTATCTTATTGCCTCTAGTCTTACGTGTCTAAAGTATCTATGTAACCTGTTACAAAAGACCTTTTGATTTTAGTAAGGAAGCTATCATATGTCAGGTCTTTTCATCTCGAATACCCCAATACCTGTACCTACCTTAGTTAATGCATTGCCTTTATAGGCGACTTCATCATCATTTATCATCATCAGTCTATGTACATTAGATGGAATCATCGCCATTTGATGACATTAAATTTAATAAATGTGGCGATATGAAACAATGGGTGGGACTTATAGAATCAGAGTCGTGATTAGTAGTCTGGTCGATTCTGATGCAATAAACAAATTAAGCTTCCAATTCGTTCTTTTGCTTCATAAATTCCAAGTTACGCATGGGCGGTCTGTAAGTGAAACTTGGTTAACCATGAGTTACTGCGTTAGGTGGTGAGGTGAGCCTTTGACCTGATATAGGTCCGGGAAGACGGGGGTAGATAGAAGATACGGGGAAATGTAAGAAAGATAATTATGGATTTATTTGGGTTGGTGTCGTTGAGTAGTACCATCATCCAATAAAGAAAGATACAGTGTTATTTCCAGTACACATTACATTATACATTTTGCATAAGTGTTCTTCCAGTGATTGTTACGAGCGAGGATGAGTTGTCACTATGCTACACTTTTTTTTTTCGTTACATCGTAATATGTCTGTTTGTTCGTATTTTATGCGCTGCTGTAGGTAGGTACCGTTAATCCGTTTACGGTGTAAGTAACTTTGTCAACTTATTACTTGCACTTGCGCAAAGGTTATAGGGTATTTGTATTATAGGGGTAAGGTTTATGAACTAACTTTTTTGTAATCTGTAGTATGTTAGGGTTGAGAAGGGGTAGGACACCACGCGCCCGAAGTCGCACCGGTCCATCTAGTACATATATAACCCTAAACTGAATAGGTATACGCTCCACTCGAGCAGTGGACGTGGGCAGATGATGATGATGAGAGAGACACCCTGACTGAAGCCGAGACAGGTAATATCGTGCACTATCAATGTCCACATCAATAGGGACATAATCGGATAGTTTGTTAAATGATACCATGCAATGAATAAGTAACTTTTTGAATAGAACAGTTGTAAAATTCATTCAAATTAGCACGGTATTCAAATACTAATAAACAATATAAATTATAATATATTTAAGTCATCAAATAATGACTATAACTATTTAATGAAGTCTTTCCTCTGCACTGCAACATGGGGTTCTTCAGAAGGCATGTCTACAGGTACCTCAAAGGCCGGCACCGCATCCGCTCCCCTTAGGTTGTAGATGGCCTGGATGACGGTGGCCACGCACCATCAGATGGACCGGCCATCCGGCCATTTGCCTCCCTAGGTAATAACAAAAAATACCCTACGCAAGTAGCACCACGCTCAAAAGAGCCCATTACAAAAGCCGCATTCCTACGCTGAATTGCCAAAGAAATCTGCTACACTATCTGTTCCCAATAGGCATATTGTCTCTAATCAGCAGAGACTACGCTAAATTGTAATGGGTGCCTAGTGAGTCTGACTGCAGTGAAACATGCAATACGTACATTATTAATAACACTGTGCTTTTGTCTCTATTTCGAGAACACATTACACAAAATGTTATCAAAATAAAAAGTCTATTTAGTATTTCGTATTCATTGCATGTTTGTATTTATGAATGATGTTTGCATTTCTACGCCGAAGGTAATGAAAACATCAATGTAGTACTTTAAACATTGTAATAATGCGACACGGGTAGTGGTTCCTTGGCACAGTATTGTGACAGTCGCGACATGAAGGTGAAACTTTTGCTGGTTTTTGCCTTTTGTGATGTATATTTTAGCGAAAGCCGGCTGATACTAAGGGGTGCAGCCACTACGGCGCCTATCCCTGTCCCAAAAATACAAACCAATATTTTGTATAGAAATCACGCTGACAATAGAATAAAAGAAGCTGAGAGGCCAGCAATACCAGCCGTAGAAGCTATGCGTCCACCGATGAGTAATGAACTTAATAGTGGAGAGTCCTTCGATGGCAAGGTGGGAAAATTAACATTGAGTGTATTGCAGTCGAACGAGCACGAGGATGAAGACTTCAATCTAAACGATTATGATTTTGATGTAAACCACGATGAATTTGCTTGTCGAGAGAAGCCACTTGTTCCTAGGAAACAAAAATTCGATGATATACAATGGGCACAACATGTTATGTCCGCTACCGGAGCTACTAAACCAACCACCACGTTATTAACAAAAGTGATTATCCCCGGCAATATCTTAAAAAGGAAACTTAGAAAGAAAATTAGAGATAAACTGGTGACTGGTAATCCTGAACAACGCCTATCGACCCGAAGCACGAAGCTTCCGCCGAGAATCCCAAAAAAACACTATATCAAATATAAATATCACAAGGAACATGACATCACAAAAGAGAAGAAACATAATATCACAAATAGAAAGGAACATAATACCACAAAAGACAGTGGACATAAGCCGAGATCAGCAAGATCGCCTTGGGTGAACTACCAGATGTATCTAGAAAGACCGGACAAATTCATCGAAAAGACTAGTAGGACCTTGGTGGGTAACGTAATGAGCATATTTCCTCTGTTCCCAGTAGTGCACCGATTCAACGGACCAAAGCATAGACATAATTATAAATAAGTACCTAATATCTTTTTGTAATGCGGGACATTGATCACATCAATTCTGAATAATTTACTTACATAAATTAAATTTTAAAAAGGGTTTTAGGATTATATTAAAGTGGATTTTGCTATCGTCATTAAGTACATGTAAATATCATAAGAGCTTCTCCCTCTAGCGGGCGTGGTTACCATACAATAAATATGTTCGATTATAGGAAGGTTGAAGAAATATAAATAATGTAGAACAGTGACCCTATCAATAATTAGATTGTATGATTGAATGTAACATTAAAAACGAAGGTACTACTTAATAATATTTTCATTTCGCTCTATTTGTAGCAGTGGAAAGGGTATTAAGAATAATGTTTATCTTGTGTAGATGGATAATTGTGTTTAATACCCCCAATTAAAACAATTATCCATCTCCAACAGAATATTCTTCTTTCATAGAATAATTAAAACCTGGGTAGGTTCCACATCAAATTAAAAAAATAGGATTATCAGTATTGGATTCGATAACAGTGTTTATGTGCTCTCGCGCTTTAACGGGTCCACCTTGACCATGATTCACGATTTTTAGATCAGGTAATTACAAGATAGACGCTGCCATCTGACCTTTGTGAGTTTCATGTATACGTTGGCTGGTCCAAAAGTTTTTAGCTAACGGCTATTGTTTTAATTTTCGTATCGTTTAAAAGCAAATTTTATGGATTTGTATGGACATACGTCCATACAAATCCATACTATTTTGGTATATTGCTATACTATTACTATATTGCTATGAGAAGCATTTTGTGGCAGATGTACTATGATTATATTATTAGGGTTAACGAATAAAAAATCGCGCATTTAGTGAATTGCCCCTATCACATGTTATTGTCATTTTTTGATTTTATAAGTTTAAACGTGGTCAGGGCGACCTCAAACATGGACCTAGAGTATGGCAACCGCCAACTGCCGTCACTTCAGAAAACGTCATCAGGGTTAACTCGTTATTAGAGAAATGTCACAACATTAACAAGCATGAGATTCAGCATGAAATGAGGATTAGATCCCAGGTAGTTCTCACCACTTACATGAACTTCTTAAGGTTAGGAAGGTTGTAATGTGGCTCGAATAATAGCCAATTTTTTCAGAGAAGTGCAGAAAGTTACTTGTGCCAATTCATGATACATAATTTCTACGGTCAGTAAAAATTATAGAAACATGGGTTTGAAACTATATTTCATACTGAATCTCACAGCTAGTTATATTGTGACATTCTCTTTTATCAGCGACTATACCCTGATGACGTTTTCTGGAGTGACTGACTTTGGCGGCTGCCCGGTCTAGGTTCATGTTTCAAGTCGCTCTGACCTCGGTTAAAGTCTTAAAATCAACACCAACGACAACAACGATAATAGCATAGGCAAGGGACAATACACCGAAGGTGCTGATAAAATTTTCATGTAATTCCATAAACGTTAACGCATATTTATAATCAAACAAACATCATATAAAACATACAACAAAATGCGTCCCGCCTTACCTCCGTCGTAGGGGTCGATTTTTAGCTTAGATGTTATTTTTAATAATCGATAAAAAAAATAACTGTAAGTTGCCGGCTAGTGATTTTTGGTCAAGAAGTTTGTAATATAATTTGGCTTTAAACGATACAAAAATTAAAACATTAGGGTGTATAACAAGCTGTTGGCTAAAAACTTATGAACCAGCCTAGTAGTTGTTTTTTGAGAAAAGATAGATAACATAGCAATACTTAAAATCTGATGGATAGCGGCCGCTGTTGCCCAAAACACCTAAGTCAGAGCCCATACCATACTCATTTCCAGACATTTATTTAGGATTCCGTCATTTACACATGTTAAGTGACCAAAGAAACAAAAACACAGAAATTTTTTAAGGTGACACTTTTTTCGATTTTCTCGAAAACTTTGTTTTTACACATAGGATATTTTAAATTAAAGACAGGCTTTCGTCAATTGTGTTCACAACTCAAGTTCTTTGGTCACATCTCCAGAAATGGGAATTCGATGGAGAGATTGGTCATTCAGGGCCAGATCGAGGCAAGCTACAGAATCCACCATGGTCCAATGTACTCGCAACGTCTCTAACCGGCAAAAATGGAAGCAATCCTCGGGAAAGTCTGCGACACAATGAACATCTGTCCGGGTACCTTTTCTACGCATCCAACCACTCTGACAAGAGCACCCGATTAAGAAGAGATTTTAAATTTGCAACGACATATGGTACATTTTTTTAATAGAACCGGAACCGTAGTTGCTTTGTCACTGTGAGTAAAGTATCAATCATCAAATCAGCAAATAATTAATCGGCATCGCCATCCTCTACCATCGGTATAAAGAACTAGCTTTTGACCGCGACTTCGTACGCATAAAATCGGTTATTACGTTCCATACCCAATCCCACGGGAAGCACATTGAATTTTACAATAACAAATTATAGCAAGTATGTGCTTTATGTTACACTAGTCGTTCTCAGCGGCTGTTTGGATCTTAGTAAACAATCAACTTTCCCGCGAGAACCTAGCCTAGGTTACTCAGTGATACTGTAGCATTCTATAGTAGAAGCATTTATAACGGCGCGCGTGGGTCCAGTAGTTTTTGAGTTAACAAAAATACAATCTTCTTCTTCTATCTGTATCTATACCATATAGTATAAAACAAAGTCGCTTCCCGCCGTCTGTCCCTATTATACGCTTAGATCTTTTAAAAACTACGCAACAGATTTTAATGCGGTTTCCAACAATACATAGAGTGATTCAAGAGGAAGGTTTATAAGCAAGATAAAAGGGTAGACAGGTGTAAAATAGGTGTACGCGAACTAAGTCATGTGCATTTTTTATGACCGATACCTGCATTAGTAAGTATCCCCACTAACCGAAGTTGGTTGTAGTAACATGGCAAGCGAGTAAATTTAGAAACTGCGTATAAATGTATAAGCCAAGTGTCAAACTTCAGACGTCCTTTTAACCATGGTCCCACTGCTATGAGCCACAGTGAGTCCATATACGCATCCCACGATGAATAGTCCAGTTCGCCAGGCCAGCCGAACTTCACACCTGGTACCTATTTACCCTGGTGGTCTCATTTGATGATCATTCAAGATCAGGATCAGGAAGAGAAGAAAATCACATTTAAAAGTCTTCGGTAGATTCGGGACAATCAAAAACTGTCCGATGGATCTAACACTATTATATTGTACTTAACATTATTATATTATATTTAATACATATTTATAAAAATGTGCATGTTGTAAATAATCACTTTCGTCCGGGCTTTACTGTAGGGCGCACTGCAATCCAGCGCCATAACACCAGCCATGGTATACGTTGAATACATTTTTTTAATATTTGAATCGTGACCGAAATTTATGTGTAATAAACGTAATTTATTTATTTACCAATCCCAAAAAGCAGCATTGTAATAATAGTTTGTGTTGTAACTGCAGTGCAAGATTTTACGTCATTAAAAATGCAGATATATATAGGTTTCTAGGCCGTATTCTAACTTTTGGATAGTTACCTAAATTTGTTGCGGCTTTCTCTGTGCGACATATGTACGAGGTAGATTCAGCTACAGTAACAATTCACTGCTAGAGCCTTCTCCACATTAATGGAAGATTTTGCTATAAGTCTTCAGGCTTAGGGCGCTGATGATTTTGTGGTCTACGGAAGTCCTAGCTGGGCAGTCTCTGATTAACCGCCTTTTATGTCAACCATAATTGCTAATTGCTATCTTTTTTGTCGTGGTTCTGATATCGCGCGCGAGGGCCCGGGGTCCGCCTTGACCACTATGACTGACCGCCATGATCCAGTGACCGCAGATCAGGTAATTAATTACAGTACCGCGTCTGCCATCTGATCTTTGTGACCCTGTTAACAGGGGAACCTGACCAGATTCCCTTGTTAACAGATTGGCTCATGATTATTACATTCAGTCGCCTGTAAGTTGTCACATACGAGTATGTAAGAGAACAATATATCAATGCGAGTGTTGCGAATGCGGCGATGGAACACCTGCTCCAGTGAGGGTGTCGTACCAGCTGTCCTGTCCAGGGTCCGCCGCGGAAGACACAGAGGAAAGCCTTCTGAGCAATCCTATCTAGCAAAACCTCATTAAGTAAAAAATCAATAACTAGCGAAACAAAGTAATAAATACACGTGTGAAATTTTTAATAATTATCATATTTAAATGTTGTTAGTATATTGTATGACGTTCATTAGTGTTTGTGAAAACCTAAACTGAATAAACGTATTAAATTTGATTTGATTTTATATGACTTTGTTATTGGGTACTAACGGGATCATCATCCCCTGCTATTAACCCACTGGGTGGGATCGACAGGTCTCTCTCTTTTATTACCTTCCTACTTACAAAATAATGGTATTAACCACCATTAAGACAATCATAATTGCCCGTTTATATCTATGTGGGACAATACCACCATGTACCAAATACTTTCTGAGTGATGTAGTAGTGTCTACATTGATCTAGTTTTATTATTAAACTTCTTGCGGTGTAAAGCAAAGTTAAAAGTACTATAGAGGTTGCCTTGCCTTACTTTGCACACATCCCGACTCCATTCCTAAATACTTTGTCGATTAATGTTCGTTTGTTTGCAATTTAATAAACTTACCACTTTATTGTGAAAAGTTTACGTAGGTATGCCATGTTTCAATTACTTAAGCAAGAGTACATTCGCTTGTGGTCTTGTGGTATAAAGTGAGGTTCACGAAGAGTGCAACATAATGTTTAGGAAAATAACCATCGGATCGCCCTCTATGGTGTCATGGTTGATGTGTGGAGATTACACCAAGACTGCGTTCGAAACACGCACATTCGTCTTGACATCTTGCACAAAAAAAACCTGATGTTAATTTATTTTTTAAATTCACGTAGGGACGGAGAAGCCGGTCCAGGAAGTGATCGGTTGACGTCGTGCGTGCCAACAACCTCACCATGAAGAATGCCGAAAACTAATCGAAGTGGATAAGAAGTAGGAAGGCGGACCCTGAGATGCAATAGGGATTGACGCCAAGTGGATGATGATGATGATGATTGTATAAAATCGTCTTAAAAAATGGGACATGAGTGAGTTAGAACATATAAGTTCTTAAATGTAGAACTCCCTTACAAGTTCTTCTTTTCCTCCATGAAGTACCGACCATGCAGATAACTGATGTCATTGTTCATTCAAGTACGCGAATGTTGTATAACACAATGTAACACAAAAAACAAAGACCTCCAAGCGTAGACGTATTTAGAGAGCAGCAAGTAAGTAGGAAGGAGAGATACTATTCACTCGTTCCAGCTTGTATAATAAAGTGGAGTGGGATTTAATAAGTGAACGACACAGTAAAAGTAAGAAATTGAACATTTAATTTGTTATCCTGTATTGCCATGCTAGAACTAAAGTTAGCACTTACATTACAAAAAAAAATATTTTATAGAATCAGGAAAGCCGTAATGTCATCGAGAATTTACCCAAAGACGGCCACGGAATCACCAGTATTACTACTGCTATTATCATTACCAGGTAATCTTAAGCCAAAAAAATATTCCTCATTGATCCAACACCATCTACGAATTGTGGCGTACCTACTACGATTGCGTAGCGCCAAGGAACCGTAACGCATTCTCAATTAAAATTTACTTATAGCGCGCTTCAGTAGCAAACATTGTCATTTATGTAAAAACCTCTACAATCTATAATAAAAAGATAAAAAAATCCCCTAAAATACCTACGTCTACGATCTTAGGTAGGGTCACTACGGTACTGCAATAGTTGGAATGGATACTCTATCCGTCTGGCGTCAAAAAAGTCCGGGCGTCTGAGTTAGTGCCAGGGTTACGATCGGTTGCACGGTGCACCCCAGCCTCATGGCTTGCCTAGGTATATCATATTTGACGGACCGACGATCCTGTATCACCCGTCTAAGTAGCATTCAGTGCGTTGTAGGTCCCTAGACGGGAAACACGTAGGTATAAGACCACCTATTGTCTTAATACTGAGTATATATATACTAATAATATACTGTGATAAATATAATTTATTTATAAACTAACGTAAAAATAAATATGAACAATAAAAAGAAAAAGAAATCAACTAACTTAAAATATGTAAAAAATTTGGACTGTGTGGAAGCGTACCCAACATGCTGATATACTACATATAATATACAGATTCGACGACCTGAGTGGTTCAGTGGTCTATATATAGTCTGCCACGCAAGAGGTCCCGGGTTCGAATCCCGGCCGGACAGAAATTTAAATGATGAATTTTAATTTCTGTTACTGGTCTGGGTGTCATGTATAATAAGTATGTATTTTAAAGTATTTAAGTAGTATATCAGTTATCTAGCACCCATAGTACAAGCTTTGCTTGGTTTGAAACTAGATGGCGCTTTGTGAATTTGTCTACGATTATTTATTATTTATTTATACTGACTGACGCGAAACATAGGTGTCGAGTGTCGGCGGTGTCAAGCCCGACCAGTGGTGTAATTCTATGGAATTGGTCTATACGAGTTGTATAGACTATACATACCTACATCATATTCGTTTCGTTTAAATGTAACTTTTGTCGTTTCGCTTCGTTTTGGTTAGCCACTTCTTATTGACAATTTAGAGAATCTATTAACTTTGAATGTTATACTAATTTACGCTTAAGCCTACTCGTAATATGAATGCGATTTTGTTTTGTGGCTGATTGAAAGCATCTCACTAACAATATGACGGCGCTGTAAGGTATTCTCATTCATCAGAAACTAATAACGTCACGGCAACGCGCGGTGCGCGCCGGACAGCTCCGCTGAATGTGTACCGCAACCTTTAAAAAAGGATACCTTCTTGTATGTTTCTTAGTTGTTACATGAGTACCGGTTTTCTATACAAGTGCTAAGCTTAAAAGAGCGCTAAAGTAAAGATTCACAGTTCAGGTCCATGTAGAGTAAATATAAGTATACCAAATTGCCCAAATATTTATGATTGAACAATTTTAATGTAGATATTTCGTTTCAATTAAACACTAGTATAACAACTTGCTTTGCTTCCTAAAGAACTTCTAACAATGCAGAATTTGTTTATTCCAAAATCCAATCTTTCAGTAACCTCTATAATAGTTCGTATAATCGTCGCCATTGCCACCATGGGCTGACTGCCTAGCTATATTTCTGTACTTATTTATATCCTTTTCATTGTCTCTCCTTACAGCGTACCCGTTGTGGTTTTTGTGGTAGTCATTGTTATGAGTGTTCCCTTGATTATTGATGGAATTAACGTTATGACCACCGGCTGCCAATGAATGGGATTTCAAGAAAGCTTCTTTACCGGCATTGTGAGCCGATAAACTACCGCCCTCTACGCCATTCGCATGATGATTCTTGTTGTCGTAGAACTCGTTATCTTCTTGATATTCGTCTTTGTGATAGACTCTCCGGAAACCTTTACGCTTCTCTCCTTTATCTTGGTTCTTTTTAAGCACGTAATTTGAATGCTTTTTAGCGTCTTCCGAACCAACCTTATTCACGAATGTATCCAAGAAGTCTTTAACCCCAAGATAATTGTTTGCGTCATTTTTGTATTGAGTATCATGTGCAGATTTATCTTCGTGCTTTTTCTCATAATCATCGAAATGTTTGTCCGATTGGGAACTTCTATCGTAACTGTGATCTTTCGCGTTGATGTTGTCTACGTTTATAGGTAGTTTGTATTGATCTGAATGGTGTTTCTTTGTATATAACCCACTGTTACGATTTTTTAGACCATCAATTTCATGATTATTGTGATCGTTTTTATATTCGTCACTCCAATGTAATCCTTTAAATGTAAGAGGATCTTCGTCAGTCTTCGGGTTGTAATCAGGAATAATTGATGAATAGAATGGTAGACTCCCATGAAGAGGATTGTTGTAAATATATGGTTCACCAGCAGCATAAGAAAGTTCATTTGGAGTATCGTGCTCGTTTTCATGGACCGGGATTATTTTCGAACCTACATCATTAGCATAACGTTTGTCTTTAACCTTTTGCGAATCTTGCGTTTTGTATTCGTAGTCATATGGACTGTAGTGGTAATATGGCCAATTATCGTAAGGGCCTCTAGAACTGGTGCGTATGTCGTTATCGTCAATGTGATATGAAGACTCGTAATTGTACATCGGCATCGTATCTGTAGGAGGGCGATAATGCATTAAGGATTTTAGCCTCTCATACAGAATGTCATATTTTATTTTCGATGGCAAGTATTTGGAATTATAATCAGCGTTTGCTTTTGATATAGCGTAGTCAACAGAATAGTCCGACATCGGAGGTTCCGTATGGGCTAGAGGCGTCATTGGGGTACTGTAGTCGCTCGATGATAAATCTAATTTGCTAAATGGAGTAGTGTAATCACCCATTGTGGTGCCATCATCGACGGATTCATCAATTTTTTCCCGAGCAAAACGCTTGAAAGACTTCAGGTCGCCATTATGTACTTCCATTGGTGAGCTATTGTGATCCAACTGCGGGACATCTCCAGCAAGAGATACACTGTTAAATTTCTGTGTAGGAGATTTATTACTGGACGAATCACTGTACTTAACGTTGTAACTGTCCCCATAATTGAAAGTCATTGTGTCACTATTCTCCACAGCGTTAACGGGGCTAGTATCGTAACTAGCATAGTCACTCCCGATCACAGCAATCTCCGCCGGATTTTGATTCACTTTGCTATAAACATATCCCGTTTGCAGAGCTGGTCCGTTCGACCGTGCCTTCCTCGAAATCTGCATGTGATATTGTACACTTTTAGTATCAGAATCCACCGCACACGTAAAAAACAAAATTGAAAATATGAAAGTTAACATTGTCACGAACTGTGTTTACAAGATTGAGCACAGACCAAAACTGGAAACGCGTTCCTAATCTTGCTTATATTAATAGTTTATTATTTCCCACAGCGGATATTGTTTCGTGGACAATAGACGCTGGAACAGATCGGACAGTCAGACGGTCATTGTGAAATATCCGGAATGTGTACAAAGACTGAATAGGTAAACATAAATAGGTGATATTGTTTACGGTGACCCAGTGATTGATTTTTATGCGAATATTGTCTATACAATACCCAATAATTCACCTGTCTTGATATTTAGAAAGCTGTTTAGTTCATGTAGGACCATAACAGTGTAGATCGGTTTCCTACTCCTACTATAATAAATAATCATCGTGATGTTAATGACACGGTTGTGTTCTCGTGCTATAGGCTCAGGGTCCGCCATGACCATGATCCAGGATTTGGCAGATCAGCGACTGCCATCTAACCTCCGCGACCCTGTTAACCTGGCCAGATTGGATCATGGTTACGCATGCAGTCGCCTGAATGTGCAGGTTTCATCACGATGTTTTACCTAAAGGTAAGAGCATCGGTTAGTGTTCAACTAATGTACATTACTCAGAAAAGAGTCATTGGTACATGGGCCCCCATGGGATCCGAACACGGGAACTATCACTTACGAGTAGGATACCTTAACCACTTGGCCACCGATGCTCCATATAATATAAAGGAAATAACTCGGATTAACGCTGAAGCTTGACTCGAACGGCAAATGAGTTCTACACACGTCACTACCATCTATTCCATACAGAAATGACGAGGTATAACTAGGTTACCACGTAGGTAACCTAGAGCTATCATATGATTTCCTAACTGCCAAATAATTATGCTCCAGACATTTTCTGATTAGCTACCTGTACCAACTATTAGTAAAATTATAACGCCCAGTAATTGGTCACAGCTCTATAACTGTACATAATAAACGACCTTGAGCCGCAGACTAGGGCGACCGACGCCGCGTTGTTTTCATGTTTCGTAAAACCTGTCATTGTAGATTGTCGGCTCGTTCAAAGGCAGGTGCGACTGCGCGCCCTATTGTACTGACTAGACAATTATACATTGACGGTTTTTCACGGACATGTAGGTAACTAGGTTGTTGGCTGCAGTTTGTGCCTTCGCGTTATCTTCAATTTATGCCCTTGTTTTCTGTCATTCAACACTATCACTGGCATACTAAGTTTGTTCAGATGTTTGAAGTCGGATGTTACTAGCCAGCTATGGGCGCAGTTAGCGGTTTCTTATCCAGCTTTCGAGTTTCTGTTTAGGGTTCGGGTACGGACACGGGTATCTAAGCTCACTTTTAAATAAATAACTAATAAATAGAGCAATAGAATACTGGTGCCTATATCATTTTTAATTTTTGTTAACTGGAGGAGCCAGCCATTTGACCGCCATCCACCTGGTGGTAAGTGACGATGCGGCCGATGGTGGAGCATGTCTCCCTGCCATAATAAAATACATCAACGACGGAGTCGCTCGCGTTGAACTGGATTGTATGAAAAGTTAAAATTTACAAAATACAATAGGATAATTGTCATGTGATTGTAAAATTGACAGTTGTCATCCGAAACTAAAGGGTTGTTCATTAAGAGATTTTTATTCAATTAAAATACTTGTAAATAAGTTAAGGAAACGATTTTTATTTCATATGAATACGACGTCGTTTAAATGTTTGCTGTGTAGGCGCCGGCTCGAGTGAATACGCTTGACCCAATTTTCATGAGTTTAGCGTCCGATGTTGGCCTGCAGCTCTTCTAAAGTTGCGGGATTGTTGGCATAGACCAGCGGTTTAATGTAACCCCAAAGACAAAAGTCTAAAGGGGTTAAATCACATAGACGAAGCGGCCATTCGGTATTCTACTCTGCCGGTATTATCTACACTACACGGCCAACAGGTGTATCACTTCCTACCGAATGAATGTTTAGACAGTCGATGGACGTTTTCTTACTACGTACTGAATTATTTGGCCCCACGTTGGGCGTCATCAATTCTAAGACGGCGTAATACATTGTGATACAAGTGTGCTATATTGGTCATTACAGGCAAGGCAGGCTATGAGCAGAGAGATCAATACATACACACGTGTTTTATATGGCGTTTTTCGTCATACTTGCGAGGAAAACAAAATATTTATACGGAAAGTGACGCGCAGTTTATTTAATATTCGCGCGCAACAAAATAAACAACGTACAGCCTATATTACCGTGATGGACTCACTTTCGTTCGGACCGGCGTTTTCGTGGAGTAGGTAGTAGGTAGGATTTTAAGACGTAAAAGTAAACTCTACGTCTTACCAAAAATTCGTTAAATACTTATTTTTATACTATGAGTTCAAGCAACATCAGACTCGTCGCAAAAACCTAATAAGGATACAGAGCGAGCAAGTCGCTACCGCGATGTAAATGACACGCAGCGACATCTTGTGGCAACGTCAGGTACCTCCGCATCCCCGATGAGAGTAAGAATGTTCACCTAGAAATTAAGTTATTTTTGTACTACGTTGTGTCGCGTTAAAGTTAGCTTAATCGTGTTGTAGAACTACGGGGAAAAAATACGGGTCTACGTTTTCAGTACTTCTAGATTCTTATGTTTTAAAAAATAGGCTAGGACCTAGGAGCGCCGAAGTTTTAGTGTGCTCTATGTAACCTAACCGATAGAAAAAACGTCGGAAAAATATTTTTGGTTTTGTTTTATGTCTTACGGCAAACAGACAGGCAAACCCCCGGCCAAGTAAACATACACATATACTCAAATATTTCAAAAACGAAGCCAACAGAGTGGAGGATTTTTACCTTGAGGCCTGTCTGGTTTTGTGATAGAAGTTGTCGGTAAATGTTTGTAGGTATACAGCACCACCAAATGATTGCGTACTCACCCGGGGGTCTAAAAAGGCCATATTAACGTTTCAAAATATGGTTAATATTGATTTGTCACAAACACATCTATCCGTTTCGTTGAATATTGTTTGCTACTTTGAAATGTTTCGTTCAGGAAATGGTTTCATCATGGTTTTCAAGTGCAAAAGCACTATCGCCCAAAAAAAAACACATGGTACAGATATATCTGTTCCTTATCCTTATTCGTTGTTAGTAAGCTTTGTATAAAATGTTGTCTCTTTGAATATGCCTCCATCAAACTGGCTCCCATTGAAGCCTGTGTAAGGAAAATAAATTTGTAATTTGCATTTACGATGGCCTACAAAACTACGCTAAATATACCTACACTCAAATCCGTTGCCTACCAAGTTTAAAAGATCTAACCGTACATAGATACACAGACGGTGGAAAGCGACTTTGTTTTATACTATAATTATAAACCCGGCGCGACTTCGTTCGCGTACACCAATTTTTTCCCTTACCCTTTTTTTCTTGTTTATAAAACTTCCTCATAAATCACTCTATATTTTTGTAACCGCATTTAAAGTAAAGATGTTACTTATTAGAAAGTAGAAATAAACTATTACCTATTGATTGGTACCTTGATTGGTTTTTCAAAACCTTGTAGATCAACTTCAGGAACTATTTGTGATAGCACTTGACGTGATGCTATCGAGCTATGTTTTAAATCCTTATAGTATCTTCCAGTGGCTAGAAATCTTAGTGTGGCTTTAAGCCTTTCTGATCTCATGTTTTATGTGTGTGTGGTGTTGCCGGTTGTTCTCAAGTACTGTTTGACATGATGCCTACAGCTGCATTCTATCATCGCACCGATCGCCACCGACAGGGAGTTCAACCTTGGGTCAAATTGATCGCGAACTGTGCGGTTCTAATGAAACTTTCTTCCATTTTCATTACAGCTGTATTAAAAAATAACTTTTTAATCATTATGCAACACTTTTAAATTATTGTCGGGCGCCGGGACACGGCGAAATGTAGGCTGAATACCTATATGTCTTTAACAAATTCAAAATTTAAATTTTCCTGTTTGTATTTCTGTGTAATTATTCTCCCGCAAAATGTTTGAATTTGGTGAATATTTTTTCTTATTTGAAGCAAATAAATAGATAAATGTGAAAGTAGTAAAGTGAATTTCTAAAACAGCCTACCAAATCGTGGCCAGATTATAGCTTCAGCCATAACCGATGGACTTATGAGAGAGAATTGTACACTATAAAAAATTCTAGTCTTTGTAATGGTGGTCTTCGTCCGCGTAAAATTCAGTTATAACGTCCCGGACCCGTTCCCGAGATAACCACATTTAATTTCGGGATGAATTATAACCTTTATATTTATAAGATATATCACTATAAGATACAGGGTGTCCCGTAAGTCGACGTCAAGCCGGAATCGGGTGATAGTCCAAATCATAATAGTTACTAGAAAAATAAAAAATAAAATCTAAGTCTTGAATTTTTTAAATTATAGGCATTTCTTTTTTTTTTCGAGAAAATGTACACCCTGTGATGGTTTTTTAGCTCCTGTTGCTACAAATCTTAACTTTTTTTCAATTTTATTTTTCTTATGCAATCCCGAATAGTGCTAATCTAACTTATTACTTAGAATTCCAAGTCAACTGCTCCAGCTTGGAAGAAAGTCTCACATTATGCCGTACAATGAATAGACAATTAATATTTCGTCCAACTTTAACGGACCGTACTGAAAAAAAAGAACTACGCCAGGTTGGCAAGTAGCACTAAAAGTTGACGCATATAATAAGGATTCTAAAATGGTATAATACTTGCTACATTATTTCTTTGATTACGGGGAAAAAAAAATTCCTTCAAGAAACCCAGTTTCGAAAATTTTTTCTTTACCTACTAAAAATTATTCTAGTGCGATCAAAGCTTGCCTAAGACCGAGTGAGACGGAGAGTCATTTATGAAATGTGAGTGAGACAGGTAGTGATGCTTTAAAGTCAGAGATGCTAACTTTTTGTTAAATTTAGGACAAATTTTCCTTAAGTTTAAAATTAAACACCAATTAGATGCAAAGATTTATTATTTACAAAAGATGTTCAAACTGCCTTCCTTCAACTGCAATACAAGCTCGACATCTTCTTAAAAAAGATCGAATTATCACACGGGCAAATCTTCCGTTGTTGACAAATTCAGCTGCTTCCGTAATTCTTTGCCGAAGCTCAGCTACATTTTTGATTGGCTTAAAATAAACTTTCTCTTTCACTGCTCCCCAGTAAAAAAAATCTAATGGATTTAAGTCCGGTGAACGGGCTAGCCACGAGATCGTACCAGACCGACCTATCTATCTGCTCGGATATTCTTCATTGAGAAATGCTCGAACAGAGCGGGCATAGTGCGCTGGGCAGCCATCTTGTTGATACCACATCTCTCTGTAAATACTGAGTGGCACGTCTTCCAGTAAACTAGGTAAACTGTTTTGTAAAAAATCTAAATAAACTTCAGCAGTCAAGATCTCTGGCAACTCAAAAGGTCCTATGACTCTTCCATTTAAAATTCCGGTCCACATGTTTATTTTAAAACGATACTGAGATCTATCTTGTCTCATTAAATTCGGATTCTCTACGTGCCACTCGTGTAGGTTGTGTAGGTTCATGTAACCGTCTTGGAGAAACCATCGTGAATCACTCCGTATATTGGTAAAAATCCGTTCAGCAGTTTTTGAGTTTACCACGAACAGACAAACAGACGATCAAATTAAGAAGACACCTAAACTGCTAAACATTCTGTTTCCTCAACTGTACATTAGTTTAACACTAACCTTGCGGTGAGGGAAAACATCGTAATTAAACCTGCATATTCAGGCGACTAAATGCGTAACCATGATACAATCTGGTCAGTTCCCCTGATAACAGGGTCACGGAAGCCAGATGGCAGTCGCTCCACTGTTATTACCTGGTCTGCCAAATCCTGGATCATAGCCATGGCAGACCATGGGCCCTCACGCGCGAGAGCACATCCGAGACATGATGGCCAAGATGGCCATGTACTATAATGTTAGGGAAATCTAGTTCTTTTTGGGCACATCCATTGGCCATTTTATGTACCATCAAAGGCCGCATTAGCAGTGTTTCTTTCTATGCGCGCGCATTACACGCATTATTTGACATAATGGCATCTCTTAAAAGGATTATTTTTATTTCCTCATTGATTTCTCTTCGCTATGACGAAAGAAACTCCTTACTCCAGGCGTAAAAGGAGTTTTTTCTTTTGCTCTACGGCTTGTTACAGTGACGCAATGTTGTTATAAATACATATTTTTGAAAAATAATTGTGAAGAATTTACTAGACTTAGGTTTCTTTTTTCAACTGATAAGAGTTTTATATTTTACAGTCTTCCAATTGTCATTCACTTTATACCAGGCTGTGTCTTCGTGAAGATCTTTTATGGAAAGCTAAACTGCACCCTTTAGGAAACCTACGTATTTGAAAAATAATGGGAATTCCACGCCTAATGACGAGAACAACATACTATTGCGTTACTTACTCGCGAGATGGCGCCGTATGTCTGTTAGAACGCGCTAACGGCACGTCACACTTATTAGACTTAGACCCAGCCGCTTGTTCGAAGAAGAAAGTGTTTGCTTTCTTTTATAGCCAAAATGATTGGAAGATTAGGCACCTTCATGACAAAGGAGGCAGTATGAAAGCCCCCTGACCAACTAGCTGACATCAAAATGAGAGTTGTAATCGATAAAGCTAAGAAAACGTAGTATTCTCACGTAATTATTTAAATTATTAAGCTAGCCAATGCTAAAGTTGGGCGTCTAAATTATTCTGTTTTTTGCCATCGACTCGCTAAGATTAGAAAAGAAAACAATTGCGCGCGACGATGATAGAAACATCATTGCATGATTAATAACCGCATTATTTTCTTCAGTAGTTTTCTTATAGGCGGCTTATTAGTAGGGAAAGCAATCCCGATCCCATGAGATCCCGAGAAATCAGACGACATCGGGATTGATCAGCGCTCGTGAAAGTAGATATTACTTTATTGTGTGAACATTGAACAAAATGCCTAGACTATTAAAATATCGAACTGCCACAATCTGGTGTCTGTCGAGTGTATTTTAGTATTACTTTGGCTGTACGGAGATACTTTTAAAAAGCAGTTGATAACTCAACAGCTATTAACAGCTTTTAATAGGTAGAAGTTGTGCAAAGCCATTCTCAAGGCCTCGCGAAGACACAGCGTGGGTAGGACCCACAAGGTGGACCGACGACCTGGTAAAGATCGCAGGTACCAGCTGGATGCAGAAGGCACAAGACCGGCCTTTGTCAAGATCTCTGAGTAAGGCTTATGCCCAGCAATGAGCGGGTGTCTTTTGGCTGATATGACGATGAATAGAAATAATTGAATTTGGATTAAGAGCAGCGTCAAGTTCAAGCACACTGAATGCTGAATTATCGTCATTGGCTTCAAATCCGTCAGCATTGACTGTAGAGCGGACTAACCGATTTTGGCCATTTTGCATGTCGTTGATGTAGCGACATGTTTGTAGTTCTAGAAACCACAGGGCACAACAGATAAAACGAAGATTAAGAGTAAAGGTTTTCAGTTATTTTTTCTATTTAATCACTTTTCTACTGTTACGTCATTCATATAGACTCTGTCTTAAAGTAAAGCGACTTGGGAAATTGTGAGGTTGATCGAAATCAACAAGTAAGCAAAACAGATTTAATAATGTAGACTAGATACAACAAGATAATATCTAAAAGATTATTATTAGGACGTCTTTATTAAAAATCCGGTTGCTTACTAAATTCCGAAGTCGCAAACAAACACAAAGTCCATCATCTTCTCTCGCATCGCGACGCAAGAAAAAAACCTGAGTTAGAACTTAACAAAAACAGACTATAAATAGAAACAGTACAATCAGACAATAATCTTTATTTCGAACAGAATTACAAAAATAACACTGTCTAAGTTTAATTTAAAGTCGCAACAACATTGTAATCAGGTGGTCGAGACGGTCACTTATATACAATTATCATTTATCACTTTCATCTACCTACATAGTACAAAATCAAGAGCTTACTACAAATATTGACAAGCAACTTCTCCCTAGGAAAAGAAGATATTTCAAACAGTTTCTTACCTCAACAGAATATCTGTTAATATTTGGCTCTCTCTGACAAGTAAGTTACGCAGCACAATACCCAAATACTAACTAAGTTTGCAAATAAAAATATCTGTAAACATGTACATATTGACTATACGTTATTGGTAAGTCTCATATTTATTGCACATGAATCGAAATAAAATAATATTAAGCATGAAATATAAAAGTAACTGTAAAGTAAGTAATTGTAGGCTTAAGTTTTCATGAATACATTATTTATTTATTAAAAATATATTTATTGAACACATATTTATTTAATAATTGAAATTCTATAATATGCAGGATGTTGAAAAATGTACAAATTAAAAACAGAGAGGGTTGTTTTTGTCTACTTCAATTATTAGATAAGTTTCGAATGTGCAATTTACATTTCGGTCAACTACTACAGAATTTACACATAGAAATCAAGTGATGTCATCAACATTATACAAAGGAATAGAAGGAAGTAGCATGAAACATGTGATAACGTTTGTGAATTTTCTATCTTACAGTCTAAACCTTCTAACGACAAAAATGCGAAAGAGCTCGATGTGTTTGAGAGTAACAATATTAAGTTTTTCGTTGCCATTATTTATTGACTCTAGAGTCTAGATTTAACAATTTAATTAGATCAACTATTAAAGTATTCGATTTATTTGTCATAAATTCTGGTAGGCGTGTGATTACTTAAAATATAAATTTGGATTTCTCATTTCAAAGGTATTGGTAATACCAACACGTTGGTATTTCTATTGGAAATATAATATCAACCATGAAACTGTTCTACTTTGAGCTATATGTTTCATCATTGCTTTTATGGTGGCAAGCGGGCCACCTGATGGAAAGTGGTCACCGCCGCCTGTAAACAGCACTGCGTTTGCGCTGTAAATGTTATATTATATTGTTGATGAAGTATGTAGTATATTATTCAGATCTTTTACTGACATCGTTCATCGGTAATGTTTATTATGTTAAATGTTATTCATTATTATTAGGTACTCTGTTTCTTGACATTATATTTCCTATCAAACAATAACGAAAACGGACTATGCTTAAAAATGTAAATATTAAATAATATTCAATCCCATCAAACTGTCAAAATTAAATAGGTTTCAAAATATAAATCAATAAATATGGTGCATCAATGCATGCAACGTGTGTAAAATGGTGACAAAAAATTTCAAAGGATTTCGATTAATATTCATATAACCGGTATTTATTTCGATCATTGGTTCCATGATAGACGTTGAGTCCGTGATCGTCAGTCACGAAACATGATTGTTGATGTATTGATAATTAAATAAAAAAAAAACATTATGCAATTCGAACGAAAATGTCGTATTTACCTGTTAAACACTATTCATAACTCTCATTACATATATTTTACCCTAATATATATTTCAACGCCAAGAGGATTTACGCTCCCGGAGACACACGCTCAGACTAGATATAAAAAGGCACAAAACTCACAACAAAATATATATAATAAAGTTTTTAAATTATTACTACAGCTTAAAAATAAATACTAATATTTGGTATAATAGAATACTATAAAACACGAGATAGTATTGAAGTAAACTGTTAATGTTTGAAATGTACCATGGCGAGTGAAATTGCATCAAGGCACAATTTATACCACAAGAAGAACCTAATCAAGAGTTTGACAGATCCTACCTTGATAGGTAGTTTTTTCAACCTTTCGAGTCCCAATGATTGTTGTCCTCTCGCGTGCGAGGGCCAGGGAACCTGGACCATGATCCAGGATTTGGCAGATCAATCAATAGATAATATATTTTTTGGCGACCCGATATCGAGACACCCGGCCGTGACAGTAGGTAAATCTACACATTAAAATCATCAATAATCCATACAACGGCTTAATCTATCTGTCTGTTTGCTGAATTTAAACAAAGTCGCACCAGCTGTGTATGGTGACTACTTGTGGAAAAATTACAATATCTTGTATCTCTAAGTTTGTCCAGTAACAGTTCAGACCGTCCTATTATTCGAAGCATGTGTTTCGAATGACACTTCAATTTTTCACAATTTTTTTGGGATTCCACTGGTAGATAAAAAAATCCAATCTAGGTTGGTTGCCCGACTTTTGAAAATATCTCAATCTAGGTATCCTCCTTTCAGTATTTTTAAATTGACAATTTGTTTTTTTCATATTTTCATCTTGGTGTTAATGTCCCGGTTCTGCTCTCGAGCACGAGTGCCCGGGGTCCGCCTTGACCATGGTCCAGAATTTGGCAGATCAGATAATTACAGTGGAGCGACTGCCATCTGACCTCCGTGACCCTGCATTCAGGGGAACCTGACCCAGATTGGATAATGGTCACAAATTCAGTTGCCTGAAGTTGCATGTTTCATCACAATGTTTTATAATGATTCGAACCCGGTCGAGTCCAATACTAAACCGCTCAGCCACCGACTCTCTTATCGTTTTGACATTGATATTATGTATTTAATCTGAATTATAACTCGCATGTTTTAATTGGACATGCCAATGATTATTACTTATATTTAATTAGACAATTGTATTTTCATTGTTGAACTTAATTATTGTTAAATTTATATATGACATTGTTTAAAAAACGACGATACAATCTGAAAAAAGATTTTTTTTTAAAAGTCAGGCATCAATCCTACAGTCGATTTTTTAGTCTACTGGACACGTACAATAATGTACCGCTAGAAATATGTCCTACACAATGAATAACATAAGAACGTTTAGTTCATATCATAGGTTCATTCATACATAACGCGAACGATTTACAGTTATATTAATAACAAAAATATTTTCGTCACATCTTCCTTCTACTACACTAAAATGTATATAATATATTTGTATAATAACTTTATCCAACTTTATAATTATTATTTTATTTTATTGCTTTAAGAATTAGAAGAGATCCACTAATATAGCTAAAAAGACTTGCGCACACAGTCGACGCAGTCTCGAGAGATCCTGGTCTAGCTCCAAAGAATAAGACAGAAAATAATTGCTAAATCAAAATTAGCCGAAAGGAAGTATGGATAGGGCCCTGATCCACGAAATCGAAGTGTTTGAAACTACATGTCAAGAATACAAATCACACAGTCAGTTACAAAATTGGGGCCCACATTGGCCTCCTAACCACCGCCATATTGAAATCCTGCGGAACGTACGACTTGAACGTCTTCCGCGGAACAGTTTTACTGGGATTCACTCATATCAATATTTTTCATCGAATACAAGACCTATACAGAGTTAGCCCTCGCAGCAAATGTTTAATCTTGACATTGCACTGAGCAAAAGTAGCATTGAAAAGACCATTGGGTTGATATCCGACCCGCTAGTAAAAACATGCAAACTAAAATGAAATGAAATTAGTTGAAAATTTCTAAGTTCAGATAATTTGTTGCCATTTCTCTCTTAATGCATGTAAACACAATATCAGTTTACAGTAACGCGAAGCATGTCAAGCGATGGCTCGAACTATTTTGCTATACACTAAACCTACCCTGTTTGTAATTCCTATTCCTGTAATGTAAGCAATGGGCACAGATTCATAATATTGGTGGCCAATGATCAGAGTGGCGCAGTTGCACCGTGTAAGAGGGCCCGGGTTTCGACTGCAGTAAAATATTACGTTGCATCATCAGAAATAACATAGATAATATAATCTACACTATAATTAATATATAAGTATTTACGATTTACACTTTATGACACAGAAAGAAAACGGAGCGTAACCTCGTTGACGTGAACTACTTACATACTATAAATCTTCATTTAATTTATTTATTTAGAAAAATAATCATCTCTAAAACTAATTTAACATACGCGTAAAACGGGTATTAAACTACTATTTGAGAGCTCGCTAATCTATTAGGATGTGTTGGGGTGCGGCGGGTCCGTCGGCCACCTGGAACGTTATAATGTATGAGGCGTGATGGCATTGCAGGGGAGAAAATACTTCACAGATCTAGCGGAAAGAGTGCAGACAGTCACCGGAGAGTACAGATGCTTTTTTCGTTGTGAGGAAGATGACTTGATTTTAATGATTCAAATTGTTGATAAAAAGGAGTATGCATGTGCTCGTGATTAGTTGATAACAAACAACTTTGCGATCGTGAAAGAATAACCAGCTGTTAAATTGAAAATGGACTCAACCGAAACAGCAATTTGTTCAGCGATTTCAGAGGTAGTTTCATAGTAACAGTGGTTTGTTATACGGTACTCCCCTATACCATCAATTTAAAATCAGCCTGTACCTTGGCTACGTTAGCCTTAGAACCGAAACACAACAAAACAAGCATTGTCGCTCGGCGGCAGACACCGATAAAGAGGTGGCATCCATGCACGCGGGTTCCTTTGTCTTGACAGACCACCAATAAAAACATTATTCACAACTGCAATATGAGAGTTTACTAAACAATACCCTGCGGATGCAGGCTGCGTCTTGAAGCTAGGGTCATGAAATGCAAGGATCGAATCTAGGATCCCAGAATATCTCCGACAATTAATGCTATAGGAATAAGTTGCCCTATTAGCTAAGTGTCCTAGATCTGGTCTCGTAGTCTCGATGCTTACAGAAGTGTAACTTATGCAAGATAATTACGTTTTACATTTGAAAAGTAGAGTGTAATATAGGATAGTTCGTGAAATATGTTAAAATATAGCTAGATTTCTGTGACAGCTGTCATCGCCAGCCACCAATGCCACCAACAAGATGGAAGGAGTAAAAACGACATTTTAATTATAGTATATGCTGACAGATTAGTTCCAATTTTGTCTACTGTACAGAAAAGCAAAAGTTATACTTGATTGGTGTTCGGTAGTTTAACAAAATTATTATGTCGACTGTCGTATGACATTTCCTTGCAAGTTATGGTAGTGTAAATCATATAATAAATGATTATCGATGACAGCTGTCTAAAAGAAATTAGTCATATTTTTACATACTAATGTTGTAAAGTCCCACAAACTTATTCGACCCAGTGACGGCGTCGTTCTTGGCTTTGACATGTCATTTAAAAGAGTTTTCAAAATGAAGTGTGGCCATTCTTCCATTGTTTTACTTTTGGCAATCGGGTCAGTTTGTGGCACTGTAGCTGTGAAGCGAACCCTGTAAAAGCCAGAATGGACCGCTAGGATTGCTACGAATATTATAGTTGTGAAATAAAACGTCTCTTACGCTTATTTGGACGATAGAAACATCGCTACTGCGTAGACAGTTTCTTTTAAATGAACATATTTGAATTGGTAGTCTGGCCACCATACAGGTTTGAAGTGCAAAGGGTACAAATTGGAGAGATCAATAACTACATCAATGTTGTTCAGTTATCTGGGTCTTAGTATGCCACGACACTAGGAATCCTGCTTTGGGACGAAGAGAGGTGCGTGTAATCGTGTCCAAGAGCGTGAGCTGTGAGCGGGATGTGTGGAGTGAACGTTATCCGTGTAGTGTACAATCACCTCAGGTTTCCGTGGCGGACTGGTTGGCGAGCGAGCCGTCCCACGCCGCCTCCTTGTGAAGGGCAGCCTGCCGCTTCTTCTCTGCAAAGTTCAACGGATCGCGTCAGTAAGGCTAGACCAAATTATCTGTTGTTTTTGTTGTTTACTTGTATACGTAAATACTGTGCGCGCGGGAGCTCATGTCCATCGGGCACGGCCGCATAAATAATTCGAAAAGCAATTATTGAAGGGTCGATACATCGCTATCACACTCGGTTGCGGTTTGAGCGTTTGAAATGGCGAGGTATAATCCATTCGAGTTATACAGTCGTAACCCATGGACATGAACTCACGCGCGCTCAGTAGGTGTGGCAGTGGGTACAGTGATGGTGACACGCGATGTGCCGCATGGGAGTGGGTAGTGCGGATGCTGCTGTTATGTCACTCACACACCACCAATAGAGAATGTACTGAGGCCAGTCGGTCCACTCTCGGATAACATGTGTGACCGAAACGATGACATGTGACAGATAGTGGCGAGGTTTCCATAGCTACGCGCGAATTCATATTAAAATATTGTTATAATCTGACAGCACATTACAGAAATACGGTTGCGACTTATAAAGCAATCCCTCTTAGTCCTCCTAGTTAGTCTGCTAGTTATTCCAGCGGTGAGGAGGCCAGCAAAGGGGTTGCAAAACAATTGACACCTTCAATTACAACCGCCATTTGATCTCTAATGATAAAGTACGCTGCACTGGCTGGTTTTTGTGCTGATTGAAAGCGCTCCCGGACGTACCAGGAAGTAAAATTGACACTTAGTGACAAATTGCACGGGCCATTTGTCAATCGTCTCAGCGCCAAAATGGCGATTTTCAAATTATTTCAATATTACTCTGTCAAAAGCCAGTCCAGTGTACCTACTTGTAGTATTAGATGTCAGTGAATTTGTGTACACTGTATACGAAGTTCGCGCCAGTTTGAACACCAGCCTGAATAGACTAAGGGCACAGAATAGATAATAGTATTATCTATTAGCTTAGGCCGAGAGCGTGAAAAGGTTTTCATTAACAAGGTGAAAAGACGACATGGCAAAGCTGTCTCAGAGGGAAGGGATGCAAGTAACTATTTTTTTACTTTTGTATAATTATGAAAATAAATAGCGCAAATAAAGAAAGTTACTAAGGTAAATGGGGCCTAAGCGACAGCTAATTGTCCCTTCTCTCTTTCAGACAGTTCTTGTTGAACGATACACCACATACATGTTGCCGCAGCTGCAAATTTCATTGTGCTCATTTTTATGGATAATAGGCTTGACGAGGTCATAGATGTACCATGTTTACCTAGAAGACTTTTGAGGAATCCGAGATTAGGTATATATTTCCGGGAACAGCGAACGGGAGGCAGAGTTCTAGTTCTTGGCATCGCGCATAAGACAGTGGATGCAAATCGCTCAATTCGAGATTATGTGATGGTGGATAGCGCTGAAACTGAGGCCCAAGTCTGCTAATTTATTCAATTAAGACTTAATTACGATTAAAATAAATTAGGTAGTCTACAAAAACTTATAAATAGAATCGTAATTGACTCTCATTTCAATAGTTAATTGTTGCCCTCTAGAGTCTACCAAGAGCCTGCCGTTTCAGTTCACAATAAACTTACAAACAGACTATTAAATAGTCCAATGGCAATTCAATAGAATGACATTCGAAAAGCATTGGTCCTAAATTAGAAGCAGAATACTGAAACGAATCACACTTTCTCTTGAGATTCAATTAAGTCATTCGTAAATTAGCAGACCTAGGGACCTGTGGGGCGATTCTCGCACTGTGACATCTTAAATTTGACATTTTCACTAGCCAAAAAACTGTATTAAAACGGCACTGAAATTGATCTTCATCCAATATAAGACTGTCGAAGATAGTTGCGAAAATATTTTTGCTTGCAATAGACATTTCAATATCGATATTAATGGCGATATGTGTCTAGAAAAAATGTCGTATTCGGAATGTCCCAGCACGAGAATTAGACCCCTGTACGTTATGGGCCAAAACCGCTAGAAATTGGGCAGCCAATACCCGGAAACAACGTCGCGGCAGACCCAAAAAACGATGGGAAGACCGGTTGTTGACATTCGACAGGGACTGGCAAACCATAGCAAACGATCGTGAAGCATGGAAGAATAGGGGGGGGATGCCTTTGCCCAGCAGTGGGATGATTCAGGCTGTTATAAATAAACGTGTGTATTATGTATACATACCCCTAGCCAGGGTGATGAGTCGGCGCTCCTCTGCGCGCTCCTGCCTCGCGGTGCTGAGCCGCACGCCCAGCGCGCCCGACACCAGCCGCCGCGCCAGCGCCGTGCACGTCTCCGGCCTTTGTCTGCCAACGGGAATTACGGTTTCTTTTTATATTGGCAACAGACTTGCATTTCACCTCATCTCACCAGCAACCCCTCCGCCTAACGCGATTTGAACGCCGCAATCTATCCTATGGGGATAGCGACCAATCGTAGCAAAGCAGCTCAGGCGATGCCTTGCTGCGATTGGTAGTATCACTGTGACTTTTCGCGAAGGAATTATGTTACAAAATCACGACATAACATATAGGTTATACGGCGTCAGTGTCTTTTCATCAGTAGTTTCCCTATCGACGGCATAGTAGGACAATAATGAATGTGGTATAAAAGGTACTAACGTCCCGCCCATACCAGTGACGTCATTTATTACTCATCTCTAGCACTTATTCTAGTGAAGTTAGTGAAGAGGCAGTCCTATTAGCAAAATAATCAGGTAGTACGGTCTTACGTTTGCGTGTATTGCGAAGTGCGGTGCGTTTCAAAATCGCACTTCGTGAATTAAGTCGCTTATAAGTCGCCACTATCGTCGTCGATGTAAAAATAAAGAAAAGCATGTATGAGCCCTTATTTAACAGCAGGGAGCCCAAACATGGAATACGATAACTATGTTATGTATGTATAACCACGCGCATGCATGTATAACATGGTACACGCCCTGAGATGACTAAGGTTGTTGGGTAATTACAATGGCTGTTACATAACCACTCGTGGTAATATTTTGGGTTCAGATAGATGGTCCTAAGTAGTTTATATTTGAGTGTATGTAGATTTTGTCTAAGTTTTCCGACATCTGCCGGTTAGGTGTACAGTATAGTTTTAGTCTTGTCTACAGGGATCTGCCAAAGATTTTATGGTGCAGTAACGTGTTCTTGTGTTTTAGTAAAATTATTAATTTTAGGTCATTCTGCGTCCAGGGGTATGGTTGGTATGGTTTCAGCTTCAGACATTCATCAATACAAAAACAATTTGGATGCTTGTCATATATTGCGTCGTGAATACACGCAATCAGTTGCACTGTCTGCCTGACTAAAGATAAGAAATAAACAAGTAATACCATCCTATCGATAA
Organism: Blastobasis adustella; assembly: GCA_907269095.1. Lineage (NCBI taxonomy): Eukaryota > Metazoa > Arthropoda > Insecta > Lepidoptera > Blastobasidae > Blastobasis > Blastobasis adustella. The sequence continues at coordinate 2,808,400 of OU026114.1, read as the reverse complement.
TTTCATCCCTACTAGGCAATCGTACAAATAATACAACGCCTTGACACAAGCTTCCACCAAGCAAATAAGCTCTCTGAACGGGAGAGATGGGGGTGCATTGAAGATATTTCAGAAAAAATTGTCGGTATAGAGAGCCATAACAATGCTCAATAATATTTTTTATGTTGTTGGCTGTCTGTCTGTTCGCGCGTCACGCGAAAGCTACTCTACCGATTTTGATTCGGTTTTCTAATCTAAGCCATAATTCTAACTCGGGTAGATACAGCTTGTCCTCCCGTAGTACTATCATATCCCGTAGTAAAATCATTCATACATACCACGGGTCATTTAAAATGGTAACGCGGGCAAAAGCTAGTACTAGATACACATGGCCCGTCGTTTTGTTTGCACTACACATACATACGACAATACAGACAGGCCATTGCGATAGTAATCTGAGCTAACACAGTAGGAACCTGATTATATTATCTTATCATACTGTTCTAATCAAATGTATATGAAAACAAATATAATCTTTTCCACAAGTGTCAACATTAATCACATAAGTAATAATATTATCAAAAGTTAAAGACCATTATTTGTTACTAAAACAACCAGGAGAATTGTGATTAATTTTAATATCATGATACTTTATTACTTACTATTAATTAAAACTATCTGGCCCGCCGCGATTTCGTTCGTGTATTTTCCTAACCTATAAACCTTCCTCTTGAATTACTCTATCTATTGATGAAAACCGCATTAAAATCCGTTGCGTAGTTTGAAGATCTAAGCGTACATAGATACAGACGGCGGGAAGCGAATTTGATCTATACTATGTACAGAAGAAATAACTATATCGCGCCTATATTTCCATTGTAAGCAAAACTAATAAAATAATTCGTACTAAATTTGCTAATGTCGCCACAATATTCACGTAATACAGCGCTCGGGGTACAAGGTGTGTCCAATATTAAAATTTGTTCGTAATTTTGAATTCTCACCTGTAAGGTTGCAGGAACTCGGCACACTTCTTGGCCTTGTTGCGTGACTCGAGAGTGGCTGCATGCAGCGGCCGACAGCGCGCCAGCGACCGTTGGGTGGACAAGACCTCCGCAGCTGGAAAACACAGGGGGTACCATCAATATAAAACTCCTGTTTTTTTTACGATAGACAACAGACAAGCGGGCCAACTGACGGAAAGCGGTTACCGCTGCCTATTGACATTAGCAACGTCAGGGGTATCACCAATGCGGTGCCGTCTAAAACCAGATAAAAGACACGTTGCTCTTGCAGTAAATAGACAAATTCATAGACTTAAACAATGCATTCGATTCGAATACGAAAAATGCTGTACGAGGGACAGTAAGCAGTACGATCTATGACAGCTTATCTCATCAGAGTTCTACTCGACTTTTAATGGTCAAATTTTGACAGTGCTGCGTATTTTATATTCAGGGGTCTAAAAAGGCTACATAATTAGTGTTTCATATTATTTTATTGATATTAATTTGTCACTGACTTATTAGGAGCGGTTATTTTAGTTTACACCGGCTCAGGTAAGTTTCAGGCATTTTATGGCCTTGTGAAACACTCGATGTGGCCTTTTAGACCACCAGAGGAAGTGTTTCTTCCGGCCGTTTTGGCATCGGCCCTTTCCGGCCTTTTGAAATACCAACTTAAACTTGATGGCCTGTACATCTTTACACAGTGCGTAAGCAACACATGCCGTGGGTCGTGAGTGCCATTGGACACGAATTGGGTCTTAACTATTGTTACCCATAAAACTGTCGCATTTTGCTTGTAAACATTGCTAGCATCGCAAAAATAATACATAATTTGAAAAACGAAAATTAAAATATTATTAAATAAGCAATTTAGTGACGTTTCACTTCACTAACGACTTTTGTAAAAGAATTAAGATTTTATTTTTAAAACATTCAATCAAATTGGACGGAAGAATCGCTAGCTGTTAGTATTTACATACTTACACTTTACTTAGTATACACTTTTAAGTTACTATTAAAAAATATCAAGAAATAAAATACTCGGTACAGTAAGCACAATCGCGATACAGCGTTATAGGTACTTATTAATTAGCGTTATTAAGCGTCTTTAGACATTATTTATAAATTTTACAAGGAAAATAAATGTGTAAATAACAACCGCATCTCGCGTTAGTAACATCGCAAGTAAAATGCATAGGTAAGCACGTAAATATGAATAGTTAAAAAAAAAAAAAGATTTTTCACAAGTGCATTCATATCAATCTCTTCCACATCTACCTACCTAGGTAGTACCTACGTAATGTAAAATAAAAATACGAAAACAGTGATAATACAATAACAAAATTTGGGTTGCTTATACCAATCTACAAGAAAAAAAAGGATATCAGAATACGGGTAGTACGACTCTAGAAGCTTCGAAGATAGTCACCACGGCGTTATCTATTTCGGCCATTCAGGCCTAAAGATAAGGTATCCAGCGTCTTTACAGGCATGAAGCATATATATTATCATATTATCCCCCGAAGTGTTAATTCTACTTTAATAAATCTGCATTTTTGTTACATGAAAACTGTGTGTAAATCGTAGGTGTTATGGGCTACAGTTACCGCTTACCATCAGGTGAGTTGGCTGGTCGTTTCTCAGCGAGTGTAACAAAAAAGGAGGTATCTCCAACCCCATTTATGTGGTCTTCACATCGTATACTATCGCAATAGCGTCTCATAATAAATAACATAATTAGAACATTTTTTTTAATAAAACGTACATAAAATAGAATAGAATTGTGATATAGCAAGGCCAGAGCTCGGTAATAGATCAAAAATGTACCTAAACTGTTTTTATGCACAAGATGTTTATGTACTAGAATGCTTATTAGCTATAACTACTTTAAAGTACAGTGAGCATTGCCGCTAATTGTAGGATGTCCATGTATTAACAGCAGTCTTCAGCATAGGTTTATGATGATGAAAGCTCGTTTAGTTGTTGTAGTCAAAAACCAAGACACGTAAGTATTTAACTAACTAAAATAATTTAAACAGTTATTATGAATTCGCCATAACAATATCAGTTTTGTTCATCGATTTACTAATACACAATACACATTACTCGTACACAATGGATGAAACACACGGTAAACAAACATGCATATTTAAAAAATGAAATAGGTTACAATGAATTAGACACGTCACTATTTAGTCGTCCATATAATTTGTTAACGTCGCCTAAATGTATTTACTCACAACACAGAATAAAGAATGTTCGATATTTAATTTGAATAGAATAGAAATTAGTGAAATTCTTAATTTATCTGACGTCGGTAAGAGCGTCGGTGGCCTAGTGGTAAAGGTATCCAACTCGCAAGCGAGAGGTACCGGGTTCGAATCCCACTGCCACCATGTACCAATGACTCTTTTCTGAGTTATTTACATTAGTTTAACTCTAACCAATGCTCTTACGGTGACGGAAAACATCGTGATGAAACCTGCATATTCAGGCGACTGAATGTGTAACCATGATACAATCTAGTAAGGTTCCCCTGGTAGCAGGGTCACGGAGGTCAGGTAGCTGTCGCTGCACTGTAATTACCTTATCTGCCAAATCCTGGATCATGGTCAGGGCGTACTCCGGGCCCTCTTGCGGGCCATCTTTTTCCTAGCGCTTTGTCCCGTAGTAGGTTCGGGGAACGCTTGACCGTGATCCAGGATTTAGATGTAGGTAATTACAATAGAGCGACTGACATCTGACAAGCGCGATTCAGTTAACAGGAGAACCTGACCAGATTGGATCACGGTTATATATTCAGTCGCTAGAATGTGCGGGTTTCCAAACGATGCTTTTACTCCAATGTAAAACATCGGTTAGTGTGCGTGTACATACATAACTCAGAAGAAGTCATTGGTACCGTCAGCTGCAGAGGAATGGACCCTAGAATACAATAGATATATGGTAGGTAACCAGCTGACTGTACATGGCGGCACTGGGTATCGAACTTGGCATCTCTCCCTTACGAGCCCGATCCGCTAGCCGTTACGCCACGGACGCTCCCTTGCAAGGTGGAACATGTAATATTCCCAATGTCTTGTACTTATCAACCGTAGCTAGTGGCATTGGATAGTCTCTGCCTACCCCTATGGCATATGGTCGCCCGTGTAATGTGTATGTATGAACAAATTTATTTCTCATCAAATTTTTAATACCCAAGATGTCTATTTTGAAGATGTTTATGTGAAGTCATATCTTTGTCGCGGCACATAATCTAGGTACATCAGACGAACTTCGAATTGCTTAACAAAATGGAAACTAATTGTTCGTACAGACACAACCGATCCTAGTTGGAATCACAACCATAGCCATGATTTTCAAAATCCTGGGTCCTGGGAAAGAGATACAGAACAAAATAGCAAAGTTCTTAGGGTCTTACCTTAGCCTTTGTTGTGGATATTTATAAAATATGATGTAGTGGCGGTAGGTTAAGAACTATTTAGGTAGGTCGATAAACCATTCGTCGTATAAAATTTGTTTAATTTAGACGCACCGCTAAGGTGTGAGATCGAATAAAAAATAAAAAATGTAAACACACAACTGTCAATGTCAAAGAGACTATCCAGGGATATAAAACCTTTTTTATCGGATGTATTTATTTATCAAATTGTTATACATAACGCACACTGGCTGGTAAACTTTCGAAAACGAAACAAATCGATTTACCCCCATTTATTCAATTTATTAAAAACGTAATAAGTAAAGTAACTCGGAAACTATAAGTCCTAGAATACTAGTTAGAAAACTTCAATATTAGCATGAAGTGGCCGCCATTTTGAATCTTGTATTATTTTATGTATTATTATTTGAGAAAAGCAGTATATATGTCTCGGCGTCGGTCAATCCCTCACTTTCCGAGCCTTTGCAATAATGTACCGTAACAACAAACCAAATGTTTAGAATTTCTCACCATTAATAAATAATTTAATTCTCAGCATAAATGAAAACTACACACATTTTATTGAAGCAGCATAAATACGAAACAAAAAAAACATTGTTCCCTATGTAAATCAGTAAAATATTTTTAAATATTCATATGATTTGAAATAATTCACCATTTGTATAATGTTCTTTATAGTGGCAACCCATTTGTTTGCATTTTTGATCTTTAATTCGATCTCATACCTTAGAGCCTTAATCTGGTGTTAAGTGATGACGTTGGCGTAGCACACTTCCTAAGTTCCTACGCCTATTTCGGGTAGGGAATTCCACTCGACGTGACTGCTTCGTGCTAATATTTAGGAGTATATGTTTAGCTGGTTTTTACTATTACAATCCACTCTCTTTTTTTTGGACTTGGTGTACTAGTTGGTGGCTAGTGACAATGCGGTCGAAGGCTGAGCAACGACCTCTGGAAACAGCCTATTTGCTCTTACTACTTAAATAGTATAAAACAAAGTCGCTTGCCGCCGCTTGTCCCTATCTTTTAAAGTACGCAACGGATTTTAATGCGGTTTTCAACAATAGCTAGTGTGATTCAAGAGGAAGGTTTATAAGCTAGACATAAAGGGTACCAAGATGTAAAGTACGTGTACGCGAACGAAGCCGTGCCGGGTCCACTAGCAGAGGTATATTATAGTTAAGTGATCAGTTGATTACCGAGTGCCGCAGATATGCGCGTCTCACCCGGTTCATCAACCCGCACGAAAACGCAACGCCGCGTGCGCAAGTGGTACACCGCGTCGCATAGCGCCTGCGCACAAACTTGCACTATCGCAACATTCCGCCGGAAGAAACCCGAACGGCCAAAGAAACGGGGACCGGCCGAAATTACTTAGTGTAACAAGGTTTTCGAGTCGCGTGTGCGCCATTTTTCTTTTTAACCTCCGAATGACCTAATAACCTAACCGACAGAAAAAGTCGGATAACCTCCGACCAAGTTTACATATACTTAAATATTTTGAAAGAAAGAAAGAGTATGTATTAACGCAAATAACAATACCACAACATTGTAAAAGATACAAGAAAACATAAAGACAAAAAGAATACAATTATAAGCAGAACATAAATTACACAGTGCCGATGTAAATACCTATCTGATATTTGTTTAATGTGTAGTGTAATAGATAATGTGTTGTGGTGGTGTTTGTGTAAAAAGGACCTCACTCAGCATAATGCCCCGGCGTGAACCGGAGCGCTGGTTTCCAGTGAGACCTGCTGAGCGAGGCACGGACAAATGTACAAAATATATATTAAATACAAATATACACTAAATATACTACTTAGACTGGTCATAATTATGTATTGTTGTTGTGTATCATGTGCAGTGTGAATTGTGTAGTCAGCCGGCGGCCGGGAGGATTTTCTACTTTGCTGTACCGATTTTAATGAAACAAAGCTAAGAACCATCTCGATTAAATTGGCTTTCACATAGAGGTAACTGCATCCAAATCTTTCCATCCCTTCGGGAGCTGCGACGCCACAGAGACATCGACACTTCTATTTTAGAATATAAAATTAAATTGCGTTTCGAAAAATTTTAGTTTACATTACACGTGTACCAATGACCGGTAGGAGCGTCGGTGGCCGAGCGGTTACAGTATCCGACTCGTAAGCCAGAGGTCCCGGGTTCGAATCCCGCTCCGGCCATGTACCAATGACTGTTTTCTGAGTTATGTACATTAGTTGAATACTAACCAATGCTCTTACGGTGAGGGAAAACATCGTGATGAAACCTGCACATTCAGGCGACTGTATGTGTAACCATGATCCAATCTGGTCAGGTTCCCCTGGTAACAGGGTCATGGAGGTCAGATGGCAGTCGCTCCACTGTAATTACTTGACCTGCCAAATCCTGGATCATGGTCAAAGGCGGACCCCGGGCTCTCGTTCTCGAGAGCACAACCGGGACATTAACGCCAAGATGATGATGATGATGATGACACGTGTACCAATGACCGCAGTAACTGAAAAGTGATCCCAACGTGTCGCGATAAAATTATAAATATAAATACGCGATTATTTCATTTTTTTTTTTCCGTTGTCTTAGCTGGCAAATTAAACTATGAATAATGCTGTTTAAAATCCACATCTACATCTTACTTTCGCCGTGAACATTGTCTGGGCTAATTTGAAGATAATGCTGCGGCGCTGGCTGGTAATAATAATTATGGTAGAAACGACACGACGGGGGCTATTTCATTCGTTTCTATATCCGAGAACGTTTCCACCTGCAGCTATGATGCCTAATCTATCGATTTCAATAAATAAATCAGTAGTGTCCCACTAATCAAAAGTCGAGCCGAAACCGCCCGCAGAACCAGTTTCTGCCCCACACGACCTACTTCTCCGGCGCAAGCCGTTGGAGGAAGTACATTCAACCGAGAAGCCCAAGTAACTGTTGCATAATTAAGCATAACTCCCACCCGTGCTAATGTAACCACTAGCCATTGTTACGGCGGAATAATCGTTGGGAAGGAAGTAAATAATAACTTAAGAGTTAAGATATGTCTAGTTTTTTCGCTTGCATAATGCCGGGTAGTAGGTCTTTGACCGCCATCTGGCGTGATTGTAAATGTCGATGCGGCCGAAGATGGAGCATGCCTGTCTAGAACCAGTCCATACACTCTGGGCTTGTAGGAGTGTAATACTGTTGGGAACATATTGGCAGGCAAAGAGTTCCCATTCCTTAGCCGCAGACATTATGAAAGTCGAGTCAAAGCGGTTAGTGCGGATAGATGGTAGCAGTTTCACCATTATTATATCAACGACATAATAAGGGTGACATTTTTGCTTGCTTCTTGTGCCTCGAAAGCGAGAACTCTAACGCAATATTCTTAACGAGTGGCTCCGGTAAACATTTCGAGTTCAGTGTGCTCGTTCATATTATTATGTCATATGACATGTGATTATGATGCTGATTGCCTTAGACACGATCAATCCCAGTTTCGAAAGGCTAAAATGTCAAATGTTCAAGCTCGGTGCGCTCGCTCATTAGTAGATTTAAGTACCTTTCAGTTATTTATTTACATACCATGAGAGGTAAATGTATTATTAAATAAGGCTTTAGAATGCGTCGAACAATTAATTGCTGGTCTATAGCAAGTCAGAAATGTATGCAAATGGTCCCTCATCGCTAAAAGGCTCTAAGACATAAATCGCCTTGGATAACGTAAGTCGAAGGGGTTGGTGCTATTCAGCTCTACCGTATACCACACGGCAAGGATGCTTTTACAATGCACGAGATTTCGCGATGAAGGAAACTAACATCGTAAACAACCTTGGTCTGGTCATATCTTAGACGTGCACTAAGCCAGCGTGGGGAGCTAAGATCTAATTCTATCTTACCAAGATTTGCAGGAAGTGATTGTGAGCTAATTGATCAAGTACGTGTAATCTCACACTAACAACCTTTTAGTTTTTTGTAAGATATTTCCTTGTAATTTTACATAAAAGAACAATCTACAAGTGAGAACAAACGCATCTACAAGAGTTTGAAAGAGCCAATTAAAATCCATACAACCATGTGCTGTTTTTTAAGCGCGTCGTCGTCATTGACGCATCGTTGTATATTTAAAAGGAAACAACCCAGATGCATTGTGTTTGTTTCTTCCCGCGAACATGTAATGGATATGTTACGGTCAATGTAACAAGGCATGATTACAGAACCGAATCTACAATTTGGAATTTTAAAACCTGGCGCAGAAATTTGGAAGTCAATTTGATGCCTTATGTATCTTAATAATTATCAGTTTGCCCAACAGTTGCGTAGCAGTATTCATAATGACCGGGCAATGTGATAAATAATGAACTGTGTGAGCACGTTTAGTCAAGGTTGAAGACACGTCCCTTCAACATCACAATAAACAATCTAACGAGAGTAATTAAACATAGGTAGGTTGATGAGTATAATACTTTTAGTGCTATTTGTTCGCCACTCCACTCTTTGTCTTTCTACCTACCCGGTCATCGGCTCTACACGGCGACGCATTTAGATTTGCATTTCGACTAATTGGGATGCATTTCCATAAGAATTTTTTATTTCCATATTGTGCTGTTTCGGTCTTTGGTCTTCCACCATCTTACACGAACAAACCGTTAGAGAAAAGCCGATTCGCTAGAACTTCGTCGACCATGTGGTAGGGCCCCACAATACCCCGGCTTATTGAAAATATACCTACAACTGATTTTACTACTTATTTGTACAAAATTTCGAGCTTATAAGAGTCAGTGTCAGGTCAGGAACACATTTCCGTTAAAAAACTAATATCAAAAAGAAAGAATATAGTGAAATTGGCAACATGGCGTATATTAACGAATCATACATGCAAATGTGCGGTTTTAGAGCTCGTAAAATATGATATCGTTTCAAGGTGAACTCAATTCACGCACATAACAAAATTGATGACTCATGTTTCGACATTTACCGGTCACACGCGAGTCGCGAGCATCAGCTACACTAACTTTGTGAACTGGCTTTCGTGCTTGTGAGTAGAGTAGCCCATGTCATGTTCTACTCCAATTCAGGTAACTATTCTACTAAACGTTCAAAGAAATCCGAGAGTCGGCCGTTCTGTCCAAGGATGCCATGACATCGAGTGAATCGAAATAAGAATTCTAAAATGTTTGTTTGGCCGCGCTTCACTTGACAATGCATACATTTTTCTAAGGTAAGTTTGTATGAGTCGTCTATTGGTTAAGTAGCTATTGTCATTACAATTTCCTGGCTTTTGAAATAATAACACTTTCACGCTGACGCCAACGCGTCGTCAGCATAAACATGCCCAATAAAACTTGAATTGTGGAATAGGTATATTCAACGGTCGGTAGTCTTCAGTTTTAAGTTTCCGTTATTTATATTTATTCAAGATTCTTTTTTTTTTGTCAGTATAATGTCAAAGAAATATAATACTTGCTACTCTACTTGGAAAGCGGTGTGTCCCAGTCTTTCTTAATTTAGTATTTCTTAAGCTAGTTTGCCTCCTTTTATTATAAAAAATACATACATAATAATATCACACCTTTTCGTAGGCTCGATTATTTTATAGACGGAAGTGTAACAGGTAAATTGTGTTAGTTTTGTCTTTATATACATCAAATATCCGCTTACTAATTCATAATAGGAAATTTATATTTATATAATTTAATTTATTTTTTATTTTTCGCGATGACAAAAGAGCAGACAGCCCACCTGACGGCAATAATTAATAGGCATAAGCTACAATATATAAACGATACGCAAACGCACACTACTAGTAATAATAAAATGTCCGTGCACTGATAAAAAATAAAATAGTCCCGGTTGTGTTCTCGCGCACGAGGGCCCGGGATCCACCGTGACCATGATCCAGGATTTAGCAGATTAGGTAATTACAGTGGAGCGACTGCCATCTGACCTCCGTGACCCTGCTACCACAGGAACTTGACTAGATTGGACCATGGTTACAGATTCAGTCGATTTCATTACGATGTTTTCCCCCACCGTAAGGGCATCGGTTAGTGTTCAACTAATGTACATGCCCACCTGCCTGTAAGCCGTCACCGTACCACATGAACGTTCCAAAACCCAGATCGAGGTTGCACCGAAAAGATCACATCGCCGCCCAAAACGTTTCAACCCGCGGCGAGATTGCGTTCTGCTGAACCGGTTGCCCAATTGCAACGGTACAGTTCGTGACTAAGCTTGTGCAAGTACGCCGAGCGTTGGGCAATTATGGAGAAGGGAGAGGGTTACGCTGACAACTGCCCCGTTAATGTGCCGGTCGTGCCGTGAAAGAATGCTTAGATGCACTCATTGCGACCATCTTTACGTAAGACAAATAACAGGTTACGAGTGTTTTATGAACTGGCCGGCTGCGATTAAGTCATTAGAAGAAATATCTACGTGTCGCAGTTTAAGAGGGATCGATTTCCATACTTAATTCCTCTTAACATTGTTTCATTTATGAGGAGTGTTTAGTAATTTGGTTTAAACTCTTAGTAAATGTATCAAATTAACCGCGAAATGGCTTTTTAAAGCTTAAGTAGTTAAACCGAAAAAACCCACCATTAATTAATGGATTTTATTATTTTTCTTTTTCATTGCTTTGTTTTATATTAACAACATATAGAAATCCATTTCACAGTTAATTTGATTTCTTTACTACGGTCAACTGCACAAACTTACATTACATAAAATTGGTATGAAAACGGCTTTGTTGATAAACATAACAGGGGTATCCCCTTATACGTTTATCAACAAAGCCGTTTTCACAAGATATAAGGGATACCCCCTTATATGTTGGGGTACCCCTGATACGTTGATCAACAAAGCCGCCCCGAAGTAATTACTGCACTTGTTCGGCTTCATTCGGATTGTGCCCATCGGGTAGTTCATTTGGATCGAAACAATTCGAATCGACAATGTTTGTGAAACGACAAATCCGACCCCCGTAGCAACTACAGATGCTTATGTGCGATTGTTATTACCGAACACTCATCTGCATAATGGATTTTACCGCCCGGCTGTGCCAATTAGTGCAGGCCCGCGCATCTGAATAGCAACCCTGATATTCATCGAAATGTAATCGTGAATCGGTGCTTTGATACAGGTTAGTCAAAGGCAGGCAAAGGGTGCCTCGGTATGAGTCCAGAATTTAAATTTGTAGTTTTAATTTGGTCGTCTACCTGCTTGTATTTTCGTGTCTCCGCCAGCATTAACGACGTTATTTTAATAGAACAACCGCATTTAGAGACTAGAGTAATAAGTAAAATGAGTAGAAAATATTAAATTTAGATAATGACTTTTTTCTCTGTATTTCTTGTAATAATTTACGGATTTTATAATATCTTACCAGTCTTAGTTTGCATATTTGCATATGCACACATAGCATTGCGAATTAAGCGCGTGATGTGATAGGTACTTCATAGCTAATCAATTGGTTACCGACAGTGGTGAAAACTAGTCATTAATGTTGCTGTTGGTAACAACGTTATTGTTAACTATTCCATTAACGTCGATATTAATGACGTCAGTCATTAAAAAAAAAAATTTCTCAACCTTGCTGGAAGGACGCTGAGTAGCATTCATACTTTTGTTAAATATATAGATTGGCGTAAAAACAATTCATCCTTAAACGACTGTTTTCGAGTACATAATTGGAACATTACGCTATGAGTGTAGATAAAAGTTTTTACTGATTAAAATATTAAAAACGACTTTACACGACCCCGGTTTAAAAACTGATAAAGGAGGGCGTACATTTTGTAGTAGGAGGAAAACACACAATGACATGTTGACTGCCACAGGGCCGGAGCACACCAACCCAGGGTTGCCACCCGTACTGTAATATAGAGTAATTCTTTATAGAGAAAAGGCCTAACAGTAAATAGTATATGTGTCGATATAGTATATGTATCTATAGTATTTATGATAGGTATATTGTTTGTATCGTATTGTATTTATTGTAGGGATATGATATATAATATTTTATTTATCATCTTTCTCGTTAATAGTATTTGTTATTTAGTTAATTAAGTATACTTGCTCTCTGTTCCGCTTTTGGCACCTACTCACTCACTTTACGCATGGCCTACTGGTTGACTGGTAGATAAAGCCTGATGGCTTTAAGTCCGCCAATTGTAATAATTTTAGTGCAATAAAGTTTTTAAATAAATAAATAAATATATAATAACTTACCATATTTTAGACAATTGTACTAGACATTATAAAAAAATAATATAGTACGAAAAATTCTATATTTTCATTGATAATACAACTGTTGGAGTGGTAGGAATGCTACGATCATCAGTCTCATGCTTGTTCCACATTCGTCAACCTTTTCAAATCGTCGGTTCAAGAAACTATTCACCTGACCTTTCTTTAAAATATCTACGATTTGAAAATATTTCCTAATTAATATAAAATGTGTAAATTTCTCAAATGTACTTTATATTTTGCTATTAATAAATAAAAATACAATTTTTCTCCGAAAAAAAGGTAGCAACCCTATACCCACCCTACGCCGACAACGGCCGGACCGTGTCAGACAATACCAGAATGGAGTAGCGCCCGTCAATGTCAGGCAGAGCCGGACCGCGCCCAACACATTATTCAGCTATATTATAAAACTACCTACCTAGATAGCCGTGTGGAGTACGGCAGAGTAGAATATCACCATTACACTTATGGGTGTCGTACAAGGCGACTAATGTTTTCGAGGCAAAAGATCAAGAGTCTCCGCAGTCTGGAAATTGGGCAGCAGCATTTTCCATTGTTATATTTAAACACTGCGATTTCCAATGCTCTAACGGCGAGGGAAAACATCGTGATAAAAGCTGCACATTCAGGCGACTGAACGTGTAACCAAGATCCAGTCTGATCATTCTAGCAGGATCACATGACAGTCGCTCCACTATAATCACCTGTCAAACACTGGATCATGGTCATAGCGGACCCCGAGCCCTCGAGCACGAGAGCACAACCGCGCGTTAACGCCAAGACGATTTTTCTTTTTTTAAATACCTAAAACTGTAAGCCAGTCCACCAATTCACAAGTACAACGCGGGGCCCAGCTATCGACCAATTCATTTATATTGTAGGGAAAAGAGCGACTCGGCCCGACACCCTACCACGGAGTACAGGATCGATATCGCCGAGTACGAATGACATGTATTTATAGCCTTACCACAAGAGTGTCATTGTAAACGTTCGCCAATTAAGTTTACAGTGCAACGGATCGGATTCATAAATTGATGTAAAAAAGCCCCTACTAGATCCGAATGGGCAAATCGGTATAATAATTGGATCACCAAGTACAACAAAATAAAAAATCATTAAATTAATGCACGGTTTTCGTATGGAAACTACCACAATTTTCTAAATACCTAAAATATTTTTTATGATGTCGACACCAACAAACATACATAGCGTTGCGTTTTTGACATGGAAGTATAATGTAAATATGCTTCCGCAACGGTGTTGATAAACCTTTGTATCATTAAGGAACATCGGATGTGGACGCAGTAAAAACATGTTTCGAAATGTTTCAGATACAATTAGAAAGTTTTATAAACAAAAGTGAACTTTTTGCAACATTTTGTAAACACCTGTGTGGGAACACCTTTATGGTTAGGTTGGAGATAGGATTTACTTATTACCATCCTTATCATAATGCTGACGCATGAAAACTAGTCAAACAAATCGGTTGAACTGACCTTATAATAACTCTTAAATTGCCAGCGAGGTGGGTGAAACTTCGATTTCCACGTAGCCTTGGCAAGGTAACGTATCCGTTCATACAATATCTCATTGACTTGATCGGGTCACGCGCAACAAAAGGTTGCGCCGGCGCAGCGGACCGAGACAATATACGGAGTTGCTTGTTGCTACTTACAAAAGCGGAAAGAGTTTATATTATGATCAGATTCCACTAATAGTACTAGTATAGGTCTCGAAATATCCCTATATGATCCCTAATAGACACTTCTTTCAAGTCGTTCTCGTGCCCCCCTTGAAATATTTTACATGAGAATTGTAAGACTCTATACAGGATACCGTACGCATGTGCCCGTAATAACAAACAACTTTTACTACGGAAACAACTCTGAAATCCCAAAAAAAATCAGCTATTTCAAATATTTTGGCATAATTAGTTTTGAATTTTGTAAGAAATAGTTGGTGCTATAGTAAAAGTTGTTTGCTATCAAGTGCACATGCATACGGTACCTTCTTAGTATCATGAATTTGATGTTTCCCTGAATATATGTTACCGGAAATGTGTAAAGGCCCGGGTAATATGAATAATGCCACTGTCACTTATTGAGATTAAAATTGGACAAAAACAGAACTTTAAAAAAAATATTTCTGTCACAGAACGCGAACAGCGAAGCGACGAGCGTGTTAGTTAACACGTCAGAACTAAATCTAAAAAATGTCGGAGAGGAATTTTACAAACTGGCGCGCGTTTTTACAATTACTCTTGCAGCTACGAATCGAGTGTTTTTTGAGCGCCTGAGCAGTGGAATTTTCCCGTGTTTTTGTCTACATAACCAACCACAAAACATAAATTTCCGCCTAACGCTCGATCGAGTTTTGACAATTGTCATGACTGCAACAGATGAGATGCAGTCAGAACAGCCTTTGAAAACATCTATCTACTGAATTAAATAATTAAGTACAGAGGTAATCCACATTAGAGGTATCACACAATAGGCCGTGTGGTGTCCGGCAGAGTAGAATAGCACCAACCCCTTACATTCATGGGTGTCGTACAAGGCGACTAATATTTTCGATGCAAAAGATCAAGAGTCTCCGTAGTCTGGAAAATGGGCAGCAGCATTTTCCATTAATATATTTAAACACTGCGATCTCCAACCCGCCTGCCAAGCGTGGAGATTATGGCAATAACCTCCCCTTTCGTGGGAGAGGCCCTAAGTCCTGCAGTGGACTGTTACGGGCTGTGATGATGATGATGATGAGGTAATCCTGTCTTAGTGGCTATCAAACCGTGAAAACCTAATTTAAATTGATTAGGTATTCATAAAGTTATAGACATATTTGTAACGCCAGAAATGTATGTGGATGGAAATGTATATGGAAAAATAAGGGAAGGTTCAGTTAAGCTTAGCGATTGTTTATTTTATTTTACTGCAGAATACATAATTTTTTGTTTAAAAATTTGACTTTTATTAATACTCTATCATCAGCCTTTTCTCCCACATACAACTTTCGAATGACTTTCAAACATAGCAAGGTATCTAACCTAACCTAAGTTACGTAGCTAAAATAGTTAGGCAGCGTACACAGTTTCAAAGCTTCGCTATATATTCGTTGATGAGGTTTTATCAAAAGCTTACATCGCGCATTTCATTTGGACAGTCGCCAGTGTTTTTATGAGCTGGGGGAGGGGGGTTCAAACAAGCAAGCGAGCGACCCGCGAGGTACCTGATGTACCTGATAGACATAACCTTTTGAAGAACCCCAAGTTGTAGTGCAAGAGCGAAGACTTCGAGATCCAGGTCCCGCTACCCTCACCTACACTAGAGACATTTGCGTAAAATACTGGGTTCAATAAAAATACATATATGAATCTGACGTCACACTACCCGCAAATCGCAACGATAGCAAATCGAAAATGCAAATCAACGAGATACTCGCACTAGTACTACGGACTAGCGAGAATCACAAAAGGGCGCAGAATTACGTATCCCATAAGTCTCAAGTCTTGGTACCTCAAATATGATCACATAAGTGTTGGTCATAAACTATTTAATGCAATAGCATCCATAACTAGCAGCCGTTTACGCAATCAAAACAATCCGTCTTACGCAACGTAATCGGTTAACATTAACACATGATCCATTAGGCAGAGATTAAGAAAGAGTCAATGATATACTGTATTTTCGTCATTTTATTTTACGGTTATCATCGGTTAAATGAAAAATATTTTCTCAGCAATTTTATCTTATTGATCAGCAACTTTAAAACAGCAAAAATATCAAAAGTGATTAATGCAATACTGGTCAGCTGTAATATACTTTAGGCATTTATATATACGAGACCATTTGCGCAACAGTAAATCAGAATTGACTCAATTTTAGTCAGAAAAACCACAACATTGGTCAGATTACTTTTTTAATTTTTAGGATAAATTGAACGCGCTGTTGTTATGAATAATTTAATGATACAAATTATGCCAAAATGTATGAAACAGCTTGAAGTCCAGGGTACGGGTCCAGGGGACCTCCCCGTATTACTAGCATTCATACAATACGGAGGTCATTTGAAATGGTAACGCGGGCAAAAAGCGACTCTCGTCATAAAACCTATTTTAACGCGGACGAAGTCGCGGGCAAAAGCCAGTTGTAACTAAGCCCAAGTCTCGGTCATATGATTAAAAACAAGATAAACGTTAACATACACGTCATGTGTTTTTAATTAATACCTACACAATCGTTAGGTTCCAACTATAATCTTAATAATTACGACTTTATTTTTTTATTTTTAGAAGTAGCCAGGCATTTGACCGCCACCTCACCTGACCTGTAGGCTAATTACGTAAGTCTGTTGCCAACAATTCTCTGATTTCAATGATTGAAATTTTTACTTTTGCGATTACGTATGATCGATTTAATAGTTTCAGTCAATTGCAATGGAACTTTGTTAGCAACTGAACCCATTAAATCGATGACACGGAACCGCAAAAGTAACAATTTTAATTATTGAAATCAGATAATTGTTGGCAACAGGGTAATTAGCCTACTGGTGGTAAGTAGCGATGCGGCAGAAGAAGAAGGAACAATCTATTTCACTATAGCCTTGAAGGCGATCCCCGCCGCCGTGAATCTCGCGCGAACAGAATGTGCACAGGTCTTAAAAACAATTATTACCTAGGAAGGTAGGTTATAATTTGCGTAGTTGCTTTATATTTTTTTATTGTAAGTGGCCTATTCCAGCTTTCAATATGCCCCACATACAATAAACAAAATAATAGGTCTTTATTACCAAAACCTCGAAAACACGACGCGGCGATTTCGACGAGCACCGATCGAGGTCACGATACCTCGATATTGAAACATAAACATTGCGTTGCGTTACTATATTTGTGCTCGGCGCTTGCCCGCTAATAACGTGAAATAATACACAACGCGATATTTTTTGCTTTCCTCTCGGGGCAGTCTGAATGTCAAAACTCGCGTGTCTTTTTTTGTCATCGAAAAAAGAGGGGTGTTTTGAATTTGTCGTGTGTATTTCTTAAATTTATTTATACTTGATTATTTTATTGCACATAATATACAATTGGGGCACTTACTGCCATTAAGGCTTTATCTTCCAGTCAACCAGTAGACCATGTAGAAAGTCTAAGTCACTGTGTGGACTAAAATGGTATACTTCCGCCTATAATTTATGCTGGCTACGTTTTCCTTCAAACCAGAACACAAAATATGCGCACATGATTAAAAAGTGACTAAACCCCAACCAAGTCATTTTATTGTAGACAGCGGTTGCTGCCACAGGGTCTGCCTGAGTTGCTTACTTTTGGATCGAACTAGAACGTGTCATTTTCCTTTGATCCCAGCTGTAAGGCCTTTTCTGTATTCGACTGTACGTACGTACGTGTCATGAACACTGCCGTTCTCACTTCAGTGCATCCACATGAAACTTCGTAAGAAATAATCGTTTCTGTGACCACATAATTGGCATGCCAGCCAGCAACATATTGTTTATCAGTCGGAAAGTCAACAAAAGCTTATTATTTGCGAATCAACAACTTCCTTTTGCCGGTTAGCAGTCAGCACACGACACGTTATATCGTGTCAATTAAGCAGGTAACTTTACAAGGTAATATTACGTTTTAACTTATGAAATAATAAATGTGAAACCTACTAATTAATATCGCTTCCATCCGAAAGTCCCGTAAAATGCTTTAATGAAAGACTAACGAAAGGAACGGCCA
Organism: Blastobasis adustella; assembly: GCA_907269095.1. Lineage (NCBI taxonomy): Eukaryota > Metazoa > Arthropoda > Insecta > Lepidoptera > Blastobasidae > Blastobasis > Blastobasis adustella. The sequence goes on along the minus strand of OU026114.1, from coordinate 2,789,997 downwards.
ATTCCATTACAAGTAGGAGCAACCGTGTACACATTAAACAAATAATAAAAAGACGAATTTACCTTCTATATTTATGCACGATAATAATATCAGGCTTCTGTCTTTTATTAGTGGAGTAGAATTAACCGAAAATAAGGTGTAGCTTGAGGTGTATGGAACAAATTATAACAAAAAATTGTATTGCGGAAAATGATAGGTCTCTTCTAATCAACATACTAAAAATCTACACCTGTACCTTTAGTGCTTTCAGCGTGAAAGGGTTCCCATTTTGTGGTTATTCGTAAATATGTTAAAAACAGTGGGTCCTACGGGAATATGGTCCATTACTAAATTAAAGCTTATTAAAAATTATATTCAAGCTTTGCTTCACAAGTCATTTCGAAACCTAACCTAACCCAACCGTTTACGAGCAACACTCTCTCGCTTGTGACGGTAGGCAAAATACAATTGTCTTTGGATTTACATTTTATTAGATTGCCGCAATAATCATTTTTGTTACAATTAGTTCCACCTCTAATATTCTACTGCACGATATCCACATGTATTCTAAAATGGCAAACTCGTGTATGAACAAAACATATCAAAAGTCTAATGTTTTGAATCGGACCGTATACAGCTGCCGTCAGCTTCAATGTTCCTTGCATTTTTATTCGATAGTAGGTACACCATCGCGACTTTCGTTTATATTTCATAGCGGTTACGATCATTCTTTTGCCAGTTTGCCACCAAACGCAGCGACTTGCGAGTTTTTAAATGGAAATCATCCTACAATCTATGGTATGTGAAATATTGCCATAACTGTGAAAGTCTACATTATTTTTAAATAATGTTTACATACGAGCGGGCGGGCTGTGCCTCCATACATTATCAGTTCATAATCAAAGTCATATATCTACTAAGCCCTCAATTTTGCGTGATTATTATTGCACAACAGTTACACCTTAAATTTTGTCATGTCGATATCAGTCACATTCAGATAAGCCATTTTAAAGCTAGTAAACCTAACTTATAACCATCGTAATCAATACGTTTGCCACGACTAGACATAACTGCATGAATACAAAAATACACAGCTCGGACATTTTTTAAAGTGTTTTTCGGGTTTATTACCGCGTACCTTGGTTTACGACTAGCCCATTAGATATTTCGACGCAGTTATTGTATATGCATTATGGTATTTATGGTCGACTGAGAAATACTTATAAAATGTCCAATAATAACCGACATTTATGGTCGACTGAAAAATACTTATAAAATGTCAAATAATAACCGACATCATTACAAAATAGAAAAGAAGAAATGCATTATTTAAAATATCGTCTTCATGCTCATGCATGCACTTTCTTTGATTATTAAGCATGAAATTGTTGACCGAGGTCTAGCACTAGCGACCCTGATGATTGGCACTCCGTGATGACCCTGACCCTGACCCTGACCCTGACCCTTGTTGAACAGACTTGGGAGCCGATTGGCGCCCCATGATTATAAATTATTTATTATTATTAAAGTGTTATCACAGGGAGAGAAATGCATTCGCTCAAACTAAAGATAAGGTGGTCTGTAATATTGTGTAAAACATCTGTTATGAACGCCAATAGCTCCTTACCACAAGCAAAGAATAAAAATTCACAAATACACATGAATTCATTCGCTTTACACGCCAAAAAACGAAATCGCTTAGTTTTATTACAAAACACGCTCTTACTCGTATTACAAATAGACTGTTATTAGAAGCTGAGTATCTTCCGTCTATTGCTCACAATAAAACGTACAAAGAACACAAAATGACGAAACGTCACGCTATTGTAACATTTAGACATATCTGTTTTTACATAGGCTTGCAATGTTCTATTAGGAAATATACTAATCAAAATAATAATCTGCGATGAGGCAAGGCTTAATTCACGCTAGCGTTTAAAAAGTACACATTTATAACACATTTCTTCGCTTTCTCGAGCTTGAGCTCTTTAATAGAGTTGGTAAAGAATATAGGGCACTATCGGAAGTTCATGATGTTAAATCTCATCAGAACACAAATTATAGGCGTGTGATCTACTTATCTAAAGTAGATCACACGCCAAAGAAGGAAAATATGTACAGGTGGTACTCACCGATTTTGGCACTGCTGAAGACGATCAGGGCGTGCGTGTCGTCCACCCACTTGATCTCGAACCCAGTGTCCTTGTACTCGCTAAACAGCGAGAGCAAATCGTTCGTTTTGAATTCACTAGGAAAGTCGTACACTTCAACCACATGCGCGAAACTCTCGTCGTATGCTCCGTTGAACAGCTGCTGTCCCTTCGTCTGGTACTGGTCGTAGTTGTTCTTCGGTTTGCTGATCTGCACCTTCCCGACCGTCGAGGTCAGCTCCTCGAGCAGGGAGGGGTCGAGGCACTCCCCGCTGTCGTCGAACACGGCGTCCCAATCGTTCTCCTCCCGCTTCAAGGACACCTTCGGCTCCAATTTCGGTTTCCGCTTCCTCGTGTCCGGTTCCTTCACCTCCTTCCGAGGCTCGGGCTCCTTTTCCTTCTTCTGGTCCACGGGATCGGATATCACCAGCACATCCGAATTGAAACTCTGCTTTATTATCCTCTTACTGCTGCGGTTGATCTCCTGCGACGCGCGCTTCAGCACATCCTGCTCGTCGTCCTCGTCCTTGGTGTAGCGGAACTCTGTCTGGATGATGCTGGGCGGACTGGACTCGTTCAGCGCCATGGTGTCGCCGGGGTCATTGGTCTGCCAGTCGCCGTCCGCGCCGTCGCCGTACTCGCTGTAGTAGGTCGGCGCGTAGAACCCTAGCTGTCCGTTCGCGAAGTAATCGCCTATGTAAAAGTTATTCTCGCCCACTTCGAGGTCGTTACAACTATCATCACTGTATGACTTTACACTATCACTATTTGGCACTTGGTAGACTGGGGGCTCAGATTCTGCGTCCCTGGCGGCTGCTTGATCTATGCTCTGTTCCCCGTGAGCTTTTTGGTTTCTGAGGTGCGGTGGGGTATACACGTTGCAGAAGGTCTTGTCTATGGACCTCCGCGGCGTGTTGTGTATCGATTTGTCTCTGGGGCCCGGCGATTTGGGGCACTTGAGCGGTTCTGTCGGGTGGGTCGGTTTCTTTGCGTCGGGTTTAGAGTCCTCACTGGCGCTGTGTTCGGCGGCCCGCAACGCGCGCGGCACATACACCGCTCTGTCGGGGCGTCGGGGCTTCTTCGCTCCTGACCTAGAGACATAAAGAGAATTAAAATTGTATAGAGACACTACTTATTACATCTAAAGGGCATAATTACATTACGAGCGACTCGATACGGTACAAGAGCGAGCGATCGTGCGCCGCCGCCGCGATCGCCGGCACCCGGGAGCCATCACGAATTAGCAAAACAAACAAACGCGCTCGCCGTGGCGCGCAACACTCCATAACAGTTGGCGCCTCGCAGCCATTAACCAAAAGAGTCACGTAACAGCGAAGGAGGGCAAGGTCGGCCGGCGAGTGTCCAATATTCGTACCGCCTCTCTCTCGGCGGCACACTTTGCCCGCTCTTGCAACAGCCGGCGGCCGCCGGCGCGGCCGAACGAGAACGACAGTGTTTCCGAACTACCACACTGTGACTTATTGGGTATTAGAAATTGGGGACTGTATAATTAATTGGCTATTTGAAATACAGAATTGCGACGATTAAAGTAAGATTGTTTCAAGTCGTACTGGCACAGTTGTTCTACCTTATTATTCTGCATAAATCCTTAAATAGTATTGTGCTTATCCTTGTTCTCCTAATTGTTATAATTAGTTGTGTCGCCATAGTTGATCTTGTATGGTTAAGTTAGGTTACTGTAACCTTGTTTTAGAATCTAGATCGTTAAAGCTAAGAGAAATTCTAACAACATCCCAAAAATTCAAAACCAAAAGCAAGTGCGTCTTTCGTTACTGGTTTAAATTCTTTAATAAAGTTTCCATAAACAGACTACTGAAACCACGCGCTCAATTTATCAACTAGACTCTATGCATTCTTGTGTGAATGTGTGAACTTGATTTTGGCCGCTAAGTAGGTACACTTGTTACATTTTCTTCGGATTCAGTGTAATATGAAAATACTAATCGTGCAAACTTATAGAGCGCGGTCCGGCTCGGCCTGGCATTGTCGGGCAAGGGACCGGTCGTGGTCGGCATGGGGTGGGTTTGCTGCGGCCATGGGGCGGCCAGCGAGCGTGTCACTGTGTGTTTCCTTCCTATCCCTCTACTTTTTGACGACTGAAAGAGATATTTATTGTTCTAATGAATAAAGAACTTTTGAGTTTTACACAATTTAGCATTACATACTGATTCAGAGATTCAGGTCGCGGAGTTCTATTCCACAAAGCAGTGTTGGCTACATGTAAATGCAGGTAGTTTCAGTTTAAATGATAATGGCTGCTGACTTGCGGCAGTAACTTGCTCTCGCTACCATTCGTGAGAATGTTGCTTACGAGTAAGTATTGCGATTATAGGTTGACAATGATAAACTGTCTTCTGCTTTCACTTATTTCCTTCCTAAAGCACAGGTACGTATTCAACAATTTCTGTTGTGCTCGCAATTTTTTTGGCCTTCGTACCCCAAGGGTAATATCAAAAGGAACCCTATTACTAAGTCTCCACTACCTGTCCGTCCGTTCGTCCGTCACATTCCTGTATATTTGGAATCGTGACAGCCAGGTACTTGAAAGTTTCACAGAATATGATACAATTAAAATTAAATAATGTAGAAAATTGAATCATGCTTTGTACGATTAATATAGTACAAAAAACCAGCGTAGGCAGGGCACGCAGTACGTTTCGAATTTACAAAATTTGACAAATTACATGTTGCTCGGGCATCAAGATCGATTTGCTGGTAATGGCAAGATTGGTTAGTGATATTTGGAGACTAATGCGCGCTATGTGGAGTGTGAGTTTGCGATGACGTCTGCCTATAAATTAGCTCTGGGGTATAGTCTCTCACAACTGGTTCACTCTCTAACAAGAACTGTTCTAATCAACCACATCAGCGGTAGCGTCTGAATATGATGATTTTCTATTTTGAACTATGCAGGCTGACTTCAAATTTATGATACCAAGCGGTACTATATGCATGTGCTCGTGTTAACAACTTATTACTGTGGCACCAACTCTGAAATCGCAAAATAAGAATCAGCCGTGTCATACAAAATTGTAAACTAGTTCTGTCAAGTTAAAATGTTAGATACAACTGATTTTTTTTTGCAACTTCAGAGTTGGTGCCATATTAAAAGTTGTTTGTCATCACGAACACATTTTGAAGTCATCCTGTACATCTGTTTACCTGAGAAGGTCACAATGTTACACCGATTTGCAAAGTGCTTTCGATTTGATTCCCAGCTGGGCAGAAATTGAAAATAATAAGGGTATATTTGTGCTTATCTTTGAATGTATCCATCGTCCACCAGCGACGCAGAAACCCTAGCATGGGCTTTTGAGCGTAGAACGTCATCTATTTAGTTGTACGGTTGTTATAAATACCTTTTTGTATCAAATTTAATAGGCGCGCAATTATGCAATAACTATTTCCAAAAGGCATTTCTGTAAAGTAAATCAAAATCTAAAATACAAGTTGCAATCTCGCACAAACCCTACAGCGGTACCAATCATACTTATTAAGTACACGCACTGCACAAACAACGAGAACAATCAAAATTTAATAGCAAGTTAGCATTTTGCAACTAGGCTGTAATCGGGGCCGCTGCAACTATACTATGGCGCAATTCCGTTCATATAACGAGTCAGCCAGGGCGGTCCAATAACTAGCATCACTTGACAAGTTGACACGTAATTCTATTATGCCCAACGGAATCCGAACTAGACAGCTGTATTAGGAAAGTGTCTTGAAAGCTTATGAGAGTTATACTGAGATCATAGTTCGGGCATGTTGCGCTTGTTACAGATGTTAAGGAGTTATTAAGTGTTCTTCTTTCTTCAACAGCCCAAACCAGTCCACTGCTTGACCTGAGCCTCCTCCATATCAGTGGAGGGTTATGTTATGACGTTGTCCACGCTTACCAGGCTGATGAGTCCCAATGCTTAAAATATACAACGTAGAAGAAGGTGCAAGCTGATTAGTTTCCGAGACATATCCCGATTGAATCGGAGCCGCCCGACTGGGGAAGTACCTCCGCCATATACAACAACGCAGCCAAACAACACAGTTTTAAATAGTATTGTGATTCTGAGCAAGGTCTCCAGTGTTCCATGGGGCGGGGAACCGTCGCTTTGGTAGTGAAGCGGCCTAGTATTTACTTGTTTCGTACCAGAGGAAAGAGTCTCGGGGTTTTAGGTGGTCAACGCATTGGTGTTGCTAATGACTATAGGTAGCGTTGACCACTGTCCATCAGGTGAATGACGAACATTTTATTCTGGCGGACACTACACGGCTATAAATATAATAAATTAATCCCTGTTTTCTCATGGGCCCAGCACTTTGCCCCACCGGTGGGATCACGAGGAAGACTTATTTCTCGTAGACCCACTGACTGATAACCCACTCATGGCACTGATTGACTTTTGTAATATTCCATAACGAAAGTTATGGAAGTCGCAGGCAAGTCGAAGGCGTTAGACATAGCAATATTCAACATGCACAGTAGAAAACGCTGCTGCATATTTTTTTGATCTATTGACACACACGAACATCCGTCACAATTAAGACAAATGTCATAGAGCAAATGCTTGCCGCCACTGCCGTGTTGAAAAGGCAACAAAATCACAAGAGGGCATAACCTAAGCGTTACTAAATTAACGTTTGTAACATATTCAGCATTGATACGAAAACATGTTTCTAACGATCGTCATCACGTCCGCCACTACAGGGGGAAAAACGCAAAACACAACATGATGACATCAACTAATCACTCGATATTTACAGAGTACCACTGCACGTTTCCTCACGGGCCGTAGGTACGTACGGCCGATTGAACACTTAAACAAAAACACATGACTGTAGAGCTGCAAGATGATTCTACCAAAAGTGTGGATACACTTACTGGGAATCAAAATGGAGAAGCGCCACCTCCGACATGCGTTACTGCACTGAACTCGCAAAAATGTCCGAACTCCGAGCACTCGGTTATCAATCACGCGTCACTGTAAGCTGACGTCACACTCGCGTCTCACAGCGGCGGCGTCTCGGCAACAAATGATAGGAAACGACGTTGTTTTGGTACCGACCTGGTCTTTTCCTGAGGCAGCGAGGCCGGGTGCGCGAGCGGCGGCAGCTTGCAACCTCCCACCGAGTCTGCGAAACAGTGTTACATAAAGTCACCATGCGGCGAGGCAGTGCGGCCGACTTAGTTAGCCGGCGTGGGCACGTGACCGGTTGGCTTAAATGTAAATATTGTAACGCCAAATAAAATGCGGCGTTGGTATGCTTAAAAAGGGAATCGTTATGCATTTGCTGACTTCATCGTGGCAGATACAGTACAGCGACGTAATAGCTATGAGCATGTAAATAATTAGACTAGCAACGAAATAATTAAATAACTTACTACACTGGACAGCAAAAAAACCGGGCCACCCGGTAATATGGAACTTTATTCGATTTTCGCAAAACTTACAACTATCAAAGTTTTACTTACCGATAGTGCGTTTCATGATGATTAAAACAACTATAAATGTATTCTAAAGTACCGTAAATTCACATTGTAATCAAGGAATAAATACAATGCTAACGATTTGCTCTGTTTTGATTAGAGTTCGCGGTTAGCGTTATTTTTTTCTACAATGATGGTAGTCGGGTATTTCTAGTACGCGGGTATTTTGGCTGCTTTTTTTGGTCAATAATGGATACGACACCTCAGGAAGTAGCTTAAGCGTAGCACTGCTTGAGCAGGCGTTGCGCAATGTGAGGACGCTCGAAGACATCGAATCAGCAGATTTTCGGTGGTCAGACGATACCTAGAGACTGGAGCATTTGATCGCCGTCCAGGTACGGAAGGCCTAGGGCTACATAAGCAGCAAATGATCGTTATATCCAACTTACTGTTCTGCGAAATCGCCGCCTCAACGCAGTTCAAGTCCAACAAAGTCTGCGTGACGAACGCCAAGTGGTCATAAGTTCAGATACCGTCAGAAGGAGACTTGCTGCAAGGGACCTGAATCCAATGAGAGCTGCAGCAGGGCCAACGTTAACGGTAGCCCACCGTCGAGCACGACTTGAATTCGCTCGAGAGCCCGGTTCGAGAGAGGTTCACGCCCGGGTACCGGCTCCAACAAGGCTCCAGAGCTGCGAATCGCAATTGAAGAAGAGTGGAATGCAATCCCTTAAGTTTTCATCGTCAGGCGCGTGAGGCCGTTAATACGAGGACGCTGTTTTTTTTTTTTATTTTGTCTTTATTTAGGCTTTAATTTTTTGCTTTTAATGATTTTTACCGATTAACACGACTGGAAAACGACTCATCTTTGTAAAATCCTTAATAAACACTTAATAAATTGATTAATCCAAATGAGTTTCCATTCTTTTTAATAAGCATCAAACACACTTTCTGTACGTATAACTTTGATAGTTGTAAGTTTTATACTTTGTGAGACAATCGAACTAGAGTGTCAAGGGAGCGGGTGGCCCGGTTTATTTGCTGTCTAGTGTAGTTTACTAGAAACCTAATTAGGATGATATATAAAATAATTAAATGGACAGCAACAGGTAAAAAAAGAAAATAATAACAACGACATTGAGTATAGACACAATAATTAAATGTTGTTTCTTAGTGTAGTTTACTAGAAACCTAATTAGGATGATATATAAAATAATTAAATGGACAGCAACAGGTAAAAAAAGAAAATAATAACAACGACATTGAGTATAGACACAATAATAAAATGTTGTTTCTGTATAAGTAGTAGTAAAGATATTAGATTTAAGAACAAATAATACATTATACCTAAGTATTTCGTATAATGTACTAAATAAGAAACAATTATGAAATATTTTATGTTGAAATTACAATTTATTACTTGTAATTATTTATTTAAATATTTTAATTGTGAATTGTATTTATGGTAATTAATGAATTGGAAATGAAAAAAGGCTATAATAATAATAAAGTATTTTAAATAAGAACTAACCAGACAAAAATGCCTATAGTCTAACCTTAATCGTATCATTGGAATATTCCACAATAACAAGTCCTAAAAACATTGAAATACATGTTAACCCCAGCATTACATCAAATGTAGCGAACGCCATTCCAAGAGCTTGCAATCAAGTTTTTGTTTCATCATTGCGTTAGTCGTATGATACTATACCTTACGTTCGATGTCACGCAATATGTACAATTATAGCATAAATGTTGGGTCTATGTACAATGAGGTAATAAATCCACGCCTTATTAGAGTAGGTGACCAAAAGAAAATGTAACGTTCAGTACGATACGATTTTTTACTGTAGGAGGGTTATTGAACGATACAATCTTGGACAAATTTCACACATCAATTAGACTCAAACTAAGCAAATATTGTGCTATGAGTTAAGAACATTAGATTCTCCTGTAACTATACCTACACACTACGCAATCGCACAAAGTTGCTGAAAGCGAAATAAAAAAGACAATAGGAATTTCCGTACGAGATTGTAACAGAAACGAAGAAATCTGCGTAGACGAGTGGCGAGGACCGCCGCACACTGTGTAATTTTCCTTCAAATGCGGACATCACTGGGATACCCCTTCATCCTATAGATCCAGCAAAGAATCAAAACTTTTGGGAAGAAACCATATTTTTTTTATGTTTAGTTTTGAAGTTATTTTAAAACTTGAGAAATCTTCATAAAAACCAAAGAAATGCATTATTTCGTTAAAGTATGTTGTGATTTTGTATTATGTAATGGGTTCATAAAAAGAGTGATTATATCTTATAATTCTGTCGAAAAAAAAAAAATACATTAATTAATTACAGAGAAAATCGTGTTTTTTCAAAAATGAAAAATATTTTTTATTGTGTCTGTCTTATTGTTTCTGCACTATATTTTAACATGAAAAGTTTCCCATTTATATCAGTTATATAATTTTAAAAAATCAGGCGCGGAACAAGCGGAACATCAGAGATATTGATTTTTAATGTTGGAGGTTAGGGCTGTCACCTACTCTACTATAACAATTCTTAGATAACTTTGACTGCTAATTTATTATCTTTCTTGACTTCGTTAGACTCCTTTTACGTAAGAGCAGTTGTAAATTATTTTGGAATCAAATGCTCGGTTGCAAGGGCCAAACATTCGACCAATAGATCTGGATGTTGCTGAGCGAACCGATATTATCATGAACGCCTTTTACCCTAAAGGCATTCCTGATATTATGAGGAATAGCTTCACAGAGGTTCAAAACACACTGACAACTTTTATAAGCAAATGTGAAAAGAAGTACAAGGACTGTCACAGAAAACGGACAGCATTTGTAAAGAAGAACAAGACGTGGCTTTCGACTGTCTTTGATCTCGGAGTGTTGTTAACAGAATCTGTCGTTAGCTGTGACGATAAGATATCTCCAGACAAAGAACAACAACAAATACTTCCTGATTTCAGTCAAACTATCGCAGAAGTGGAAGAAAATTTCTTTGGACAAGTAAATGCTCCTTCTACATCCAAAGCTCATTCCATCATTGAACTAGTTAACCCTTCTCCTGTTTCATTGGGTCCTTCCACTTCTAAGCAATACGAAAATCTGAGCAATCGTCATCAACGCCGAGTAACGAAACGTCTTGCAGAAGAATTAGAAGATCAGCCTGCGGCCGAAATATTGAAAGTTTTCTCGAAAGTTGTAACTGAGAAGAAGGAAATAAGATCATTGGAGATCCCAAATTGTATTTGACCTTAATAGACGGCAACGTTTTTAACGCTATTGCAGATACTAAATCACAATTGCGATGCGCATGTTGCGGTGCTACATGTTCAGAATTTAATAAACTGGATAAGATTTCTCGGAGGCCAGTTAACTCAGAAGCGCTAAAATATGGTCTAAGCCCGTTGCATGCGTGGATTAGAATTTTTGAGTTTCTTCTTCACTTAGGATATAAAAATGACCCAGCAAAATGTCTTTAGCAGTTGATGTTGTACGTCCGAATGCAGGAACTTCGAACGATGGGAACACAGCCCGCACTGCACTATCGGATTTACATCGAAAAACATTTGCGAACATTCTAGGCATCGAAGAATGGCTTGTGGAGGATTTGCATGTTATTTTAGTAGTACTGTCAAGTAATTTCGAAATAGATCCAGAAAAGTTTCACAAATTTTGTACAGTATTTGCTGCAAAATATGTAGAAACTTACGGGTGGTGCTGCATGTCAGTTACACTTCACAAAATATTAGCTCACGGAAGTCAAATTATAAAATCTAGTCCATTACCAATTGGTATGCTGAGTGAGCAAGCTCCAGAATCTCGTAACAAATTCTGGCGTCATGATAGGGAACACCATACGAGAAAATTAAATCGGGTGATAACTGTGCTTGACCTATTCCACCGTGCTTTAGAGTCATCAGATCCATTCCTATCTATGATGTCACTCAGTACTCGCCAAAAAAAACACAAGCGTTTGGTTCTCCCTGAAAAAGTTGTTTGGCTTATAAAATCACCCACGGAAAATTTAAAAAATCACGGGGACTTATTAGAACCCAACCAAACCAAAGACGATGAAAATGTTATTTTAGAATCTGAAGAAGTTTTGGTATCTTCGGATGTTGACGACTAAATTCAATATAACGGCTCGGACATACCTATATCATTCCATTTAAATTAAATTTATTTATTTATTATTTTACATTCAAATAAATTAATAGTTGATAATGTACAACCCTATTTCCATAGAAAATCTATGAAACTTTAGAAATGTAATATCTCCGATGTTCCACAGTTAATTTCATTGCTTTTTATTTTGAGTTATTAATAACTATATTATGCATGCTCCGAATTAAAATGAGGTGCGGAATCGACAACACTACGGTGAAAACCGCAATTTTCTGAAAATAGAAAAAAATGGGTTTTCTCTTTATATATCGTAGATACAACTCCTAAACTTTCTGTGCAGATTAATGTTGCATTATTACTATAATAAAACAGTTATTTATGTAAATCATATTGTTATTTTACAATATACAAACAAAAATAGTTTTTTGCTGACGTAAGCAAAATTTCAAATATCTTCAAAACTAAACATAAAAACACCATAGTTTCTTGCCAAAAGTTTTGAATCTTTGCTGGATCTATAGGATGAAGGGGTATCCCAATGATGTCCGCATTTGAAGGAAAATTACACAGTGTGCGCCGACATCGCTCCATTTCATATATTTTTGGGCCAAAAAGATGAAAGTGTAGGTCAGAAAAAAAATTATGTAAACCTAACCACTGGTCGTATCGTACAGGTTTGGTGCAATAGTAAATTTGTCAGGAAATGTAAACTTTATACACATACGGTTTCTTGGACCAAAATGAAAGATATTTTTTGCAGCAGAAATATTGATGTTATTCAATGGAAGATACATGTTTATAGGTATCAAACAATTCGTTGAATGATTTTTAATCTCAAATAATCTATATATCACTACAAATTATAAAACAAGGTCCCACGCGGCGTCTGTCTGTCTGTTTCCGAAAACTTAAAAGCACTTAGGGGATTTTCATGCTGATTTTACCAAGAGACAAACAGATAAAATAAGGCTTTTATTCCCCTCGCATGATATATGACTAAGATTTACGTAAAACAGGCCATTGTCATCGCCTCAAAAAGTACTGAATTGAAAATTGATTTATTAATCAAATGTAATAAAAGATACAGGACAGCGCTATACCTAACCAAATATACGCTGAATATAAATACTATTCCATAAACAACATAATCGATGAAACCAGTTGAAGCAAATCAGGTCTAACGTTACCTAATTAGGAATAGGTACCTACTGCCTATGGCGTAACAAATCGATTGATCGATTCGTTGTATATTACTCAAAGTACTTTGTTGTTGATAAGAATACATATAAACTTCGTTAACCCGAATGGGATTATTGTCACTTCTTCAAATACTGTTTGAGACTAAGGTGAGACTGTTACTGCGTCTATTATTTAGATGTAGATATAAAATGGCCGTATAGTGTCCAGCAGAGTAGAATAGCACCAACCCACAAGTTTTCGAGGCAAAAGATCTAGTCTCCGTAGGCTGGGAAGAGGGCAGCAGCTTTTTCCGTCGCTATATTCATGCCAAGAGGAGATTATGGCAATAACCTCCCATTTCAGTTATGGGCTGTTATACATCATCATCACAATGATGATGTATAAAATAAAGTGTTAATGTAATTAGAGCATCGATGAAAAGACTTCTAAGTTGCGTAGAAGCCGCTGTAAGAAGCTACCTAAGATATTTCGTCATAAGACTGCGATGTTACAGAGAGAAATGAAAGGTGCAGCGTGCCTTCACTTACGTTAGTTAAGACCTATGTTGATTAATGTTTAACAACATTTACTGAATATTTAATTCAAAGTAACTTTTAATCGAATCAATTTTGTAAGAACATGGAAATTGGTAAATCTTCCGCACATAGTACTTATGGGCCTACCCCTACCATACCATACCCTACCTTACACCTACCAACTTTTCTTGCATCCAAACCTTGAAAATTACAAATAAAACAAGAATTTGTTTAATGGCCGATTTCGTTTACAAATTATGCGCGAACGTGCAACATTTTAATATCTTGGGTTATATTGTTATAATTTTCCTAAGAATCTCTAATTTTATTTTATTCTTAATATAGCCTTTGTTACTCGCGGATAATGTAGCTTTCAGTATGTGAAACAATTTTTAAAATCGGTTATGTAGTTTTGAGTTTATCCTTGTTTATTATAGCTATTTTTTAGATGATCAGGCAACTACTGAGATCGTAGGTCCACTGTCTGTGTTAAGGCCCATCCTCGTTGTGCCTCATTCATATACCTAAATATTGTACGTGGCACTTACAGATGCCTTCTAGGTCACCCATGTAAATCCGTATTTTTTACATTCAAATGCACGCAAGTTATTGTCATACTTTATTGGCGGTAACAAGCGAATAGTGAATGTTCTGCAACATAAACCGCGATGCGCAAAGAATGAAAAATATAACGCCAAGGTTTGAAGTGCGTTACTCTCATTACGCCATATAAAAGACAAGAGTCACAAATGCAGCTTTTTGATCTCGACTTTTTTATCTGCACCTGCAGTTCTTGTGGCCACCATCAGACTACATCATCAAACACTGGTCGGTCTGGTATGAGAGTCATCGTTAAGACTGGTAGATCGTACGGAAGACTTTGTCAATGATTTCTATCCATTAAGTGGCATAAAGCACTATCGCACCAGGCCTTAACCGGATAAACAATTGAAAAACTTTCGATTGTAATATAAATAAATCCAAATCTTGATAAATAAATCAAAAGAGGAGTGTCCCGCGAGCGCGCTCCATCCAGCCAAGGTTTGATCTTGTTATCAATATTAAGCCAGTGAAATTTTTTAGACGCTATTTTACCATCCAATGTATGTGTATGGTTTGCCAGATATTCGTTAAAATGTATCGCTTCAAAGATGCACGGTCTTTAAGATATCCATACAAATTTTAAAACCCGTGTAACTTTGGAACGATATATTATAACGAAAATCTGTCAAACCACTGACATAGATATTGGTTTCTGAATGACGTCTACAAATCAATCAATCAATCAATCAATTCATTTATTTGTAAAAGTAGGTAATACATAAGTTGTCATAATTATTGAGTTGTCCTCTACTTTCGCCCCAAGGGAGCATACAAATATTACATTTAAAAAATAATTCATAATGTCAAACAATTATTAAACAATGAAATAAGAAATATAAAAATTTAAAAACATGTCAAATTATAAATTTTCTATAAAGATTAAATAAATTATATAAATGTCATTCATTCGTTTTTATTGAAAATAAGATCAAACTTTGTTCATATGGAGAGCCCTCGGGGGCACTCCTCATAATGGTGAACCTAGCGGCGCTCATCGCGTTCAAATGCACCCCGTCCTCGGCTTATTGCATTCAGCATCCACTGCAGCCTTTCGTAAATCGCCTGCATCCCCCTGGGCGTCCTACAACTATGCTTATCGAGACGCGGTCTCCATTCAGAACTCGTTTACCCCAGCAGTCACTACTTCGGCAAATATGGACACTGGGCAGCCTATTACCACTTGAGCTTACTAGGTTACAGACCATATAGTTCCTTAGGTTATTGTCCAAATTTCAAATATTCATGTTGTTTCTTGCTTGAAGCCCGAAAATAAGTAATATTATACATACTGTTGATGCTCGCACAAGAACCTTAACGTTATTCAATTGCTTAAATGCCATACCCGTAGAAAGGTGAGGCGTGCACTTTTGTCCTCGTTCGACTAGGAAACGCACGGCGCTGCTATGAAACCAGTTTCCCCAGGTACTGGTTCCATACACACAACATGCGCATTCTACCTTTTAAAGTACATATTTACCATACCAATACATTACTACTAGGCTTTCCGCTTCCGACACGGTAAACACATGAGAAATGCATTACACCTATCCCAGCTACCGTCAGGATTTGTACACGTCTCTGTACGGAAATTGAGAGCATTGGCATAAACAGCGAACACATTTAGGATTATATTAAAGAACCTGGATGAGTACCAGCGCCTTATCTATTTCTGCCGCCAAGCATCAATGCTTGCATTGTTGTGTTCCGGTTTGAAGGATAAGGTAGCCAGCGAAATTATAAGCATGAGGCATTTATCTTAGTCCTCAGAGTGACAATGCGCCTGCGGTTCTGCATTTATTGCCTGCAACCTAAATGCATGAATCGTAGATGTTATGGGCGATAGTTACCGCTTACTATCAGGTGGGCTGTCCGCTCGTTTGTCACAAAGTAGCATAAAAAAAACACCCTACTGACTAAAGAACAATTGCAGAACTGCAGGCTACTGTAAAGACTAAGCTTATTTCCATTATCGGAAGCTGCAGCTACGACAATGGTCTTGAACCACTTGTAAACCAGAAGTACGTAAACAGCTCTTCCATGGGACCGGGACGGCACCGGCGGCGAAGGACGCCGCGTCTGCCGGCCGCGGCGCTCGCGGCTAGCGCGCTACTTTCACTTTCCGGCGTCCCAGATTCGCGGCCGGCGGCGTCGATCATTCCACTTAGACGGCTAGCTGCGTCGGCTTGCATCATTATAAAGATTATGTCATCGGAATTTCAGCCGAGGCCGGCGGTTTTTCGACCGATGCAAGTCGGTGAAGGACGAATTTTGGGCTAGAAACTGTGTAACGAGTTTTGCAAGACCGAGCCGGGGCCGCGCGGCGGCGGGGTGCGGTCTTCGGTGGCGTTACATAAAACAGTTGACCCGACCCACACGGGGTAACCTCATACTGCAACTATTTTGAACTTCGCCACTTAGGTTAACGGTGTTATTTATCGGACGTCGGCGACGACCGCAAGCCACAGCGACTCTATTGGTTTCCACTTCTACAGCTTGAATATCAATCGGCAGCAGACTACAACTGCTTAATTCAGCCTCTAGCTAGAAATAGTCAAACAGATCTTAATAAAAATGTGTAACTGAAGCTATAAGACCCAAAAGCATTTGCGCTGCACTGCACTGCGCGACTCGGCGCTGCGCTTTGACGTGCCGTGTCGCGCCGCGCAGCGCAGCATAAGTGCGTGTGGACCATTAGGCTAAAGATCGCATACATTGTTCGCAGTCCAAGTCCGCATGCGTATTCTATGCGTGCGAATAAATATAATGTTTGGAAGAAGGCTGCTAACCTTATTTACAACCTTATATTCCGAAAATAGTAAAATCTTTATCTACATCCAACATCGCAATTGCTCATTATCCAAATTTTCCTTGAGGGGTTACGGGAGTTTACACCCAAGTTTGCAACCCTGTAAAATAGGGCTACTCCCATGGTGATCGAAAAACTGCGCAATTTTGGGACATTTTCCAGTTTTCCGTTTATAACTCGAAAACGGCGGCCTATAGCAACAAATGTTCTTTAAGGTAATCTACATTAAATTCATATTCCCAACAGTTTACGAGCAAAACAGTCTCGGTTGTGGCAACATACAAAAAAATAATAGTTTTGTGAAGATTGACTGTACTAAAAGTCGATTGCGTGATAGACAAGTAATATATAAGCGATAACAAAGAAATTGGAATAAATATTGCATTCGTATCATATTGTGCGGATCGTCTATTAACATCATTATGTGTAAGATAAGATAATGTATCGTAAATCTGCGAATGACACGAGTACTAATGGAACATTCAATTTTTATTTACCAACCTAGGTACCTACTTTCAAAAAGGGAATTAGGTTTACTGGTAGGTATTTGTTTATCCACTAGGTATTTTATGTGTATACCTACATAGGTGTACACATAAATATTACATAATTATGTATTGACGTACGTATGATAATCGGCAAACCGAATTTTCGCGAAAATTCTAAGATATTGAGCCGTAAAAATATGGGGTCAATTTTATTTGAATTTGTTACGCAGCCATATTAAATTGACATTAAAAATATAGGTCCTACAAAGACATTAGCTTCCTTCCCCCACATTTCTGCTACGGAAATTATACGTCTTTAATAAGACGCTTCACGGAAGAGCTCAACAATTGCGACAAAAATTACACAGTCGGTTTGCGTAACAAGATTATAGCACTATGGGCAATGCCTGAACAAGCGTACAATATACCGCATTGTGTGCTTTTTTGTTACGCTGCAGATAGACATGGGAACATTAAATTGGGAACAACTATCTATTACGATTACGAACTACGAGCGGCAACTCTATGTATATTGTTCCTATCTTCTTATTGTCTTGACGTTATTATTGTATCTGTGCCTACTTTAAAATCTTTCGCTTCTCACGATTCTAGACGAGAGGGGAATTCATGCGCTGCACTACTGCGAATCGGGAGTCAAAACGTCCCGCGGGACGAGTCGGGCACTCTGTTCATTTTTAGAAGGCAAGTCCGCCCTCTTGTTTAAACCTCATCATCATCATCTAGGCGCTATGTCCCGGTTGCGCTCTCGCGCGGCACGCGAGGGCCCGGGGTCCTCTTGTTTAAACCTACTAGAGTATAATAGGGTACAATCGAGTGCATATTTTCGATAGCAAAACGCACTGAAACTGGTTAATAAATTCTCAAAACCAAAAGGAGATCAGCTTATATTCCTGAATGTGGTATTACTTATGGAATGTGACAGCGGGCCCTAGTGACCCCTTCAAAATGTAAAACTTCGAGCGGGTCAAACTGACCCCGCCTCGTGGGGCTTTTCGATGATACGATTATGGGCTGATAAGTTCTGTCAAGATGTCAGTTTACCAAGACAAGAGTCCTCTAAATCCAAGTAGTAAGAGAAATAGAGTTTTAAACATTATTGCTGTCCATTTTTGTTAACAAGCAGAGCCTGGGAAAGTGGGAGTCGGGTCGAGAAGCGAGATGTCAGCGTGGAATGGCGATATGGCGATACTCCACTGACAAGAGCGAGGCTCTTCAATTATGATGATGAAGTGCCCAGAAATGAAACCACGTGAATCATGTGAGATTTTGGGCCACCTCCGGGTTTTTACGTGGTCGCACAATTCGGTTTATTTATTAGTAAAAAATATTTTACACGGCACACGCAAGGACCTGAAAAAATACGGACGGATAGTCTCTAAAATCATGAGTGAAGCAAATATGGCCGCCCATTTGTGCCGCCCGTGTGCGTGTACAAAATCCAACAAAATGGCGGCGGATTGCCAGTCCGGGTGTATCTGTATTTCATGTACAACAAAATAAATTGTTAAGAAATTGTCATACCTTGCATACTACACTTCTCTCTAGTCTAGAAAGGCGTCCATATTTTTTTTAGGTCAGTACGTATAAAAGACATCGAATCAACAGAATGGCCTCATATTTTTTAAATTTACGGGTCGTTAAATCCACTAATTGTCGGTTATAGTTACTTAGAAGAAGCGATTACTTACTTGATCGCGCTATTGGCGCTGCATCTCTGTCAGCAGGCGTCAGACCCATTGCGGGTTTGGCACAGGCTTCGTCGCTGTAACAAAAGAATTGTTATACAATACGTCTCAAACATTAGTTCACATTAGTCTACACCTCTATTAGAATGGAATAAAATTCTATTCATCATCATCATCATCATCCTGGCGTTAAATACCGATTCCGCTCTCGAGCGTCACGCGAGTGACCGGGTTCCGCCTTCCTACTTTTCTTGGTCCACTTCGCTTGGTCTTCGGAATACTTGGTGACGAGTTTATTGGCACACATGTCACTCTTAACGACGTCAATCCATCGCTTTTTGGGCCGGCCTCTCCTTCCCGTGACTGCCGGGAGTGGCATGCTCAGAGGTTGCCTACGTTGTTTGCCGGTCTGCTCAAGACGTGGCCATACCATCGAAGGCGGCATTCTTGCAGCTTATCTACGATGTCACGGACGCCAAGGCTACCCCGAATATTGGTAGTATTATATATAGAAAATGAATTGTGTATTCTCTGACTTCCTTGCACAGCTTAAGCTGTAACATCTTCAGTTTAAATGTTTTTAGCAGGCAGTTACATGTAAAACAACTTTAATAAATGCCTGTAAGAAGGCTCTATAAGCAGTATGCCTACCAATAACAAAAACAATATGTCAATGTTCAATGGAAATTTATTAAACAAAATTTCAATTTAGTTAAGATTATTTGCACAGTTGTTCCGTTTATGGATATATAGTGGTCTTAGTAAGTTAAGCTACTTCAGTACCGTAAACATGTTTTATACACTACTAGAACTTTAGAATAATCATAATTTATTATTTCTTATCTCCAGGATAACTTCTATTTATTTTAACTTCTATAAATTGAAATTAGGCTTTCTAAGAAGACTTATGTCACAATACGATTTTAAATGTGCAGTGCCTACCTTAGTAACTTTTCTCTGTAGCAAACTACAGTACGTCGCTCATCTCTGACTCCTATAGAAAAGGTGGCAAGCTCGGCAAGACCAAGTTTTTCCACACTCTGGTGGATCAGGAATCTTCTGTAATTGCTGACTGGTGGGAAAACCAGGACGCTAAAACAAGAAAGTAAACCTTAGAAAGGTCATCCATGGCCATATAGTACAGGTTGACAGGTGTCTTAAAAAGTTTAAGGCAGACCATTTATTAGGTTCCTCAGTAAGTTAGAAAATGGGTAAAAGCATTGCCCACCCGCCTGCCAAGCATAAAGATTATGGCAATGCCCTCCAGAATGTGCAGGAGGCTCAACAAGAACTGTGGACTGTTATGGGCTGTTAAATGATAACTATTATAATGAAATGATAACTGATTCACCTCTCATTTTCCTGTGCTAAATTATGTACCTTAACAGAAGATTTTTAATGGTTAATGTTTTCAGTGTGTGTGTGTATGTGAAGCATTAAAAGATGAGCCTTTTAAAGACTGATTTCCCCAGTTTGCCAACTACATAATTGCTATGCAAAATTTTATCCAAATCAGTTTAGTGGCATAGGAGTGAAAATGTAAGATACAGACTGGCATGCAAATTTATGAGTTAAATATGCTAAATTGTACAGAACTAATAATAAAAGACAGCCTTAGTCAAAATATCACTGTACAAAGTGAAATGACCTGACCTACACAAAGCAATTTTTTTTTATATATGTAGTAATGCTTAGTTTCACAGTTCACTGAGTAAACACTAAACAGTAAAATACAATATTGTAAATAGATTATGATCTATCTATATTTTGCAGTTCATAAGTAAAAATGCCTCTTTCTACTATATTTAGTTAAGTCTGCCCAATAAAATTAAAGCTATTACATAGAATTTAGAAACAAATGTATTAATGGCCCCTTACTTGGTCCATTTTGATGTGACCAGATATACAACAATAATTCAAGCAGAAAGTTTCATCAAACCTTTTGAGTATAAAATTCTTAAACTGGCAAGTATAAAATTATGAAATTGGTGTTAATATTGTGGTTGTGCGACCCGGGGTCTGCCTTGACCAGATCCAGGATTTGGCAGATCAGGTAATTAGAGTGGAGCCACTGCCATCAGACCTCCATGGCCCTGTTAACAGGGGACCTGATCTGATTGGATCATGGTTACATTACACATACAAACAAAAAAGTTGCATTAGATCTATTGTTCAAATCTAAATTTGATAAACAAAAATAAAATAAAAATAGAACAAACAAAAGATTTCATTAATTTGACCTTCTGTTTGAGACTTTAGTGTGTAAAATTTATAATAAATTTATTGTTATTGTTTCATTTACTGTCTATAAGATTATACATCTTAAAATAGATTTAAAAAATCTTAAGTTTTAATTCAGTTTTAAAGTTTATCGTAACATAACGAGGAAATGCTTCAGCTATCCCACAAAACTACATTCTGCTACATTTAATTTAAAGTTTGCAAGTAGAATTCACCACTTCATAAATCTTTGAATAATAAAGTATCACTGACGCCACTGGCTTATTAATTTTGTAATACTATAATTGCTTTGCGACCTACGGATGGTTGACTCATGCTGTAATAACCTTGAAACCATCTAATAAACTTATAAACAAGGTTATCAATGTGAATCCTTAGGTTTTAACTAACCCATATGGCAATACAATACTAGCTCATAATGTCCACAAAAGCATTTAAACTTTAACTTCAAGATCTATCTAGAGTGCACTAATAACAATAAAAGCAAAGGTGTTTACCTGTCTACTCTTTTTTCGGCTATAAAACATTTTAGGTCGTCGTTGACATCTTCAACAAAATTATCGTCAGCTAGGTTCAAAAACCTTTCCACCGTTTTGGTACCCAGTTTGAAAAAGGTTTTTTAAAATTATTTAAACAAAATATTGTTAACAATTTAGGTGCCAAACACCAGCATCAGTCTGCCGAACCGACCATTTTTATTTTTTTCGCAATCTGCACAATGTAATACAGCAATACTACGCTAATGAATGTGTCGGAAAAAAGAACCATTATACTGCGTTTGTGAAAACAGAACACTGATGTCTTGGTAAAACATCTAGCGTCCTCTTTCGCGTTCGTCGTGATCCTTGTCGCATTGTAGATCCGCTTGCGTTCCGCTTCTGTAGCCATGCCATGCGGTCGCCTCTCTTTCGCCCTCGTACATATCCAGTATCGTCTATTTCATTCTAACTTTACTCACAAACGTAGTGTCGTAGTAGGTAGTGGTAGTAGGGGAAACTTAGCGTGAAAAATAGGGATGCCAAAAATAATCGCAATTAAATGATCGTTTTACAAAAAATCGATTTTAATAGTTGGTTTAAGAAGTATTCGAACTTTCGGCTAGTGTAAACTGCTTTTCACTTTTTTAAAGAGTGGCCTACTAAATTCGAAACTTTCCAGAAAAAACCCGGCCAAATGCAGGAAGGATATGAAAGGTTCCGTAAAATATTATTGTGAATTATGTTAAGTTATACGTCTTATAACTATCTGAATAAGAGCTATTTTCGAACTGCTCAACATAAGATACACCCACATTTATCTCTGCATGTCTATCTCTCTCAATGATAATACATTAATTTTATCATACAAAGGTGCTGTTATAATATATTTATACTACAGATAGGGATCCCTAGAGACCTACAACACAGGCTTGACCTACCGTAAGCTCCAGTCTCCCACAATACCATAATTAATGTTGTGATTTGTTGTATCCTAATATTGTAAGATTATTGGAGAAAATAAAGATTTATTATTATTTATTATTATATTCTAAATTGGTCTATTTCCGTTACACGTTGGACTACGGAATTTCTTTTTCAAACTAGCCAGGCTTTTGACCGCCAACTCACCTGTGAGTGACGATGCGGGCAAAGATGGAGCATGCCAGTCTAAGAATAGCCTAGTCGTTCGGGCCTGACAGTGCCTGAGCCGCTTGATGCGATTGGTCCCTAATCCTCAGGTTAAAGATGGCGACGTTAAATGCGAGTTAGGTGGTAAGGCCACAGATCGGCCTATCCCAAAGCATTTAGTAAGTAGTATTGGTGGGGAAGTCGGCGTTGGGGCCGGTCATGGACAGGTAATGTATTTATTCATTTATTTTAATTTAACTTTATTTACACAATAAACACAGGGATAAATAATAAGACCACGATAAGCCCGAATCGCTTATTAAAAAAACAAAATAGGAATCTCTGAACGGCAAGTTCTTATACGTCATAGAACGTCATTCATAAAAGTCATAACAAACAATTTGATTACTGTAGGATTGTTTATTTCGTGAGTTATGAAAAATATTATTAAATAATGGGCAAGACAATGACAAAGGAAGTGCGGGAGATAATTTTCAGCATGATTTAATAATTGAGACAAACTAAAAGTACAAGTTCAAGCTGAATAGTGACCAAATAACTGAATGTTTACAAGAAGGACTGACAAGGACAGATTATCTCCAGATTATTGCCATATCCACACTTTATAATTTTTACGACTGTCAGTCAATACTGACTTATCGTGGTCCTATTATAACACAATTTTAAACGACACAAGGGTATGTTTGTTCCTAGTATAATATAAATTGGAACTCTGCCGCTTAATTCTGCCATATCTTTAAGACTAAATGTCGCCCGCTCATTTCGCGGCGCAATGCGTAAGCGAGATGAAGCCAGTATACGACTATAGGGTTAGATGAGCGTCAGGTATAGGAGGCTATGATAGCTGTAGCTTTCGGGTTGGGCCGTGAAACCGGTAAGTGTTATAAGTTATCGATATAAAAATCGAGTCACATCTCTAACTCTTGTTGCTTTTCTTTCCCCTTTGCGTTTTGATATGCTAATTTCAGAGTGAAGTATTTTAATTTAAAAAATAAGTATTAATAATATAATTACTTTGAAATATATTCAAAATATGTCTAACGTATATCTAAATTATAATGGTTACGTGTTTTTGGTTTTGATAAAAGAAATGTGTTTAGAAAATAAATGCGAATATGATATGAAGAGCAGCTTGTACAAATAAAACGCATCCAAATTGTTGAGTTGACTAGATTGAGGTTTTCGAGTTTATTTTATGTTCCGATTATTTTGTTTTCCAGTTATTTTGTGTTAAATTTCCCCATGTTTTTTGTACATTTATAGCGGGAAGATGACGATGGAAAGGAAGATAAAATTGAAAACTCTCAATAGTCATATTACGTGTAAGATCTGTCGCGGTTATTTTATAGACGCGACAACTGTTACGGAATGTCTTCATACGTGTAAGTGTTTTCATTATATTTCTTCCATTCTAGTCTATAAATTTGTTATCCTTATATTGCCTTTTTATTTTCCAGTCATCTTTTACACATCGCCCATTTATAACCTCTGTTTGTATGCAGATGATGCTAATGTCATGAAGCCATGATACTCATGATGATGCTTTCAGTTCTATGCCCTGGCTAAATCGTTCTTTCTTTTCACCGAGGCATATACACAGTACTTCGTAAAACCTATAGTGAGAATATTTATTTAGGTTTTGAATTAACCTAAATACAGTACAGTGATGTTCTTGCAACCTACTTCAAAAGTACTGTTATGTATTATGTATGTTACTGCATCTTATCTGAGTTAATAACACTTGGGGGTGTATGTAACTATGTTTGTTTAGTAATGGATACATTTTGACTATGTAGTAAAGAAGTAGAAGCAATAAGTAATAAAACTGTTATTGGTATAGTACTATAGAGTGTGTAATAAAATATTATTACTTATTATTGTTTCAGTTTGTAAAAGTTGCCTTGTTAAACATTTAGAAGAGAATAACACATGCCCGACATGCTGCATTGTGATACACCAATCTCATCCGCTGCAGTATATTAGCTACGATAGAACAATGCAGGATATTGTGTATAAACTAGTTCCAGATTTACAGGATAGTAAGTATAACTGCCCACTTCTTATTTTCTAAAATTCAATCAATAGATGTGATTTATTATGTACACTAGTTGATGGTAAATAATGCACATTGGCTAGTTTTGGGTTCTTTATTATGATGACGGACTAGCCTATGTGTTTAATATTTTTATTTCTGAAAATAATTTGTACAAAACATTATAATGAGCTTTATTGAGTTTATTTATTCCAGCAAATTTCATGTGATTATCCATTTGATTACTTGTGCAAGTTTTAATTCTGAAAGTTTTGTTTGAAGATAAAATAATTATAATTGTAACTTACAATTAAGATAAATATGTAAAATATATAGTTTTATTATTAAATTAAGACATCATATTAGTATTTACATTTAAGCCTTATTTATATTAGTATTACATACAACATATAAGACTATGCATATTATAAAAATTTAGTTTGTTTCACTTTTAATGAAGGAATGAAAAATGGAGTTCATTTATTGTCATATGCCTATTTATAGATGAATTGAAGAGGGAGCGTGATTTCTATCGCATTCGTGGCCTAACATGCCCCAAGGATGCCGTGCTGGCGGCAGACAAACCTGGGGCAGGTGATGAACCTGATCATCCAGACAATACTGATTGTCATAGGAAGGATGAACAGGTACTTTATCCAGTTATATCAATATTAAACCACAATAAATTCTTTTTTCCTATCGGAAAAATCTTGTCTGAGGATTATGTTTTTCTTATGCAAAAAGATAAATAAAAGTTTTGTTAAAGATAAAGTGCCAGTCTCAGCTTTTAGTACAATGCAACACCCCTGTATAGCCTGTAAAGTTCTTAGCGTTTGACTTTCCTATATAAAGTCACTTCTTCGTGCTGTACCGCTCAAGTGTGCCAGTATCTGTATATTTTACTATATTATGACATTTATGACATATTTTTATATTCCAGGTGAATGTATGTCTAGAATGTATTTCATCATCGTTAAGAACATTGAAGAGAAGTTTTATCAGGTGTTCAGCTCAGACAACAATAACACATCTAAAGAAATTTGTAGCAAAGAAAGCATTAACTGGCCCGGAGCATTACAGAGAAGTAAGTAAATAAATCATGCATGGCGATTTACTAGAGATTTTATATTAAACTTTATGTATTCCCGTGTTCAATGTAATTTCTTATTGTTATGTGTATTAGATTTCTAATCATCGATTGGTATTCATCACAATCCCAAGCCCTCAAACATATTTAATGGTGGTACTCAAAGAGGGTTTACATTATTATACATAGACTAGTGTGTTTCAGTTTATTCCTACCAGTCACAACACATATATCAAAGACCAACTAGACAAAAAGATAGTTTGTTTGATTTCACACAATCACCCTGGGCACAGAGTATATAGAGAAACCAGTTTGAACTGACCTGCTATGTGCTTCTAATTGAGGCTGTATGTCACGCTGTGCGTGTAAAATAAAAGTTGAAAATATGATTTATTGCACTGTATGCTTAAAAAATAGTTAGAAAAAGAAATAGGTGTAATTATTTAGCTAGGTATCCTTAAGACTACGCTTCGTAGTAGCAACTTGACTCAGTATAAATTATTATTTTTGATGTGGTAGATAGATACCCACTTACATACCGTTTACATAGGTACAAGCTTATTATTTTTATTGAATGCGGTTGTATTAGGTTTAGATTAAAGTTTTTCAGTTTATCCATTACAAACATACAAACCTACAAACAATAAAATCTTTCCTCTTTGTAACATTAATATTAAATAATGTTAGTGCGCGCGTCCGACTCACACTTGACCGTAACTTTTCACTCTTTATGTACGTAATTCTAAATTCTATCATAGTTAAATAAAAAGCTGATGGAATGTTTGATTTAACTTTATTCTTCTGTGCCAAGCCTATCAAAATAGGTAGATATTTTACTCTTCAGTCAATGACACTGTACAATTTTATAGTCCTCTGTCCCCTGGGGGCAATATGGCCCCCTCTAGAATTCGATATTATCTCTACCATTATGATACTGAATTTGTTTTGGCTTCAATAGAGAATGTGTTTGTCTATTTTGGATTAACTATTGTGTGTGCCTCTATGCGACTGATGATGTTTTAAAAAATAGTACCAACTATGTTTTAAAACATATACTACGATTGAGATTGTATCTTAAAATGTGTGTTTCTTAGCGGTCACCACGCAGCCGTCTTTCCTCCAGAGTAGTGAGACGTGTTCCAGTAGTAGCCGGCCATATAAATATTTTTGTTTATAATATTTCCTAATAGTAAAGTAGCAAACTTTCATAATAACTCGTAGTGTCTGCATTCGCAGATCGATATCCTGTGCAACGACGAGCTACTAGGCAAGGACCACACATTGAAGTTCGTGTACGTGACCCGGTGGAGATTCCGCGATCCACCACTTAGGCTGCAGTACCGGCCCAAGATAGACTTGTAAAATATGTACTATACGCGCCCAGCACACCGCCTGCTCCATATACGGTGACCAACATTCAATTAGAAACAATACGGTGTATTGTATACCTTAATAATGTTAATTAGTACAATTGCCTTATGATATTAACTACGACACCACAAAGCGAGGCGATCAAATCTACAGAGCGTCGCTCATACGGTGTACATGTTTCTCCAAACATATTTCGCGTCCTGTAGATTCAATTCCTTCAGCATAGTTTATAATTGATTAATATTAACATTCCCCACTGGCTGGCGGTGTAGTGTGAATAACCGACACTCACACTGAATACTCCGAACCTTGCTGGCTCGGGCTCACACGAGCCAGAGGAGCGGAGTACGTCATGGTGCGATCGTGGCGCGGTTGTCACGCTTGCATTTCGCCACTTGCTGGGCGTTGATATTGCAACGTGCCTTTACCGAGGGCTGGTGTTATTGTTTGAATAGAGTTTTATCAATACACGTTCGTAATCCGTTGTTTTGTGTACTGCTTTTGTCGAGCAGGCGAATTGTTGTAAGTTGGTCGCGACTGTTGTTATGTGATATGATGGCGAGCCGCGCTGGTCGCAGGCGCCGAGCGGGCGGGGCGCTGGACGCGTGGGCTGGGGCGACCCCCGGTCCCTATGGTCGAGTGAGAAGTATAAATAGTAGGTAATAAATTGTGGCTTCTGGCTCAATGCGCGCCGCGCGTCGCTTTACACGCCGCCCGGGCGTGTGTGAGCTCACACACAGTGAGTTGGCTTGGGCGATGTCGAACAGGACATGTGGTGGACACGCCGACGTTTTGTGGTTGCATCCCAATGTAGCACTAACGTACACCAGTACAACTCAATACAATATAGTTTGTGCCACAACGTTCGATTCAAAACATTTAGTGTCACCAGGTTTTGAACTCTCAGCGTGACAATAGCAATAATGCAAAGCCATATCGTCCATAGTCTTTAAGCATAGACCCCACTTGGCGACTCAAGTTACAGCAATATCATACCTTGATGTTGGTCCAAGTAAGCCTTACTATTTGATGCCTTCATTGATCGTTGAACAATTGCCCAAGTCAATTCACAGATAGCGTACAAATTATAGTAATTTTTAAAAACAAGCCTTGATGTTCTAAATATTATGTATCTTTCGATCCTATGATTAGGGACAGCATAGGAGAAACTCGAGCAATAATTGATGAACCTAAAACAGATATCACTTTTTTATTATTCCTTTATAAAAGTGTATATTTACGATTGTAGCGTAGCATTAGTGAGCGACGGTAAAGATTAGTGGGAGTGCACTCTGGTGTAATTAGATTAGGCATTAATGTGCAAACATTGTGGAAAGGATTGTGCCTCGAATGGCTGAGCGATCTACTCTCAGAATTGAGAAACTAATGTACCCACCCCCAGGATCCGTACTGCTCCGCTCACTTATGAACACTATTTGTTTTATGTAATTTTGATGTAAATTATTTGAATGTGTCTGTATAAAAAAGCAATTGATGTGTCCGATATTTTGGATCAATCTAACGAACGACTTTAAAACCTAATACAATATGCGTAGTAAATGATAAATTTCGTCGTGATCTAGAAGGTATTGATGTGGCTGAGCGAATTGAGAATACTAATGTACACCCAGGATCTGTACTGCTCCGCTCGCTAATGGACACTATTTTTTTAATGTAATTTTGATGTAACTGATTTCAATGAGTCTGTATAAAAGAGCAATATAAATGTCCCTTTGAAACTGATATTACAAAATGCGTAGGAGTAATTGACAAAATTGAATTTATCTATTAGTAATTGTGTGACTAAATATTTCTAAACGTTTTAATACATATTATTAGTTCGTAAGTAGTCGCTAGAACAATTGATTGGACTGCCAAAACACACTGCCATTGGTTTGGCTATAGATAGAATGATCCCAAAAATCGGATGGGAACGAAATACATTAAATATGCTGCTCAAATTTAATATCGCAGAGCTGGGGCACCGCCACCGCGATTGGGTATTCTTTTTGTTGGTAGCATTTTGATGTTATATAGATATAATTATATTACATAGTTAGCTAGTCGCGTTGTAGACGTTTTGTTTTCTCGGCCGGTCGGCGCGTGGCGGGGCTCCAGGCGAAGTGGATTGCGGGGCGGGGAGGCGGGGCGCTCCCCCGCCCCGGCCGCACTGTTCGTGATTGTAATGTGATAGGCGCACGCGCTCTACACTGGAACTCCAATGCTGAACGCAATACCTACATAATATAAAAATTTTAAATCGTATTTTAAATATATACAAAACATATTAATTGTATTTACAGCGCAAGATTTACAAGAAGAATATTTTATTCACAAGTATTTAATGTCGACGAGTTATGGTGCTTAGCAATAATTGTGAGTTTGTAGTAACTTGGCACAGGGCTCGTTGGTGAAGTAGGCTTATTGTTTTACATTTACACTCTACCTCCAATTCTGTTTTTCTTTATTTCGTAATTGCTAAAATTTTGACATTTTTGCAAATGTTCACGCATCTGTCACTTCTATATCTGACACTTCTGTGTATTTTATTATATTTCCTTCTGGCACTTGTTTGAAACGATTTTGTTGAGCTAACTGAAGCGCAACGAAATTTCAAGCAGGTGGCCAAGATTTGGTTAAGCGCTCATAATAATTACGTTGTAAAACTGAAACTTACTAGTTTTTATGTAGGTATTACTCGCGGTTGTTCGGTTTTAGTTACTTATAATCACGTATAATATGTACTTATGGACGATATCATCTAGATCAGCGGTACTCGTACCTGAAACCCGCGGCCCGCATTTGTAGATATTTCGGAATCGCGATTTCTATTTATTTATTTATTTAAATTCTGTTAGGTTGATAATGCAAATGAGAGGACTCGAGGCAGTTTCGACTTGCTCACGGAAAGTGGGTATTCAGAATACCTAAACTAAAGTTTGTGCCAAGTGTTGTGTATGTTGTTTAGATTCAGTATTTTTCACAGTAACGATAAAAGATTATTCGGTGAAAAAATAATCGACGAAAATATTTTGGACAGTGATGATTATAGGAAAAGTAATAAAAAAGACAAAAATATATGATTTTTTTTAGATAAAAAGGAATGGAATATGAACCCGTTTCGTAGTCGACCAAGTTTCGTTAATTAGCTGGAACAGCTATAGCATCTTTTAAGATAGGCAAAATTTAAAATGACTTAATTTTTTGTAAGATACCGGTACTTAAAATCTGTGGCCCCATAAGTAAACGTGTTTGATAAAAATGTTTAGTACCGCTGATCTAAGTGATAGAATAAGCAAGATCTTTTAATTTGTTGACTATACAATTAGTAAGATACCAATTGTATAGTCAACAAATTCACTACTCACTAAACTATTTATATTTTCTATAGATACGGTAGGTGTTTGCGGTATAGGTACGGTAGCATCGGGCGGGGGTGAAATCGGATGTAAGAGCATGCCCGCCCGCAACACTCCCTTAACTACAGCACGAGCCTTTTCCGAGTCCGCTCCCAAAAATACAATATCGACATGACTCTAAATGCCAAATTGTGATCCGCGCTTGGCAGGCGGGTTGGAGATCGCAGTGTTAAATATATCAATGAAAAAAGCTGCTGCCCATTTTCAGGCTACGGGACTCTAGATCTTTTGCCTCGACAACTTTAGTTGCCTTAAAAATCTATGAAAAACATATCAAAATAGTTTTAAATGTCGAAGAAAATTTATTTACTCGTGCTTTAGTAAGCACTTAATAAAATTTGACAATTTGGAGCGGACTCAAAAGCGCTAAAGCTGTAACTAACGAATCTCCTATATCGCTCTGAGGCAGGGCTGCCACAGCAGCCGCAGGGGCTGTGGCAGGTACTATTATGATCTACTATTTATAAACGCTGTTTGTTATGCTGCGCACTCATCTTACCCACTAGATGATGACCGTCTTCCGATCGTTACGTTACCACGGTCGACGTAAATGCCCTGTCGCTGTGTTGCGGCTCATTTATTTCTATTTAATAGCGTTATGACTAAGGGCAAAGAAATGTCTTTATAAATACAAATATAATATTTTTATTATTATTGATAAAAATAGATTTGCATTTTTAATATTGCTGTGGTTATGGTTGAATAGATGGATATAATTTTTTAAAGCTAATAATAGTAATGTTAATAGAGAAATTGAGATTCGCCGGCACAAAGATAGGAATATTATATTTTGTTTTATTTTTAGTTTATTTGTTGATTTTGTTTTAGTCAGATAGGTACTTATGTATTTTGTTATTTTTTTGTAAATGTCATATTCTTTAATTAATTGTACTTTTTACGTACGCAGTACTTGTATGAAAATAATTTCATTATTATTTCGAATTTTCATAATATATGTAGCGAATTCGTATAGTTTGGAATGGGACGCATAATTTAGTATTACACGGTTAAGAAAATACCATTGGAATGATTTAAGTGAAATATATTTAATTAGAATAACTTGTTTTTTATTGCTCCTTAATATTTTTGACCAGATCTTGTTGAAAACTTCTTCCAACACAGAAGTTCACAACAGCTTCTTCGAAGAGCTACTATACAATTTTATCTACCCTCTCATACAAAGAAAAGCACGCACAAAACCCCGACTCCACACTAAAGTTCACTACTTTAATGTCTGCCTACGGGGCTATGGCTAGCTCAGTAAGCAACTGAATTTGACATTTGATAATTCTACACTAACTACGTTAGCCACTGCGCCATAGCTAATACCAAATTAGTGCTGTAGCAATGTCAAGTTTGGACTATGACATGGGATCGTTCAAGAGGTATATTAGAGGTTTCCTTAGAGGCGGGCAACGCATTGGTAGCACCCCTGGTGATGCTGATGTCCATAGGCGGCGGTGACCACTTTCCATCAGGTGGCCCGCATGCCTGTTTGTCTGCCGGATAACATAAAAAAAAAAGTTCAGTTGTCCACTGACTGAGATAGCCAATGTCCCCGCTGGTCGGCAAACTTGGTCTTATGAGTAGCAGACAAAAAAAATATTTCGAGAGGTATCCGAGCTCAGGGGATTTGGCCGGCTGGTGCGTGCAGGTGCTCGCGCCGGCGGGCTGGTTGGGGCCGGGCACGCGCCGCACATGATTCGCCTAGTAATAGGCGGTTATGTGCGTGACGTGTACCGGTGCCCGGTGTCTTGCCGGGGTAAGCACTCGTCGCCTCCTACCTGGATGAGCGCGCTTAACTTTCCCTTTGCTTTCCATTACAGTTTTGAAGTTTGAAAAGAGCCGATGTAAAGATTACAATGCCGTGTCAATGAATTGTCTATTCATTGTACGGCATAATGTGACACTTTCTTCCAAGCTGGAGCAGTTGACTTGGAATTCTAAGTAATAGGTTAGATTAGCACTATTCGGGATTACATAAGAAAAATAAAATTGAAAAAAAGTTAAGATTTGTAGCAACAGGAGTTAAAAAACCATCACAGGGTGTACATTTTCTCGAAAAAAAAAGAAATGCCTATAATGTAAAAAATTCAAGACTTAGATTTTATTTTTTATTTTTCTAGTAATTATTATGATTTGGACTATCACCCGATTTCGGCTTGACGTCGACTTACGGGACACCCTGTACAAATGACAGTTCTCAATGCGATTGTGGTATATCTCCGCAAACAATGGACCACCTCGTTACATGCTTAGTGACAGCGAGTCCTAAAACTTGTACAACGGAGGAGTTGTTCGAGGCCAGTTCAAACGCTGTATGCGTCGCGTCACCGTTTACTGGGCGAATAAAATGTAAGTCAGAGTTTAGTCCATCGACTCGATAAGAAGAAGACGCCAAGATGATTCAGAGGATGTTGTTTTTGACTCAAATGGTGCTTCGTACGGATATACGGACTGCGAGAGGGACAGCCTGTTGTGCGTCGCTCTGCGATCCCTTTACGGAGCGAGGAACGCGCTAAGAATGTTTATAATAATGCTCACCCATGCATGTTTGTTTATAATATAATTATTATTTTCATCTTCATCATTCGTTGGCATTCAGCAGAAAATGCTGCTCCCCATACGAACTATTCGTATGCGTAGTAACTTTGTGCTTCCCATATTCTGGTTTTAAGGGGTAATAGTTAGACTGCCGCTACGCCATTTCATTATCGCCTCACGACACCCATGCAGTGGACATTTTGACACAGTAGACCATGTGAACCTAAAGATATATAGGATGAGGTTGATGGTGGTACTTTTATACCCTTGTTCTACAATTGGGCAGGTATTTGGCGGCAATCTCACCTGATGGTAAGTGACGATGCGGCCGAAGATGAAGCTTGCCTACTCAAAGCTTGACAGAGTCCCATCGGAAAAATATGATGTCAAAGAACCACCTCTCGCACCACCAGACGGCGTTAGAATCTGTAATACTCGTCCAGGAAGTGATCAACGTAGACAAAGCCGACACACAGTATGAGTGTGAATGAAAGTTCACTGCTACCCAAAGATAAAATATTTGGGATAGGTAACAGTAATAATAGTACCACCGTTACTATTTCTGCCGCCAAGTAAGTAAAGCAGCAACGCTTGCAGTGTGAACACGGTCAACGTGTACCGCATTCCTTTGACGACCCAAGTGGTTCAGTGGTCAACACTGTTGACCACTACCACTGCTGTTGGGTTCGATTTTCGGACGGGCAGAAATTTAATTGAATTTTAATTTCTGTTACGGGTCTGGGTGTTCTATGTATAATAATTATGTATTTAAAAGTATTTAAGTAGTATACCAGCTATCTAGCACCCATAGTACGAGTTTAAGGCTAGATGGCGCTGTGTGAATTTGTCCAGGATTATTTATTTATACTGCTTTTTTTTACATAAACCTGACATAAACTCTTTGAATAGTTCTTCAAAATAGTCCCATTTCTGGAACTTGTCAAGCAATCTCTAATGGTTAGGTACCGCGAAATAAGTTGCCCAGCAATACCAACTCAGAGAATGAAAAAATTATGGAGAAAGAATTATCTACACTAAAGAGTAACTGAGTAAATAAAACATTTTCCAGTGTCACAAAAACAGTTTATTATTTAATACTAATAACAATATTGCTTCATCGACTAATAAATAAATAATCTAAAAGTAGATTTAGTATATACTTATTTTGTTACATTGAACCACTTGGACAAGTATGCACTATTACATAGTCCAATAATAGTATATTATACACCAAGAGGATAAAGCAGCATCTTACGTCATGGGCGGCCTTGGTGGCATATTGGACCCTGAGGGTAGTGAAGGATTCTTACAACTTAACTCCTGAGTGAAGTAAGGAGTTCAAGCCGCCTAGGACTGACACAGCTTTATCCCAGAGATGAATATATACTTTACTTTTCACACTATCTGTAAGACAATAACCGCTTTACGATATTTTCGTGTCAAGGTAAACATAAATATGGCCACCGCAGAACGAAAAAATACTAAAAGGTACGATTTTCGAGACTCTAGAATTGAATTTCAACGTTCCAAATACAAATCATTTCTCTCTTGGAAGTTTCAAACAATATTATCTCCCTTCATTCTACATTGGTTAACAATTTACGATAGGATGTATCAACTCAATACTCGATGTATTACACTTTCATTACACATATCGAGTTTGTTACCATGGTAAGTATTGTTTTTACCTCGATATTTCGACGCAGTTGACTCCTTGATGTTAAATACATTTATATTATTATTTAAAAATTTACCAATAAAAATAATGTATTAAATAGCTCCTCCTTCTTTCGTTTTCGACGTCTGTTAAAAAAGCTTTATGTTGACATATTGTGACATATAATTGGGCATTGTGAATTTATAAATTCAATTTATTGCTTAATTAAGTTATTTATAAATTGGCGAATGAATTTGTAACCATGATCCAATCTGGTCAGGTTCGCCTGGTAGCAGGGTCACGGAGGTCAGATGGTAGTTGCTCCACTGTAATTACCTGATCGCCAAATCCTGGATCATGTTCAAAGCGGACCCCAGGCCCTCGTGCTCGTGAGTACAAGCGGGACATTAACGCCAAGATAATTATTTAAGTTATTTATAAATTCATTTTATTGCTTAGATAGAAGGTATTGCATGCTTGACGGTGCAGTGTCGGTGGGTTGTAACGGGGCCCACTGAAAACTAGCGTTGTGGTTCGCGGCAATCATTATGCTGAGGGTCCATTTACTCTGGATGCCCACGAAAAATGCCACTAGGAACCCTATAATTGTCCTCGTGTCCGTCGTTTTCATCATGTCGTGGCGTCCTTCGTAATAAATGTTTTCTTTCTTTTAGGAAAAAATATAAATTATCGCCTTTGTTTCATCACAACAGCGATTTCTCGCAATAAGACCACTTTAAACCACTTTATAAAACTCAAAACAAGTAAATTACCTAGATAAAATGTGCCCATTGCAAAAACAACAGGAATATTCGTCTTAATGGCAATTTGTCGAAAGGCCTTGCTTTATAAAATTTAACTTCGAGCTTTACGTACAACATCACGAGGCTCCTACCGCGCCACTGAGATCAAGACCTGAACTGACCAGCTTGCGATACTCCGACCACTTGACTCTCACACTTGACACTGTTATCGGGGGTTGGTCCCTGAGGCTTCTGATTGGCAGGATGCTCCTCGTATGGAGCTTTCAGCACCACCCTGTAGTCATTAGACGCTGGCAGGGGAGCGTTAGGCTTGGCATGGTCCCTCTTGAAATGTCGACTAAGATGGCTCGTCTGGGTGAACTTTCTGTCGCATATCTTGCACTGGTATTTCTTCTCGCCTAGAAGAGGAGATACAACGTAATTTCAGGTTTAAACTAGTTTGTCCTAAGCCGAACTTTTTTAAATCGATAAAAATAGTTTATCCACTGGTTTGTTTAAGGGCAAACGAGTTTGGCCGAATTGTTATTGGGTTACTTTTAAAGTAAAAAGAATGTAATTAATGAGGATGACTTCGGTTGCAATAGTTTCCGCATAATGCACTATGCCAGACTCACCGTTCCAACCATAAAGTTAAATATCGTGTACACTTGAAAAAGCGACATACATCCTACTGCTAAAGTTGAATATCGTGTACACTCATAAACGCGACTTACAACCTAGTGTTTTTTCTATGTAATAAATTTAGGCAAAGTTTATCTGTACGAATTTCAACTTAAGTCGAGGTCGCGGCACGAAAGTCTAGCCGTGACCGTTAATGCGAAGAAGTCAAAAATAAGGTGTCGTGGGGGAGTGCGCGGCGCGCAGGACGGCCGAACGCATATACAGAGGGAGAGACGGCGGGAAACGACTCTGTTTTATACTATGTATAGATTACGCACCTGTGTGCACTACTTTGTGTTGTTTCAGGGCAGACGAAGTGTAGAACGTTTTCCCGCATTCGCAGTGGTAGTCCCTTTGCCCTTTATGCCGCTTCAGGTGAACATTGTAAGAGCTGCACGTGACAAATCCCCGATGGCACTCCCCGCAGTTATATCTGTCAATGATAATTAGAATTTTGTTAGCCATATACTAAAACGAGATAATAATGAAATAACGAAATAGGCAGTTTAACCTTTTAAACGCTCAGTACAAGAGAAAAATAATGATCGCAAAGGGGTTTGAAGACATTATTTTTACCTAATCAGGAAAATGTCGGAAAATACCCAATCAAGTATACATTACTCAAATATTTCGTAAACTACTGAACCCTTTTTAATGAAGCTAACAACCATCTCGAATAAACTGGCTTTCAAGAAAAGAAAACCGCGTAGGATGCCACAGCCAGACACACCCGTACACAGATACCCACGTCAAACTTATTACACCGGGGGTTAAAAAGAAAAAGTCGCACATTGTACCCTTTTTACGGCCAAATGTTCATGCAATCCAACTCATAAGCGAGAGGTACAGGGTTCAATCAAATCCTACTGTGGCTATGTAAAAATGACTTGTTTCTGAGTAATGTACATTATTTGAATGCTAACCGATGCTCTTGCGGTGAGGGAAAACATGATCTGTCAAATACTAATGTCCAAGGACACCTCTTCCTCGCGATATTATTATGTCACTTGCCGATCCTGTAGATTGCAGACGGCATGGACATTTTCTGATACAATAACTGATTTTGGTCGATCTTCTTTCATTTCACCGGCGAGTTCGACAGACATACTTAATGTATATAATAATAAACCACTGATAGCCTATGATTTTAGAAATTTAGATGCTTCTTCGTCAGTGGAAAGAAGTCGAAGTAGGTTGATTGAAGCAGTGTTCTCGAGTTACTCCACATCGATAAACATAATTAAGAGATGAAACATTAAACTCGACAAAACTTTTTGGTAATTTGAGGTTCTGTATTGTGCCTAGAAACATTAGTTTAACAAAAGATTAAAGGCACCAAAAATCAAGTTAATTAAACTGAAAATAAATTAAAACGTCACCTTATCTCCTTATTGTGTATCCTTATGTGAATGGACAGGTTCCCGGACGTGGCAAAGGTTTTGCTGCAGAGGTGACAGGAGTACGGTTTCTCGCCGTTGTGGGTCCTTTGGTGCACCTTTAACTCTGCTTTCACAGGGAAACCTGTCGAACGAATAGCATCATCACTATTATAAGACCTTTTGAGGCAAATATATGAACTTAAGGAATGAAACCCGTTTCCTGTGAGTGTGTTCCCTGCCGCCGTACCGCCGATCTCCGATAGCACGCCGCCATTTTGATGCAATTGAGTGTGGACCAATCGCACCAAGCCAGAGCCAGAGCTGTCTTGCAGCGATTGGTTTCAACTCAATTGCATCAAAATGGCGGCGTACAATCAGAGATGGGTGGTACCTTTGCTGAGCATTATAACCTGGACGCCTTTAAGGCTAGAGTTTAGGGCTAGGCTGTTCCTAGACAGGCATGCTCCATCATCGGTCGCATCGTCACTTATCATAAGGTGAGCTGGCGATTAAATGCCTGACTAGTCTAATATAAAAAAATGAATTCGTTTTTGGAAAGGGTGGACAACAGAAACTTGAGCGACATACAAATTGTGTACTTTTACGGTGCAATTTCTCAAAATATTAATTGATAGTAGTACAGAAGATAATGCAAACTAGCCAGTGTCACTCGAGAATAAGCTTGCTGTTAGTGAAAGAATTTTTAAGATCGGTCTAGTAGTTTTTTGAGTTTATTACAAATACAAATCTTTTCACTTTATAATATTAGTATATTAGATAAAACAACACCCGGCGTTGTGCTACGTGCGTGCTGTGTAATGCGGTTTCTGACAATCCCTACAAGAAAATGGTACGATATGACGTTTCCCATTACTGCACTTAGTTTGTAGCTTGATCGTTTGCCTACCTCCATATTGAAAAAAAAAAGTTTAAATGGTAACCACAAAAAGATCTCTAAACTTCTTACCTTTACCACAATCCTGACAAAGGAAACTTTTCTCGCCCTTATGCCGTTTTAGGTGAATCGCCAACTGAGCACTCTGAACAAACATTTTCGAACATATTTCGCAACTGAAGCATTTTTCACCTGAAACATCAGAACAGAAAAAATAAATTCATTGCGAGATTAGCACGTATAGACCACAGACTTATAGACCACACGGTCTACAATGTCAGCAATAGATTAGAAACGCCAATTCAGTGAACTGACGCAGCGTCAGTGGCGATTTCTCCAAATTGGCGCCGCCAAACCAAAAATGAACACAGTATTTAAATTACTTTATCTAAATTAAATAAAGTTTACCTACACGCTAAACATACAATTTAAGAGTAGGCAAGTTATTAAGTAACTCGTAGGTACAATAATTTGAATATGCGATGCTCGCATGTTTTCGCGACTTGGTTTAGTTAGCGTATGCGGCCGGCGCCATCAAATTCCATTTCAAGCGTCGGCGCCGTACGCCCCGACCCCGCGATCTTTGTACGCGCCTAGTTGGCGCTTTGAAAGGAGCAAATTAAGCATTTGGTTTCGCAAGGTCCTCGTTAAAATTGTGATTGTATTAGATAAGTTGGAACATTTAGTTTTCGACTTTTATGTAGTTCTAATGAAAAAATTAGTAGGTACAACGAACTATTTAATAGAATCTTGAGATCGTTTGGCGATGATTTATTTTTTTCAGCAGTTTATTTTTGGCTCTACTAGTGACCCGTTCCGGCTTCGCATGGGTTTTCTCGGCTTTTCTTTACTATAATATCATATTACATAGTATTACATTTAGTTAGTTAGTTTTAATACATACAAACTCATCAAAATCCGTTGCAGCGTTTATGACGAGTTAGACCGATTGACGGGGAGAGTGACAAATTTATTCTATGTACATATGTGTTATTGTGATCTGTAAGCTATATTACTGCCAAATTTCATCCAAATCCGTTCAGTATCTTTTGCGTGAAAGAGTAACGAACATCCAACCACGCTTACAAACTTTCGCATTTATAATATTAGTAGGATGAAAGCAATAAGGTGTACTGGTGCTTACAATTAAAAACTCACCCATATGTATTTTTATGTGGTTCACAAGTCCAGTACGGCGGCTAAACTGTTTCGAACAGTACTCACAGTGGTACGGAGTCTCCCCGGTGTGTACTTTCAGATGTTGAAACAGAGCACTGTGACCCCTGTAATCCACAAAGACATGACCATTACACGTGAAGATATATTGGTTGCTCAGAAACTGTCCACATTTTTATGTACGTCAAAAATTTAAAGCCTGACCGGGATTTCTCTTTATATTCTAAAAATAGAATAAGCAGTACACTTAGCATATTCTGAATTGTTGGTATTCAAACTTAATCTTAATTTTTCAAATAACATTCTTTCAACAATATAATTTTATAAATTTTATATGCTTTAGGCGTACCTGGCGTATATTATATTATAAACAGAAAACACAAAATCAATAAATAGTTCAATTTCCACATTCAAGCAAGTAAAGACAAGTGCATAAATAATCCTGACCCAGTACACAAAAGACACTTACTTAAAGGAGGCAGGACAGTGTATACATTGATATGGACGTAAGTCAGTGTGGCAGATTTTGTGAGCTTTCAAATTGCTTTTTGTACTGAGAAATTTGCCGCAAATATCACATTGGTGTGGTAATTTACTATCTGGCTTCAGTTTTCTGTCAACAAACTCTGAAAAAAATACATGGAAAAATTATCATTTGTTTTGTTAAATTATTTCACATCATCATATGAATACCTATGCCAGCAGTGGACGTCTTTAGGTTGATAATGATGATGATTAGACATAGATATAGACATAGAAATGTATTATTCTCGGGGTAACTCTATTATAATATGCATGTATTTTACGTATAAACCTTTCAGAAGAAATTCCCTGAAGAATACTGCCTGCAATTTTTATTACCAGTTTTCGGTGTAGACTGGTAGATAAAGCTACAAAGCTTTAAGTCCACCTTTGTACTATTTTGTGCATAAAGTATTAAATAAATAAATACTGAAAACCTCCTTAAAATCTGTTGCATATTTAAAAAAGGACAGCGGTAAGAGACTTTGTGTATACTATGTACAGATATCATAAATAATTAAGGTCCAGTGATAGTCTACACATAATATTATACTAATTCATATTAGAATTCTTTGTTTGGGAGCTACAGTGGCCGAGCAGTTACAGTATGCGACTCGTAAGCCAGAGGTCCCGGGTTCGAATCCCGCTCCGGCCATGTACCAATGACTGTTTTCTGAGTTATGTACATTAGTTGAATACTAACCGATGCTCTTACGGTAAGGGAAAACATCGTGATGAAACCTGCACATTCAGGCGACTGGATGTGTAACCATGATCCAATCTGGTCTGGTTCCCCTGGTTGCAGGGTCACGGAGGTCAGATGGCAGTCGCTCCACTGTAATTACCTGACCTGCCAAATCCTGGATCAAGGTCAAGGCGGACCCCGGGCCCTCATGCGCGAGAGCACAACCGGGACATTAATGCCAAGATTATTATATTGGAATTCTTTGTTATTTTTATATTCAACATACCTTTCTTTTTGCGACTTCTTCTTTTCTTATTGGAAATTTCCTGATCCTCCACTTCTTAAAAAAACATAATATTATTATTATATAACAAGAATACCATGTTCATTTATAATAATAATTAATGTTTAAATGAAATAACAATCCCGAAATAATACTGAGTATATTTTAAATGATTGTACCAAACACACACAGCTATTATAAAGAATACATACCATCATCTATTTTCTGAGACTTTATCACTTCAAGCAAAAGATTATCATCCTCTGCATCCCAACCATCGTCGTTTTCGAGATCGGCACAATTTGGTTCTGCAATATAATTACATGCATATATTGTACTGACAATAATCAAATGAAGGTGAAATTTTAAATATATTATATTCATTTACCTAGTTTAACATCACCATCTTGTTTAAGGTTCTCCTCTGCCAAACTACTAATATTCTTATGTATAATATCATTAACATTCAATTCTTTCTTTACTTCAGCAGTTGTAACAATTTCATTTTTTTCTTCTATTTCTGCTTTTATTTTTTCCAAATATGATTTCAGCTTTTTATCACTTTCGTCGCATTGGATATTAAACAAAAATGTTTTTTTCAACTGCTTACAACATTCCTTACAAATGTGTCTGGGTAAGCCATCGTCTGAATAAGGCTGTAAAATACAAAACGAAAGCCTTGTAATACAGGCAAGTTATAAACAAGTCAGAATCCCGCTTAATCCTATAAAGAAAACATATTACAATTTAATTTATTTGATAGCCATAAACTCATATCTTTTATTTGTGTATGGTGATGCTACACTTCAATAATTAGACCACAAATCAAGCTTTCAGTTGGAGTGTAGCAAAAGGGGGCAGTGAGGAAACCCTCTCGGGTGCCTTTTCTCAATTTTTCTAAGAATTTTTGATTTCTACCTTTTTGTATCTTCTAACCGAGCTTTCAGGGGATAGCTCAGGTACAAATACTGGTTTAATTAGAGTAAAATAGGTAAAAAAATAGATGGATGGAAGTGATGGTTGTAATTATTTATTATCATTTACACAAATATAGCAGTTAAAAATATATGAGCAACTATAACATATTATATTAACATATAATTAAAAATCTTTACTGTACTTTCAAAAAGGCCACTTTAAGGACTCTGAAGAGCTACTAGCCAGCAGACTCGTAATGTTAGCAACAATTCTAGAAAACGTCGTCAAACCTACACCATTGAAACAAAATACCTTTATTTTTGTAGAAGTGGACAACATTTCTGAGTACAGCACATTTCCATAAGCGTCAGTGTAAATATTGTAGTTTAGTTCGTAATTGCCGAGGCAGACTCGACAAATTTTCGCGAAGTCCATTGAGTACTGCAAATGTTAGATATATCGCAACGGTAACAGTTGTTATATTTGTAGTTCATAATCAGAGGCACCGAGCACTTCAATACATTTCCATTTTTCGTTTGATCGTATTATTAACGTTGGGCATTCTGTTGTACCTATAGCTGATATAATAAGTTTTAACGTGGTTTTAACAATGCTTTATTTATATAGTTAACAGTCTAGTATAAATATGCTTAAAATGAATGTTTTAAACGTAGCTATATTAAAATACACAGAAATAAATGGAATTTTTTCTTTCTTGCAATAAAAATCGTTTGTTATGAAATGAAAAATAAAATAGCCAGCCCAGCAACCAACAACAACAGAACCACAAAACAGAACAGAACCGACACGGACCAACTAATTTCTGTTTGACTGTCGTCGCTGTCAAACTTTGACATTGACAGAAACAACGGCGATGATACGATACAATATTAAGCGGCACGCAAACGGTCAAGAGGCTAGATGGTGCTGTGTGAATTTGTCCACGAATATTATTATTATATTATTTATTATATCTTTACCAGGTCGTCGGTCCACCTTTTTAGGAGGCCTACCCACGCTGCGTCTTCCGGTACGTGGTCGCCACTCGAGAACTTTACTGCCCCATCGGCCATCTGTTCTTTGATCTATGTGCCCTGCCCACTACCACTTTAGCCTGGCAATCCTTCGGATAACGTCAGTGACCTTGGTTCGCTTGCGAATATCCTCATTTATTATTCTATCGCGCAACGAGACTCCGAGCACAATGCTCTGGGTCTTTGTGTCACAGTGAGCGGCCACATCTCTGTTCCGTAACTCATCACTTGCAACACATATTGGTCACAAGTTGGTTCGTGTTGAGACACTGCGGTAATAGGGATGAAAATATATGGCGTAGCTTTCCGAACGCTGCCCGACCGAGTTGGATTCGTCAATTGACCTCTTACTGGAAATTGGATCTACCTAGCTGGACAATTTGTTCTTGATATGGATAGTCGTCAACAACTTCAAGTGGAGTGCCTCCAACTGTAACCGGAGTAGGCACAACATAGACATTTGACATAATTTTTGTTATATCCTTGTGAGGTACTCTACAAAGGACGTCGAGCATTTTGCCTAAGTCATTGCATATCGTCAGCAAATCTGAGGTGAGTGACGTTCTCGCCGTTAATATTGATGCCATGTCCGACCCAGTCCAGAAGCCTGAAGACATCCTGTATTGCAATGGTGTACAACTTCGGTGATATGATATCACCTTGTCTAACTCCTCGCCGCAGCTGAATAGGCTCTAAGGTCTTGGACTTACATAGTGACGTTTTCGTACAAACACTTTAATGCTTCGATATAACGATAATCGATTTGGCACCGCTGTAGAGACTGGAGCACCGCCCCCGCGCCCAAGCTTCAATCGAATCGACGGCCTTCTCAGAAGCTCAGCTGTAATTACATTATCATCCGGCGTCTATTGTTTATGAGCTGTTTGAGAGCCATACTAATCTCGCACAGGCTGATGTCCGAAATATCTTCGGTATAGTGTCGGGTTAACTTGGCTCTGTGGTCTTTTGCCATACCTACTGGTATACATATATAGAATATACGCCATTTTGTAAATAAGATGAAGTCAATCTCCCTTCTTGTGAGACCAACGGGACTAACCCATGTCCATCTTCGATGATCCGGCTTCCAGTAAAATGAGTTCATCATTGAATACATCCTTCTCAATGAAGCCGGCCAGCATCTGGCCACGGGCGTTCCGACTTCCAACTTCAAATTGCCCCACTCTCAACTTGTGTCCGCTTCGTTTGCCCAGATTTGTGTTGAAAGGTTCAGCCCTGTGGTAATAATGTTCATTTTATTTTATTCGTTTTCCGTCTCGTCGAGTCCTTTATTCCGACAAATCATTGAATTGCCTCAACGGTCGCACTTTATAATATCAACTGAAACCAAACAAATGTTTAGAAAACAACTTTGTTATTTTCTTTTGCCTGAAACTTTGCCGACCATTTCAAGTGCTTCCCTGCTACTTTTTTAATTATCGAAAGTTGGTTGTACAAAACAATGGAAATAGAAAATATGTTTTTAAATCCTGTACAGTGTACGTTATTCGAAGCCTATACATATATGAGAGCAGCTCTTCCGTTTCCGCTAAGTATCGCTAACTTGGTTGTGGTAT
Organism: Blastobasis adustella; assembly: GCA_907269095.1. Classification (NCBI taxonomy): domain Eukaryota; kingdom Metazoa; phylum Arthropoda; class Insecta; order Lepidoptera; family Blastobasidae; genus Blastobasis; species Blastobasis adustella. Next base: position 2,745,089 of record OU026114.1, on the reverse strand, counting down.
CCCTACTTTTGCACCCCTCCACCGCCCGCAGGCGAGCTACTCACGTTGGTGAGATCGGGCTCTCTCTTGGTTCATTGGCGTGTTTCCTTGCCCTGACCGGTCTTCGGAAAGAACCCGTGCTTTCATGTTACAAGTTTCTACAAGTTCCAAAGTATAATTTTTCGGGCTTCTACAGCACGATCGGTATTGTATCGCAATTATTTAATTTATAAAATTCTCGTAAAAGGGAAGGTAAGCGGTTGCCGTTCGCAATCGGTAAGTAACCTTTTGCTTAACGCTGTGTTCATTTGTACATTGTTCATCTGTTACCCACATAAAAACGGTATTACCGTTCGAATACGAAATAATATTCGTATTTTTTATTTATAATAAAATGTGAGTATTTGCTAATTTCCTTTGTCTCTTGTTAAAAGTTTTGCCTAAAAGGTAAAACGTTTTGTTTAAACACGTGTTTATTACAGTTTTTCATTATGAGTACAAAAAGCGATGATACGAATGATCGATCCCGTGCAAGAGGAAGATCTAAAACTTCGAGTTGTTTAAGCAGTTCGAGCGGTTCCTCAGGCAGACATCCGCCCTAGATCCGTTCCCCCGCAGATCCAAGCGACGTGAAAACCGTATGTTAGAAAAGCTTTCCAAAGATATTTCTGATTTGCGAAATGAAATTTATGTTTCAAAAAGTAGTACACCTAGGCATAATTCAAATGTTTTGCCTGAGTTTGTGGATGCTGATGTAAGTGGTGATTTGTACAGTGATAAACAGCTTCCACAATCTGATGATATACCATGTGGTCAACTGGATCCTCTTAGTTCCGATTTTAAAATTCAATTCGATACGAACTTAAAGGAAGCAATGGTCCCTATTATACCGGAATCCTACTTAACAGCTTTAAAAAGCATACAAAGATTTGATAAAGCCACTTGGAGTGATGTCCGTTTCGCAGAGGTCCAAAAGGCTTATTGTCACTCACCCGGGCTCATTGAACTCGAAACTAACGAGGAGTTAAAACAATACGATAATTCTAAGAATCTTCCGTAGGTATGTGGAAAAATCATTCAAGCAAACGTGAGCGCAGCAGCTCACGTTTGCGCTTTTAAAACAGAAAGAAGTTTTAGAGGCTGGACTGAATAATTTTTTGAAGTGGTTGCAAGAGATAGACGGCATTATCCCTTCTGGCGTAAAGGAAATCTTTGTTACAGGCGAGTTTCATAAGGTTTCCGTCGATGCTCTACAGCTAGCATGTGGACATCGTGCAGATATTATTCAGCAGAGAAAGGAAGCCATATTAAAATATATTAAGGAACCAGTTGTGAAAGTTGCAATTCGGAAAATTCCACCTACCTGCACAAATATTTTCGCTGCAGACGCCTTATCTACGGCCTTAGAGAAAGCAAGGGTGTACGGAAAAATTGTTGGCCTCTTAGTAGGAACAAGGAGTTCTCGAAACAGCATCCGACTCTCCCAGTTTCCAGTCAAGCTTATTTCTAATAGAAAAGACCGACAGGTCTTGGAGACCAATCTTCAATTTGAAGGCTTTAAACGAATATGTTTGGGTAGACAAATTTCAACTCATAAATGCGTACAAAATTCCCGGCTTCCTACAACCACAACACCGGTTGACGAAGGTAGACCTTTCGCAGGCCTACTTCCATGTACCTATAGCAGAAAATCACAGGAGGTACTTAAGACTAACCTACCGAAACGAGTTGCTACAGATAACCTATCTGCCATTTGGTCTAAGTTCGGCGCCTCGAGTATTCGCTTCATTGACAAACTGGATTGCTCAGATGTTTCGCGAAAAAGGAAGAAGAGTTGTAATATATCTCGACGATTTTATGATTGTCCATCAAGATCGTCAGACCCTTGCTACGCACACAAAGTTCTTAGTCGAGACTTTATTCGAAATGGGGTGGCAAATCAATTCTGCAAAGTTCACATTCGAACCACAGAGATCCATAGAATACCTCGGAATTCTTTGGATCACCTGGTCCAACGAAAAGTGCCTCCCAGAAAAGAAAATTCAAAAAATCAGGAGATTGACATTGGAGCTTGAAAAATGAGGGGTGCAAAAGTAGGGATACCACAACCAAGTTAGCGATACTTAGCGGAAACGGAAGAGCTGCTCTCATAGGTATAGGCTTCGAATAAGGTAAGAATTTAATATGCGTTTTATTGTAAGGTAAAACGCGTCTATTAAAATGTTCTTTGCGATCGTGGAATAGTAGGGCTAGGTTTAAAAATGCAATAAAGATGTAAAGTATATAAGTAACGGTTGTGTGGCTAATTCGCGTCATAATATCAAAGAATGTTTAGCACCGTCAACTGTTTTTAGTTGGTACAGAACAAAGCCATGAGAGCTCATAAACATTATTACAAGTTTATGAATGTTCAGACAAAAAAGGGCATAATGTGTGTTTACTTAATTTTATCTGACTACTGAATGTCGTAAATGACATTACGATACTCAACACTAATTTATAAGGAAATAAGCAATTGATTTCGGGTAAAAAATTAGAATTTACTCATAATTTTGTCATCATTAGCACAGCCCGTAACATCATTCATCATTAATTTGAAAAAAACAACAAATTTTGTTTTTGTTTAAGTACGAGTAGATAACTTATTACTAAAGCGTCGGTGGCCGGACGGTTGAGTATCCGACTCGTAAGCGAGAGGTACCGGGTTCGAATCCCGCTGCAGCCACGTACCAATGACTCTTTTCTGAGTTATGTACATTAGTTGAATTCTAACCGATGCTCTTACGGTGAGAAAAAACACCTGCAAATTCAGGCAACTGAATTTGTAACCATGATCCAATCTTATTTTCCAAGCTTATTTTATTTTTAAATACGTATCATATGTTTTTTTTATATTGCGACACAATTCTTTAACTATTTTATTTATGTTTATTCTATAGTATCAAATTATTTATAGATACATTTTATTGCTTACCGTAAGAGCATCGGTTAGTATTTAACTAATGTAATAAAACAGTCATTGGTACATGGCCGGAGTGGGATTCGAACCCGGGACCTCTGGCTTACGAGTCGGATACTGTAACCGCTCGGTCACCGACGCTCTCACCGAATGCATAACATAAATTATCTTATGTAAATCGATTGCTGCTGTCGAAAATTAAACGAAAAAAACAAAAAGGCGCCATGGACATTACGCCTTTATTCAGTTAGGGCGTCGAACAATGCGTATTAAACTATTATCATCAACGTCCTAGCGCTTATCCCGGCCTCTGCCAGGGTCCGCTTTCCTGCCCATTCTTCTCCACTTCGCCCGGTCTTCGGCATCCTCGCGTCGTAATCCGTTGGCTCTCGCATCCGAATCTGCGATGTCAATCCATCACCAATGCGTAATAATACATACACACATGTAACGATTACATTATTTAGAAACTACGCAACGGATTTTTTCAACAATAGATAAAGTGATTCAAGAGGAAAGTTTTTAAGCAAAAAAGGGGTAGGTTGGGGTAAAGTAGGAGTCGCACCGGGTCCACTAGTTAATTATATGTATTAAGCATTTGTAATAATAGGTATAAACCATACACTTGCCTTAATTTTTGTGTATGTAGTTAGATGAGTGTATGGATATGTGTGTACTGTGTGTGTGTTTCTGTGATGTATTTATAATACTTAAATCACATGAGACGTGTCATGTCAGTCTAGTTATAGATACTTGTTGTATTTATACTGCGCGTGCGCGTAAATTAAAATTCTGGCCGTGTGGTATCCGGCAGAGTAGAATAGCACCAACCCCTTACACTAATGGATGTCGTACAAGGCGACTAATGTTTTCGAGGCAAAATATCAAGAGTCTCCGTAGTTTGGAAAATGGGCAGCAGCATTTTCCATTGTTATATTTCAACACTGCGATCTCCAACCCGCCTGCCAAGCGTGGAGATTATGGCAATAACCTCCCCTTTCGTGGGAGAGGCCCAAAGTCCTGCAGTAGACTGTTACGGACTGTGATGATGATGATGAAATAAAAATTCACGGATTTCATGCACCACACGACCAAATAGCATTGGAAATAAACTTCCGTAATAAAAAAGTGAGGTGAGTTTTAAATACAATATTTGCTTTTCATTTTCTAAACGTTTTATTTTAATACATTTTGGAAAATACAGAAGTCTCAATACTGTAGACTCAAGCTGTAGACTAACACTATCTTGTATAGTTCCAGATAGTGTTAGTCTAAAGCTTTGTTGTACGAAGTTTATATTTAGACATAGACAGACATAATATTTATTTAGCAATTTCTACAATATAAATAAACAAAATATTTCTTACTAACATAAATTAGATTGTGTGTCATGCCAAACTAGAGCTCAGCTCAGCATATGCCGTAGGCAGTGAGACCACAGCGCTTTATTTTCAGCTAAGCGTTAGTGCGTGAGTTACTCGCCAAGTGGTCAGACAGGTAACGTAGTGTACACTTGCCCATAATCATATGTGCCGGTGTGTTTATAATTAATTATATAAATAAATGTGTAATTATATAATTATATGTATAAAAACCATATGTGTGTATGTGTGCTTTAATACCTATTGGGAGTTATTATTGTATAATTTTAATGTATAATTGATAATTAATTTAGATAAGTTGGAACAACTCTGCAGCCTTTAGGAAGTGATTTCTGGTGTTCATCAAGGTATAGTTGCATGTTGGATTTTAAAGATGAAATCGTTTTCGATTTCTTGATGGGAGACGGCAGGTTGCTCCAACGTTTGGTCGTCGCTGTAGGATCTTGCCCTGACTAATGGTGGGGTCATTCGGTATCGAGTGTACTTACTGTTATTAGGACTTCTGTTCAAACAACTGTTCAGCACGTTGACACTTTCATTTTAAATTTTTATACATATAATTGGTATATTATTGGGTTTGGCCCTTCAGGCTCTGATTGCTCATCATCATTGCCTGGAAAATTACTTTATACTGTAAATTCTGACTACGTTGTAACTACGTTCTACAAATATTTTGATTCGAATCGAACTTCGATTAGAGTATTTTCTTTTGGGGAAATGATCTCTCGTTTCCTAAATATCCAATTGGTCAAAGTAATTATGGTTTTTGGACAAATACAAAAGTATTGGGGTGTGTCTGGATTCTTACCGCTGTAACTTCTTGTTTTCCTTTTGTTTAGAATCCAGGTGAACCCCCAGTTACGGGAGTCATTTTTCCATCACATTAGAGTGTTTATTTCGTGGCAAATATTTAATTTTGTACATAAAATATCACATTTTCCAAATTAATGTTTACCTTTTTTATTTTATTCTTTGTACGTCATATGTTGTCATGCGGACACAGTTCATAGTCAGCGGAGATTTTAATATTGTTTGTGCTACTCTTATTCTAGATAATTGCTGGATCCAATTCTTCATCTTGTCTTCCTTGGCTGCCAAACACGAGGTCGTCCGAAAATTAATATCCACCACTTCGGGAACTGGCTGGTTGACTATGAGTACTGGCCATCAAGACTATATCTTCTTTTGTGCCAAATCGTTCTCGAACGTGTTTAAGTATAGACCCGAGCCTGCGATAGAGAGTGCAGCTGATGAGTGGGCAGAGTTCTCCCAGCCTTCTAGCTCCAGCTAACTAGAAGGTGGATCAGTATCATAGCTAGAAGAAGCTATTTTCATGAACTAAATGAAATACAAGTCATTGGTCAAAATATGCACGTGGCTGCAATAAATTATTATCTTTGAAATTCTCTAACTAATCAGTCTGTCGGGTATTGACCCGACCCGATTGTCGGGTGCTGGCCAAAAAGTACAAATTGCAGATCGCTGCAATCTGTACTTTTTGGCCGGAACGGAGACGAGTTGAGAGTGGGGCAATTTGGAGTTGGAAGTCAGAACGCCCGTGGCCAGATGCTGGCCGGCTTTCTGGAGAAAGAGGGACTCTTTATGATGAACTCATTTTTCGGGAAGCCGGATCATCGCAGATGGACGTGGGTTAGTCCCGATGGTGTCACAAAAAATGAGATCGACTTCATCCTATCTACGAAACGGCATATATTCAATGATGTCTCGGTGATCAATAGCGTAAAAATTGGCAGTGATCACCGCTTGGTAAGGCACATTGAATATTAATCCACAGCTGGAAATATCGAGATTGATGAGGTCCACGCTCCGGCCTGTACCCATCCAAATCCAAAACCCCGAGAGCTTTCAACTCGAATTACAAAATCGCTTCGAGTGCCTAGGAGAATGCGTCGACGTGGACGACTACAATAACAGGTTCGTGGAAACTGTCTATACGGTTGGGGCAAAGTTTTACAAAGCCTGCCGTACAAAAAGAACAAGCAAAATCTCTGACAATACCCTCAAACTCATGGAAGAAAGACGCGCAATGACTCTGCAATCCCCTGATGATGTCTCTCAATTTAGGCGACTTAATCCACAGATCTCCAAGTCTCTGACTCGCGATATACGCCGCTTCAATACTATCAACATTGAGGCGGCGATCGAGCGAAATAAAGGCTCTAAAGTCTTTGCGAGAGATCTGTCGATTGGGCAGAGCCAGTTGACGAGACTGAAAACTGATGACGGCAGAGTTGTTTCGACCAAGTCCGAGGTTTTGAGGGAAGTCGAGAGGTTTTATGGACAGTTATACACGACAACACGGGCACCTGTTACCAGTATGGCAAAAGACCCCAGATACAAGTTGACCCGACACTACACCGAAGATATCCCGGACATCAGCCTGTACGAGATTAGTATGGCTCTCAAACAGCTCAAGAACAACAAGGCGCCGGGTGATGATGGAATTACGGCTGAGCTTCTGAAAAACGCCGGAAACATGGCACAGAAGTATAGTGATATTAAATAATAAATAAAGTTTATTTACTCCCAGTAATTTGCAATTCACATTACACAAATTTCTTAGATATAATAAGTGTGGGAGACTGATGCCTAAACTAGGCAAAAGCCTGTATTTCAGGTCACCAGGCCCCCCCTCGCACTATGCTAGTGACCAAAATTTGTATAGTTATAAAAAGGCCTAAATGTTTATTACTAACAAATAATTTGAAAATATTGATAAAGTGAATAGATAGATATATAATACATAATATATGTGTTAGTAGTGTTAGTAAAATGACGTACAACTGAATCCATAAAATATATTTTTTAATTATTACTATGGGAAAATGTGATATTGTTCCTCAAGAAAGGTGATAAGGCTCTCTTGAAGAACTTCAGACCAATATCGCTGCTGACCCATGTGTATAAGCTGTTTTCGAGAGTCATGACGAATCGTCTCGCACGCAGGTTTCATGACTTCCAGCCTCCCGAACAAGCCGGATTCCGAAAAGGTTTTAGTACCATAGACCACATTCATACGCTGCGGCAGGTTATACAGAAGACCGAAGAGTATAACCGGCCATTATGCTTGACGTTTGTGGACTATGAGAAAGAAACTAGAGAGAATACCAGCGATACCCTCCCTACTCGCATCCGTATATAATATATTTTCTTTGTTGGGATCAAAGATAGAAAGGACACTATCCAAAGTTAATTTCTCTTTTAAGATTTGAAATGCCCTGTTTTGATAATTCCCCAGGCCCACTGAGTGTCCTTCTTCAGCAGTTTCGTAAGTGGTGCGGAATGCATGGCACAGTTTTTTATGAATTTCCGAAAATAACTTATCAGACCTAGAAACTGCCGAAGTTGGTGCACTGTAATGGGCACGGGAAAACTCCTAACAGCTTCCAGTTTTAAATCGTTTGGCATTACACAATTAGGTTTTATTTTATACCCCTAAAACTCAATTTCAGTTTTAAAGAAGTAACATTTCTTTAATTTTAACATCAATCCATTGTCGCGAAAAATCTTTAATACACGTTCTAATCGTTGTAAATTTTCCTCGACAGTATTAGTTACTAGATAAACATCGTCTAGGTAAACAATAAAGTTATCAAATCTTAAGTTTATTAGAACTTTGATCGTCATCTGTTGAAAACATGATGGTGCGTTTGCCAAACCGAACAGAAGTCTTAGAAACTCGTAATGACCGTCTTCCGATATGAAAGCTGTCTTTTCGACAGATTGAGGATGCATCATAATTTGGTAGTAACCGCTCTTGAGGTCTAGACCGCTAAAGCACTTATGCCCTTGAAGCCTATCAACTAGATCCTCAATACGAGGCATAGGGTATTTGTCTTTTACAGTTACCTTGTTCAACCCGCGATAAATAATACAGAGCCTTTTATCCCCGGTCTTTTTATTTACAAGTAATGCCGAACTGGCATAAGGCGATTTACTTTCACGAATGATGTTGTTTTTCAGTAATTCGTCCACCATTTCGCGAATGATTTTCCTATCACTGTGTGAGGATCGAAAGGGTCTGTATTGAATAGGGCGCGTATTAGTCACGTTTATTTCCATTTGGTAATTAGTGTCTTTACCTAACTCTTTAATATTCGAAGTAACACAATCACTGTACGACCAGAACAGCTGCATTCATTCATTTTGATGAGTATCCGCATCCGAATGTGACTCGCGTAAACTTTCACAAAACTCCGCATAACCGAACCGCAATACGTTGCCTACCCGCGAATACACAATATTAGACATTTCCGTTACGTTTCGTTTGATCAAAATTTCACAGTCCGCTAGGTCGTCGATTACATAAAAATCAACATCTTTCAAGATTACAGAATAAATTTTGAGTGTTACCTTGTCTGAGACAGTTTCCGAATTATTTTTTGTAAAGCCTTGTAACACCACAGGTACTGGAAGCAGTACGTTGTTTAAACAATATTTATTCACCAACGCATCGGAAATTAATGAACAACTGCTCCCAATATCAATAAATGCTACATGCTCGAAATTATTTATGTGTACCCGCTTTAAAAATTTGTTTCTGGGATCAGGTCCGGACACGAATTTAGTCTCTTGTTTTTCTGGCTTAGTCGCAATAGCTGAATTTTCTTTTGATGACATGCCGATTCTAAGTGCCGGTTTACCGCAATAGTTGAACTTAGAATCGCATTGGCTGCTTCTGTGATTACCGCCACACGTATAACATTTAACCTGTTTACGACTCAGTGGTTGACTTGCATCCGATGCATTACTAGAAATAACCGGCTTTTTTGCAGGGGTTGCCGTACTCCCCGAAGAAGTACTCGAAAGATTATTAGCCGCATGATTATGATTTGCCACGGATTTCGCTTGGATGTAGTCACGAGTATTTTAATTAGTTTGTTTAATCGAATACCTTATAATAATAATAATTGGAGCTGTTAGCAATCGTTTGTTCGCTACGAGAATTCCGCCTCCGTTTGTTAGGAGCACCCTTTAACATAGTTACCGGTTGTAATGCGGTTAGATATGTTTGATTCCCCGGATCGCACGTTGGGTTCTGTCGACTCTAAGAGATTTCTTTCGAAATTACCCACAGGGAGGGAAATCGCATGCAACATGTTGACGCAGAGGCAGATTGGCTACTGTCTGTCCAAATACAATTTAAAGGAAATTGTCAGTTACAATAATTAACTTAAATATCAAATTATATTCGGATAAATAATGAGCCCGACCGGCACTTGCCAGCCTTTTTTACAGAACCGCCCCTCCGTTCGATCCTCTTCGTGGCCTCTTCGGGTGACGTCGGCGCCAGTCGGCTTTCGGAGCTGGTTCCATCGAACTCTGCTAGATGTCGCCCGTAGTCGATTCCATCAGGCTCGATGGATTGCGCTCGGAGCCGCCCGCGGGGCCGCCACGCGCCGGGCCGCCGCTGCCGCCGCGCGCTGGACCGCCGCCGCCGCCGCGCGCCCGGGCCGCCGCTGCCGCCGCGCGCCGCGGATCGCCGCTCACGTCCTCGCGTTGAAACCGCTAATACTTGAGTCGATGTAGCATTCTTAACCTCGTTTTCCGCAGATTCGAGGGACAGGGCAATCTCAATAGCCCTTTTTAACGACAATGTCTGTTCCGTCAGTAGCCGCTGACGACCACTGTCACTACGCATACCATACACCAGTTGGTCACGTATGTTTTGATCGATTGTAGCCGCATCGGCAAAGTTACAAGTCTTTGCTAATCTCCGCAAACGTAGCAAAAAATCGTTTAGTGATTCGGAACTGGTTTGTTTACAAGCGCGAAACCGCATCCTTTCCGCTATCTCCGATGGTTTCGGGTAAAGTTGTGCTTGAACTAGTTGCACAATCTCACTAAAGGTCAGTTCGGTGTGACTGCGTGGGCCGCACAGGTTCGCAATTAAATCGTAACACTTGTTTCCCGCCAATGCGACAAAATATGTAGTTTCGTCCGCCGGTTTGATATCATTAATCTTGAAGTACGCGAGCCACGAAGGTCTGCCAGTTGTCCACATTTATGTTGAACTCTTTTATGTTGTCCTTGCTAGCCATGACAGAAACACCGAACACCGATAATTAGCACGCGAAACACAAATAACTTAATTTTCCGATCGTCGCCAGTGAGATATCTAGGAATAGGCACTCAATCAAACAACGGTTAATCATCGACTGAATATTTATTGAAGTACCCACAAGATTTAGCAATCCTTAAAAACTAACCCAAATACCCACATACAATACATAACAGTCCCATGGGTCTGGGTTTAGCGGTTCTTTCGGGATTAAATGCGAATCGAGGTACGGATCACAGATGGTGTCCCTCATGGCTACAATGCTTATAAACAAATTAAAAAATAAATGCCAAAAGAAGTAGTCCACTTCTTTAACAGGTTGCTTCCACGTAGTTGTTATGGGTCGATCTTTTTTCTTTTTCAATATATTTTTCCAAACTCTGATTTTAAATTTGACGAATTCTCTTCTGCCAGAAAATATTCACAAGCTTCTTTCAGATAGTTTTATTATATGAAGACGAAAGAAGCTGATGGATATGTACCTACGTACGGGAGACAAGTGAAAGGCAAAAGCATTGACAACGCACTCGATTAACGGCCGGCGAGCGCAGTCGCCTACTTATCTATGTATAGGTTCCTCCCTCTATTTAAGGAATAGCTATCTTGACTAAGTAACCATATTTTTTAAAGTCCATATGGGGACGCTTATGTAACAGCAATTTATGCGCGGTAGTAGACTGTCCATCACTGGGTGCGTCAGCTTCTACCTCGAGGAACTCGTCCCGCTTTCAGATCTCGGAGACAGTTCGGATCGGCGCAGATCAGGTGGTTCAACCTGTGCAGTTGAGTGGGCCATAGGCTCAAACATAGTTGCCTCCTCCGCCGAGATCTGGACATCCCCATGTTGATGGCATGTGGACGTTGAAAGCGTGGACACGGGAGACACGGTAGACGGATGCAGTGGAGCTGATGGCGTCGGCGGTGAGCAAGACGGCGCCTATGCACCGGGAATGGCAAAGAGTGAGTTAAACATCCAGTTTAAGTTTTATGACCAAGTTATAAGAATATCTAGTTTTCAGTTTTTATTTTGACTATGTAAATTATGTTGACATCTAAATAAACTGATATATACCTAGTAAAAGAACATTGTTCCCTTACACCAAGAATACTTATTAGCATTAACATATTTCTTGTACAATACATAATCGGCTTGCGATAGACAGCGGTTAGGTGTTTCACGTTTATGCCACGTTTATACACTGGTATGCCAACTACGATTTACAATATTAGCGATGGCTGGTGACGAGTGCGGCGGCGGCGTCGGATTAATTAAGTCGAATCGCGATCTTAATTTCCGCCCGAACGAACGGTGAGAAACCTATGGTAGAATGTGTGGAATTGCTGTAATCCATTAAAAACATGAATAATTTATTTTTGGTTTCGGCTGTTGATAATGCTCGATTTTATGCCTATTTTTCATAAATTTCAGCTTGTTCGTTCGTTACTTGCGGGGTTATAGGCGAGCGTTGTGTTGTGACATGTAATATACTGTTAACTGTGCAAAAATGATTAAATTCCTGTGAATAAATAGCTATTCCATTGTCACTAGTAATGGGTGTTAGGTAGTCCAAATCTTGATATAAACTCATACAAACGCTCAATTACTGCAGTAGACGTGGTTGAACTATACATATCATAAACTTCAACCCACTTTGTATGAGCATCGAGCACAACCAAATACGAGCGACCATTAATAGGCCCTGGAAAATCTATATGTAATCTGTAAAACGCATGCGGTGGATATCTACTCCTAGGGCGAAGGAGGGGCGCGCGGCGGCGAGGGACGTGTCTGAATGCAAACATCACACGAACCTATCATTGTCTCAATTGCCGCGTCGATTCCTGGGAACCAAAATCGGGACCGTGCTTCGACCTTCGTTTTGACGAAGCCTAGATGGGACGAGTGTAACTACGTCAAAAGTTTTGTACGCAACGCTTCGGAATTACAACTTTAAAACCTTTCATTACGCAACCATTTTCAAATGCTAACTGCGTGTTGCAATTAAAATAAGGTTTCAAGTGCAAATCGGTTACTTTCCTGGGGCAACCGTTTAAAACATATTGTTTTACCCGTGATAACGTGTAATCGGCATGCGTTTCGATGCTCGACTCTTTTAACGTAACCGGCACGCTATCATCCAAAACAAAACAAACATAGGTAAGCCCGGTAGCAATCCGTGCGCTCGGATGACTCAGCTGCGCGGTGGCGCGAACGGTCGGCGGCGGCAGCGGCCGCGGGCCCCGCGTCCCGCGCCCCCCGCCCACGCCCCCGCACCCGCCGCTGTTGCGCCAGGCAAGCTGGCGCGAGACAGATAGTCAGCGCTGTATGATACTATTTTTTTTTTTTACGCCCAACCATAATAAAATGGGACCCTCCGGTAGCGGTTGGGATCCCTCCCAAGGAGGAGGTGAACTCTCACGAGTACCAGCCGGCCGGCCGGACTAGTTATGCACGACTCGCCAAAAAAAATGACCTAGGTCTACGTGCTAAACACCCCCTGGGAGTACCTGTAGCCGGGAAGGCTTTTCAGGTTTTATCGGATGCGACACCCCGTAGGGACGGGGTCGCTTCTTATGTATTCCATGTTATAGTTGTAGCCACTTAGGAATATAGTTTACCTTTGTAAACGGTTTGCTGATACTTCCGAAATACCTTACGTAATACAAATGGCTTTGACCTTCCATACAAATACTGATGGAAGTGGCGTACTCCAAAAAAATATCGCGGTCACTTCCTTCTGTATTTGCGAATAATGCTTTTCCGTAGAGTTCTAAGTCCGCGACGCAAAAGCTATGGGGCGTTCCGTGTTATCGTCAGCACTAATTTGAGATAATACCGATCCTAAGCCAGTAAGGCATCAAGAGTTAGGATTAGCTTTGCCTTGGGATCGAAATACGCTACAACTTGATCTGAGAATAAGAAAGTTTTAATCGTGTTAAACGCTGTTTCATGCATGTCGTCCCATTACCACTACCAATCCTTTTTTAAAAATTCATAAAGCGGGCTTAAAATTGTGGAAGCGTTAGGAACGAAGTAAAAATTTACCAATCCTAAGAAAGATTGCAGTTGAGTTGCCCCCACTACTTCTGCCTTACTTTATCTGGAGAGATTTTTAATCCGTTTTTATTTATGATTTACCCCAGAAAGCTTATCTCGTCTTTAAAAAATCCACATATTTACCATTGTAACACCAATCGAGCACGGTGTGGAGCCGGCGCGCGTGCACGTCGTCGTGCAGCAGGCACCGCCAGCACGCACTCCATGGCGCACTGGCGGGCGGCTCGGCGGGCGCGCTGGCCAGCCCGAACACCAGGCGGGTGAACACGAACAGCCCACGGAGGGTGTTTATGCACGTAAGGCCCTGGGACTTATCGTCCAACACGAACTGGTTGTAAGCCATCGATAAGTCCAGTTTCGTGAATTGTTGGCCGCCGTGCAGTTTTGAGACCAATTATTTAATAGTAGGTAACTGATACTGTTCCACCAGTAACTGTTTGTTTATCGACACAGGGTAATCTGCGCATAACCTAACTATAGATACCGTTACGTTTTAAAACAGACACCACCGGGGATGCGTATTCCGAATAATCGACCGATTTCATCGCCGACTTTATCGCGTAGCGCAAAAGCAATAGGCCGAGCTTTCAAAAAAGGTTTCGAGTCATCCTTTAGCGAGAAATTAAATTTATATTTGTTACAATCATTGACAACGCACTCTTTATTACATCGGTTAGCGGCCGGCGCGCGCAGTCGCCATCTAATCTATGTATAGGTAGGTATCTACTAGGCGCCATACACAACAGTGGCTATAAAAATGCTGATATTGAATAAAAATCGGCAGTAGGTAATTGTGTTTTGATGATAGGTATACGTAGAATGTGCGAAGTCACCGGCCAGCTTAAGATCAGTCTAACCAGCTGAAATTGCAGTTTAAGCAACTGAATTGTGTTTCCCGGTTTAAAGATTAGTCTTTAATTCTTTTCTCCGTCCCATCTTTATTGTTAGCGACGTTATCGTGGAAAAGCTTTTTCTTGTTTGCAGCTTAATCCGCTGCGATAAGCGGAAATCGGAAGGTATCGTGAGATACAGATTGACCTGACCTAGAGTCGGCCGCGGATAACCACCGGTATTTAATTTATACCCTTTAACGAGTACGGGAGTCTTCAGAAGGAGGTTGCCATCTGGCACGAAGTACCCCTCGGATGCGACGTCTGCGTATAATCTATATTCCTAGATCTCTTCTTTTACGTTTTTTTAAAAGTATAATTCTGTTTAAATTCACCCATCATCTTCCTATGGCTAACTTAAAATATGCTAAGTAAGAGACTATTCAGTCCTATAGGTTTACTTCGACGTGAGCTTTTGTTAGGTAGATGTATTTACTTACTCAGCTGCTGCTCTTTGGCTCCTGAAGGGAGGGAAGGGAAGGTGTAGACATGTGACGCTTTAACCTGGCAGTATTCATTCACTAACCTACTTACAGCAGTAGGTAAAATTGTCTGTACGGCGATACTCCGTACAATGGCCGTGTGGTGTCCGGCAGAGTAGAATAGCAGCAATCCCTTACACTTGTGGGTGCCATACAAGGCGACTAGTTTCCAAGACAAAAGAGCTATCTAGTCTCCGGAAAATGAGTAGCAGCGTTTTCCATTGTTATATTTATATCACGGCGATCTCCAACCCTTCGGCTAAGCATGGAGATTATGGCAATAACCTTTCCTTTTGTGGGAGAGGTCCATAGTCCTGTAGTGGGCTGTTATGGGCTGTGATGATAATTCTACTATTATGTGTGTCTGTTATTTACTAAATAAATACTTTAAACCTAATAAAGAGCTTCGCAGTAGTCAACTATGTAAGTTTGCCATAAATTAATGAGTGAAGTAATGGGCTGTAACGTAACTTATTTACTGGGTTCGATATTACAAATAGTGTGGTGCTTATTTTAAACAAGCGAAAACAGTTAGTTATCGACATAAAACTATGGGGTTAATATCATACAAGTACTGTAGCCACCTCCGCTTATGTTTTAGCAGGAAACTTTGCAGGCTCTGTAATAACAGTGTCGCTTGGTTATTTTCAACAATAAATAACTTATTTATTTTCATACAGTCTGTTTAACATCCTGTTTTCCCAGTGCACTTGCACGTGCGTTAATAACAATCATAACCCAGTGTATCGGAAACTAATTAGTGCGACTTCACTGCTTCTGTTGCGACTGTGCGATTTTCCGAGAAATCTGGACTGGATTTTATTTATGCTTTCATTACTGCGCAGGGATGTGACGGTTCGAGGAGCTTGCGTCGCAATCAATGACAATTAATTGGCAACTATCTATTATTATATTTGATTCATTATATTTATTAGCTTTGATATTATCGCGTTTATTTATCTATTGAAAGAAAAAAAGAAAATGCATTTATTATACATAGCACACCACGATACAATAACAGTTACAGACAACGGAAAGATTAATAATTAAAATATCTAAAACAATGCGTAGCCTCCCATGCTCCTGTCGGTGCCACTGCCAGCATAAATGGTACCCACTCAGCATGTGCTGGGAGGCACAAGAAGCGACTAGCGATGTGTTATTGCGACGCCGCCGTTGCTGCAGAGCGCGTCTAGTAACCCTCTGATTCTTTTGATAGTCGTCGGTCGGTCTATTGTACGGAGGCTGCCGCCAACTTGTCAAACTTGTTTATTATGTAACTAATTTCAAGCACTTTTAACTAAAAATCGATTGCTCCGATGCTACGGGCGCTATGTATTTAAACCTAAATTTATCTACACTGAGCCGATTTGAGGATTTCAAATGCTACTTCCTATGGTAACAATCTAATGCGCTAGGGGCGATACCTATATAAGCCAATATCTATTGTAACACTGAGTCGATTTGAGGATCTCAGATGCTACTTCCTAAACTATTTACGGTACGTAGGTACGTAACGTGACTTAAAGCTAAAGCCTAATGGGGGCCTGGAGCCGACATAACTGGTAGAAATTGACGCATAAGTGCGTATTTCAGTAGGTTCAATTTATAAGGTAAGTAAGTATTCTCTCAGCGGCACAACCATTCGACTAATCCATTGTAGGTATTTTAAATAACAGAATATTTTCGTATTTTGTTATTTTGAGCGATGAATTCTGTGAAGTTAAATTTATTTATAAAACGGGATTAAATAAAATCTAAAAAGCATGAAAATTATGTTAGTAGAACAAAACATAAAATCCACTCCCATTAAATTAGAGTAGTTTCTTAGTAAGTTAGTATATTTCAGTCAACTGTTGACGGATAGGTTCTATGGGGGTAGCACTATAATTATAGAGAAGTGTGACGTCACTCTATACGTAGGGCGACGCCAAATTCGAGCGCCGATGACGGGCGGGGGGGCTTTGCTGTATTTAGCACTGTTGACCACAGAACAGAAAATAGAAACCCCAGCTGTACCACAAACTTATCTGAACCTGTGGCCAAATCTGGAACTGGAGAAAAATGGCGGCATTTAATTTAAAATGTAGTAGAAATAGAGATGTACCGGGTAATGGGTTTACGGGGTACCCGGCTGCCGGATTCCCGGTGGTCTAATCTGCCGGGTAGTCGTTTCTAGAAACGGCCGAAGGGGATTTGTGCGGTAGCTGCTATTTCACGAGGTGAGCGTAGAAAATTAGGAATGTCGCAGATACGATGAAGAAACCGCCGACCTGCTTAATCACTTGGATTCCATACAGAGGCGCGCCGTACGAATTGTCGACGATACCATACTGACAGGCAAGTTAGAACCACTGGCTGATCGAAGGGACTTTGGCTCCCTGTGTGTGTTCTACCGGCTGTATAATGGGGAGTGTTCTGAGGAATTATTTGATCTGGTGCCCACAGCACAATTCCGCCATCGCACCACCCGCCGTGGGCTGGGTACTCATCCCCATTACGGGACCCTCTAGTGGTGTCCACGCGAAGATTCGAAAGAACGTTTCTCGCTGCACGGTGTTTCCTTTGGTCTATGACATGGGATCGTTCAAGAGGTATATTAGAGGTGTCCTTAGAGGCGGGCAACGCATTGGTAGCACCCCTGGTGATGCTGATGTCCATAGGCGGCGGTGACCACTTTCCATCAGGTGGCCCGCATGTCTGTTTGCCTGCCGAATAACACAAATAAAAAAAAAGAAGAAGAAATATTTACGTTAGATACAAATATAAGATCGAGTACCTACGACCGGCTTTGAGGAACATAGGTCATTTGAAGAAATTGATTGTGAGATGTCCCCCAGTCGTGAAAATCGCAGCAACCGTCAACCTCAGACCTGGGGATGGGCTAGCACTGCAATATTTACTCATGCCAGAGTAAATATTCGGTACAAACGATGTTATTTTATTTTTACTTTCTACTCAGTATCTACCTATTTATGTTTTACTAACAAAACCTTAATTAGCTATTGTTTACTCCGTACATCCTTTTACTCTTTTTAAATAATTAATCCAATCTTCACGGAATTGGAAGTTCCATTCAGTTATATTTTTAAAACAGTTTATTATAAGCCAGAGATGGAATTATTGTTGCTTCTGACGGAGACGCAGATCAGGTGTCCGGCACGGCATACGACGTGGCGTACTTGGTCATATAGCTTATGCGCTTATTACATTTGACTAAATTCAGTAACTAAATTCAGAAGAAAAAAGCGTGAGAGCAAATCAAAGTGGAATGTATTGCTCATAAAATAAGGTTCATTTTCGTATCACGGCTTTTGAAAAGCGGAGCGACACGTAACATAATATAAGTGATACAAAAATGGACCTTATTCTTTGAGCAAAACATTTCACTTTGGACATGGACGAAGTCGCGGGCAGAAGCTAGTGTAACTATAATAATTGTGTTCGGAAAAGCTAAGTACCGCTGTGTTATTTAGATTATCTGACACACAGTCTGCATGGAAAATATTCCGTTACTTTTCTATGAAATAAAATTGTTAAAAGGTCAAAGCTTTTCTTCTCCATCCGCTTGATACTATTATCGTAGCTCTTCTAACTTCTCAATTTTAAATCGAAAGCTATTATTAAATCAGGGCAGATACAGGATGCCTTCGACTCTATAGTATACGGCTGCGTTTATGTTTTCGTATACTATAAATATTATAGTACGCAAGCCGTTTTGCATCTCATCTAAGAGGTGTAGGCGTAGGTGACTTTATATAACTATAAAATCGAGTCTCAACAAATAGTTTTGAAACGCAGCGGTAGAATCGAATACCTTTGTCAGTTTGCTGCGGTAATGCGATTTGTGAATGTTAGCGGGAATTCTGTTTTAGATTTCGCTTGCCGGCAATGTTTATGTATGTGGATTTTAATCCGGTTTCCAGCAATAGATAGATTCAAGAGGAAGGTTTATAAGCATGAAAAAAAGGGTAGGTAGGGTAGGTGTAGAGTAGGTATTAACCATGATCTAGGTTTTGGCAGATCAAATCATTATAGTGGAGTGACTGCCATATGATCTTCGTGACCCTGCTACCAGGGAAACCGACCAGATTGGATAACAATCATGGTAACACATTCAGTTGCCTGATTGTGCAAGTTTCATCACGTTTAGCCGCACCGTAAGAGCATCGGGTATTGTTTCACTAATGTAGAGTCATTATTAGATGGCGACAGTGGGATAGATAGTTCAACTCAGTTGTGCGCGCGGCGCTATGTGTGCGTGCGCTTGTAAATATACAGCTTTCATTTATGTGGCAGTGACGCGACCACTTGGCGTGCCAATGGCGTGGCGTCATTGTGACGTGTCTGTATATGTACAAGGTTTACCCACACATAGGGCCGCGCGCACAACTGAGTTGAAATATCTACCTCTTGTTTTTCTTTTTTTTTATTTTTTTTTTTTTAAAGCCGACCCCTAACCACTGGGCCACCGACGCTTCGATTTGTAATGTAATGTATACAGTTTTAACTAGCGACGCGTTCCGCTCGGATTTTCTCGGAGTTGGTCAAGTATTATATACATGTAGATATTATATAAATAAACCTTCTGGAAGAAATTCTCTAACAGATGATTAAAATCACATGAAAATGCGATTAGTCGTTTTTGAGTTTATCGTTACAATATATAAGTAATTATTAAAACACGTGTGTTATACACGTTATTCTCAATGCGACAAATTATCGAATGACAAAGCTCACACTCAATGGGGGACTTTAAGACAGTTACATTAAATAGTAAAAGTTCTCAAGTATTGTATTTGGTAAATGAAATTACTCGGAAAAGTGTTTAGTGAAAAGATAGACTAGCCTTCATGAATGACCGCTATCACAGAAGGTCTATTGACCCTCTTTGCTGATGACACGACAGCAGTGGAATGCGCCCGTACGTGCGACAAGCTCACTTCTAAGATTATTGTCCTTTGCGAACAATTAAAGCAGTGGTTTGCATGCAACGGACTTATATGTATGTTGTTGCCATCCTACAGAAGAGAGCTGTTAGGACTATAGAATACGCGAAGCCAAGAGACTCATGCAGACCACTCTTTAAAAAGCACCGTATTATGACGGTCTATTCAATATATTTATACGGTTCAATCTTGGGAGTTTTGAACGTCGCGGCGTCGCACGGACGGAGGGACGGTCTGCGAGGCGCGGGGCGATTGGTGGGCGTTCAACTTCGAACCGCACTAGCAGAGAAAGATCCGCGTGTAATTGGCCCAACTTTGTGTGAACACTTTCTCGAGTCAATTAAAACCGCACAGGCTGACGAAGAGTTTGCGAGCCGGCTGAGAAGCTTTTTGTTGGAAAATGCATTTTATTCCGTAAATGAATTTAAGAACTATAACATTGAAAATGAATTGTAAATGTAAATAAAATGAGATAATAAATAAATCTAAATCTAGATACCTACTTAGTTGTAATACCTTTTCTCAGAAGAAAGCTCAAAATGTCTACACTTTTATACATCTAACGACCTTGTTTTGATTTATTCTCGAGAATCGTTATATTAAAATTCAATTAAATATAATTTATTTCAAGTTTCACAGACTCATATTCTCATTACATTTAATACATAATTATAGTTCATACTAATAAATGATGAATAAGATGATGTCATCTTCAGCATGACAATGTCACTTTAGAATTAATTCATGTCATAATCATAAAACCGAAATAAACATATCTATATATGTCAGATAAACTTATACAAATGTCAGCCTTTAAATAATATGGAGACCAATCATAGAGATTTTTTTTTATATAATTTTATGTCTGTGAGACCAATTTATTATAAGTAGGTACGTTATATGAGACTGTCATCATTCATTGCCACAGAAAAACTTATAAAAAAAAACTACTAGGCGTTAATGTCCCGGTTGTGATCTCGAGAACGAGGGCCCGGGGTCCGCCTTAACCATGATCCGGGATTTGGCGATCAGGTAAGTACAAGCAAGCAACTACCATCTGACCTCCGCGACCCTGCTACCAGGGGAACCTGACCAGATTGGATCATGGTTACAAATTCAGTTGCCTAATTTTGCATGTTTCATCACTATGTTAAATTTTCCCTTACCGTAAGAGCATCGGTTAGTAATCAACTAATGTACATAACTCAGAAAAGGGTCATTAGTACATGGCCGCAGCGGGATTCGAACCCGGTACTTCTCGCTTAAGAGTTGGAAACTCAACCGCCCGGCTACCGACGCTCTGCCTCAGAATACATTAAACCGTATTAAAACGGCAGTTATTATTTAATACTTGCAAAAGTACTACCATTTTAACTTTTATATATTTAAACTTCATGGACGACGAGGTACAAAGGCGGACAGCAGAAGTTACACAGCTTTATGGATGATAGTCAACTAGAAAACGTTTAATAATTAAAACATTGATCCCCAAGGAGCAGTGACATTGAAAAACCGTTAAATTAATGAACCTAAAATAAATTGCATCGAAATAAAAATAAATATCAGTACTATCCAGCCAAAAAATAATGTTATCAGTGGTTAGAGCGCGCCATCTATGGGAGTTTGTACGAAGCGAGCCTTGACAGACGTAAAAACAGCCGTAAACTAAAAATGGCTGTTTTTATTTTACGGCTGATAAAAACATATTATGCTGGCAAAATAACTTTTTTAATCGAATTTGTCTCGCTGACCGGATATTTAAAAACCATTTTTAAATTTTTTTTGTTGTATTTTTGGGTACTTTGGAAGCAAAAATTTGCTGTAGATGTGACCAAAAAAATTTGGACTATGGTTGACAACAGGCAAGGATCAATAAATTTTTTGACATGACTTGCTCAAAATAACCCGGACTCTGGAGGTGTAAAACCAATGATTAAGAAACAACGAAACCGTTTCATACATTTGGCGTTTTCTTTTGTATGCTTAGCGACCATATGGCACCCATTTACGAAGGGTTTTCATACAAAATCCAGTAATATATTGAACTGATCTAGTGCCCAACACTCAAAAAGACAGCACCACTGAATAACTAGTAGCTTGAACAAATTGAGAGCATTCTAAGCGATTTCTTTTCTGAGGTAGAGAGTATGTTGTGTATTGTGGTATAGTGTTCTCTGTGATAACAATGTTTGTTTTGTAGAACGGTTGATAGTCTGAGGTACGACTACGAATAGTTTTTCGGATTTACTGTTAGATTTTTTATTAAAATACATAGAATTTGTAATACAAAGTATGTCTATTTTACAGAAAAGTATTATGAAGAAATCTGTTAAAAACAAGGTCCCACCAAAACCACCGAGACCGTCAACTGATTCAAAGTAAGTCTTCTTGATTTGTTGTAGTTTTTAATCTCATACCACTAATATCTTTGGCTTGACGATCCATTTCTTTGGGGACGAAACATTATTGTATTTTATATTGCATAGTTGAAATGATAGGCCGTAGTATCGCAGATGTGTGATTATTGTTTTTAACAGAAATACGGCTAATGACGTAAGATGTTTGTGATATTTTGAAACGGTAATCATGTAGGTAGTGATAATAACATTAGCAAATAACGAATTTTTATTTATTTAATGCACAAGGTTTTGTATCCCCCGGGTGCCTTTCTCGATTTTTCAAGGCATTTTTGAATTGCACCCTTTTGTATCCTCTAACCCATTATATTATTCATACTTACTGTAGTTTTGGTAAAAAAAATCGGACCAATCGTTTGTATAGGTACCTATCATAATATTAACTTCATAACAATTGGCGTTAATATACCAGTTGTGATCTCGCGCGCGAGAGCCCGGGATCCGCTTTGATCATGATCCAGCTGTTCTTAAGAGCATTGGTAATTGTTCAGCTGATGTGCTCTAATTGGTACATGGGATTGCACTGGATTTCCAACCCAGTACCCAGCTATCCATTATGCCATTGAAGCTCTGTATTTTCTTACCATATGCCTACTTCAATATGTCAACAACATGATACCTGTAGAGGAAAGGGTAGTAATTATTCTGTCAAATGTATAACAAAATAATTAATAAGTGTCAATTTGTATTCCTAGTTTTGTCTCTGGCTTTAAAAAAGGGAATCTGAACCTCAAGAACTCAGATACATTGTAATTTGACAAATTCAAAGTATGTTGGTCAGTGTAGGAAACTAGTATCTTATAACCATACTATATTATAGAATACCCATAATTTGATATATTATTCCTTACAGTATTCAGTTAAGGGATATTTCTAGTTTCTTTTTGCAATAATGCTCCTCATACCCCTACCATATGTTCTATTTGGAAAGCCATGTTTGAGTGCATAAATTATATAAATAAATAAATAAATAACCCTCTATATGGATTTACTTAACATAACAAAAATAGTTTTATTCAAAAATTGAGCTTTGCTCATTCCTTGTATGTTTGTTTGCCAGTCGGCAAATGCCTCCTGCAACTTTTTCCATTACAGACTGTCTTCGATCACTCTATTCCATGTTGTTCCAGCTATGTTCTTGATGTCATAGTTCCAACCAACGTTGTGGGGTACCAGTGTGTCACAAATTTCCTCCATTTTTCTTCCTCTTATTGTGTCTTCTGCCCATCGCCGTTTAAGTCAACTAATTTTTAATGTAATGTCTTATACTTTGGTCGTCTGATTTATATTACATTTAGCCATTCTGTCCACTCTCCTCACATTCAGCCTTTCCATTGCATGTTTGCATTTAACGCAGTATTTTGTATCATAACTGAGGTACCTTTTGTTTCTGCGAGTAACCATTATCCAATCTGGTCAGGTTCCCCTGGTAGCAGGATCACGGATGTCAGATGGCAGTCGCTGTACAACAATTACCTGATCTGCCAAATATAAATCATGGTCAAGGTGGACCCCATGCCCTCGTGTGTGACAGCACATGAAGGACATTAATGCCAAGATGACATTTTGTTTGTGCATGGTGTTACAGTTTAACATCAACAGTCCTTAACATTTCTCTGCCGGTAGGAATTTCCTTTTGGTGGAGTTGTTTACTCCATACAAAAGCTGTAGTTGTTTGATCAACTTAGCTAATGATTTTGATATATATATATATATGTCACAGATCACCCTTCTTTTATATAAGAGGAAGGCAAACAAGCAAGCAGGTCATCTAAGTGATCACCGCGGCCATTCATAAGGGGCAAAAAGTTTCTTGAAAAGTTTACAGTAATTCTGTGTTTCCTTGACTCAAAGCTGTATAGAGCTGCATGGTGACGTCAATGTAACTAAAGTCCTGAAATATAAATTAAAAAAAAAGAAGCATATAGGTCCTCAGGGCATTAAACTATAATTATATCAATGTCTTCAAAGTATAATCCTTTTTCCAATTTTTATATTACTCACAGCAAGTTGACTGCTTCTTTTCTTGTCAGTTTCTTGGATTTTTTTGCACGTTGGTTTGCAAAGTCTAGCATCAGCTAGTTTGTAAGGATATTATTTCTGTGCATATCTTCGCCCATAGTCTTAAAATCTATGAACTAGGTACATGTATACTTTGACATTAAAAATGTCGAAAACTGTCAGGCGGATTTTTTGCATATTGGTATGCAAAGCCTCATGGGTGTTTAGCAGCTCTTTGAAGGGGCTTATACCTGTGCATATCTTCGCACATATATCTTTGAATAACTGGAAAAACTGAATTTTTTTACGCGTTTATCTATAAAACCTCATGGACGTCAAGGATCAGTATGCATATGGACGTCAAGGGTCAGATTGCATAGGGCTCTTCCCGGTGCAATTGTACGCCCATGGTTTACCCACTCTTTTAAACATTCATGAACAACCGTTACTTAGACATTAGATATCTCGAAAACTCGAAATTTTTGCACGTTGCATAGTTTTACCCACGTCTTATAAGTTTATGAATCACCAGTGCCTACTTTGATATTGAATATCTACAAAACGTTTCTACGGTCCCATACAAAAAAACAGATTTAAAGAGTTATTTTAAATGTAACTTGGGTTAATCATGTTCACATACTTTTATTTTTAATACAATTTTTTCTTGGTCCAATTTGCCCAATTGCAATTTGGACTGGGCAAATTTCTTTTGATGATGAAATTATATCTTGCTTCAAACTAAACTCGCGTTCACACACATATTATTATACTAAACGGGACTTACACGCTACGTACCTTTTCGATTTATTTTCCCGACGTTTCGGTAGGGTTACACCCACCTAGGGCTTCCCGAACCATACGCGGAATGTATTGCCGGTCGGTGGAGTGGACTCTAGGCGCATGTAGCTCTATCCATTGATTTGGTCCAGAGTTGAGCAGATGGTCTGCTATGGCAGATTTATTCATCTGGTGGTTTTTTACTGCTGCTATATGCTCCTTGATTGAACGTTTAGTTTGGCCAATGTATGAGCTTCCACAGCTGCCGTCTATCTTATAGATACCTGGCGTCTGGTACGGGATCACATTCTTAGGAGTACGCAGCAGGTTCGTTACCTTGAGGTGCGGAACATATATTGTTGGAATCGAGTAACTACCTAGTACTGATCCGATCTTATCTGTCACCCCTTTTTCTTACGGTAGGAACGCCAACTGTCAACTAACTTCTATGACCTCCCCCTTTTTTCGCCTGGCTTGCTTCTTTGTAACCTTGTATTTATTCTTCCGTAGTACAGCTGGACAAGTGACAACTTGCTGCCTAGATGGTCCGAGTCGCAAAGATCGTTCGTTCTATTTGTGAGCTAAGTTATAACGGAGAGTAAATGTCGGAGGTGATGGTGTGAAGAAGCATTTAGGTATATATCCGTGTGTGTCTTCTTTCTGTATACTGAGTGCGCCAGCGATCTCTCATTTCGTACCTTCACCAGGTCCTCCAGGAACGGCATTTGTCTGTCGTTTTCCACCTCTAGTGTGATTTTGTTTTTGGGTGAATTGAATTTGATGTTCTAAATATTGCCTTACTTCCGGCTCACTACCTTTAAAAATGCAGAAAATGTCATCCACATATATTTTCCAACGAATTATTGAGGAAGAATTCATGCTTAGGGCTTTTTGTTCAAAATACTCCATCCAAATGTTCCCAGCGTCAGTGTATGACTGAGGCATCCGGGTTACCCATAGCAATGCTATCAATTTGGAGGTAATATTGGCCTCTATACAAATAGTAGTTTCCTTCCAAACAGTGTTTTAGTAAGATAATGCAGTCTTGCGACAATCCTGCACTCTTCAATCTTTCCTTAACTACTTCCAAGCAATCGGCTAGGGGTACGTTGGTAAATAACAATTCTACGTCGAAACTTACAATTTTCTCTTCTGGACCCACTTTTATGCCTTTCAGCATTTGTACGAACTGACGAGAATCCTTCACGTAGGATGACGGTGCGTGTAACCCTACGGAAACGTCGGAAAACAAATCGAAAAGGTACGTCGCGCGTGTGAGTGCCGTTTAGTATAATTCTTCTTGTTATTGAGTCGATAGACTTAACTCCCTCTTACACTTTGTTCGCCCAGTATTCGAGCATTACAGCATTTGGACTGGCACAAGTCGAACAAGTCCTCCATTGTGCAAGTTTTAGGATACGCCGAGCATGAGACGATGGTGGTCCATGGTTTGCGGAGATACGCCACAGTCACAGGGAGAATTTTCTTTTGTTTACATATCCCCACTTGAAAAGGTTCTCTTTACATCGACCTACCTGTATAATAATAATAATATAATAATAAATGTATCTACGACTACAAATGACTACTTCCTGAGTTGCTCGTAAAACACCTGGCTATAGACTGGACAAAATCTTGAAAAACGGTAGCCTCCGGTTTGAGTCTAGAAGCAAATTCTAATCAGTATTACGTTTTGGTAATCGATGTTATTTTACTAATTTGACCCCGCTGAATCCAAAAATGCCGGTTACCATCCTCTCCCCTCCCCCCTTCACCCCCTTTCTTTCCGAAGGGTCCCTCGCCTTGGTTTTCTTTTTTAATTTATCAGTTAAACGGTTAAAGATGTAAGTTGTAAGAAATGTATCTATTAATCTTACGATTAATAGTCTTTACGTCTAAAAAATAAAAATAAATTGGTACTCAAATAATGAATATGTAGCGTCGTCACATCCGCCAATGTTGCAGAGGAAGTTTATTCTGCATGATGAGTTGAATAGGTACCCCTATCGAGATATACATCGCAGGAGAGATGAGATATAGAGTATCGGTGGCCTAGGGGCCCGCTGTCCGACGCGTAAGCGAGAGGTACCGGGTTCGAATTCGAACCCCAGTACCACCATAGGCTCTGAGTAATTACATTTGTTGAACACTAAACGATGCTTTTACGGCGAGGGAAAACATCGTGATAAAACCTGGACATTCACGTTTTTAAATTAAACATGATATTTAGGTATTTGACCTGTTGGTAAGTGACGATGCGGCCGACGATGGAGTTTGCCCGTCTTAGAACAGCCTATTCATACTAGCCTTGAAGGCATCCAGATGTGTAACCATGATTCAATCTGGTCCGGTTCCCCTGGTAAAAGGAGGTCAGATGGAAGTCGCTCCACTGTTATCTGATATGCTAAATCCTGAATCATGGTTCGGATCCCAGGCCCTCGTATGCGAGAGCACAACCGGGACGTAACGCCAAGATGGTATTTTTTCTATTTTTTACATCGCGGGAGAGACGATCGCGCGAGAACACGTCCTCCATACAGTAAACTGTAGCATGAGAACCATTGCACACACAAAAATGAATTAGATGTCGTTTTGTAGGAAAATTAATACGCTTCAAAATGCTTGTAATCATTGTTTCGTAACTGCTGTCACTTTACTATAAAATGAGAAGATGACAAATAAATAAAAAATCTTGTTTTAACATTTTCATTCAATGTCGCAGGCTGTATTCCAAAAACTACTTATCGTATCGTTATAAATTTGACATTGATGTTTAGGTAATTTAATATAGATTATATTGTTTCTCGGCGACTTGCTCCTATCTGTAACAGTTTTATTGTAAACTGAAAAAAGCACGGCGAATGACATTTCAGAGGGAAAAAGGCGGAAGGGGGACGGGAGAGGTGAGGGGTTGGCAACCGTCATTTTTTTAATTCAGAGTACACCTTTTACCAAAAAGTAATATGATTGCTTACGGCGGAGAGAAAAAAGGCTCTACTTAGATTGGCTTAGGCTTAGAACTTATAGCGGAAGAGTGTACGGGAGCACTCCACGCGGTAAGCTGTATCTCGAGAACCATTGTTCACACGAGTATGAGATACATGTATTTTTCTAGGTAAATTCATAAGCTTCAAAATGTCAAAATGTAACTGCTGTCACTAGCCTACAAATTGAGAAGAAAGACAAAGATAACCATTTATTTTACTTTTTCATCTAGTTGAAAGCTGTAATTTAAAAACTACTTATTTGGAGTTGTTGGTAAGAGGCATTTTTGGCGTCGGCGGTGTCGAATAAGTAAAAACACATCGGTTACCAAAAAGTAATACGATTTGCTTTTAGACTTCGCTTTTTCCATTTTGTCTTTATTTATGATTATTATTTTTTTATTATCAATAGAATAGTCTACTACACGGATTTGATTTACATCCCAATCCTTAGTGCATGGTTACATGATTACATCTCTTGTACACATCCCAATTCCATCACTTTGAAGGTCAGTTCTGATCTCGATAATTGCGAGAATTCTTGCCAAGAAGATTGGCTACGTAAGTCACTTGCGAGCAACATAGCCGAAATCAGTTAGGACATCATCAATGGCATCTGTCTCTTATATTTTCAAATATATAATTCTACCACATCTGAATCACTTGATATATATATATATATTTTTTTTTATATTAAACAAGACATCATGATATCTCGAGACCCTACAAATTCTCCAAAGACTGCCAGCGGTCTCGTAAAACCTTGCGGAAATGTGAAATCCAAAGAACGGGGCGTTAGGGCTATAGCGCGACGCTAAAAACAAGTTGTGTGTTGTCAAGAAGATATTATTATTTAAGAGTTCAAGAAGACCAGGATGGTTGATCAGGGTAAACCTCGCTTCGCCAACGGTATTAAGATGTGCACCTAACGAGTGGCGAACTCGTTGCGTTGCTCAAGTTCGACTAGCCTCATAGTACGAAACGGTCACCCATCCAATTGCCTGACATTGCAAAAATTGCTTAAACTTTGATATCGTTCTCGCAAGCACGCTGCCACTAGACCAGTGACGCTCTACCAAATATTGATTCTTGTGCGATTCTCCACTATCCGATAGAGACCAAAACCTTTGAAAACGCCTTGAAGTCACGTTGCGTTACCCCCATTTTTCATATTTTTTAATGTTTGTTGTTATAGCGGCAGTATTAACACATACTCTGTGAAAAGTTCAAGTATCTAGCTATTGCAGTTCCAAAAATACAGTCACGAAGAGTACGAGTGTATGGGTAGGCCTAGTGGCCTGGTGATGTCACAGCTAGGCACTCGCGACAGCAGTAATTTCGCAAGAAAATATGTTCTTAAATATTTTATTAGTCAATTATTTATTGACGAATTTCTAAATTTTTGCAGTGGTTTGTTAGTATTGATCTATATTTTAATACTCATTTAAATGGCAATATCTACATTATGAAACTCCAAAATTGTTATTTGTTTTTGTCTCATTAACGGTTTTCCGCTAATTTAGAATACTGCTGTGTCTTAAACAGGGTTTCATAATGTTCTTTTTGTTGTCTTTTGACTGTTAATAATCATTTAATCAATCATTAAGCAATTTGAATACACGTCACGTTAAATGAATGTCAATAATACAACTACTGTCCACATAAAGTAATTCACAATCATGCTTCGTCCAAAATGAGGGTAATTATGAACGTCAAAGAAACGGAAAAAAACCAGCAATGCGATTGTAATCTGCTGTGATAAGACATATTTAAATATAGACGAAAACTATTCGAAAAGCCCTCCCCCAAGTAGTTCCACACTCAAAAGTGCCCATTACTGAAGCTGCATTGCCGCGCTGAATTCCTAATGAAATTAGCTGCACGAGGTAGGCCCCAGAACATGGACGCAATCAATTTTCTCGCAGACGACGATCCACTTCGATAGTAAACATTTTAGGTTCCGCACTCCACGGACGTGCCGTTTCCTCTGCCACCGTAATGGGTAGTTACGCCGATTTTAATCCAGAATACTTTACATGCTGAGCTCGGGCCGCCGTCTCTGCGGCTGAACCCGCTGATTGTGTTGACTCCGGCAAATTACTTGCCGCATAATGAAATGAACATGAAAAAAGTATTTATTAAATAAGGATTACGTTAATTAATCTCTTTTCAAACGTCAAAAATCTAACAGGAAACAAAGGGAAAATTAAGCGAGCTCATCCACCCCCTGAGCTCGGAACAAATAAGTTAAAAGAATGACGTCTGTCTGTCAGTACGCCGCTTCAGTTAGAAAATGTCATACGTTCAGCAACACGTGGCATAACACAATAAACACCGGCCCTGTTTCTAGGGGATAAATGTTAGTCAATCAGGACGCTTCCCGTCCGTTCCGCACAAGCCTGGCGGTTCTAAACTATACGGGACGTTTGCGAATACTAACGCGCGCCTAATTATGTCGTTTAACCCATGATGCCTAGACATACGACCTACTGACCTGAAACACCCCAGACCATGGACACCACTCTCAACTACCATCGCTCAACTACCAACGCACTGGTGAAGCTCACATAGAGCGCAACCTAGCGTTAACTCGCACAGTGTTACTGTCCAAGAGAGTCCCCAACTGCGGTTATGGCAGGGCATTTCATTATTTGTCCAGAGGCTAAGTTCATGTTCAAATTAACAGTTTTGATTTTTACCCCTTTACATGAGCTATATAATCTTGCTTCTGCCAAATAATTTCATATTTGTACAGTCGTAGGCAACTAATTAGGGACAAATAGAACACTAAGCAATATTGAATGTTGGTTCACGTCTCTTTATTGCCAACGAAAATAGAAACTACTTCCTGTTACTTATTACTTTGGCGTTGAAAAAAGATTACTAACCTAATAAATACTTATATCATCATTTGAATCGATATTTATGGTAGTGACATTCTGGCTACCCAAAAAAGGGCATTACATTTTTCTTAAACTAAATTCAAAAAATTTGAAAATATTTTGTTTTTGCCTAAAACTGATTTTGGCGCCATTCTGTTTCGCAACATTGTGTTCGTACCTACGTGAAACATTTGGATTTACATTTATTTGGATAGCAAAATATGGGTCGGAAGAAAAGTTGTGTGTAATAGTAAAATTTTATCATGGATGGTCATCTGAATTAATCCAAAAATATGATGACTGAAAGAGAGCCCAAGAAAAGCTATCCCACAGGATGATCGCAGGATGGTCACTCTCGCGAAGAAAGACCCCTTTAAAGGTTCTGTTTTGATCAATGGTGAAGTGTGAGAGGCATGGCTTGTAGGATGAGTAGCTCGAAAAGTTCCATTACTAAAGGAGGAACACAAGCAAGGCACGGAATATGGACATTGGACCACTTCTCAATAGAAAAATGTGCTATTTTCTGACGAGACTAAGATAAACCTGATTTAATCAGCAAGTAAAACATGAGGCGCAATTGTCAAGTCTGAGGCTGTTTCTCTGGACACAGGCACAAAATAAAGAAATAAACTCCCGTCGTCCTCGAACATTATGACGTAGTAAATTTCCCGACTCACGACGGTTGCTAATGTATTTATTCTAAATTTTGAAAAGAGAATTTGAAAGAGCGTCAACACTTGTCCCTTGCGAAGGACCAATATCTAATCCTTGCCATAATGTGATCATAATTGTATCCCAAGCTGTTGTTGTCAGGTTTTCCATACCAGCCTCAGACATTAAGCCTTTATAAAGCGCGGAAATAATACATATATGTATATATATATATAGTATTACTCGCCATCTAATTATATCATCAGACCCTGCGAATAACCTTTCCCGGACCTGGAAATAGAGTTCCAAGAGTCCTTGTCAAGATAAATACAACGAGCTAAAAACACGATAAGAGTTGCATTGTATTATTGAAGGGCTGTGGCCACTTTTCATCTCCATCATCACGCATTGTCATCTGACTTACCTACATGTGTAACTATATCTTCAATCGAATACCAGGAAGTGGGTCAAATACTGTGTACTTGATGGTTCAATATACGTCGAGTGCTAAAGTTCCAACTTGCTTGTTAAAAAATGACGTTGACCCAGTTCCCGGTAATCAAATGAATTGAATTTTTTTATTTGTAAATAAGATGAAAATACAATATTATGGTATCAGTCATTTGATCTGATGATGGAGACGGAAGGTGGGTACAGAAACCATTAAAGTGGCTATTACAGTTTTTATGTTCTGTCACGGGGTGCCCATCGGCTCTCAAGACTGTTCAACCAGTCTCAGGGTCCGTAACGAAAGACCTTGGTCAACCTTGCTTCGCCATCGGTATTAGGAGGCACAGCAGTGAGCAGCGAACTCGTAGCGGTGCTGAAGTTCAATAAGCATCAAAGTCTGAAATAGTCATCCGTCATTCTTGGACTCTGCGTGCGTTGCTTGTATTTTATTAAGTAATATTAGTTACGTACAAGAAATGTTATTTATTCAAAAGTAATATCGTTAAATTAAACAATATTCAATTTACGGTGACAATACAACGAATGATCGCGTTAACAATCGCGACCGAGCACTGCTTGAAACTGCTTGAGAATGCCAGTAAACAGAAGTGGAGTATCTGCTTGGGGCGGGCCGTTTCTTATTTTGTGACACGGAGTAGGGCTTGTATAAAAAATTAAAAAAAACTAGATGTACAAATACAAATAAATATTAGAAGAAACTATGCTACTGAAAATGCTGAAGAAATGTCCAGGAAGTTTCAACATTATGTCTCGAAACATACTAGATTGGCCCGCAAATAGCCTAGATATAAACCCAACTGAGCCTTTACGGTACAAAGTTTAGAAAAAAATTACAACTCATATTATCTGCACTAAGACCAGCTTTACAATTACAGGGTATGGACTAATTCCTAAAAGAATCCTTAAAACCTGTTTAAATTTTACTGCATCGATTCCTCGTCTATGTCATGGTGATAACTAACAATGGCAATCACACTGGTGTAAAATTACCTTTTTATCATTTAAATTTGATTAACAAGCCTTTTAATATTAAAAATACGTCAATTATTCTCGGTTTATTTTCATTTATAGTCAAATATTCTAGTGTCATTAATTAGTTGTGGCAATAAGTACCTACTTCCCTTTTTGACCACTAAATATTTGGAATTCGTTCCGTCCATTTAGTCCGTTCATAACGATGCAAACTTCAAAGCTCCGTGATTTGAAGTACACGTACACTATGCGCTACATTATTCATACCTAAGAAATGGGAGTTTACCTGCCGCCGCAATCGAGAGTATGTTGCTCGTAAACGGTTGGGAATTTGAAAAAGTGGTTAAGGCAAAAGTTGTAGAGAATTTTATAAGCTTTCATTCGGTAAAAGAACACTTTTCTCTACAAAGCACCGTTTTGGAGATATTAGTAAGTGAATAAAAAAATCACTCGTAATTTCGTAATTCATAACAAGTCGTATTTTTCTGCGTCACCCCGAGGTCGAAAACTTAGATTTTTCATGAAGGCATTCTAAAGGCTTTTTACCTGTATAATATATCCAAAATTTTTGGATACCTGGCCTTTTGCAAAACAAGTACCCTTTTTTAAAACGAATTTACTTCTACATTTTTCTTTAAAAGTTGTCCGCCTCTAAAAAACACCCTTTAGTTGCGCGAGGGAACAAAGAAACAGATATTTAACATACAAACAGGCCAAACACATAACCCCTCCTTTAAGGCTTCGCCTTTCTCGGGGTAAAAAGGAAAAACCAATTATGGCGTAGTCCTGTAACTATTCATTTGGAGGTGACGCTCCGAAACCGAAATGTAGTTTAGATTTTTTCTTTAACGAAGTCCGATGATAAAGCATCAAAAATAACTACTAAAATACCCTATGTGAAACGACGCGCGACGCGCGACGTCTTGTCAACGACAGTTATGTTTGGGGCA
This sequence comes from Blastobasis adustella, assembly GCA_907269095.1. Taxonomy (NCBI): domain Eukaryota; kingdom Metazoa; phylum Arthropoda; class Insecta; order Lepidoptera; family Blastobasidae; genus Blastobasis; species Blastobasis adustella. The sequence goes on along the minus strand of OU026114.1, from coordinate 2,711,203 downwards.
AAAGCTGCAATACGTAATGCGATTTGAAGTGTAAGCTAACCAAGTTAGGAGACTGTTGCTGAAATCTACCTGTAGCGCTCGACCTGTAGCTGATAGTGTATACGTACACTGAAATAAATCCTCGCGCCGCCCATGGTATATATATATATATATATATATATCCATGCATCTCTGCCAGACAGGCACAGTGCCGCGGCGCTTTTCAGTTCGGTCGGACGTCAGTTACAGCTATGCGGTGAGTACCGAGAACTTCGCTGTGCGATTGTTTGCGATGTCGCCGTAGAGGACTAGATGAGATAAACATTCGCATTTGTGAATAATCATACTTATTTACTGACAATTGTTACTTAATTACTTATAATTGGTTATATTTTATACTTTGATGGTACTATAAATATATTTTACTTACATTTATTATTTATTCTTTTGCTGGCGATTTTGGTGTCCTTACATATTTTAAATTTTGTTTTCATTCATAAACGAATAAGCTAATTTAATAGTTGCATTGATGTAGTTTCTAATTGTGAATCAATATCTCTGCGCCGAATCTGGGATACGCATTCAGACGAATGGTCCCGCTGGGTCTACGAATATCATATTTTCAGCTGTAGTGGTTAAGTTTGTTTCTTCCTGCTACATTAAATGTACTTTACTTTTTTGTGTGAAATGTTTAGTTGCATAGATTGGTGCAGATTGGTGGTTGTGAGTCTAGTTCCGAGTATTTAATCATTTTAGCAAACTCTGTAAATAGGTGCTGCATTCTATTAATGTCGCAAAAACAATATTGTATGTGGAGGCGGCTTTTTATAACTAGGTTGCGCCCGTGGTTTCGTCGCATTAGCTTTGAATATAAGTATTTTTAATTTGTACTAGCCAAACAATTAACAGCCCGCTTCATTTTGATGTGAAATTAGTATAAACATACAACACACCGTTTACCTTTTCAATTTCAATAGTTTACTTTATAAAAATATGCCGTCTTGTATATACCAGCAAATTGTTCAGTTTCTTTGAAATGGCAAATCCGATTATTTACCGCCACTACTTAGACCCTCTGTTGGTTACCACGCGAAGGTTCGAAAAAACTTTTCTGGCTTGTATGATTCGGATGTGGAATGAGCTCCCAACTACATGGGATCGTTCAAGAGGTATTTTTGAGGTCTCTTCAAAGGCGGACAACGCATTGGTAACTTCTCTTGTGTTTGTGATGTCCAAAGACGGCGGTGACCTTTTTCCGTCAGATGGCCCGCTTGCCTGTTTCTTTGCCGTAAAACATAAAAAAAAAAGAGCGAGAGAGAAATTTCGAGCTTAAGTAATTAAAAACTAAACGCTTTTCCTGTTTGCAATGAACATTACGTAACTCGGAATTGTTGTCAACTTACCCCATAATGAAAGCCTTGCTTTACGTAAAATCATTAAACCATAAAATAAGCAGCTAACTCAAAAATTTTGTAGATCAGCTTTGATTATAACGAAAATCGTAGAGAGCTTGCAGACCGTGGGGCGTGACCTAATTTTTATACAACAAATCGACCCGCCCCGGCTTTGCATCTGTGATCGGGTTTTCTCTAATATAATTTACATGTAACCTTTCTGGAAGAAATTCTCTAAATGATATTTAAAACCGCATTAAAATCCGTTGCATTGTGAAGGAGTTAGCGGATATACAGATAGACAGACGCGGAAAGCGACTTTAAGCTTTTTATGTAAGAAAGGAAGGTGTCAAACAAGCAGTTACCGTAACCTATGGTCGTTTGCAATATTCGGGGTATCACAAGCATGTTGCCCACATGAATTTCAGAAAGATATAAAAAAAAATTACCCCAGATTTGCCGCGTACTAAAATCTGCCGCCCTAGACTTCAGCCTCTGTCCATTGGTAAATCCAGCACTGAGATCCTATCTAAGTCTACTTACAAGTGGGATGTCATCAGCGTATTTCATGAGCCATGATGGCAAGTCCGGAATTTCAGCTGAGACTATCTGTAGTTATCAATTCTTCTTTTTCAATTTTATCGCCCGCCTTTCGACGTACCGAGTACTGTCCGTCCGAGTTTGATTATGGAATTTTCTAATAGTTGCTCCAGAGCTCATTGGTGGTTTCGCTTTTAGCGTTCCAATCGAGGCTTTCGGTTGCCCCCAACAACTCCTGGCTGCTATATCAGAGTCCACAACTTGATAGACGGTTCGCAGTGTTCTACGTAAATGCGCCCGGTAAGTGAGCCAATTTTGAGCGTGGCGAAGCGGATCTTTCTGCTAGGCGCTTGTTTCTTCAACCCTGCCCGCGCGTGATAGTGTAACCCTTGCCCACTTGTTGCATGGGTAGGGCGATGTGTTTTGATTTTTGCTTGTTATTAAAAATCTATCCCCTAAATAAAAAATCTCTACGGTGATACTTTTAGTTTAGTTAAAGATCTACATCACTACATATTATAAAACAAAGTCCCACGCCGCGTCTGTCTGTCTGTTAAAACTGTCGCGATAAACTCAAAAACTACTGAACGAATTTTCATGCGGTTTTCACCAATAGACTATACGAGGAAAGTATTGGTGTATATTTGTTTAGGTTACCACCCATGCGAAGACGGGGCGCGTCGCTAGTACGCTGAAATTGCTGTCGTGACTGTAAATCCTGAGATCAAAGCGATTACAACTAACTTCTATACGGTAGGTCTAGATTTTTCTTTTGCAATGCAAAAAAAAATATTAAAAAAAAAATTTCGGCGTTTCTTTTAGTTTAGTTCTTTAGCTATGCTCTTATTTTTTATTAGATTGCAATTATGGCCTGCCATGCCAATTTAGACAGTCTAAAAACATTCCCGCCATCTCCGCCTTAAGATTAAAAAGACGACAAATAAAAAGCGTACTTTCTTCCGTCTGACACCCAGACCTCGCTAGGTTACGTTAGGTTCCTATTGTGCCAACAAAGGAGGCCCAGCTGAGGCCCGCTACGCACGGGGTTCCGACGGCTCCGTGTGCCCTATATTGGGGTGGCCACCCTTAGAAGTGAAAGTTGTAAAGGTGGCCGTGTCAAAATAACCTTATTTACGTACAATAGTTAAAGTAAACCGTGAATGAAAACATTTTAAATTTTATAAGGAACCTCTTTTATAGTTCTGAGTGAAATCGAATTTCATATTTTGAGTATCTTTCTTTGTTTGTGCTATCCCTACATTACCCTACCACTACTCCTAACCTACCCTACTCTATACTTTTACCCCTACCTACCTCTTTTTTTGTTTATAAACCTTCCTCTTGAATCATACTATGTATTGCTCCATTATCAGCCGCATCGTCACTTACCACCAGGTGAGATGGCGGACATATGCCTGGCTAGTCTAATTATAAAAAAGATTAGACATATGCCTGGCTAGTCTAATTATAAAGTAGATTAAAAGATCTAACTTTAAGTAGATACATAAGGACTGGCGGCGGGCTTTTGCCTGAAAAACCCGTAATGCACTTTCGCTGCAATTTTCGGATTAAGTCTGATTCCATATATTTAGCCCATAGTAAAATTTACCTTGTAAATTTTTTTAAATTTTTAAATGAATATTAAATATTAATGAATCAAATGTATATTATTTCATTATTCCAAGTAATTTTCTAAAACGTTATTACCGGCAATAGCCGTTGCGATTTTTTTCCGTGCGATTCCGTTTCCTAAACGTTACCGTAGTGTAATTGCATCGGCAGTAAATACATGCAAGTGCAATAATTAATTTTCATTTTTAAGGAGTGTTGTGTTATATTAGTCCTTCTTAGTACTTATTCCTATTCCTTAGATATCGCAGATAACGTTCATAACGAAATGACTTCTTCCGTGCTTATTTTTTAAACAAATTTATTTTATTCGCAATTTAGAATTTATTACATCAGTTCATCTTAATCGAGATTTTAGCCGAATTGATTGTTTGTATCAATCATTCTGTTAATACTGTTGAGTACAGTACCTTAATACCGTGCGCATCAACAGTTCTGGCACACACTGTTAGATAAAATAGTAATTAAAAACAGAAATTTATTTTAAATTACCCACCTAAATCAATGAAACTTACCTCAAATAATTTTCATACTTAGTCTAAAACCAAACCAGTTTAATACTGTATCAGTACCTTTATCAAAATAATAATGATATATTGTTCAATTATTATACAAATAAAAATAAGTTTATTGAGAAAATCAGTTTTAATACATATTATGTTGGTACTCGTTTCTAGTACATCAACTAGTGTTGCAGATAAATAAAAATATATACGAGTACTTTACTTACTTACTTCGCTGGCTCAGCAACAAGAATTCGCTATATATACCTGCTCTATATTTCAAACAAATTTCAATTCACTCAAATATCAGAAATAAGAATATCAGAAATATACGAGCAATAAGTTCAAAGAATATGAACACAATATTTGATTACAGTATGCACTGAATAGAATTGTAAAGAATTCTTGCTGTTTCAAAGTTCATATTTTCTTTCCTGGAACAAGCGCAAAGAATGGTTACGGGAAAGTCTTGAAATCTAAAAATACAGCAATACTTCTAGATACGAGTACTCTATACTCACTTACGTTCCATATTTTACTAGATATTTTCTTCTGTAAAATGTGAATTTTGCGATTGCGCTTTTATTCCAGGCAGCCATCGATATATATATTGACTGTTATATCTTTGTTTATGTAAGAATAAATTCTGGTGCGTTTATCTCGCTAGAAGTCGTTGATTTTTGTTCTATTGGTTATATTACAGGGGTGGGTTAAAAGCATAGAAAAAAAGAGTAGGTAGAGGTAAATTAGGTTCAGAGTACTTGTTGGTTGGGTGTAGAGTAGGAGTAGGGTAACGGTAGGGTAGAAGAAGGGTAGATAGAGTATGGATTGGACAACCCGCTAACGAATTCGCGCCAGGCCAACTAGTTGGTTGTACATTAATAGGTACTGGTATAATCGCTAACAGAGATGTACAAAGGCGAGCTTAATTTATCAATTGAGATTTCTACCAGCAAACCTAAGAGTCAAAGGAGCAGGTATCCCTAATGCATCGTCCTAAGGATTTATATAATTAATTACTAACGTTTGTGGTTGTCCCTACAGATTCAGTGGGGCAGCTTCTTGGCGCCGGGTGGATTACTCGCCCGTGTCCTGGAAGCAGTACTACGCGGAGTACCGCGATGTGGACACAGACAACGGCACGTTCCGCGTGTACATGACGCCGCCACCCAGGGACCCCGGGCACCCCGTCATCTTCACGCTGCACGGGGGCGGCTACTCCGGCCTCACGTGGTCCCTATTCACGGTAGGTGCAAACATCTTACTGAGCTAATTTTACATATCATACGTTTTAGGATTGCTGCAGGTTTTTGACAGAGCATTGTGATTGTCATATCCAGGTTCAGGTCCAGTTACTTCTATGTCCAGGTCCATGTCCAGCCCATCTCCAAGTTCAGGTCTTGGTTCCATGACCAAGACCCGGTTCAGGTCCTGGTTGTGGTCCTGGCCCTGTTCCGGGGCCTGCTCCTAGTTCAGGCTGGTCTTTACCACACCGTAGATTACCTGGTCGATCACTTATACCACGTGATAACCTACTCGACAGTGGTGACACTGACTAACGACCAGGCCAGGTAACTCAGTCCGTTTCCTTAAACAAGACGCGTATTTAGTGTGTCTCCATCCGAATACTGAGATCGATAGTTAAGCCGTTGACGGCTAGACGAGGCAGGTGCTGTTACTGGTGTGGCAATGAGTAGGCCAATTTGTTTGTTTCTTGCACTTTGGCTAATCATTGGCGGCTCTTAATGTTCTGATTCTCATAATGTATCTATGATTATAATGATAATAATTATATAAAATTATTATTATATAAAATTATTACTAATTATCATTTAATTAATTATCATGGAATTAATTATATTTCCATATATTTATATTATTCCTTTGTTCTCGAAATCGAATGCCATCGAAACCACAGCTAATCCGTGAATGTACAGTGTTTCCAATAGCAATTTCTTCCAAGTAATGTTAGAGCCTTGCGTATCTGAGTCTTCGAACGTCAACTGTATTGTTATCTTACTCGTTAAAAACTCCTGGCATTTTTCCATTTCCGTTAGTTTCCTTCTTGGCTGTTAGAATTTTATCTTTTAGATTCTTCCAACATTGCCCTGCATTAATGATTTCGAACTTTTGAAAAGCTTCCGTGAAGCTCTAGTTGATTGTGACGTCAACCGGGGCTACGGTGACAGCGGTGTTATTGTATCTGTTTCTAATAAAAGTTTCCTAATACACTGTGATGGCGGCAAATTTATCTGTTTTTCGATGCCGCCATTTTTGTTGATAAATAGAAGAAGTGGTGATGACAAGGGTTGGCGCAAATTTTTTTTTGTATCAAATTGAACCTGCCAATCACTAGTGATGGCAGTGATGTGAACCTAGAGCTTGTCTAAGCTGACATGACGCGCCCCACTACTTAACTAGTTGATTTCGATGTGGGAGTGCAAATATTAATAACTACACTTCATCTGTGTGGGAGCGTGTCGACTGCTCAATCGAATGACGCGTGCTCCTACGTTTGAGTCTCATCGGCAACTGAATGACCAATTACAACGGCATTTGTATATGTATTGCGTCCATATTTTAAATTTGCTTGTGTGCGTTAATGCGATAGTGGGGCGCGTCATTTCAGCTTAGAGGAGCTCTACCTATAGCGCAAGATGAGTTAGCTTTTAGGTTGCCTATGGATGACGTTCATGCTGTTTTTGTTTTGAGTTGTCTTGTTAGCTTTCCATAAAATTTTGTTTCTTTGTCATTCGCGATCACTCTACCACTTCATTGATATGTAACTTAGTGCTCGTCAATTTAGGTTATTACGTTCTGTTCCGGACCCGTTCCCGCGGGAACCACGATAGGTTAGCAGTAGGGTAGCGGTAGGTTAGGTTAGGGTAGGGTACGATAGCGGTAAATTAGCGGTGGGGTCGGGTAACGTCAAATTAGAGGTAGGATTGGTAGCGGTAAATTAGCGATGGGGTCGTGTAGCGGTAAATTAGCGCGGTGGGTCGTGTAGCGGTAATGCCGGGTAGCGGTAAATTTGCGGTAGGGTCGGGTAGCGGTAAATTTGCGGTGGAAGGGTAGGGCAGCGGTAATTTTGAAACAGCTATAGGTTATCGTACAGTGCTTTACATCCGCCCTACCCGGCTGTAATCTAGCTAGATTTTTATTTTGTAAATTGCATGTCGATAGTCTGATGAACATCACTAAATTAGCTATAATTGCCCCGAATAAGATTTAGATCTTCGATAATTTTACTTTTAAGCCTATTTTCAGCGTTTTATGTACCAATTCAGTTACTTTTGTCATTATTTATTACATAGTGCACGCCTTCCAGAAAAATAATTTCGAATCTCTCTGTAAGATTAAATAGTTACAATAACCCCGGTTACAAATGCACCACTTCTATAATAGGACCACGATAAGTCCGAATCGACTGACAGTAGTAAAAATTATAAAATGTGGATATGGCAATAATCTGGGGATAATCCTTGTCAGTCCTTCTTGTAAACATTAAGATATTTGGCTTGAACTTGTACTTTTAGTTTGACTAAATTATGAATAATACTGAAAATTATCACTCTCACTTCCTTTTTAATTGTTTTGCCCATTATTTAATCATATTTTTCGTAACTCACGAAAATACCCAATCCTACAGAAATCAAATTGTTTGTTATGACTTTTATGAATGACGTTCTATTTCTTTAAAATTACTTGTCATAACTCGCCACAGAGATTTTTATTAATTTTTTTTAATAAGTGTTTCGTTCTTAGCGTACTAAAAGTACTGCGATCATGCGTACAGGTTTTTTATTTATAGGAAATATGCGTGAAGTTCAGTTTACTCAGTGGTATCTTTTCATTTTTGTTTTTAACCCGCACACATCTGCTGCACAGCGCAGAATAGAAGGAAGATCAGGTCTTTTCTCTTTCATAGCAGACGCCATGTCGTTCGTAAAATGCACCAAATTGTCTTGAACACTGAAGAACAGGCCGCGAATCAGACGCACTGATGTCACTGGTTTTTACGAACCTTTAACTACTCATCTTCACTCGAGTCTGACACAGCTTGCCAATTATATTTTGTTCGTTTAGCCTTTAAAAGTTCAACACACACAATCAAGAATTAACCCCGCCTTATAGCCCTGATCTAGCTCCGTTGACTGCTTTCTTTTTACAAAAGTGAAAATCAATATGATTGCATCCAATACTCCCCTGGCATCCAATACGATAGCCCTAACGACGCTCGGAATGCTTTTGCAGCAGCAGATGACGACCTCTTCACAGAAGGCTATCGCCAGTGCTTCAAATAATATTCGGCTTAGACGGATGAATAGAGATAGATGGAGAGTATTTTGAAAAGTTGTAATAAAATGTTATTTCTAGCCTTCATATTTTTTTTGTATCTGAAGTATGTATTGTATTCGCAACGCAATACAGACAGTTCCCAAAATTTAAATTTTCACATTTCTGGTATTGCATCCCTTATTGGTTTTAATTAATTTTTGCGACGCTGCATTCTCGTTATGAAGCAATAAACGATAATTAAAACTGTCTACGTGGCGGACACGTTTGAATATTCAATGATATTGATATTATATGATATGATATTTTCTTTTCATTGATTTTGCACGCGAGTTTCATAGAGCAGAATTTACACCACAGCTCAATGATTTCTCAAGTAATACATTTTTTCAGTAAAATGGCTCCTAGTTTCATCGTAGTTCGTATAATAGACGAGTGTCGGTGGCTTAGTGGTTTAGGGCCCCGTCTCGTAAGCGAGTAGTCCCGGGTCTGAACCCCAATGCCGCCTATACCTTGACGCAATGACTCTTTTTTGACTTATGTACATTCGTTGATAATTAACCGATGCTCTTACGGTAAGGGAAAACATCGTGATGAAACCTGCTGAATATTGTTGCTGACTGAATATGTAACTATGACAAAATTAGATCAAGTTAACAGGGTCACGGAGGACAGACGGCTGTCGCTTCACTATATTTACCTGATCTGCCAAATCCTAGATCACGGTCAAGGCGGACCCCGGGTCCTCGCGTCCCGTTAAAAATAAAAATAAAAATATTCTTAACTACGTCATAGTAATGAATACGAGATAGTGCACAGCTATTACATAACCGGAAACTCTAGTCCGCGCAACTTATATAAAGTTTTAAGGCACCCAAAGCAAAACTTGTCCCACCTTTTGTAGCACGGGCTCTTCAAATGTTAGGTTTTCATCCATCCAACTAACCTAGATTCGAATGCAGCTCTGGCGCGGTACTATCGATTCACTAACTTTGGTGTATTTGATTTTTTTATTTCTTATTTTATTACTATTTCTTAATTGTGGTAAATTATTTTTTTGTAAATATATTCAGTGTACAGACACTCTCTTTTTACTGTTTTTTGTATAGAACCACTATAAAACTATCGACTTGGTAGATTGTCCCACTGGTCTTTTTGAAATTCTTCTTTATGAAATCCGAATTTATAAAATTAAAAATGCCGACTGCCTATTTAGGTAATAGCATTAAAAGAAAAGGGCGCGCGGGTGACAGCCTATGTGGCTTAGTCGATAAATACCTTATTCTTAAAATTAAAATGACTAACATTCTTCAGTTTATGGCAGGAATGCGCGCGGGCGACACTAGCCGTGACGTCACACAGGGAGCGAGTGTAATCTCAGAGATTTAAAGAGTGATCTACTAAACTTCTCGCAGAGATAACTTCGGCACATAAACCTGCATGTATTTACGTGAAATAAAAAATAATATAATGTACGTAGTCAATGTTTAGTAGGTACGTTTTAGTGTAACATTTTAACCCTGTTGTATGATTCTCCATTATTCAAATAATGAGTTTCAGAAACAGTTTAAAAGGTACTTGTTAACTGGCTTACTTACTTAATGTTCACGTGATAGTAAGAAATACTTCTTGAATTTAGGTACATGAAGATTATTATTTTCTTTAATTTCCACCGTAACTGTTTATTGATCAATGTTATCATAACTTTTTCTTATTTTAAGACGCGCTCGATGAGACCTTAACCCAACGCACAAACCTGCACAGTATCATAACAAACAATCCATTATTTACCGAAAAATCAACAATTTAGAATTTATCACTCAGGAGCAGCATGTATGTGGTTGCATGGTCTAGGAAGTACCCTAAACATCACAAACTCTTTAAATTGCATTAAACCACGCCAGATGACAACTTAAATTAAATAAAAAAATTGTATTGTAATTTTACAATAATTTGAAGTGTGACATAACGTTACACGCTTCTCGTGTGTCATGTCAATAATCAATTCAATCGTGTTGTCGTGAAACAGTATGTTGTAATGAGGACGTTTCCTAATTTTTTTTTTCAACTTGATATAAAAATATGAGTATAATGAAACAACGGTGAATTTTTTTTCAAATATCTCAAAATACAAAAAAGTTGGGAGACTTTAAAGTTGCGATTTCAAGAATAATTTCGATAGGACCGCGAATTCGTGCGTGACGTCACCACGCCGGCAGCCCGCCCGCTACTATGGCGCTACTCATACACTCGTAGTCTTTGTGGCTGTATCTTTGGAACTTCAATTGCTAGATACTTAAACTTTTGACAGAGTACGTGTTACTATGTCTGCTAAATAAACACATAATAATAAAAATAATAAAATTAAAAAAAAGGAGGGTCTCCATACATGAAACGTGATTTGAAGGAGTTTTCAGAGGTATTTAGTTTTTCTCTGTCGCATAAATGGTACAACTTACGAGCATCAATCTTTGGAAGAGCGGTACTGGTCTAGCGGTAGCGTAGTTGTGAGACCGATAATCAAGGTAAAGCAATACTCGCAATGACCGGAAACTGGATGGGTGACCGTTTCGTACTTTGAGGCTAGTCGAACTTGAGCACTGCACAGAGTTAAATGTGCCTTCTAATATCGCTAGCGAAGTGAGATTGACCAAGGTCAATCCTGGTCAACCATCCTGGTTAATGCTGGGAACCTAAGCCTTGACTAAGGCCCAACTCTAGGCCTACACTTAGGTTACAACCAGTCTCAAAGTTGCCAGCGTTGACCAGGATGGTTAAATTTACCAAAACAGAAACTTACGGAGCGTCGTTGGCAGAATGGTTACGGTATAAGACTCGTAAGCGTACCAATGACTATTTTCTGAGTTATGTACATTAGTTGAATACCAACCGATGCTCTTACGGTGAAAGAAAACATTATGATGAAACCTGCATATTCAGGAAACTGAATGTGTAATCATGATCCGATCTGGTCAGGTTCCCCTTGTGGCAGGTGGCAGTCGCTCCACTGTAATTACCTGATCTGCCAAATCCCGGAACATGGTCAAGGCGGACTACGGGCCCTCGTGAGCGAGAGCATAACCGGATCATAAACGCCAAGATGAGAAACTGACGGAGCTAGACTAGTAGTAGATTGAAGGGTTGACCTTGGTCAACCTCAGTTCGCCAACGGTATTAGGAGGTGCACCTAACGAATGGCGAGCTCTTTTTGGTGCCGAATTCTCACTAACCTCTAAGTACGAAACGGTCACCCATCCTCTTCCCGGATACTGCGAGCATCGCTTAACCTTGGTGATTGGTCTCGCAAGCACGCAGCCATTTAACCTGTACCGCTCTCCCAAAGTTTGATTCTTGAAAGTTTTACCATTTATGCGATAGAGAAAAAACTAGATACCTCTGAAAACGCCTTAAACTCATGTTTATGTATGGAGACCACACCGTAATTTTTTATTATTATTATTATTATCTGTTGTTACAACGGCCATAGTAATATTTTGTATATGTATAACTTATATTTTGTAAAAAGTTCAAGTGTCTAGCTATTGCGGTTCCAAAGATACAGTCACAAAGAGTACGAGTGTATGGGTAGCCCCATAGCGGCGGCCAGGCTGCCGGCATGGTGACGTCACAGCTAGATCGCGGCAGCAATAATTTCGCGAAAAATGTGTTAACTTAAATATTCTATAACTCAGTCATTTATTGACGGATTTCGAAATTCTTTTCACTTAATTCAAAATTTTAACAATATTAAAAATGGCAATATCGATGTTAGGAAACTTCCTCATTGTTGCCGATTAAGTTACAATTTAATTTAAAAAAAAAAATTATTGAGAGAAATATTTGCATGACAGAAATAAATTAAATAATGCTAATACTAAATTATAAAATAATATTTACAAATAAAAAACTTGCCCCAAGTCCCTTCTTAAAGGAATTGTCCCCAAAAGACTGGCTGCATTGCCTCGCTGTATCGCGAGGCTGATCCTTTGGCCAAGGTATTGACCAGCCTTTTGGTCGTGCGAAGCGTTAACAAGGCGCTTAGACAATTCTTTGAAGAGAGTATGAGCGCCTGGACCCCACGGCCCAAGGATTTCTACGCCAAACGGCGCAAATAGATGATCTCCGCTGAGACCAGCATATTTGCGCCGTTTGAAATTTTCTGCCGAAGCGGCAGCGGAACCGGCATTGACACTCGTGGATGGAATATGTGACGGTGCAAGGGTATCGACGCAGGTAGCGTCCCAAACCAAAGACCGACCCATCTTCCAAGGGACGAGTGTCATACCGTCAGGCCTTTTTCCGTCGTCTCTCGCCAGTCCATATGCCTCCAGGATGGCGGGATAACCAGCAGTGGTAAAGGCCCGACGGATGATGTCGTTCAGTTCTGCATGCCGCGAAAAGCGCCCGGCGCTCCTGCAACACGACAACCCGTGATGCCCAAGTTGCGACACTGCATGGCCACAGCTGCACTCATTACGGGCCACGAAGGGAACACCAAGGCGAAGGGCCGTGGCAACTCTAAATGTAGGGCTATCCAGCGGGGTGCCAATAGTGGATGATGGAAATGACTGAAGCCATAGGCCTGACTCTCATTCGCCGACAGCCAGGAGGCGGGCACGCACTACAGGATCGGTTGACGTATTAACCAGATTATCCCGCACCAAGCTGCAGAGCGGCTCGTCCCAAAGTTTCTGTGACGAAGGGGTGGACGGATATTCAGCCCTCGGGCAGGCTAAAGTCCATGAATTCCTGGCCTCTGTCATGTATGCCACCTTACACGTTACGTTACGTTGGTAGACGTGCCCAAGATCTTATCTACCAACTTGCATGTGCTGTGTACAGAGGACAGGAAAGCAGGTAAGGAAATACTAGAAATTTTTCTGATGCCCAGACCACCAAACCTGACGGGTAGAGAGGCCTAGGCCCAAGCATTGTCATCGAAAAGTTTTATGTTTTTTTGTCTAATTAAAGAAAAACGTTTTTTATGATGCTGCTGAGTAGCAGTCTTAAACAGGGTTTCCTGAGGCTAAGGTCACCCTGTATACGACTAAGTCAATACATGTATTTTGAGACCTCAATTAACTATTTTGGCCTAGGAATAACGAAAATATGGGCATGTCGTACTTTTTCTAAAAAAAGGGCCCTACGGAAGTGATCGTAAAAACTTTTCCAATGTTAAAATAATTCAGTAGTTTGTTTAATTCCGGATACCTAGTAGCCATTTAAGCATCGCAGCACAAAATGCGTACTTAGCACATCAGTGACTTAGATAGTACAGTACACTGCCGGACGTTGCAATAAAGGATACGCATATTGGAGAACTAACGCGGTTATAATACTAACGCGGGGAGGGGCGGGTCGCATCGCAGGCACCAAAATCCGCCGCGAATTATCCAACACGCTGCGCCATAAGCTATAGTGTGCGATAGTGCATAAAAAATACATACAAGCATTTTGAGCGGATTCCTGAGCTGCGCTGCGCCCCGACGAGCTGCGGCCGACACAGTATGCCAATACCTTTAATGTTACCCTTTTTTAGCGTCCGTAGCGCAGTGTAAATATTGAAGGCTTATATTGACTGTATAATATAGAAAGGTAATTTTGGAGCGTCGGTGGCCGAGTGGTTAAAGTACCCAACTCGTAAGAGAGGTATCACGTTCGAATCCCACTGCGACATGTACCAATGACTCTTTTCTGAGCAACGTGCATTAGTTGAATGCTAACTCACACTTACGGTGAGGGAAAACATCGTGATGATACCATTGGCAGTTGGCAGATGGCAGTCGCTCTACTGTAATTATCTAATCGGCCAAATCCTGGATCATGGTCAAAGCGAACTCCGGGGCCTCGTGCGCGAGAACACAACCGGGACATTACAGCCAAAATGATAATTTTTATAAAGGTAATTTAAATAGATAAAAAAATTACCTTGCAATTTAACTTACATTAATAATAAAAACCACCAAAGGCTAAGGTTTCGCTGAAGGTGGTTTTCTATTTCGAAGGTGGCCGAAGCCGAGGCCGAAGGCGAAGCTGGTCTGACACAAGCCATTTTTAAAATTTGTTTTCCTGGGAACAACACCTTCAAGGCTTAAATTGACCTGTCACGCGTGTGGCTTAATGGCACTATCCTGCTGGAAAAATGTTGCCGAATAGATTTTTGTAAGAACGTAAATGCAAATACTTCTTTAAAATCAGGCGTAATGTTGATTTTTTTAATGTTTCAGTCATGACTATGCTTACATAGTAAAAGTGAGCGATTTTGCATTTCTTGAGTTTGCGATTCGTAAACTTTCTCGAGTGATTTCAGGCACTCTTATTTCTCGTGAAGAACCGTCACGCCACGCCACGCTGGTGTCCTGCAAGGCTCGGTGCTGTCTCCAACTCTGTTCCTCCTTCATATCAATGATATGATGTCCGTTGATGGCATTTATTGCTATGCGGATGACAGTACTGGAGACGCCTTTTATACGGGTCGTGCCAATGCCCCTCAAAGTCGCAAAGTACTTGTGTTCAAAATCGAGACTACTTTATCTAATATCTCCGATTGGGGACGACTAAATCTAGTCCAATTTAACCCCACTAAGACACATGTATGCGCGTTCACCGCCAAGAAAACCGCATACGTTGTAGCTCCTCAGTTCCAGGAAACACCGCTTACCATCTCTAAGAGCATACATATCCTAGGTGTCGACATCTCCAGTGACGTCCAGTTTCGCAGTCATTTGGAAGAAAAGGTCAAGCTCGCATCTGAACAGCTCGGTGTGCTTAATAGATCAAAGCAACACTTCACGCCAGGACAACGGCTTCTCCTATATAAGGCTCAAGTCAGACCCCACATGGAGTATTGCTACCGTCTTTGGGCGGGAGCACCGGCATATCAGCTTGGTGTCCTTGTGACTCGATCCAAAAGCGCGCTGTGAGAATTGTCGATGATACCATGCTCACATGTGGTATTGAGCCGCTGAGTCAGCGGAGGGATATCGCCTCCCTTCGTGTGTTCTACCGCTTGTACAACGGTGTTTGTTCTGAAGAACTGTTTGACATGATGCTACAGCTACATTCATCGCACCGCTTGCGATCGACATGGAGTTCATCCTCACACCTTGGAGCCAAATTGGTCGCGAACTGTGCGGTTCCAAAGGAACTTACGCACACTAAGGTTGTGGAATGAACTACCTGGAGAGGTTTTCCCTGGAGAGTACAACATGGAGTTCTTCAAGAAAGGGGTTAAAAGGTTTTTAAGGGGTCGGCAACACGTGGGTGATGCCCCTGGTATTATTGCAAACGTCCATAGGCTGCGGTGACTGCTTACCATCAGACAGGCTGCAAACTTGTTTGCCACCTTAGTGGTATAAAAAAAATGATAATCCATGTCGGCTTGACGTTAAACGTTTACCATAAAACTTAGTATGGAAGCATTAAAGAGATTTTTAGGAAAGTTTAATCAGTAAGTAATTTATTAAATATTTATCATTAAAAGGACATTATTTACTTAATATTATTTTCAAAGTTTGCTTTTTACTGTTAGGATATTGCATGGTGTCCTTGTACGCAAAGTAATAAAAATTGTTTTTGTTCCTCTTCAACGGTAATTATAATTAGGAATTGAAGTTTTGCTTCCGTATGTAGCGTACATTGTGAGCTAATGGGTTTACTTTGGTTAAGTTAGTGACCATTTTCACTTTAGATTCTTGGGCCGCATCATTGTTAAATAGAGACAAGACAGGAACGTATGCAAAGCTGCTTTCGACATGCTTTTATTGATTGATTCGTAAGCCTTCATGGCCTACAAAGAGCTATGCCTGGTAAGGTGCTTTTACTTAAGTGCATTGCAACCACGGCTTGATTTAGGATGTGACTATGAACAGGTAGATTCATCATATAATTATAACATTTGCTTTTGTTATTTTTTTTGTGTCAAAATGTATTTTACTTTTATTTATTTAATACTTTATGCACAAAATTGTACAAAGGTGGACCTTTCCTTATGATGTAAATAAAATGGATTGCTTCTTTACGCAAACAGTTAATGTAGAGTGGTAGTGATGTTCTTTTTGACACTTGTTAAAATCCGCCTGTCCCACCTTTACTTCATTAGTAATTCGGTAGTCCATTTCTAGACAAAATATTTTTTGAAGTCTTCCATATCCGGTACGTCTAGAAATTTTTCAGAAATAGACAGCCAAGCATCAGAAATTCCTGATGGTGGCAATAAGACCATATGTGCAATCTATTTTATAATGTTGTATCTGTACTTGATTTCGAGCATCTTTAATTTATTTAGCCCGTTTCTTGAATGCCTGATAAAAATGGAAATAACATCCCACGATTTAAACACCTGGAAAAACATGTACACGTTTTGGTGCTTTAAAAAGTCCATTCCCAAACATTTTCTTAGATATTTTTTAATATTTTCTTTTTATTTTGGTAGAAAATTTCAATATTTTGTCTAAGGTCCTATATAAATATCGCTGATATGTATACGTTGAACATTTTAAGCCCTATGAATGTCGTATGACGTATGATTTTTGCTTCTAAACTCTGGAATACGGCAAACTAGATTTGACGAACTGCACTGTTGTCAATACAAACTTTGCCGAAACGCAACTTTGACTGAACAACTCTAGACTACCTATTAAAGTTTTCGACCAAACACACCTTTTTTTTATTAGGACTATATTTTTATTAGGACTATTAGTGTGTCTTTAATGCACATTTAAGCGGCTTCTAAGTCGAGACAGTGTCTCAAAGACAATCTAGCTCAGGGAGTCAGGACTCGCATGAATAATAGGCCACAAATAATTTGTTAGGTACTAAGCTTGATATATACACTCACATCAATGTACGTCATTTAATCAAGTGTATTATGATATATATGGACGATAGTGTAGTATACATCTGCGTTTAATTTCCTCCTGCATTCAACAGGTGCGCAGTATTATGCTGTGTGTGAGTCGGGGTGAAGGGGGGAAACCCGGCCTAAAATCAATAAAGCGCATTTGAAGTTTAAATTCCCGTGTGCATCCAGTAACACATTTGGACCCCATAAGCATACTGTGGAGTCTATAACATGTGTATTGTAGGTGACCGCGTCTGTGGTATCCATCGTAGTTCCCAAACGACTTCCAATTATTAGTTGACAACTGATAGTAATCGAGATGGTTCTTAGCACAGAGAAAATTTTGCTACCTTCATGGTGCTACATTTCTTTTCCGATCTTTGTTAGTCTTAAGCCTCGTTTCGTCTAAATCGTAATAGTGGAAAATTTTGACGAAATGGCGGTTTCTGTCGTTTAATGATCTATAAAAATCAACCTAGATGGGTGACCGTTTCGAGAATAACCAAACTTTAGCACCGCTACTGACTGTGCCTCCTAACACTGTTGGCGAAGGGAGGTTGGCAAAGTTTTCCGCTAGGGACCTTGAGATTGGTTAAACAGTCTCGAGAGCATACTGGTACCCCGTGACGATTTATTTCTATAACTAAAAAAAACGAGGGTTTTACAAGGTTTAGGGGCCACCCTAATGGTTCCTGTGGCCACTTGAGCTCTCTATCATCAGATCGGCTGCGATTCAATGGTTACAAGAATAACATTGTTATCTAGCTAACATGTGTAAGCAAAATTTCAATTCAATTGATTACTGGAAAGAGGGTCAAATACTGTGTACCTTTTAAGTTATATTTTTGCAACGCAATTTTGCATACACATGTAAGTTAGGTTACTATGCAATATTATGGTATCAGTAAGCTGATCTGATAATAGAGATCGAATGTGTCGCAGAATCCCGTGAATATTACATCATCATCATCTCGGCGCTATGTCCCGGTTGCGCTCTGGCGCGGCACGCGAGGGCCCGGGGTCCGCCTTCTTACTCTTCCTGGCCTACTTCGCTCGGTCTTCAGCATCCTTAGTGGTGAGCTTGTTGGCATGCATGTCATTCTTGAGGACGTCAAGCCATCGCTTATTGGGCCGACCTCTCCTACCCTTGCCTGGCGGGGGTGGCATGGCCAGACATTTGTTTCCCACGTATTTTGCCGGTCTGCGCAAGACGTGGACGTACCATTAAAGGCGGCACTCTTGCAGCTTATCTGCGATGTCACGGACGCCAAGGCTACCTCGAATGTGGGCGTTTCGAATGCGATCCTTTCGTGAAACTCCACACATCCACCGCAGCGTCATTTCCGTGACGCGCAGCTCCTGCTTGTGTCGCTCTAGTAGGGGCCAAGTCTCGCTGCCGTATAGGAGAGTAGGTCTAATGATGGTCTTATAGACCTGTCCCTTCAGCTTTATCGGCATTTTAGGGTCACAAATGACATCTGTCACCTCCCGCCATTTGGCCCAAGCTGCGGATATTCGGGCTTTGACGTCGCTGTCGATGTCGCCGGTCGCAAGTACAGATCCCAGGTACCTGGCCTGATCTGTGCGCTTGACTTCATCTTCGCCTATGCGCAAGGGTAGGGGATCTGCACTGTTGCAGGCCATGTACCCTGTCTTCGCCACATTAATCTTCAGACCGCCGTTCTCAAGTGACTCCTTCCACTTATTTACACGTTGGACTAGTCGCCCCCTTGTCCGAGTCTATCAGCGCGATATCGTCAGCATACATGAGAAGCCACGGGGGCACCTCATGGTAGTCTCGTATGCTGTCTAACAGTACGTCTAATATTAGGTTGAATAGAAGTGGGCTGAGCACAGAACCCTGATGTACCCCAACGGTAATAGGGAACGGGTTGGTGTCACCAACAGCAGTCCTCACTATCGGAATCGCGGAACATATCTCGGATAATGTCAATATAGGCCTCGGGCACCAACTTGGACCGCAATGCCCACCAGATCATCTCCCGAGGGACACAGTCAAAGGATTTCTGCATGTCCAGAAACAGGAAATGCAGTGGCGTGTTCTTTGATCTGTATCCCTCCATGAGAGTTCTCAGGGCAAATACAGGATCCATGGTCCCACAATCCGGCCGAAACCCATACTGACATTCCGAGATTGTACACTCCCGGCGGATCCGCGCGTCAACAATGCGTTCGAAGAGCTTCATGGTGTGAGACATCACCTTTATACCGCGGTAGTTAGTGCACTCCCGCATCGAGCCCTTGCCCTTGTAGACTGGAGTAATTATACTCAGCCTTAATTGGTTGGGTATCTTCCCGATGAGGAGGATGCGGTCATAAAGGTCGGTAAGGATACTCACACCACGAGAGCCCATCGATTTCCACGCCTCAATAAGGACTCCATGTGGTCAGACAGCTTTTTTTAATCCGGCGAAAGGCAGTTTCAACTTCTTCAGGCGTTATCGGTGGCACAAGTCCTTGATTCCGAGGGAGGTCAGGTGGTTGCACCTCTTAGTGCTGCTTGTTGAGCAGCTCGTGAAAGTAAGAGCGCCATATCCTTTACCACGCGGTCATCACATAACAGGTTACCGCGAGGGTCATTAACACAGCGGCAGCGGTGGAAATGTCCTGTGCCGCTTTAACCCTCGATCGTGCCAACTTGTAAATGAGCTTTTGCCCCTCAGGCGATTCCAACTTATCGTACAAAGGACGTAAGTGGTCTCGTCTGGCTCTGGCTACCGCTCGTTTGGTGGCACGTTTGGCTACCCTGTACGCAGCGTGGTCTTCAGAAGATCTGGACGCTTGCCACCTTTTGAAGAGTGCTTTCTTTAAACTGGTCTCCCTCTGGACTGTTTCATTCCACCACCAGGTAGAGACCTGGGGGTACTGGGGGTGTCCCAGTACCGTCTTTGCCGCCCCTGCGATAGCTGCCTGAGTTCTGTCCCAGAGTTGTTGAACGGGTTCAACGTCTGTCGCAACACTAAGGTCGCTGACAGCAGCGGCGAACTCATGGGACTTGGTTCCTTCAAGCAGCTACCACCGGGTTTGGCGTCGGCACTGCTCCCGGTATTTGCCTCGGGGCTTAACGCGCAAGTCCATCACAAAGACCCGGTGTTGGGCAGTGAGACTCTCTCCAGGTATGACTTTACAGATGGCCACTTTGCAAATTGGTCACGACCCTTCGATAAGCACTCCCACAACTATAAGGCAGTCGCTCACACGCTTCACATCCAAGACGCGTGAATATTACAATGCAACTAAATCGTGTTTGGGCTGTGTGGTGTGTGACCCCCTCACTCTTTGGACTCTAATTTTCCTATTCTATACCTATAGGCAGTGGTGGCCACTTTCCATCAGGTGGCCCGCTTGCCTGTTTGCCTAACGGACGTCATAAAAAAAATCCCAGGTCAGAAAAAAGTTATTCTCAGGGTCTGATGATGTTATCGGATGGTGATCAATTTAACAAAGTAGCTAAACAAATCAGTTACTTGTTTTTACTGTTAGTAAAGCCGTAATGTCTGAAGCTGGTATTTAACAACTGCATGGGAAGCTATTAATTTTAACTAATCAGTCGTTTCGGCTTGCGGGCCAAAACCAAGCCGTGCCGAAACGCCTACACAAAGTAGCAACCCTAGTTACATCATAATTTTCGAGAACGCCGGGAGCCGACCGTTTGGTAGTAGTGGATGCACTGCTATTCCTGAATTTGCCAATTAAGTTAGTTACCGGTGCTCTATCGATTATTGGCGCCGGTAACAGGTTTAGCGGATTTCAATCCGAAGGTCGGTGAGGTGACGTCCGGTTTTATAAAAGTTAGGTAATTTGTTTAGGAAGCCCAAGATCGACTTTAGAGTTAGGAAAAATACATACTTATTTTTTTAAACATAACCAGGTATCGAGCCCAGTCTAACCTTTCTGATAGAAATGCCTACTACGAATAAAAATGCGAAATACGGCAAGGCCCGTTTTTTATTTTTCTTGCTTACATTATATATGCACCTGAGCCTTCAACATTTTGAGTCTCCCACATTCCATCAACATCCGGACAGGTCACAACCGATTGAATATCTGTTAGTACATATTCTAGAAGATCAGTGGAAGTGCTTAGCCATCTAAAAGTCCACTTTTTATTTATTGCAGTACAAAATCGTGTCAGTATTTCAATATTAGGGGTTCGTTCATACAGTCTCTTTTTGAGACTCGAACAGCTGTTGCAAATTCCTCTTCGGGTGTTTTATAGATAGGCAATGTCTGGAGTTTGTCAATGATGTCATTCAGATTTGGATGAAGGAATATGTTGTACTTGTTTAAATTTTGAAATACGACATAAACCTCAGACGAAAAAGAAGATGTATATTCAGTGTGAGTGATCAAAATATCCTCGAATAAAGGACCAACCTCAGTGACAATATTTAATGGGAAATTTAACAATCTGTCTAAATAGGTCTTGAATATTAAATTGGATCTCTATGATCTCTGATATATAATTTTTGACATTAGACTCGATCTGTGACATGGTCTCAGGACAAACTATTTCCATATCCAACACGACCAGATCAATTTTGAGGTGATGCCGTGATTTAAGAATAGTATTCAAATTAACACATCTGTTCCTTATATGCAGTATAGAATTAATAACTGATGGGGGAGAAGGACTACAACCTCTCAATGTGACACCCTCAAGTTCTAGCAAGCTGTTAAAAATTAACTTACTATGTGGATTCATCCTTAATAGCATTGCTCCTACCCCTCCTGAACCATCCCCTCCAGCAAGGACGTCTTGATAGCCTATATCAAATGATTTGATGAGCCTATATCAATTCTTACCTTGTAGTGAGAGCCGGTTGCACATTGAAAGAGTCTTAGTCCTGAAATGAGGGGATCTTAGACTCTAAGGACTTAAATCCTATCCTTATCGATCTCAGGTTGTACTAGCTCTTGAGGTACCACAATGAGGAAGTTTCCTAAATTTTTATTGAATGTAAAAATTTGAGCCAAATGAAACAAAACGGTAAAAAAAATAATTTAATATCTCAATAAACAAAAAGTTATGAGACTTTAAAGTTGCGATTGCAAGAATAATTTCATTAGGTGCGCGAATTCGTGTGTGACGTCACCAGACCGTCATTCCGTCCGCCACTATGGAGCTACCCATACACTGAAACTCTTAGTGACTGTATCTTCGGAACCGTAATAGCTATACACTAAGGGGGACACCCCATATTTTAGATTTTTTATTATGATTATTTGTTGTTATAGCGGCCATAGTAACACATACTCTGTGAATAGCTCAAGTGTCTAGCTATTACGGTTCCGAAGATACAGTCACTAAGAGTTTCAGTGTATGGGTAGCTCCATAGTGGCGGGCGGGATGACGGCCTAGTGACGTCACAACTAGATCGCGGCAGCAATAATTTCGCGAAAAAAATATGTAAACTTAAATATTGTATAACTCAGTCATTTATGGACGGATTTTAAAATTGTTTTCACTGGCTTGATAGTTTTGATCTATATTTTATTACTATGTCATTAAATATGGCAATATCGATATTAGGAAACTGTCCTCTTCATGCCAATGTTGACGACTAGCTAAATATTGTTCTAAATAATCAACCTCGATAATTATATCGGAGCAAGCATGGCGAATCTCTCTATTGACTATTGTTAACTTCCCCTTATACCAAGACAGGTCACAATTTGTTTGTTCAATATCACGGATCTGATTTAGAATAGATTGAAGTTCGCGAAGAGAATTTTTGCTTTTTTTATTTAAACCCTTAATTTATTAAGGGCTTAACAGCTTGATTAAGTTTGTAGATAATGCCAACAGTAATCAATTCTGCAGAACTAGTCTCCGAAAAAGCAATAAGATCCGGATATGCCAACCCGATTTTTGTATTTTTTTATTGAATCGGTACAGGCATTTGACCGCCATCTCACCTGTTGGTAAGTGACGATGCGTCCGAAGATCAAGCATGCCCGTCTTGGAACAGCCTATTCACTCTAGCCTTGAAGGCATCCAGATTATATTGATCAGGGATCACACTTGCAGGCAACGCGTTCCACTCCTTAGCTGTACGCAGTATAAAAGTCGAGCCAAAGCGGCTTGTGCGGATAGCTGGAAGATCCACGACATAAGGATGAAGCGCGCGCCCGGATCGCGTCTCCGAATGGCGGAAAGGGGCCGGGGGAATGAGGTCGTGCAGCTGCTTCGCACACTATCTAAAATGCAACCTGTAGAAGTCAGACAGACGCGCAACCCTACGCCCATGTTCGAGGCTCTGCAGTCTAGCTTCAATCAACTGCGGGTCACAAATTATCTTCTTTGCACGTTTTTCCACCGAACCCAAAGTCGCCAGTTGATATTTGTCTGATCCATCCCAGAGGTGGCAGTAGTACTCCATGCAGGATCGGACTTGTGCCCGATATAACTAAAGCAACTGCTTCGAAGTGAAGTACCGCCTCACCTTCGACAGGACACCAAGTTTTTTAGCTGCAGTTATTGCTTTGGATTCGATGTACTGACCGAAGTTGAGATTGGTAGATAGCTTAACACCAAGAAGCTGTAGGCTGTTGGTAATTTTAACAGGAACACCCCGAAAAGTTGGAGTTAGATGGAATGGACTCCTTTTGGCGCAAAACAAACACGCCTGAGTTTTGGTTGCGTTGAACGCCACCAGATTGGCTTCACCCCAATCAGAGACTGCCTTGAGAGCTTTGTTCAAAGGATCAACCATGGCCTCTCAACAATACTGAATATCGTCCCTGTTGGCTTTTGCCTCTGACAGATATCTATCCGTTACTGTGCTGTCGTTTGCGTACCCAAAGGTGCCTGGTACAAGCAGATTGTTGATATGCAGCAGGAATAAAGTCGCGGACAGAACCGATCCCTGAGGAACTCTCGCGTCAATAGCCTGAAGATTAGACGAGTAGCCTACACGGATTAAACGTCCACTCAGAAAATCCGATATCCAGGTGCAAAGTACGCTGACATTGTGGTAAATTTATAATATTACTACTTGTACCTTCTTTACAAAAAACGGTCGCTGGGCTGCATCTACCTGTAGATTCAAGTTTTATTTCGTTCTAGTGTATCCTTGTTTCTGACCTGACTATTCAACTTGTTGTGACACTTTAAACAAATTGTCTCGGTAAAACTGACGACGCTTATCTACGGCCCAAGGCAAGACTAAGGGTTTAGTAAAACGCCACCGAATCCTACTAATATTAGAAATGAGAAAATTATTCGTATATATGAATTTTTTGGACGTTTGGATGGATGATTTTTTTTTATACTACTATGTTGGCTAACAAAGGGATAAACCACCAAAGCTATTAGTACGTCATTTATCAGTCATCTAGCATAACACAGCTTTGCTTACTTTGGGGTTAGCTAGGGGTCCAAGCATAGTTATTTGTTCCATGCGTATATTCACATCCTGTGTAGCCTGTGTAATGTGTGTTGCGGTATTTCGTGGAAATCGAGAGACCACTGAAATACAGCAAGAAATAATTCCATTTCATGGAATCCCCTTGTGCAAATGCTTTGCAAAATTTATTCTAGGAATTCCCTTATATTGCCAAATTCGTGCCAGGAAATATATCAGGTTCCATTAAGCTATTTTTAATTTAAAACAAAAACCATATTGGGAAAAGTCAACACCTCTGAGCTTTTGATTTTTATTTTAAAACGTCCAGCACCTATTGTTGATACTGATAACCGACTTCCAGTTAACGTGTCCCAATAAATACGTATATCTTTTCACAGCTTTTTGCGAGCTTTTCCTTTCATGGTTTTTTGTTGCAGTTAGTGTCAGTTGGTGTTAGTGGTCCTTGGCGTTTTTTAAAAATAGAGGAAGTCAAAATTTAATGGACTTCAATACAATGATTTCAATGCGACGTGGATCGGCACTGTTGCTAATTTGCAACATATTGTTCGCTCAATAATTCTCTGATATCAATGACTAATATTTTTACTTTTGCTATTACGTATGATCGATTTCATATTTTCAGTTTATTGCAATGGAACTTTGTTAGCAACTGAATTCATAAAATTAAAGTTAAAAGGTAACAATTTCAATCATGGAAATCAGAGAATTACGTAATTAGCCCACATATGCATTCCGTAATAAGTAATTTTCGTTTCCGTGTGTGTAATGCTTGGTGTTCGTTTATTTGTCCGTTCGTTTTGTCTTTATTAAGCAAATATCCCTGTGAATTAGAATGTTGAGAGCTCTCGTCCGGTGAAACTAGAAACTGATGTAACTGAAAATAGTTGAACCTAGAAACTACAAAATCTTGGCGTTATTTTCCCGCTTATGCTCACGGCCGGCATTCGCCTTGATCATGATCCAGGATTTGGCTGATTAGGTAATTACAGTGGAGCCGACTGCCATCTGAACTCCGTGATCCTGCTACCAGGGAACCTGACTAGATTGGATCATGGTTACACAGGTAGAAGGGTCACGGAGGTCAGATGGCAGACGCTCCATTGTAATTACCGGATCGGCCAAATCTTGGAATGATCCAGGTCAAGAGCGCCATGAGGTCAAGGCAGACCCCGGGCCCTTGTGCGCGAGAGCACATCCAGGGCGTTAACGCCAAGATAATGATGATGATGATGATAATTTGTTAACAGGAGGAGATAACCAGAATGGTGGATTGCCAAGTGGTATCCATGGATGTACGCGGCCACGGGGAGACAGCCGCCAAGAATCCTGACGATTTGAGCCTCGAGACCCTTGTCAGGTATTTTTTTTTTGCTTTTACTCGTTTAACTTATGTATTTACATATCATTTACTATTTGCCTAGCGATTACCTTACCCTATTCACACAAAACATAATCACATTAATTTTTATGCCCTACGAAATGTTATCGCAAATATGATGTGTCTTTTTGTATAATATCACATACATCGTTTTGAAATGAATGCAATTTTAAACACAGCCGGCAGGCGCATCTAAACTGAAAGAGTGAATTGTTTACAAAGATTGTTTTAAGAGGTCTTGCGCTTAATTGACTTTTAGAAATAGCTGCAACAATGCGCCGAAAAAAACAAAATGTTTCCTTTAGAACTAGCTGTAATAACTTTTGGCTCGAAAATAAATAACGATGCTTCTTTACTTATGTAAATACTTTTAGTATAGTATTAAGTAAATTATCATAATGTCGTTTAATAGCCACCATTCAAGTACGCAAAGATCGCAGGTACCAGTTGGATGCGGAAGGCACAGGACCTTTGTGGAGATCTCTGGGGGAGGCCTATGCCTAGCAGTGGGCGTCTTTCGGCTGATATGATGATGATGATGATGATGATGATGATAATGTTTCAAGTACGCTTATTTTGTTCTTGAATTGCCGTTCAATATTATGTGATAAAAATTCAATGGTATGTGAATAGGAGCGTCGGTGGCCGAGCGGTTACAGTATCCGACTCGTAAGCCAGAGGTCCCGGGTTCGAATCCCGCTCCGGCCATGTACCAATGACTGTTTTCTGAGTTATGTACATTAGTTGAATACTAACCGATGCTCTTACGGTGAGGGAAAACATCGTGATGAAACCTGCACATTCAGGCGACTGTATGTGTAACCATGATCCAATCTGGTCAGGTTCCCCTGGTAACAGGGTAATGGAGGTCAGATGGCAGTCGCTCCACTGTAATTACTTGACCTGCCAAATCCTGGATCATGGTCAAAGGCGGACCCCGGGCTCTCGTTCTCGAGAGCACAACCGGGACATTAACGCCAAGATGATGATGATTATGTAATAAAAAGGCAGATATCCGGAATGTGTAGTGGACCTTTTATTCAACCGCCAAACCCTTTTCTTCGAACTTTGAAACAGAAACTCACACCACATAAAAACATACAATGCAAAACAAAAATATATACTTACTGTATATATTTATATACTGCACTGCATCCCATCGGGGTAGGCACCTAATTAAGTCACTATGTTACGCCTGCCTTTAGACATGTATATAGTTAGCAAGCAATGCGATGTTATAAGATGCCAACTGAAGGTAATTATTTGTTATTCAATTGCTTCCCGTGAAAGTTGTGAAACATTTTTCTCGATGTGCAGTGACTCCTATGCAAAAGGAAACGCAGCCGAGTCAAGGAGATCGCACTCATAAATGTACGTGAAACGAGCTGGAAAAATGGAAAATGAAAATTTTTTTGCTAGTGCACCGCGAATGTTACTCGTTAAATACACTTGTGTGGAATTGGCGAGATATTTTCCATAACTTATAAGCTTCAATTGTAAAAGTTTTTAGCTTGTAAGAATTCAGACTGACGGAAAGTAACACCCATACTTATTTTCTTCGAATAGTAAGTTCGAATGTCACAAGGTCGCTTAATATACCTGTGTTGGGAGCTGACTTATTTTGGCGATCAGAGTACATGTTGTTAAAAATTGTGCTTCTAAAGAAGCGATCATTATTATTACAAATTATCCACTAACGACAGGACGATAGATCTTACATCAATATAATAATAATAATAATCAGTTTATTTCAGGCTTAAAATATACAGATTTACATAAGTGTAATGCCCATATATTGCTAGTAATATGATGAAGAATATGATTACCGTGTTTTGCGAAAACATCTATTGAAATTGACGTGTGCCCATGAATTGATAACATGTTTTGTTCGAGAGCGAGCTTTACATTGATCTTAATTATTTGTGATATTAATATGCTGTTGTGAATTTTTATTTAATATTGGCTTTGCCTTGCCTACGTGTATACAAAATATACCTTATGTGACTAGAAGTAACGGGCGACCGCTTTTCGTGGGCTGTGTGCTCATTTTTCAGTGAGTAGCATAAAAGTGGTTTCATAGAATTGAACGGGTCTTTACTTCAATAACAATTTTAAAGTCATTTTAAAAACGAACTGAAATAAATATTGAGTCAATTACTGACCGAAAGAAAACTGTTAACTGAACTAATAAAACTTCGGCGAGTTGTTGAGAAGCCTAAAATCAGCTTTGACGTCAATCGCCAATACAGTTAATTAATTAAGCAAAAGGTACTGAACTACTAAGATTTTGTTAGCATGTTATTTATACTTCAAAATCTCCTGGTTAAATGTAGACGATTATCTTGGCATTAGTGTCCCGATTGTGCCCTCGTGCGCGGGGGCACGGGTCCGCATTGACCATAATCTCGGAATTGGCAGATCAGTTAATTACAATGGAGCGACTGTTATCTAACTCCGTGGCCCTGTTAACAGGACACCTGACCAGACTGGACCATGGTTATTCAATGCCAGAATGTGCAAAGGTCATTACGATGTTTTCCCTCACCGCGAGAGCATCGGTTAGTGTTCAAGTAATGTACATAACTCAAAAAAGAGTCGTGGCACTGGGGTTCGAACCTGGTACCTCGGGATACGAGTCCCCTTAACCATTAGGCCACCGACCTCGGCGAGTTATTGAGAAGAAAGCTTAGGCTTATGATCGGAGGATCTTAGGATCGGTGTTGACGTGAATCACCAGTCCCATTAATTAATTATGTTAACATCAACAATACTGATAATTTGTTAACATCTGGTTTATAATTCAAAATGTAGGTAATTATGGAAATGATAAATTTTTCGATAATATTCTTAAAATGACCCTGGTAAATAGGGACTGGTAGCGTGGCGACACTAAAATATTTTTCAAAGAATAAATTAACAATGTTTGGGCCAAAAATCTCAAATTGTCCACCAGAAGAAACCTCGTTTAAAACAAGCATAAGATTAAATAATATGGATTAAATATATTTACAATGACCTACATCTGCACGCCTAATGGTTACGTTGCTATAAGCTATTATAATAATGGTATTAAGTTGCTCTTACGGTGAAGGAAAACATCGTGATGGAACCTGCACATTCAGGCATTCTTGTTCTAACCTGGACAACCTGGTAAAATTTGTTAACAGGATCACGGAGGTTAGATGTTAGTTGCTCCACTGTAATTACCTGATCTACCAAATACTGTATCAGGGTCAGGGCGGACCCTGGGCCCTCGCGTGCTAGTGCTCTAACGGGACATTAACGCCAAAAATAACGATGATTTTCTTTTATAAAGATATTTAGTATACAGTACGTGGTACATGGTACAACAAAGTTTGAACAACTCGGAAAATTACAGGATCTTTTTCTAGCCGGCACTTTCAACTTTTTGGATCAAAATTAATGATCCTTTATGCACTGCGGTTTCGATATAGTTCATTATTTAAATATGCATTGCGACTGAATTTTTATTGTGCATTATTTCATCTGATACAGTTTTTAAATATATTTGAAAAATAAGCAATGTATAAAATTCCTTTTGAAATTCCTAAACAGACAGAGCGGGCGATCGCAGCTTTGTATCGTTATTTAAAATGCACATAAAGAGAAGATACGGAAAATAATCTTTAAGCTCTTTAAAGTCCTGTGTAACAAGCGAACGTCCCGCTTGATAGTAAGCAGTTACCGTAGCCATGGACGTTTGTAATACCAGGGGTATCATTACCGACCCCGTAAAAACCTTTGCTTACTTTATTAATACACCGTCACGGGGTGCCAATCAGCTCCCGAGACTGTTCAACCAGTCTCAGGGTCCCCAGCGGGAGACCTTCATCAACCTCGCTTTCGCAATAGGAGGTACACCAAACGAGTGACGAGCTCGTTGCGTTGCTGCAGTTCTTCTAGCGTCAAACTACGATGCTTGCTTTGCCTGTTAAAAACGCACTACTTACACTGAATCCCATATTCGTTTCAGGGATGTGGAACTCGTTATTTTCGAGCTGTTTCGCGGTGACATCCCGCGGCTGATCCTGGCCGGGCACTCGATGGGCGGCGCAACGGCCGTTCGGGTCGCGCAGCTGCCGTCGCTGATACAGTTCATCGACGGTCTCACTGTTATCGACATCGTGGAAGGTAGAGTTTCATTTGAATCGAGTTTTGCCGTGTGGTATTGCTCCTTCGACTTACGGCTGTTGTGCAATGTGACTAATATCTGAGAGCTACGACCTCCTAGTCCAGAAAACGCTGCTAAAATATGCAGCAGCATTTTCTGTTAAGTATTGAAAACAAGATCTCGAACCCGCCTGCCAAAGTATGTCCTATTACGTGAACAAGTGAAAATGTTCCATAAATCTTAAAAGAAAAATCATGTTTTTAAATACGTCTCTTATATAGGGATTAGTTGCACCTTACAACAAAAGTTCTAACAACTGTAGTAAGATGCTGCACAAGTAATTTAATTTTTTCTTTGCGACACATAATATTTAAGGTTTCAAATTTTGCGACTACATATTCGTAACCATAAACTGTACTATCATACAAAAGTTTTATATACGTGCCTTGCCTTTTCTTTATTAAATAATAGTTGTTTTTGCAACTGGCATATAAAAGGGGGTATTAAGTAGCCGAGTATGATAATAGTTTGACACGAGTGATTTAATACCTAATTATATCTAGTACTTTATACACAAGTACATAGTATTTATACACAAGTACTATACAAGTACATAAATTTAATACCTAATTATATACACTACTTTATCTACACACATATTTTCATGTTAAAATTTCCTACCTATAATTTTCTCAACTTTGCTGGAAGTAAGCTGCGAGTCAGCACTGTTGTATCTACGCGTCGAGGATATCAAGCGGCGGGAAATTAACTTCACTATTTATTTGCTTCAAACAAGAAAAAACATTTACATACACAAATTACAATAATTAAAAAAATATATTCTATTTAGCGGGAACATAATTCACAATAAACCACAAATATGATCAGGAACGCAGACTATGAACTCAGAAAAGTTTGAATTTTGTATTTGATAATGACATATTTAGGTATTCAGCCTACTTCACCGCTATGATACGCCTCGTATGATAAACAGACATTCATGTTTTAATACCCCCTTTTATACGCCAGTTGCATAAACTACTATTATGTTACAGCGGCAATGAAAATAGTATGGGAAATGCTGTATCATAATTTTTTTAAATATTATAGACTGGCGTGAAAAAAGTGTATCCTTAAACGACTGTTTTCGAATATGTAATTGGAACATTACGCAATGAGTGTATAAAATAAAATATAGGTAAGATTATGTGGCGACGGCGTCGCTGTTGTTGACAACAAAATGACATGTCAAAATGGCG
Source organism: Blastobasis adustella (assembly GCA_907269095.1). Taxonomy (NCBI): domain Eukaryota; kingdom Metazoa; phylum Arthropoda; class Insecta; order Lepidoptera; family Blastobasidae; genus Blastobasis; species Blastobasis adustella. Next base: position 2,679,860 of record OU026114.1, on the reverse strand, counting down.
TCACTTATTTCCAGGTTTAGCCACCCGATGTGGCATGCATTGCTTTAATGTCCGTATAGCTGCCACCATCATCATAGAATTTAAGTTGTTTTTAAGTTGTTGTGAAGTTGCCAAGCAGTGACGAACCATAGATCGATGCCATGATGGCGAAACTTTTATTTCTATTTGCTGCCCACAAAAAAGACTGTGGCTGTCATAAATTTGAAATTGATGGACGGGGAGAAAAAGAACGGGAGTCTGAAGTTTGGAAGTGAAAAAAGATGAAGAATTTTTGATGCTATTTTACAAAAATAAATATTATTTGAAAAGAACTAGTATAATTGCTCAGCAGGAGCTATTTTTTCAAATGAAATATAATAATAAGTGACTGGTCAAAGTTGCTAAATGCACAAAGTTGCATGTATAATTTGGAAGTGTCAATCTGTGAAAAGTGAACCCACAGGGTTCCGGTCAAGAATAAGGTTACGTGGAATAGACTCCTTTAGAAACTTTTTTAATTTCTTGTAAGTTTTCCAGACTGAAAGATTAATAACCCATTACCCTGAATCTTTGTTTTTCTTTATAAACTGAACCTGGCCCTGTACGTGGGACAGTGTTACGTTAAGTGTTGCGTAAGCCTCAGCGATACGTGGAAAATAAGTGTCTAAACCTTCCTGTGTCAGGAAAGACGTCCCGCGGAAGGCCCAAGAAGCGATGGATTGACATCGCTGAGTCGGGAGCCAATGGCTTACGACGCGAGGATGCCTAAGACCGGGCGAAATGGAGGAAAATGAGCCGGAAAGCGGACCCTGGCAGAAGCCGGGACTGACCGCTCGGATGATGATGACTGAATATATGTAAATAGTGATACTGTATTACCTGACTTTTTCGCTAATAGAATGGCCTTTCAAGAACGAACTTTACTCAAAATAAATGCTAGAGATGGGTGAAATAATGTCACGGCTCACGGTAGTATCACTGTGATTATTCACGAAGGACCTATGTAACAAAATCACGTCATAACATATGCTACACGCTTATGGAATGCAATCCCGCGAGATAATTTCAATACAGGTATTTGAACCATCTCAGTCCCGCTGGATCCAGGTATGCACGGGATCCAGCAGGGTGGGCATAGACCTTAGAAATCAATCGTAATAAAGACCTTATAGACCTCTATTTCATGGTTTTAATTTTAACCCAAATTGAACAAGCTTTTCGGTACATTTTAAATAGTGAATTAATACTTTTAGACGTAAATTGACATATAATAAAATAAGAAGACTATCTTAAAGTTCTAAATAATCAATATTAAATTAATAAAACTGCCATGCGTCAAAGTGCAACTCGTAACTGGCAAAAAAATGTAAACAAGCCAGGGGTGCGGGAGGTTAATAAGGATGATGACAGAAAATATTTTTAGTCCGTCAGGTTGATCATCAAAAACATTTGGACACTTATTTTTTTGTTACTTAATAAAAAATAACGCCAATACAGTGCGTTGAAATGTTACGTTACGTCACGCCAGAGGAGAAATTTAATTCAGAAGTGACGTCACAAACCCCCCACTCCATAACTTTGTTACGCGAAAAAAATACGTGTTTATAATCTAACTGACAGACCAATTAGATTTATAAAATATTGACCAAGTTATCATCCCTATTCTTTCTCCCACGCCCTCGCATCGTTTAGCCAGGGCCCAGTTAGCCAATCCACATAATAACGCTTCTCTGTAATCCCGCCAGTCCAGCGGGAACCCGCAAAATTTTGCGACCGAGATTAGTCCCGCAAAATGTAAACGGGATTCCGGTATTGCATTCCCTATACACGACAATAAAGACCGTGAGGCGTCAATGTCTTCATCAGTAGTTTCCCATTCGGCGGTCCATTAGGTCAATAATGAAATTAGGTAAAAATGTACTAACATACGCCGATACTAGTGATATTAGATCAACCATTTCTAGCATTCCATTATTCATCATGTTTATCAATATAAACAAAAATAGTGCCCGAATAGTGAGATTACGCCGACATATTACATTACAGCCTTCATTGTGGAGGCTGCTAACTTGACGTTTTTTCTCGCGAAGATTCCAATGAAACGAAAAAAGACCATCTTAATAGATATTAAGTAGATACTTAGCTAAGTAGTGCTTGAAATTGTGCCTCAGATATACTGTTAAGCGGATCCCAGCACTCGCGTATGATGATAAAAAAGTCGATGAACTGTATATCAATCATATCATTCATAATTTGTGGCCAGTTACGTATATTTATTAAAGAGAGAGCTCAAAGAACAGATGGCCGATGGGGCAGTAAAGTTCTCGAGTGGCGCAGTGTAGGTAGGCCTTCCACAAGGTGGACTTACGTCGCGGTACCACGCGCGTGGTAAGGATCGCAGGTACCAGCTGGATGCGAAAACCACAGGACCGGCCTTTGTGGAGATCTCTGGGGGATGCCTATGCCCAGCAGTGGGCGTCTTCTGGCTGATATGATGATATGATGATGATTAAAGAGTTCCTGTGTCCGCATCATCATATCAGCTTACTGATACTATAATGTTACAGTATCATCTGATATTCATTTTTTTTTGTAATGTTTCGTAACTCGCATTTTCATACAAGGAAGAGTACAGAAAGATAGGAGAAATAGGCTAACGAGGGATGAAAGTTATATGAATGCGATGAATACGAATGTGGATCATCAGCAGAGGCCGACCTAAGAAAATATGTACAGACTGTGAATTATGACAGGAGTGAGCTAAGATGACGAGTTCTCACTTGTAAGAGAATTAGGGTTAAATTGAAAATAGGAATAAGATATATCATGATGCACTGAAGCTGGGCAAAAGTCTACTGTTAGACATATCTGTACCTGTAGTGCCAACAGCCCACTGTTGAACATATCGGCTACTGGATGCCCATTGCACCTGTCAAACCATAAATAAATAAATGAATATTCGTGGACAAATATATAGATAGATACATAGATTGCTCCCTGTAGCCGGTAAATCCAACAATGAGTAATAGTTGGCATAACGGCCATTGGTACAAAACGCAAAATACCAACTAACCACTGTGATACGTAATTTAAGCAACATTTTTGTTACGGTTAAATATATCGTAGTGCTAATGCCAAGATACCAAGGTGTCGCTCTGTTTTGATTCATTTGACTCAGAATTTGACCCACTGAAGTTTTGCAGACATATGAAGGTCAGTTGACCATGCAATGCTATGGTATCAGTGAGCTGATCTAATTCGTTTAATTATCTCAACCAAGGCTTAACCAAGACTTTAGTCTTAACTAGATGGTACCTAAGGTCTGACGATGAACCGGGCTGAAGGTGGTCCCCAGATATATTATTATTAAAATAACGCAACCCTATTGTTTGGATTCGAAAGATTACTTTTAGCTTCCTAGAGAGAGACTGATTATAGAATCGGATAGTGATTACAGGCTCTAATGAATATGTCACAATACTACCTTGTCAAGTTTCGGAGTCGGGAGAACCCAATTGACAATGAGAACGTCTACCAACTTTTGCCGAGTAAGTTTTTCAGTAGCTTATGTTACCACATATATAACTGCGAAAGAATTTTCACGATATCTCTAAAACTAAAGAACATTATTTGCACTAGAACTTTGTTTAGAATTTTGGAACGATGGCGTCATACGGCACTGGGTAACTCTTAATATCGTACTAATAATATTTCATTGCCCTTGATATTTCCTTCATACCTTTATAACTTCAGCATTTCAAAATGCATTACAAAAATTCTTTCACTGGTGCCAGTGGTGTGAAAATGCATTCATATATTATTGGCAATCCTATAGGGTTTTAACATAGGAGACTTCCTCATTAAAAATATACTCTATTGGATAAATTAGACTTCACAAAATGGATTGAAGAATTTGTAATGACCATAGTTTTGTGTTAGGACGAACGCGAAGTGACTACGCAATTTCCTGAAAAGATTTCAAAATAAGTTACAGATTTATAAAATTATATAAGTACCTATATGGGATTAAGTGTGCGGCGAATGGAAATCACACACCCTCTACCTCTACGGGTTCTTATCATTCGAGCTTTGCACACAAAATAATTATATTGATGTATAAATACAATATTTTTTAGCTGATAACTAGACGCGAAGTTGGCCGCCTAAGTAATTTGTATGCTGTATGCCCAAATATTACATGAAGTTCTCCCTAATAGAAATAAGTCATCATCGTCCTAGCACTTATCCCGGCCTCTGCCAGGCTCCGCTTTCCTACTCAATCTTCTCCATCTCTCAGAAATAAGAAATAAGTATTGTTTCTCAATCATTAGAGCACTAGTTTCATGCTGATCCTGCTAACGTATGTTAATGTAAATGTTATGGGCGACAGTTATCACTTACCACCAGGAGGACTGTCTACTCGTTTTTCACGAAGTAGAATAAAAACAAAAACATCATGTTTTCTAGGGTGCCTCATCAAACTTTCTAGACAAGGGTTGCCTGGAAGAGATCGCTTGTAGCGATAAGGCCGCCTTTGCCCTCAATGTTGCCCACCAACATTAAAATTTCTTTTTGTCATTTTAGCCCGGCCTGCACCAAATTCTTAACAAATGCGTTTAACGTTATTATGTATGTATTTTTGTGTCTATCCCATAAACTTGCTATAAGTACCTAAGTATCTAGCGGAAGTTTATCTTACACTCAAATGCTATTAAGAATTCGGTGCAAGATGCCCTTACAATTTACCTAAACAAAAGGCCTAGTATGTACTTATAACTTTTCAGTGCTAGTATTGTTTACTTTGATGAATATGTAGGGTGGGCATGGAGAATCGCCATGCAAGGCACCATCGGTCGCCGCCGCGCCATAGCAGGTACCCAAATTTAATTTTATTAATTAAAGAAAAGCCATAGCATGTATATGTTTAAACTTTTGCATGGTAGTAGAGTTTATCGTTACGAATATGTAGGCGCAAAATTTGAAACTTTTATTTAATCAATGTCGCAAAGAAAATATTCAATTGCTTGTGCAGTTAGTTATTAGAACTCTTTTGTAAGCATATATGAAGTGCTTTTAAAAACTAGAATTTTTTATTGAAAGTGCATCCTATCTGTTAGCATGTTTACTTGTATTTTAATTTTATATTAAATTATGTTGTAACACGTAATAATAGGAAATACCTACTTTATACCTCTTCCATAACTCTAAACAGTTGCATTTTTGTATGTAGCAATGAATGAACCAAAGAAAAAAAACTTAAGTCTTATCAAAAGGCATTTTCTTCCGGCTATAGCACTACTCTGCCTAAGCCTACGGTATGTAACTACAAAATTTCCTATTTTCGTATTATTTTTTCGTTTGAGTAACTTTTAATGTTGGTCTAGGCACAGCCATGGAAGCTCTCGCCAGTATGCAAAGCTTCCTGCGCGGCCGCCCGACGCACTTTAGGAGCATCGAGCACGCCATCGAGTGGTGGTATGTATAACTCCCATGTTGTTTGCACTAGCTCCTTCCATAAGGAGACTTGAATATTGCCTCGGAATTACCTGGAAAAAGAAATGTTTTAGTTAAAATTTAAAGGGTAGCATTTATCACTTTTAATTAAACCAAACTAGCATGCAGACTAGGGAGTGTTGCCTCCTCTGGCTTTGATAACACTTAGCCTGTCAGTGGTGCCGACTATGACGCGCGTGAGAAAGCATGATAGTTCTAGCTAGCTCATTCGAATTGCGTTTTCTGTGTGGCACTAAACGAGTGCCTTTTCCAGTGTATTCCACCTTTTAAGTTTTGCCTAGATGAATGTTTCCTGTGATTTGTGACCTATGTTATTCGAGAACAGTGCTTCACTAAATATTATATTAAAATTTTCGTATGTTTCCAGCGTGCGCAGTGGACAAGTACGGAATGTCAAGTCCGCCAAAGTGTCGATGCCGAGTCAAATCATAAAGTAAGCACACGGCCTGTGGCCTTATCAACTATAGAATCGCTCTTGCTAATGTATGTCGAGATACGCAATTTTCTGTGACGGTCTATGCTTTTAATAACAGTTAATTAAGTCACACAATTGAAAAGTCTCTATAACTTTTGCAATGGCTATTCCATAGTTTTAGTATCTTGTTTATTAACTTTCCTTCTACCTGGTTAACCTACGAAAGGCGTTTTTTCCTCGTTTAATAAGTGGTTATAAAATAAGAATATGTTTTCCGCCTTTGTCACTTTTCGTAACCGACTACGAAAAAGGAAAATGCTGTCCATGTTTCGTAACTATTAATTAAAATGCAATAGACTAGGCTTTTTACAAACTAAAGTGAATCGGCTTTTCCCCAACGGGTTGTGCGGGTCAGAGAGTATTCGCCGCACGTAAGAAACCCAGTGCACCACAAAACCCCAGCGCCATAGATGTTAAATGAAAATTTCTAGTGGGGGAAGTACGTTTAGTAAATCTGAAAGTATCGTTTTGCTTCATGGATTTAGGGCTATCGTGAGTCTCGATGGCGCTACTGCAACGCGAGATATGTGTCAAAATAAAGCCCTTCGTCCAAAAGTCATTTGTCAGAATAGATCCGTCATTTTACAGTAGTTGTTTCTTTCCAATAGCACAGCAGTATTTTTTCAATGGACCTTACTTCTCACTAGCGCCGTCTGTTAGATTTTGAAGTTGCGAGAACCCTCTTTTATAATAGGAGTACAAGTAGACGGTTACGGACACAGGTTGGTCGCTGCAAAGAACTCAACTGACTAACCGACTCCGACCAAGCTTATACTCAAATATGTCCTAAACTACTGAACCGATTTGAACGAAACAAGAATCACAATGTAATCACAAAATCCATCTCGGTTAAATTGGCTTTCACAACACAGACAACGGTATCGAAATCGGTTCGTCCATTTGGGTCCAACGTGCCAAAACAGACACAAAGATATGTCAAAAGTTCTCATTCACTTTTTTTTTTTTGATTAGGATGCAATGTGGCGCTTACAGAGAGTAGAAATGATACACAATGGCTCGCGTACAAGTATTTAACGAATCAAATTACTTATCCTAACTTACTTAAATACCCTAATGTGGGGTGAGGTGTGCGCTTACTACAAGGACATTCAATATCTCTTTGAAATAGGAAGGGGTAGGACGTCGAACTTATAACACCCCAAATTTTTGTCGGCGGCGTCAATCTACCCCTTTTTCCCTCAAAATTACTTTATTGATTTGGACATTAAATATCGCTGTCACGTTTCACATCCCAAGTATCCGCTAATCTATTGTTATCAATTGGTCTCGCGACCCACTCTTGTGTCGCCAGGACGTGACGGGTTAAAATCGTCAAAAAGGATGTCGAACTTGGAACACCTCTCATTTTTCGTCGGCAGCGTCAAACTACCCTTTTTTTCCCTCAAAATATCTTCATTGATTGGGACATTAAATATCGCCTCCAATCGTCAAAAATGACGTCGAACTCGGAACACCTGTCTTATTTCGTCTAGGACGTTTAATATCGCTTTCAATCGACAAAAATACTGTCAAACTTACAACACCTCCCTTATTTCGTCTAGGACATTAAATATCTCTTACAATCGTCGTAACATCGAACTTGCAACACCTCTCTTACTTCGTCTGGTACATTAAACATATCTCTCAAACTCCCCCCGCCCCCAGCTGCGAGACGGGCGCGCCGGCCACCCGCGAGCTGGACTCGTACAAGCCGCTGGCGGCGTCGGAGCCGGGCCCGACGCGGCACCCCGCTCTGCCGGACCGCATCGCGGAGGAGGACGAGGACGGCGCGGGCCCGTCGGCCGCCGACCGCCCCGCCGCCAGGCCGCCCGCCGACGGGGACGCCGCCGAGGCCATGAAGTAGGTGGTTGCACAGCCCCACAGCTGATGGCGAGTGCATCGTGCATGGTCGCCGTCACAGCCGACGGGGACGCCGCCGAGGCCATGAAGTAGGTGCTTGTAGACATGGTACGGGTGCGTCGGGCGTGGTCGCCGTCACAGCCCCACGGCTGATGGCGAGTGCATCGTGCATGGTCGCCGTCACAGCCGACGGGGACGCCGCCGAGGCCATGAAGTAGGTGCTTGTAGACATGGTACGGGTGCGTCGGGCGTGGTCGCCGTCACAGCCCCACGGCTGATGGCGAGTGCATCGTGCATGGTCGCCGTCACAGCCGACGGGGACGCCGCCGAGGCCATGAAGTAGGTGCTTGTAGACATGGTACGGGTGCGTCGGGCGTGGTCGCCGTCACAGCCCCACGGCTGATGGCGAGTGCATCGTGCATGGTCGCCGTCACAGCCGACGGGGACGCCGCCGAGGCCATGAAGTAGGTGCTTGTAGACATGGTACGGGTGCGTCGGGCGTGGTCGCCGTCACAGCCCCACGGCTGATGGCGAGTGCATCGTGCATGGTCGCCGTCACAGCCGACGGGGACGCCGCCGAGGCCATGAAGTAGGTGCTTGTAGACATGGTACGGGTGCGTCGGGCGTGGTCGCCGTCACAGCCCCACGGCTGATGGCGAGTGCATCGTGCATGGTCGCCGTCACAGCCGACGGGGACGCCGCCGAGGCCATGAAGTAGGTGCTTGTAGACATGGTACGGGTGCGTCGGGCGTGGTCGCCGTCACAGCCCCACGGCTGATGGCGAGTGCATCGTGCATGGTCGCCGTCACAGCCGACGGGGACGCCGCCGAGGCCATGAAGTAGGTGCTTGTAGACATGGTACGGGTGCGTCGGGCGTGGTCGCCGTCACAGCCCCACGGCTGATGGCGAGTGCATCGTGCATGGTCGCCGTCACAGCCGACGGGGACGCCGCCGAGGCCATGAAGTAGGTGCTTGTAGACATGGTACGGGTGCGTCGGGCGTGGTCGCCGTCACAGCCCCACGGCTGATGGCGAGTGCATCGTGCATGGTCGCCGTCACAGCCGACGGGGACGCCGCCGAGGCCATGAAGTAGGTGCTTGTAGACATGGTACGGGTGCGTCGGGCGTGGTCGCCGTCACAGCCCCACGGCTGATGGCGAGTGCATCGTGCATGGTCGCCGTCACAGCCGACGGGGACGCCGCCGAGGCCATGAAGTAGGTGCTTGTAGACATGGTACGGGTGCGTCGGGCGTGGTCGCCGTCACAGCCCCACGGCTGATGGCGAGTGCATCGTGCATGGTCGCCGTCACAGCCGACGGGGACGCCGCCGAGGCCATGAAGTAGGTGCTTGTAGACATGGTACGGGTGCGTCGGGCGTGGTCGCCGTCACAGCCCCACGGCTGATGGCGAGTGCATCGTGCATGGTCGCCGTCACAGCCGACGGGGACGCCGCCGAGGCCATGAAGTAGGTGCTTGTAGACATGGTACGGGTGCGTCGGGCGTGGTCGCCGTCACAGCCCCACGGCTGATGGCGAGTGCATCGTGCATGGTCGCCGTCACAGCCGACGGGGGCGCCGCAGAGGCCATGAAGTACGTGGTTGTAGATATGGTACGGGTGCGTCGGGCGTGGTCGCCGTCACAGCCCCACGGCTGATGGGGACGCCGCTAAGGTCAAGAAGTGGGTAGTTGTTTTTACGGGTACATCGTGCATGATCGTCTTCACAGCCCATAATAGTCTACTGTAGTTATTTGTTTTTATAAGTACATCATACATCATGTATGGTGATCATCACAGCCGACGGGACGCCGCAGAAGCTATGAGGTAACTAGTTCATCAGCATCATATCAGCCACATATTGGCCGTGTGGTGTCCGGCAGAGTAGAATAGCACCAACCCCTTACATTCATGGGTGTCGTACATGGCGACTATGTTGTCGAGGCAAAAGATCAAGAGGCTCCATAGTCTGGAAAATGGGCAATGGAGATCAGACAATAAGATCCATAATAAATATGTACAACTTATATTAATTTGCTTTTTTATTATAATGTAAATATGTAACTGAAGTCCTAACTAATTGTGGTTATAACTTCAGTTACTTATAACAATAATCATTATTGTAGTTATAACTCCAACAATAAATTTCAAAAAAAAGTAAAGACAGTAAAATCTACATTAAAATAAAAACTCCAACTACTCATTTTTATGTGGTATTTCTGTTTCGGCGACGATTTACACATGTATTGTTACGTTGACGCAGGTACCAGTGGCGTATTGATTTGTCGCGCACCGAGCATCACTGGCTGGGCTGGTTCAGAAGCCTCTCTACTGACTTCCTGGCCGTTAAGGCCCCCAAGCTGTTGTTGCTGGCGTCCATTGACGGCCTCGACAGGGAGCTCATGGTGGGACAGATGCAAGGTACGTACAGACACTGAAATTAAAAAAAAACCTTTTGGGGACTTTAATGTGGCTGACTAGTGAAACTGCCAAGAGAATGTAAGATAGACCGGTTTTTTTACTATTGCTACGAAAAGTCGAAATTGTGGGTACAAAAAAAAATCGTTTCGACTGGACCTAACGTGCCACGTACGTTGTGTAGGCAGACCAACGTTACTCGATGACGTATAATAACCTACTATCATGCATACTACATCACCTCGGTGCCGATACGACTGATTCACCAGTTCAAGGTCGCTCAGCGTGCTATGGAACGTGCTATGCTTATCTCTGAAGGATAAAATGCGCAACGAAGAACTACGACATAAGCTGAAGCGGCACTTTCCGCACTTATTCCGCTCCCCGTCAACTGCCCAGTGTCGAATTGACTTAGAATAGTCCACATTTTTCAACAACTCTGAATACGTTATAAACTAAACATAAAACGGTGTGTTTTCACTCGTGTTCTGTACAAAATACCATAAAAGATCCTACTTCTTTCTAGGAAAGTTCCAACTGCAAGTATTGACCCGGTGCGGCCACGCCGTCCACGAAGATTTGCCGCATGAGGTGAGTCAATGTCGAATGTCTATTACGCTGGTCCAGAAGTTTTTAGCTGACGGCTTGTTATACACCCAATTGTTTAAATTTTTGTATCGTATAAAGGAAAATTTTATTACAAACTTCTTGGCCTAAAATCACTAGCTGGCTGCTTTTAGTTATTTTTTTATCGATTATTAATAATAACATGTCTGCTATAGATTAGATTAGATTAGATTATTTATTTATCAATGAAATTTACATTATATTAAGCGCATGTCATAATATAGGCAAGTCACAAAGATATCGTCAAATAGAATTAAAATAATGTCATACAAACAATTTTTAAAATATACATATTCACAACAAAAGTAAATAGTAAAATGTCAAATGAATACAAATTAAATTAATAATGTCACAGTTTACACAGAATTGTAATACATTGTATAATTGTCAATAAATACTATGGGTATACGTAATAGTATACCTACCTACTAACTAAAAAAAATGTCAATTTCTCAATAAAATAAAATGTTCATATAAAAATTATTAATCAGTAGGTACCGATGTAGGTACAAAATTGTATCCAATAAAAAATATACCTAATGTCAAACCTTCATGTCAATATAATCGTTTATTGAATACAATGGGGTATCCAATAAGAGGTTTTTCAGTTGGCGCCTAAACGTTTCGTCACAACGTCCATTCTTAATATCTGCGGGTAGGTGTTCATAAAATGTTGGTCCGACAACGCGCGGGTTTTTATCAAGTAACGCCAACCGCCGCGGCACAGATTTTAGTCGGCCTGTTTGGCGCGTTACTCGACCCGGAATGTTCATGCGTTCGAAGTCGCATATATTGCTTCGCGTAAACATTATAATTTCAAGTACGTATTGGGAGTAATGTGATAGAATGCCGTATTTTTTAAACAATTCCCTACACGAGTGCCTCGGCCGTATGCCTGCTATTGTTCGTAAAGCTCGTTTTTGTAACTTAAATACTCGATCAGAATCTGTCGAGTCACCCCATAATATTATTCCATATGATAACAGTGAGTGGAAATAGGCGTGATATGTTTGTAATAAGGCTTCTCTGGACATTACAGGTTTTAGTTTTCGTAAGGCGAACACGGCACTACTTAGCCTACATCGATGTGATTTTTCCAGGTCAGATTGCAATCTACCTTGAAGCCAAGGAATTTACAATCCTTACTTATGGGTATTGGGCTCCTCAATAATGACGTCTCAGTGTTTTTGCATGAGAATACAATTACACTGGACTTATTAACATTTAAAATAAGACCGTTCGCTGTGAACCACTTCTGTAAGTAGGTACAAACATCACATACTTTGCGTTCAAGCTGTTCATGTGTGCGCGCTTACGACTACGGTGGTATCATCGGCAAACAATACCATCAGTCCCTCAGTGATATACGATGGAAGATCGTTAATGAACAGCAGGAATAGAGTGTTCCCGAGGGCTGAACCTTGCGGTATACCAACTTCTATGTTACCTACTCCCGATTTCATCCTCTTGCCATTAATATCAACCTGTACCGTTTGTCTTCGGTTAGCCAAGAAAGAAGTGAATATTTGATGGGCCTTTCCCTTTACACCATAATACTGGAGTTTTGTCAGCAGCAATTCGTTGTCAATGACATCGAATGCTTTTGACAGGTCACAAAATATCCCTGCCACCTTGTACTTGTCGTCTAAAGCGGTAGATATACAATTATAAATTTTATAAGCAGCCGTTGTAGTGGACATAGTTTTTCGATAGGCGAATTGATTTTCAGTCAGTAAGTAGTTTTTTTCTAAGTGGCGCATTAGGTGTTGGGATAAAATCGATTCAAAGATTTTATATATAGTGGGTACTATTGTAATTGGTCTGTAGTTGTCCACGGAGTGCTTTTCATCTTTACCTTTGTATAGAGGACAAACTCTTGTGCTTTTTAGCACGTCAGGGTATATACCGTTGGATATCATGGCATTAAACAACTCAACAAGTATACCGGATATGACCGGCCAGATACATAATAGTAAATTTATAGATATGTCGTATACGTCCATTGTGAAGGGTTTCTTTGATAAAGTTTTCAAAGTATCTGTCAAGTCTTTTAACGTGACCTTCGGTATGGAGAGCTCCGGTATTTTACTATCTATTAAAAACTTTTTCATGTATTGAACAGCTTTTTCACTGTCCGCTTTCAATGTAAATTTAGATGCAATTCCTAGAAAGTGTTTGTTCAGATAATCAGGTATTTTGTTAGGTGGAACGTCATTTGAACCAATTTCCTTTAATGAAATATTTTGGGTATTTGGTTTCGCTGATACCTCCTCATTTACAATGCGCCACATCTCTTTAGATGGGATGCTACTCTCATGGATTCGCGTTTCTACATACTTTTTACGAGCAGTTAACGTTTCTGTCTTTATTAACTTGGAGTAATGATCGATGCAAGCAGAAATATGTTTCTCATCTGGATATTGGCGTCTAATTTCCGTAAAATCGTTATGAGTTTGTATATATTTAGCCAATTTATCTGTTACCCATTTCAGATTTTGTTTACGCTTTTTTACAATATGTTTAATTGAAAAATGAATGTCAATGTAGTATGTCAAAATATTAAATAATTTATTAAATTTCATATTAATGTCGATTTCATTATCAAATATAAAATCCCATTTATAATTAGCAATGTCAAAATAGAATAACGATAGGCATTCATCTGTGAACATTCTTTTTCAATTTTGTCAGTGTGTTAAATCAACCCCTACGACGGAGGTAACGCGGGAAGCATTTTGTTGTATGTTTTATATGATGTTTGTTTGATTATAAATATGGATTAACGTTTATAGAATCACATGAAAATTGTATCAGCCCCTATGGTGAATTATCCCTTGCTTATGCTATTGTCGTTTGTCTATTTTATGACTTTAAACGAGGTCAGAGCGACCTCAAACATGAACCTAGACCAGGGCAGTCGTCAAAGTCATTCGCTCCAGAAAACTTACATACATGAAGCTCACGCCTGTGTCCCACAGGTGGGGTAGGCAGAGACTATGAACGAAAACGTCATCAGTCGCTGATAAAAGAATGTCACAATATTACTAGCTGTGAGATTCAGTATGAAATACAGTTTCAAACCCAAATAGTTTCCATCATTTTTACTGACCATAGAAATAGTGAATCATGAATTGCCAATAGCAACTTTCTGCTCTTTTCTGAGAAAGTGGGAGAAGACCTTAAGAAGTTCATGTAAAGTGGTGGAAACTACCTCTAATCTAATCCTCATTTCATCCTGAATCTCATGCTTGTTAATGTTGTGACATTTCTCTAATAACGACTCCACCCTGATGATGTTTTCTGAAGTGACGGCAGTTGGCAATTGCCTTAGTATACGTTCATGTTTGAGGTCGCCTGACCACGTTTAAACTTATAACTAAATGTGCTGATTTAATTTTCAAGTAATTTTTTATACGTTAACCCTAATAATATAATCATAATACATCTGCCACGAAATGCTTCCCATATTTGCAAAATAGTATGGATTTGTATGGACAGACATGCTTTTTTTAATATTCAATAAAAAAATAACTAATGGTCGCCGGCTATTAATTTTTGGTCAAGGAGTTTGTAATAAAATTTACCTTTAAACGATACAATAATTAAAACAATAGGGTGTATAACAAGCCGTCAGCTAAAAACTGTTGGACCAGCCCACGTATGCCCGACGATGCTGATTTGATTGAACCGACGATTGTGTGTGATAATGTGCAATACCGTTGCGCAGGTCGCCAAGGCCGTGGCGGGGTTCGCACTTCGCAACCGAGTGACGGAGCCGCTCCCGGGCGTGGACATCGTGGCCGGGACGCCGGGTCTGTTCCGTTAAGCCCCTGCGGCCCGCCGGGGACACATACGAGTATAGCGAGGTGGCATCCGCCGCCCACGAGCCCCGGTATCGACCCTACTGCTGAACGGATACCCCAATTGAGCATTCCAAACCCACACCCTACCGATACGGAACTCTCTTGGCTGGGACGTTCTGAATTACGTATTCATATTTATTGACCCCACGTTACGTATTTTTCGGGGATATGTGTCTATGTTATCGCAAATGTTACTATGAACAAGGTACGCAGCACACGAGGAAGATAACGGGGGCAGCGAGTTGCAGTTCTAGATCCATCAGCTGGCTGGTATATTTATTTGGTGGGGAGTAAGTTAAGCGGTTAAGCGGCTACGGGTAGCTGGTTCGGTGCATGCAGGGCTAGTGAATGTATCCGTAGAATAGTTTTATGTTTACTGATGTTTACCATTAGTCCAATCTCGAAAATTTATCAATTTGCTGTAATTCGTCAGTGCCAAATTATCATCATGATCTTAGGCTGATTTCAGAGCTGTCCGGGAAAACCGTACAGGCCGCCAACGAGATATACAGGTTGACTATAACCAAGGGGAATGCTTGTGCTCGTGATAACTAACAACATTTTTAATGTCAACCCATGCATAAATAGCGAAAAAAAAATCAGGTGTTTAAAAAATTTGAACAGAATTCGGTTAACATTTTTGAAACAGCTGATTTTTTTCGCGATTTCCGAGTTGGTGCCACAGTAAAAGTTGTTGGTATCACGAGCACATGGTATCAATAACTAATTTGAAGTCATAGTATATAGGCGCGAAAAAAAAAATAAAGTATGACTGATTTTTGTCAAAAGACACGAATCGTGAATTAGGAAAAGATTTATGAAACAAATTAATGGACGACTATGTAA
Organism: Blastobasis adustella; assembly: GCA_907269095.1. Classification (NCBI taxonomy): domain Eukaryota; kingdom Metazoa; phylum Arthropoda; class Insecta; order Lepidoptera; family Blastobasidae; genus Blastobasis; species Blastobasis adustella. The sequence goes on along the minus strand of OU026114.1, from coordinate 2,664,284 downwards.
CATAAATTAATTGAAATGTCCGGACTGGGTAACTCATTTTACATAATAGGTCTGTTGTATGTTGCGTCAGTATACAAATGCGCCAGCTTTATCGGCAATATAATCAGATTGATCTAACTTGAGATTGGTGTAATGGCTTTAAGTTAAGTAATTATAATATTGATAAACGATCTTCTTTGTTTTCTGTTATATCTAACATTCTAATATCAGAAAAATATGTAGTTTTGAAATGCTTTCCACCACATAGATTTTGTTGCTATCGAAAATGTCGATACTGTATATAAAGATGGAGAACATCAAAGATAATAGATAAATATATAAATGATGTTAAATCTAGGCTTTCTCTGTTTGTGGACTCAATTTAATTATTGCCGTGACTTTTAACCACAAACGTGTCTGTTGTTTTAGTTTAATAGTAAGTTCTTTATATGTAATAATTCAAATAAATAATTACTTTTTTAACAAGCGCTTGCGTTGGAATCTATTGTTCGTCAAATCTTAGGTCTTCATTTGAACAGCTATGGACTAGAAATGTTCGGTTCCTTACTTCGATTGTCAAAACAGCCGTCAATTAAGTTACGATGATTGATACATAAACAGAAGATCATTGTGAAACATTACAAGGTATGTCGTAAGATTGGGCGAACAATATTTTAAACCAAATTTCAAAGAGGAGATTTTATTTTAATACATGATTCGAATATAATTGTTAAGCATCAAATTAGAATTATTTCTTGATTATGCCTAAATTAATTTTAAACTAAACACTTTTGCTCGAACATAAAAGAGGTATACAATGAAACTAGAGACGACATATAAGAAAGAATACCACGCACTAACTCTCATTGACACTAGAGACAGTACGTATAGATAGATCTTGAGTTTGGTTTAATACGGGCCTAGGATTCTAGGTGTTTTATTATAATTAAGTAATTAAAGATAAATTATTTAATGAACGAATTATCAATATCTAACACAACACGATATAGTTGTCCGTGTCTTTTTCCAAACTGTAAATATTTAAATGTTTACTGTTGGATTTGAGTGGATAATCAGACTTCAAGTTTAAATATAATTGTCGCGTTTACGAAAATGGGAGAGTGTTTCCTTTTTAACATATTTTTTTTATTGTTCTGTTTAACCCCAACAGTTAACTAGAATTAAGGTGAATCCCGGTTGGCTCGGACAGAAGCATAACCACGAGGGCGCAGTCGCCGCGCCTAATAAGTGCTAATTCTAAACTAAATAAAAAGATCGTCAGGTATAAGTAACGGTCTACGTTGCTGTTGAATAGGTCAGAAATTAAGAGTACACCCCTGCTTTCTATTGTATTTGCGACATCCTACCACTTCTGCGATATCTACGGACACTGAGAGACCTGCGATTGTGGAAGATCAGCTTGACGTGGAAACCTTGGAAGAGAATAAACCTTCGCAACTTGTCATCAGTATTTCACTTCAAATAACGAGCCCTAACACGTAACAATAGTATTTGCACCACAGGCAGAAATAATACAAGTAATATGTATGTATTATTTCAGGTCAGTGACCACAGGCTACACACAGCTCAAGTCAATCTCTACTTAATTATATTCTTATTTATCTTACTATTATTTATTTATTTATTTCACTGCATCTGTAGCATTACGCTCAACATTCTTTTTGATTATCTTACACACATGTATTATAATTATTATTTTATTTATTACTATCACACTATTACTATATTTTAATATAAAATATGGTAGTTGTGTGTTCTTCGTGCAAGTCTCCACACCGATAAGGCCCCGCTGAAAGCCAGCGCTTCATCGTACTGCTGCAGCTAATGCTGAGTCGGGGCCCTTTTGACATCGCAATACTCCATATTCGTATCGCTTTATTTAATTAAATAGAGTATAAATTGTAACTATATAGTATTTAGAGTACTGTAATGTCAAAATAAATAATGTCGATGTATATGTTCTTGCTAGGGTTCATGTTCATGCCACAGGCACTTTGATTATCTACATAGCAAAGCGAGTTTTTCTTCTATGCACAGGCATAAGGAACACAATAATACACTTTAAATTTGAAACATGCTTTGATTTTTAGCGAATCGTTTTTTTTTTCTATAGCAACATGTCAGTCTCTCGAAAGTAGAGTAAAAACAAAAAAAAAAAAAAAATCACCATAGGGATAAAAATTTATATACAGAAGCAGAGAGTAGGTACAGAGTTTCAATTGGACGCAAAATGTCACACATCTCTATATCACACACACTAATGCAAATGCAGGGACGAAACAAGGCAGCCCATCTGCAGATTAGTTATATTTTACTACGAATTTCTACTCGTAACGAACGCAAAACAATGGGCGTATTTCGCTCCGGACGACTTCGTAATATTTTTAAACTTGTCCTAAAGGTAAAAAGTAAGGGTGTCTAGTGAATCAAACCCACGACGTGATACCTACCACCGTCTTTTGGATCTCTCGATCCTACATACCGTGAATCGGCAGTTCTTGCTTTTGCAAAAAGGAGGTTTATGATTTTGACCTGTATGAATGTTTATTTGATGCCTCATAACTTCTAAACAAAGTAGGTACCTACTTACTTATCGTTAGAAGCGTCTTGGCCTATGTGACTTCCCTCTAAAGGACATAGTCATGAAAAAACATGAGTGTCTGTTTATCATACGAGGCGTAGCCGAGTATGATAATAGTTTGACACGAGTGTTTTAATACCTATTTATATACAGTTGCATACACTACTTTATCTATACTCATATTTTCATGTTAAAATTTCGTACCTATAATTTTTTCAACTTTGCTGGAAGTAACTGCGAATCAGTTCTGTTGTATCTACGCGTCGAGGATATTAAGCGAAATTCACTTCACTTCTTTCACATTTGTCTATTTATTTGCTTCAAACAAGGAAAAACATTCACAAACACAAATTACAACAATTAGAAAAAATATTCTGTTTAGCGGAAAAATAATTCCAAATGTACACAATCGCAACCACAGACTATGAACTGATCACAAATATAAACAGGAATTTTGAATTTGTTGGAAGACATTTAGGTATTCAGCCTACATTTAGCCGTGTCCCGGCGCCCGACAAAAATTTAAAAAAGAAAAGTGTTGCATAATGATTAAAAAGTTATTTTTCGATACAGCTGTAATGAAATTAGTATGGGAAATGCTGTATCGAAAAGTAATTTTTTAAATTTTTATAGACTGGCGTGAAAAAAGTGTATCCTTAAACAACTGTTTTCGAATATGTAATTGGAACATTACGGTATGAGTGTAGATAAATATATTAAACAGGCAGCATATTCTTTATTTTCAGTAAAAATTCATATTATGATGGTGCATCAGGACAGAAGGGACTTGCATCTACTTATTATCTTGTATCTTGTAATGTTTATAACGCAGCACTTCCAATTTACAACCCAGACATCACCATGTCTGGTCTTGAGGAAACCTAGAAAAATAAATAAATTAAAATAAAATAAATACGCGATTATTCCGTTAAGTTGTTTCATAAAATGTCTGCACTTTTTAGATGTCATTTAGGTAAATTTTTGGTATGAAATCCATATAAAATTGTTGACCGCAATTTACAAGATTTGAGTATTATAATTCTAAACAATTAATACATCGAAATATTTTCTTACCTATTAAGACACCGAAATATTGCTCAATTTGCCAATAATTATGTTATTTTAGGGTAAAGCATTTCCAATTATTGCAAATTTACACTATTACGATGCATATTTTTGTCACAATTTCTAAAATTAACGCGACCACGAATGTTTACTTTCGGATGTATTGATAATCCAGGTATATTTCCATACTTTGCGCTTTCACATAAATGTAAACTAAATTACACCGTCTTTTAAATGGTTTGATTTATATTATATTAGAAAATTTACACCGATGTTTCAAAAGAAACGTCAGGTCTATAGGTCCTTCAGCAACATGTCGAACGTTCAAAACATTGCGCGCGTCATTTTCTTAGAGCTTATTTCAACAGACGAAAAACGGGATAGCATGATTCATAATCATTGTAGAGTGAGCGAACAGGAAATATTTGTGATTTGTGTTTAGTCAGTTATGCCTGTGCTTCCTATTTTATTGTCGGAGCGTCGGTGGCGGAGCGGTTACTGTATCCGACTTGTAAGCGAGGTACCGGGTTCGAATCCCACTGCGGCCATGTGTCAATGACTGTTTTCTGAGGTATGTACATTAGTTGAATACTAACCGATACTCTAACTGTGAGGGATAACATCGTGATGAACCCTGCACATTCAAGCGACTGAATGTGTAACCACGATCCAATCTGGTCAGGTTCTCCTGGTAGCCGGGTCATGGAGGTCAGATGGCAGTCAATCCACTGTAATTACCTGATCTGCCAAATCCTGGATCATGGTCAAGGCGGAACCCGGGCCCTCGTGCGCTAAAGCATAGCGGGACTTTAACGCCAAGATGATTATTTTAGTGTCTTATCTCAACAGCGTCGCTGTTGTTGGCATTGATATAACAATTAACAATGACGTCACTTAGTTTCAGTTTTGGCCACCGGATCAGATACGTTTGTGGCACTCTAATGTGAATAATAATATGAAACGAAAATATGGCCTTTTTAGACGTTCTATGTACAAAATCGTTGGTTGCGCACAAGCGCGCGTCACTCGCGTCATATGTCTGCGAGTCGTCAAACTGACATTTAATAGAAGAACATTTTAAGGCAAACGTTATTTTGATATTCAGTAAACTGTCCTTGATAAACCTTGGTGTTTCCACTTACGTGGAGCTTCCAAGGTTATTACTTCTACCATATGTCATGTGCGTTTTGGAAATGCCAGCTTCTCTGTCTTTCTATGTTAACTTCGCATTCCTGACAGCTCGCTTTGTAAGTGTGGTTTAAACGAAGGCTCTATGGAGCATTTATATTTCATAGAGAAATAATTTACTAACGTAATAGAGGAGGCGCCGCAAGTATTTTCTTTGCACCTCGCGTTGCGGTCCATGGACCGCAGTTGCCGCAGTCAGTTCTTAGGACATTGCCCGACGCGGACCAATCTGACATTAGCTTGGATATCCAAAAAAATGCTATCTTGCGTATTAAAAAACTGAACAAATCATTCAAGGGCCAATAAGAAAGAAAATATCGTAACATTTCATCGGTCAGTATAAAACTAAAATTAGCTGAAACCCTTTTTAATAAGTACATTTTTTACTGGACTGGTTTAAACCGCCATTTTTATGCAAGTCATAGATTAAGAAAAATAAACCTACAGAAGGGGTATCGCTTTGGATTTACCTACTGGAATTAAACATTTGTTTAAGTTACTGAATACTAGCTACTCTTCTGGTCCGATATGTACTTATTATCATAATGTATTATTGTAATAAGTTTACGATGTCAACTTTATGATGAAAATGGTTTACCTATGAAATTTAACATATTGTTTAAGATTTATTCGTTCAAGAAACGAAAAACAAGAAGAATGGATGTCATTTGTCCAAAAAAATCGCCCAAAGAGTTAGTTAATACTAGACGTTCTCGGTGGCTTTCACCAGCGCGCAGTTCGATTTTATGTAAACAATAAACATTTCCGCGTCAACCAATTATTTTCCGACTCTCAGTGATAATGTAGCATTCTAATAGTGAAAGAGTTTTTTAAATCGGTCCAATAGTTTTTGAGTTTATTCCCAATTTATTGATTGAGTAGATAGAATAAAATTATATGGTCGCATCTGTAATGTCTCATTCTATGACTTAGTAGCCTCCCCCCGCACCTCCCGCACGTGACAGGTTGGTACAATATTTTTGTTTGTGATGGCTGCTCTATTACGTTAGTAAATTATTTCTATATGCTATATTTTAACTGTTTTAACTTTCAGTGCTCGCTTTATTATATCTTTACTCGATTACATTCCTCGTCCTTGTGATCTAAAGTATTTGTGGTCTTTGGTCCGCACTCCATTAATTGGTGTTTTGTCTGCTTTTATTAAATTGAACACAATTAGAATACGATTTTAAGCTACAGTATTAAGCTTATTTTATTATTAGGCACTAGAGTAGTTCGTGTTGTTGTTTTAATTTTTTTTAGTGTCTCTTATGGGAACTCAATCAATGGGCATCTCTTTATACCTTACCGGCTATATTTTTTTGACGTGTTGGTGTCACTTTACTCGTCTTGCAAAAATAGCTACAGCTTAGCGGAATTCACAATCTAAAAAGAAGAAGCAGTGTTATTAGCTTATTACCATGATCATTTAGATAATATTAATGACAAGCTCTACGCGTTCTACTTGCCCACTCTGCCCAGGATCTGATCGGCTCTTTGTAGTGCCTTGAGGGCTAAGTAAGTATCCATATATCACATAATGCATAAGGATACACCTTCACGGGCTCCTCTGCCCACGCAAGTTCGGGTGATTGATTTGGTTAACCTTACTACAAGTATTTCAGGTGTGAGTCTTTGATGTCTGGGATAGACAAGTGCCTTCACACCTCCTGGTTTTATCTTTTTTTCCTCTATGTCTCTATGCCTAACAATGAAGAAACAGTATCCGTTTTATGCGATAAACACCATCCACCTTCTCGTTTCGATCATCATTGGGTTATTTTATAATGGTTTAGCTTTAGGACTCGATGGTCTTCGACCGCAACATTTCAAGGAACTAATTTCGCCTTTTGGAAATAATGCGTTACGGTTGATAGTCTTTGACTAATTTGTGTAATGTTTGGCTAAAAGGATTCCTAATAGCCTGTAGGCCGCCGAGCCAAAAGTTATCTTCTTGAATTTGGTCGGACACCTCTGGAAATAGACAAAAGTGGTATCAATGGATAGGTCTTGATCTCCAGAACTCGAAACTGCCTATCGTACAACTCTGCAGTGATGGACGTCATTGCTGTGACGTCACAAAGATGGCGGCCGAACGCTTTGGCTTTGGTTTTTATGAGTTTTCTCGATAATCGAGTCATATTTTTTTTTTTCTTTTTATATTAAACAAGACAAGCATTTGACCGCCATCTCACCTGTTGGTAAGTGACGATGCGGCCGAAGATGGAGCATGCTCGTCTTGGAACAGCCTATTCACTCTAGCCTTGAAGGCATCCAGATTATATTGATCAGGGAACACACTCGCAGGCAACGCGTTCCACTCCTTAGCCGTACGCATTATAAAAGTCAAGCCAAAGCGGCTCGTGCGGATAGTTGGAAGGTCCACGACATAAGGATGAAGCGCTCGCCCGGATCGTGTCTCCCGATGGCGGAAAGGGGATAGCGGAATGAGGTCGTGCAACTGCTTCGCACACTCACCGAAATGTAACCTGTAAAAGACCGACAGACGCGCAACCCTACGCCGATGCTCGAGGCTCTGCAGCCTAGCTTCAATCAACTGTGGGTCACCAATCATCTTCTTTGCACGTTTTTCCACCGAATCCAAAGCCGCCAGTTGATATTTGACTGATCCATCCCAGAGGTGGCAGCAGTACTCCATGCAGGATCGGACTTGTGCTTGATATAACTGAATCAACTGCCTTGAAGTGAAGTACCGCTTAACCTTCGAGAGGACACCAAGTTTTTTTGCTGCAATTTTTGCCTTGGATTCGATGTACTGACCGAAGTTGAGATTGGTAGAAAGCTCAACACCTAGAAGCTGTAGGTTGCCGGTAATTTCCACAGGAACATCCCGAAAAGTTGGAGTAAGATGGAATGGACTCCTTTTGGCGGAAAACAAACACGCCTGAGTTTTGGTTGCGTTGAACGTCACCAGATTGGCTTCACCCCAATCAGAGACTGCCTTGAGAGCATTGTTCAAACGATCAACCATAACCTCTCGACAACATTGAATATCGTTCCTATTGGCTTTTGCATCTGCCAGATATCTATCCGTCACTGTGCTGTCGTCTGCGTACCCAAAGGTACCTGGTACTGTTAGCAGATCGTTAATATGCAGCAGGAATAAAGTCGCGGACAGTACCGATCCCTGAGGAACTCCCGCGTCGATAGCCTCAAGATTAGACGAGTAGCCATCGATAACTACACGGATTGAACGTTCACTCAGAAAATCCGATAACCAGGTGCAAAAGCCAACAGGAATACCAAATGAAGGAAGCTTGCTTAGAAGGCCCGCATGCCAAACCCTGTCAAAGGCCTTGGATATATCAAGAGACACAGCAAGGGCCTCGCCATGTCTCTCAATGGCCTCACTCCACAATTGTGTGGCATACACCAGAAGGTCCCCAGTAGATCGACCACGGCGGAACCCGTACTGGTGATCGCTGAGGAGATCGTTACCTTCAAGATGCGTAAGGAGTTTGTTGTTTAGTGCACGTTCCATAATCTTACAGAGTATGGAAGTGACCGAAATAGGGCGGTAGTTGGAAGGGTCGGCGCGGCTGCCTTTTTTGGGCACGGGCTGCACATTGGCAAGCTTCCACGACTTATGCTATGATATTTAATTTGAAAGCTCTGAAAGATTTACAAAAAAGATGCAGTAAATTGTTAACATAAATGTTAGTTTCTTGTTTTTTGTATTATCTCAGAAAACAACGTGTTATCCTATCAATATAATAAGTTTCATAGCGATGCAATGAGAAATATGAATAATAATCCACGTTATGTGGCGTAATTAATAATTTTCAATATTAGTCTATCGGTATGCCAAAAAATTCCCCAAATATGTTGTTAATGTTATATTTAGATCTGTGCATTGTGATATGTGGTATCAATGGATAGGTCTTGATCTCCGAAACCCGGAACTGCCTGTCGTACAACTCCATAGTGGTCATCACCATATATTTAAGAGTATAACTCTTGTCGGTGGAGCAATCGCCACCCTTCTCTCCTGTCTGCCAACCTTTTCATCTCTTTATAATCCCCGGCGCTCACTTTTTCCTTCACGTCCTTCCAATATTCAAATCTTGGCCTTCCTCTTCCTCTCTTTATTAGTGGTGGACGTAAGTAATGTGACATCACAAAGAGGCGGCCAAAGGCTTTAGTTTTATTACTTTTTCTCGATAATCAGTTGTATGATGCTACGTGTGATATATAATTGGAAAGCTCTTTGAAAGTTCTATCAATAAGATTATTTCAACTTTTATCGTAAGTATTATAGTTTTAAAGGCATAATATCATAAAAAAGGCAAACCTTTTTTTAATTTGACAATGCCTGTCTTGTCTTACTGATGAGTTTAACGTTTCACATCCCAAGTATCTGCTAATCTATTGTTATCAATTGTTCTCGCAACCCACTTATGTGTCGCCGGGACGTGACGGGTTAAGTATGACATAAAATTATGTCTTATAGCAATTGGCTTATTTATTAGAACGGTTCCTAAGGATATTTTAATCTTCATAGCCATAGTATGAGAAATATTAATAATATTCCCCTTTTTGTGGCGCAAATAATAATTTTATAATAAATCCACTCTTTCATGTTCGAGCTGATATATGATGCCTTTATACGCCGGTGACGATAGATGTGACGTGCGCAGATGCTCCTGTAGATGAGTGACGTATTTCTCCATGTAAAGCGCGCTCCACATGTGGACAGTTCCGCGGGAACACGAGAATGTGGAGGCAGTATTCGCCTACATTCGTGTAGTCCCGTGCATGTTTGGCATGTCTCGCCTATTTCATAGACTAAGTAGAGATAGTTCGTTGTCGTCTCGATTCGATCGATTTTATATTTATATTCCCAGCGCTTTTTCGAGTAACAGGTTCGGGGTACCCTTGACCATGATCCAGGATATTAGTAGATCAAGTAATTACAGTATAGTAGTTGCCATCACCTCTGTGACCCTGTTTAAAGCGGATTAGCGATATTACACCAATGAATCAATATAATGTCGACACCCACCACATCCCTAATAGGCGAGAATGTAGAGGGTCGACCAAAGTCCCGGCCAAAGTTTTGCCGAAAGTTTCGGCGGACATGTGGAGTACGCTTAACGCAGGCCGGTGCGATACGTAGTCATATTGTAATATACTCGTAGTACAAATCTTCCATTCGTCCCGTTTTAAATTTTTGTCTTATATTTTATTGAAATAGATGCCTTGACTGTCGTTGAACTTCGTGATGTTGTTGACAAATAAAGCCTAACCTAACTTACATAATACCTAACGACTCAAACTGCCTAACGTAATCTTATTAGAGCCCCGGCCACACTGTCAGAAGAGCCCATCCTAAAGGTCTACCTATCCTACAGCCCAGCCTCCTTGTCCGCCAGAACACACATGCGACAGTATTTACCTACCATCAAAAGCCTGATTAATCTGGTAACACTCCTGAACGTTGGCATTTACCGGCAACCCATAATTTCTATTTCTGCTCGGTCGGGAATCAAACCCGGGACCTGTGCGTAGCAGACATGTTATCTAAGTGAACCACACAGGTCGTCGCTGAAGTGAAGGTGAAGATTGACGCGTCGGCAGCCTAATGGTTAAGATATCCGACTCGTAAGCGAGAGGTATCGGTTTCGAATCTCAGTGTCACCACGCACCAGTGATTCTTTGAGCTGAATTCTAACCGATCCTCTTACAGCGAGGAAAAACATCTTGATGAAACCTGCACATTCAGACGATTGAATATGTAGGTTGACCATGGTTCAATCTGGTCAGGTTTCGTTGGTAGCAGGGTCACGCACGTCAGATGGCAGTCGCTCCACTGTAATTACCTGATCTGCCAAACCCTGGATTATGGTCAAGGCGGACTCCGGGCACGTGAGCACAACCGGGACATTAACACCAAGATGATTATTTATTTTATCAGTGAAGGCGAAGACCCCCAAACGCTGTGCTGCAAAATCCGACTCGCACTTGGTCGATTTTCAGGAGGTCATGCCCACAACATTATTTAGGGGCTGGATCCGCGCCTGCACGCTCTGTGGTGAGCGATATAGGTAAGCTTCTGGGGCAGCTTATATTCTGGTTCGTGATATTTGACATCCAACAAGTTTTTATGCTGACCGATGAAATCTTACGCCATTTTCTTTATTTTTGGCCCTCGAATGATTCGCACAATTTTTAAATGCAACAGATGGCATTTTTTTTAATATCCAAGATAACGTCAGATTGGTCCGCGTCGCGCAATGTCTAAGAACTGACTGCGGCCACTGCGGTCCATGGACCGCAAAGCGTGAAGCAAAGAAAATATGTGCGGCGTCTCCTCTATTACATTAGTAAATTTTATCTCTATGTCTAAAACAGATATGAGATGTCAAAACTAGCATTTACATACTTGTATTGTAATAGAACCAGTACATTTCCGGTAACAGCATCGCCACCACTCAGCACTGCTTGCGTACTTCTTTTTCTTATAATATTGTCGACCATCGTACAACAAAACTACGCCTCGCCCCCTTTTTATAAATGAAAATTAATTCATTGCAACAATAATCCCAAACAACAGAATAGAAAATTGTCAGGAAAACAATAAATTTTTAATCATAAGTACTAAACGTCATCATAATTTCGCAAGTGGCCTGTATTAAAAGAAGATCGTATAGATAACTGTAATTCAGATAACGGAATTTCGTCATGGCTACATTTACAAAAAAAATCATACAAAGAAGCATTAAACGTCATTCTTAAACGTGTTTAAGAATTTGGCGCAAGCCGGGCTTTGTGTGGGACATTATCATAGAGAAAAAAATTTATATACAGATCATTATTAAGTATCGACCACAGAGATTGGAAAGTCAGCTACCTACACGGGTAAGACTGGCAAAATTTTTTTTGCTCTGTGGTATCGACTTTGAGATGTTGTCTTACTTCTATGCTATATTTTACATGTGTTTAATTTATTATAATTTGATTTAAGGAAGGTGAATTAAGTCAACTAAACAGTGTACTTAAATCACCTACAAATAACAGGAGAATTAAGTCTACTAAATAGTATACTTAATTACCCTAGGTGAATTAGCCCAGGTGAATTAAGTCTACTGCACGTGAACTCCTGGGCAGTAAACTGTGGACCGTTGTCAGAGACTAAAAACTGGGGAAGCCCAAAAATGGATGACATCGTATCCAGTTCATCATTGACTTCGATCCACTTGGAGATTGCGTCTGACAGCACTAGCCAATACGAATCTTCAATGGTCCTGCGAAATCAACATGAATTCTGTCCCTTGCTTGATCTGGCATGGACCAGAAGAAAATTGGCAAGTCTGAGGTATCAGACCGGTTCTGTTGGCATTTGTGACACCTTTTCATGTATGCATCTATATCTTCGATCGAAATCGAGCCAGTGCTCTCATTGCCGATATGCCTGGATGTCCACTAATTCTCGTCTCCACTGATATAAATTAACAAATTTATAGAAATTACAAATATTCCGTTTATTTTAAGACGTTGATAAAATCACACAAGGGACATGATAAAAGCTCTGTAATATTAAAAGAGTACGAAATGAGTTTGTAACATCTTTGATAACTAGATTAACTTATATTACTTTACGCGCTGCTTCCGTTCGGTTTGTTCTAGAACCAAAACATTTGCCTTGATAAACTCTACATACACTTTAGCACCAGCATATCTGCGACCATAGTTAAAAAAACCATAATAGCATCTGCGACACTGCTTCGATATGTAAAGACCAGTTTCCTTCTCTCTCTGATCTGATAAAATTTCAGCACTACACCAGCCAAATCAATATGCGTTCTCAAAATATTGATTTATTTGGTCTGCTCCCTTTTGTTTGCCATATTCCTCTAAAATATTGAATATATTATGCGTTTTAGCCTCAAGAGACTGGCATTTCAATATATTCTCCAAAGTCGCTTGTCGAAAATTGCTTCAGGCTTGAGTTGCTCAAAGAAGTCGTCGGTCAACTTGTTATTTTTTATAGACCAAGCTTTTAGTTTAGGAATTATGCCAGACTAGCAAAGGAAAGATCAATTAAAAGGTATTTTCGGGTTATGGAAATAGTATAGGTTAGATAAAGTTAGTGTTATGGAAATAAAGTTCAGCCGAGCAGTTTAAGAGTGTATTGAGATGATAAAGCGATATTGCAATAAAAACAGCAAACAATGAAATAATAGGATGAATTTAGTATAATAACCTAGTTGCAGTAGCAGACGTAATTCAGAATTCATATTAACAGCTAGATCACCTCTACTAGCATGGGAGTCTTGCCGAACCTGTTGACCATCAATGTTTTCGTCAACATTTATCTCTCCGATATGAATACACTCTATATATTGAATATTCTGAATATCTTCGACGTTACTCTCTACATCCATAACTTCTGTAACTATAACTTCAGATTGAGCCTTTCTATTCTTTGAGCGTTCTAATAACATTTACTCCATTGCATCAGCTTTTATGCGGAGCTTAGCAACTAATTTCTCATATATTGCATCTTCTAAATCCATGTCTAGTTCAGGTCGCACTGGTCTTGTACTTTGGCGTGGAATATCATACTGGTAAATTGGAAGGTGATGTGTCATAGGCACTTCAAAGGATATGCCTCTATCAATTATCTGTCCGTTAGGTAGTACGAATTCCATATCGTCATCGGAGTCACTGATCTTAGTTGGAATATAATTATCAAAATCAAAATCAAGCGTAACTCCACAACCAGTTTCTTTCACATACAAAGTTGGAATATCTATACCAAATTGAGCGATAACTAAATTGTTTAATTGGTCACGTTCTTCAAGCGACGTCTCTTCAAACAAATCGCAAACAAGAAAGGCGTCATGTTACATTGCTGCGGTACAAACCTGCTCTAAGCATAAAGCTGGTAAAGATTTAAGATAGTTTTGTACTTTCCGGGACTGGAATCAGCACTCCAGAAAAATCGTAATGTGAGACTACCAAACTCTTGGGTCACTTGTCCGACCCGCCACCACCCATGGACATCCTGCTTGACCGAAAATGTAAGGTGCGTATTCCCTTTCGTACTCACACCCCTATCTGGAGGAAGGCCTCGGACGAGAGGCAATAAATCAATGAATTTTCACTTTTCAATGAATGAGCAGCTAGTTCCAGTTCTTGTCTCGTTGATGGTCGATTGCAAAGTGTTCGTGGCGGTCGCTTGCCGAATATGACGTATACATAGTATTTTCAGCCATCCGCCAGGTGACGCTTCGATCGACGTCGCTTTTCCGAGTCATGCGAGTGTCCACACTCATGTCCTACTCATATATATATTATATATATATATATTACTCTGTCGCACTGCAGGGCAAAGACCTCCCTACCCATCTTCCTTTTCTCCCGATCTATAGCTTTCCGCTTTCTTGGACCAATCCTTATGAAAGGAGTCCACCTCCGCCATATCCGCCTGGGCCTACCGCGCCTCCTTTTCACGTTTTGTGAGATCCAGTCTAGCAACTTTAGCCCCCAATTTGATCAACATTAGGCACACATGCCCGGCCCAAACCCACTTCAAATTAGCACCTTGTTTGCCCACGTCGGCAATTTGAGTTTTGGAGCACAGTACACTGTTTATTATAAGCCTGATAATTTGACTCCCAAGATATTGCGCTAAATAGATTGCCTCGCCACGCCTCGGACAACTACGTGCGCTTAATAAAAGGGGTGGGGGAGTGCGCCCAATTGCAGTGGGGAGTTATTGCTGGGAGCTTGGTTGCCGTTGCCGTCATAGGGTTCGGGACTGTGATTGGTTGTGAGGTCGCTATACATACACGCTACAAGGAGATTTGTAATGGATGTGGAGAACAGTGAGGGGGCGGTGGAAAGTATATTTTGTTGATTTAGTGGTAGTGACCTGATCCTCCCTCTGATTAAAATTGCCTTATGTAATGCAATTTCTGGAACATTCACAGTCTCCAAATCAGTATTAACGTCAACTGTAAAAATACAATTTTCTTGGATGTGTTCCCCATAAAAGAAGCTTGCCTGTTTTATCTGATTCGTTTGCAAACTGAACATAAACAAATCGGACATTTCCCATTCTGATACCTACCTGCCCATTGATTCTAACAAGTTGGCGCTGTGCCTGTTTAATTGACGCTTAATAACATAGGTACTTACTTTTATAGATGATTTGGTACATTAAATCTAAGAGCGAAAGAGATTGAGCATCAGTTGAGTCGGTTATAACACGATGAAAATTATTCAGAATCGCTCCTGCTATTTTAAAATCATCCCTTACATATGTGGTCAATCTATTAAAATACTTACTTCTAAATATTTGTTAATCTCGTTTAACCCGACCGTTAGCAACTTCGACAAAGTCCATAAAATTGCGATCGCGGAGAGAAAAAGGTTTCATTTTGAAAAAGGCTTTTGATTCTATCAGTTTTAACAAATTAATTCCTTTATTTGTGGAGACTGTTTGTTTTCTTTTGAAATAAATAATTAGACGATTTCTGCAAACGTAAATAGGGGAGCCAGGGGCACGTACTAACAGATTATACTCTTTTATTAATTGAACGGAATTTATACTAGCTAGGGATATAATTTTTAACCCTTATGAAGCGTCAACTACTATTTTTAATTAAAAACCCCCACGAATACCTTTTACTTTAGCGGCAAACATACGTTTAAAAAAAAAATATACTTGTTAATTCTTGCCCCAGTTTGGGGCTAAGTTTTAACAACCTTGGGGTAAGTATTAACAGTAGTACCTTGATATGATTATGATAATATTTCATAAATATGAGTAGAAAATAAAACAAAGTATATCATATTTAACGTTTTTACTATCAGAAAGTTATCAACTTGTAATATTAAATTTTTATTTTGGCTTATATCTTTGCTTAATTTAAATTAAAGCTAATCAACATTTACTATATGAGTCAGTCAGATAGTCAGTCTTTTTAAATATTAATAATTAAATTAAAAATAATCAACTTAATAAAATAAAGTTTATCCGACCTTAAAATCCAAAGTTAGCAATTTTTTGTCTGCTATAGACAAACACATTACTTTTAATATATTTTGTATTAAAAGCTATTTACTTACAACTAATTAATCTTTAACAGTTTTCTTAAAATTATTATAATTCTTTAGGTATGGCAACTCATCTTTAGTCTTCATAATCGTCATCGGAGTTACAATTTAAACATATAAAATATTGATTACAACACCTGCATTTAAACCAATCTCCTCCAGAATTATCATCTGAATAAGATCCGCCACAGATCAAGCAAAACCATTCTTCTGCTTCACTTTCGCTGTCTTGTAAAATTTTCTTTTTAGCTTTGTTTTCTTGTCTCCGTGTGTCAGTCTTCTTACCCTTACCTTTGCCCTTGCCTTTATTTTTAACTTTACTTTCAGTCTTTTAAGTTACATTAGGTTTAGTTGTTTTATTTTTCTTCATCTCTTTTAAATTAATCTTCTATTATCTGCTTTTACGGGGTATCAGTTAAAATCGCAGATTTCCTTGTTCGTTTACGATTAAAGTTAGCAGGGCGCGGTGGCGCCTTTGGTATAGGTCGAAAATCTTCTATCGATCATGGTTACACATCCAGTCGCCTGAATGTGCAGGTTTCATCACGATGTTTTCCGTAAGAGCATCGGTTAGTGTTCAACTAATGGACATAACTCAGAAAAGAGTCATTGGTACATGGCCGCAGTGGGATTCGAACCCAGTACCTTTTGCTTACGAGTCGGATACCCTAACCCTAATTCACGGGGGTAATTATTAACATGTTAATACTTGCCCCAGAGGTAGATGTTTCACAAAAATATAAACTAAGAAAAGTGGTATTTATAATGTGGTTAAATGGAAACAACACTATACAAGATGACATTTACTACCATTTAAAATCATTTAAGTCCCGTTTACGTATATAATTAAGCAACAAATCAAAAAACAAAGAGTTAAAAAATGTTCATTTACCTGACAAAATTCACGCCTCATACACATACTTGCTCCGCGGCATGCGGCCGGCGACTGACAGGTCGCAACGTGTCTGTGGGTATTCACTGACGCCTATAACCCTGCGTACCTCACTCGTTCATGTATAGTTCGGCGGCAATCAGCCTGTTTATACATACCCCCGTTAATAGAAGCCCCTGACTAAGCTACCATCAAAATAATTGTAGAGTGGTTACCTCTGTGCCAAACAATTCTTAAGGAATTAGAAGATTACTTTATTTCTTCCTTTTTTTTTTTTCATTATATCCTCTGTTGTTAAATGGTAATGGCCCTCATCTCATCTAATTAAAATCACTCCTTCCTCGAGTTGTTTATAACGAGGGACGGAATGAGCATATGTACTTTAAAAGTAGTCAGGTGAATCCTCAGGGAGCTGTTTCAAGGCTAACTTTAGATGCTGGTACAGATAAAATGACTCATATCCTCTTGCCTGCGAGCTGCCGTGACAATGCATGCCAACGCAAGCGTTACCATTCATGTACACAGAACTGCTAAATCCTGGCAGTGTGGAACCATAGTACAAACATCTCCCCAGCATGCCCGGATGGACCTTCAAACAGCACACCGAATACTTCTGATCGCAGGAGGAAGTGAGGGAGACATTGGCCGCCCTATTTAAGGGATTATTGATAGGCCGCCCTATTACTGCTTGAAAGGCTTTCCCTAGTGAGGTGATGTAATCCTGTATAAATGAAATGTCATATAACATTCTTTAAAACGGCTGCAAGCTTTTCTTATATATTTTATCATAGTGCTTTTGAATATTAAAAATAGGCTGAATTAGGTTTTCTGAATACTTCACGTAAGGATACATCAATAACACTAAACATTGCCATAAAATTAAGGGTGGTTAATCCTGTCCAATATCGGCCTACATTATCCATATTATTAAAATCTTAAACTTTCGAAATTTAACCAGAGCCTTCATTTAAAAGATTGAGCATCTGCTCAATATGCAGAGACTTATATTGAGATATAAACTTCGTAATTATATAAATAAATGTGTTCCTTGCATACACAAGTTCGTAGTGTTACAAATAATCGATATTAAGATAACATTCTCTTTTTCAAATATCGTGGTATATGATGCAACTTTAAATTTCTGCAATTAGGTACAAAACAATGAATTGAAGTATTGGGTGTTCTTGAAGTTTGGCAGACGTATTGACTTAATTGGTGCAGGTTCAGCATCATGGTCTACCACATTTCTTCATTATTTATTGGCTCTTTGCCAGCATTCATTGCAAACTCGTGCATCATTAGATAAAATCTGTAAAAATTCAAACTTTATAAAACAAATTGCAAGTTACACTTAAAGTATGAGAACCCTTTGGACCACTGCTCTCTAATAATACAGTACTTGTATAACATTAGTGGCCAGCTTAGTGCTTCGGACACATATATATCTACTATTTCTGTTTTCGTTCAGTGTTGTTCTGCAATGCAATCCTTGCAAATCGTTTTTATCCGTGCAATCCTTTTCCATATTTGTTCAAATATTCCACCAACCAACGAAAATGAACATTTTTAAGGTAGGTATAAACAAAATTTTATTATGTTTTTAAGGTACTTATTACAAGTTTAGTTTCCAAGAAAGAAAAAATGCTTAATTTGAAAACGAAAAAAAATATCTGCTTTTGAAAATTAGTAGGTACACTATCAACTACTAGGTACACTATTTACACTTTTCTAGTTTAGTTATATGAAAAATTAAATGAAATTAAATCCTTTTATTGATTCTATCCGTTACATTTGTTATGAGTGGCTGGTTCTGGTAAGGCTCCAGATATAATTCGTCAACACCGTCACATGGGTTTTCTTTCTTTGTTTTCATATCACCACCATCTCAGGGGGAGCCGTGTCCTAGAACGATGCATGTTTGGGATATTTTCCTTAGTACCTCTGTTGAATCCAGTTAGAATTAAAATTGTTCTGTCCACCTTTTATTCATAGGAACTGTAAATGGGCAAATATTTATTATATAACATTCTAACTGAAAACGGTGTTCTAGCGTAGATAGAGAATTACCTACAAAAAATACAAAAATGATAAAGTTTGAAGAAATCTCCAGCCAACGAACCCAGTTAACTTGTACGAATAGGTATGGAATTGTACAAATGGGTACGAAAATAGAACTGCGAGGAAATTGTATGAATGTGTCCGAAGGGTATGAGAAGTCAAGGAGATAACTGACCGTTGTAACACTATCAGACTTAGCATCATCAAATAATGTGTGTCAATAGAGGTTTTAAATAGATATGTTACAATTACCTGGCGTAGATGAATTATATTTGCAATATAATTCCGTTCAGCTTGGCCCTCTGGTAACAGCCGTGATCATCTATCCCTTCTATGCGACAGTGTACGGTATTACACACGATACACAAATAAATTGATGATCAAGTTGTCGAGGCCCCCTATTAATTAGCATTTATTTATTAATTAGCATTGGCTAGTCTGTTGGCATGTTCTACTGCCACAAACCGGATTTGGATACCTGTAATAAACAAAACAATTAATAAAACATATTTATTATACCAGTACTTTTGAACTAACAAGTATAAAGAAAAGGTATGTCTAATAATAATACACGCATAAATAGGGGTGGAACTCATCTATCGAGTGCCACAAGCTACGACCCTGCCACACCTCTTTCACCTCTTCCACATTCATACATATTTTCATGCATTTACGCCGCTTTGGGGTACTCCTGACCTGCCCTTTTTGGAACTGATCATTTATCTGATCAATATATGTATTTCTCGGGCGCCCTCTACCTACCGACGCTCCCATTCACATTCGCACAATAGATACCTTTCGTAAGCCGTTTGGCATCCATCCTCTCCACGTGTCCAAACCATCATACCATACCTCTTTCAATCCTAGTTACCACATTAACCTTTAACTTACAAGGAATTCTTAACAAATTATTCTATTACTTAGGGTGATCCCACACATGCGCCGTAGCACAAACACGACACAACATTCAAAAACTAAAATAAGTAAATCAGAGACATAAAGATACTCTAATCTCGTTACCTGTGTCATGTGGAGAGTGCAATGGGGCCACACTCAGAATATGCCACAACAGTCGCCGTAACGCTGGTTTTCAGTGGACCCCCTAAGTGATGCACGAACAAAAGTGCCACAAGGAATAAATAAATGTTATTTAATTAAATACATAATACTATATATGAGTGTGCATAGGTGATGTATCATGTGAAGTGTGAAAAAATACGTTGCTTTTCATCGTACAGGTGAGGGAGTGGGACTAAATCGCGCGGGCCGCGCTCCTGCCTTCCCTTTCCCTCCACTCTCCGACACTGCATTGAGATCACGCGTCGATAGCGCGGGTTAAATTTAATTTTTTATAATAATTATTTCGTTCTATATAGAACTTTAATGCCTAAGTATATAATAAAAAACGTCAATCCCGAATTCAAGAACCACAATAATTAAGAATAATGTAAAATACAGTTATAATAATTTAAGATTTTTTCTCAGCAGAACATGCTGGAGCTTCACAATAAAACTCGTAGACTTCGATTTAGAGTATAATGGCAGTAACTTAATTAACAATGTTATTGGACGACGGCCGATGCAAAAGTGACTTTGTGCCGGTAGTGGTTAAAAATGAAATACATGGTTCCTGAGTACATTTAGCAGGCAAAAACGCAGAGCGATGCAATTTCGCATGTGAATACAGAGTAAGGTGGTACACGGCGTGAACATCTTCCCCCCAGTTGAAAGGACTCCTTCAATCTTGAAGTTCATCAGTAGCGGGTATAATCATGTGAGTGGTCTTCGCACGCATCCTGTAGTGGCATTTACATCTGCGACTCTTGAAATACCATCTTGACCAGGGAATAGTCTAGCAATTCTCCCAAGGCGCCAACAGAGCGTACATGATCTTCTTGAAGCAATACTAAATCGCCCACGTTGATATTGGTAGTGTTCTTTCTCCATTTCGTCCTCTGCTGAAGCTCGCATATATATTTTTTCTGCCAGCGCTGCCAGAAATGCTGACGCATTTGTTCTAGACGAATGTATCGCTGGATTTGGTTCTTGTTACAATTTACAAGATCAGAAGTTGGTAATGATGTCAGAGGTCTTCATATTATGAAGTGCCCCGGAGTAAGGGCATGGAAATCATTGGGTGAGGAAGATAGTGGACCCAAAGGACGGCTATTGAGAAAAGCCTCAATTTGAGCAAATAAGGTTGAAATTTCCTCGAACGTTGGCTATTGCCCATTACGCGACGTAAATAATGCTTGGCTGACTTTACATCGGCTTCCCATATGCCTAAAACGAAACTTGATACCTTCTTGATATGCAAAGTCACATAATGGATCAGAATTATATGTGGGAGAACGTGTATAGAAATTAAACAAAGAAATATGAATAATAAATCTATGTATATTATTACCAATATCTATGTATATTAATCCCAACGTCCCACAATATTTCTAATGTAAAGTCCTTTGTTTTCATGTTACATCGTGATCTTTTCGCATCGCCCGCATGAGGCTGAGGAATCTGGATGCTTCCGACAACGCGAAGTGTCGAGTGCATGACCAGACATCATAGGGTCCACAACAACTACAGGCTGCAAATTAGCATTCGGTGAGTCGTTACGAGTTTACTTGATTCAAGTGAGTTTATAACCGAATTAGAGTCATTTGTTTCCGCGTAGAACGTGTAAAGAACAAAATTGAGAAAGTCCGACTGAGTTTTTATGTACCAAATTACGGAGTTACAATTTAATTTTGTTTTACAATGAATTATTACTGTCTAAAAACGAATACGAACACAAAAGTAAACGTTGAACAATATTTGTTTGCCGAGGGTATGATTTTATTGTGGTTTTAACGTTGACCGCCAAAATACGATTATTCTGAAAAGCTACCTCCAACATTAAAAAAAAAAGTCAGTTTAATTAGTAGGTAACGTCATTTTTGTTGGTGACAAATTATTTTATCGAAAGGAATGTAAATATATTGACGGTAGATAGTTTCAAATTATGTTTTGAGTGACTTAGTTAATCCTGTGACTTACTTAAGTTCGACCTGTTTAAGACTTTAATAGACGGATTTAAACAACTAAGTCCATACGTGACGACTATCGAGCAAAGGTTTTTATGACATTTATGTGGTTGGTTTTGTTTACTCAAAGCTTGTGGCATCACCGGATGGAGATGATGTTGGTGTTTTACGTACTAGGCTGATGGAGCCTCTGGGAGCGTGGCCAACAGATAGTAGTTGTTTCAAGCTTTGTGAAAAAATGTTAAACGATGATGATGATGATAAGAAAGTCCACATATTTTGGTGATTGCTCAATAGTCAGTTACATAATGTTAACTTTAGCTTCGAGTACTGAAATTTCATTGATTACCGATACCAAGTAACTATTTCGAGTTCTGTTGTTGTGCCTGTAAGATGAGGCACTGTGAGCAATGGTGAGACTTCATATCCTTTGGCTAGTACAAGTTTGGTAGTACCTACACTGTTGTTGAGGTTAACACCCCGATTTATTTTGCTGATTTGGAGTGGCCCGGGAGTCGTGTGTGTGACTCTTTGGGCTGAGAGCCCCGAAAGTCTCGGATGTTGCAAGTTTTTGTTCTGATTTTTTTGGAAGACGGCTGGATATGAGACCTCTTCGTTATTAGAAACATTGTTAAATTGTTTAAAATGGGAACTTACACGTAACGTAGTCACAGATAGAGTAGACTCGATCGAACAGTGAAAAAAAGTGATGACGATTACTTTACTTGTTTAGTTGTTTTGGTGTGGTAACCGATAGACACATAAACTTAATGAATGTAATATCTTATTCTTTTAGGTCAGAAGTACTAAAAATGTTACATAGTCTGTTTTGTAAATTTATGGGGTGGGAGCCTGGTGACCTGTATCACAGGTTCTATGGAACCTATTTCAGGCACCAGTTTCTCACAAATAAATATAGCTACAAAAATTGTATAGTACTGACCTACTTACGTATCATTTATTTGTTTGTGAAAAAATAATAAATGCTTGTTTTATTGTTATTATTATACTGTCTTCCTTAGGTAATCTTGCTTAACCGTATAACGCATATTATTTCTACGTTCTATTTTGTTATTTCTATGGAAATAACAATTAATTATTGTCAACTTATCTGTATTTTGCTAAATCTAAGTACATCACTTAAGCTACTAAAATATGTCCTCTCTATCTGTTGATGTCCATTTATTATATTATTGGTAATAATATACATAGATTTATTATTCATATTTCTTTGTTTAATTTCTATACACGTTCTCCCACATATACTTTAAAAATTGTCCTAACTCTTTAGCTGCCGCCACAAAGTTGCGTCCATTATCGCAAAAAATCTCTGTAGATTTACCCCCACGAGCAATAAAACGACGAAGTGTCATTACAAAGGCATCCTTTGTTAAATCACTGACTGACTGAACACACACAAATAGCACTTAATTAAACGACCACCGCGTCGCTTGCGATTTAAAATATAAAATGGACCAGCGAAGTTAAGGCCAACAGACAAAAAAAGGAAAATTAGGGTTTAATCTTTGTGGTGGCAGATCACCCATTTCAACGTCTTACCACGACAACGCACACAATTATTCACAGTGCGTCGAGCTAAATGACGACCGGCAACAGGCCAAACTGTCTCGCGGACTGTGGATAGCAATAGATCCGGGCCAGCGTGTAGGGTGTTAATGTGCCCTTCGAAAAATAAGCGAGTTAAATGTTGGCACGACCTTAAAAGTATAGGATGCTTCTTGTCGAAATCGTAATTCGAAGCATCAATTCGTCCACCCACTCTAATCAATTTATCTTTGTCAATGAATGGTGACAATGGTAATATTTTTGATTTTGTACTCAATGGCTGACTTCTGTTAAGTAGACTGTATTCCTCAGGGAAAGACTGAACCTGAGCTATAACACAAAGCGCATGAACGTTTATTTGATTTGTTCCTACTGTTAAAAATAAACCGTTTTACATAAGCAAATGCTCTTTGCAATCTATTGAGATTAGATAAATTTTCAAATATAACTATTGGTTCTGACACTGTAGCCACAACCGATTTGATCTCAGGGAGTTCAGCATTGCATTTTACATTTAATGTGGGCCAGTCACACTCATCTAAGTATAAAAAATTAAGACCTTTCCACCATAAATTTGATGACACCAATTTACTAGCATCTACTCCTCTCGAAATCAAATCTGCAGGGTTGACGTCCGTAGGCACGTAAGGCCATGAGTTTACACAAGTTGTTTCACACATTTCTACAACACGATTCACTACATTAGCCTTTAATTTGTGAAAGTCACTATTGATCCATACTAGTACCCTAGTACTAGGATGGATCAATAGTGACTTGAGACTTGAGTCGCACCAATGAACTAGTCTTGTAGGTTCTAATATCTTAGATAATCTAATACCGCCTTTGATAATCTAGCAGCAAGTAATGCGGCATTTAATTCTAAACGTGGCATTGTGGTGGGCTTCAGAGGACCTACTTTAGACTTGGAGCATAATAGTTTTACTGTAATACGATTGTTAACGTCAATGGATCGCATATAGATACATGCACCTATTGCACGCTGAGATGCATCACTAAATGAGTGCATTTCAATGTACTGGTGAATCGCATAGAACAAGTCTAGGGATCTTTAAACATTGTATGCATGGTAGGTTTCTGTTAAGACTCACGGAGTAATCAGCAAGTAACCTAACAGATCCATCCCGTTTTAAAACTGGAACTATGGGTGAGGCGTACTCGGATTGTTCTACTGGCTTTAGGATATCTAACCCTACTAACCTGTTTAGCTCTTTTTCGACTTTGTTACGTAAGGCAAAAGCGATCGGCCGTGCTTTGAAAAAGAATGGTTTAGCGTCTTCTTTTAAAGTTAACTGAACCGTGTAATTTTTAAATGTGCCAACCATCTATTTAGAATTCCGGCAGCATTCATATCTGTTATGAACTCTCCATAGAATTTGAATACGTTTCTTATTAATTCGGAGCTTAATGTTGCCGTGTATTGGAGATCATCCTCCAAGCCGCTTTCGACTTTAGTAATAAAATCATCGGTTGTGTTACCTCGTTTTGCTACGGCTATGAACACAGTGCAAAAAAGCTCTATCGGCTTTAATCTGATTTCAGGAGCGTAGGAGTTTAATAGATAATCAACATAATCCGAGGTGTAATGGGCGATGATGTAGTCCTCATCCATCGCGTCTGTGATCTCCGTCCAATCCTCTGGCCTCAAAGCCTCACGGAGGTTATAGTACATAAGCGCAAATCCAGCCCTAGTTTTACCCCTGTTGACAGGAGTTTCTCTCGTCAGAAAATACTTTAACCTAGCAAGAATTAGACTGTCAGACTCAGCAGGTGGTAAAAAGTATTATTCAGGGAGAGCAGGAGAGATTAACTCACCTGCTGATGTTGCTAAAATGTGGTCAGTCGAAGGCATAGGGCCACCTTGGACTGCATAAGGCCCGTATGTCATTAAGAGAGCCCATTTGCTCGAGTCTTCTGCGTCTAGGGCATCCCGAGAGATCATTTCCACCACCACTTATTTAACTATTATTATGTACTATGTAATAGAGGGAGGAACAAAACTCCTGTAATAATTAACTAGGCCTAAAAATGATTGTTATTCATTAACGTTGGTAGGCACCGGTGCATTTTCATAGCTTGGACTTTGTCTATTGACCTTTTTATGCCGTCTTTGGATATATTGTATCCTGAATAAGAGACTTTATCTTTGAAGAATTTGCATTTCTCTCGTTTTAACATGACATATTTACGGTTAGAACTAGGGCGGTATCTAATCGCCTTCGAACCTCTAACTTTCGTTCTTGATTATTGGAAACACCTTTGGCAAATGCTTTCGCTGATGTTCGTCTTGCGACGATCCAAGAATTTCACCTCTAACGTCGCAATACGAATGCCCCCAGTTATCCCTATGAATCATTACCTCGGAGTTCTGAAACCCAACAAAAAAGAACCGAGATCATATTCTATTATTCCATGCACGAAATATTCAAGCAGCATTTTGAGCCCGCTTTGAGCACTCTAATTTGTTCAAAGTAAAATTGTCGGCCCATCTCGGCACTCACTGAAGAGCACCGCGATAGGATTTTGATATTGAACCGGCGTTTTACCGTCGGCTCACCGACGATATGCTCCGCAGACGTGTGAGTATCACCGCGGATGCGGTGCACAGACAGCGCGGCGCACAAATGCAACTACGAGCTTTTTAACCACAACAATTTTAGTATACGCTATTGGTGCTGGAATTACCGCGGCTGTTGGCACCAGACTTGCCTTCCAATTGTTCCTCGTTAAAATATTTCAATTGTACTCATTCCGATTACGAGGCCTCTTAAGAGTCCCGTATCGTTATTTTTCGTCACTACCTCCCCGTGCCGGGAGTGGGTAATTTGCGCGCCTGCTGCCTTCCTTGGATTGGTAGCCGTTTCTCAGGCTCCCTCTCCGGAATCGAACCCTGATTCCCCGTTACCCGTGACAACCATGGTAGTCGCAAAAACTACCATCGAAAGTTGATAAGGCAGACATTTGAAAGATGCGTCGCCGATGCTGGACCATGCGATCGGCAAAAGTTATCCAGATTCATCAAAATTAACGACTTCAGACGCAAGGCCCTTCATCGATAAGTTTTGATCTAATAAAAGCACTCATCCCATCACTGGTCAGAGTTCTGATTGCATGTATTAGGTTGGGGAAAAAGTCTTTTCGCATATAGTATGTATGAACATGTAATAAAACCTCTTTGGCTATACTATTTGTACCTGGCTGGTTTTGGTATCATTTAAAAGTTTAAATTTTAAAGAAGATAATTCCAAATTCAAATTATGAAAATGCGTGATTTTCATTTGTTTTTTTTTTTTTCAAGATGAGTGAATCTAATGAAGAAAATTAGATACATTTTAAAATTTTACTACAAAAAAGGTAAAAATGCAACGCAAGCCGCGAAAAAAATTTGCGATGTTTATGGACCTAATGCAGTGTCTGTGAGAGTAGCACAAATTTGGTTTAAGCGTTTTCATTCGGAAATTTTGATGTCAAAGATGCACGTCGCTCTGGTCGCCCTGTAACGGATAAAATGGATGCTATTTTTGAAAAAGTGGAGCAAGATCGGCATATCAGTAGTTACGACGTAGCTGAAGAACTGGGAATTAACCACAAAACAGTTTTAGCGCATTTGAAAAAAAATGGGTACACAATAAAGCTCGATATTTGGGTACCTCACGAGCTCTCTGAAAGAAACCTAATGAAACGTGTACTCATTTGTGATTCTTTATTACGACGTAATGAAACCGAACCATTTTTGAAGAAATTGATAACTGGTGATGAAAAGTGGATCACGTACGACAAGAACGTGTGAAAAAGGTCATGGTCAAAGGCCGGTCAGGCTTCACAGACTGTGGCGAAACCCGGGTTAACTCGCAAGAAGGTGATGCTGTGTGTGTGGTGGAATTGGAAGGGCATTATTCATTATGAGCTGTTACCACCAGGCAGGACCATCGATTCAGAACTCTACTGCGAACAACTGATAAGATTAAAGCAAGAAATTGAGATTAAGCGGCCGGAATTAATCAACAGAAGGGGTGTGGTTTTTCATCATGATAACGCTAGACCTCACACATCTTCAACCACTCAGCAAAAATTAAGAGTTTGGCTGGGAGGTGTTAATGCATCCGCCGTATAGTCCTGACCTTGCACCTTCAGATTTCCACTTGTTTCGGTCTCTTCAGAATTCTTTAGGCAGTGTCAGGTTAACATCACGAGAGGACTGCCAAAACTACTTGACGCAGTTTTTTGATCAGAAGCCCCAAAATTTCTATAGCAATGGGATCATGTTCCTACCTATAAGATGGCAAAAATATATCGAACAAAATGGTACCTACATACTTTAGTTAAATGTAAATAAACTATATTAAAAAATGTTTTTAATTTTTAAACCTATTATTAGCTCTAGAATTACCACAGTTATCCAAGTAACTGAGTAAGATCTAAGGAACCAAAACTGATGTATTGAGCCATTCGCAGTATCGCCTTTATACTTGGCATGGCTTAATCTTTGAGACAAGCATATAACTACTGGCAGGATCAACCAGTTTCTGACGAGAGAAACTCCTGTCAACAGGGGTAAAACTAGGGCTGGATTTGCGCTTATGTACAATAACTTCCGTGAGGCTTTGAGGCCAGAGGATTGGACGGAGATCACAGACGCGATGGATGACGACTACATCATCGCCCATTACACCTCGGACTATGATGATTTGCGGTCGCTTCCTTTTGTATCTGCGAATGTGGGGACGCGTAACGTTCTCTTGTAACTGGTTAATTGAACTTCGGAAGGTTGACAATAATTGACCGGGGTTAATTGCAATTAAATATCGAAATGAAATCTCTTCCCAAGAGTAATGGGCCGCCGTCCCGGACCACGTACACGTCGTCCAGCGCGCGCGACCGCCCCGCGTAGCGCACCGGCAGCCGCGCCACGCCGGCGCACGCGATGCGGTTACCGTTGTACGATACCAGCTATCAATATTTGTATGGCAGATCTGACCCATTTACATTACGAACAGATCACAAACCACTCGTTGCAATTTTTGGCCATAAAAAGGGAATTCCAGAGGTGTCCGCCAATCGATTACAGAGGTACGCGTTGTTCTTGAGCGGTTATAATTACGTAATTGAATAGATTGCCCAGGCCAGCCCTCCCATAGGTTACATATGGATTTTTTAGGGCCAATATGTGGTCATACATACCTGGTCATAGTGGACGCTTAACTAAATGGGTGGATGTATACCGGGCAAGCTGAAAGTTTCGTTAAAATTATTAAAAAGGGCATTAAATCTTGCGTTTCCATAACTCCTAATTCTAGGGAAGCGTAAACGAAGCTATTGAAATACCTAAAGGACTATCGCAACTCCACGGGGTTTTCGCCTGCTGAAATGGTTTTCGGTCATAAATTAAGAACGCGGTTAGATTTAATCAATCCAAAACCGTCGTCGCCCATGTCATCTCCCGTATCTAACCATATTAAAAATAAATAGCAAGTAACTCGCAAACCAATATCAAATATTTTACTAAGAATTGTGCTGTATTATATAATAAATATAAAAATAAAAATGTATTCACATGGTGTAAAGGGATAATATTACAAAGATTAGGAAAAGTAACGTACATAGTACAAGATTCTACAACTTTAGAAAAAATAAAAAGACAAAAATCAACTGATACTATACAATAAAGGCTCGAATAACAATACATGGGACCAGCAATCTATAGATGATAAAGACTTACCGCAAATATTAACGTCCGCAACTCCACCGCCGTCGTCGCCTGCTACGCCAAGCCCGCTGCCGCGTCCATCACCACCTGCTCGCCGACGGACCCTACCAGCTCGTCATCGTTCCACGATGTTTCCGGATTATCATCGTACTCCTCACCTGCACTGGACACACGATTCGAAGGAAGAAAGGCGAGACGAAATATATATCGCAAACCAGACCTCACCATCTCCGTCCACCGAGGGTAATGTCAGTGCAGATGAAACGCTTGTTCAATCAGATGTTGCGCACAACACAACTAGCCTATTAGATGCAAGCAACCCAGCGGATCTTTTATCTGAAGATGAGTTCCAGGAGGCAGACGACAAAGCAAACGGAGGAATCAGAACGATCCTCAGTCAGGCCCATGTGATTGTTACGTGACCGCCCAACGTAGATTACTACCTACCTACCTACTAAATTCTTTTAGTAGGTACTTCGAACCACTTATTTAATTATTATTTTTGTTATTATGTACTATGTAATAGAGGGAGGAAATGTTATGTACCTATAACTAAGTACCTACCTAGTGCGTCATCAATCGCTGTTGGTTTCACTTGTGTACCCTGATCCGTAAATCTAATAGTTTTTTGTGAAACTATCCCAATCAATTTAAATAGCTTGAGGCACAGGGCTGTCCCATTCTGTCTTTATTTGCCACAGCTGTTGTAGCAACATTTTGGATTCGCTTAGTGTAAAGTTTTCCATTGTATCGATCTGCGAATTTTCAAAAAGGATAGGTAAATTACATTTATATTTTCTTAGATTTAACATCCTGAGCTTAATGCTTCGGAGACTGATTTATGTATATAGCGGAGCTCATCCTCATGATTGGCACCGGTGATTAGATCATCAACATAAAAATAGTTTTGAATTATTGTTTTGATTAACGCATCCACATGGTCCTACCCCAGTTGCCAAACGCAACGAGTGTTCAAGTAGCTCGCACTTGCGGTGCCGTAAGTGAGAGTATTTAGTTGCAATGTTTTGATGGGCTCAGACTCATCTCCTCTCCATAAAATGAGTTGTAAATTGCGATTACTAAGATGCACCTCCACTTGACGATACATTTTTTCAATGTCACTCGTAAGTAAATATTTGTATTGTTGAGCTCTAATCAAAATAAAAAAAGAGAGAGTCCTGAACATTGGGGCCCACCATCAAAATGTCGTTAAGGGTTTACCGTGAGGTCGTGGGAGCAGAACCGTCGAACACCACTCGGAGCTTGGTTGACTCACTGCTTTCCTTGAAAACAGCATGGTGACACAACAAATAGGACGATTCTGGAATTTTAGATTTAGATTCACTTGGATGACCTAAATCAGCGTATTCTTTAATAAACTTCGAATATTCTAGCTTTAGGGTTGGATTTCGTCTAAACTATAGCCTACCTACTCGTATACATAATAAAAAAATATACACTTGCAACGTAAACGTTCTAGTTCTAACCTAACCTGTAAATATGTAAATCGTGCTAGTGGTTGAATTTTGTACCTTACCACTAACTGAAGCATCCAAAGCCAATAGAACTAGCCACTAAAACCAAAATTTGACCGCTTAAAGTTAAGTCTAAACCACCAGGATGCTTACCATGAGCTCTTATAGCAGGACCTAGACAGAACTGCCCTGCTTATTTGTACCATGAATGTTTAGCAGGCATGGCTTGTCACAAAAACAATACAGTTTTTAAACCGTTCACCAAAATTGTGTATGAAGAATCGTACGATAACGCTGAATTTGACAACAGCAAAACGAATATTGCGCGGTTGTAATATCAAATAAAGCATTCATTGAAAAGTTGCTATTCTCTAAGCTGTTTTAACATTTACTATCTATGAAAACTAGTTCCGCGGATAACCACGGGACTATCTATGGTGGGAAGGAGAAAACTTGATAGCGCTGTCTCGTATTGTTGACGACAAGTAGACGTGGCAATCGCGGTATGAGGTACGCGCGAATTGGAGGACGTCCCGCACACACGCACAACTCCCCGCTTAGTGCTGATAGAAACGTATAGATGGTGACTCTCCCTCGGCTAGGTTTTTGTCTTAGCAGCACACAGTTCCTTTTGGGTAGTAAGTCGAAAGGTAGCAATAGTGTTGAACGCGTGTGAGTTCGTGTAAACATGCACTGTCCTATCTGTGAGCTATGTCACAATATGAGGAGGAAGATCGGACAAGTGGTAGAAAGAAATGTCGACATCATCATACATAATCATTGACAGCTAAAGACCTACAAGGATATTTTGACATTCGGTCGAAATCAGAACTAAATGTTTCTAAAACAGTTTATTGTTTGCCTGAAAGTCGTCTGAGAACTTCATATCAAGCTTCGCTTTCTTACATTCCTTCTTTTGCTCTACTAAACACATTTTTTTGCTTTCTCCAATTGTGGATTTGTGTTCCCTATATCATTCACGCATCCTTTCGTTCTGATCGCTAGAAGCTCAACCACGCTTTTATCTTCTCTCCCACGACTCCTTTACTTCGTCATCCCACAAACTATCATCAATCAATCTTTTTTTCCTCTTCGCTTCTCTACATACCAGGGTAGCTGCTTTGGCTAAGACTAGTAACAGCTTCCCAAACATTATTCATTCTTTCCTTATATCCTTCTTCTCATAGATGGGATGTCATTTCACGCAATACTTTCAAATATTATTTTTCCATATGCCTCTCTCTTAAATTTAGACCTTGATACGTTTTAAGTATGATACTATCACTTCACGTGTAATCATTTCAACGCTTATACCTTCTGTTGCAATGAATGCAACAAGTCTTAATATAGGCTCAGGCTAGGGCTTCGTTTCGTTGAGCAATTCGGGAGTCAAGAAAAGAAAAAAAAAATACAAAGCCAAACCAAGCCGGAGACACGCTGAGCAAATCTGGGGTCAAGAAAAAAGTGGTCGTCGGTAAAATTCCCGACGTGGTAAATTCAAATCGAATGTATCTAATGTTAATTAAATTATTCACAACTACATAATTTACAACTCACTGTCTGTTTTTTCTGTACACGCTAGTCTCTGGAACTACTGGACGGATTTGAATGAAACTGTTTTTCTTATATATTTATTAAGCCTAGTCAACATTTGGGGTATAATTGATTTTGGAAACTGGAACACCTGATGTAGAACCATAATAGAGCAGCTAAACTACAGGGTGTGCCAGAAAGTTGATGGATTTGAAAAATTCATTAAAAAAAAGGAGAAAATAGTACACAAACGAATCTTGATTAAAATAAAAATAGATAAATGGTAATTTTTTTCTTTTTAAATTACATCTTCTAGATGTGCACCATCGTGCTGCAAACACTTCTCAAATCTGGAACTTAGATTTTTAAAAACTCGCTGGCACATTGCGCGTGGTAAAGCAGCCATTTCTTCTTGGATGTTGATCTTTAACTGGGCAATCGTGGTTGGAATATTGCAGTAAACTCGACTCTTCATGTATTGCCACAGAAAAAAGTCTGATGGTGTCAAATCTGGACTTCTGGGCGGCCACGCAATCTCACTTCGGCGCGATATGAGTTTTCTTGCAAACATCTCGTTTACGACTGCTATTGAGGCATCAGATCCATGGCATGTCGCGCCATCTTGTTGAAACTATGTTGCACGATTATAGCCTTCAAATTCTTGCAATTGTGGAAAGAAAAAATCTCGTAACATGGCTGTGTATCGGTCGGAATTTACAGTCACAGATTGCCCTCGCTAATTCTCAAAGATCATTCCGTGTGCAGAAATAGCCGCCCAGACGGACCTTCGGCGAATGCAGAGGTTTTCGATGATTTGAACGTGGGTTTTCTGGGGCCCAGTAACGGCAATTCTGTTTGTTGACGTGCCCATTTAAGTGAAAATGGGCTTCGTCGGAAAAAATAATATTTTTCAGACTCCGAAAACGCTCCAACATTGTTTTGACAAAAACACGGCGTAAATTGAGGTCGTTTGGCTTTAAATCTTGCACTAATTGAATTTTGTAAGGGTGAAATTTAAGATCTTTCGTTAAAATTCGACCCGAAGATGTTCTGGATACAGCAAGTTCAGCTGACCGCTTGCGAGTTGATAGACCAGGATTACGTTCTTCGTTAATTGTTTTTTCTGTTCTTGTTGACCTTGGGCGTCCCGGAGGTTTCTGGTTAAGAGTTGAACCAGTAGATTCGAATTTTCTAACCTAAGACCTAATCACACTCTTACTGGGACAAAAAAACGACGAACTACACTGCACGAATCGCCATTTTTGTAATAATTTTTTACACATAACGCACGCTGTGCACCCGTGAAGCGCTTCATGGCGACTAAATTTCCGAGAATGAAGCTGCTCATCCCCACCTCCCGCGCCTCGCTATTGTATACCGCCCCAGCGCAATAGTGTTTCTAAAATCGTACGTCTTTATAGCCCAACCTGTATAAACAATATTGGCGGGAAATGGCGCCTTAGCTTAAACGTTGTTCAGCCTGATGCCTTTTCAGTTGACGTATAAAAATCGATGATCTGGAACATCTGGTTAAGAGACCAGCTACAATATAACATATAATGGAAAATGTGCTTTAGCAGAAGTTGTTATGGTGGAGACATGAAAAGATAATTAATTGCTCAGCTGTTTATAGTGCGCTACGAAAAAATTAAATGTATCAGTATAATAATAACCAACTGCTTATTGGGTTGTAGTTGAGATTTTGTTTATCTGGTATATTCATTAGTCACATAGGTTGTAGGGTGCATTTTCCTATTATTAGTAATACCTAGTCTTATCAGCCGACAAAGAGACAGAAACAAAAACAAAGATCTTTTAAGCCGGAATTCTACAACAAAACTGGTTCGAAATGGTCGTCCCATTCGGGCTCGTCCATAGCCCTTATACGAATATTTAGAGTAAGTAAAATAGGAATATAAATTGTTAGACCTCCATGGTTTCAACACGGGCCTGCATCCCGCGTCATATTTTGTTACGTAGCACTGTTCCACGGACAGTGCCAGGTTCAGTTAATAAGGAAACAACAAATATTCAGGGTAACAGGTTTATATTCGATCAGTCCAGAAACTACAAACTGCAACAACAAGAAATTTATAAAAGGAATTTAAAAGGTTAAGTACGAAACGTGTTTGGCAGCTAAGGATATAATCCATGAAGACATGATGAAGAATTGGATCCAGCTATTATCTAGAATAAGAGGAGCACAAAAAAGATTAAAATCTCCGCTGACTATAATGACGTACAAAGAATAATATAACAAAAAGTAAACATTACTTTGGAAAATGTGATATTTTATGTACAAAATCAAATATTTGCCACGAAATAAACACCCTAATGTGATGAAAAAATTACCCCCATGCCACGGGGGTCCGTCTGAATTTTTAATAAAAGACAAACAAGAAGTTACAGCGGTAAGAATCCAGATACACACCCCTGTACCCTTGTATTTGTCCACTAATTGAATATTTAGGAAATGAGAGATCATTTCCCCAAATGAAAATACTCTAATCGAAGTTCGATTCGAATCAAAACATTTGTAGAACGTAGTTACAACGTAGTCAGAATTTACAGTATTAACTAATTTTCCAGGCAAGGATGATGAGCAATCAGAGCCTGAAGGGCCAAACCCAAGAATATACCAATTAAATGTATAAAAACAAAAAATAAAAGTGTCAACGTGCTGAACAGTTGGTGAACAGGAGTCCTAATAACATAAGTACACACGACACCGTATTACACCACCATGCGTCAGGGCAAGACCCTACAATTTTCATTCTTAGTTTTCGTGAAGATGGGCCTTATACGTTCTTCTCAATATAATTATTGCAATTTTATATTAAGTATTAATTTTATTTATAAGATTAAATATATTTATTGACGATTAAAAAGATTATAACAATGATAAAAATAACTACAGACTACTAATAACAAATTTACAACTAACTAAATAAACTAAGAAAAACAAACTTGCAGATAAAAAATTTGTCCCAGGTCCACGGTATTAGGAATGCTGCCTAGAAGGCTGGCCGCATTCCCCCTCTGAATGGCGAGGCTAATTCGCTGTCCGAAGTGGAGGCCAGCCTTCTGGTCTTTAGTAACATCGACCAGGCGCTTAGCTAGCTCCCGAAACAGAGAGTGAGCGCCTGGTCCCCACGGCCCAAGGGTTTCCACGCCAAATGGCGCAAATATGTGGTCCTCACCAAGACTCGCGTATTTGAGCAAAAGAAAGCAGGAAGAAAAGGTTAATAGACGATGCCGCCGGCGTCAACTGTTTTTCTTGTCGTTCTCCTCAGAGGATGAATAAAATTATAAGCAATTTTCATTAACCTTGCAGCACGGTTACAAGCAGCGAGCTTCATTAAAGCTTGTAAAAATGTGATGCAAGATATCATCGGGGTTACCTCTTTCACAGATTTTCTTTTACAAAGTATGTAAGTGATGCGAGCAAGCAGCGGGCTTCTTGTCACAATTATATTCGGGTACTTAGATACCTACTCCTACTGCATACTTTGTACGTAGTCGTCTGCTTACTTACAATAGTAAAATGTGTTGCGAGATACCAGCGGATGTGTTGCGAGATACCAGCGGGGCAATTACACAAAAAAAAAAATACAATTTTCTAATAAAATGATTCAAACAAGCAGCGGTCTTTATTCAGTATTTTAACCAGACTACGGAATAATTTCCGACTTATTTGAACTTTTTCTAAAGGTTACAAGCCCGAGATTTCTATATATATAATTTACAGGTACAGTAATACTAACGTGGGATGTACGTATGTAGATTCAGTAGCTTTCGGTGGATTTACATTGTCTCGGTCATAGATCTCGTTTTATGCATTTCCGCCTATTTCCATTATCCTAAAGGCTGCAAAAAGTTATTCATGATAAAGCTAGTGGTGGTACCGCACTGGCAAAGGCAGTCGTGGTATCCTATTTTTAAGAGGTATAAATTTTTATCCAAGTCCAAATCTTTTGAAATCTTCTGTCAGCACGTCCCACAAGAGGCTTACCCTGGTTGCCGAGAAATTATTAGGAAAAGTTTACTATAGAGTAACCTTTCTTTGGATGCTATTCTGGTAAGGTGTTGGGAGATAACGACGCAATCATTAAGACAATATGATAGTTCCTTTAAACGATGGTTTATGTTTTGTAAATAACACAATTATGATTACTAAGAGCCGATCATTCATTCCTTTGATAATAGAGTTCTTAAAGACCATTTTATATTATGTGGTGCCAGGTATGATACAATAAATTCGCATTCGCATAAAATTTTTATAAAAACTAAAGGCTGCATTTTAAAGGTCAGGCCTCAAAGCGTTATAGTCACCCACAACCATGCAACTATCGATTCCAAGTTCTACGAGATTGATAAATGAATAGATTTATTATGCGAATCCATGAAAGTAGCAACCCATCTAAAGAGATGTGGCACATTGTAAAAGAGGAAGTATCGGCGAAACTAAATACCCAAAATAGTTCATTAAAGGATAATGGTTCAAATGACGTCCCACCTAACAAAATACCTGATTATCTGAACAAACACTTTCTAAGAGGCATTTAAATTTACATTGAAAGCGGACAATGAAAAAGCTGATCAACACCTGAAAAACTATTATTTTTTATTATATTCTTTTCTATCATACCTAAGTTATTTTTTTTTACCTATTAGTTTAATGTAGGATTATTAAATGTCAAATTCAGTTCGCTGAGATAGCGAACAGCCACGAAGGTTACTTATTGGAAACAAATGTTTATTTTATTTATTTATTTTATTTAATAGTTTATTGCACATGTTAAGCTGCTCCGGAAGGCATCCCCGTCATCATATCGAAATACTGAGTCTACCCAATAGCCGTAATTGTTAACTAACTTTGCTTCACGGAATTCGTCTCATCCATAATTACAGCGAAATACGATGCAGGCTCTTGCCTTGCATCGTAAACGGTTCATCCTAGTATTTGGTTTACTAAGCTTTAGTTCGCCTCATAGACACTTTTGTTGCAATCTTCGCTCTTAGTATATTTTATGTAAGCAATAAGAGGAACAATCCTATCGCATGACGAAAATAATAAATTATTTGTGGCAAATATTTCTGTAATTTTGATTTCTCCTTATTTTTATAAAAAAAAAACTGGTAAATCGGATGTATAAGTAGCAGAAGCCATTCCGGAGAAAAGACAAAGAACCACAAAGAGGACTATTAAGTCGAAAGTGACCGAGTCTGGACCGGAAAGGTTACCAGTTGGCCGCGTGGTGACCGGCAGAGTACAATAACACCAACCACTTACACTCATGGGTGTCGAGGCGAATAATGTTTTTGAGGCAAAAGATCTAGAGTCTCCGTAGGCTGGAAAATGGACAGCAGCGTTTTACATTTGCATCACTGCAATCTTCAACCCGCCTGCCAAGTGTGTAGATTATGGCAATAACCTCCCCTACCCAGGGAGAGGCACTAAGTCCTGCAGTGGACTGTTATGGGCTGTGATGATGATACACCAGTAGCTTTGGCTTCATAGTTACTCGCACGCGTGCGACAGAGACACGCTTTACATAGCCGTTGTGCATTATTTACCTTCTATAGAATATCCTACAAAGTGAGAATAATGGTAAGATAGACTTTTTCGTGTACCAGCTGATTTGGACCCACGTTGGGCGCTTAAACTAATTATTATTCTACGTAGGGACAAACGAGCAGGCAGCCCACCTGATGATAAGCGGTAACTGTCGCCCGTAACATCTACTATTCATGCATTTAGGTTGCAGGCAACAAAATGCAATACTATAGGTGTGTTGTCACTTTAAGGACGCATGAAAGGTGAATTGCATCATGCCTGTAATTGCACTGGCTACCTTATCCTTCAAACCTTAATACAACAATGCAAGCATTGTTGCTTGTCGGCAGAAATAGATAATGCGGTGGTACTCACCGATTAGGTGGACTCCTCAGGCTCCTCAGAATTCACACCGAAAACTCGACGGACGCTATGTGTGTATGCTATTTATTGTAAACTAAAACAAACGCTATTTTATTTTATTTACTTAAGGAAACCAACAGCAATAATTACAATATAAAACAATACTGGCAACACAGAGCCAATTATAGGTTTCCACCGATAGAAATGGATAAACTAATACATACTTAACTAAAAGTTTAGCATACTGGACAGTCTATATTTTTTATTAATTATGATTTTCTGAATGCGTAATGACATTAATTAAAACCTTGAGTGTAAGTATGTGTCCAAGAACTGTATAAGCTAAATGGTATTGTAACACTCGGGAATCTGGGGGCTTTAAATAAAAACTAGTAACTCGAGATAGAAGTTATTGAAGTTATATTTATTTGTAGCATGTGTGCTCGGGCAGGCCCTAGGTTAGAAGGGATCCCAAGACAGGAAGGCGTTTGGAGGCCTCATGTCTGGAGGGGCCTTAGGTTAAGTAGGCTTCCAGGTGCGGTTGCGGCTCCCATAGGGCAAGACAG
This sequence comes from Blastobasis adustella, assembly GCA_907269095.1. Taxonomy (NCBI): domain Eukaryota; kingdom Metazoa; phylum Arthropoda; class Insecta; order Lepidoptera; family Blastobasidae; genus Blastobasis; species Blastobasis adustella. Next base: position 2,625,607 of record OU026114.1, on the reverse strand, counting down.
GAAGGCGTTCGGAGGCCTCATGCCTGGAGGGGCTTTAGGTTAAGTAGGCTTCCGGGTAAGGTTGCTGCTCCTCATGTTGAATTCAACTTTATAATGTCCGCAGTAATCAGTACAATATTTCAGTGCAGCAGCCCCTGAAAAGCTCCATTGTGTGTTTCCTTTTGATTTCCACATGTTAGCGAAAAGTAATAGAGGAACATATATCGTCTGGGTGAATCTTGCAGTAGTCAATAAGAGAATGTCTCCTAATTCCTTCAAAACACCAGAAACACTCCCAGGATGGCTTGCCTCCTTTAATGCCATTATGATTTCTGAAGACATTGGTAACATTTGCAGGCTCGTTGAAAGTGCTTACTTAAGTTTTTCATAGAATTTGTCTTCCATTACCATTAATATGGCCTGAGCCAACGGACTTAAACTTCTCAGAACACCCGTTCTACGCTCAGGAGCAAGTGTAATCCCCTGTAGTAATGCTATGTGTTGATTGGTTAAGCCATACTGTGGAATGTTTTGGGTATTCTCCTGCTGCTTTGCCACAACCACAACTCTGCCATCACGGTCCCTCTTCACACCTTTTTTAGCAACGGAAGCTCTTACCCTGAACCTTGTCACACCCGTTCTAATTTCATCATAAAACGCTCTAAAAAGTTTTAAGATTTCAACAATAAGTGTAGCGACAAGGAAATTTAATTTTATCTCGGCAGCTTTGATTTTTTCTACAACAGCCTTGACAGTTACTTCAACATCAGATATCTTTGCAACATATGCGAGAAATCTTATGTGTCCTGGTTTATCGTTCTCTTCTTTACGAAGGCAAGTGAAAACAGTCATTAAAAACCCTGACAATTCATCAGAAAGATCCAAATCAATCCTATTAGCAGCCACATCCTCGATAGTTTTCTTCATCAATGTTCCTCCAAGTTCTGCTATAATAATTTCTAATATTCTTATTACCTTATCTATTTCTATGTCCCTTTCCTTCAAAACATTTTCTTCCACTTCCATTGATGCTTGGGCCGTAGATGCCATTGTATTTTGCTTTGGTTACTGATTTTCCTTTTTCAATTATAACCTCTATGAGCACACATGCTACATCTACCCACGCCCCAAATAAATAAATTACCCAGTAATTTCTTAAAAGAACCTCTATATTCATTCCTAATCCCCTCGAATACAATGATTACATCCTAACCTTGGATTAATAACTACATACTAGTCTTAAATTATTCTACCTAAACGGGGGAATATAAACGCCGGCATTGTGCAGAAGAACCCTGCTACGGATTTTGTTTTTTGGAGCCATCTCCCAAAAACAAGGCTGGCTAAAACCCCGTAAAAAACCATGCCAATCTGCACAAGGCCTACAGAACCCTATTGCAAAGCTGACTTGACTTATTTACTTCTTCAAAGCAAAGTTGAAATAATCTTTTAACATTACAAAGTCTTAACCTTATACACGTACAAAGAAAAATGCTCTCCACCGCAGAATTGCCATATTTTCAAAATATGGCAATTCTGCGGTACCTTAATGCTAAATCTATGAAAAGAAATAATACAACAATATGTACGAGCCATGCAAACAGAACGAAAATCAGCAAGAGTTTCTGTCAGCAATCAAGTTTTTTTGCTCTGATAAGAGCAAAAAAACTTGATTGCTGCAAAACTACATGTTACGACTTCCTACAATTTGCAAACCAAGAACACATTCCCATATCAAACCATTCAATTCCTACCATACAATAACATATTATATCAATGTCAGGTTAATACACGAAACCCATGCTAATTTAATATTATACATCCATTTCAGGAACTGGTTGGTTCACGACCGTGTCTGTGAACCGACCTGTCACATAGACGATACCATACTGACAGGCAAGTTAGAACCACTGGCTGATCGAAGGGACTTTGGCTCCCTGTGTGTGTTCTACCGGCTGTACAATGGGAAGTGTTCTGAGGAATTATTTGATCTGGTGCCCACAGCACAATTCCGCCATCGCACCACCCGCCGTGGGCTGGGTACTCATCCCTATTACGTGGACCCTCTAGTGGTGTCCACGCGAAGATTCGAACGAACGTTTCGCGCTCGTACGATTCGGATGTGGAATGAGCTCCCAGCCACAGTGTTTCCTTTGGTCAATGACATGGGATCGTTCAAGAGGTATATTAGAGGTTTCCTTAGAGGCGGGCAACGCATTGGTAAGCACCCTTGGTGATGCTGATGTCCATAGGCGGCGGTGACCACTTTCCATCAGGTGGCCCGCATGCCTGTTTGTCTGCCGGATAACATAAAAAAAAAAAAAAAAAAGTTGTCATCAACCTCAAAACGCACCGACCTCGCCTTTCGATCATACAGTTGCTTCTGTTTTGATTGTGCTCTGGAAATATTTGTAATCACAGTATTAGTTAAAGCACGCATTTTTATTTATTTTTATTTTATTTATTTAACCATTTATTGTACACAAGATTTTTACAAAACTATATGACAGAATATATCAGACACAACAGGCCAACTTATTTCTATAAAGAAATTTCTTCCAGCAGGCCTACAGCAGAGAGATCGTGACAATTAAATGCAGTTAAGACGTGCACATTAGTAACAAAAATATATATATATATATAATGCTCAATTAATAAAAGCCTATACTATACACACATAAAAACATACATATATACCTACTTTAAAAACAAATACATATACATACATACATACATATACATACACACATACTTATACATACATATATTAGACAGATAGAGAAAGGTAGTGCTCTTTTACACGTTTCTTGAAGATGAAGATAGAAGTGCTATCCCGTATTTCATGCGGAAGAGCGTTCCACAATCTTGCCGCATGGACAGTGAATGAGTAGGAGAAGAAATCAGTGTGATGGGGAGGTATGTTTAATTTTGATTTAACGGAGGATCGACAGGGCTTGTCTTGCGATCGGGAAAATTGGAAACGTTCACGAAGGTATGAGGGAGCGGAGGGATTATAAAGGACGTTATAGAGGGTAGAAAGGATCCGAGCATTCCTGCGAAGCCGAATCGGGAGCCACTTGAGCTGTGTCCGGAAGCTTGAGATATGGTCGTATTTACGCAGACCAAAAATGAATCGTATGCATAAATTTTGTAGACGTTCAAGCTTGTTTAATAGCTCCTCAGTGGCATCCAGATAGCAGGAATCGGCGTAATCTAGGATAGGAAGGAGAAGGGTTTGAACGAGGGAAATTTTTGTTTTCAGGGGTAGAAAACGTTGGAAGCATTTAATTGAATGAAATGAATAATGAAGTTTCTTGCTAACCTCATTGACGTGAGAGACCCATGATAAGTTAGAGTCAAATATCACTCCGAGGTTTTTCGCAGATTTGCTGAGCGGAATAGGAACATCGTCAAAAAGTATCTGAGGAATGTTAGCATTGCCTTGCAGTTGTCTACACATGTAAGGTGTATTTTTATTACCTTCTGAGCAAAAGTTCCACAGTCATTGCCTACATAGTTCCGCAACTCCACGTCAGATGGCGTTAGTGGTTCTCTGCTGTAAACCATCATATACGGGGAAACTTTAGTAGATGCCTGAACACTGCTATTAAAGGCAAATACCCTTAAGGGTAAAACTGTGCACCAAACCCGCTGGTCTGTAGAAATCTACTTGGATAACATCGCTAGTAATGTCCTATTGAACCGTTCTACTAACCCGTTTACCTGAGGATGAAAAGCCGATGTATGAATCGATTTAGCACCGAATATTTCTAACGTTTCCTTCACCAAATGTGCCGTGAAAACACTACCACGATCCGAAACCACCTCCTTAACCTGACCGAAGCGACAGAAAACTTCTCGTACCAAGAAATCAGAAATCACTTCCGCCGTAACTCTGGGGACCGACTTACAAATGACGTATCTAGATACGTATTCAACTGCTACGATAATATACCTTTTCCCGAAAGCAGAGATACGTAGTGGACCCAACACATCTATACCAACTTTATCCATGAAACCGCAGAGGGGAATCGACTGCAATTCGACAAATTGATTAACCTTCTTCCTCTCCTGGCACGGGATACATGATCTCACGTAAACTTCAACCTCTTTTTCCGCATTCTGTATAAAATACCTATTTCGAAATTTCTTTGTCTTCGCAAGTCCTAAGTGTCCACCGGACCATGGATCATCATGTAATTCCAGCATAACATCATTAAAGAGCCCACGAGGCAAGACGATTACATCTCGTAGTGTGACACCACGACGCACCCGTTTACACAAGATATTATCTCGTAAAAAATAACCTTTAAACATATTGTTCGAACTTTCGCGAACCGACCGTGTCTGCCTAGCACAAAACTCATCACGAGCTTGGAACTCCCCCATCCTTATACTTGTAATGGTAAACACCTCTAATCCGTCCGGAGCTGGATTATCTTCCGCTAAAGGATTTTTACTAAAACAATCAGCGACGACATTATCACGACCCGCAAAATGAACCAAATCTAAATCCCGTTCTATATTAAATGACCTAACTACATCTCACTCCAATGTCTCCGCCGCCTGGGTGTCCAGTCTCTCGCTTTGCACCTGCGAAACACGACACGGGGAACTACGAATAGGGACATCATTACCCCATTCTCACGTCCGTAGTCACAATGCTCGACCGACTACTATCAAACGCTAATATATCTACAAGTTGATTTCACGTGATCCCTGACTCCTCTCGTTCCTGACTAGGCAAATTATCGCTCAACCAGGACAACTGCTTGTCCTCTGGAAACTGTGGAGAAATAACGGTATTTATTAACGTTGGAGATACGTCCCTTTCGTTTAAGGACGCACAATAAATATAATCAAATTGCTCCTGGTGCCCTAACGAATCTAGAGAACCCTGATAGAAATTCCCATTGTCATTACATACATTTCTACTCAATACAAAGTTTACGTGATGGTTCTTTCCCAACGTCACGCACTTTTGAGAAAAATCTATACTTGCCATATGGCGATATAAAAAATCTTGGACGATGATGACCTCACACCCTAGGTGTTCTACTACCACCAGAGGTAATACATACTCCCTATTATCTATCTGAACTATTTCGCTACATTTGCCCAAAATGTTAATTTTTGCTCCGTTTACGGCTTTGACATAGATGTCATTACAATTCATCGTATTTAAACCGATTCTATCAACAACACTTTTCGACACACAAGAAATAGATGCTCCTGTATCGACTAACGCAGGAATATCCTGGCTACTTCCAAATCTACACAAGATATATGGTCTGACCGTATTAAAATCATTCGAAAATGACTGCGACATCATGGGTGCGTTTTCCTCGGCGAATGCACCTCTCACATGATGTTGTGCCAAGTATTCTTGCTGCTCCTGGGGTTGCTGCTGTTAACGGCTATACGGCTGTTGCCGCGCAAAGTATCCCTGCCGTTGTGGCTGCTGCTGAGGCAGCTGCTGTTGGCGCGTATAAGATCTTAGTGGGTATCTTGGTACCCTCGGCGTTTGAGGTGTGCCGCTAAATACATTAGGTGGGGTTTGAAAAACTGGTGACCCCTGAACTGGACCGGGGGAATGGACCGGTACACTTTGATGAGCATCCATGGTATAGGGAAGGCTCGAAATCTCACTGTGGGATTCATTTCTGTTGGTTTCTGATATACCATAATCAATTGCTGTATGAAGGCCTTTAATTGCTCCTTGGATGTGATCAACGACGAGTTTATTTTATGGGCAAATTGGCCGCGAACCTTTTTCAAAAAACTATTGATGAATATTTTATCATAATCAATTTTCGCTTACGCTGCCATCTGTGAGAGATTATAATAAAATGACATCATATCCTCGCCCGGTAGATGCTGGCGAGAGTAAAATTGTTCCACATAATTTGTGGTGGGCGAGAATTCCGTTTCAAGGGCTACGATCAGGTCGTCAAATGTGAACATCTCATTCCTTTCTTCGTATTCACTCATGAACGCCGCCGCCGGGCCACCGAGATATGCCGGCAGCGTAGCGATCTTCTCATTTTCGTCTAGGCGTTTGATGATAAAATATCGCTTGATGCGCGATAAAAATTTCCTAACATCGCCATTCATGCCCGTGAATATCTCTTCTGCATTCATCATTAGTCCAATTACACCTTATTTTAATAAAGAAAGAAAATGAGAAACGATACGGAGGGTGACAGTCTTGGTGCGTGTCCGCTTGTGTCCACTTCGGTTATTATCCTTTTCCTTTCTATGTAGCCACTTCTCCTTAGGTCCTTTAAATCGTTTGTGGGCTTTTGTGTATTCCTTTTTCTCTGTTGTTGTGTCTAGATTTTTTCCTGTCCCCGGAAAAAATGACTCGATCTGACACGCTTGTCATTGACTTCTTCTTCTTTATTTTTCAATTCTCTCTGAAAATATAGTATTAGCGATATTGTGGACTCCGGCGCCTCCACCAAAATGTAACACTCGGGAATCTGGGGGTTTAAATAAAAACTAGTAACTCGAGATAGAAGTTATTGAAGTTTTATTTATGAAAGTAAACTGAAGAATGATATAAAATACAAAAAACATCTTACGTCTAATTCAAATGGAACCCATTTGAATTCCTGCCTAGCCAGTGCTATGTGCGCTCATAGAGACAGGCCAAAGACCCAAGTCCTGCTTGCTCCGAACTATCCAAGCTTACCGACCTCCTTCCTACATGTTTCAACCTGCTTCACTGATTAAAGCCCCGGCTGCCCTATGGGAGCAGCAACCTTACCCGGAAGCCTACTTAACCTAAAGCCCCTCCACCTGCATGAGGCCTCCGAACGCCTTCCTGTCTTGCCCTATGGGAGCCGCAACCGCACCTGGAAGCCTACTTAACCTAAAGCCCCTCCAGACATGAGGCCTCCAAACGCCTTCCTGTCTTGGGATCCGTCCTAACCTAGGGCCTGCCCGAGCACACATGCTATAACATAGCAGCCCAAATAGGCCAGGGCCTGTGCTAGGGCTAACTATTCCATTAAGACATAATTAGATGTCAGTTGGTCTACACGTTGATACTTGCTTCTGAGCTCTGTATCTGTGTATGTAGTTGGTAGGTATAGGTATTTACTATTTAGTTAACGCTAAGGTAAGTAATTAACAAAGTTAACGTAAAAGTTAGGCACATGTAACTAAATATAACAGAGTAACAGACCAGTAGAAACCCTTTATTATTATATACCCATATCAATCTTTAATAATGAAGCTACACTAACATGCTTATACCCGAAACTAATGCATAAATAGTTAATTAATAATATGGTTTGAATAAATGCTACAACATGTCGAAGTCCCTGATGCTTGAGTATTATTTGGGTTATATACATACATACATAAAGCTCACGCCCTAGTCCCACAGGTGGGGTAGGCAGAGACTATAGACCGCCACTTTGCAACAAGGGTTACAAGTTTAATTAATATAAAATTCTTGTCACACATCACTATTCTTTATCACATTGTGATAATAAAGAAATAAATTGTGCGCACGGATTAATACCAGTCCGTGCACATCCAAAAATTCTAAAAGCGTCCTTTAATGTTGCGGCTCCTCTTCTTTCTCCGGCCGTCGATCTGCGCTGTGAAATTAGAAATCAGTTGAGGTCATCCTGAGCCAGACGCCATTCGTTAACGCGATGTAAAACGACATCCGCGCCGTCTCTCGTACGTGTCAAGAAGCCACACCTCAGCCAACTCTGGAAAATGAATGGAAGCTGGACAATTAAGAATGTTTGTTAAACCTGTATGGTTTTATAGACCGTTACAAAGGTATAATAATATTATTATGCAGGTACAAATCAAAAAGTGATTTTCACTTGACCATCGTTTTTGGACATAGTACAAAATATAGCTTTTTCGTTACAGGTTTATTGCTCGTGTGCTTTGTTATTTTATTACATTATCAGTTTCCACGACTGTACATTATGATACAAGTCATAATCAAGTTCAAGTCAAGTTCAAGATGAAGTTAGGCGTCATCTTAACTTGTTCGCGTAACGACAGTACAATTTATCTGTCGGTATGACAAAGGAGAGTCGGTGTGCTAGTGGTTAAGGTATTCGACACGTAAGCGAGAAGTACCGGGTTCGAACCCATTGTTGCCATGTACCAATGACTCTTTTCTGAGTTATATACATTAGTTGAATGCTAGCCGATGCTCTTACGGTGAGGGAAAACATCGTGATGAAACCTGTACATTCAGGTGACTGAATGTGTAACGATGATCCAATATGGCCGGGTTCCCCTGGAACCTGGAACCGCGGTGGACAGGGTCACGGAGGTCAGATGACAGTCGCTCCACTGCAATTATCTGATCTGAAGAATCCTGGACTATGGTAAAGGACCTCCGGGCTCTCGTACGGGCCCTCCGGCACATTAATGCCAAGAAGTTCACGGACGAGCAACGACGACAAGTACGGCAATTTCGCGCATAATTATCTTTCAGACTTAAGTCAAGTGTGAAATGCTGCGCAGGGATTTTTATGTAATTTGGCAGTAATATATCTTATAGGCCGTGTGGTGTCCGGCAGAGTAGAATAGCACCAACCCCTTACATTCATGGGTGTCGTACAAGGCGACTAATGTTATCGAGGTAAAAGATCAAGAGTCTCCGTAGCCTGGAAAATGGGCAGCTGTCACTTCCAACAGTTGAGATGGCGGTCAAATGCCTAATACATGGTATGTGTGTGTATGTGTGTGTGTGTGTGTGTGTGTGAGAGAGAGACTGTCGTTCCCGTCTATCTTCCCTTAACCCCTCAACCCCGCATTCTAAAGCGTGAGAAAACTAACCATTGACCGAGATGACTAAGGAACAATATGCCTGCAGTGAAGGAAGGAAGTCAGCGCCATTTCTTAGTTAATTGCTGTCCCGAACCATCTCAATAAATTCTGTTTTTGACAATAGCCCACATGTGCGCAGCAACGTCGGTTAAAATCCCGAACAAGGTATTTCGAAAACGATACTTTGTTTTATTTGTTCTAAGGTATTCCCAAATTGCTAAAGCGATCACAATGCACCCCAATATAAAACTTGCCATTAAAGTTGCGTGTTATTATTTTGTCACCCGAACATGCGCATATAAACACGATATACGAATACTTTTCAAAATCACATACGTATAGTGATGTAGGTAATAACTAATCTACTGGAACGTACTTATGGCATATAAGGACCGTTACAATATCCGGCCCGATATATCCTGCGTAAGGTAAAAGCATTGAAAATACACAAACCTCGAATATCTACATGGAACTATGCAAACTTGACAAGCTAGATTTTGAAAGTATATTAAAAAGGTCCTCGGTGGCTAGCGAATGCGAAACATACAATTCGGAAGTAACACAAGCGTCAGGGGAAGATGTTCCCCTACAGGCGAACCAGGCGGTATGATCGTTGACAACCCTGGGCGATCGATACTAAGCAATGAAACAACACAAAATATTCCGGAGCATCTGAGGTCGCGCCTTGATGGAACGCAGCAAACGGAGCCACCGTTAGTAGGAAATGAAAGATGGAACCTCCCCTTAAGGGAAGCATCAAGTAGTTACGGGGTAAATAATGACAAAGAAATAGCTAAAATAATATATAACATACAAACGCACCACATCGATAAACCAAAATTTCAAAATAAGACGGAAATTTCAAGAGCCAGCCATCCAGTTACCTTCATTAAGCAACTAAGGTGTTACCTGAACAAAATACCAGCGGGAGGAAAGGAGATGGATATCATCTTTGACTGCCTGTTAGGGGAAGCTAGATATTGGGTAAGGATTTATAAAAAATCGAAACAATACTAGATGCGGCGGAATGTTTAAGAAATTTACATGAAATATCAAAGCACGAAAATAACCACAATCCGGCGACAATTAATCGAACCTCAACTAATCTAAAGAAACTACCAACGATGGAGGCGCCCTGAAAACGCGTCAACCAGACACACTGAACGGAGCCAGCCGGTTTTCACGGAAAAAAACACCAGTTGCGCTTTAGAATTAGAATAGCGATCGGAAGAGTTAAACTAATGGAAGCTGACACTTCCATCCCCGAGGCAGCTTCACCACTAGAGGAAAAATCATTACGAATAATGCTTTCAATGGGTTAGACGCCGGGTACACTATTAGGACTCAACAACCGCGGCTTAAAGAGACCAACCGTAGCTGATAAAGAGTGATAAAAGAGTTTTAGGGTATAACAGAAGGGAAGAATCGGACTTTATCGCAAAACTAACACAAATACTAGCAGTCAGGGACCTGTCGAACATTCCTTTAGAATTCCGTATTTGACGAGGGTAAAGTGAAAAGTTTCAAAAAGTTGAAAAAAGAAAAGAAAGCGACAATTTAAAGTCTGAAATAACTGTAAATTTGTTTGAATTTGAAGTACGAACATTAGTAGATACAGGGAGTGATATTACATGCATATCGAGCGAACTCTGGAACAATATTAGTGCTTACTGAAACAACATTCCTCTTATGCCTATTAAAGCTATTTAAATTAAAGGAGCTGTAGGACAAAATAGTAATAAGATAAACCATAGTGTTAGTCCATTACATTAGGGGAAGTGACTATAGAAACTGCATTTCTGATCGTGGAAAACCAATGATATTAAAATTTCATTGGATGCGAAATCATGGTGTCATAATTAATTTAAAAGATATCAATAAAGGAATACCTTTTTATAAGGAATCACAAGTAAATCAACGTAATAGATAAATTAACACATGTGGAAGATTTTGTAACATTAAAGGAGAGGGTGAAATGAAAGGTGGGTACGGATAAATACCAAATGTATGACAAGGTCTTGGGTGAATCCTCCATGCTATTTTTGACTCGATTGGGACGTGCCAATTGTTACCAGCACAAAATTGTAATGGAAAATAATCCCCCTATTATTAAAACGTTTTCGATCCGATCCCATACGCGTATCGGGCAAAATTAGAAAAAACGTTATGTAACATGGAAAGCATGGAAATTATCAGTAGGGCCGCCACTCCGTTTAGCAGTCCGCATACTTTCATCCTGAAAAAGGATGAGTCTATAAGGGCTTTATTTTTATTTTATTTTTACATGCGAAGGAGATAAATTAATTTATGGTAGCGGAGTCTGTGAAACCCCCAATCCAGTTGGATGTTATAAACGCATTCTACGGCGTCAACAACATTAGATCTTAATAATGCCTACTTCCAAATACCACTTTCTGTGGACAGTATTCACAGGGTTCACCTTTAACGGCAAGTGTATTATGTATAATGTAATGCTTAAAGATCTCGGTGAGTAGTTTCGTAGAGCAATTGACTTGATATTAAGGCCCGATGTCAGGGATTTCTGTGTTAATTACCTAGATGATGTAACAATCATCACAACTGGGGACTTAGAGCACCTACACATTGTACTCGGAAAATTGCAGGACGCCGGACTAACACGTAACTTGAAGAAATGCGACTTTTTGTGTAAAGAGGTTAAAATGTTGGAATTTATCATTTCCACTGATGGGATATTAGAGAATAGATCCAGATAACGACTTGCCCGAAGAATAAAGTTCGATGTGATTATAGGACAAAAACTAGATTTATAGTTTATATAGACATACAAACCGATATGTATTATTTTATGTTAAATTTTTTTAAATCTCATTTAGTTTCGGAAATATAGAATTGAATAAAGTCCGATGTGAAGGTTGCTCCGAAGTTAAACGAACGTAAGGCACATCGGACTCCTTGAGAGGCGCGGAGGCGGCGCGCGCGCGCTGCAGGCCGCGGCGCCCGTTAGTCAGTTCGGAATTTGTTGTCTGGAAAGTGGGTGTGTGGCTTATGTGTATGCGCTTCCGCCTCACTCTGTGTGTTTTCAGCGTTTGATTTTAAATAACTAACTTATATTGCTTAACTTATTACTAACAATGTCAAGATCGCGCAGAATACTGAATATGGTTAAAGAAGACGAGAATTATATCAAAATTCCAAATGACATTTCATCTGTTTCAATCAATGAATCCGAAATGCTGATAAGTGTTTATTTTCTATTAATGATATATGATATAAAACATCATAAATGCCATAATCAAAACGATAAGTCCCATTATTGCCGCGCTGTTACAGAATTCAGTAAATTGTTGAGTGATATTTACATAAGACGTTATGTGATGGAATAGTCATGTAATATTTTTATCGATTAAAAATTGAAATAATCTGACTGTCATTTATAATATTTTGTTGTTTTGCATTGTAGAGGAATATTGTTTAATAGTAGTTTTAGAAGGTTAATTTTGTCATCATTCGTTTTTTTATGGAAAGTAATGAGTCCGATATGAACATAGGACGTTGTTTTACGGAAATTTATGGGTGCTATATTATCATTGGACATTTTTGCTTGGATCATGATGTCATATAAGATTTTATTCGATTTCAATTACATTATATTTCAAGATATTTAAATATTTTTTTTGTCGTATTATGTAAATAACTACCTGGCCAACCGCAACAGCGTTAACTTGTTGTCCTACCCCTGTCTAATTCTAACTAAACCCTACAACATCCTACAACAACCCGACCCCTGCACTCCCACCTCTTTACTTACCCTACACCTACCCTATATCTACCCTAAACCTACCCTACACTCACCATACACCTACCCTGCATCTACCCTGCACCTACCCTACACCTACCCTATATCTACCCTAAACCTACCCTACACTCACCATACACCTACCCTGCATCTACCCTACACCTACTCTATATCTACCCTAAACCTACCCTACACTCACCATACACCTACCCTGCATCTACCCTGCACCTACCCTACACCTACCCTATATCTACCCTAAACCTACCCTACACTCACCATACACCTACCCTGCATCTACCCTGCACCTACCCTACACCTACCCTATATCTACCCTAAACCTACCCTACACTCACCATACACCTACCCTGCATCTACCCTGCACCTACCCTATATCTACCCTAAACCTACCCTACACTCACCATACACCTACCCTGCATCTACCCTGCACCTACCCTACACCTACCCTATATCTACCCTAAACCTACCCTACACTCACCATACACCTACCCTGCATCTACCCTGCACCTACCCTATATCTACCCTAAACCTACCCTACACTCACCATACACCTACCCTGCATCTACCCTGCACCTACCCTACACCTACCCTATATCTACCCTAAACCTACCCTACACTCACCATACACCTACCCTGCATCTACCCTGCACCTACCCTACACCTACCCTATATCTACCCTACACTCACCATACACCTACCCTGCATCTACCCTGCACCTACCCTACACCTACCCTATATCTACCCTACACTCACCATACACCTACCCTGCATCTACCCTGCACCTACCCTACACCTACCCTATATCTACCCTAAACTCACCATACACCTACCCTGCATCTACCCTGCACCTACCCTACACCTACCGTATACCTACCCTACACATACTCTACCCTTAACTACCTTTTTTATTATCTTTAAAATAATTCTACCTGTATTGTAAAAACAAACCTTCCGGAAGAAATTCTCATACGAACATACATACAGAGGGACAGACAGCGGGAAGCGTCTTTGTTTTATCATCATCACAGCCCATAAAAGTCCACTGCAGGACTAGAAGCCTATCCCACGAAAGGGGAGGTTATTGCCATAATATCTATGTTCGGCCGACGGGTTGGAGATCACAGTGTTACAAATATAACAATGGAAAACGCTGCTGCCCATTTTCCAGCCTACGGGAATCTTTTGCCTCGAAAATATTAGTCGCCTTATCATTATTATTATAGTCACGTCACACGAGTGTAAGGTGGTGAGTGCTATTCTACTCTGGGACACCACAGTGCAACACTTTGTTTTATACTATGTGTCTATAGAAGTGTTGTGTTGTGATTAAAAACTGTCCAATAAAAATGTTATGTAGACTTTTTCATAGGGTTTTCTAATTTTAATAATAACAGAAGAAGATTAGGGATCGGTGTCACAATTAAATATAAATAAATAAATAATCGTGGACAGATTCACACAGCGCCATCTAGCCCCAAACTAAGCAAAGCTTGTGCTAGATTACTAATATACTACTTAAATACTTTTTTTTTATATATATACTATATACATAGATACATAGAACACCCAGACCGGTAACAGAAATTAAAATTCATCATTTTAATTTCTGTCCGGCCGGGAATCGAACCCTGGACCTCTTGCGTGACAGACCACATGTTGACCACTGAGCCACTCACGTTGTTCCATTGCCTCTTGTAACTGAAGAAATAAGTGAGCAATTTATATATCTATGATTTAGGAGACGATTGTATTGCTAGCTCGAAGTCTAATGTCAATTTATGCAAAATATTTGAAGATAATTTACAAGGTGACTGTATTGCTAGCTCGAAGTCTAGTGCTAATTCATGTGTAATAATTATGACAAAGATTTGCGACACAACTGTATTGCTAGCTCGAAATCGAATTCCAATTCGATACAATCTATCACGCAAGTTAATAGTAATCAGCCGACACCGTTTTCAATAGAGGTTCCTACGAGGTATGAGTGTTCAGCCTGTATAGACATCTAGACATAGGGCCACTACACCTAATTCGAAATTGTCGATCCCAATACCAATTTTCGGATGGGATTTTTATGTACACTACTAAATATTTTTTTAATTTGGTCCCTAAACCAAGATATTCGTAATAATAGAAAATATACCTCCCTGTCGCTGATTTTAGATTATTGAAAAGAGTCTCGCTGTAAGAAGGTTGAAGTATGTCAAACAATGTTTATTAACACTCTTGGGCGACTGAATGTGTAACCATGATCCAATCGGGTCAGGTTTCCCTGGTTGCAGATGGCAGTCACTCCTCTGTAATTGCCTGAAATGACAAATCCTGGGTCAAGGTCAAGGCTGACACCGGGCCCTCGTGCACGAGAGCACAATCGGGAAATTATATATACCTATGATTAAATACATACAGCGCCATCCATCCCCAAAGTAAGCAAAGCGTGTGTTATTTTTATTTATTTTTTATTTTTCTTTATAAAGGAAAACAAACAGCTTACAATATTACTTACAATATAAGAGAATAATTCACACGTTAGCCAGTGAAGTTTCCAGAGGATAATTTTACGAAAGTGAATAAACTATTTTAAAATAATGACAATAACACAACCCCCACATAACGTGGGACAGTGCAAGGAGGAAGAAGAGAGAAACTAATGAAAATAACAGAATAAATGCTCAAACCAATGAGTTTCAATCTGGGCGATGACACCTACTGATTTTAGTCTCTATTATTAAACATAAATATTTGTTAACTACTTATATTTAACTCTTTACGGAAGCTCTATATCCACCATACTTTATATTGTTACGGGTTGTTCGTGTATATAGTTAAATAAAATAAATTGTACTACGTGAGAAAACCATTATAATCACTTATTCAGTAAATACTATGAATTAAACTACTCCCAACATGCAACAGCTTACAAACTATTCTAAGGTTCACTTAAAACTAAAAAGGGCGCCAGGAGAGTTTTTATTCTTGTTCGGAACTCTGCCTAAACCTCGGGTCTAGCTCAGCATAGCCGGGATGTTGATCATTAGGTTTTTAAACAATTTATCTCCAATAATAAAAGGGCGTGTCGTCAGGCTAAAACAAACATGTAAGTTGGATCAATTTAAAACCAGATTAAAATTAGCGAGACTGATTGATCTGGACGGACGCTAAATCTTAAATATCTAGGACTTTCCCCGTGATCCTTATGATTTCACTGACTATAAATCATTTATAAAATTGCAAAGCAATATAATTAGCAATATAATAGCAATGTAATTACAATACATCAAAGTGTTTGACAGGGACACTACGTAACAACGCCCAAGCAACGCCACAGGGTTGCTGGGGAACCGCGCTGCGTCATTGCGCGTGCAGCAAAGAAGCAGGCAAAACTGCACAAAGTATGGCAGCCATCAGTCAAGACGTTCGTTTAATTTTTATGAGCTTGAACAATTGTGTTGTGTTATATAGTGTTTGTGTTTTTATAGCATTTTTATCGTTAGTTTGGAATTAATTTTGTTTTTACCATATACCATAAGCTTACTCGTATGTCCCAGGACACACCGGTTTCCGATGGGTCGAGTAGTGCGCCTCCACCGGTCGATTGGATTCGGTGCCCCAGATGCCCCCAGCCCCATCTCTGTAGGGGTAGAGGGGTTTTAGTATTCATTTGGGTAAGTCACATAAAGTGCGTGGCGAAGTTACTACCTCCTCTGTCCCTTCTTCGACACCCGTCCCCTTAGCGGGAGCGGGTGTCGAACCTCAAACTTTCAGTTCCAATTATTAAAAGAATTCTCCGTGGTGCGAGAGTTTCCGTTGCCCAAACCCTCGCACAGGACATTATAAGGGTTACATCCAAAAATGATCAGCAGAGCTGGAAGCATCTACTTACTTTCGGCTTCAGAATTCTACATGTTGTAGATTCCAACAATACAAGTTACAAAAAATCGCTCACTACATATATAAAAGACAACTGTGCAAACCTCCTCTCCTTTGATTCAGCCAACTTATTAAGCCATCAACATAATTTCCGCCATAATTCTATCTATCAACATGTAGAAAACAAAATTAATGACTGTGATATCAAAGGGGCAGCCCGAATCCTATTTTCTAACGACTCTTTCGCCCCCGACACACCCGAGACCCTGGTCGGCCTCCGTAGTAAGCATCCTCAACCTTCGGTAGGCCTACTTTTACCTGACGCACCCGATGCTGCAGATTCATCTTTACAGGTTTCCGCCGATTCCGTCCGCCAAGCTGTTTTCGCCTTTCCGAACGTCTCGGCTGGAGGCATCGATGGCCTGACTCCGCAGCACCTAAAAGACCTGTTATGCTGTGGCGGAGAGGCTGGAAATATTCTTCTAGTTGCAATTACGGGGCTGGTGAACTTAATGTTGTCAGGCTCGGTAGAGCAGACCATAGTGAGTACCCTTTATGGGGCCAAATTGATTGCATTAAAAAAAAAGGACGGTGGCATTCGTCCCATTGCGGTTGGGACTACCTACCGTCGCCTGACGGCTAAGTTGTGTTGCAGGCTCTCCACCCCCAGTCTAACCGAGTAGTTCCAGCCTATCCAGCTCGGCTTTGGGTCTAAAGGTGGCTGCGAAGCCGCTGTGCATGCACTGATAACTTTTCTAGAAAGTAATAGTGGTGAAGTCCTACTGAAGGTTGACGTAAAAAATGCATTTAACTCCGTCGATAGAGGCGCTTTGCTGGCTCAAATTCGGTCCAAGCTGCCGGCCGCCTATAAGTTTCTGTGGCAATGCTACAAATAATCTAGCAATCTCATCTACAAGGGCCACCTTTTACAATCAGCGGTTGGCTGCCAGCAAGGCGACCCTCTGGGGCCGGCCATTTTTAGCCTCGCGATCCATCCCATACTCGAGAAGCTAAATTCAAAATTTAACGTGTGGTATTTAGACGACGGGACCCTAGGAGGGGATGCGAACACGGTTTTACAAGATCTTCAGCTCCTCATGCGAGAGTTCAGGGCCATTGGTTTGGATCTGAATCTCTCGAAGTGTGAGCTGTATATCTCGGAGTCTTGTCCGACGGCTGGTGCCGTTTCCACAGCTTTTGACGCCATTGCACCAAACACCTCTGTCGTCGACAAGTTGTCGCTTCATCTACTAGGGTCACCTCTTTTTGATGAGTCGGTCTTCATAAAGAAAATATTCAAAATTTCAATTCGGTTTTGGATCGCTTCCTCCAAATTAATAGCCACATGGCCTATGCCAAAATTCGGTTTTGCCTTTTTGTACCAAAATTCACGTATGTTTTGCGGTGTTGTCAGCTTTGGAAACATCCTGTCCTTCTAGAAGACCTTGACCACGCCGTGAAACATATCCTTATTTCAATTCTTAACATAAATCTCGACAATTCATCTTGGAATCAGGCATCGTTGCCTATCCGGTATGGAGGTCTAGGAGTTAGGAAAGTTTCAGGTGTGTCCCTGCCAGCTTTTCTGTCCTCAGTGCATAGTTCGCAGTCCCTAGTACAGAAATTATTATCTAAACTAGGGAATTTTACTGCGGCGTATTCTAACGAGGCCAAAAACGTTTGGCAGGTGGCTTGTCCAGAGGCCGAGCTCCCGACAAATTCCTGTTCCCAGCGGCTATGGGACGAGCCTCTCTGCAGGTTGGTGCGAAACAACTTTTTAAGCGCATCAACCAACTCTGCAGAGCGTGCTCGTCTGTTGGCTGCTGGTGAGTGGGAATCGGGTCTCTGGCTTCAGGTAATGCCCTCTAAAACTATTGGCACACTTCTCGACCGCACTACGTTTAGGATTGCCACGGCCCTGCGCCTTGGCGCGCCCTGCAGTGCTCCGCACCAGTGCCATTGTGGTCACCTTGTTGATCATCTTGGCCACCATGGCCTGTCGTGCAGCAGGAGTGCTGGGCGCTTTCCTCGGCACACGGACCTAAATGATATCATCCGCCGGGCCTTCACCTTCGCTGGAGCTTCCGCGGTACTGGAGCCAAGCGGTCTAGCTCGTAATGACGGTAGAAGGCCCGACGGGATGACACTCACGCCCTGGAAGCTGGGACGACCTTTGGTCTGGGACGCCACGTGTGTCGATACCCTCGCACAGTCCCCTCTTCCAGTAACTGCGTGTCATGTTGGGGCCGGTGCCGCCGCAGTTGAAAGCGGCGCAAATACGCGAGTCTTGGTGAGGACCACATATTTGTGCCATTTGGCGTGGAATCCCTTGGGCCGTGGGGACCAGGTGTACACTCTCTGTTTCGGGAGCTAGCTAAGCGCCTGGTCGATGTTACTAAAGACCAGAAGGTTGGCCTCTACTTCGAAAAGCGAATTAGCCTCGCCATTCAGCGGGGCAATGCGGCCAACCTTCTAGGCAGCATTCCTAATACCGTGGACCTGGGACAATTTTTTTATCTGTAAGTTTGTTTTTCTTAGTTTATTTAGTTACTTGTAAATTTGTAATTAGTAGTCTGTAGTTATTTATATAATTAAATTAAATTAAATTAAAAATCATTTATTTCAGACAATGTCCATACATTTAGGTCAATAATAGGTGATATATATAATAATGTCATAATGTAAAATTTAAAATAATCATTAAATAATAAAGATACATAATGTCAACTAAAAATTAACTGACTGTCCTGATCTCGTATCACGCATCTGCTCATTGTTCGTACCTAATAAGTTCACGCGGTTCCGTAGCAATCGTATCCGGTTGCTGGCTGAGGACAGTTGTCGCAGGGTGGCCCAGTAATTCGCCTTTGGTAAAATCACGCATCCTGCTGAATGATCTTCTCAGCTCGGCGTCGGACTGCGACTTGTTTGCGGACCGTTTGTGTGTTGTTTGTAAATTTATTTTAAGATTTTGTGAAAATTGCGATACATGAAAGTATTTGTAAATCATTATGATAAATTTGAATGTTGTGCACAGTGCTTTGGCTCGCTGTAATGCTGTTTACTTTCTGTAATAATAAATAAATAAATTATATTCGGCATGCTTTTCAATTATCTGGTTGATAGAATACAATTGGATGGTTGAAACCTGGGCGGAAGCCAGCCTGCTCGGGGGGTTGATGTTTATCTAGTGTTTAGCTATACGCTGTTCTTAGACTTTTATAAAAACTTTGTACAAATTAGAAATGAGGCTAATAGGACGGTAATTGTCAATGTTTGACTTGTCACCTTTTTTGTGGAGTAGTACAATAATGGAATTTTTCTTGGATATATTGATTTTATTACTTGCAGTTTTAATACTATTTTAAGAATATCGTAAAAAATTTGTACGTTTAATCATTTCTAAAGAGTTTAAAAGTTTGATCAAGAAACAACACCGAACGAAAAATAAAACTGGCTTTGGGGCTGCCGGCACGGGATCTGCTAGGTGTCAGGTCAAAAATGGCCTACTAATGTACAAATTTCCGGTTTAGAAGACGAAGTCATTTACATGGCTAGAGAATTGTTGAAATGTTTGATTTGAGAAATGCTACTGCTAGGTCGGTGATTACCAACATGAAGCAATACTTCGAAGTAATATCCTAAGGCTATGAAAAGAGGGTCCCCAAAATATCCTCTGAATTTCCCGAAATGAAAATATCCAGTTTTCAGGATCACAAATAAATGTATTTCAATGCTTCGTAAAACTAAGCGAAAAAACCATTGAAAATAAGCTGCTCTCGGTAAGTATTCCATTTATAATATAATTCGAACCGATAATATAAATTATGATAATGTCCCATGAAGTCTATCCCAATGTTTTTAGCCTATTCAAACAGTCAACTGACGTATCTAAAAGCTCTTTTATCTACACTCATAGCGTAATGTTCCAATAACATATTCGAAAACAGTCGTATAAGCATAAACTTTTTTAAATAAATTTTTAATTAAATCTAAATTTTACGCTACTCTATAAAATTTTAATAATTTACTTTATAGTACAGCATTTCCCATACTATTTTCATTACAGCTGTAACGTAAAATAACTTTTTAATCATTATGCATTACTTTTATTTTTTTTATTTATGTCCGGCGCCGGGACACGGCGAAATGTAGGTATACCTAAATGTCTTTAACAAATTCAAACTTTCCTGTTTATATTTGTGTTAATTATTTTCCGAATTTTTGTGCGGATACACGCTGCAGACTTCGCATGAAGATGTTTCCGTACCAACCCATGGCTTCGGGTTTCCAGTCAGCCCCCATGCAGAGGGGCCGAGGAGGTCGCCGACCTCGCGGTAATGGCGCGGAGGCGGCGGATTCGATAAGACTCGTGATGATGTCAGACTCGAGGAACACAGAACGAAAAAGAACAAAGAGGAGGAAAGCAAGATCGCAGATGCGATTGTAAAATTGAAATGTGGTGGCTTAGAAAGAATTATAAAAGAAGCCAAACCCTCCGAAAATACAGAGAATGGGCGAACGTCACTAGTGGAATCAATTGAACGTGTGTCAAATATATTATAAATTGTTTTTAAATAGTTCTGATGTTCCGAGTCTGCTTATTTTTATATTAGTGGTTCGCCCATAGGCCGGAATAATGAGGCACAAATGAAATTTTACCAAGGCGTGCGCAATGAATAGCCAAAATGTAAATATTATTGTTGGGTGATTTTCATATTGGGTAACAGGACGCCACGCCGCCGTTGTCGCCACAGCAACCGTTGCTTGGCTATACTGCCCTGCGCTCGCAGTAGTGCAGCAGCCAAGACAAACCGAGACGACGACTGTCATCAACAAAGCGCTGAAACTAAAAATACATATTTAGTAACACGAGTAATTATTATGGTGAAACGTATATGTGAAAATAAAAACATAATGTGGGTGTATTATGTGCGTGTGTCGTGCCTGTACATATAAAAAGAACTGAACTCGACTTTAAGTAAACGTTATTTTATATACATTTATTTTTATAGTTAACTATTATAACTATTACTATACAGGACCCTATATACATAGGATCGATGCCAACTCAAAACGATGACGATATTCGAGGAAATATTAGTGACGGAGTCCTAACTTTTCAGTGTCCCCTTTGCTCCCAGGCGCGCTTTTTCAATAGCAAACATGGTCTGAATATTCATATAGGAAAAAAACATAAGAAAAATCCATCCATTTCCATCCAGGTTTATCCATTGGTCGCGCGCAGCATTCCACCTGCTCAACACGGTTTCATGGGCAAGCGCTCAACTGTTACCAACTTAACGGAATTTGTTGACTCTGTTGCCGGCTTCATGGATGAGGGCCATCAGGTGGACGTCGTGTACACCGACTACTCTAAATGCTTTGACAGGCTTAATCATAATACGATTTTGTATAAACTTGAGCAAGTTGGTGTACACGGGGACCTACTTCGTTGGTTCGAATCCTATCTTCTAAACAGGAGCCAGGCTGTTCGGGTTGGGTGTTACCAGTCACGTTTTGCAGCCATCCCTTCTGGGGTGCCCCAGGGATCCCACCTGGGCCCCCTTCTTTTCAATGTTTGTTTGTTTGATTATACGTCCTGTTTTCGTTATGCTTATTTCCTGATGTATGCCGACGACACGAAGATCTTTATGCCAATTAAATGCCCCACAGATTGCTTCAGATTGCAGGAAGATCTAGACAGGGTGTCGGCATATTGTGAGCAGAACAGTCTGGATCTGAATGTAAACAAGTGTATGGTGATCACTTTTTCCCGTAAAAGAAAGCTTATACCAACATCGTATAGACTCAACAATGTCGTAATCAAACGCACTGAGCAGGTCAAAGATCTTGACATTGTACTGGACACGAAATTAACTTTCTGTGCCCATTATGAGTCCATTTTCACGAAATCAGTCAGAATGTTGGGCTTCATTTTTAGGACAGTTAAGCCCCTAAACTCAGCAGCTGCGTTTTAAGTCCTTTACTCTGCATATGTCAGGAGCGTTTTGGAGTACGCGTCTCCGGTCTGGTCGCCAATCTATGCTGTCCACCGTAATAGGCTAGAGTCAATACCATAATCTTTTGTTAATAAGCTAAACACCTTGTCGCGCACGGTGGCTGCAGATTATGTGGCGGGTATGGAAATACATAAATTGAGTTCATTGGAGGACAGGCGCCTCGTGGCTGTCTTAAGACTCCTACACGATTTAATTAATGGCGGAGTGGATAGTCTACAATTGTTGTCACGGGTGTTCCTGAGCGTGGGCTCGCCGCGCGGGCGCCGCGGTGGCCGCTGGCCGCGCCTGCTCGACCACCGCAGCGCGCGCAGCGGTTACGCTTTAGCTTCTCCGATTAACAGGGCCATAGACCTACACGAAGGACGCGTCTCCAACACTCTCGACGTTTTTCATTTGAGCCGTGCGCAATTTGCAAAGGGCGTTCTGGGATATCTCCGATCGCAGCGATGGGGCTTTTTTTTTATTTTTATTTTATTTACAACAACACACACACGCACGCACGCACGCACGCACGCACGCACGCACACGCACACGCACGCACACACACACACACACACACACACATACACACACACACACACGCACACACCAGTGTACATGTATTTCTTTGTTTTATTATTATTATTTTTTTGTTTGTATATATTGTATCTATCTGCAAAGCTGCTTAGGGGCTATATGTCAAAATTTTAAAATGCAGTTTTGTCATTGGCATTTCAACCGTTATGTGCTTGTGTTTTAAACGAATGTAACTGCTGTTAAACTGTGGAATGAACTAATAAACAAATAAATAAATTTCAATACCATCATCTTCATGTCCAGTTCAAAACAGCACCACTTCATCTCCTACTGTACATGACGAGCCCCTGTGGTCTTACCTAGCAGAACTGAAACAATCAGTTCCTGTTGTAAAAAGGGTATCACGGGGCGCTCGTATTGCTGTCGCACAAAATTTAACAAATATAATTAAAAACACAGTCAAAGAAAATTCAAAGCGCGCCTGGACCAAATTATTTACATTCCCTTTCGAAATTTTAAATGTCAACAAAGAAAATTCCTCGTCTCTAACAAATAAAATAAAACAAAATTGTAATATCACCAATAAAAGTTTTTTCAGGCCTAACCGCAGACATATTTTCAATAAAGAAAGAAAAGTTGAAGAAAAAGTCAGCGAAGGGGACATAAAGGGGGCTGCACAGCTTCTTTTCTCACAAGACTCCCTTGCCCCTGACTCCAGGGAAACTCTCGACGCGCTGAGAGAAAAGCACCCGTCCGCAACACAGTCCAACCTGACTGCCCCAGACCTTTCCTCCTCACCGCTACATGTGACGATGTTTTGTCGGCGGTGATGTCCTTTAAAAATGGCTCAGCCGGTGGCCTCGATGGACTTTCACCACAGCATCTAAAAGATCTGTTGTACAAGTCCTGCGGGGACGCCGGTCTCAGGCTTTTGGAGGAACTCACCGCCCTCATTAACGTCATGTTAGCGGGAAAGGTTAATGCTCAAATAATCGATATTTTATACGGGGCGAATATGTGCGCACTAATGAAAAAAGACGGTGGAGTCAGGCCGATTGCTGTAGGCACTACCATTCGGAGACTCGCCTCCAAAATTGGTTGTAAAAAATTGGCTCCCAAATTAACGTCTATTTTTCAGCCGATTCAGCTTGGTTTTGGAAGCAAAGGTGGCCGCAGTACACGCCTTGCGTACTTTTATAACCAACAACCAGGCTGAAGTCGTTCTGAAAGTAGACGTCAAAAATGCATTTAATTCGGTACATAGGGACACCTTACTTATAGAAATTAAAAAACAATGTCCGAACTTCTTCTCCGGAACTTTTTCCCTATATTTGGCAGTGTTATAATTCCCCTTCTAAATTGATGTACAAAAGCAATGTTTTGAACTCAGAAGTAGGGTGTCAGGGAGACCCACTCGGACCAGCTATATTTAGTTTGGCAATACAACCTATTATATCAAAATTAAAGTCAAAATTAAACGTATGGTACCTAGATGATGGGACACTTGGAGGTGGAGTTACAACAGTTTTAGATGATCTACAACTCATATCCTCTGAGTTTCAAAACATCAGCCTATCCTTAAATTTTTCAAAATACGAGCTTTATTTGGACCCAAATTTGATTAACAAACCTGAAATCATAACAAAATTTGACTCAAAAGCCCCAGGAATCAAAATTTTAAGTGAAGAAACTCTCCGTCTTCTAGGTGCCCCCATTTTGGACAAGTCTGTTAAGCCATTTTTACTTGAAAAACAATCAAAATTCCAAATTTATTGTGAAGAACTACTTAAAATAAAATCACACATGGCCCTATTTTTACTCCGTTTCTGCCTTTTCGTTCCGCAATTTACGTACTTTTTACGATGCAGTCCTATTTGGCAATTTGACAATTTAGTAATGACATTCGAACAATAATCTCCAAAATTCTAAATTTAGATCTTAATTCACGAGCATGGTCCCAGCTTCGCTACCAGCTCGTTTAGGCGGAATCGGAGTGCGCAAAATTTTAAGTATTTCTCTCCCGGCGAAAGTCTAGCGCAAGACTTCGTATTTCAGCCGTTTGGTGTGGAAACGTTGGGACCGTGGGGCCCAGGTGCGAGAAAGTTCTTTATAAAACTTTCAAAAAAATTTAATGACACCACTGGTGACCGGACAACGGGTTAGCATCGCTATTCAACGAGGCAACGCAGCCAGCTTTCTGGGCACCATTCCGGGGGGCAGCGGTGTGGACGACTTTTTTAATGTTTAGTATATATTTTATGTGTTAATGAATAGGTATATGTAGTGGTAGGTATATGTATACAGATATATTTGTATTGTAACTGTCAATGTTTTATTATTAAAGTTTATTTTATGAGACCATGCATTATTTTCCCGTTAAACAGAATATTTTTTCTAATTTATATGATTTGTGTTTGTGAATGTTTTTTTCTTATTTAAAGCAAATAAGTAGATAAATGTGAAAATAGTGAAGTGAATATCCTCGACGCGTAGGTACAAGTGACTCACTACTTCCAGCAAAGTTGAGAAAATTATAGGTACGAAATTTTAACATGAAAATATGAGTGTAGATAAAGTAGTGTATGCAACTGCATATAATTAGGTATTAAAACACTCGTGTCAAATTTAATACCCCCTTTTATGCCAGTTGCATAAACTACTACACTGGCCGCCGATTTTCGAAATAAAAAGAATTAGAAAGAGGATTTTATTTTTAAACCAAAAATTGTTTGTCCATAACGTTATTTTATGGAATAGCTGAAAAAACGTTATAAACAAAAACACTCCTTTTGGTTGCTGTTAAAAGTTGATATATTCGTTTTTATTTTTCGTTTTTGTACATTTATTTCTAGATTTATGAATTATGATTCTAAAGCCAATATGTCTACAGCACGTAAACTTGACTTATCATGCCTCAACAATGTGCAATTATCATGGTTCACGCCCGATGGAAGGCGAAGATACTACAGGCGACCTGGTTAACTATACATTAAATTCTGCTTCACGTAAGGTAGAGGCTGTAGTCTGTGTGGGCTGGTATCTCTTCAGAAGGTCACACAGAGCTAGTGGCTATAGAAAATAGCACCATGAGTAGGGAAAGATATGCTCAAGAGATCCATAATGAGCGTGCAGTATGTAGTAGTATGTAATAGATATGGGTGATGGATCGACGCTAATGCAGAAAAAAGGTTATCCACGCACCGCTTAGGTCGTGGAAGAGAACATTTAGGAGGTTGGTATCCGCTTAAAGGCATAGCTATCAAGAAGTCCTAATCTCAACCTTATCAAGCATGCTTGGGATGAGCTTGGGAGACTGGTTAGAAGCTGCAGACCTACCGGCCCTAAGACATGTCCCAATGGAAGAATTGGAAAATATTCCCCAACATCGCCTCCGAAACCTCGTCTTCCGTAAGCTAAACCAGCTCGAAGCTGTAATCAGAGCCCGACGAGGCAATACAGGTCATTTTAAATGTAAATAAAGCATAAAACATACTTATAAATGTGGTTTCCTTTTTTGCTAGTAAGTCAAAAATGTATATTTTTAGGCTTTTATCTTACTTTGAGTTAAAGACGTCACAAATGTATAATAAACTGTAGCTTCACAGAAAATTTTCGAAATTTTCTGTAACTCGTTTTTTATTTCAAAACTGTTTTACATACTTAACTACTACATACTTGTTACATGTTGTAATGCATGTGAGGCGAGCTGTTTGTGGAGCTAGTAAACAACACAAAAGTCGATGTAGTACTCATTTATTTGAGCGAATGCATGACGTTTTGTACTAAGTTTACAATGCTTACATACTACATAGACATTATATATCGTACCACCTTACACCTCCCCGGTACAAGAAAAAAAAATTAAAATAAGACAATTATTTTATAATTTTTTTAAATAAGCTTACAATAATAAACAAATGCTAAGATGAATAGTATGGCTTAGTTCGATTCTTAAGTACTAAAATATTTTTTCCATTAATTTCTAGTTCTACGTTAGGAGACATGTCTCTTATCACCTTATATGGGCCCAAATATAAACTATCTATCTTATTGCCTACTTCATTTTTTATTAAAACTAAGTCATTTGCCTGGTAACATGTAGGATTAAGCCTAATGTCGTATCTTGATTTCCTTGTATTCTTACTTTTTAGAAGATTGTTCCTGGCTTCTTTTTGAGAAGTCTGGATGCGATATTTTAACTCGCATGGGTAGTTGTCATAGTTATATAGTGGCTCAACATTGAAACCTAATAAATTACTTGGTAATACACACTTTCTACCATATACAAGTTCAAATGGAGTATATTTGGTTTCTGTATGCACAGACGTGTTAAAAGAAAAACTCCAGTACGGGAGCCAAGTACTCCACAATCCAGGATGATTGTCCGTTTGAATGTGTAGGAAAGCGGCTAAATGTTTGTGGGTATTTTTCAGCGAACCAATGGTTTGGTGGTGGTACGCTGTGGACGTAATTTGCTCTATATTTAACAATTTACTTACCTCTTTGAAAGAAACCTTGAAAAAAAAGAAACCTTCAGCTGCTCATGCACGGAAAGACATGTAGATGCATCAGCGTCACTCTCAGAAGAGCATGTAAAAAGCTATCATCAAAGGCAAGCGGACTATTCATATACCTAATATCCTTTTAGTAAATAAAATAATATTATATTTTTATGCGATACTATATAACTAATTGAATTAAATAACCTGTTAATATTAATTCATCACCATCACTTGCCTCAGCATGCTGAAGGAGTTGTTTGTAAAAATTAGGTAACAAAATAATTAATTGACGTAAGCAAAAAAAAAATTAGACAAATATGCAATAAATTAATGTCGGACACTTAGACAGGAATACAGGACAAAAAATAAAAACTACTTTAGCAATTACGATTCGCAATAAAAACGTATCAAATTACTTACCATAATTCCTTCTCTATAAGGTACATAGTTTGATGGCGTCGCTTACTTGCCGTCGCATGGCATAGATCTAAACGACTTTCCCAAATCAGCGTACGTGGCCCATATGTGCATAATAATATACATCTAGCTTAATGTTTTTATTGTCTGCTGATTTCTTACCAGTCATATTTTTAGTGTAGGTAGCTACCGACATGTTCAAGTAATTCACCTTTAAGAAAATATACGCTATTAACCTTTAATAACATAGTTCATGTCATTGAATAAAAAAATATTGAAATATCGGTAATAAGTATCAAGAACTTACGAGTCACGATTATATATTCATTTCAGTCATCTTGGCGTTAATGTCCCGGTTGTGCTCTCGAGAACGAGGGCCCGGGGTCCGCCTTGACCATGATCCAGGATTTGGCAGTTCAGGTAATTACAGTGGAGCGACTGCCATCTGACCTCCATGACCCTGCTACCAGGGGAACCTGACCAGATTGGATTATGGTTACACATCCAGTCGCCTGAATGTGCAGGTTTCATCACGATGTTTTCCCTCACCGTATATATTCATTTCAGTAATAGAACGTTAATTTTCACCTTAAAAATTATCTTATATTTATATTTAATATATTATTATATTATATCTTTTTTATTATCTCAACAATCAACAATCAAACTGTTTGTTATGACTTTTATGAATGACGTTCTATGACGTTTAAAATACTTGGCATAAGTTGCCATACAGAGATCTTTATTTTATTTTTTTAATAAGCGATTCGGACTTATCGTAGTCTTATTCTAGTTCCAGAGCGCCACATTTCCCACTGCAAAGATCCACTGACCAAATTATTATCTTTTCATAGACATGAGTTATATATAAGCCGTGTGGTGTCCGGCAGAGTGGAATAGCACCAACCCCTTACACTCGTGGGTGTCGTACAAGGCGACTGATGTTTTCGAGGCAAAAGATCAAGAGTCACCGTAGGCTGGAAAATGGGCAGCAGCGTTTTCCATTGTTATACTTATAACACTGCGATCTCCAACCCGCCTGCCAAGCGTGGAGATTATGGCAATAACCTCCCCTTTCGTGGGAGAGGCCCTTAAGTCCTGCAGTGGACTGTTATGGGCTGTGATGGTGGTGGTGGTGGTACCTATTAAATGTCAACAATGTAAATGTCGTATAAATAATTATGCTATTCTATTATTGCGCATTTAAATTTACTGTAATATATATATATATATATATATATATATATATATATATATTTACCATTAAATTTTTAAGCGCCACCTGATTAAGCTACTTTTAAGTAAGTAAACAACGGTTTTATAAAAGCTAGACTTGGATAAGCGAAATTTTTCCAACGTTTTTGAGAATTTCAGTGTGCAAAAAGAATGTGGCTAATGTTAAGTGTTTCTATGAATGAATCGTAGTGTGTGATTAGATATGCTCATTTTATATTTTTATTAGAGGTAATGTAATGGCGACACGGTTATGTTAATATATAAGCTCATACAGCGGTTTCCTTGGTTATTTCTCCATAATAGAGCATTATGTGCCAGTTTATGTTACTATTATTTGGTTAGAAGTGATCTAAAAAGAGCATATTTTGGATAACATTTCTATAATTACCCATCATAATGCTGTTGAACAGCCTATTAGGATTATATTTAATACACGAAAATCAAAGTATTTCCAATTATTGGAGATTTGGAGGTTTAAGCGGTTAATATTTCATTACATGTACGTATATTGCTTTGTTTCAGAGGGCGGCATGAAATATAATAATATGAATATGTGTAGTTTGTCCATACTCTCTGCCTACCCCACCTGAGGGACACAGGCGTGAGCTTTATGTATGTATGTAAAAAAAAAAAAAAAAAAAAAATTCGTGGACAAATTCACACAGCGCCATCTAGCCCCAAACTAAGCAAAGCTTGTGCTATGTGTGCTAGATAACTGATAAACTACTTAAATACCTTCAAAGCTGGCGCAACAGTCACTGCACCCGGAAATCGTCTAACACGCTAACACTTAAAAAGACCAATATTTTTGAGGAGCACTACAAAAACTGTATATTTTTTGTAAATAATTATTTTTATAATTCCGTATCAATAAAGAATATCGATACTTAGTTTGTTACTGTTTTTATTTATTTTATTCTACAAAAAATCTTATTTTATGAAGATCAATACAAAGGAGACTGGGCAAAAGTGGTCTATGAACCAGCAGCAATATGGTGATGACCTATGGGTTAGGGTGCCTCAGCTGCATAAATGTACAAAAGGACATCAAAATCGGTTCCGGCAGTTTCGAGAAAAAACCATTCATTTGTCACATTTGTATGGCAAGTGCAGTATTCTTTAAACCAGCAGCGATATGGTTACAAGATATAGATGGAGCACCTTTAGCTGTGCTTTTATGCTACACGATATCAAAATCGGACGTGGCAGTTTCAAGAAAAATGCATGAGTTTTTCACATTTGTATGACGAGTGCCGTATTCGTTGAACCAGCAGCGACATGGTTACGGAGTACAGGTAGAGCATCTTTAACTGTGTTCTTATGCTGCATGACATCAAAATCGGCCCCGACTGTAAGCATACCGCTATTGGTTCATAGTTTAGGGTACTTCCCATACAAAATGCTCCAATTAAATTTTTTTTTTTTTTCAGGTCTGCTGATCGGATTTTGATGCCCTTCTCTATAAGGATGTTTTTGAGGGTGCTAAACGTAAATACTATAATGATGTCGTTATTTGGCCATAGTCTACTGTCCCTACATAAGTAAGTACCCAGTCTCCAGTCCAGTTATTCTATTTAATAACTTAAGAAAATTAATTTAATAAAAGTTGTTAATGTTAAGGTCATAATTCATAAGTTAAAAAACAAGAACCTTTTAGCTATATTTCAGATTACAATGTACGGAATCCTCTCAACCGTAAAACTTTGACTCGTACTTGAACTTTGGACGATTCGAAGCCTTATAACTTTTCACAGTTATTTTTTGTGTAAAAATCTTTAATTCATGTTTCTTAACTTAAATACGTATCCTCTATTTCGTTGTAAGAGCTTAGTTGTTTAAGTTATGCAGCGTTCTGCTTTGCAAAATCTTACAAAGAACAAATATTCTGCTACTGAACAACTGGTTTTGATATGAAATGCAATAAAGCGTAAAGAGTTTAGGAAATAAGTTATTCAGCACAAAGCAGTATATTGAAAACTGATACCAAAGTTATGCAGGGAAATGTTGCCACACCAGCAACTATGCAGCTTTCAGCGGTTTCGTCTGCCTAAAACTGAATAGCGTATCTCTAATAATTATGCTCATGACGTAAATTAAGATTTAAAAAAGAAAAACAGTACTATACAAAAATTATTAAGCTTAAAGTGTTATAAGAGCCCAAAAACCATTCAATACAGCCCTTGGCTATCTCGTCAGCTTTAATACCCATGCAACAAAGCTTGAAACTGATTACTAGTGAATTTTTGAACTGTTATCTGGCCTATATGTTGCTTGGGCAGTAGTTTTTGTGTGAAGGAGTAACAAAAATCCAAAAATCCATCCTTACAAACTTTCACATTTATAATATTTGTAGGAAGTACGATACGCAGTTTAGAACAATCGCTGGAATAAAGTCTGATGCTCCAAACTCACATAGTTCACTGGGCACGCATTTCAAGCTATAGCATAGTGGGAATGACGCGTTCTTCATCGTCATAATAATATCAGCCTCAGCATGTCTACCTATGTCTATATCTTAAATACGAAGCCAGTAGCTACAAGCACACAAGCCACCACCGATGTAATGGGTACCACGATGCTCAGATACCTGGCGACAATGGTTGCACTGTGGTGAAGCTATAAGGAATCAGCTTAGACAAATTTCCACTTTGACATCTTCAGTATTTGGTTGCTCGACTAATCTTTTTCAGACGGAATTAGGCCATTTCCACTAATTACACCAAGCTCAAGTTTTTTCCTCTTCAGCACGAAAAGGAAGCTTTTGGTACATAAAAACCCCACAGGAAAATCAATTAACAATAAAAAATCATATCATTCACTCAGATTTCGAATTACTTTCATTCATGCTCGCAGAAAAGAGATTTTGCTGCGACGTTACACAGAGACTTCTTCCACTTCGTGTAACTAAAATAACGTTGCTCATTTTTTAATAAACAATTATTTACATGTACAAGAATTTCACGCAAAAGATGGCCCCAACTTACATAAGTTGATTCTTGGAGACGCGATGGAGTGCCAGATGAGCCTGAGGTTGGTCACAACCATCCGACCCTTGGTGCCGCTGTTCCCTTTGGTGTCCTCTATCGGCTCGATCCTGTCGAATATTTTCTCGCCACTCCGTAGTTTCAAGTATCTGAAAAGAGAAACTGTCAATAAAGATGACAATTAAGTCCAAAAGCGACAGGTAAGTACTGACAAAATGTTCCGACTGAAACCCCGTTTAATAAAGGCGACGAAAATCGGCCAAGTGGTTTTTGGGCTATAATTAACATCCATACAAACATACATACCCACATACATACAAACATACCGTTATACCTTTCTCCCGCAAGAGTAGGCAGAGACGGCATTGTTCTACTTGCTGCGGTCCTGACAAATCTCTGTCGCTTCTTCCACGTTTATCAACCTTACATAGACTGTTAACTTTATTATAGGGGGACCAGGGATTTACGTTACTTTGACAGGTTGCGGAAAAATGAGTATACTAAAGTTATTTTACTGGCAATAATATACGAAAAAGAAGGAAATATTCCTCGACGTTATCAAATAGCCTAAAGCCTTTACCACCGTCTTCGTCATTGTATACCTTTTAAAATTAGCCGATTTAAACAAGAAACAAAGGAATAACTATTGTGACAATGTCACTACGAAAGCGTCAAATAAGTTCTTAGGGATTCAAAGTGGGATGTTTGCAATGAAACCACAAGCGTTACGTTCGACAGCTGATTTATTACTAGCATTGACGCGTAGGTAGGTACATATACACCAATTCTCCCTTCTTAATTCTTTATCCTAAAACAACAAAATGGTAACATTAATTAAAAATGCTTACAACGAATATACTTATTTCTAGGTCTTAATTGCATTTTACGATGTACAGGCTCTGATGGAGCTGGTGATTGTACAATAATATGTGGGTCACTAGTGGGAATCACGGGACCAATTACAACAGCGCCGGGCCCGCTTGATTCTAACCCTTCCGAACCACCGTCTCCCGCCTCCGTCCAGTCCTCTTCATCGGAGTTGGTATTTGCGACTGAAACGACGGGCAAAGACGTAGAAGGCGGATCTGGCGACGATAGTGACGACTGAAGGTTCCGTGGATTGACACTTGGTTCCACTCTGCCCCCACTATCATCTCCTTGCTTTACCATTGACAGATCATCAGTATATTTTATTATTTGATCTAGATGCCTTCTACAAGTAGTATTATAATTATTTACATATAGCTCATACATTCTGTTACCTATTTTTTTTAACACTGTTCCTAAAACCCATTTATCTTTTCTTGCTATAAACCATTTAAGAAAAACATAATCTCCAATTTTAAAATCTCTATTTGAATTAATTTTTGAATAATTTAATGTTGTACTTTGCTTAATTGTACGATGTGGCAGAATTAAATCCAATTTACAGCGTAAGTCACGGCCTAGCATTAGTTTTGCTGGCGATACACCCGTAGCACAATGGACAGTATTACGGTAATTGAACAAAAACTCCCACAATTTCTCATGAACTTCATTAGCGTTAATTTTTTCATTCAAAATACATTTTATCATTTTTTTGCAAGTTTTTACACAATTTTCGGCCTGCCCATTGCTCGCTGGGTGATATATCGGTGGCGTCATATAACGGATTCCATTAGTTGTACAAAATAGCTTAAATTCTAGTGAATTTATTTTGACATCATTATCTGACACTATAACAAGTGGCAGACCAAAACTACTAAACAAAAATTGTAGCTTGTTTATCAGTGCTCGACTCGAGGTACCCCGGTCCATATGAATGCATTCAGCCCATTTACTAAACGCGTCGACCACAATAAGGTACGTACGTTGGGCTATCTCCATGTAGTCGATGTGCAACCTGTGCCAGGCGGCATCGGGGCGCGGCCAGGGCGCGGGCGGCGCGCGCGGCGGCGCGCGCGGCGGCGCACTGCGAGTGGCCGCGCACGCGCCGCACGAGCCCACGCACCGCTCGATGTCCGCATCGATACCTGGCCACCACATTCTGCCGCGCGCGTTGCTCTTACATTTAACTATACCTAAATGCGTCGAATGTAGTACCTTTAATAATTTTTCGCGGTATTCATTAGGTATTATTACCCGATGGCCCCTGAATAAACACCCGTCATCTATTTCTAAATCGGATTTACATTTGAAATATGGTGATATAGATGGACATAATACCTTGCGTGGCCAACCATATTTCATATAATTAATTACGGTTTGTAATGTTTTATCCCTAGATGTAGCAACCCTAATATCTGAAAAAGTAATAGGCGATATGTTTTCATTTAAATATTTTAGGAAAGACAAATCCTGTTCGTATTTTTCTGGCATGTCTTTAGATAAGGGGGCACGCGAAAAATAATCTGCCACCAAATTATTTTTACTATTAATATATTGCACAGTATAATTGTACGCCGACAATATAATTGCGTATCTTTGCAATCTTGACGCAGCCATTACTGATATCCCTACTTTTTTTCCAAATATTGATAAAAGTGGCCGATGATCCGTTTTCAATATAAATGGTTCCTGCCTCCCATACAAATATTGATGGAACTTTTTTACGCCAAACACAATTGCAGTTGCCTCTTTCTGTATTTGGCTATAATTCCTCTCGCTCTTGGAAAGCGTCCTCGAGGCGAAAGCGAGCGGCCGCTCCCGGCCGTCGGCGCCGAGCTGGCCGAGGACGGCCCCGAGCCCGCCGGGCGCGGCGTCGACGCACAGCATCAGCTGCGCGTTCGGCTCGAAGTGAGTCAACACCCTGTCTGACGCGAGCTCGCGCTTAATACTTTCGAACGCCCTTTGTTGCCTATCGCTCCATACCCACTGCGTCTCGTTACGTAATAATTCATGCATTGGATGCAAAATTGACGAAGCGTTCGGTATAAAAGCCCTATAATAATTAACAACTCCTAAAAACCGTTTTATTTCGGTTATATTTGTGGGCCTAGGTGCATTAATTATAGCCTCAATTTTATCTGGACATGTTTGGAGGCCATTTTTACTTATTACATAACCTAAGTAGGTAACACTTTCGCAAAAAAATTCACATTTTTCCTTTTGCAATCGTAAACCCGCCTCACTAAATCTATGCAACACCTGTCTTAATCTGTTCAGATGAATTTCCTTGGTGGGGCCGGTTACACAAACGTCATCTAACCAACAGCTGACTCCGTCTATACCTACCAGTAGGGACTCCATAGACCGCTGAAAAATGGCAGGCGCATTGGCTAGACCATAGACCAATCGAGTATATCTATATAGGCCTTTATGTGTACTAATAGTTGTATACAACTGCGATGACTCTGTTAGTTCAAACTGATTGTAAGCATTACTCAGATCTAACTTTGAAAAGTGTTGACCACCACCTAACTTTGCAAAAACCTCTTCTATTCGCGGAAGTGGGTACTTATAAATTTTTAAATCTTTGTTTAATGTTACCGAAAAATCACCTGCAACTCTCACTTTTCCGTTTTCTTTCAAAACGGGTACAATACGAGTGCCATACTCCGAATAATTCACAGGAACAAGTACACCTAAACCTACCAACTTGTTGATTTCGTCCTCCACCCTAGACTTTAACGCGAAAGGAACTGTGCGAGGTTTAAAAAATTTTGGTGATGTACCCTCTTTCAATTGTAAAGAAACTTTGAATTTATTAAACTTTTCTAAGTCGTCAGTATCAACAGATCCTTATTACAATAGTCGTTAAATATCTAAAGCAAAAGAAAATGTACAGAAAGAAAAAGAACAATTTCCTGTTTGAGGCATTACTCCCAGACAATGATAACAAGGAAGATCCAGTGCTAGGTTATTAAAGGGTATTTGAAGAGAACCAAACCAGGAACCTGTCTCTTATAAGTGCCCTTTACATATACACCGGGACACCACCACATGGATATGGAACACGAGCTCCTAAAGTTGCTGTCAACTGCTGACAGTCAA
This sequence comes from Blastobasis adustella, assembly GCA_907269095.1. NCBI lineage: Eukaryota > Metazoa > Arthropoda > Insecta > Lepidoptera > Blastobasidae > Blastobasis > Blastobasis adustella. The sequence goes on along the minus strand of OU026114.1, from coordinate 2,589,501 downwards.
CAGAGCAGAGGAATACAACAGGAAGAAAAATGGGAGGACCATAAACATAGGGGGAGCTGAGGTAGCCCGCTTAAATTGGGAAAAAAGAGATGAAGGATTTCCTCATTCACTTGTACATGGGAACTACATAACATCATTTGTGAGAGAGTGTGTTGGGAACTTTTTATTAAAATACCACACCCTTGTGGACAGTGCTGTTGATCAAACCATGCAGGAGGTTACACTTTCTAGTTCGGATGTACTGGCTAAAGGAAGGCAAACTTTTTGCCCATTCCAAGAACAAAGTGTAACTGCTGCGCAAGCCTATGAAAATGCTTATAATTTTTTTGAGTCAAATGGAGTTACAGACTGCCATAGTTTAATAGGATGGGTGGGAACGATGGGATGTTTCGAAAAAGAGAATCTGAACAACTTCAAAGTAATTGAAAAGGAAATTACTACTGCTATTTTTGATTCTATAACAAAACAAAAGACTACAGTGAAGAAAAGAAAACTGGTTGCTCGGAATGTCACTACACAAAATGTGGATGAGACTAGGACGAGAATGCAGGAGTTGGTATGTAGGTTTGCTTCTTATATCAAACATAAAGAGCGGGGAAAGAAAGATAGAAGAGCAATAGCCTCAGGAACTATGTTTCTAAGAGCGTTCTTACACATTATGGAACTAAATTCATTAAAATTGTCTGAGCACTTGCCAGGTTCCACAATCTCTGTTGGTGGAGAGGAGAAGAAAGCTAAGATAACTAACAATTTAGAAGAGTGCATGCTAAGTAACGGCATTGCAACCCACATATGTCAAGGGACAGAAGATGCTACAAAATGGAACGAATGCTTGACACCAGGAATTTTTGCACTTGTCCATTACTATTTATATGACACAGATACAAGAATAAAATTAGGCCTTCCAAAACCCTCAGAATATGGTAGGTTATTTCAGAAGATTTGTATAGTGGGGCATCTAATGCAAGCTTGGAAAGAGATACAGTTAGGTCCAGGGGTCATGGTAGAAAATGAAACTCATTACTCACGGATTGAATGGAAAAAAGAATATAAAGAATCAATGAATGAAGAGACCAAGGAATGGTTTGAAAAGCTTGAAGCCAGAATATCCAAGTGTGGCAGGTTTGTAAGAGCAAGCCCTGGTATGTTGATGGGCATGTTAAATGCTGTTTCTACCATTGTTGGACTTCTACCAGGCAATATGAATTGTGAAAGCAACAGAATGAGAGTGATATGTATGAGATCTAGTGATGATTCAACTACCAAATATTTGGCCGACAGCCCGGAAGACAACAAAAGGTGTGTGATCATCAACAAACAAAATTTGTCACTGGCAGGAATCAACCTGAGCCCAGATAAAACATTCTTTTTCCCTGAGAATATAGGAGAGTACACATCTTGGTATTTTTATTCCAAGTTTGTTTCACAATATGGAACAGAGGTGCCTAGTATCAGACCTCAAGGAAAGAACCCTTCAGATGATCTTTATTTTGTGGCTAAAAGTACATCAACAGCAATGCAAACCCTTACAATCAATCACATGGGTGCCGCTATTAGATTGAGACTAGGTGTTTCAGCCTGTAAGAGGCTCTGGAGAATGAAAGAAACAGGAACCAACCAAAGACATGGCGTATCATTAGAAGTCCAACTAATTGAAGATGGTGGGAAAAACCTATGGAACTGTGTCAATTGTCATTTGAGTGAGATTGGGATGAAAAGAAGGTTGGTGACTACCGAAGAAGAGAAAAATTATTTTTATAAGATCATGAACCCTGATTCTCCATTCATTGATGACCCTGAGGAAGAAATGACTTTCTCAAAGGAACATGGCAAGCTAATATTAGATATAGTGGATGCTCCAAGAAATGTTTTTACTTATACCAAAAGATCGAATAGGACCTTCAGAGAAAAAAAGAAGAAAGGACAAGCTGAGAAAGAAAAAAGTAATGCGGCAGTTTTGAAAATTATACAATTACTTGACCCCACTGTTTACTTAGAGTATCCTAAATCCTCTTGTAATTTGAAGGACCATTTGAAAGCTATCATGGAAGTGGTAAAGCAAGACATCTCACTAACCCCTGATGAAGAGGAGAGATATAAAGATGCTTTGAGGGTGTTATCTACTGGTATAGCCATCGAGAGGGATGAAGGGCCTGGATTCGAGGAATTTGATGAGGAATAAATTGCTGTTTTTAATATTTACTTTGTTCACATTTTATGTATTTTAATGAAAAAAAAAAAAAAAAATTAAAATAAAAAAAGAAATCCCATCCTCGTCGCCACTGGGATGTTTGCAATGAAACCACAAGCGTTACGTTCGACAGCTGATTTATTACTAGCATTGACGCGTAGGTAGGTACATATACACCACAAAGACTAAAAAAAGTATCGATATCGATCGGTACAATGTAATTTTAATATTTTTGTCGATAACCAGAAAAGGTACGGTTTACTGCTTCATTTCGAATGTCATGTGCTCGATGGATGGTATAACAAAGTCTATAGCACCGATGTACCTACACAATTTTGACAAGTTATTATATTATCATTGTGAGGGATACCGCGAAAAAGGTCGAGGGGGCTCGCCTGCGCTGGTATTTATTTATTTATTTAGGACAACCAACAAGACTTTGGTCCTTCGAGCATACGTTAAGCGGGATCATTACGCGAGTGCAGTGAACTTGTGAACTGTAATTGTGTCAGTGTTTCCGGCTTAGCGACCACGTGGATTTTACAACCCATCCTGAATCACCACAGCGCACAGGGGTAGCAGCAAGGCAAACGGTCAAATCATTATCAGGCTCCTGTGCAAATCATCTTATCAAGTAAGAATTTTCCAATTTATCTAAAGATGTCCAGCATCAACGATATCTTAGCAACTCAAGAACAAATTATCAATGCTATAGAGCAGACATACAGGAATTTTAAGAAGGATAGTGCCGAGAGGAAAACTGCCGACTATATTCGCCGTTTAGTCGACAACTTAGATGCCTATTGGACTGAATTCCATTCCAATCACAGCAAAGTAATGTCCTTTGAGGACAAATCTAATATATATTTTACAAAGGATTTGTACGATCAATCAAAATCAAACTATTATCGGTATCGCGAAATCATTGCAGCTTATCAACCGACTGAAAGGCCGCGTACTCCTGTGCTGAAGCCTCCTACGTTCCTGCCTAGCCAGGGTACGTCGCAACAGCCTTCGGAGTCGAAAGCATCTAGTAGTAAGAATGATGAAATGCTTCGGAGGCAGGCCAGTAATTTTAAAGCATTTAGAAGGTCTGTGGCTAACTTAAACTTGGATCTTGTCTCCGAAAAGTGGCAGTTTGAAGATCTGTTAACCACTTTGCAATCACGATGGTCAGCGATAGACTCATTACATTGGGAGTTAGATTCGGAACTGGTCATTCCTAATCAACTATATGAAAATGAATTTTCGGAGTACGAGGAGCAATATAATAAAATTAAAATAGCTATCAATAGAAAGATGTGGTCAGTGACTCACCGGGAGAAATCCACCCCTGTGATGGAAATGGCAACATTTACTGGTACCTACTCGCAATGGTCATCGTTCAAAGATCTTTTTACAGAAATTGTTCATAATAATATATCAATGTCAAAGGCTCAAAAAATGCAATTTCTGAAAAGCAAAGTGAGGGGTGAGGCAGAGCGGTTAATTCAACATCTCCCTATCAGCTCTGATAACTACACAGTGTGTTGGGACATTTTATGTCATAGGTATGATAATAAAAAGTTAATTTTTACCACCCATGCTAACACTTTATTGAATATTCCTGCAACGCAACAACAATCATTTCAACATTTAAAGCGTCTCCATGATACAGCCAAGGAGTGTTTAAATGCCATAAAAAATCTAGGAATAGATATAACATCGTGGGATCCTTTAATTGTGCATATCCTCGCACAAAAAATAGACAGCGACACCTATCAAGATTATGTCCAATCTTTGCAACAACCCAGGGATTTGCCTAAATTAAAGGAATTTTTAAACTTCATGGAAGTCAAGTTTACGGCGTTGGAGACTTCTCGCAGGAAGCCTGACCAGTCATATCAAGCAAAAGCGGCACATAACAACCAAACAAACATCAACAACACATCATCATCGAACTATCAATCAAAATCAAGCTATCATAAAAATGCCTTTGCCACCAGTTCCCAAGGGAATCTATCATCAGATAAGACAAAATGTCCTATCTGTGGAGACGATCATGCCATCTTTCACTGCCCAAAATTTAAAGATATGACCAATTACATGAAAAGAAATATCGTCGCAAAATTAAATCTGTGCCCTAATTGCCTTTATGATCATCATGGAAAGAAGTGTTTTTCCACAAAACGGTGCCGTGTGTGCAATAATGCACACAATTCATTATTACATGACGCAGTTGCAAGCAATCCGACACCCCCACGTCCGGTCCGAGCGGGGCCGACGACCTCGCCGTTCGCCGCCGCGCAGGGCGCCGCGGCCGCCCCGCCGAGACCGCCAACTCAGCACAGCCAAAGCAACGTGTCGCTGCAAGAGGAACCATCAGAGGTTCTATTAACCACAGCAATGATCAACGTCAAAGCCGCGGATGGGACCTACTACAAGTTGCGAGCGCTGCTGGACCAAGGATCGCAAACATCATTGATCACCGAAAACGCCGCCCAGCTTTTGAAATTGCCAAGACAACGCTGCAGCGGTGTGATCACGGGCGTCGGAGCCAAAGAGAGTAATTGCAAAGGAGTTATCAAGATAAGGTGCGAGTCATTGCGTCATGACTATACATTTGACACGAATGTATTTATCATAAAAAATCTTGTTAAACATCTACCAAGCGCTACTTTTACGAAACCAAATTGGTCTTATTTGGAGCAAATTCCACTAGCGGATCCGGAATTTTATATCAGTCGTCCCATTGATATCTTACTAGGGGCTGACATTTATTCTAATATCTTAATGGATGGTATTTGCAGAGCAAGCAGGAACTTACCAACAGCGCAACAAACACAGATTGGATGGATTCTAAGCGGTAATATGAAGGAAAGCTACCATTGCAACGTGGTGATTAACCAGTTAGAAGAGATCAAGAATTTTTGGGAAACGGAAGAAGTATCAGACGAATCAAAGTTATCATTGGAAGATGAAAAATGCATTGAGTTTTTTAAATCAACAACGACAAGACGAAGCGACGGCTCTTACGAAGTTAGACTACCACTAAAACCAGATTATCAAGAAAAAATAGGCGAATCAAGATCAAAATCAATTGCCCGACTTTATCAAATTGAAAGAAAGTTAAGTAGAGACGTAAATGTAGCCAACATGTATAAATCATTTATAAGCGAATATTTTGAAATGGGACATATGAAGCGCGCGGACGACGACCGTAACACGAAACCTCACTGCTATTTACCGCATCATTGCGTATTAAGAGCCGACTCCACCACGACGAAGTTGAGAGTTGTATTCGACGGATCTAGCCCAACATCATCGGGTTCAAGTTTGAATGACGTCATGTACAAGGGGCCCAATTTACAGCAGGACCTTCAAAGCCTTTTAATTAAATGGAGACAGTATAAATACGGTTTCACCGCGGACATTGAAAAAATGTACCGCATGATTTGGTTACATCCGGACGATCAAGCTTTGCAAATGATCTTATGGCGAAATCACTCCTCAGAACCAGTTCGCGAATATCAGTTAGCGACCGTCACGTATGGAACAAAAGCCGCGCCGTTCCTTGCAATGATGGTATTAAAGCAATTGGCACAAGAAGAAATGGGTAAATATCACAACAACGCAGCATCCGAAATTCTAGATCAGTCTTTCTATATGGATGATCTCGTGCACGGAGCTCATTCTGAAGAAGACGCAATGCAACTGAAGAGTGAGATGATCAAACTTTTGAAATCCGGAGGATTTAATTTACGCAAATGGAAATCAAATCTATCAGAATTGTCAGATGAACATAGCAATCCACAAAACCATTTTGATTTTAAACACGCAGAGTCAACGAAGACGCTAGGCATCAAGTGGAACCCTAGCGATGACTCATTCATCTTTAACTACATCCTACCTGGTCCAACCCTGAACAAAGCTACTAAAAGATCTTTACTATCAGATATATCCAAACTTTATGATCCACTAGGTTTTCTTACTCCTATTTCAACCAAGTTAAAAATAATGTTCCAAAAGGTGTGGCAAGCAAACATTGGATGGGATGATTTAATCTCAAGTGAGATTTATAATGAATGGGAGACTATCAGAACAGATTTAATCACTATCAAAAGCTACGAAATTCCGAGATGGATCCAAACCAATGAAAATCAAAATATCGAGTTGCATGGCTTTTGTGACGCTAGCACAAAAGCATACGCATGTGTCGTATACTGTAAGACCAGCGACGACAAGCCTCCGGTACTCGTTGCGGGAAAATCTAAAGTAGTTTCCTTGAGTAAAAAGATGTCAATACCTCGTCTAGAACTATGTGGTGCCCAATTACTTACCAAATTAATAGTTAAGATCATAGAATGCTTAAACAACTACAACATAAAGGTATGCAGCTGGACGGACTCTATGGCGGTCTTAGGTTGGCTCAATGGCGAAGCGGATAAATGGAAACCATTCGTAGCTAACCGAGTGAGTCAAATAACAATATCAATCCCCCCAGAATGCTGGCGGTATGTCAAATCTGAAGAGAATCCAGCGGATTGCGCTAGTCGTGGTTTAAATCCGTCCGATTTGCAGAAAACATCATTATGGTGGAACGGACCATCTTGGATTCGAACCCATGGTCTTAGCATAGAAGTCGAACAACCTAACTACTGCACCACAGAGGAATTGAAACAATGTAAACAAGTGACGGCCGCGCAGATATCAAATAACAACAATGAAATCGTACATAACTTATTAAATAAATGTAGCTCGCTATCCAAGGCGACTCGAACTTTAGCTTGGATGTACAGATTTATTTATAGAAAGGAGAAGCAAAATTACTTATCATTGAGAGAGCTGAAATTATCCAAAGATCATATCATAAAGCAAGTACAGTTGGAACATTTGTCAGACGAAATATGTAGTTTACGGAGCAAAGCACCCATCAGCAGTAAAAGCAAAATAGCTAACTTAAATCCGATTTTAGATGAGAACGGTATTCTTCGTGTCGGCGGGAGGCTGCGACATGCTAATATCAGCCCGGAAATGAAAAATCCCATCATTATCCCGAATCACACCAGGTTATCAGACCTTATCATTGATCAAGCACATGCCCTTACATATCATGGTGGAGCAAAATTAACCACCGCTTTTATCAGACAAAAGTATTGGCTCTCAGGAGGAATCAGAGTCACTAAGAACAGGTTACGCAACTGTGTAACATGTAAAAAACATAATCCTATGCAGCAACATCAAATTATGGGAGATTTGCCATCGGCCAGAGTAAATCAATCTAGACCTTTCTATCACACCGGCGTAGATTACACTGGCCATGTGATGGTTAAGGCCAGCAAGGGCCGTGGAATCAAGAGTACGAAAGGGTACGTCGCTGTGTTCGTTTGTATGGCCACCAAAGCCGTACACTTAGAACTCGTATCAGATTTAACATCATCTGCATTTCTAGCTGCTCTCCGCAGAATGGCCTCGAGAAGAGGGGTTCCAGGACACATATACAGCGATCAAGGTACAAACTTCATAGGTGCAAATAATGTTCTACAGCATCAATATCAAGAATTGCAATCGAATGATCAGTTCATGAATGAGATAACAGACATGGGAATCGAGTGGCATTTCAACGCACCATCTTGGCCTTCAGCTGGTGGCCTGTGGGAAGCTGCCGTGAAGAGCCTGAAGTATCACTTGAAACGTGTAATCGGAGAACAAATGCTCACGTTTGAGGAGTACAGCACGTTACTGGCTCAACTAGAGGCGTGTTTGAATTCTCGCCCTCTGTGTCCTCTAACCGAAGATCCTGAAGACTTAGATGTCTTAACACCATCACATTTTTTAGCAAGCGGTCCAATTTTAACTTTTGTGGAAACAGAAACCGATTTAAGAACCAGATGGCAGCTAACTCAGAAAATCTTTAAAGATATTTGGCACCGATGGAACAGCGAATATCTTACGCAATTATCAGTAAGGAGCAAGTGGCAACGTCAGCAGAAAAATATAGATATCGACGACATTGTAATCATTCACGACAACAATCTACCACCCGGCAAGTGGAGTATGGGTCGGGTGGTCAACTTACACCCGGGGGGCGACGGCCATGTTCGCGTCGTCACTCTTAAAACGAAAAACGGTCTCATGAAGCGACCGATCGTTAAACTATCAATATTGCCCATCAAATGTGAAAATCAATCACACACAAACAAGTTAGAAACCTCTCAAGAAGAAAGCAAAGTCCAGTCAAAGTCGCCCAAAAAACACTCTTTCCTAACCCTAGCAATGACATTATTATATTTTATGTCAATTTTGTCACCGGCACAATGCCTATATAACATATCATCTTTACCAAACAATAATAGCCTTTACTTCGATCGTATTACAGACATGCACTTGATCCATGACTATTGGCGTCTTGTTGTATATTACGACACATATCCATACCAAGAAGGTAATGTGGCGTTAAAAAAGTATTTAAAATATCTAAATAACTTATGCACGACTATCAAAGATAATTCCCACTGTGCCGAATTATTATCTCAACTTCGTCACGGCAGTGAAGACCTAGACAACAACAACAACATGTTAAGATCGCAGTATGTAGCACAGTCCATATCAAATCGCCGCCGCCGCCGAGGTCTAATAAACGGTGTCGGATACCTAGCAAATAATCTTTTTGGAGTATTGGATCAACATTTCGCAGAGCAATACGAAAAAGACATAAATATCATCAAGGTGAACGAAAATCATTTAGCAGCCCTATTGAAAAATCAAACATCAGTTGTCGAAGCGCAATATAACTTCATGAAGAGAAACGAGGAATATATGGAAAACCATCATAAACTTATCAATAAAAAACTGGTCAGCATTCAAGAGACAATAAATTCCCTGAAAAGTGGCATTGAAAACACGACTGTATTGAATGATTTTACCATGTCAGCATTAATTGCCAACAATATCCTATACGACTTAAGAAAAATACAAGAAACTCTGATCGATGCGATAAGCAATATTTATAATGGAAAATACAACTTTCATTTGTTCTCACCACAACAACTGAAAACACAACTTCTATTTATATCAGCTAATCTTCCCAAAGATTTATCAGTACCAATAGAAAAGATGGATTTAAGTGAATTATATAATTTATTAAAAGTACGAGCAAGAATATCGGAACGCTACTTAATCATAGAAATCAAGATTCCATTAATAAGTCGAGACATTTACGAAGTATCAAAAATTATACCTATCCCACACATTGTAAACCACCAAACAATTACCACAGTACCTATATCAGAATATGTTGCGATCAATTTAAATAAAGATACACTTATACCAATGACGGAACACGATGTGAAATCCTGTACTCATCAGCATCCAGATATTATTTTATGTTATCTCACAAGCCCTATTTTTTATATGAAGAATGACCTAAGCGTGTGCAAAACAAATCTTATGACGAGATCATGCACAAAAGTATCTAATCCTTGTACAAACACATGGATATATCTACATAAAATAAACACATTTATTTACGCCTGCTGCGACGAGTGCCAGATAAAACTACTCTGTGGAAATCAAGTTACCGTAATAAGACTCCTCCCCAATGTCGGACTATTCACCGTAAGCGAAGGATGCGTCATAAAGTCAGCCGATTACTTTATTTACTCGCATAAACCTCAAATGACCCAGTTACAGACGAAAGCGAGTATTGAAATTCCTCAAATTTCACCTCTAAATAACATCATCAACATACCTCTATCATCTACAAATTCGTCTGAGATAGCGATAGCTTACAAGCGGCATAATAAGGAACAGCTAAAAGAAATAAGAGCGGGATTAGAATCCCTTCAGAGAGAAGAACCATTTATAGAGAGGGTGTCATATCATGATATCCATCACTACACTAGTATCTACGTGATCCTCGCCGTAGTGATCATACTAGCAGCAGCAGTGGCGTGGAGGCTCCGGCGGGTGCGGGGCGGCGCGGGAGAGGCGACCGGCGGACGAGCCGCGGCCGGCGCGCGCGCCGCTATCACCGAGTGTTGTGAAAGTGTTAGTGATCAATGCGAAAGTGCTCAAAATAATTGTGTCAGTGAAAAACAAGACAAAGCAGTGTCCCCTATATATAGTGCGGTCCATTTTAATCGCGAAGTGTAAATATCTTAGTTTAAATTAAAAATGCCCATCATCCATGTAAATCATCATTAACCCTTAACTTAGCATATTAATAATTGTGTGATCATCTTGTTAGCATATATTCATTTAACAATCATTTAATAATCATTGCTCATCTTCTCGGCCCGGGAGCATGTACGAGCCACGCACGTACAAATCATGAACGCAACGTCGGCGTTTACGCCAATCCATTAGTTTTGGCGCATCGCCACGTTAGTTCGTATTTGTCCATCAGCAACGACGCGCGTACTCATATCAAATCATTTTATCATTATCAATCTATCAATTTAGCATTACTTTATCACTTATCAATAAATATCTTTAAAGACACTATCCTAGTTATCAAATCATCAACCCACCCCCAACACTTACACTAACAAAAGTTATAGCATCTTATAGCTAAAAACATGGTCACGTGTTGCGTAAACCCCAGGCATACGTGGGGAAAAGGTGCCTGAACCTACCGGTATCAGGAAAGAGACCCCGTGGGTGGCTCAAGAACCCATGGATGCCATCGCTGAGTCGAATTCGAAAGCCAATGGCACATGACGCGAGGATAGCGTAGACCGGGCGAAGTGGAGAAGAATGTTATTTTTATACCACTGTGGTGGCAAACAAGTTTAAGGCCCGCCTGATGGTAAGCAGTCATCATGTATAGGAAAGCGGACCCTGGCAGTGTTCGGGATAAGCGCTATGACGATGATGAATAAATGTTTAAAGAAAAATTGACATTTTCTTATGTCACCAATAATGTCGATAGGTATCGATATTCTATGAACCTTAATATTGCTTAGATGTATACCGTAACGTCCATGGTTTCATTTTCGTTATCCCCCAAATGTTATCCCTGCTTCGTGCTAATTTGGGTATTTTATAAGCTTAATGTATTTTATCAATAATAAGAAGTGATAATTAAGTAATTTTATCAAAATTATTGATTAGTTGCGTGACGTAGTAACATAAGCACATCCATCCATCCATATAATATTAGTAGTATAGGTTGTATGTATACGGGAACATAAATAAGTAATATCTATTATTTACTCAACGTTTTATTCAATAAAAAAAAATCGATATGTAAAAATGTACGATCACATCACTGTCCATCTGTCATTATACAACTTCCGGTGTTGCTACATAAAACGCAGAACTAGCGCCACGATTGACAGATCACCTCTGTGGCTGGTCAAGCTTTACCCTCCCTTAGCTCCATCGTAGTCAGTAAAAAATATCAGTTATAGGATAGTACTCGCGGAAGTTACATGGTTCAATTTCTTCGATTGATTAAATTATAATTTTTTCCAATTTGATTTGATTAATTCAATTAGCATGTGGCATTTTTAGTTATATTTTACTTCTATAGAGTAAGAATCTGTTGTTGGCTTTCTGTTATTTACGAATATGATATAATAGTTTCAAGAGCCGTTGATTAATGACCAATAAAAAAAAATTTTTTGTTTAATTTTTTAATTTGATTATTTATATAATTGGTATATGATAATTTTTTTAATACTTACTAGTTTCTAACTAGTAGGTATTCATTTGTTATTTACTTTCTCTATTGTTTAAATTAGGGATTAATCATTTCTTCGGCTTGGTTACATTCCAATGGGCTGGGGGCCTGGTGATCTGTAAAACAGGTATTTATAACCTAGTACAGACACCAGTCTCTCACGCAGGTTATACCTATTGTAAATTTTTATTATAAAAGACATTTTTGTATAGTTCATGAGCCTATGTTAAGAGAAAATAAACCTATTATTTATTACTTTAGATATTACTGATGTTATACTTTCTCGTTAAAATTATGAATAACTTACCACGGTCTACAGATGGTGAGTCTATGGTCACCAGTCAGAAGTAAACTTCCAAGGAAAACATCAGTTTTCAAACATTTTAAAGTAAAATTATGTCTTCTTCCGAGGATGAAGACATGGTAGCCTTCGTGCAGATGGTTAATATGCAAAGATCTAGTCGACTCCGACGTAGATATTGGGTGCAGCCGGTATGGAACGCAGGTGAAAAAATCTACTTTACCAGTTGATAGTAAACCTAAAAATTTTATCCTGACCGTTTTTAGCAGGTTTTCAGGATGTCTCTATTGTGTTACAATCAAATATTAACCCGATTCAGAACAAGGTTACAAAAGGTTACTTATAGGTTATTCTATTTTAAACATAATGGACGAAAAACCTGGTACTTCTGATACGAAGCGGGTTTTTATTAACAATCAAAAGAATAAATCTGCTCTTTTGGTTAATGGTACAGGTATAACTTTATTGTTTCTAACAAAGACGGCTCTTCAAGGTGGCGATGTGCAAACCGAAATATTTGTAGTGGGACAATAACAATTTACAAGGACAAAAGATCAATTTTGAGATCACCAGAACATACATGCAGATCAAACCATATTATAAATAATATTGATGTAGTTATGGATAGGTGCAAAAAATTTGTATGTAAGAAATATAAACCATTTCAGCAGATATTAGAAAAAGAATTCGCAGCAGAGGAATGTAAAGATTAAATATCAAAATTTTAAGTCCAAAAAGGATACCTTACGTTGTTCCTGCAACAGCAGCGAACGGAAACTGCATCTCTGAAAGATGTAAATGTACCGGCAATATTGGCAAGGAATTTTTAAGGCTAAGTATCTAATGACGGAAGTGAAGACAAAATATTAAGTTTTTGTCAAAACTTTTGAGATAAATGTGGTGGGTTTGATCTATGCGTTACTTTCTGATAAATTGTAACATACCTACGAACGATTGTTTGAACTTTTAAAGCAAAAAGTGAACGCTATGATAAATACTTTGAAATATTCATTTATACGAATTAATATAAAACGATGCTATTTTCACCTGAATAAATCTGTTTGGAAAAAGGCTAAAGCATTGAACGTCGATGAAAACAAGGAGTCTAGAGACATTATCAGAATTTGTGCAAATTTTTCTCTTTTACTTGCAGCATACTACATATAATCTTGGTTGCACATTAAACAGCACGCTACAGATTCTGACTCTATGGAAAAAGTTTCTCAATTACTTTGAAATGCAATGGCTTAAATAAGCTATGAACAAGCTACAATGATCTTTCTCGAAAAAACAATCCCATAGTAGGTTGGAATAGATGATTTAACTCAAGTGTTAACAGAAAACCAACATTAAAAGCATTTCTTGATGACCTAAAAAAAGCGAAATGGCAGGAAATAAGATTTAAAAATAGTATATTTCATGGCACTAAGAGGAAAACGGTAGGTACAAGTTTTAACAAACTGTACACCGAATAATTAAAGAAATTGGAAGAAAAGCGTTAAACACCCTTTGTATTTTTAAAACGGATTACTACTATAAAGAGGAATTTAAATATTAAATAATAAGCAGGTTTAAATAACTAATCTTTAAAAAATAGTTTTACTGTATATTCACCGTAGAGACTTTGAGTAGAGGCATTTGACCTGCCGATCGTTACGGCGTAGTGGCCAGGAATGTTCTGGGGGTTGATGTGGATAACATAAAAGTTATTTGGGAACCTGGAAAAAGAAACCTTCAGCTGCTCATGCACGGAAAGACATGTAGATGCATCAGCGTCACTCTCAGAAGAGCATGTAAAAAGCTATCATCAAAGGCAAGCGGACTATTCATATACCTAATATCCTTTTAGTAAATAAAATAATATTATATTTTTATGCGATACTATATAACTAATTGAATTAAATAACCTGTTAATATTAATTCATCACCATCACTTGCCTCAGCATGCTGAAGGAGTTGTTTGTAAAAATTAGGTAACAAAATAATTAATTGACGTAAGCAAAAAAAAAATTAGACAAATATGCAATAAATTAATGTCGGACACTTAGACAGGAATACAGGACAAAAAATAAAAACTACTTTAGCAATTACGATTCGCAATAAAAACGTATCAAATTACTTACCATAATTCCTTCTCTATAAGGTACATAGTTTGATGGCGTCGCTTACTTGCCGTCGCATGGCATAGATCTAAACGACTTTCCCAAATCAGCGTACGTGGCCCATATGTGCATAATAATATACATCTAGCTTAATGTTTTTATTGTCTGCTGATTTCTTACCAGTCATATTTTTAGTGTAGGTAGCTACCGACATGTTCAAGTAATTCACCTTTAAGAAAATATACGCTATTAACCTTTAATAACATAGTTCATGTCATTGAATAAAAAAATATTGAAATATCGGTAATAAGTATCAAGAACTTACGAGTCACGATTATATATTCATTTCAGTCATCTTGGCGTTAATGTCCCGGTTGTGCTCTCGAGAACGAGGGCCCGGGGTCCGCCTTGACCATGATCCAGGATTTGGCAGTTCAGGTAATTACAGTGGAGCGACTGCCATCTGACCTCCATGACCCTGCTACCAGGGGAACCTGACCAGATTGGATTATGGTTACACATCCAGTCGCCTGAATGTGCAGGTTTCATCACGATGTTTTCCCTCACCGTATATATTCATTTCAGTAATAGAACGTTAATTTTCACCTTAAAAATTATCTTATATTTATATTTAATATATTATTATATTATATCTTTTTTATTATCTCAACAATCAACAATCAAACTGTTTGTTATGACTTTTATGAATGACGTTCTATGACGTTTAAAATACTTGGCATAAGTTGCCATACAGAGATCTTTATTTTATTTTTTTAATAAGCGATTCGGACTTATCGTAGTCTTATTCTAGTTCCAGAGCGCCACATTTCCCACTGCAAAGATCCACTGACCAAATTATTATCTTTTCATAGACATGAGTTATATATAAGCCGTGTGGTGTCCGGCAGAGTGGAATAGCACCAACCCCTTACACTCGTGGGTGTCGTACAAGGCGACTGATGTTTTCGAGGCAAAAGATCAAGAGTCACCGTAGGCTGGAAAATGGGCAGCAGCGTTTTCCATTGTTATACTTATAACACTGCGATCTCCAACCCGCCTGCCAAGCGTGGAGATTATGGCAATAACCTCCCCTTTCGTGGGAGAGGCCCTTAAGTCCTGCAGTGGACTGTTATGGGCTGTGATGGTGGTGGTGGTGGTACCTATTAAATGTCAACAATGTAAATGTCGTATAAATAATTATGCTATTCTATTATTGCGCATTTAAATTTACTGTAATATATATATATATATATATATATATATATATTTACCATTAAATTTTTAAGCGCCACCTGATTAAGCTACTTTTAAACAACGGTTTTATAAAAGCTAGACTTGGATAAGCGAAATTTTTCCAACGTTTTTGAGAATTTCAGTGTGCAAAAAGAATGTGGCTAATGTTAAGTGTTTCTATGAATGAATCGTAGTGTGTGATTAGATATGCTCATTTTATATTTTTATTAGAGGTAATGTAATGGCGACACGGTTATGTTAATATATAAGCTCATACAGCGGTTTCCTTGGTTATTTCTCCATAATAGAGCATTATGTGCCAGTTTATGTTACTATTATTTGGTTAGAAGTGATCTAAAAAGAGCATATTTTGGATAACATTTCTATAATTACCCATCATAATGCTGTTGAACAGCCTATTAGGATTATATTTAATACACGAAAATCAAAGTATTTCCAATTATTGGAGATTTGGAGGTTTAAGCGGTTAATATTTCATTACATGTACGTATATTGCTTTGTTTCAGAGGGCGGCATGAAATATAATAATATGAATATGTGTAGTTTGTCCATACTCTCTGCCTACCCCACCTGAGGGACACAGGCGTGAGCTTTATGTATGTATGTATAAAAAAAAAAAAAAAAAAAATTCGTGGACAAATTCACACAGCGCCATCTAGCCCCAAACTAAGCAAAGCTTGTGCTATGTGTGCTAGATAACTGATAAACTACTTAAATACCTTCAAAGCTGGCGCAACAGTCACTGCACCCGGAAATCGTCTAACACGCTAACACTTAAAAAGACCAATATTTTTGAGGAGCACTACAAAAACTGTATATTTTTTGTAAATAATTATTTTTATAATTCCGTATCAATAAAGAATATCGATACTTAGTTTGTTACTGTTTTTATTTATTTTATTCTACAAAAAATCTTATTTTATGAAGATCAATACAAAGGAGACTGGGCAAAAGTGGTCTATGAACCAGCAGCAATATGGTGATGACCTATGGGTTAGGGTGCCTCAGCTGCATAAATGTACAAAAGGACATCAAAATCGGTTCCGGCAGTTTCGAGAAAAAACCATTCATTTGTCACATTTGTATGGCAAGTGCAGTATTCTTTAAACCAGCAGCGATATGGTTACAAGATATAGATGGAGCACCTTTAGCTGTGCTTTTATGCTACACGATATCAAAATCGGACGTGGCAGTTTCAAGAAAAATGCATGAGTTTTTCACATTTGTATGACGAGTGCCGTATTCGTTGAACCAGCAGCGACATGGTTACGGAGTACAGGTAGAGCATCTTTAACTGTGTTCTTATGCTGCATGACATCAAAATCGGCCCCGACTGTAAGCATACCGCTATTGGTTCATAGTTTAGGGTACTTCCCATACAAAATGCTCCAATTAAATTTTGTTTTTTTTTCAGGTCTGCTGATCGGATTTTGATGCCCTTCTCTATAAGGATGTTTTTGAGGGTGCTAAACGTAAATACTATAATGATGTCGTTATTTGGCCATAGTCTACTGTCCCTACATAAGTAAGTACCCAGTCTCCAGTCCAGTTATTCTATTTAATAACTTAAGAAAATTAATTTAATAAAAGTTGTTAATGTTAAGGTCATAATTCATAAGTTAAAAAACAAGAACCTTTTAGCTATATTTCAGATTACAATGTACGGAATCCTCTCAACCGTAAAACTTTGACTCGTACTTGAACTTTGGACGATTCGAAGCCTTATAACTTTTCACAGTTATTTTTTGTGTAAAAATCTTTAATTCATGTTTCTTAACTTAAATACGTATCCTCTATTTCGTTGTAAGAGCTTAGTTGTTTAAGTTATGCAGCGTTCTGCTTTGCAAAATCTTACAAAGAACAAATATTCTGCTACTGAACAACTGGTTTTGATATGAAATGCAATAAAGCGTAAAGAGTTTAGGAAATAAGTTATTCAGCACAAAGCAGTATATTGAAAACTGATACCAAAGTTATGCAGGGAAATGTTGCCACACCAGCAACTATGCAGCTTTCAGCGGTTTCGTCTGCCTAAAACTGAATAGCGTATCTCTAATAATTATGCTCATGACGTAAATTAAGATTTAAAAAAGAAAAACAGTACTATACAAAAATTATTAAGCTTAAAGTGTTATAAGAGCCCAAAAACCATTCAATACAGCCCTTGGCTATCTCGTCAGCTTTAATACCCATGCAACAAAGCTTGAAACTGATTACTAGTGAATTTTTGAACTGTTATCTGGCCTATATGTTGCTTGGGCAGTAGTTTTTGTGTGAAGGAGTAACAAAAATCCAAAAATCCATCCTTACAAACTTTCACATTTATAATATTTGTAGGAAGTACGATACGCAGTTTAGAACAATCGCTGGAATAAAGTCTGATGCTCCAAACTCACATAGTTCACTGGGCACGCATTTCAAGCTATAGCATAGTGGGAATGACGCGTTCTTCATCGTCATAATAATATCAGCCTCAGCATGTCTACCTATGTCTATATCTTAAATACGAAGCCAGTAGCTACAAGCACACAAGCCACCACCGATGTAATGGGTACCACGATGCTCAGATACCTGGCGACAATGGTTGCACTGTGGTGAAGCTATAAGGAATCAGCTTAGACAAATTTCCACTTTGACATCTTCAGTATTTGGTTGCTCGACTAATCTTTTTCAGACGGAATTAGGCCATTTCCACTAATTACACCAAGCTCAAGTTTTTTCCTCTTCAGCACGAAAAGGAAGCTTTTGGTACATAAAAACCCCACAGGAAAATCAATTAACAATAAAAAATCATATCATTCACTCAGATTTCGAATTACTTTCATTCATGCTCGCAGAAAAGAGATTTTGCTGCGACGTTACACAGAGACTTCTTCCACTTCGTGTAACTAAAATAACGTTGCTCATTTTTTAATAAACAATTATTTACATGTACAAGAATTTCACGCAAAAGATGGCCCCAACTTACATAAGTTGATTCTTGGAGACGCGATGGAGTGCCAGATGAGCCTGAGGTTGGTCACAACCATCCGACCCTTGGTGCCGCTGTTCCCTTTGGTGTCCTCTATCGGCTCGATCCTGTCGAATATTTTCTCGCCACTCCGTAGTTTCAAGTATCTGAAAAGAGAAACTGTCAATAAAGATGACAATTAAGTCCAAAAGCGACAGGTAAGTACTGACAAAATGTTCCGACTGAAACCCCGTTTAATAAAGGCGACGAAAATCGGCCAAGTGGTTTTTGGGCTATAATTAACATCCATACAAACATACATACCCACATACATACAAACATACCGTTATACCTTTCTCCCGCAAGAGTAGGCAGAGACGGCATTGTTCTACTTGCTGCGGTCCTGACAAATCTCTGTCGCTTCTTCCACGTTTATCAACCTTACATAGACTGTTAACTTTATTATAGGGGGACCAGGGATTTACGTTACTTTGACAGGTTGCGGAAAAATGAGTATACTAAAGTTATTTTACTGGCAATAATATACGAAAAAGAAGGAAATATTCCTCGACGTTATCAAATAGCCTAAAGCCTTTACCACCGTCTTCGTCATTGTATACCTTTTAAAATTAGCCGATTTAAACAAGAAACAAAGGAATAACTATTGTGACAATGTCACTACGAAAGCGTCAAATAAGTTCTTAGGGATTCAAAGTGGGATGTTTGCAATGAAACCACAAGCGTTACGTTCGACAGCTGATTTATTACTAGCATTGACGCGTAGGTAGGTACATATACACCAATTCTCCCTTCTTAATTCTTTATCCTAAAACAACAAAATGGTAACATTAATTAAAAATGCTTACAACGAATATACTTATTTCTAGGTCTTAATTGCATTTTACGATGTACAGGCTCTGATGGAGCTGGTGATTGTACAATAATATGTGGGTCACTAGTGGGAATCACGGGACCAATTACAACAGCGCCGGGCCCGCTTGATTCTAACCCTTCCGAACCACCGTCTCCCGCCTCCGTCCAGTCCTCTTCATCGGAGTTGGTATTTGCGACTGAAACGACGGGCAAAGACGTAGAAGGCGGATCTGGCGACGATAGTGACGACTGAAGGTTCCGTGGATTGACACTTGGTTCCACTCTGCCCCCACTATCATCTCCTTGCTTTACCATTGACAGATCATCAGTATATTTTATTATTTGATCTAGATGCCTTCTACAAGTAGTATTATAATTATTTACATATAGCTCATACATTCTGTTACCTATTTTTTTTAACACTGTTCCTAAAACCCATTTATCTTTTCTTGCTATAAACCATTTAAGAAAAACATAATCTCCAATTTTAAAATCTCTATTTGAATTAATTTTTGAATAATTTAATGTTGTACTTTGCTTAATTGTACGATGTGGCAGAATTAAATCCAATTTACAGCGTAAGTCACGGCCTAGCATTAGTTTTGCTGGCGATACACCCGTAGCACAATGGACAGTATTACGGTAATTGAACAAAAACTCCCACAATTTCTCATGAACTTCATTAGCGTTAATTTTTTCATTCAAAATACATTTTATCATTTTTTTGCAAGTTTTTACACAATTTTCGGCCTGCCCATTGCTCGCTGGGTGATATATCGGTGGCGTCATATAACGGATTCCATTAGTTGTACAAAATAGCTTAAATTCTAGTGAATTTATTTTGACATCATTATCTGACACTATAACAAGTGGCAGACCAAAACTACTAAACAAAAATTGTAGCTTGTTTATCAGTGCTCGACTCGAGGTACCCCGGTCCATATGAATGCATTCAGCCCATTTACTAAACGCGTCGACCACAATAAGGTACGTACGTTGGGCTATCTCCATGTAGTCGATGTGCAACCTGTGCCAGGCGGCATCGGGGCGCGGCCAGGGCGCGGGCGGCGCGCGCGGCGGCGCGCGCGGCGGCGCACTGCGAGTGGCCGCGCACGCGCCGCACGAGCCCACGCACCGCTCGATGTCCGCATCGATACCTGGCCACCACATTCTGCCGCGCGCGTTGCTCTTACATTTAACTATACCTAAATGCGTCGAATGTAGTACCTTTAATAATTTTTCGCGGTATTCATTAGGTATTATTACCCGATGGCCCCTGAATAAACACCCGTCATCTATTTCTAAATCGGATTTACATTTGAAATATGGTGATATAGATGGACATAATACCTTGCGTGGCCAACCATATTTCATATAATTAATTACGGTTTGTAATGTTTTATCCCTAGATGTAGCAACCCTAATATCTGAAAAAGTAATAGGCGATATGTTTTCATTTAAATATTTTAGGAAAGACAAATCCTGTTCGTATTTTTCTGGCATGTCTTTAGATAAGGGGGCACGCGAAAAATAATCTGCCACCAAATTATTTTTACTATTAATATATTGCACAGTATAATTGTACGCCGACAATATAATTGCGTATCTTTGCAATCTTGACGCAGCCATTACTGATATCCCTACTTTTTTTCCAAATATTGATAAAAGTGGCCGATGATCCGTTTTCAATATAAATGGTTCCTGCCTCCCATACAAATATTGATGGAACTTTTTTACGCCAAACACAATTGCAGTTGCCTCTTTCTGTATTTGGCTATAATTCCTCTCGCTCTTGGAAAGCGTCCTCGAGGCGAAAGCGAGCGGCCGCTCCCGGCCGTCGGCGCCGAGCTGGCCGAGGACGGCCCCGAGCCCGCCGGGCGCGGCGTCGACGCACAGCATCAGCTGCGCGTTCGGCTCGAAGTGAGTCAACACCCTGTCTGACGCGAGCTCGCGCTTAATACTTTCGAACGCCCTTTGTTGCCTATCGCTCCATACCCACTGCGTCTCGTTACGTAATAATTCATGCATTGGATGCAAAATTGACGAAGCGTTCGGTATAAAAGCCCTATAATAATTAACAACTCCTAAAAACCGTTTTATTTCGGTTATATTTGTGGGCCTAGGTGCATTAATTATAGCCTCAATTTTATCTGGACATGTTTGGAGGCCATTTTTACTTATTACATAACCTAAGTAGGTAACACTTTCGCAAAAAAATTCACATTTTTCCTTTTGCAATCGTAAACCCGCCTCACTAAATCTATGCAACACCTGTCTTAATCTGTTCAGATGAATTTCCTTGGTGGGGCCGGTTACACAAACGTCATCTAACCAACAGCTGACTCCGTCTATACCTACCAGTAGGGACTCCATAGACCGCTGAAAAATGGCAGGCGCATTGGCTAGACCATAGACCAATCGAGTATATCTATATAGGCCTTTATGTGTACTAATAGTTGTATACAACTGCGATGACTCTGTTAGTTCAAACTGATTGTAAGCATTACTCAGATCTAACTTTGAAAAGTGTTGACCACCACCTAACTTTGCAAAAACCTCTTCTATTCGCGGAAGTGGGTACTTATAAATTTTTAAATCTTTGTTTAATGTTACCGAAAAATCACCTGCAACTCTCACTTTTCCGTTTTCTTTCAAAACGGGTACAATACGAGTGCCATACTCCGAATAATTCACAGGAACAAGTACACCTAAACCTACCAACTTGTTGATTTCGTCCTCCACCCTAGACTTTAACGCGAAAGGAACTGTGCGAGGTTTAAAAAATTTTGGTGATGTACCCTCTTTCAATTGTAAAGAAACTTTGAATTTATTAAACTTTTCTAAGTCGTCAGTATCAACAGATCCTTATTACAATAGTCGTTAAATATCTAAAGCAAAAGAAAATGTACAGAAAGAAAAAGAACAATTTCCTGTTTGAGGCATTACTCCCAGACAATGATAACAAGGAAGATCCAGTGCTAGGTTATTAAAGGGTATTTGAAGAGAACCAAACCAGGAACCTGTCTCTTATAAGTGCCCTTTACATATACACCGGGACACCACCACATGGATATGGAACACGAGCTCCTAAAGTTGCTGTCAACTGCTGACAGTCAACAGAGCAGAGGAATACAACAGGAAGAAAAATGGGAGGACCATAAACATAGGGGGAGCTGAGGTAGCCCGCTTAAATTGGGAAAAAAGAGATGAAGGATTTCCTCATTCACTTGTACATGGGAACTACATAACATCATTTGTGAGAGAGTGTGTTGGGAACTTTTTATTAAAATACCACACCCTTGTGGACAGTGCTGTTGATCAAACCATGCAGGAGGTTACACTTTCTAGTTCGGATGTACTGGCTAAAGGAAGGCAAACTTTTTGCCCATTCCAAGAACAAAGTGTAACTGCTGCGCAAGCCTATGAAAATGCTTATAATTTTTTTGAGTCAAATGGAGTTACAGACTGCCATAGTTTAATAGGATGGGTGGGAACGATGGGATGTTTCGAAAAAGAGAATCTGAACAACTTCAAAGTAATTGAAAAGGAAATTACTACTGCTATTTTTGATTCTATAACAAAACAAAAGACTACAGTGAAGAAAAGAAAACTGGTTGCTCGGAATGTCACTACACAAAATGTGGATGAGACTAGGACGAGAATGCAGGAGTTGGTATGTAGGTTTGCTTCTTATATCAAACATAAAGAGCGGGGAAAGAAAGATAGAAGAGCAATAGCCTCAGGAACTATGTTTCTAAGAGCGTTCTTACACATTATGGAACTAAATTCATTAAAATTGTCTGAGCACTTGCCAGGTTCCACAATCTCTGTTGGTGGAGAGGAGAAGAAAGCTAAGATAACTAACAATTTAGAAGAGTGCATGCTAAGTAACGGCATTGCAACCCACATATGTCAAGGGACAGAAGATGCTACAAAATGGAACGAATGCTTGACACCAGGAATTTTTGCACTTGTCCATTACTATTTATATGACACAGATACAAGAATAAAATTAGGCCTTCCAAAACCCTCAGAATATGGTAGGTTATTTCAGAAGATTTGTATAGTGGGGCATCTAATGCAAGCTTGGAAAGAGATACAGTTAGGTCCAGGGGTCATGGTAGAAAATGAAACTCATTACTCACGGATTGAATGGAAAAAAGAATATAAAGAATCAATGAATGAAGAGACCAAGGAATGGTTTGAAAAGCTTGAAGCCAGAATATCCAAGTGTGGCAGGTTTGTAAGAGCAAGCCCTGGTATGTTGATGGGCATGTTAAATGCTGTTTCTACCATTGTTGGACTTCTACCAGGCAATATGAATTGTGAAAGCAACAGAATGAGAGTGATATGTATGAGATCTAGTGATGATTCAACTACCAAATATTTGGCCGACAGCCCGGAAGACAACAAAAGGTGTGTGATCATCAACAAACAAAATTTGTCACTGGCAGGAATCAACCTGAGCCCAGATAAAACATTCTTTTTCCCTGAGAATATAGGAGAGTACACATCTTGGTATTTTTATTCCAAGTTTGTTTCACAATATGGAACAGAGGTGCCTAGTATCAGACCTCAAGGAAAGAACCCTTCAGATGATCTTTATTTTGTGGCTAAAAGTACATCAACAGCAATGCAAACCCTTACAATCAATCACATGGGTGCCGCTATTAGATTGAGACTAGGTGTTTCAGCCTGTAAGAGGCTCTGGAGAATGAAAGAAACAGGAACCAACCAAAGACATGGCGTATCATTAGAAGTCCAACTAATTGAAGATGGTGGGAAAAACCTATGGAACTGTGTCAATTGTCATTTGAGTGAGATTGGGATGAAAAGAAGGTTGGTGACTACCGAAGAAGAGAAAAATTATTTTTATAAGATCATGAACCCTGATTCTCCATTCATTGATGACCCTGAGGAAGAAATGACTTTCTCAAAGGAACATGGCAAGCTAATATTAGATATAGTGGATGCTCCAAGAAATGTTTTTACTTATACCAAAAGATCGAATAGGACCTTCAGAGAAAAAAAGAAGAAAGGACAAGCTGAGAAAGAAAAAAGTAATGCGGCAGTTTTGAAAATTATACAATTACTTGACCCCACTGTTTACTTAGAGTATCCTAAATCCTCTTGTAATTTGAAGGACCATTTGAAAGCTATCATGGAAGTGGTAAAGCAAGACATCTCACTAACCCCTGATGAAGAGGAGAGATATAAAGATGCTTTGAGGGTGTTATCTACTGGTATAGCCATCGAGAGGGATGAAGGGCCTGGATTCGAGGAATTTGATGAGGAATAAATTGCTGTTTTTAATATTTACTTTGTTCACATTTTATGTATTTTAATGAAAAAAAAAAAAAAAAATTAAAATAAAAAAAGAAATCCCATCCTCGTCGCCACTGGGATGTTTGCAATGAAACCACAAGCGTTACGTTCGACAGCTGATTTATTACTAGCATTGACGCGTAGGTAGGTACATATACACCACAAAGACTAAAAAAAGTATCGATATCGATCGGTACAATGTAATTTTAATATTTTTGTCGATAACCAGAAAAGGTACGGTTTACTGCTTCATTTCGAATGTCATGTGCTCGATGGATGGTATAACAAAGTCTATAGCACCGATGTACCTACACAATTTTGACAAGTTATTATATTATCATTGTGAGGGATACCGCGAAAAAGGTCGAGGGGGCTCGCCTGCGCTGGTATTTATTTATTTATTTAGGACAACCAACAAGACTTTGGTCCTTCGAGCATACGTTAAGCGGGATCATTACGCGAGTGCAGTGAACTTGTGAACTGTAATTGTGTCAGTGTTTCCGGCTTAGCGACCACGTGGATTTTACAACCCATCCTGAATCACCACAGCGCACAGGGGTAGCAGCAAGGCAAACGGTCAAATCATTATCAGGCTCCTGTGCAAATCATCTTATCAAGTAAGAATTTTCCAATTTATCTAAAGATGTCCAGCATCAACGATATCTTAGCAACTCAAGAACAAATTATCAATGCTATAGAGCAGACATACAGGAATTTTAAGAAGGATAGTGCCGAGAGGAAAACTGCCGACTATATTCGCCGTTTAGTCGACAACTTAGATGCCTATTGGACTGAATTCCATTCCAATCACAGCAAAGTAATGTCCTTTGAGGACAAATCTAATATATATTTTACAAAGGATTTGTACGATCAATCAAAATCAAACTATTATCGGTATCGCGAAATCATTGCAGCTTATCAACCGACTGAAAGGCCGCGTACTCCTGTGCTGAAGCCTCCTACGTTCCTGCCTAGCCAGGGTACGTCGCAACAGCCTTCGGAGTCGAAAGCATCTAGTAGTAAGAATGATGAAATGCTTCGGAGGCAGGCCAGTAATTTTAAAGCATTTAGAAGGTCTGTGGCTAACTTAAACTTGGATCTTGTCTCCGAAAAGTGGCAGTTTGAAGATCTGTTAACCACTTTGCAATCACGATGGTCAGCGATAGACTCATTACATTGGGAGTTAGATTCGGAACTGGTCATTCCTAATCAACTATATGAAAATGAATTTTCGGAGTACGAGGAGCAATATAATAAAATTAAAATAGCTATCAATAGAAAGATGTGGTCAGTGACTCACCGGGAGAAATCCACCCCTGTGATGGAAATGGCAACATTTACTGGTACCTACTCGCAATGGTCATCGTTCAAAGATCTTTTTACAGAAATTGTTCATAATAATATATCAATGTCAAAGGCTCAAAAAATGCAATTTCTGAAAAGCAAAGTGAGGGGTGAGGCAGAGCGGTTAATTCAACATCTCCCTATCAGCTCTGATAACTACACAGTGTGTTGGGACATTTTATGTCATAGGTATGATAATAAAAAGTTAATTTTTACCACCCATGCTAACACTTTATTGAATATTCCTGCAACGCAACAACAATCATTTCAACATTTAAAGCGTCTCCATGATACAGCCAAGGAGTGTTTAAATGCCATAAAAAATCTAGGAATAGATATAACATCGTGGGATCCTTTAATTGTGCATATCCTCGCACAAAAAATAGACAGCGACACCTATCAAGATTATGTCCAATCTTTGCAACAACCCAGGGATTTGCCTAAATTAAAGGAATTTTTAAACTTCATGGAAGTCAAGTTTACGGCGTTGGAGACTTCTCGCAGGAAGCCTGACCAGTCATATCAAGCAAAAGCGGCACATAACAACCAAACAAACATCAACAACACATCATCATCGAACTATCAATCAAAATCAAGCTATCATAAAAATGCCTTTGCCACCAGTTCCCAAGGGAATCTATCATCAGATAAGACAAAATGTCCTATCTGTGGAGACGATCATGCCATCTTTCACTGCCCAAAATTTAAAGATATGACCAATTACATGAAAAGAAATATCGTCGCAAAATTAAATCTGTGCCCTAATTGCCTTTATGATCATCATGGAAAGAAGTGTTTTTCCACAAAACGGTGCCGTGTGTGCAATAATGCACACAATTCATTATTACATGACGCAGTTGCAAGCAATCCGACACCCCCACGTCCGGTCCGAGCGGGGCCGACGACCTCGCCGTTCGCCGCCGCGCAGGGCGCCGCGGCCGCCCCGCCGAGACCGCCAACTCAGCACAGCCAAAGCAACGTGTCGCTGCAAGAGGAACCATCAGAGGTTCTATTAACCACAGCAATGATCAACGTCAAAGCCGCGGATGGGACCTACTACAAGTTGCGAGCGCTGCTGGACCAAGGATCGCAAACATCATTGATCACCGAAAACGCCGCCCAGCTTTTGAAATTGCCAAGACAACGCTGCAGCGGTGTGATCACGGGCGTCGGAGCCAAAGAGAGTAATTGCAAAGGAGTTATCAAGATAAGGTGCGAGTCATTGCGTCATGACTATACATTTGACACGAATGTATTTATCATAAAAAATCTTGTTAAACATCTACCAAGCGCTACTTTTACGAAACCAAATTGGTCTTATTTGGAGCAAATTCCACTAGCGGATCCGGAATTTTATATCAGTCGTCCCATTGATATCTTACTAGGGGCTGACATTTATTCTAATATCTTAATGGATGGTATTTGCAGAGCAAGCAGGAACTTACCAACAGCGCAACAAACACAGATTGGATGGATTCTAAGCGGTAATATGAAGGAAAGCTACCATTGCAACGTGGTGATTAACCAGTTAGAAGAGATCAAGAATTTTTGGGAAACGGAAGAAGTATCAGACGAATCAAAGTTATCATTGGAAGATGAAAAATGCATTGAGTTTTTTAAATCAACAACGACAAGACGAAGCGACGGCTCTTACGAAGTTAGACTACCACTAAAACCAGATTATCAAGAAAAAATAGGCGAATCAAGATCAAAATCAATTGCCCGACTTTATCAAATTGAAAGAAAGTTAAGTAGAGACGTAAATGTAGCCAACATGTATAAATCATTTATAAGCGAATATTTTGAAATGGGACATATGAAGCGCGCGGACGACGACCGTAACACGAAACCTCACTGCTATTTACCGCATCATTGCGTATTAAGAGCCGACTCCACCACGACGAAGTTGAGAGTTGTATTCGACGGATCTAGCCCAACATCATCGGGTTCAAGTTTGAATGACGTCATGTACAAGGGGCCCAATTTACAGCAGGACCTTCAAAGCCTTTTAATTAAATGGAGACAGTATAAATACGGTTTCACCGCGGACATTGAAAAAATGTACCGCATGATTTGGTTACATCCGGACGATCAAGCTTTGCAAATGATCTTATGGCGAAATCACTCCTCAGAACCAGTTCGCGAATATCAGTTAGCGACCGTCACGTATGGAACAAAAGCCGCGCCGTTCCTTGCAATGATGGTATTAAAGCAATTGGCACAAGAAGAAATGGGTAAATATCACAACAACGCAGCATCCGAAATTCTAGATCAGTCTTTCTATATGGATGATCTCGTGCACGGAGCTCATTCTGAAGAAGACGCAATGCAACTGAAGAGTGAGATGATCAAACTTTTGAAATCCGGAGGATTTAATTTACGCAAATGGAAATCAAATCTATCAGAATTGTCAGATGAACATAGCAATCCACAAAACCATTTTGATTTTAAACACGCAGAGTCAACGAAGACGCTAGGCATCAAGTGGAACCCTAGCGATGACTCATTCATCTTTAACTACATCCTACCTGGTCCAACCCTGAACAAAGCTACTAAAAGATCTTTACTATCAGATATATCCAAACTTTATGATCCACTAGGTTTTCTTACTCCTATTTCAACCAAGTTAAAAATAATGTTCCAAAAGGTGTGGCAAGCAAACATTGGATGGGATGATTTAATCTCAAGTGAGATTTATAATGAATGGGAGACTATCAGAACAGATTTAATCACTATCAAAAGCTACGAAATTCCGAGATGGATCCAAACCAATGAAAATCAAAATATCGAGTTGCATGGCTTTTGTGACGCTAGCACAAAAGCATACGCATGTGTCGTATACTGTAAGACCAGCGACGACAAGCCTCCGGTACTCGTTGCGGGAAAATCTAAAGTAGTTTCCTTGAGTAAAAAGATGTCAATACCTCGTCTAGAACTATGTGGTGCCCAATTACTTACCAAATTAATAGTTAAGATCATAGAATGCTTAAACAACTACAACATAAAGGTATGCAGCTGGACGGACTCTATGGCGGTCTTAGGTTGGCTCAATGGCGAAGCGGATAAATGGAAACCATTCGTAGCTAACCGAGTGAGTCAAATAACAATATCAATCCCCCCAGAATGCTGGCGGTATGTCAAATCTGAAGAGAATCCAGCGGATTGCGCTAGTCGTGGTTTAAATCCGTCCGATTTGCAGAAAACATCATTATGGTGGAACGGACCATCTTGGATTCGAACCCATGGTCTTAGCATAGAAGTCGAACAACCTAACTACTGCACCACAGAGGAATTGAAACAATGTAAACAAGTGACGGCCGCGCAGATATCAAATAACAACAATGAAATCGTACATAACTTATTAAATAAATGTAGCTCGCTATCCAAGGCGACTCGAACTTTAGCTTGGATGTACAGATTTATTTATAGAAAGGAGAAGCAAAATTACTTATCATTGAGAGAGCTGAAATTATCCAAAGATCATATCATAAAGCAAGTACAGTTGGAACATTTGTCAGACGAAATATGTAGTTTACGGAGCAAAGCACCCATCAGCAGTAAAAGCAAAATAGCTAACTTAAATCCGATTTTAGATGAGAACGGTATTCTTCGTGTCGGCGGGAGGCTGCGACATGCTAATATCAGCCCGGAAATGAAAAATCCCATCATTATCCCGAATCACACCAGGTTATCAGACCTTATCATTGATCAAGCACATGCCCTTACATATCATGGTGGAGCAAAATTAACCACCGCTTTTATCAGACAAAAGTATTGGCTCTCAGGAGGAATCAGAGTCACTAAGAACAGGTTACGCAACTGTGTAACATGTAAAAAACATAATCCTATGCAGCAACATCAAATTATGGGAGATTTGCCATCGGCCAGAGTAAATCAATCTAGACCTTTCTATCACACCGGCGTAGATTACACTGGCCATGTGATGGTTAAGGCCAGCAAGGGCCGTGGAATCAAGAGTACGAAAGGGTACGTCGCTGTGTTCGTTTGTATGGCCACCAAAGCCGTACACTTAGAACTCGTATCAGATTTAACATCATCTGCATTTCTAGCTGCTCTCCGCAGAATGGCCTCGAGAAGAGGGGTTCCAGGACACATATACAGCGATCAAGGTACAAACTTCATAGGTGCAAATAATGTTCTACAGCATCAATATCAAGAATTGCAATCGAATGATCAGTTCATGAATGAGATAACAGACATGGGAATCGAGTGGCATTTCAACGCACCATCTTGGCCTTCAGCTGGTGGCCTGTGGGAAGCTGCCGTGAAGAGCCTGAAGTATCACTTGAAACGTGTAATCGGAGAACAAATGCTCACGTTTGAGGAGTACAGCACGTTACTGGCTCAACTAGAGGCGTGTTTGAATTCTCGCCCTCTGTGTCCTCTAACCGAAGATCCTGAAGACTTAGATGTCTTAACACCATCACATTTTTTAGCAAGCGGTCCAATTTTAACTTTTGTGGAAACAGAAACCGATTTAAGAACCAGATGGCAGCTAACTCAGAAAATCTTTAAAGATATTTGGCACCGATGGAACAGCGAATATCTTACGCAATTATCAGTAAGGAGCAAGTGGCAACGTCAGCAGAAAAATATAGATATCGACGACATTGTAATCATTCACGACAACAATCTACCACCCGGCAAGTGGAGTATGGGTCGGGTGGTCAACTTACACCCGGGGGGCGACGGCCATGTTCGCGTCGTCACTCTTAAAACGAAAAACGGTCTCATGAAGCGACCGATCGTTAAACTATCAATATTGCCCATCAAATGTGAAAATCAATCACACACAAGCAAGTTAGAAACCTCTCAAGAAGAAAGCAAAGTCCAGTCAAAGTCGCCCAAAAAACACTCTTTCCTAACCCTAGCAATGACATTATTATATTTTATGTCAATTTTGTCACCGGCACAATGCCTATATAACATATCATCTTTACCAAACAATAATAGCCTTTACTTCGATCGTATTACAGACATGCACTTGATCCATGACTATTGGCGTCTTGTTGTATATTACGACACATATCCATACCAAGAAGGTAATGTGGCGTTAAAAAAGTATTTAAAATATCTAAATAACTTATGCACGACTATCAAAGATAATTCCCACTGTGCCGAATTATTATCTCAACTTCGTCACGGCAGTGAAGACCTAGACAACAACAACAACATGTTAAGATCGCAGTATGTAGCACAGTCCATATCAAATCGCCGCCGCCGCCGAGGTCTAATAAACGGTGTCGGATACCTAGCAAATAATCTTTTTGGAGTATTGGATCAACATTTCGCAGAGCAATACGAAAAAGACATAAATATCATCAAGGTGAACGAAAATCATTTAGCAGCCCTATTGAAAAATCAAACATCAGTTGTCGAAGCGCAATATAACTTCATGAAGAGAAACGAGGAATATATGGAAAACCATCATAAACTTATCAATAAAAAACTGGTCAGCATTCAAGAGACAATAAATTCCCTGAAAAGTGGCATTGAAAACACGACTGTATTGAATGATTTTACCATGTCAGCATTAATTGCCAACAATATCCTATACGACTTAAGAAAAATACAAGAAACTCTGATCGATGCGATAAGCAATATTTATAATGGAAAATACAACTTTCATTTGTTCTCACCACAACAACTGAAAACACAACTTCTATTTATATCAGCTAATCTTCCCAAAGATTTATCAGTACCAATAGAAAAGATGGATTTAAGTGAATTATATAATTTATTAAAAGTACGAGCAAGAATATCGGAACGCTACTTAATCATAGAAATCAAGATTCCATTAATAAGTCGAGACATTTACGAAGTATCAAAAATTATACCTATCCCACACATTGTAAACCACCAAACAATTACCACAGTACCTATATCAGAATATGTTGCGATCAATTTAAATAAAGATACACTTATACCAATGACGGAACACGATGTGAAATCCTGTACTCATCAGCATCCAGATATTATTTTATGTTATCTCACAAGCCCTATTTTTTATATGAAGAATGACCTAAGCGTGTGCAAAACAAATCTTATGACGAGATCATGCACAAAAGTATCTAATCCTTGTACAAACACATGGATATATCTACATAAAATAAACACATTTATTTACGCCTGCTGCGACGAGTGCCAGATAAAACTACTCTGTGGAAATCAAGTTACCGTAATAAGACTCCTCCCCAATGTCGGACTATTCACCGTAAGCGAAGGATGCGTCATAAAGTCAGCCGATTACTTTATTTACTCGCATAAACCTCAAATGACCCAGTTACAGACGAAAGCGAGTATTGAAATTCCTCAAATTTCACCTCTAAATAACATCATCAACATACCTCTATCATCTACAAATTCGTCTGAGATAGCGATAGCTTACAAGCGGCATAATAAGGAACAGCTAAAAGAAATAAGAGCGGGATTAGAATCCCTTCAGAGAGAAGAACCATTTATAGAGAGGGTGTCATATCATGATATCCATCACTACACTAGTATCTACGTGATCCTCGCCGTAGTGATCATACTAGCAGCAGCAGTGGCGTGGAGGCTCCGGCGGGTGCGGGGCGGCGCGGGAGAGGCGACCGGCGGACGAGCCGCGGCCGGCGCGCGCGCCGCTATCACCGAGTGTTGTGAAAGTGTTAGTGATCAATGCGAAAGTGCTCAAAATAATTGTGTCAGTGAAAAACAAGACAAAGCAGTGTCCCCTATATATAGTGCGGTCCATTTTAATCGCGAAGTGTAAATATCTTAGTTTAAATTAAAAATGCCCATCATCCATGTAAATCATCATTAACCCTTAACTTAGCATATTAATAATTGTGTGATCATCTTGTTAGCATATATTCATTTAACAATCATTTAATAATCATTGCTCATCTTCTCGGCCCGGGAGCATGTACGAGCCACGCACGTACAAATCATGAACGCAACGTCGGCGTTTACGCCAATCCATTAGTTTTGGCGCATCGCCACGTTAGTTCGTATTTGTCCATCAGCAACGACGCGCGTACTCATATCAAATCATTTTATCATTATCAATCTATCAATTTAGCATTACTTTATCACTTATCAATAAATATCTTTAAAGACACTATCCTAGTTATCAAATCATCAACCCACCCCCAACACTTACACTAACAAAAGTTATAGCATCTTATAGCTAAAAACATGGTCACGTGTTGCGTAAACCCCAGGCATACGTGGGGAAAAGGTGCCTGAACCTACCGGTATCAGGAAAGAGACCCCGTGGGTGGCTCAAGAACCCATGGATGCCATCGCTGAGTCGAATTCGAAAGCCAATGGCACATGACGCGAGGATAGCGTAGACCGGGCGAAGTGGAGAAGAATGTTATTTTTATACCACTGTGGTGGCAAACAAGTTTAAGGCCCGCCTGATGGTAAGCAGTCATCATGTATAGGAAAGCGGACCCTGGCAGTGTTCGGGATAAGCGCTATGACGATGATGAATAAATGTTTAAAGAAAAATTGACATTTTCTTATGTCACCAATAATGTCGATAGGTATCGATATTCTATGAACCTTAATATTGCTTAGATGTATACCGTAACGTCCATGGTTTCATTTTCGTTATCCCCCAAATGTTATCCCTGCTTCGTGCTAATTTGGGTATTTTATAAGCTTAATGTATTTTATCAATAATAAGAAGTGATAATTAAGTAATTTTATCAAAATTATTGATTAGTTGCGTGACGTAGTAACATAAGCACATCCATCCATCCATATAATATTAGTAGTATAGGTTGTATGTATACGGGAACATAAATAAGTAATATCTATTATTTACTCAACGTTTTATTCAATAAAAAAAAATCGATATGTAAAAATGTACGATCACATCACTGTCCATCTGTCATTATACAACTTCCGGTGTTGCTACATAAAACGCAGAACTAGCGCCACGATTGACAGATCACCTCTGTGGCTGGTCAAGCTTTACCCTCCCTTAGCTCCATCGTAGTCAGTAAAAAATATCAGTTATAGGATAGTACTCGCGGAAGTTACATGGTTCAATTTCTTCGATTGATTAAATTATAATTTTTTCCAATTTGATTTGATTAATTCAATTAGCATGTGGCATTTTTAGTTATATTTTACTTCTATAGAGTAAGAATCTGTTGTTGGCTTTCTGTTATTTACGAATATGATATAATAGTTTCAAGAGCCGTTGATTAATGACCAATAAAAAAAAATTTTTTGTTTAATTTTTTAATTTGATTATTTATATAATTGGTATATGATAATTTTTTTAATACTTACTAGTTTCTAACTAGTAGGTATTCATTTGTTATTTACTTTCTCTATTGTTTAAATTAGGGATTAATCATTTCTTCGGCTTGGTTACATTCCAATGGGCTGGGGGCCTGGTGATCTGTAAAACAGGTATTTATAACCTAGTACAGACACCAGTCTCTCACGCAGGTTATACCTATTGTAAATTTTTATTATAAAAGACATTTTTGTATAGTTCATGAGCCTATGTTAAGAGAAAATAAACCTATTATTTATTACTTTAGATATTACTGATGTTATACTTTCTCGTTAAAATTATGAATAACTTACCACGGTCTACAGATGGTGAGTCTATGGTCACCAGTCAGAAGTAAACTTCCAAGGAAAACATCAGTTTTCAAACATTTTAAAGTAAAATTATGTCTTCTTCCGAGGATGAAGACATGGTAGCCTTCGTGCAGATGGTTAATATGCAAAGATCTAGTCGACTCCGACGTAGATATTGGGTGCAGCCGGTATGGAACGCAGGTGAAAAAATCTACTTTACCAGTTGATAGTAAACCTAAAAATTTTATCCTGACCGTTTTTAGCAGGTTTTCAGGATGTCTCTATTGTGTTACAATCAAATATTAACCCGATTCAGAACAAGGTTACAAAAGGTTACTTATAGGTTATTCTATTTTAAACATAATGGACGAAAAACCTGGTACTTCTGATACGAAGCGGGTTTTTATTAACAATCAAAAGAATAAATCTGCTCTTTTGGTTAATGGTACAGGTATAACTTTATTGTTTCTAACAAAGACGGCTCTTCAAGGTGGCGATGTGCAAACCGAAATATTTGTAGTGGGACAATAACAATTTACAAGGACAAAAGATCAATTTTGAGATCACCAGAACATACATGCAGATCAAACCATATTATAAATAATATTGATGTAGTTATGGATAGGTGCAAAAAATTTGTATGTAAGAAATATAAACCATTTCAGCAGATATTAGAAAAAGAATTCGCAGCAGAGGAATGTAAAGATTAAATATCAAAATTTTAAGTCCAAAAAGGATACCTTACGTTGTTCCTGCAACAGCAGCGAACGGAAACTGCATCTCTGAAAGATGTAAATGTACCGGCAATATTGGCAAGGAATTTTTAAGGCTAAGTATCTAATGACGGAAGTGAAGACAAAATATTAAGTTTTTGTCAAAACTTTTGAGATAAATGTGGTGGGTTTGATCTATGCGTTACTTTCTGATAAATTGTAACATACCTACGAACGATTGTTTGAACTTTTAAAGCAAAAAGTGAACGCTATGATAAATACTTTGAAATATTCATTTATACGAATTAATATAAAACGATGCTATTTTCACCTGAATAAATCTGTTTGGAAAAAGGCTAAAGCATTGAACGTCGATGAAAACAAGGAGTCTAGAGACATTATCAGAATTTGTGCAAATTTTTCTCTTTTACTTGCAGCATACTACATATAATCTTGGTTGCACATTAAACAGCACGCTACAGATTCTGACTCTATGGAAAAAGTTTCTCAATTACTTTGAAATGCAATGGCTTAAATAAGCTATGAACAAGCTACAATGATCTTTCTCGAAAAAACAATCCCATAGTAGGTTGGAATAGATGATTTAACTCAAGTGTTAACAGAAAACCAACATTAAAAGCATTTCTTGATGACCTAAAAAAAGCGAAATGGCAGGAAATAAGATTTAAAAATAGTATATTTCATGGCACTAAGAGGAAAACGGTAGGTACAAGTTTTAACAAACTGTACACCGAATAATTAAAGAAATTGGAAGAAAAGCGTTAAACACCCTTTGTATTTTTAAAACGGATTACTACTATAAAGAGGAATTTAAATATTAAATAATAAGCAGGTTTAAATAACTAATCTTTAAAAAATAGTTTTACTGTATATTCACCGTAGAGACTTTGAGTAGAGGCATTTGACCTGCCGATCGTTACGGCGTAGTGGCCAGGAATGTTCTGGGGGTTGATGTGGATAACATAAAAGTTATTTGGGAACCTGGAAAAAGAAACCTTCAGCTGCTCATGCACGGAAAGACATGTAGATGCATCAGCGTCACTCTCAGAAGAGCATGTAAAAAGCTATCATCAAAGGCAAGCGGACTATTCATATACCTAATATCCTTTTAGTAAATAAAATAATATTATATTTTTATGCGATACTATATAACTAATTGAATTAAATAACCTGTTAATATTAATTCATCACCATCACTTGCCTCAGCATGCTGAAGGAGTTGTTTGTAAAAATTAGGTAACAAAATAATTAATTGACGTAAGCAAAAAAAAAATTAGACAAATATGCAATAAATTAATGTCGGACACTTAGACAGGAATACAGGACAAAAAATAAAAACTACTTTAGCAATTACGATTCGCAATAAAAACGTATCAAATTACTTACCATAATTCCTTCTCTATAAGGTACATAGTTTGATGGCGTCGCTTACTTGCCGTCGCATGGCATAGATCTAAACGACTTTCCCAAATCAGCGTACGTGGCCCATATGTGCATAATAATATACATCTAGCTTAATGTTTTTATTGTCTGCTGATTTCTTACCAGTCATATTTTTAGTGTAGGTAGCTACCGACATGTTCAAGTAATTCACCTTTAAGAAAATATACGCTATTAACCTTTAATAACATAGTTCATGTCATTGAATAAAAAAATATTGAAATATCGGTAATAAGTATCAAGAACTTAATAGTCACGATTATATATTCATTTCAGTCATCTTGGCGTTAATGTCCCGGTTGTGCTCTCGAGAACGAGGGCCCGGGGTCCGCCTTGACCATGATCCAGGATTTGGCAGTTCAGGTAATTACAGTGGAGCGACTGCCATCTGACCTCCATGACCCTGCTACCAGGGGAACCTGACCAGATTGGATCATGGTTACACATACAGTCGCCTGAATGTGCAGGTTTCATCACGATGTTTTCCCTCACCGTATATATTCATTTCAGTAATAGAACGTTAATTTTCACCTTAAAAATTATCTTATATTTATATATAATATATTATTATATAATATCTCTTTTATTATCTCAACAATCAACAATCAAACTGTTTGTTATGACTTTTATGAATGACGTTCTATGACGTTTAAAATACTTGGCATAAGTTGCCATACAGAGATCTTTATTTTATTTTTTTAATAAGCGATTCTGACTTATCGTAGTCTTATTCTAGTTCCAGAGCGCCACATTTCCCACTGCAAAGATCCACTGACCAAATTATTATCTTTTCATAGACATGAGTTATATATAAGCCGTGTGGTGTCCGGCAGAGTGGAATAGCACCAACCCCTTACACTCGTGGGTGTCGTACAAGGCGACTGATGTTTTCGAGGCAAAAGATCAAGAGTCTCCGTAGTCTGGAAAATGGGCAGCAGCATTTTCCATTGTTATATTTAAACACTGCGATCTCCAACCCGCCTGCCAAGCGTGGAGATTATGGCAATAACCTCCCCTTTCGTGGGAGAGGCCCTAAGTCCTGCAGTGGACTGTTACGGGCTGCGATGATGATGATGATGAGACATGAGTTGTACTGTGCCAACACCTAGGCCTTCCCGTTCTTGGAAACGAATCCCGAATTCGGGCTTATTTTTGATGTCGCCCATGTAAAAAAAACCGCTAACGAAATTTTTTTTGCTATCAATATTTATAAACATGTCAACACTCCTACATATCCCGAAAAATCAGAAAATTAAAAAAATTATGGGCGTTTTGGAAAAGACAATTACCCAAATTCTTAAAGAATATAATATTTTTGAAAAAATATCATCACCAGATCTGTGTACGTACCACAGCCGCGGAATTATAGAGAATCTGGGTGACTTTACACTTACCGCAATAAGAGGGAAAGTGCATAATTATACAATTACACTTTTTTTAACAATTTTTTTTTTTAATATAATTCAAAAAAAAAAATTGTAGTTAATGCATAGTTTATCTTCGATTTAATTTTATTTTCAATAGTTCCGTACCATCAGGGCGTCGCTGCCGTTTGCCCCTGTCTCACTTCTGTGTTGGTGCGCCAGTTTGAGCGTAGGAAGTGTTGGGCATGCGCCCTGTTTCAAGCCAGTACAGAATCTTTTATTGTTAGAAAAATTCAAGAAAGTTTTGGTTTCACAAGACGCTACGATTCGGTCGCCGTGGCATCGCATGAGGTTGCTGGGCAACCCCTTCTAACATATGCGCGCGCAGCTCCCGGCGAAGGGAAAATCACTTTTTCGTCATCGCATCTGTCTATCAATCCTAAATATATCTTATTGTGTTTTATGTTTTGTATGTTCTAAATTGTTAGTGTAAGTTAATTTTAAATTAGGAAGAAATGAGTGCCTCTTTCGTGCCATCTACTTGTCTGCACTTACTGGTTTGGCCATACATATAGGGAAAGTTCACCGAAACCTGCGTGACCAAACAGCATACAGGCCGCCCCCGCGAACTCCAGTCAGGTGTCTCTGCCGGCGTGGTCGAATCAGTTTAGCTGCTTTAAAGGAGGAGACACCCGTGCTTCGTCATTTTCCTAAAGGTGCGCGGAACCAGGCTGCAGGTCGGTTGTGTGACTTAATTAACGGTTGTTTTGATTTTAATGGTGTAGACGACTGGGGTGTGCTCCTCATTTTCGCTTTCAATGCCCTTAGGGTGCCCTCTAAAGATTTATCCGGTAATATAAAACGAAGGTGAGGGCAAACATTGAGTCTTCCGTAATGCATCGCCTTGATGACGATAGTTTCGTCACTGAACTGAAGTCCCGGTCTAATTCAGTGGAGAAAAAGATAAAATATAAGGTGCTTGAGGGGGACCTCAGCTCAGGGAGCCGTCCATTTATTGGTATCTGAGGACTTCTCCGCACAACATGGACCGAAAACCTTGGCAGCTCTTAAGCAGAATCGTCCGGAGCCTTCGCGGCCTCTAAGCTTTCCTTCTCATCCAGACACATAAATTGAATCGGTTACGGTCTGGGTGGAGGACGTATCACACGCTCTTGGGTGTTTTTATAATGGCTAGGCGGCGGGTTTGACGGACTTCGCCCCGGTCACCTTAAAGACCTCACGTCAGGGTCGGCAAGAGAAAAGATAAGAGTTCCAAAAAAAAGGGGAGGCGAAAAAAAAAAAAATAATCAAAATGAAAGATTATAGAAAAAAATAGGATATTAAACAGATTTAGCACAAGGTTAATGTAGGTAATTAATATTCAGCACATATACCATATACGTGTGGATTGATAACGATATACAAAGTAGTCGACAAGCATATTTAAAGAGCTTGTCGACACACGGCTTAAGAATCAACAAACAGGAAAACGTCTCATGATCACCTACATCGACAGTACTGACGGGTTTCTGGAAGGCGGAGAGTGGATTTTGAAGGCAAAACGACAGTGTATTTAAAATATAAAGTTTATACTTTTCTCGTGCATTACAGGATCAATAATTTTTTAGAATTAATTAATGAAACCTGAGTCGGTCATAGTAATAGACATTGCTCCGTACCACTCAAGACTCGGCGAACGAGTGCCAAACATGGGTTGGAGGAAGGCGGGCATACAATCTTGGCTTCAAGAAAAATACATAGATTTCGATGAAAATGAAATTAAAGCTGAGCTGCTAATGAAGTTTAATAAAGATTTTTATCATAAAAAAGTGATTGATGAAATGGCAGCCAGCAAAAATGAAATTCTTTTACCATTGTGAACTATTAAGCCTTTCGAACTAATAATATAGGCACAATTAAAATCACATTTAAGCAGACACAATAAAACTTTTAAAATTGCGGAAATTAAGGAGTTCGTAAAATAATGATTAAATAGAATAGGGTCGGAATCTTGGACCAAATGCACCGAGCATGTTATTCAAGAGAAGAAAGAAATGAGGTCACGGCAAAACCGGCTACAAGTTTGTAATGTATCGGAATCACAAGGTGACGATGAATTAGTTACCAGTGATTCGGATGCATAAAAGTAATACGAGTAAAACATAACTCCGACGATATTAACCATGATGTAAACCATATATAATGGGTGTCAAGCGGGAATTTTTCAAGTTTTAATCATCGTTACTCGTTTATTACTCGCGGGAGGGGTAGCGTTCGTTGCGTCGTCTTTGCGGATTTGTTAATAATCATGAGTCATTGGGCGGGAGCGCACCGCGCGTTTGCGGTAGAGCAATATTTAAAGTGTAGGGAATCGTTGATTCGAGCGCGTCGTGCTTTCTGTTCCCACTTTGATATTCGGCGATTAAACGATGGTCCGAGCACGCAGCTTGTATGATCGTGGGTGCAAAGATTCCGACAAGATGGGACAACGGTTAATAGGCTGCCAACAGGACCGTCTACGTCAGCAGCAACGCCAGAACGTGTGGCACAGGTACGACAAGAAATCGTTAGAAATCCAAGGAAATCAGCGAGGAAGATTGCGGCCTAGATTTAAGAAGTCGACTGTGTATGTGATTTTGAAAAAAATAATAAAACTGCATCCATATAAAATGCAAATCGTCCAAAAACTAAATGACAGCTATTATGTTTTAAGAGAAACGTACGCCCTAACGATGTTGGAATGTTTTCGGACCCCCAGAACACTTGGCAACAT
This sequence comes from Blastobasis adustella, assembly GCA_907269095.1. Lineage (NCBI taxonomy): Eukaryota > Metazoa > Arthropoda > Insecta > Lepidoptera > Blastobasidae > Blastobasis > Blastobasis adustella. Next base: position 2,548,579 of record OU026114.1, on the reverse strand, counting down.
ATTGTTAAGCGATGAAGCTCATTTCCACATCGGAGGCAATGTGAATAAACAAAACATGCGTTACTGGAGCCCCGACAATCCAAGGGAACGGCATCAAAAGAGTTAATTTAGAGAGAAACTGTCACTTCTTCGGTATACTGCCGTATGATTAATGAGTTTTTGATACCGCAATTGCAAGTGTTTCACGGACGCAACAACAGAACTCATTTTTAACAAGATGGGGCAACTCCACACACTGCCAGGGTGTCAATGTTGAGGTTAGGGGAAATTTTCCCTAGAAAATTAAAAAGCAAGTACGGAGACATACCCTGGCCACCTCGATCACCGGATTTGACGCCATGCGATTTTTTCTTGTGGGGTTACCTCAAGTCCAAAGTGTACTGCAATAATCCCCGTACCATAACTGCCCTACAAGAAAATATCCGGCGTGAAATCGCAGCCATTCCCCCAGAGCTTTGTTCTCGCATACTTGGCAATATGAGGGTTCGCTTACAAGAGTGTATTGCGAGAAATGGAAGATTTTATTTTTAAAAAGTGAAATTCGCAGACACTTGTTACATTTAAAAAATATAATAAATATTCTAAACTTATTCTTTAATTTTTTATTTAATATTGCAATCAAAAAATTCTCGCTGGACACCCTTTATTCGTTAATAAAGGTAATTGCAATATTATACGGACTTGAGATGCAAACATTTCGCAAGAGGGGAAACAAATACTATTTCAAAAAAGAATTCTTTCAGGAAATTGTCTTATTCCAAAATATATAAGACTAGCCGTTCTCGGCGGCTTTTACTGGCGCTAGTACGTATCTCTGTAAACAGTCAACTTTTCCGCGGGATCCTGTTATTTATTTATATATTTATTATCAAATGCTTCCTGACTTACAGTTGAGAAACCACAACGTCTGGAGAGCCATTATTTACATTCAGGTACTTATCTCAATATATATGAGGGATCCTGTCAATAGCGTGGAATCATGTGGTCAATAGTACGGACTCATGACGCAGAAAACGGAAGCGGGAGTGCGCCGCATGGTGGGGCGTGCTGACAGTCTCGACGGCACGACTCTAGCGGAGTGGCGGGCAGTCTTGGCCCGACCGCCGAGGAGTGAACACGTCTTGAAACTGTCTCCGTCGTTTATAGAAAGTGTTGTTTACGTTTGAAAATAAAGTAATTTTAAAATCAAATTTGAAATAATAATGTAAATTACCTTAACTGCCTACATTGTAATACCGCTATGATTATAAGTGATGTGCAAAAATGAAGTGGAATAAATACAGTGGAGTAAATGTGAACCCTTTCTTTAAATTTATCTGTACGAATACGATCTAATACAGATGTCACCACCCTAATGACAATTATCCTGATACACCACTTTCCTTGACGCAACGACATCAGAAGCGGTGATGACGAACTCAACGCCCGAGATATGGGAATGATGAAAAGTGACAAAGAAAATGCAGCTACGCTACGTTGAACCGTAATAATAAAAGGAAAGTGATTAAAATGATTTAACACGTTCAGAGCGCAGCCAAGACTACAAACACCCCGCGATATAAGACAAAGACTACAGTGTAGAGAGCACAGATTACTATACCAAAACTCGACGTCAACCCGGAATCGGATGAAAAGGCAAGTCACGCTGGTTGGCAGAAAAATATTTAAAAAAAAATTTAAGAAAAATTTAAGTTGCATGATTTCAAAATTATAGGCATTTAAAAAAAAACGCAATATTTCACACCGTGCGACAGACTTTTCAGTCCTGTTGCCACAAATCTTTACTTTTTCCCATTTTTTTGCTGTGTAACCCTGAATAATGCTTCTCTAAAATGTAATCAAAATTTTGAAACCAGCTGCTTAAGCTTGCATAAAAATCGGACTTATCTCATAGAAAAAAATTCAAAATAAAAAATTGCCTAGGCTTAACTGACTGTATTGAAAAAAAAGTACTACGCGAGTTTGGCAAGTTATGTCAAAAGCTGGCGCATTTAGTAAGGATTCCAGAATAGCATGATACTTGGTAAATTGTAGCTGCTATCGTTGACAAAAAATTGTTTTTCCTTTAAAACCCAGTTTTTAACAAATTTTTGTTACTTGATTTAAAATTATTCTAATGGGCGCAAGGTTTTCCAAACAGTTGTAAATTGTTGCTTGAGATGAAGGAGTCATTCTAAGAAGTGTGAGCGAGATAGATATTGACGCAGGCATTTCCAGACATTCCGACACTTGGTTGAGCCATCGCTTGGGGCTTCGGCCTCTTGGTCTTCTGCCTCTCACGATACCGGTTATAATTAGTCTCTCCAAGTTGTTGGTATCTTGCCGCTGCGGCTGTTTGACTAAATATTTAATAATAACAGTGTGAGAGGGATGGCGTAACAGTGAGTTTGTAGAACAATTAGCTGGTGTACTTTAGGATGTTGTATTCTTAGAGTACGCTTCATATAGGCTTCGAATGTGCAAAATTTCAATGACCCCGTACATATCTCCACGATTTCCATGCGAGCTAGAGGGTGTCAACACGAAAAAAAATTTTTTTTATCTTGTTTGTTTTATTAAACCTGGCGGTAGTTTTTGACATCTATACCAACAAATTGTGACACTGACGGTAACTGACGTTGTGTATGTTTTATTTACATTCTTTCTATTTGTAGTTTCATTATAGACCCAAATAAACCAGCCGTTTTCTCTACTAAGGGTATCAATAGTGTTTCTGTCAAAATACTTTTCTGAATTATCAAAGTAAATAACTCCTAAAATCCGCATGGGGAGCCTCGAATCACCTCAGATTTTTACCAAATAATAATTATGTATAGGACTCACCAGATAGATAGGATCTGTTAATATCAGATAATTTCTCAGTCATGTAAGCAACACTCGCAGATTGTCTACCGTCGTCCCACGTTGTTCCCAGTCATGTTGAGGCTACCAGTCCAGCGTTGCATTGCAATGTTGTTCTCGTAGGTAAAGCGAACCGTTGTACACCATTGTTATGCAATAGAAGAAAATAATTGTATTAGTAAAACAAAAATAAAAATTAATACATACTGTTTTTAATTGTTTGATTTAATTTTACCTGCAGAAATTTAAGCAATTAGCAAACTAGTGTGGTTAGCCACACTGCTAAATGAATCAAAATCTAAACTTTTCCTTCAAAGGCGTTGTATAAATTTTAACTGACTAATTTAGTTTCACAACACAATTATCTGATGAAAAAAAATATAAGAATATATTTTACATGAGTAATCCAAATTAAGTTACACAAAAACAAAGAAAACATACCAAATTGCCGTCCGTAAGTAAGTTTCATTCGATTTTTATTAATGGTGTTAATATCCCAGTGGTACTCTCAAGGGCCTGCCTTGACGATGACATGATTTGGTACAGATTATTTGTTGTTTACTTTATAAATCTCCCAATCTCTCTACCACGGGGTGGAATCGCAGTATCCAGAGCCATAAACTTAGTGAAAGCAAACTGCCAGCATCGAGTATCTGTCTTTAATTTTACATACAACACATCCTGGTTGGATACAAATACCAAATATATCACCAATATATGGAGTTGGCGAGTGATAATAATAAATATTATTAAATATCTTTTAATTATGTTTACACATTTTTAGAATAAATTTAATCTATATTTTTAATACGCGATAGTTATTTTTTCATTTATTAACTACGCCTGTACAAATTGTGATACTTTTTATCCAAAGCCTTCTAGAAAAAAAAACTTTTTAATAAAATATCAACGGTTTTTTCACAGAAACCAAAAAACTTAATTTCTGGATTTTCGTGAATTTTAAATCTGTTAATATAATAGATTCTTACCGAATCCCATTTGAATTAATAAAAAATGTCTCGACATCGCTGTGTCGTGAGAGGATGCCCGTCGAAGGAAAAATTGTATAATTGGCCAAGAACTCCAGAACTTGGAGATATATGGCTAAAATTACTTATACCACAGAATCCAACACTGTGTTCACTGCCAAAAAAAAACTATTATTTAAAAAAGTATGTACAATATTGTAATTTAAGTTTTTAACAAGGTTATAAAGTTGATATTCGTGCGTTTTGTCCCTCCTATCACCGTAACTTTTCATGGATTAGCGTCCTACTGCTATTGCTATTTGTAGAGGAGATCCGATCCAGCAGAAGACCATTAAGGGCTGTTAATTGATGTGAATGTAACTTAGAGAAATTTAATACCTATATGCACAATAGTAGCTACATGTTGTACATAATTAACTAGTGAACCTATCGAGACTTTGTTCGTACACCTACTTTACCCGTACTTACGCTTTTTTCTTGCTTATAAACCTTCTGTTGGTAACTACTGCCAAAGATATCAACTTCAACCCGGTCTGTTACCAGTTGATTTAGCAGTGTGTACTTGCGGTGTAGGAGCATACCTGGCAGTGTCCGTACGCGCGGGCGCCGGTGCAAACAGCTGGTGTCTGCGTCCCGCTCCCGTATTTCGCGTATAACTATTGGCACATACAGTGAACATAAAGATAAAGTGCTAGGGTTATTTACCTTTCCATTAAAGGGGAGGAAGTAGTGCAATACTAGTGCGAGTTTCCGTCTCAGTTCCAAAGTATCAATACCTACCATACCTGATACAAAGAGAGATGGATATAAGTAAGGATAGTATCCATGTAGTTTCATGTACAGATAACGACAAAACTTTTTTTGGACTCGTTCTATCATGACTGTGTACGTGATTTCCCAAACTAGCCCCAAACTAGCGAATTGAATTCGCGTTTACTACGTACACTTGCATAATACAGAAGCAAGATAGTTTCCCTATTATTGAATCTAGCTGTTTGCCACAGTACAAATACCAAGGACTTGAATGCTTTTTTACACATTTCTGTGATATGGTAGTTGAATGTTAGCCCAACATCAAGGAATAGACCCAAATCTCTAATTATATACACCCGCTCAAGCGGTGTTCCATCTATTTTGTAGGTATAATTAATAGGTCAACGGGATCGAGTGAATGAGATGGTTTTACATTTTGCGATGTTGAACTCGAGTTGGTTCCGCTTACTCCACTCAGCGACATTATTGATGTCGCGCTGAAGTGCTTTACAATCCTCATTCGTCTCTATACCCAAGAACAGTTCAGGTCATCAGCAAACTTGGGGCACTCCGCCATACTAATAACCTTTAGAAGGTCATTGATCATGATAAGGAATTGAGTCGGTCCAAACGTACTTCCTTGGATAACACCGGAAGTAGTCAAATAGGGTTCTGATTGGTCTTGAAATTGGACATACTGAAAACGGTTGAAAAAATAATTTTCAAAGAATTTTACAAATTTTGGAGAAAAGCCTAGAGCTGAAAACTTGTCAAGAAGGACCTTTGTGTTTACACAAACATATGCAGGACACACAAACGCTAGGACGATCATGATCAATGATCGATTTAATAAATAACCGATTATATAAATAAATAAAACGAATACAAAATATAAAGCAACAATAATACAATGCAATTTTCTACTTAACTCTGTGCCGGCTCTGGAGCAATGTAAACTCATGAATTTAATTTTTAAACAATCCAAATAATTTAAAAAAATAATTATTTATTTAAATTTACGATACAAAAACAAAAATGCATAATTGCTAATTAATGTCAACGGTGGGAGTAATAGCCGGTTAATATAATATCTAGTCAATAGATAATGTTCTTCTACATTTTAGTTTCTCAAAAAATTCTTCATCAGTGTGCAACGTTCTTTCCACTAGATAATTGTGCAGTTGTTTTCTGAATCGATTTAGATTTTCGGCCTCCCGTATTATTATTGGAATAGCGTTATAAATTTTGGGTGCCATAGCAAAAACACTTATCTACACTCATAGCCTAATGTCCCAATTACATATTCGAAAACAGTCGTTTAAGAATACGGCACGTCCACGCCATAGTTCACGCCAGTCTATAAAATAAAAAAAAATACTTTTCGATACAGCATTTCCCCAGCTGTAACGTAAAATAACTTTTTAATCATTATGCAACACTTTTATTTTTTAATTTCTTGTCGGGCGCCGGAACACGGCGAAATATAGGCTGAATACCTAAATATCTTTAACAAATTCATAATTCAAATTTTCCTGTTTATATTTGTGGTCAGTTTATAGTCTGTGGTTGTGTTTGTGTACATTTGGAATTATTTTCCCGCTAAACAAAATCTTTTTTTTGTTTGAAGCAAATAAATAGATAATGTGAAAGTTGTGAAACGAATTTCCCGCCGCTTGATATTCTCGACGAATAGATACAACAGAACTGACTCGCGGTTACTACCAACAAAGATAAAAAATTATAAGTAGGTACGAAATTTTAACATGAAAAAATGAGTGTAGATAAAGTAGTGTATGCAACTGCTTATAATTATGTATTAAAACACTCGTGTCAAACTATTATCATAGTCGGCTACGCCTCGTATAATAAACAGACACTCATGTTTTAATACCCCCTTTAATATGACAGTTGCATAAACTACTATTGTGGAACATAGCAGTTTTACACGAGTGTAAATGCAGCTGGTCGCGGCGCCGAGCACTTTCGACTCTTGAAAAAAGGCTTACAACTATCGGTACGTCGCAAGTTGCAAATGGCCCTTATACACCTTTTTTGTGCCTTGAATATTACATCTTTCCCTGCTTCATTTCCCCAGAAAATGATTAGCAGTCTTACGACTAGCTACTTTGCTAAGTTTGTGAAGTGCGTACGAAGATTGGCAAATTCTGCTACATACATATTCTATGTGAGTATGCCAATTCATTTTACTGTCTAAATATAATCCTAAGAATTTTGTTATATTCGTTTCTTCAATTATATGTCCGCCGTTTAACCCGCCAATTGTCCGCCAATTAACAGATTTTAAAAATTCTTTCACCCATAGAACGCAACGTTACTAGGCTATATTGCCGCCATCGGGAAACGCGATCCGGGCGAACGCGTCATCCTTATGTCGTGGATCTTCCTGCTATCCGCTTTGGTGCAACCTTTATTATGCGTACGGCTGAGGAATGAAACACGTTGCCTGCGAGTGTGTTCCTTGATCATTATAATCTGTAAGCCTTCAAGGCTAGTGAATAGGCTGATCGTCGCCGTTCGATGCGCATCGTCACTTACTACTAGGTGAGATGGCGGAAAATGACTGGCTAGTCAAAAAAAAATACTGATCGGATTCTGACGAAATTTGGTAGTAATGTAACCCAGAATAAATTCACACCGTATTTGTACGGCAGTTATCATGCATAAAATGAAATACCCGATGCTGTTTCCGAATACACGCTTCGGACGGTCGGTAGCATTCCATTCTCCTAAACTTTTATATAATTTAGAGCGTTAGAGGTAAAGAGAGGAGGTAAAGAAAATAGTTCACCAACTCCATCACCAGACATCCAGCCCCAAAGGTTTGCGCTGAATATTAATGATTCCATGTTAGGTACTACATGGTCTTCAGTATACCTTGTGCTGTCGTAACGCCAGTGTTAATCGCCCATATTGGCTATACTTCAAGGTTTTTAGTTAATATGTGCTCAATTAAAATTCGAAAATTCTTTTGCGAAGTTCAACCGAGTCCGTTTATAAGATTCCATCAAATGCCCTTTTTTGCGTAATGTCTATAGTGCAAACCCATAGAATGTAAATGTTATCTCACAGTTTCGGTGCTCACATTAAATTCTTCAGTATAATAAGCCGTACGAGTAAAACTATTTTCCTCGTAAGCCCGTCTCATTATCTCTTTTTGGGCGTTTGATATGAGTAGAGGACGTCCGCTCCGGCTGTGCCCTTGAAGATTGCCTTCCTCGCTTACAGTATTACGTCATATGTTTAAATTTCTCGATATTTGGCTTATATTTTGCCCAGCCCCGCTACGACCAAAAGACACCGTGTGTGGGAAGGAATGGAATGTTAACGCCGCTTCCTAGGTGGTCCTCCTTGGTAAAGAAACGGCAACAAACCCACAGAGCCTAAGTTAATTAATTTTTATTTTTTTTAATGTCTTATATACTAATACATTATATTTACATACTAACTTTAACTAAATTAATACCTGTTTAAAACTGCAGTTCAGTTCCATGGACTTTTGTCATTCACATATTCAGGTATACTATAATAACTTTCTTGACATAATTTATTTTTTATAAAGGCTTTAAATTTATTCAATGGTAAATTCTGTATATCTGTTGGGACTTTATTATAAAAGCGTACACATTGACCCATAAATGATTTGTGGACTTTGGCCAGACGACAAGAACTAGTAACAAGTTTATCTTTATTTCTAGTATTCCTACTATGCACATCACTGTTCGTTTCATAAATGTATTTTGATGGCATTGTCATAATGTCAATATTCTTGAATCTATCTTTATGTGAAGTTCTAGGTCCCAGATGGTAAATCGCGCGAATAGCCCTTTTCTGCAGAACAAATACATTATGCCAGTCGGCAGCGTGTCCCCATAGCAGTATACCATAAGTTATAATACTGTGGAAATAACAAAAGTAAACTAATCTTGCTGTAGCCTCATCAGAATAACCTCGCATCTTCTTTACAGCATATGCTGCAGAACTTAGCCTTTTCGTCAATTTATCAATGTGTGGACCCCATTGTAATCTACTATCTAGAGTAAAGCCTAAAAATATTGTGGAATCAACAAGACCCAAATTTTCGCCTCTTACTTGTATATTAGTGGATACTGATCTAACATTTGGCAAGGATAATTTCAAACATTTTGTCTTTTTGCCATTCAGTAATAAATTATTAATCGTAAACCAGTTTACCACTTCTGAAATAGCTTTGTTCACGTCGTCATATGTTAATTGTTGTCTATTAATTTTAAACACTAAAGATGTATAATCAGCGAACAAAACAATTTCGTGAGTATTTTTTACAAAGTACGGCAAATCATTTATATAAATTAGAAACAAAAACGGACTCAGAATTGCCCCTGTGGGACCCCCATAGAGACAACAGACCCTGCAGATCTTTCTCCGTTCACATCAACCTTCTGAAATCTCTGCTTTAAATATGAACTTAATAAGTTTAGAGCTAAGCCCTTTATTCCATAATGTTGCAATTTCCTGACCAAAGTTTCATAATTAACACAATCGAAGGCCTTGGATAAATCACAGAACACCCCTAAGGCATCACGTGATTCCTCCCAGGCCCAAAATACATGTTTAATTAGTTCAGCACCTGCATCGGTTGTTGAACGACCCCGAATAAAGCCGAATTGTTTATGATGCAATAGATTATTTCCATAAAAGTGGACTTTTAGTTGGTTTAATATGATTTTCTCAAATATTTTACTTAACGCCGGTAACACCGAAACTGGTCTAAAATTTGTGGGATCTGTTGTGCTACCTGTTTTAAACAATGGAATAATTTTGCTATAATAAATAAAATAAGGTCAGGAAATTCGCCATTATCAACACATTTATTAAATATATTCGCTTTATTAAATATATAAGTGGACAGCAATAACATCAATTACAGAGCTAATTATTTTAACTGACAAATCGTCAATGTCGGCAGTAGCTTTTATTTTTATGCTTTTAAAAGCCTTAACTATATGTTGAGGTGTTACATGTTCGAACTTAAAATCGATGACACTCTCGGGTACGTTCTGTTTTAGCAAAGATTCAGCGAGATCAGCAGACGCATTTAATGATTTTGTAGTCGACACTGGAATGTCTGTAAAAAATTCATTGAAAGCCTCCGCAACTTCAAAGTTTTTGGTAACAACACTATCATTCATTTTTAAATTGTATTTTATATCGCGAGTTTTGACTTTTCCTGTTTCACTATTTATTATCTGCCATGTGGATTTTACTACATCTTTGCTATTTTTTAGTTTGTGTTTAAAGAAATTCGATTTTGCTGTAGCACAAACGCGTTTGAATAATTTCGAGTAATGCTTAATATTGCCAGCAAATTCTACGCTATTATTATACGCCCGTTCTTCATAGAGCTCATATAATTTGTTTCTACTTTTATGTATTCCTGCTGTCGCCCAATCGCTAAACATAAGTTTGCTGTTTATTGCCCTGTACCTTTGGTTTGAATATACGATTACTTTCAGTTTTTGTCATGTGTAAAACTGAATTATAATATTCATTTGTATCATCACAATACTTTAAATTAGATGATTTCTCTATAATGTTATTTCCAAAACTATTCAGACGGTTGTTGTTAATTGGTACAAATTTAATAGTATTCTTTGTCTCTTTCCTCATATTAACATTAAAGACAGCTAATTGACCACAATGATCGGATTGTAGTTTGTTTATTACAGACTGGCGACATGCCTGAATATACCAAAAAATGTTGTCTAGACAAGTTGATGTAGTACTTGTTACTCTGGTAGGCTCTAAAAATAAGTTGATTAAATTATGACACTTAAATAATGTTATTAGCCTACTAGTATTCTTACAGGATACATCTAATAAATCTATATTAAAATATCCACAAACAACAATATTCTTATTACAATTGCTAACTTTAATAAGGGCTTCATCCATAATTTTTTCGAACAGATCAAATGAAGCTGGTGGTCTGAATACGCTCATTACAATAAGTCGCTCAAGTTCTATACAGGCAATTTCAGCAGTTCGTTCAACAGACAGCTTGACAATATCAGTACGTTCCTTGCATTTTAGGCAATTACGAGCAAGTATTAGCGAACCCCCATGAATTGCTTGCTCTCTAGTAAACCAACTTGCAAGTTTATGGTTGTTAAAGCCAAATATGAGCTGGTGATCTTTTAACCAATGTTCAGTAACGCAAAAAATATCAACATTCTCACCGTTCATGAATAGCTCAACTTCCAATTCTTTATTCGACATGCCTTGGATATTTTGATGTACTAAGTTGATTATACAATTTTGTTTATTATTATAACATTTTAGGTCTAGATATAAACATGAAAAAGGTACTGACCTGGTCTTTCAGAATGTAACGAGATTGCTGTCAAGCAACGATGCTTGCAAACTAATCGGTACCCGAAAAAGTTCATCGACAATTATGTCATCATACTCACTTTGTAGGATATTTTATTGCACATACATTATTATACAGCATTATTTACCTAGGAGGTAAAGCTCTTTAAAGCGTGTCTTTGTCGCAAGTATGCGAGTACATAAGTAGTTGAAGCTACTGGTGTATCATCATCACAGCCCATAACAGTCCACTGCAGGACTTAATGCTTCTCCCAGGAGAAAAGAGGTTATTGCCATTATATCCACGCTTGGCAGGCGGTTCGAGATACAAGTGTTAAAAAAATATAAAAATAAAAAACGCTGCTAGCAATTTTCTACTATATCTAGATCTTTTGCCTCAAGAACGCCTTGTACTAGTTTCTAGTTTCATGTTACCATTTTCACCGGCAGTTTTATGTCTCAGGCCCATATTAAATCGCAATTTTTTTACGATTTCAAGGGAACTCTACCAGTACTTTGATCAGTACAGCTACTATTTGACGGAAAGCATTGTTTACATTTTGTCAGATTTTTCATGAACTGCAATTTTATATAATTTATTTTTAGAAAAGATAATATTAAAGCGTTATTTTGTCAAATCTTTATACTTAAGTAATCAATTTTATGCAATACAGCATTTGTCATGTTCCGTCATTGATGGCCAAAGAATCCGAGATATTATTCGTGATTGTAGAGCTTATAAGCTGATAAGCTTTAGCGTTAAACTCAACCAGGAAACAGCGTCAAAAGCCATTGCATGAGAAATATGACCCCATCGGCGAACGTAGATGATGCGGAGTTCGTCAACAGATACAAACCCAGGAACTCACCCGTAAAATTCGAATTAAGTCTGTTCAACGAAGAACGTGGAGGACCGTCTACTTAACCAAGGAGTATAGCTCTTGGAATAACGCTTTGAACGTACGTTCAATTTGTGCGTTCCGTTGATACCTTTCGTTGAAGATTTGGAGTTTTTCATAAGGGAATATTATCTTCCCAAGGAAGGCCAAGGGTATGCTTTACCGGAGTTTCCGTGGACGACCTAGAGTTATCGGTGAAGCCGATATGAAATTAAAGGAGTGTCAGATAGTGATAATGTGTGTCCGAAGTGTGTAGATTTTAAATTATATTTTAATGTAAGTATCTATTGTAAATTAATGTATTTATATTGTTGTATATTTGTGTATTTAGGTATACATAATCAGTTGCCTGAAGTATTTAAATAAACATGTAAATTTATAACATATTATAAAAAAGTTTCGAGCTTTTAATGGTTTTTAGTGCCTGATCTTACAACAATTCTTGAATATTTTTAAGGTTCCGTAAGTGTGAAATGGTTCCGTTTTACTTCATTACGAGGATTACCTCTGCTGACATTAGTCAGCAATTAGCAATTATCAAGTGTTAAGTCTGCGTCAATCAATATTCCGAAATTAATAGAACATATTGCTTTGGCATCAAAATATTGTTGATAACCTGAGAATTATCTATGATAATGGTGTGGAACCTTTCGTGAGAAATTTCGACTCGCACTTGACCACAAGTCCACAACGCTGTCGTTTTACCGCGACCTTCGTTGAACAAGAAGATAATCGTTCTGTTTCACGCAAGCTTAAGTGTTTAATTTTTTATAATATTATGTCGATATTATTGTATATTACAAATCGATATATAATTTCCCCAATAATCTTTTAAGGCCCAAAATACTTAATAAAGTACACAAATTTCCACCTTATTGAACGAACAGCGACCTCCTATTTTCAAATGTGATAACGTTTAAAGATAACATCTCTATAGTTATTATAATCTCCTTGGCGTACTCCTATCTTTTTAGTGTCACCGTTTTTTTAAAAACTTTGGAATTTCATTCAAATTTCAACAGTAATGTCATAACTTTGAATTGACAATAACTAATCATCGTTATTTGTATTAAATTTAAGCGAAATATAAAGAAACAATGGCAATTTGTAAATCTTGCGATATTCTGATCATTCCAGAAGATCATCAACGAAATCTTTAAATTAGTTACCACCTTTAAGAAAAAACACCGACCAGGAGACGAGAAAGATACACAACTCGGAAGTGTTTACGGTAAAACGAGGTCTAAACTCTATTATGTGTCCGTTGATCGATCCAATTGAAAAATTTAAACTTTTATCTGAAATACGTAGAGATGTTAATGATTTATCAAAAATCTTTATTGAATTAGGTGTCTTTGTAAATTACTGTATGAAAACAAGCGGGACACTACTTTCTACGAAATCTGATATATTGAATTATGTAAACGCAATGAAAGGTAAAGGTCCGTATAAATATCGTGAAATGTCAAACAAAACATATTGGTATGGTAAATAGAATGGTAAATTGAGGAATTTCATAATTCAATAATTGGCAAAATCGTACGAGACCGCACTTCATACAAATATTGAGACTCACGCTTACTTAAGGTTCTGCCGTTACTTTAATGTTAAACGCAACGATCCTCGTATTTATGATGCGTTTTGTAAGAAAATGTTTTTAGCGAATGATGAAATGTCCGATATTTGTAAATTAGTTAACGTCGATACTTGTAAAAAATCATGGTGGTCGACTATACCCGTTTGGTTGGAAATTGAAGCAGAATTACATGAGCGTGAAAATTGTAAATCGTTCAATTTATTCCCTCAACCTGGACACGGTTTAAAATATGTCACTTATACGTCATGCGGATGGCATGAAGTTTTACGTAGAGTGGTTCCATATAAAATTCCCAGTGAATGGGCCAAAATTTAAAATCATTTAGACAAATTGTGGAAACCTTGGTTAATTCCCATGAAAAACTTTTGCTGTTGCATACAGACCGACGGGGTTATTGAAGTGTATATCTATGAATAGATATGTAAAGAAAAAGATGGAAGAGCCGACAATTAAACGTTCACGCAAATCGTACTTTAAAACTATAGTTGATCCTGGTTCACGGATTCCTTTGGCTATGTTTGATGATAATTTTAAGTTCAAGCGTATTACAAAAAAATTTGTAAGATCTCATACATTAGAATGGAAAAGAGATCGAGTCCTCAAACGATTATTGTAAGAAACACTCGACGCTGAAACCATTGATCGTGAACGTATAGAAAAGGAGGAAAGTTTTATTGTATCAAATAAATCTAACATTCACGTACAAAAATACACTATTTATTTATTCTTATGGCAAAAATACAATATACGAGAAACACATTCAACTACAAATTTAAATCAAGCGAAGTCAGCCATTTAATTGCTTCGTCACTAAGGGTTATCAGGTCCTCCGGTGGGCCAGGGTAACTTGTGTTTGGGCAATCCGATAGTATGTGCCATATTGACTGAATTGGGGATCCGCACGGACACTGGGGGGATACCCTCCATCCACAGCGGTGTTTTTAGGAGGCACAAAGGCCATGGCCTGTGCGTAACCTATTTAAGGTGCACCAATCTCGCCTAGATAGTTCAGATCCTTTTAGGTTGCTGCCAGGTATAATACCTCACATCCGAATTTTCTTGCCATACACAATAACCAAGTTTGGCTCCATGCGCGACTACTACTGAATTCGTCGTTCATAAGTGACGCAGCAATCTTATATGCCGGATTTCTGAATTTTAGGCGAAACAAAAATACACTTAATTCTGATTAAAGTGGATGGATTTGCGACAACAGCTGTACGAACAGTTTAAAAAATAGACTCGACAAAAATTTGATAAATATATACGGACCGCTAAAACCGAAGAGAAATTTTTTTTTTTTTTTTTTTTATTAGTCATAGAATCAACAGCTCTTAAAACTTTTACATCAGATATTCGTAAATAACAGAAAGCCAATAACAGATTCTTACTCTGTAGAAGTAAATTATTAATAAAAGTTACCATTACAAAAAAAAAAAGACGTTTTTAACAATTCTAATAATCTGTCTATGCGTCTCTGTGTGTGTGTGTGTGTGTGTGTGTGTGTGTTAGTGTGTGTATATTAAGTGAGTGTTTTGTGTGAGAGAGAGAGAGAGGGAAGTGACACATTACTCATTCACTGATTTCTGAAGTTCTACCCTCCAAAATGCATTTTATCTTCTTTTGGCACGATACTTTACTGTGGCAGAATAAATCGACTGAAGAGAAATCATTATTGTAAGTTTCGAGAGCACGATTTACCACGGAATTTTGAGCATAATTTGAGTGACCAGGACGAACGTGAAAGAGCGGAGTCTGTCTAGTGCGCCTCAAGGGCGTTTTGAATTGAAGAAAAAGCGCTGTTAGTTCCGGTGAGTAAATTTTTCCACTGCAAATATCATGCAAAAACATCATCTGCAGTAAGGAACGCCGGTCTTTTAGCTCCATCAGGTTGTGTTTCCCACATGCAAGTGCATAGCTAATACCTCTGTGTTGAGTACGAAAGTTAAGGGCCCTGAAAAATTTCTTTTGAATCCGCTCAATATCTTGAATGTAGGTAACATAGCTGGGGTTCCAAACGTTACTACAATATTCCAATACACTACGGACGTAAGAAAAGTACAAAACCTTAATGCAGTAAATATCAGAGCAAGGGCGACTCACCCTCAGAACAAAACCGAGATTTTTGTAGGCTTTAGTAACTGCTGCGGATATGTGTTCTGTCATAAGCATTTTTGAATCGAAAACCACGCCAAGATCCCTAACGCTAGTAACTGGTTTAATGGGCGTGCCTTCCAAGAAATATTGATGTGTCTCAGCGTTTGTTTTGCGTGTGAAAGTTATTTGAAAACATTTTGAGACATTGACTGTTATGTTGTTTTCGCGATAATATTGGCACACACGGTCTAAATCTTCTTGAAACTTAAGTGATTCCATCATATTTCTTACACACGCATAAATTTTAGTATCGTCCGCATACATTAAAAATTTTGCAAATCGGAAACAGTGTTGAATATCATATAAATATGCGACGTACAAAAGCGGCCCCAAGATTGAGCCCTGTGGGAATGGGAATAATAAAAGAAGTTTTCGACGGAGGTGGTGAAAATGTTAAAATATTATATGGAGCAGGATCTACTTTTATGAATAACGCAAAGTTTTCAGGTCGTAAATTCAAACACGATTTATTACTGAAAAGATTACGGCAACGTAAAACTACAGTTGAGATAGTAAACGAAAATTATACATCTCAAACTTGTTCAAATTATAACGAGAAGACTGGAGCCTTTTACAAAATTAGCATAAATCATCGATTACGATGGGGGGTTTGCCAAAACTGCAATAGTGAATTTGATAGAGATTATAATGCACTAATTAACTCTTTAAGGTCGACCAGGATGCTTCGATGAAGCATTGAAATTTCCTATTGCGTCTCATGTGCAAAAAGGTTGAATTTTGAAGTTCAGCATATTGTGGTGCGGGACTTAGGAGGATAAAATAACTTAAATGTTATTTTCTGTTAAGTAATTATTTAGTTTTCTTTATGGTGATGACTCTATAGGTCTATGGGAAAACTATCATGTTTTTAGCAAGCTAGAATTAAGTATTCTTAGAATTTATTCGTACCATGATATTTAAAAACTTTTATAATAATATTGTTTAAAGAGGGGTATGAACCAATGAATTACATGTGAAATAGACACAGCGTTATTATGTTCGTACTAAGTGTCGCTATATTGTAATGTCATGTCAATCACAATAACAGTGACGCTATCACCGGGTCAGTTGTGTTTGTAGCTCTATATAGCATTATCTTATCACGCATTAATATTGCGATCTTTGATTGATTTTATAACTTATTACTAAATACAATTTTAAAACAAATCTACTTCATAGCAGAAAATAATACTAAAATGTAGATTTCAAAACGAAAATGTAATTTCATTCATCCTCAAAATATAATGTTGTAAACAATTAAACACGAATAAATTGGAACGGGGCGGTTGTTAACCGGAAATGTTGGCATGCAAAAATGTCAGTGCAGTCAATGTCTATTTAAGAACCGGTCAAGGGCGAGACCAACAGGCATTTGAAGGGTTTCTTACTACTATCATATTTAAATACTTAATTTAATCTTAGGTTATTTAAAACATTTTCATCATCATGGTGTTCATCACGGTTGTGCTCTTCCGCACCGCCCATCGGGGGTCCCCCTTCCTACTTCTTCTTTTCCACTTCGCTAGGTATTCGGCATCCTTGGTAATGAATTTGTTAACATGCCTTCTAATAAAGTCAAGCCATCGCTTGTTGGGCCAGCCTCTTCTTCTTGTGCCTGGCAGGGGTTGCATGGTATGTAATTTTTTCCCTACATAATATACTAGGGTATTCCTAGTTTTCCTATGGAATTCCGTAAGTTATTTACATTCTTTTATCTTTTGCTTCGTCCAAACCGAGAGAAAAATTTGCAAACGTTGTTCGAACGACTTAAATGCTGTTGATATGACTTAAATGCATATGATAGGTTGTTGTTGGCGAAATCCATCCCGCGGAGCGGGGCACCTGACACCATGTTGGTGTCATTGAATAAAATACTGTTTTGTATTAAGAGAAATTATGTATTTCTTAAGACACGTTTTTTACTTAGCACTTGCAATGGATACCACCATCTTGGACCCACCATAAACAAGGACGCCTCTACGAGCCGTCTTGACCGAACTATGAAATGACCGAACAACCCATAAACAGATGACTTCGTCCTTTTCTTAAACTTGTCCTTTTTCAAATTTGACACTTTCCTAACTCGTCTCATTTTTAACTTGTCTTAGTTTGAAATCGTCAATATCCTACATCGGCTTTTTCCTAGTTGATCTTCTTTTCAAACTCGGCACTTTCCAAACTCGTCTTATTTTAACTTGTTTCTATTTTTAACTTGCTGGCCTGACGCGACGCCGCATTCCCAAAACTCCTCAAAAGAGTAAAGAAGTAAGAGTATCGCTTTCGATAGTATGGCAACGTCTCGCACAGACCGGCAAATTATGTAGGGAAAAAATTACATACCATGCAACCCCTGCCAGGCACAAGAAGAAGAGGCTGGCCCAAGAAGCGATGGCTTGACTTTATTAGAAGGCATGTTAACAAATTCATTACCAAGGATGCCGAATACCTAGCGAAGTGGAAAATTTACAATTCGTTAACGTACAAAGGGGACGAAACCTTGCAAGAAATAGTAAAGAAGTTTGAAAAGTATTTTTCTCCAAGAAAAAATGTACAAATCTCCAATAAAACAAAGAAACGAATTTTCCATGCATGCCAGGAGGAAAATGTGAGGCTGGAAGAATATTTCAGAAAATTATAAATTTGGCAAAGACATGCGAGTTTGCCGAACAACAGGACAGCTTGACGGCATCGAAAATCATTTCAGGATTGCATAAAAAATACAAGGATGAGAAACAAAATTAAAGATTGAAGAGGATAAAAAATTTACCGTGGAATATGTAATGAAATTTTTAATCACAACTGACTCTTACTCAAAATATTTATTATTTAAAAGCTTTCCGATAAATTCTGCAAAACGTTGTCAGCAAGGCTCTCTTGGGCCCGCCATTTTCAGTCTTGCTATCCATACTTCAATATCAGCACTCCAATCAAAACTAAACCTTTTGGTACCTGGACGACGGCCCTCTTGGAGGAGAACGATCTCCGTTCCCTCATTGCTGAGTTTAGTACCATTAATTTACAATTAAATTTTAGTAAACGTGAGCTGCATATCTCAGACTGCAAATCAGAAGATAAAAGACATGATATAAAACTCATTCGCGCCAAACATAAAAATTCAAATCAAGAATTATCTTTTCCTTTTAGGTCCTCCAATACTTCCAGAATCGATTCCTGAATCTCTGGTGTGGGAATCGACCTGTGTATTTACACAAGTCGCATCCCATACCCTGGCTCCACATCCCATATTAGAAGTACCTCGGCCAACGCTGGTGTAGAGCTTCTTCGGCGGAGGACTTCTAGCGTCGCAAATACTAGGTCAGGGTTATTTATTTGCGCCGTTTGGGGTGGAAACCTTGGGAACTTGGGACCCAAGCGTAAAAAAGTTGTTATCACCCGGCTAATCGAGTATACCGGAAACCCACGTGCTGACGCTTACCTCGACCAGCGTATAAGGCTCGCAATGCAGAGAGGTAACGCCGCCAGCCTTATGGGGACACTTTTACGCTTGGCAGATTGTTTTTTATTTGTAAATTTAATGTTTTATATGTGCACCATTTTTAATAAGTTCTTATGTGTATTTATACTGTATACAGTAATGTATAATTATAAAATAAATACTTATCTCTAGAGAAAGTTGTAGTACATTTAATTTGCTGTGATTCACTCATAATCTTTAAAAACAAATTTAAAAAAAGTACATGTAATTTTTTTTTTTTAAATGGACATAAAATCCTTTGAATACTTATTTGCGTGCATGGTATCAAAGGAAATGTTTTCAGTCAAATATCGGCACAACTGTGTTTTAAGTGTTTATATAAAATATAAATGGCCTGTCTTTAGGGAACACAGCAAGCTACATAGGACACAGACTAACTACACTATAGTTAAAAAAGCGCTAGACAAAAGCAGTTCCAATGAAAAAGCAATAATAGTTGGAGAAATGTGGACCTCTTAGTTCTCCTAAATGGGTTCAATGATAATGTGTTCTTCCAGAAAAGTGGCAGAGGTGAATCAGGGTGTCTGCAGTTTTCCTCTACATATTTTAATTGTGGAGAATTCAACTTTACTGCCTGGTTTAGTATTATTTTCGCCACGCCTTCGCTGGTTGGGACACTACTTCTGATCTTTTCGGGCATGGAAAGACGAAAATGCTACACGTCCTCCAAAAACTCTCGAAGAAATAGTGTCAAGGAAATATGGAGGAGGAGTCACCAGCTCTCTTTACACTCGCCGTTACAAAATCTTCGTGCGATCGGCTGCCAACGCCAAGGTTGACCTGGCTCGTTTACCCCTCACTGAAAACTGTAAAACTGTTGAAAACTCCACATCGCTTAAAATGAAATTCCATGATTACCATTCTTTGCAATCCCCTCTTTCCAATGAGAGTGAGAGAGATAGCAATAATCGGTCTTTTAACCTCTCGGTCCATTGTTTGTTTGGCAGGTAAAAAGGTAAGGTGCACCTAAATTATCTGCGATAACGGATTGGCCAAAAAAAATTTGTAATTATCTGATTACAAATTTGGCTAATTTCAAGAATTTTCCACCTTGCAGTCTTGGAAGGCCGATTTTAGCCAAACTATCCCATCAAGTGCTACTTTTTTTAAATGATTATGAAAGCTGAGAGTCTGGAATATTCTTGAGACTTACTTAGGAATTTTGAAATCACTTGTTTAATTTTTTTATTTCAAATTGAAAATTTTGATCATAATTCAACAACCGTAAATTTTTCACTTTAAACCAATATTTTCATGATTTTTCTCAAAGTTATGAAGCTGATTATTTTAAGCATAAAACAACAATTCAAGATGATTCAGTTGCAAAAAGAAATATTTTAAAAGATTTAAGTTTGTAAGTCGATACATACATGGGGGTGATTCGGATACCTCAAGGGGTGCTCTATCTCTGGACTTTCGCTTGACACTATTTTTTGGGACAGCCTGTATAGTAACTTTATGAATAAGTCTTTCCAATAAAACATTGAGAATTTGTCAGTGTCAGTTATTATGAATTTGCAGTTACTGAATAGTACATTTTGTAAATGTATTTCATTTTAGTCTAGTCTTTCTTATGCAGAGGAACAGGAGGAAGTAGAACGCCAGCACAAATCGATCAGCAGGCTGTAGAACAATAAGAGGATGTGCTTAAAGTTGCCTGGTAGTACGGTTCGGAAAGGACTGGAAGACGACGCAACGGCTATAACCTATCTTGGCCATGTTAAAAGGAACAGAGGCCACTCCAGATAAGACGAATGCGGTCATAAAATACCCTGAATCTAAGAACTTCAAAGAGTTGTATTGAACAAGAAAGACTTGCCCCAATGTCTACCCAAGTGGCAACATGGGTCACAAGACTACGACCCGACTGATAAACACAGTCTAGAAAGCAGGACGCGCCACACTGATGCGCTTAGTCGCAATTCAAATATCTGTCTGTCATTGGAATGGAATTAAACGAAAGACAAAGAAATGCAAAGCAGCAAGATCAAGAACTGATGTCATTATTGAAATCCTGAAAACCCATAGTTGTAAAGAACGTTATGTGCAGCCAATGGTCATGGGGTTGCAAAAGCAGCAGTTGATTGTTTGTGTTACCTAATTATAACCATGTTCTTGGCCAATAAATCATTATACCCATGCTTATTATCTATATCTTTTAAATTATTTTATTTCCTCAGTTATTTTGTTATTTTACTGCCAATAATAATAGCCTAGTGTTGTATTAGCCCTTTTCAAACTAATATTTATACAAGTAGGCAACATTCAATGTTCTTATTTCCTATCAAAACTGTACAGTTCTGACTGATAATATCACATTTTTGAACATGCTACGACAAGATTTTGAAACTAAGTAAAACATGTGGAAGGAAGTGCTAGAAAACGGTGGTTTGAAGCTGACCGTCACCAGAATAGTATAAGGAACAGATAAAATCAAATATCCTTCCATCCGGATCCGTGCTGCACGAACCCGGGAATAGACGCTAGGGTGAATATGATTTAAACAAAAAAAAAAACAAATTTATAATAAAAAAAAAGGTTTGTTCAAATAAAAATCTTAAACAAATACTACAAATGAGCATAGTTACAAAACAATAAATGGATATAAATAAATTCGACATTACTACCGACTATTTACAAATTTCAGCGCAAGTTACATTAAGTATTTAATTCCCTTAGTATTTTGTCCAGGTTAACAGCTCATAATGAAGATTAGTGCTTAGGTGTGCTTAGGTACAATTTTGTAAAACAATAATATTAGGTTTCATTAGGTCTATCACTAGTTTTTTAGTCTTCTTACTAGTTTTATCTTTGCTGAATATATGGCAATGCTACTAGTGACAAATCGATGAGTTATTACTTGTACTCACTATGTCGGCAAAGGAAGGGCTTGTTGGATATTTTTCAGCGGACTATGCTTTAGATCTGATATTAGTTAATTTGTAACTTTTTGTTCACTCATATTCCTGACTGATGTATTTTTGCTTTAGAGATTGACATTAGTCTGCCAGCTAAGACACTCCACCCATAATATTTCTTCTGATGCTACTGATTTCGAGTTTTTGTTCAGAGTTCAGCTTATCTTCACTAGATATCACGCAAGTCTCATTAAGGCAATAGCCTCTACATTAAAAACAACTAGATATCACCGCCGCGCGTTCGAATGCGCGGTGGGGGGCTCTGAAGGCGTCGTGGTTAGGCCCACATGCATAGTTTACGCAAATTCACTGCACTATACTTAGTCTGTCTGAAAATGTGCTGACATAGATTTGATACCGATTCTACACTTAAATGTTAATTAATCGTCTTCATTATACACGGATAATAGACGACACGTCTGTCCGCGTCCGCGGTCCACTTTTAACGTTTATTCCAAAATAAAATACGTCTGCATCGTAGGAAAAAGTGTGAAATTCAAAGCTTTTAAATTTGGCATAAAACAACGAGGGTGAGAGCGAGGACGTAATCAAACGCAAAGATCTTTTTGCTTAGAGAATAACATTTCCTTTTAAAATGTCAAATCAACGTCAGTGTGTAATTCTACCTTACGCCGTCAACATCGAAGTAGCGCTAAATACCTTAGAAAATAAACTCGTCGACGAGCTATTAAGACTTACAGAATACCAATAATAACAACGTTGACCGCATGCGCGAAATCTAGGATGTTACATTTGCTGGCTGTATTAGAGCAGAATGGTATCGTACGTGGAGATGGCAAGAGGCCTGACCCCATGACATATTTGCTTGGACACTGGCACCCTAGACGCTGCGACCTCCGCAGCTGAGGACCTCAAACGTAGGAAATATGAAAGCCTAGTCCAGGCTTTATATTTCAGCCTTTTGGGGTCGAGACGTTGGGAACGTGGGGCCCTAACGCTTTAAAGCTTTTTATAGATTTAAGCGAAAAGTTAATCGACACCACAGGTAACCGGAGAAATGGCGCGTATCTCAAAGAGAGGATGTACAGACAGCGCACAAAGCCCCCAAAATGCCCCAGAAAATGAGAACGTCAATTCCTGGATCGTATAGTTACTTTAATAAAAATTAACATTTTGATATATGATTTCGTAAGAAACATTTCGTTAGCGCGATGTAAATGACTATCAGCGACATCTAGTGAAATATCTAAGTACTAATGGTTTAAATTTGGATATTCCGCCCCCTAAGAACCACTCAGGGGTTCTTTACTAAAATTAAACTTAATTAACAAAGTTAAAAAAAAAGAAAACAATTTGAGTTACATGTTACTGACGTTAACAAACAGTTTTTCAATGTTAACTGTAAGCTCTACTCTCTGTTTGTATCTCAAACTATACTTAAAACTAAACAAGTGGACTGTAAACACTCAAAAACAAAGTTTTGGAAAACTTATACTAATTTTGAATTTGTAAAGATTACTGATTTATTTCTGTAAATTAGTTAACTAACTATTCTAAAAACAAAAGTTATCTTAATCAATAGGCAACAAAAATAGCTTTGAAGTTGGACGCTAAATACTCATATCCTTACAATGTAATGTAACTAAACGTGTAATATTATTATCTTTGCCCGGATGAATTTGTTCGACTCTACCATATAAACACTTTAAAGGTGGTAAGTTATCCTCCTTTATTAAAACGACATCGCCTACTTTAGGTTTGGGGGATTTAGTGTTCCATTTATATATTTGGAAAAAATAGGTCAAATATTATTTTGCCCATCTAGACCAAAAGCATTGCACCATACGTTGCGTTAGTTGCCAACGTCTTAAACTTCCCAAAGCAGAATATTCATAGTTACTGTCAGGAGCAATAACTAAAGGTTCACCAACCAAGAAATGGCCTGGTGTTAACGGCATAGGATCTTCAGAGCTAAGTACAACACAACTAAGATAACAACACAGTTGTCATCTCTTCAAAGGTAAGTGTCGTGTCACCAATTATTCTTTTTAGATAAAAATTTACGCTTTTTATCCCTGCTTCCTTGATGCTTTAAAATGCCATTTTGTACCATTGTTGGCCAATGAAGCTGCTATTTCACTCGACATTAAAGAGAGCTCACTAGCAAACAATGAGCTCAACTCCTTTGATGCACCTCTAAAGTTAGTGCCGTTGTCACTCCAGAGCTGAGCACAGCGGCCCCTCCTGGCCACAAATCTCTTAAAGGCGGCTAAAATTCCTTCAGAGATTAAATCAGAAACAACTGAACAGCCTTTGTCGCCATACACACAAAAAGGCAAATGTAACCTTTTAATGATTTCTGACCCCTTCCCTTTAAACTCTCATATTGATAGGACCGGCATAATCAACGCCGGGGTGTAAAAATGGCTTGTTTGGAGTTACTCTGCATGTTGTCCCATCAGCTGCGATCGAGTTTTTGCTGTATTTCGAATACAAACGACACATCGATGTACATAAGATGGCACTAGATTTTTCAGTCTAAACAACCAATATTTTGATCGGATATAATTTATCATTAACTGCTGGCCACCATGTAGAGTTCGATGATGTGCATCTGCCACAATTAGTGTTGCCAAATGTGACCCACTTTGAATTATTATTGGGTGTTTCGAGTTTACATTGAGCATTGAATTTTGGATTCTGCCTCCTACTCTCAGAATTCCACCTTGATCCACGAATGGAGTAAGTGTGATTAAATTGTTTTGTTTATCCAGGGTAAGTCCAGCCAGGAGTCTTCATTTCAACATTATAAAATTGTCTTTGACATTGTTTAATGCAGCATCTCAAAGAATTTTGAAGTTCCATGGGTAATGTATCCTTTGACTTTAACTTATCTTTGTAATGATGAAAATCTTTGAATTATATTTTCAATCGAATTTTGTAGGGTGGTCACTGCATGACGTTTAGTAGTTCGAACTTCTAACTCAGTTTTGTCACAAATAGAATTTGGATTGGTATATTCAATTGCTTCTTGTCTTAACCAATTTGATCCTAGCTTCCACAGCTGACTATTAAGCAATTCAGAAGGTAATATCCCTCTGGATCCACAATCAGCTGGATTATCTTGCGACTTAACATGACTCCATTGCGACGGAGAATTTCAGATGTGCGATTAGCCACATAAGTTTTCCACCGTCTTTCAACCAACACAAGACTATTGTGGAGTCTGTCCAAGCATGTAAAGTTTTATTTGTTAATTTTCAGCACTTCAGCAACCTCTAACAGCAATTTACGAATAAAACAGCTCCGCAGAGTTCCAAACGTGGAATTTATATTTGTTTTATAGGTGCTACTCTTGTTTTTGCAGCGACCACATTTGAGTGAATGTTGCCATTCGAATCGATTATCCTAATGTACACCACAGCAGCGTAGGCTACATTGGACGCATCGCTAAAATCATGCAATTATATTGTTCTGTCTTGAGAACTTCGTTGCACCCATCTAGGTATATGGATTCATTACGATATTTTTTTCATTCACGTTGCAGCTCCAAAGTCAAGTTATCGTCCTAGTCGAGTCCAGCTATCCACAACTTTTGGATAAACACTTTTGAGGTAATAATGCAGGGAGCAATCCATCCTAATGGGTCATAAAGACGTGCTATTTCCGCGATAATTTTTCTTTTTGTTTCAGGTGCAAGTTCCGGCGTCAACTTTACCGTGTAATCAAATTCACCGGATCGATGATTCCAGGTGAGTCCCAAAATTTTGGTAACTTGGTCTATTTTTATTTGCATGCTATTATCTGATCGTTCTTTTAACCTTTAAATGGATCGTATAGTTACTTTAATAAAAATTAACATTTCGATATATAATTTTGTAAGAAACATTTTGTTAGCGCGATGTAAATGACTATCAGCGGCATCTAATGAAATTTCTAAGTACTAATGGTTTAACTTTGGACAGAGTATAAGCGAGGATATTCAACGAGGCAACGCAGCTAGCTTTCTGGGCACCATTCCGGGGACAACGGTGTGGATTAATTTTTTCATATTTTTGTATTAGCTAATTGTAAATATTTTTTTTGTAACGAAATATATCATTTATCAGTTCTATATTATATAGCGAATACCGTTTTAAAAACAAAATAATACCAAAATCTTTTGTAGGTATTTTATATTTACCGTGGCGTAATATCAAAAGATTTGGAATTTCTGATCATGAGGTTCTTGTTTAGGAACAACCACATCAGCAAGATTATAAAGTAATCAATGAGTGGTATTAATAAATAAATAATAATAAATAAATATTTATTAGCCAAATAATACAACAACAAACAACATAACAGTTACAATAAATGGCAACAAATCTCATAAGTACTATGTGTGTATGAAACAATTCAGGCACTAAAAATGTATTAGCCACATATTGACTTCCTGCCTCCTAAACTAGGTTACCCTGTACTATAGGAGACAGTAATCCCTCTTTTGAGCATTTAAAAAGTATGATTTTTTTAGCCATGAACGGTTGAATGCGGACATTGTAGAGATGCTGAAGGAAAAGTGTGCCATTAATGATGAAGTAAGAAGATCTGGGACTTCAGCATTAGATGACTATGATAAATCCAGCATCAGCAAACGATCGCCGAGCAAAACTATGTCATTCCTGCAAATTGATCTAGATATCCGACGCCAAAATGATAATTGTATGAAAAGCACATAAAAAAAGAGCTGGAAGAAATTCAAATCATTTTTGAAACAGAAATTCACAAAATTCTATCACCGGTAACAACGAGGTGGCTCTCTTTAAAACAGTAAGTGTTGGAGCAGTACGTACGAACCACTACAATCTTATTTTACCGTGGAAGTAGTTGAGTAACCATCTCATACTACGGAAACTATATTAGCGTCGTTAAATAATGATTTTACGCGGTTGTATTTGGAGTTCATGTCATACATTTTAAACGATTTCAACACTGTTTCAGAGTGAAGTCCACGTTGAATAAAATAAAACCGGAATCCGAACAGCTAATAAAAATGATTTGCACAAATTCTATGGAATTTAGCCACATCAAAACAAATAATGCAAATGACATTGACTTTGCGAACCCAATGCGATTTTTGCCAATAGAAAAAAAAATGGTAGGTGTGTTTACGGTCAGACTAAAATAGAGGCAAGCGCCCATTGGCCAAGCAATGAATATATTTTAAAATTTCAGAGATGTCGAGTTTATAAAATTACGAAGCCAACTGGAGAGCTAATAATAGGGCATAAAGTCAAATATGAAAAAAATATTAATGTAATGGCAATCCTTTCTTTCTCTAATGCTTCAATACAACAAGTATTAAGTAAATTAAAGAAAATAAAAGCGGAGAGTAGCAACAAATTGAACACGGAATAATTATTTCACAAATGCATGTAAATGAGGGATATTTTAGCAGGAGGAGTTAAAAAACTTTGAACCATCAAAAGATCTATTAAGGTCAGGTGGGGTAAGAGGGACGCTGGGGGAAGAGAAACAGTAACTAATAAATAGAAAACTATAAAGCACAGTTCTATGGTCACTCCGTCGATAAAACAGTATTAGGTATAGTTTTCATTTTCTTAGACAGATGGCGCTACGACAAAATAACTATACGAGTAAAAGAGAAAAAAAAATCTGTTGTCAAACTTAAAAACCACCTAGCGGCAGTTTTTGTCTGTGGTTATTTAATTAATGAAAACATTAGTGATACGGTTGATTGCGAAGGTAAGGGCAATTCTTATATTTAATCTTTATTTTCCACGTATTACATTGTTTGTAGCATGTGTTTTGTATGCTTTTTCGATATCATCAACAACATAACCGTCAAAAATGCCGAGGAGGGAAAGAGGAACGGCCATACCAGGTTTAGAGAAATATATGTTTCTCTTTTCCGGTTGCAGGGGTAACAAACACTTTAAAAGCCGCTAAAATACTTATATACTCATCTACTCGTTTCGTAAATATTTTGCAAATTTAAATATTTATTAATTATCAAAAATATCAAAGATAAAATCAATATCAAAATTTCACTAACTGTGAGATTCAGTATAAAATAAAGTTTCAACCCAGGTAGTTCACATAATATTCACGGCCCACACAAATTATGTATCATGAATTGACACAAGTAACTTTCTGCTCCTGTCTGTCTTTCACATTCACAACTTAAAGAAATTCATGTAAAGTTGTGGAAAGTACTTGGGATCCAATCCCCATTTCATTCTCTCTTCTTTTCTCCAGAATCTCATTCTTGTTCTCCAATAGCGATTTCACCCTGATAACGTTTTCTGAAGTAACTGCAGTTGGCGGTTGCCTTAGTCTAAGTTCGTGTTTGAGGTTGTCTTGGCCACGTTTATACGATGGGGACAATTCTCTAAACGCGCTGCTTAAATTTTCAAGTGATTGTTTAAATTTATTTATATGTTAACCCATGTTTTTAATCATTATATATCTTGCCACGAAATGCTTCCCGGCAAGTGATTTTTGGCCAAGGACTATTTAATAAAATTTGTTTTGAAACGAAACAATAGGGTGCATATAACAAGCCGTTGGCTAAAAACAATCATAGCGTAATGTTCCAAATGTTTTCGAATGAAAACAGTTGTTTAAGGACACAGTCTATAAAATTTAACAAAATATTTTAAATTTTATAAAATTTTAATACTTTTCGATACAGCATTTCCCATACTATTTTAATTACAGCTGTATCGAAAAATAACTTTTTAATCATTATGCAACACTTTTCTTTTAAAAATGTTGACGGGTGCCGGGACACGGCGAAATGTAGGCTGAATACCTAAATGTCTACCACAAATTGAAAATTCAATTATTCCTGTTTATATTTGTGTCTAATTATTTTCCCGCTAAACGGTATATTTTTTCTAATTGTTGTATCTTTTGTATGTGAATGTTTTTTCTGGTTTGAAGCAAATAAATATATAAATGTGAAAGTCGTGAAGTGAATTTCCCGCCGCTTCATAACCTCGACGCGTAACCTCGATACAACAGAACTGACTCGCAGCTTACTTCCAGCAAAGTTGAGAAAATTATAGGAACGAAATTTTAACATGAAAATATGAGTAAAGATAAAGTAGTGTATGCAACTGCATATAATTAGGTATTAAAACACTCGTGTCAAACTATTATCCGGCTACGCCTCGTATGATAAACAGACACTCATGTTTTAATACCCCCTTTTACCTAGATACTGAATTTTGGACAATGTATGAATCATACTAATAAAGAAATATGAATATGAATATGAATATATGCCAGTTGTATAAACTACTTTTACCAGACCAGCCAACGTATCTTTGGTTTTAGTAGTGACATGTGACATCGTGACTTATGGTGACTAAGAAAATTATCATTTTTTAGAATTTTCCGAACAATCTCTGCAGAATTTATCCGTCAAATATCTACATGGTGGCCATTAATTCAATACATTTACTTTTTATATATCTGCTAAGCTTCTTTCCAGATTGGTATATATTATTATATTTAATAGATAACTACAAAAAGACTACAAAATTATGCTGACTGCCTAAAACAAATGCTGTCGCCGTCACACCCGCTCTCAAAATGGGTTACCCATCAACTGAACATACAATACGAGAGTGTGCAGAAATAAATGTATTTATTCTGTTTCAGATCAGAAGTGTAAAGAAGATTGGTGCAAATTAAGAAACGCTTTCACTAACGCGATAAAGAGTCGTAAAAATAATACAGCAGCTAAGATGCGGTGTACTTCATACCGTAGAAGTATGAAGCCGCAATTAAATTTTTACTTCCACACTTGCAGTCGATACCGACCATATCCAACATTAAATCCACACCTCCAACTCCATCGTTCCAAAGCGGAAGTGTCAGCCACCGAACAAGTCTGAATTTCACTAAGCAACTCATTCCGCTTCGAAGGCCATCATCCTCATTACGATTGCAATATATACAGCCTCATGAAATCAAACAATGACATAAGGCAACAAAAGGATATAATAAAACTAGACCTACACACACTGCCATTACTAAAGCAGAAATTAAACAGATCGAACAACAACAAAAAAGAACATCGGGTCGGATGACTTGTGTTGGTAACGCTTTTTCCTTCTCTGGGATCGGAAAAACCAATACTTCAAGACTGTTTCCACACAAGCTACTTAATTTAACATTTTCATAAACATTTATGATTGAAGATATGTATTATATTTTATTAAAATGCACAAATCCATTATGGATTTCATTGAGCATAATAATTATTTACAAAATATTAACAGTGTTATGGGATAAGAATCATCCCTCCTACACATTTACAAATTCTAGGAACAGAGCTTACAACGACCTTTTGACAACTTTAAAGTGGAGGAGAGAGCTCGTATGACACTGAGAAGTGTGTAAAAAAACTAATACACAAATTGCGGAGGTCAAAAAACACCCTTGAGTTGACCTTCTAAGGTTAATTGAAAATGTCACATTTTGTTTCTATAAATTTACATTGAAGATCTTCTCGGGCCAATATTTACAAAGAATTCTACGGAGGCAGCGGTTGACGAAAACTTGAAGTTTGCGCGAGATATATTTTGTTACCTTCCACTTCTCGTAACACCGTTGTGACCGGCAAATTTTAAGTTTAATTTTCTGAGTCAGTTTTCACGAGTGCCATGTTAGGCGGAGACGCGCAAAGGTTGCTCTGGCTTTTGCGATTCAGTCCCTCTAGTTTCAGACACGACACTCCCAAGGTACGGGACTAGTTCCAGTGGAGAAGCCGGCGGGGCCAACGCGGATTCTGGTCCCAGCAGAGAAATTGATGGGGGCGTCAGCGAGGGCGATATCAGGGTCGCCGCAGGCGATATTCAAGTGATAGGTTTATGGGACACCAAGAAAGGTATTTACGAACGCCAGGTCCCACACAAATATCGACAGAACCGACTGAACTATATTGTAATGTGTGGGACCAAACTATCACCAGGCAGTGTCCCCTATCCAGGAACCCTTCCATAAGTATGAGCCAAAACGCATGGATGGGTTCTGGTGAATCGCTGAATCCTTGCCTGCGTAAATGAAGCACTTAAGCATATAGCCTGTCGTTGCTTCGCACATTTCAAGTGTTTTGATGCCAAATTGAGTCGCCTTAGTTCGGCTGCATTGCACCCAACTAAGGCGACCCTTCCACAGGAGCAACAACTTGTATATGCTTAGGTGCTGCTCGGGGATATACAAAGATTTAAATTTGTTACAATAATCAAGTATTGGAGTAATTTTAGCCACTTTTCGTTCATAAGAACGGACGTCATTGACCATTAACTCTTTATCTATAAAATAGCAAAATTTGCTGATCATTTGGATTCCGGGACATAATGCGTCGAAAGTGGCATGCCCAAAATACCCGTAGTCCAGTACTCGCATATTTGTCCTCGTGGTTTGAGGCTCATGGCCATGACATTTGCCACCATGTTCCAAATCGGCAACACTAGGAAGCTTTAAACTGTTGAGTTTTCATTTTATGTTTATGATTAAAAAAAACCCTGGCGTTAATGTCCCGGTTGTGCTCTTGAGAATGAGGGCCCGGGGTCCGCCTTGACCATGATCCAGGATTTGGCGATCAGGTAATCAGTGGGGCGACTACCATCTGACCTCCGTGACCCTGCTACCAGGGGAACCCGACCAGATTGGATCATGGTTACAAATTCAGTTGCCTGAATTAGCAGGTTTCATCACGATGTTTTCCCTCACGGTAAAAGCATGGGTTCAACTAAAGTACATAACTCAGACAAGAGTCACTGGTACATGGCCACAGCGGGATTCGAACCCGGTACCTCTCGTTTACGAGTTGGATACTCAACCGCCCGGCTACCGACGCTCTAATCTAAATTTTATGTTCATGATTACCCATTGATTAAAATTTATTTTCATTCAAAATAAAAAAATATTATATTAGGAATTATTATATTAAGAAAAAAGAATGTGTTTTTACAATATCGATATATTGTATAAACATATTCTTTTTTCTTTAGAGATTTTTATGGTGGCAATACGTGTACGCCTGTTTACTGTGTACTATCTAAGAACGCGCTTTATTTGTAAATATAAATAGTGGTAAATAAACAGAATATAGGTACTTAACAAAGATATTTTTATTTCAACCTCTCATTTTCTAGCATGATGGTTAAATAAAATTGTTATGGCATTCCTACAATTGTATCGACATCATCATTTTCTTGTTATTTAATTAGGGGTGTGGGGGAGGAGGCTATATATAAAAAATAATTACTTACTACCTATACATTGGGGCCACCCCTGCGGTCAATCAACTCTTTCATATGAACATGGAATCATCAAAATTCGTTGCTCCTATGGCCACCTTCCGTTATCATCATCAACCCTTGAATAACCCCTAAGAGTATAAAATTCATGAAGACCATTCGACCAAGATATCTTGTTGCGTTCAGTAGTCCCTATGGCCACCTTCCGTTAACATCATCAGACCTTGAATATCACCTGGGAGTATAGTACTTATGAAAACCATTCCAAAGAGTCCAAACACGATGGGGTTGTCTTCTTGCGATCAGTAGTTCCTATGGCCAATTTCTGTCATCATCATCAGACCTTGAATATCACCTTCGAGAGAACTCATGAAGACCATTCCAAAGTCAATACCACGACCACTCCAAGCAATGAGTGAGCATCAATTTAACGTCGAGAATATCTAGGTACTATCAAGGACAATACCATCGAAAAAGATAAAGAGAGGATGGCACCGCTTACAAAGTAATGCCGCAGTGCAAAAACGTATTCTAGGATTATTTGCGTATTATGCCAAATGGGTAAACTTTGCAGAAAATATACAACCTCTTGCGTATAACACTAGGTTGCCACTAAGATAAAAGAGCACAAGCTTCATTTAGAATTTAAATATTGAAATACAGAAGGCAGCTTTGGTTGCTATCGATGACGAGGACATTCTTATCGTCGAATCTGATGCATCTGAGTTAGTCATGACAGCAATACTTTTGCAAAGAGCACGTTCTGATATCCGCGAGCAGCTCGAAAACCAAGGAGACCGCTTGCCATCAGACAGGCCGTAAGCTTGTTTGCCACCTTAGTGTTATAAAAAAAGGCACGCGGTAAATACACAGAAAATACAAAATGTACATGAGTGATATACCAAAGAAAATCACAATGAATATGTGCTTAGACGCAAATATTATTCAAACCTTAAGGTTCACCTAATCCTCCACACGAAAAATAACGCGATTATACTAGCCAGTTAAACTTAATTGGTCATGAAAGTATTAATAAAATAGTAGGATTTGATTGAGCATTTTCGAGTTCCACTGAATATCGTTGAACAATTGATTTTACTTGTACTCGTAAAACGTGGATGTGAATGATTACTTATTTTGGTTTATTTTAATTCAGTAATTAGTATCTAAATAAAAGTAAAAAATTAAAAACTTCTCATGATTTATTTTAGTTAAAAGTCAAACATGGTCAAAGCTTGCGAGTTTTAACTTATCTGTCACTGCCCAGTTATTTGTACGGACTCCTTGACGAATAATTTTTTTTCTTATAAACTTAACTGATAATTAAAAGACTCTACGCGCGCGCTATTTCTCATTTCATTACTTTAGTTGATTTAAAGTTACCGAAATGAGAAAATATTTCTTTTTGGGTAAGAATTACGGACGGATGAAGAACATTAATATGCTGAAGAACCCCTTTCTTCAAGTCCAAGTAAAATATTGATATTTTGCATTTCAGTTGTAACTTTATTTCCGGTAAAACTAGTGAAAAGAGTAAATGCCCTAGAAGTAAGTATCTCATAAATATTGCTCTTTTACGCTGATGGAATACGCATGTATAACGATATATAACGATGTACGTACTTACTGGATATTATTTTTAAATATATTTTTATTGTTTTACATAGACTGGTGTCGAAGTCGTTAAACCTGTTAAAAATACGCGACGTTGTTTGCGAGCGGATCCATTATTCACTATGGTTTACTGCGAACTCTTTAATAAATGTGTCCCAGGTAGTGGGACGATTTGCGCATGGGGACAAGAAGATTTCGTAAAGTTCGATGACACTTGCACCATGTACTGGTTTAATTGTGAAGGACGGGGCCGTAAGTTTAACATATAATTCTATTACCCGCAACATGAAATATGATTTACATTCTTTTTTGAAGGCTGAGTTGAATTAGGTACTTTTGTCAATTCAAGAAATACAACTGCATTATGTGAACCGTGAAAGAAGAACTTAATAAACATTTTGTATAATAATAATTGTTCTGCTCTGGTGATATAGGCCCTTTTTTTACATTGGATCAATTTGAGTTAAGGGGGTTGGAAAGAATCATTCAGGAAATGGTCGCCTAGCAGATGGCTTATTGCTGGAATCCTACTAAAAATAAAAATGTTGTGCTCTCTCGCATAAGGACCCAGGGTTCGCCTTGACCATGATTTAGGATTTGGCAGGTCAGATTAGATCATGGTTACACATTCATCATGATGTTTTCCCTCACCGAAAGAGCATCGGTTAGTATATAACAAATGTACATAACTCAGGAAAGAGCAATTCCCCGAATTTTCAGGAAAGAGAACCCGAATCCCACTGCCCAAATTGCGACCTTTAGCTTACGAGTCGGATACCTTAACCATTAAACCACCGATTATTTTCAGAATTTGTAAAAGTGTCGATGGCCCACTGCTGGGAATTCTCTCACTTCATTACAAGAAATTTTACGGGCTATTATGACGGACCTAATATGGTGATACCGAAAAATAACAAAACAAGGATCTGAACGCACTAATCAGTTTATTTATTTTTATATTAAAACTTTTTTAACATATTGTGTTCTTGATGGTATCATGCAGTATTTAGCGCGACTCCGTATTCTTGAAGGCTCCAAAATTGTACCGGTTCGAGAATACCGCTGTAAGATCATTTTATTGAATGGTCGTACGCGGTAAGAAGTGGACCCTCTTTGGTATCCCATGGAAGGGATTCCCTCACTGTTTTGTGGATAATATTCCCGCTGGACATTGTGTGAAGTGGACGTGTGTCACTTGTGCGTATCAGTGTTGTGATTGGCTAATTGGCTGCATTTCCAATTTCTTGTCTCGCCAGCGACGTTTTTACCTGTGGACTGCTCCAACTGGGCGGTCCTAGACAAGGACGGACAAGTGGTTGTCAGCGCAGGTGAAATTTTGTTTTTGTAAATTTTGCTGGTCTCGCACCTCCGACTCCGGAACGCTGGCCGAGCGTTTTACCAACAGGCTACTGAGACAGTTGCGGCGACGGTAAAAAGTCGGATCTCATTGCGCGTCGACGTTCTACAACAAGGCTGACGTCACACATCTACGACGCCACGACGTGAAAGTTAACTCACACGCTGCCCCAAAAAATATAAATATATAAATATACATACAAATCAAGCGCCTGGACATTATGTCTCTCGTCAGGCGATCACCACCCGGAACGCCATCGACCACATTAAACGAAACCAAGTCTGAATCGGACTTAAATGCCGTAACCACAAATATTGTACTTGGAACTACGAGATTCAAGCGACCCAGGGCTGAAACAGACATGGACGAAGTCATGGTGGGATTCAAGAATGAAATTGAGACGGCCCTCTCCAAATGGCGGAGTGAACAAGAACAAGGGATCTCTTCAACATCAATTCTCACGAAATTAGTTGCCGATGTCGAGGAGATTAAAAAACAAAATCTCCAGATACAAAAGTCGAATGCCGAAATTGAACGAGCAATTAATTTTATTAATCAACAACATGAAGACATGCGTAAAGATATTAAAATGTTAAAAAAAGAAACACGACCAAATCTCGTACATAAAAAATTTAAAGGCTAATACAGGACTTACAGCGGAAATCCCGTTCATCGGCAGTTGAAATACGCAATATTCAGCAATTGGATGAAGAAAATACCGTAAATCTACAAGAAACTCTATCTGCCATTGGCGACGTTGTGGGGATATCTGTACCACACAAGAAAATTCGGGACATTTACCGTGTGCCCGGCAAACCACTGTGCAAACCAAACTCAAATTGTTAACCGCGGTACGAAATTACAACAAAAGCAAGAAAAGGGAAGATAAATTGCATACCGAACAACTTGGCATGCCCGGAAAAAAACAAGCAATCTACATATCCGAACAAATACCCGGGAGTGCAAAGAAATTATTTCGATTGGTCAGAGATTTTGCTAAAAGCAATAACTATAAGTTTGGCTGGTGTACAAACGGAAATGTATTTCTAAGAAGAGCCGAGGGCGAGAACTATATCCTAGTTAAATCAGAACAGAGTCTGCAGGATATCTTACAAATATGACTATGACTACTAATATGACTACTTACCTACCGGCTAGATTACTGCTTTAGCGAAACTATAATGCATGTTACATTAAGAATACTGTTTTTATTTACTTTTACACACAAAAACAATTTTCACACACTCTATAAATAATGAAAAACTACGCTCTCGCCTATACTCCACATTTTTTACACAATATACGTTATTATTATACTATAAAATTTATTTCAGCGCAACAAACTACGTACTGCACGCCGGTGCGTTTTACTTAAATTCTCAAGTTTTGCACCAACCTACTTACAAATAAAATACTTACAAGTAAATGGCTAAGCTAATTGATCTAAGTAATAATATAGACTCCATAAACACTGACCGTTCTTTCAAGTGTGAACCAGAAAATTGTATCAAGCACTTACGTAATTACAAAGCTGGCTATAATGTCCTACACCTGAACATACGGAGTATTAATAAAAATTTCAATGAGATACAGATTTTATTAAACAGAATTAAAGTTAAAATTGATATTATAATGCTTACCGAGTGCTGGCTGAGTAAAATTGGAAATATACCTTATTTGGAAGGATTTAATTCGTACCGTACCAAACACATACAATCAAAATGACGGAATAGTTATCTACACAAATTCTTCCCTAAAGTGCAAGATTGCTGAGCCCCCCGTGCAGTATGCAAATTGTCTGACTTATCAAATTGACAGTAATCTGGTATTTATTGCAGTATATAGACCTCCATCATTTAAGACCAACCAACAAATCGATTGTTTTTTGGATAGCCTGAATAACCTCTACGACAGCCTGAAAAATGTTTCCAATGTTGCTCTACTCGGTGATGTTAATTTTGACATTAAGAATTGTATGACGATCGTGTACTAGAGTACCTCACAGTCAACGCTTCACATAGTCTCTTACCTACCCATCGATAACCAACTCGATTAGATAACTGCCTGGACCACATATTCTTAAAATCCCAACATAATAACATATCTCTTATCTTCATATAAAGTGTAAAAAATCACCAGAAAATACCATTGCCCTGCTATCGAAATTTTTGTAACCAACTTCTTCGCAGCTTAAAAATCGACTATGAGCGCACAAAATTAACTAACTCAGGTTAGGTTAGGTTAGAAGGCACTATGGAAAGCAATAAAAGAAATAACAAACACCACTAAGCGAAACACCCCATCTGTGGACCTATTGGATATCTGTAATACTCCCAAGCTGAAAATGAAAATGAAGTGCTCTGTAAATGAAGTGTGTCTTGAGTTTGCTAGTACTGGAGAGCGGTTGGCAAATGAACTAATGCAAAAAATCGGCATTTCTTCCAGTCTAATACCGTTCCGGTCTCTACGCCTATAAGTCCTTCTCCACCTAACTCGATTGTTGTTCTGGATACAGACGAACAAGAAGTGGAGTATATTATAAAGACACTGCGATCGAATTGTGCTACTGGATGGGATGGAATAACAACTGCCATAATAAGGGAAGCTCGTCATACCTTGATCCCAATAATAACTTACATATGTAACCTTTCCATTGCAATGGGTATTTTTCCAAATGCTTTTAAACTGGCAATAGTACACCCGATTCACAAGGGAGGGAGTAGAGACAACGTCAACAATTACAGCCCAATCTCAGTTCTCACTGCCTTTTCTAAGATACTGGAGAAGGTCATCCATAAAAGATTGACTAGTTTTCTTGACAAAGAAAACCTACTAGCTCGCAATCAATTTGGATTTCGGCCTGGAATGTCGAGTGAGGACGCCGTCTTGGGTTTGACCCAGGATATAGTAAAAAGCCTAGATGCAAAAAACAAGTGACAAAAGATGCAAAAAACAAATTTTCCTCCCACACCCAAAATTCAAAAGGCCTGGGATAACATTTCATCTCATGTCGTATTAGACACTCTCATATATAACTCATTATCTTTAAAAGACCGCGCCAGGCTGGAAGCAGTTGCCAGACGGGAATCCGGGCACTGGCTCAACGCCTACCCATCCCCCAATACCGGCACTTTCATCGACCCGACCACTCTCCGTCACGCCATCGGTCTCCGGCTAGGAGCCGAGGTTGTATCGACCATAGTTGTGCTTCCTGTGGAGCGAGTGTTGACCGCCTCGGTCACCATGGGCTTGCCTGTTCTTCGAGCGCTGGCCGCCTCTCCCGTCACGCCGCGATCAATGACATCCTGCGACGGTCTCTCGTCAGCGCCAACGTCCCCGCAATCCTGGAACCTCAACACATTGCACGGGACGATGGCAAGAGACCTGACGGGATGTCTATGATACCGTGGAGGATGGGTCGCCCGCTGGTGTGGGACGCAACGTGCACACTAGCTGCGACCTATCTTCCGGCAACCGCCAAACGGGCTGGCGCGGCGGCTGAGATGCGTGAGCGCTCGAAGATGGGCAAGTACAGCTGTCTCGGCGCCCAATACGACTTTGTCGCATTTGGTGTCGAGACACTGGGTCCGTGGGGCCCGGGCGCACACTCGCTCTTCAGGGAGCTTAGTAAGCGGCTCAGGGAGGCGACGGGTGACCCACGTGCCGGCGGCTTTCTCGCGCAGCGGATAAGTATCGCCATCCAGCGCGGGAATGCCGCCGCCATGATGGGCACCTTACCGCGGGGACCTGGTTTTGTACATATTTTTTAATTTAGTTATAAAGTTAATAAAATATTTATAAATATAAGGTTTTAGTTTAGTCAATTTTATATGTATTAGTGTATATATTTGGTATTTTAGATGTAGGTATTAGTGTATTTTTTTATTATAACTGTAAATAATGTATGTGTACCTTAATAAATTTATTCCTACACACAAACATACATGCATTCCCTCATGCACAACTATAGCACATATCCCACTGACATACAGGTCTACTCACGCAATGTTATTGACTAAATTACCATTATATATTATGACGACACTATCGACCACTGTCTCTTAAGATACAGGATTTATTCCTAGTTTAGGAGGCAGGGTTGTAAATTTTTGCCATACTACTACTAGTCTTTGTAATTGTTTTGTAAACCTATATTATCAAAATGTTATATTTCGTGTCAATAAACTCATTTTATTTTATTATTTATTTATTATAGAGAGAACAGTAACTCTCTTAGTAAATCATCATCAACCTAGTCCATAACAGTCCACTTGCAGGGCTTAGGGCCTCTCCCACTTTTTTTTTAATCCAGGACATGTTAAAAATGTTAGATAATTTTGTCCGGCAGATTCGTGTCAATTTTTGTAAGAATTGCGTATTTAATTATAGAAGCACAATTGGTACACGTATACTACATATGTAGAGGGTTGATTTTGGATATGAGGCCATCTTTGATTTCCCTTATAGCAGTAATTGTGGACATTCAAAATGGCGGCCTCTGAATACTGTTATTTGTTTTAACTATGTATGCATAAAATAATTATACATTTATTCAATGACAGGTAATACGCACCTTTGTTTTTACCCGACTGCGCTACGCAAAGAAGGGTAATGTGTTTGTCAGTCTATGTATGTATTTGTTCCTTTGTGGCACTGTAGAGACTAAACGCGTAGGCCGATTTTGATGGTTCTTACGTCTATCGATTTGTCTTAATCTTGCGAGTGTAACTTACACGCGACGTCGAAAAGGTACGTCGCGTGTAAGTCCCGTTTAAAATAATAATACGTTTAAGTCCCGTCTAAAATCTTAATATGTGTAAAGAACGCGAGTTTAGTTTGAAACAAACATAAACAACAAATATTTGTATGTAGCGTTTGGAATTGGTCATTAAAAATCTCTGTACGTGGTCAACTACGACCTCCCAGATTATGGTCTCACCTTAATATACATCCCTATCTACACCTAAGTGGTCAAAATCAACTGTGGACTAAATGAATGTGGACGAAAGCTTACGAAGTCGATACTGGGATATGACTAAGAAGGTACCAAATCAAACTATAAACACATTTCACATGTTTTTAATCAAACAACAAATAGTTATTTTTCATAAAATCGCTAGCAATAGACTTCGTTTACTAAGATCTAGGCTTAAATTGAATGACTAGAAAACGAAATATAAAGAATAAAGCAATGTTTTTGAAATATAAATGTACATGTAAGTACTTTGCTTAAATTTTTTTTAATTTGCAAATTAATTTATACAATGTAATTAATCTATTACAATATACTGGTAGACAATTTGACTAGTATTGTTAAGATAATGTACACAATTACTGTAATTATAAATACATAGAAATGTAATCTATCCGTAGGCAAAGTGCAAATGCAGCTATATTTTTTTTGTAGGTTACTTATTAACATTTAAAAAATAAAAACAATTTGTACTACTATAAACTTTACGGTTTATAAAAGAAACATTTAGCTTATTCAATACTGGTGTAACATTCGTTTATTCGCTTCGCGATTAAGTTACAGTACATTTCTACACACATAAATAAAATTTCTCAACTATTTTTAATAAATAAATAGATTTTGATGATTTCAACTACCTTTTTACCTATTGGAAGATAGTAAAATTTTACTGTTTAGAAGAATATTTCTTACTTAGTATATAAAAAATGACAATAGGAAGGTTAGTGACACAAACTAAAAACCTTAAATTACAAAAATAAATTATTAAAACATATTAGGTCGTTACTTATGAAATTGCAATTTTTATTGCAAGTATACAAACAAAAACATATTTTGATCAAATGTTTTTATTTGTACAAAACATACATTAGGCTTCATCTCGAAGGTATTTCATGTTCAGATGAATTTTCTATATGGGTTTGAAATTGACTTTTCATTTGTCGTCAGTGGGGCCTATTTGACCAGATTTTAATTTTACGATGTTATCAAAATTAAATGCACCAGTTAAAAAGTTAATGTTGTATAATTACACAAGAAATTTAAAAAAAAATCTTGCTTGAAAACTATAGTTTCCATTACTTTCGCCGATCAAGACGGCAATTTCATAGGTAAAGAAGGTATGACACAGAGCATCATAAAAGCTGAAAGCCAGCTGAAAAGACTTGAGGATAATATTTTTTTACCTAATTTATTAAGAATAATATTTTTTAAACAAGTATCACACAGAAAATGACGATCTCATTCGTGTTTTTAAATATTTAAGTTTGATTTGCCCGCGCTCGTTAGACACAAACTAAAACCCTTAAATGACAAATACATGCTAACAATAATAAATTATTAAAACGTAAACAGCACTAGAGAATCTCACTTTTATGACAACCAACAATAATATAAAAATAACGAACTTGAAAAGCGGTAACAACAACTAAGTAATTACATAATTTTCAATTATAGACACCATATTATTGGAAAATGAGATCTATTTAATGTTTGGACATTTAATCGAAGCACGTGAAAAGCGTAACGGTTTAATATATGGCAATAATGGCTAATCTGATCCTAAAAATATCGTTACACGGCACTCTTCATCTCCTGCTTCACACACGACTTGAAAGCCTCCCATCCTTCATTTTTAGCACAGGACTGCAATTAAAAAGACAGGTGTAAACACTTTAGGAACGGAATTATTATTACCATTAAGAACTCATAGATCATCACCAAGTGCGGTCGGCACATGTGAATCTTTAAAACACTATCATACAACTTCAGCCCATAGATTATCTTATCAACACTCTCCATACTTTGTATTTTAATACGTAACTTATTGTGATTGTGTACAATATTATACTTCGTCATTTTTCGTTCTAGACCATAGATAGGTATTTTATTGTGTGTCGACAATTAAGGCTGGACCAGTAGGTACTTTTGTTCCGTTCCGCCTTTCCCATAGGTATGGGATTCTTGCATAATGACAATATTTACATTCTTTAAACACAAACTATTAATTACTTATATTCGGATTACCTATTCCTTGCCATCGCTCATTACTCCGGTCAAATTAAACATAAAAGGGGGTCAACGCTGCATTAAATCTGTGCTTTTTTGAAATGTTGTTCAGAGAATTTTATGTAGAGTGTCAGAACATTTTTAGCTATAGGCCTCCGTTTTTGAGTTATGAACAAAAAACTTAAAGAAGTCCCCAAGATTTTACAAGCTTCTCGAGGTTGAAAACAAAAAAGCATTGTGTCCAGGTAATCCCAAATTTTTACTGTAGAAGGATAGTCAAAAATAAGTATTTAACTGAGTTCTATTTAATATACTGTGTCTAGATTAGATCGGAAACTTCTCATATTATTATTATGAAGTTTGTTTATTTTCAGAAGATAAAAACAAGAAATTGAGTGTTCTTTCTATCGTGAATATTTACATCTATGTTACTTATTTTGTTTTGTGTCACTTCTTTTTTATGGTTTTGTTGTTGTGTTAAGACATTACTAAAGAAGATATTAAATACCCATTAAGTAGTTTTATCAGCTAACTCGATAAAACAGACTAACCTTGAAGCCTCGATGCAGCCGGTCCTTCATAATTGCGATAAATTCTTTATAACTCAGTAGACCATCCCCATCAGCATCGAAAATGGCAAACACTGTAGTCACTAAGTGTTCAGATTGCGATATTCCAGTACAGATTTTCACAGCCCGATGAAATTCGTCTGGAGTGACATAAGAAAATGATTTTTAATTATAATGAATTTTTTATTTGAACCTTGAAACGAGAGTTAACAAGAAAACGTTGATAATTCGAGTGCGTAGATAAGTTACCTAAACACGTATGTTCCGCGTAGTATAACTCCCAATCGCATTTCTTTACACTCGCGTTTGTTTTCGTTCCTGTATTTCACCATTCGCGTGGGTTTGACAGGCGTTACCTTCTCTAATAGATTTTTATTCTGCTCCGATGACTGTCTGATTGGATGACTTTGAGGCTC
Organism: Blastobasis adustella; assembly: GCA_907269095.1. NCBI lineage: Eukaryota > Metazoa > Arthropoda > Insecta > Lepidoptera > Blastobasidae > Blastobasis > Blastobasis adustella. Next base: position 2,505,384 of record OU026114.1, on the reverse strand, counting down.
ACGTCGTCGGTGAGTGGCAAATTAAGCTATGGTTTGCGCTATAGCTATTCCTAACTTCCATTCACTAGTTAACTGCTTTGGAGGTTCACTGATGAACGTTAAAATTATACTTGGGATTGAAAAATGGCTAGTTGATGATGTACATGTACTCGGTAGTTACATTAGATGATCCATAGTAACCATGGTTCATCTCTGTTGGTGCTATCAAATTTGGTTCATTTTGCAAAGACAGCACAGAAATATATTGAAGACAAAGACAAAATGTTAAACAATCAGCAATAATTGGCAGAACAAACTGGATGCTCGAGAAATATTTTTGGTAGCACGATCGAGAGCATCTTAGCTGATAAGACTACAGGATTTATAAAAAGCGTAGCCATAGAGCGCTTGAATCAGAGTGTGATCCTGTGGTGTCAACAGTAAGTCTAGCATAGCACAAAAAATCTTCCTCCGACAGCAGTTGTAAGATGTTTTAAAACCACACGAACAAGTTTTGGACCAGAACGTAAGAACCATCAGTAGCAAATGAAAACAGTGTATGTAAAGGGGAAACTACCAGTGGTGAAATCAAATTTCGTCTAAATCACCTTTGGATATCGGGTGATCGGCGAGGGTGTACATCCTCATGGCGATGGTAAAGTCCTCCAGGTTGTTCAGAAACTGGCAGAAGGTCTTGAACTCCTCGAAGGTGATGCCGCGTTCGTGCTTTACGCGGTCCAGAAGCCTGTCTAGGTACATATCGTACTCGTCCGTGTCGAGATACGTATACCGCAGTAAAATCTTGGCGAAGTCCACTTCGGATATTGTCTCATGACCTGCAATTCAGTAATTTTGTTGTATTTTTAAAGAGTATTATGTAAAGCAGCTAATCCGTTTGGATCGGATCTTTTACATATCACTAGTTACGACATTCAAAATTTATTTACGACATTTAACATTTTAGTTCAATATTTATTCTCATACTATATCTAGGAAATCTTTTGTGACGAGTGGTGACAAAGAAAGTGCAGCAATTGTAATATAAATAAAGAGGCCAGTTTCCTGAAGATTGCGTGCGTCAGTATGTAGTTCGCAAGATTCTATATTTCTTATTTCGTACGAGAATACTAAATTGTGTTACCTTTTGAAAATTCATGGAATTCCAGCTCCAATACCTCAGTCTGCAAATTTTCCATAAACTGCTTGAATCCGTCGAATTTAAGGTCATTTGTCCCCTTCTTTCCAAAGAAATGTACCTGTAAGAACAGGTCAATGTCTTATAAAAGCTTAAATTCTTCGTTAGGTTAATAACATTATTAGTTACCTACTTCAACGTTATTTTTATTAATTATTCGAGTTCGTCCACGACTTTATTAGCATGGACCACTTTTTAATTCTATATTGTGGTAACAATTAACATTTAGTTTGTTTTTAGAGGATTATCCAAATTGACATTCTTTATAATCCATCAATTGTTATGTCAAGCTCACCACAATACATCAGTGAATAAAAATATAATAATCTTGGCGTTAATGTCCCGGTTGTGCTCTCGCGCACGAGGGCCCGGGGTCCCGGGGTCCCCGCCTTGACCATGATCCAGTATTTGGCAGATCAGGCAATTACAGTGGAGCGACTGCCATCTGACCTCCGTGACCCTGCTACCAGGCGGCCTGACCGCCTGGTAGCAGGTCGCCTGAATGTGCAGGTTTCATCACGATGTTTTTCCTCACCGTAAGAGCGGTTAGTGTTCATCTAATGTACATAACTCAGAAAATAGTCATTTGTACATGGCCGAAGCGGGATTCGAACCCGATACCTCTCGCTTACGAGTCATATACCCTAACCGCTCGGCCACCGAGGCTCCGCCGAGACATCAATAAATAACGTATCCATATGTTCTAAGACTAGACGACATACATACTGAGGACAATTAGAAAAATCTTTGCGATGGGTTTATTTATTGATCAATCTTGTATGTATTCATTTTACTTCGATAGATTAATAGACAAAGTATATCATGTAACCTGTAGCAATGTGTCGACGTTATGCCTTCGCTGTAATCCCTGTTCATCGTTCACGTAGTTGTCTTGGGGCTGTCCCTCTTTGCTGTCTTTCTTATCATCGCCTATACCCCGCTTGTCCTTCCAGGCGAAACTGAAGATTTTCTCCATCTGACGTGCATTGTTTATAAATGTTATAGTAGATCATTTAGTAAATTCGCTAACTCATGGGGTTTAGGTTTAATATTGTCCAAATTAATGTATTAGAATCATTGCAGCTGTAAATAGGCTGTAATTAAATATAATATTTATAATGCCTATTACACATTTAAAGACTGATTACACCGCTGCTCATAATACGGTGACGCACCGTCACGTTTCTAACGCGTGCCTGAGCTGGTTATAGTACTGTGCAAAACATGTTTTACCGATGTTGGTGAATCTGTATGCAAAAACTTACGAAATCAGTATCTACCCCAACAAAAAATATGTAAGCGGTGATGTGAAGGATTTAATTCACAATTTTTTAACAAGTTACCGTCCAATATAAAAGCAAAGTTGAACGAATTTAAATTAAAAGAATGTGGTATTTAAGAAAAATAGATTCCTAGTGTTTATAGTTAACTCAATGCAGTATACTTATGAATAATAGTGCAGTGTTTTGGTGTGCAGTACGAACAACATACTAAATTAATTGTGTAAGTTATTTTCTCATGCATCCTAATTGCATTGCGAATGTCCTCGGCTAGCATGTCCAAAAATGCCAAAACGGGAATTTTCAAAGCAGCGAATACGTGTAGTAGATATGATAGCAATCAAATAAATGATCCTGCTCCAAAACCACTTCCAGAGCAACCCACTCCCCTCGTCATTAATGAGACCCTTCCAAACAGTCTAGCATATTTATTAATTTAACAATTTATTGTACACAAGAAAATTAAAAAGATTGTACAAATTAAAGACTAGAGAACAGGGACTACTTATCTCTAAAAATATGGTTGATGGAAGTCACGATGGTCTGCAGGCTCGATTAATTTTGTTAGAAAATAACAGCAAGAAAATATATTTTTCGTTTTAATATATTGAATCCATTTGCTCTTAATTACTGCTTAGTTAAAAAATTTCCGCGAATTCAGGACAATAAAACGCGTTACAGCTTTCTTTCTGAAGATCCCTTACACATTTAACCTCGTTACAATACACTTGCGTCTTTATATTAACTGGTGTGGCTGCGTCTAGCGCTTCGGCTTTTTCTGAGCTTCGGTGTAGGCAACACGCGTTCAAAAAATGAGTCACGACACAGAGTATAGGATGCGTCTGCGACGCTGACTCACCGTATTTTGAGCAGCGGTGTGGTTGTATCTAACCAAGACGCGTCAATAGGCGCAAAAGTATCAGATTGTAATTTGAGTTACCAATTTTCCTTTAGTAATTACGAGACACTGCTCACCTATTTTTTTACCACATATTCTCCATACTTACCTCGTTAATAATCTTTGATAATAGCATAAATAATAAAATTATCATTTTCAGTAAATAGATTCCGGATGCTTTACTGCTGCTGTGTGATATGAGTTCATGTTTCAGAAAAATAAAAAAGCAAAAGTTAACAACACAATCGACTATCTAGGTGCAATATATATGAGCGAAAACAATATGAAAATAAATAAAAAAGACTGCAAAGAGAAAATAAATAAATTCCAAGACAGCATGCCAGCGAGTAAATGAGCTTATACACACTATGTCCTATCTGAAAATAATGTCCAACCTGAATGTCGTCAAACTAATAACATTTGTCAGATATTTTATTCGAGCGTAAATTAAAAAAACATCTAAAATCAATACAAAAAGAAAAAATACAGCTGTACAGGTTAAGCAAAAAATGTGGCCAACGAAATCTATGTATATACAGAGGGATGTGTATGAAACAAGTGATTTGGTGTCACGACATTAAGTGTCAATTACTTTTTAAGATTATAATAAATTATATTTTTATATATTAGTTTACAATTTATAATAATTTGTATGTAGGTATAGGTTTTATCATTGTCTGTATTTTGTATTAGTTTATTTTGTATTTATGTTGTTTGTGTATTTATAAATATGGGCCTCAGTTGCCTGAAATAAATGAATAAATAAAAATAAATAAATAAAATATAAGAATCAAATCAATTATAATTAGATTTTTGTTATTTGTTAGATCTTAATTATTTCACTAAAGCACAAATTGATTTCGTCATACTAAGGTATTAGACATTATAAGAGTATATCTCTATACCATTAATGTCCAATTGCATTAAACTTTTAGACGACTCTTAGATTGACGCCTTAAGATATTCTTAAGTCTCAGAATGGGTGTCATGAAGTTAAGAGTGACTTAGCGAGTTTAGTTATCACAGAACGGACATAATTCAGTTCGGCTTTTATTACGTTTGGACTTTATTAAATTCAAGTACGGTCGTTAATCATATTTCAGACTGGACATTACAGTTTGGCAAGAAAGTCGTAAAAAAAATAGGGTAAACTGCTTTTGCATAAACTAGCAACACTAAATTACTGTCAAACTCACATAATATATTACTATCTGTGACGTCACGTCATCCAGATTGTTGTTGTTATGTTTGTTTGTAAGTATGATTTTACTGTGTAAGACGTAGACAAAGAAGTGTACGAGATATAATATGTACGAAATAAATGGAAAAACATACAAAAGCGGTATGAGAAAAATAAAAAAAATTTTTTTTTTTTTTTTAAATGCTTTTTTAAGAGCCGATAAGTTGCTGTTCGATTTTTTTATGTCATACGGCTTGGCAAACAGGCAAGCAACACCAAAAGTATCGCCAATGCGTTGCCCACCTCTATAACACGTTGCAAGGCAAATGCCCTTCCACTGCCAAAGCCACATTTCCCCAAATCCCCAACCGCACTGGAGACCTCAGTCACCGGCAGAAACACAAAAGTATTTAAAAGAGTATTGTTCAGCTGCGGTATTCTGTAAGGTAGAGGTACTTCCCCAGTCGGGTGGCTCCAATTCGAACGGGATACCCCGCTATGCCCTACCTCTCTTAAAGATTTAGAAGATATTGACGGTGGAAAAGCAAAGATTACTGGTACGTATAATGTATCTGAATTTTGAAAACATTGAATGAAATGTGATATTTTGGAAATAATTTGATTTAGGTAAAATTCATATATTTTGTAGTCGTCTACATTTATTTGGGGTTACAAAATTAACAGATAAATTATACTGCACATAAGCAAGGCTTCGATTCTTTTGTATTTTTGTTATAATATTAGTATCAACAGATCCTATAAAGAGTATCAACAGATCCTATAAAATTTACAACTCAAAGTGCGCAAATAAAAAAATACAATGGAAGACAAATCTAAGAAAAGGGTTCTCAA